>CM076288.1:1435000-2635000 GCA_038380795.1 Pyrocephalus nanus | reverse complement strand
TCGGCTGGAAGGAGCCGGCCCCCGAGGACGAGACCATCTGCCAGATCACCGAGGAGCCCGGCTACGTGCTCTTCTCAGCCCTGGGCTCCTTCTACCTCCCCCTGGCCATCATCCTGGTGATGTACTGCCGGGTCTACGTGGTGGCCAAGAGGGAGAACAAAGGCCTGACCTGCGGGCTGAAGACGGAGAGGTCCCGCTCCGAGGAGGTGACGCTGCGCATCCACCGCAGGAACGCGCCCGGCGCCGGCGGCCCCGCGCCCAACCCCAAGAGCAAACACCACTTCTCCGTCAGGCTCCTCAAGTTCTCCAGGGAGAAGAAGGCAGCCAAGACCCTGGGCATCGTCGTGGGGTGCTTCGTTCTCTGCTGGCTCCCGTTTTTTGTGGTGATGCCTCTGGGTGAGTAAAGCGAAGCCCTTTTATTTCCACCCCACCCCCGGAGGGAGGGAGGAAGGGAGGTCGTATCCCACAACCAGCTGGGATAAGGCTGATCAGAAAAGCTCTGAGGGAACAATTTCCCCCTGGCTAAAGCTGTCAGAAAGCCCAAAGCATCCCCCCACCACGAAGCCTTGGGAGTGTAAAACAACACGAGTCTCGTGCGAAGGGAAACGTCGCCCGTGGTGAGAAGAGAAACTCCCCAAAATCAGCGAAATTTAGGGCTTTTTCCCTATAGAAAATGCTCTTTTTGAAGCAGGGCAGGTATTTCTGACCAGCTCTGCATTAGGAACAGTGTGTTGTGTGTTTATATCCATGTTTGCAGCCAGTTCTTAGGTGACTTCAAGATGTAAATGAATTCAGGGTCGAAGTAGCTGCTCACAGACTTGGAGCCAGATCTGGAGGGGCACAGCACTGATAATTCCCACTGTAAGGAAAAAAAAACTGAGCTTTCTACCAGGAAAATTACACTGTGAGATGCCACTGTCCAGATGAAATTATTGTTTTCTCCAATTTATCCCATGACCAGTCAGAAGGCAGCAGTGAGGATCCTTCCAGCTCATTTCATACTTGTCTGGTTTTTCGTGTCTTCTGGAAACCCACTGGCCAAACCATCACTCTGAATACCAATATTTATCCCCCAGTTGTCATCCCAAAGGGGAGCAAAGCTGGGGATTTGTTCTGCTTTGCTGCAATGTAAAGAAGCAATTAGAATTTTAATTAAACCTTGCTCAGTTACCTTTGATGCAGCTTCAGGATTTCAAAGCAGAATACTAATTTCACACCTCTATCCAAGCTTGGCTCTGCCACAGCTCCACCCAAACACTGGGTTGGGAACATGGAACTGAAAATCTGACTTGCTCAGTTTCTTATGGAGTTTCCTTATGGAAAAGGCTGAAGTTGTGCAGGAAAAATGGGAGTTTTAGCTGGAAACGGAACAAGGTGGAAAGTTAAGAAAAAGAAAAATAGCTGAATATAAAAGGGGTTTTAATTTCCTCTCTTCTTTTTTTTGTCCCCCTCTGTTTTTTTCAACCCTGTAAATAACTATTCTCTTTGAATCACCTGATTTTACTGGGGTCGCTTCACCAAAACCTGTTGCTAATGTGAAAAACAAACAAACAAACAAACAAAAAAAAAACAAAAAACACAACAAAATTTAAATTTTTTTTGGTTCCCTTGGTCAGTAGCAGGAAGTGCTGGTGTAAGAGCTGGAGATGCCTCCTAAGGAGGAGCCCTGCAAGGCCTGGCTCGTGCTGTCCAGGATGTCAGCACGTTGGAATGCTGCTTGCCAAGATGACTGAAACATACCCAAAAAGGGTTTTTTTTGCTGGGACACATTAAACACACTTTTCATCTGCAAATGCTGGTTGCCCACACAGAGCCTGTTGTTAATTAATCGGCTCTGGGTTTAAGAAATTTCCAAAGGCTCGTGGAGTGGCTTTGATCCCTTGTAAGGAAACTGGTGCTTCATTTCCCCTGTCCTTGTGGGGCTGCTGGGTTATTTTTAAAGCCTATAACAGGGGCTTTCAAAAGCTGTTTGCTGCCTTTAAAGACAAAAAAAAAAAAATAAAAAAAAAGGTGCCAGCTGCAACCTGGGTAAGGAATGGCTTCCTCACCTCCTTGGATGGACTTTCACTCCAGACAAAGGGTCAGTCCAAAACACCTTCTTCTCTCTTGGCTTGATGTTTGTGGAATAAGCCAAGGGATGATAATCCTGCCTCATGGAAATGAGGGAGGCTGAGGTTTGGTTGGTTTTTTTCTTTCTCTGCATGCTGGAGCATAAATTCACCCCTCAGTAAACTTCTCTGATAAACAAGACTGTCAAAACAGCTGATTGCTCCCTGAAGAAGTCGGATTTTAATTCCCCAGGCAGAGGTGGCATCAGTGACAGGTCCAGTAATCACCAGACAAACACAAACCAACAAAGCAGAGCCAGGAGGGAGCAATTCTGAGCTTGTTTGCATCCCTCAAAAAGGGCTAAAAAAGAAAAGGCTGAGCTTATGTGCAGCTCCTGGGCCGGAGGGTTTGTGGGGATGGGCTCAGAGCAGGCTCATCTGGGCTTGGTGGACCCTGGCACTGCCAAAAACAATCTGCAACACAGCAGGTTCCCCCCATTTCTGCTTTTTTGTTTCCCTTGGATTGCTAGAAAGGGATGCAGACAGATGGAAATAAAAGACTTGGAGCTGGAAGAGCCCAGAAATCAGCGAATGCCCCCAGTGATGGTTTTAAGTGGTGCTTGGGATGAGGTTAGGTGTGACAGAACAGACCTTGTGCTGGGGCTGGAGGACCCTCCAGTGGGAATTTTTCTAAAGGTTTCTTTCCAGGCAGTGCTTGGAGGTTGTCCTGAGGTGGCAAAAAAAAGCAAACAAGAGTTGGGGTGCTGCAAAAATGGTCCTAAGCTGGGATTGATGGTTTCTCCTCAGAAGGGAACGAGCTCAGAGAGCTCTGCTCGTGGTCCATTTTTCTGTGCCAAACCGTGCCTTAACTCTGGCTGGAGTAGATGGTGATTTCAGAAGCTGGAAGAAGGAAAAAGGGGAAAGTCTGAGCCAAGATATCACAGGGGAAAAGAATCAGCCAAACTGGGCAAGGGAGAGGAAGGTTTTTAGCATTTGTCAATCATCCTCGTGATGAAGAGAGAAGAAAAGAGGATGCACTGGAGGCTGTTTGTATTTGTAGCAGAGCAGTAAATTAGTCTTGTGAACTGCCACAAACACTGTCAAGGGAATCCTCTAATCCTGTCCATGGGCCTGTGTGCAGCTGGTGTCTAATTACTGTTTTGTGGTAGTTTTTTTAAGTGGAGGCAGAGAGGATGACATAAAGCAGGAAAATAAAAATGCCTTTTTCTCTCCCTGCCATTGCCACGATGAGACCTCTCGGGGCACGGAGTGGAAACACATCCCAACACAGATTCCTCAGATGAGCACTGCAGAGACAACAAGAGAAATAAAAGTGGGGAAAAAAAACCACCCCAGATGAAAGACCCAGCTGAGAGGAAGGGTGATTACAGTCCTCAAGTCACTGAGCACAAATGTGTGTGTGTTTAAAGCCATTGATTAGGGAGAACTTCAGAAGATGAACAGCCACGATACTTCCATGGGGTGGTTTTTTTTTTTCCATATTTCCAAGTTTTTGGTCATTTTCCATAATCCCAGGCTGGAAGGGCTTTGTTGGCTTAGGCTGATAACTCAAGATCTCGCTGACACCCCAACATTCCTCCCTCACTTCCAAACCCTGAGACCTTGGGTCCAAAACTGACTCAGAACACAGCAGAGCGGGGAGGAACTGATTTTAAGAACCATTTACACTGAAAACAAGAGGGAGGAGGTGGAGTTCCCTGTTCCATGAGTCACCCCCGTGGCTCTCTGCCTGTGTTACCTGTCTCACAATGTTCCTCTTGTCTCACAATGTTCCTCTTGTCTCACAACGTTCCTCCTCCTGTAGTCACCAAAATCACGACTGACAGGCACATGAGGCAGGCTGAGATAGACTCAGCTTTCCAAACCATTCTCTGAGTTTGTTGGAGGGTTTTTTTTGTAAATTTTTAAAGGAAAACCAATCATCTGTTGCAAGTGAATGACTTCTGGAGCGAGGGCTTCGGGACAAATCCCAAATATCTTAAAAATGTGAGCAGCAGCAGCACCCAGAGCCATCCCACTGCAGCAGCAGCAGCATGGGAGCTGCAATTTGAGAGGCTGCTAAATGGGTGTGTAAAAACAATGGGATTATTTGGGTTTACAGGGGTAACAAAACCTCAGTTTACCTTCCCATGGGTTTTTTTTATCGGCTTTCTAAATCTGCAGCTGCCCACAGTGAAACTGGAAATAGTTGCTTGCTGAGATTGTTTGCCAGAAATACCATCGGTGGTAAGAGGGCACAACATGAGACAGAGCATAAATTAGGGCTGAAAAAGTCCAAATAATCAGAGCAGTGTTCCCAGCCTGCCCCATTCCTGCTGCCTGACCTTTCCACCTCTCACCTGTGTCCTCCTGAGGCCACAGAGAGCTGAATTTGGGGTTTGGGGAGGGAAAACAGACTCACTGCTCCTTCTACATCTGTTTTTTGTGGGGCAAGGAGAGCAGGGCACAAAGCCCCTCTCCTTTTCCCCCGAATCAGCCACAATATTCCAGGCCCTGGAATCGATTGGATTGCACAGAATCCAGAATAAAGGTCCTGTCTGATATTTGATCCCATTTTTAGTTCCATAAGGGAGCAGTGGGGGCATCTGGGACGTGCTGGGAGAGCACATGTGCACAGAGTGCAGCTGCTGAATGTCTGCAGCAACAGATATATATATATAAATAAATATATATATATATATATATATATAAATACACTTTCCAGAGGGTGGCTGGTGTTTTGACCCAAGATGCTGTATAGAATCTCGTGAAATAAAGCTCAGAGCTTGGGAACACAGAAAGCAGCACATCTATCAATGTTTGGAGAGAAGATTGCCATGAGAGATCCAGGGAGGCCCTGGGACAGAGTTAATTCCCTTTGGGACAGAAGGGCTTCATCCTGTGGGTCTTTAGGGCTCTGGAATAACTGGTTTGGCTCCTTCCAACCCAAACCAATCTGGGTACAGCCCTGATGCAGCATCACCACCACCCCCCCCCCACCTCCATCACCAGATTTGAGCCAAACAACCTAAAAAGAAGGGGGTGGAAAAAAAAGCAGAAAAACTCAACAGACCCTCGAGATTTAGTAGCAGGGATGGATTTTAACACCACTAAGGGTTCATAGGCCACAAAAATACACGGGATCTCATTCCCATGGTGCTGACAGGGTAAACAAATAGCACAAGTTCCTGTAGCCTGGCAGCTTCCAACAACCCCCTCTCTTCTGGCCGTCACAGAAACCACTCACGACGTCGGGGGCTGCTTTTTTTTTTTTTTTTTTTAAACAACCCATAATCAAGCAGCTCTGCAAGCTTGTGACAAATGACAAAGCCAAATTACATCTTTGGGAGTGAATTGGCACTTACTCACCGGGAGGTGAAGTGGAAAGAAACTTGGAGTTGACAAACGGGAAGATAAAGGGTGAGGGGAGGGAGAGCAGTCCCGACATTTCCAGGGGTGAGGGATGAAACACTTCATGGCAAAGGATCTCAGGAGGCTGATAGCACGTTTGACTGGACTTAATCTGCTGAGGAGCAATTGGATGGGGCTGCTGACACTTGGGTGTCTTGGACCTTTTGAAAACAAGGCAGGGATTCCAGCATCACTTATTCAAAATGCATTCAAAGGCCAGTTGGGGGTTTCTTTAGTGTTCCTGCAGCACAGACAGGGAGACAATGCAGGGTGAAACCTCTAAACTCTAATAATTTTTGCTGCTATTCACCATTTAATCCCTGGTAGTGTACAAAGGAAGGCATTAAGGGCTGTGAATTGGGCAGAGAATTGGGTTTAAAGAAGAAAACTTGCTGCCCATCCCAATTCCTCAGCACACTCAACCAGCCACTTCATCACCACTGGAGCAGCTCTGTTTAAAAAAGGCCTCCTGCTCCCTCCCAGATCCATCAGCCACTGATTTTAATCTCAGGAGGGGCTGGGATGGAGTTCCCAGAAAAGCTGTGGCTGCCCCTGGATCCCTGGAAGTGTCCAAGGCCAGGTTGGAGCAACCTGGGCTAGTGGAAGGTGACCCTGCCCATGGCAGGGGTGGCACTGGGTGATCTTTGAGCTCCATTCCAACCCAAATTCCAGGATTCTCCAGCAGACAGTGTGGGATGGGGTCTGTGGGCAGCAAATCCTCTGTGCTGTCCAGGCTGCTCCATTTTCTCTCCCTGTGTGTTGTTCCAAGGCAACGAAGTCTCCCCACTGATGAACCAAAAAAGGTTACATTAATAAATTAGCATGCAGATCCCACCCCCAGAAAAAAAAAAAAAAAAAAAAAAGAGCAAGGGGACAGACTCTGACACTGGCTATTTTCTATTTTTAAACCCCTTTGGCACAGCTCTTGCATTCCATTTACAGCGAGCCAGGAGTTGCAGCAAACAGGAATTGTTATTGTTTACCCAGTTTTACACTCAGCCTCACACAGCTGATTCCCTAAACCCCCATTTGTTTCACCTTCTGTCTCAGCACAGAATGGGAAATGGGTACAAATGTTGCATTTAAATGAGGGAATAACCAAAAAAAAAAAAAAAAAAACAAAAAACAACTCAGCCTGATTTGGGCATTTAGAAGCCCAAATTGTTTTGTTATTTTGCCTCTGCCAGTGACTTCAGCCAGAAAGTTCTTCGAGAATGTTATTTAGTTGTTTCTCACTGAAGGACAGGAGCATTAATTTGCTGAGAAAAGATTTGAGGTTGTGGATATTTTAGTCATACACATTTAGCTGCAAAAGAGGCCTTTGCTTTCTTCAGCACAACGTTTTTGGTCTTAGAACCTGGTTGATATTGGAAGTAACAGTGACACTGCTCCACCTGAGCCAGCACAGAGGGAATAGCTTTGGGAACAGCCCAGACCCCCTTCCAGTGGCCCTGGACAGCATGGCAAACAACTGTTCTAGATTATACCTGGATATTTTGCAAAACTGGTTTTAGAAGTGCTATTTTCACTTATTTCTCCCCCCCAGCACTGCAGAGAGTTTCATTTTCCCATTCATTCTCATTCAGACAATATTGGTTTTATTTCTAAGCAAAGCAAAGTCCCAAAGAAGAGAATTAGGGGGTCTTGTTGCAGTGATGTTCCAGTGGATAATACATTTCCAAACAAATCCCCACAAGCTGCAGTGCTGACTCTTTGGTGTTTTAAATACATCTCTGTGGCTTTATAGGAACATTTCTCCCTGAATAAATGGCTCCAGCATTTGCTGACATCCCATTCAAGTCATTTAAAGTGAAAATTTGCACTCAAATCAGGAGCTCAAGTCGTAGTTAAACAAAAACCCCAAGTTTTGGCATCAGGAAAAATGTTCCCAGGATTTTAAATCAGTTTTAAATAACTCATAATTGTACAGAATAAGAAATCCCACTGTACTTTCCTTACTAAGGAGACACCTAAGATCTTGCTCTTTGAATCATCTTTGGGAGGTAACCTGGCAAGTATATCTCAGAAAATTTATAAATATAAATATAAATATAAATATAAATGCAAGTGTAAATGTAAATATAAATGTAAATATAAATATATATATATATATATACCTCCTGGCTGTCCATGAGAGCCTCCCCAGTGCTCACTGATGTAAGCAGGAACCTTTCCTTTCACTTCTCTGAATTTCAGATGCATTCCATGAGACAGGAAAATGGGCACAGTTAGATTTTCTAGAGGTTTCAGGGAAAATGAGTGCCCAACACTTGAACATTCTAGCAGTCAACCCAGTAATCCCTCTTTTCTCCAACTCTGACTTCTGAAATGGTGTGATTTTCTTGCCATTTGAGAGCCCTTGTGATGACCTCCTAGATATGGCTGTCATTTGGGGAACTAATCTTGAATTAGGAGTCCCAGAGGAGGCAATTTTCCTCCGTCCCTGGTATCAGCCAGGCTGGGAAAGGGAATATAATAATAATAATAATAATAATAATAATAATAATAAAACAGCTGCATTGACTGACATCTGACAGAATCCATGCCACTGTCTGACACCATACATTCTGGATCACTTCTTCCTGCAGGAATTGCGCTTCCACTCACAATTTTTTTTTTTTTTTTCTCCAAGTCAGAACAGAATCCTATTTATTTTCCCCCAGTGTTTTAGTTTCTCTGGTTACCTGCGATTCCTCACTGCCTCTTTGCCTTAACAACCCCGCGTTGTATTTTCCATTTTAGGCTCTTTCTTTCCTGCGATCAAACCCCCGGACACCCTTTTTAAAATAACATTCTGGCTGGGATATTTAAACAGCTGCATCAACCCCATCATCTACCCCTGCTCCAGCCAGGAGTTCAAGAGAGCTTTCCAGAACGTCCTGAAGGCTCAGTGCCTCCCCGGGAAGCAGCCGGCCAAGAAGAAGCAAACCCCCAGCTTCAACCTCAACCACCCCGCTAACCAGGCCGTGGGGAGCGGCCAGGGGGTGCTCAGGATCCCGGTGGGCTCGGGGGAAACCTTCTACAGGATCTCCAAGGCGGGCGGGGTGTGCGAGTGGAGGGTTTTCTCTGCCGCGCCCAGCGCGCCGGCGAGGAGCGCCGCGGCCAAGGCCAGGAGCAAAGGGCTCCTCCAGGAGTGCTGCTGCGCTGGCACCTCGGGCAGCCTGGCCCAGGGCGGTGGCAAAGTGACAACCGTCAAGGTCCACTCCATCTCTCTGAGCGACGCCGGGGAGGATGTTTAAGGAGCGCGGGAAACTTCCCCGGGGGTTGGGGGGGTGTGTGGTGGGGCGCCGTCGTTTTTGTTGGGAAGGAGGTGTTGGAAGGGTCCAGGTGAGCCAAGAGAGCGGTGTAAAACAGGGGCAGACCCCCTGAGGAGCGAGGTTTTTGAGTGATGAACAAAGCCCCTCAAAGGCAGCAGGTTGTGTTTTCCGAGGGGGAGCGATTTCCCCGGCACTAAAGGCCTTATCCCGGTGTTCTCCTCTCTTAAAAGTTCTTGCTGCTCTGGTTTAGGTGCAGAGGAGGAGAAAGAGTGAACTGCTGCTTTCAGCATCTGACACCTCCACCTTTAGAGCCGTTTTGTGGCTCTGCCCCCACCCAAAAAAAAAACCCCAAAACCCTAAACCTCAGTTGTGGATTTCCTTACACTCCGTTTGCCAGGGGGAACTTGGTCCACGTGACTGCACCCCACCGAGCCTCAGAGACCAAGCAGAACTCTCCTGTTTTGTGCAACCAAACCTCCCAATCCTCCAAGCCCAGCCCAAGGAGAATTTGCATGTGTCCTTGGTTTGCTTGGACTGACAAAACCCCAGACTAGGTAAGTCGCCATCAACCAAGGCCCAGAGAGGCCCCTCTCACTCATCCAGTTGTTTTTTCTTGCCCTGAGCCCAGCAGGAACCTGCTGAAAGGCTCAGGAATTCCTTGCTCAGGTGCTTGATAGCCAGGTCAGTGCCAAAGCCACTGGAAAAGCTGCAGAGTTTTTGCTGTCTCCCCTCCCTGTGTTTTGCTACATTCCTCCCCTGACTCCTTCAAAACCCAGTGCTCCAAGCTTTCCGTGAGATTCCTGGAGTCAGGAACTTTCCCCCTGTTCTGAGCAGTGGGAGTTCAGTGGCTTCAGGACATCCATCCCCCTGAGAAAGGGCATTCCTTTGGGAGTTTGGGAGAGAAAGCATTTGGAAGCATGTTATATTTTAATGCAGCTAATCCAAATAAATAAATAAATGGAGATGGTCAGCATCTGGAAGAAATAGTGGGAGGAATTCTCTGTGCAATATTAGAAATGAGCAGCTCTTGACATAACTCCTGAGCCTGCCAAGTAAGAATTCAGCTCCTTTGCTCGTGGCTCAGTGTGAGCTCCAGGGAAAGGGCTTCAGATAAGGCTCACTTTCCCAGGAGAGGGCCTTGAAAGGGCACCTTGGTGTTGCTGATGAGGAATCACTATTGATTCATCTCTCACTCAGTATGAAGTGCCCAAAGTCAAGAGCATTTCAGTCTTCTGTGTCTTATTTATGCCCTCCCAGAAGACGAATCTGCGGCTTTATCTCTGAGCAAGAAACCCATCTCACTCCTCAGGTACTTCAGGTCCAGAATCTGAAAGCAGAAGTGTGGAAATACCACGAAAGAGAATATTCTCATGGTCCTTCAAGCCAAGGCCAGAAGGAAAAAAGCTGGAAATCTCATAAGGGGGTCACGTGAGCCCCGTGGCCGAGGTTTGCGGTCCCAGGGGTTTCGGATACGTGGGACGTTTATTTGGACAGAACCTGAAACATTTTGAAACCCACCCATTAAACTGAGCCAGGCTGGCAAGATTTAAAGCCTTCCCTGCACACACTGGCTGCCCAACCCTATCTTATTTTAGAACCAATACTTGTTTTATGGCCAGTGAGGTCCTTTGTGCCTCCTCTCCTCGGGAGCTGAGAGGTTTGCCCGGAGTCACTCCAGTAATTTCGGATTTATTGAGTTTCAGGGTGTCAGGGGACGGTCGTGGAGCTGCACACAGGCTGACACAAAGGGACTCATTTAATTCCACAGCAGTTCTGATGCAGCAACACGATCTGAATGTGCAGGATGAAGATAAATAACTCCCCGTGCTGGATGGACACGGACAATCCAACCTTTGGAGCACAGAGTGCTGGGAGAGGCAGAGCTTGGAATGATGAAGCCTTGGTCTCATCCTTACCCTTTCTTTTTTCTTTTTTTTTTTTTTTTTTTTCCTGTCAAACAGATGCTAAAGGCCTCTGAAAAGCCCTCAGCATCAGGCCAGCCTGGTCCCAGCCACACCTCTGCTGCTGCCACCTTTGCCAGCACAAACAAACACATCATTTGTTTGGCTCCCCCAGAGAATTTCTGCAGGGAAATCTGCCCCCTTCCCTCGTTGCAAAGCAGGGTCATTGGCACTTGTCATCTCGATGGATATTTGGCCTGAAAAGTCTCAAAAACCATAGAAGGAGCTCTAGGAAGAAGAGGGGGAAAAAAAAAAAAAAAAAAAAAAAAAAGGAGTGCAGATTGAAGCCTGTGTATTTGTGTTCGTTAAAGGGAACTTAGCACTGGTGAAAGAGGCCCTGACTGAAACCTTCGAGGGGTGATGGGACACCCCCTGTCATCCCCTCAGGTCAGTCCTATCTGTTGGGAGTGAGTGACAGCCAAGATTTCCATCTGCAGAGGGGCAGAGTCGCTGCTGCAAAGGGCTGGGAGCTGGAGCATCACCAAGATAATTCCCACAGCTCTCTCCCCCTCCCAGGGCCAGGAAAGTTCAGTAGTCCAGTTTCCACGGTTAATTCAGATTTACTGTCTCATGTTCTTGAGGCTTCATGTACTTTGCAGCATTATTCAAATCCCAAATACTCGAGTTCTGCCCCCTATCCAAACAAATGTCTTCTCGTTTTTTGTATCTCTTGTTTTGCTCTGCCGAGTCCAGGGATAAATTGTTCATTGTGCCAGAGAGTGTTTCCCTTCTCCAGCCTTTAAAACCCATGGCACTGAAAAGAGAAAAGATTAAGCTTCTTGCTTTTCCTGCTCAGAGTAAGCAAATGGATTTCACGAAGCACTTTCAGGTTTACTCCCAGAATTTCCCTGCCTGACTCCTTCAATTTTCTGAAAGGCAGCACTGACAGGCTGCAGCATCTCATACTGATTGAAGGCACTTAAAAAAAGATCTTATTGCTTGACTGAAGTGCAAGTGCTTCATTCTGGGTGTGCCTGTTGGCCTCCTGTCAGCCCATGCTCCCGTTTAAATGGGCTTTTATTGGGAACTTGGTTTTAAAACAAAGCTACTGAGGCACTGAGAGACTCAGTGATTCGCTCCAGGAAGATTCCAGCTGTCCCATGTTGAATTAATTAACTCCACATCCTACTCAGAGATACCTTTATCCTCTTTCCTGCCTTAATATGGTTTGGATAAGCGAGACAATGTCGAAAACTGACTGCAGGGGCCAGGCTGGTGGCACTGCTTATTTCTGGATGATCCCTTCCCCCAGCAGAGCCAAACAGGAAAACCAGTTGGGCTTCAGAGGATTCCACTGAGCTCGAGGCACATTTGGGACCTGCCCCACATGGTCTGCCAGGAGAAGAAGGTGAGAGCAGTTTGGGCATCTGCTCTCTCTGCATCCCCAACCTCTTCCCATCCCCTCCTGCCCTTGGAATCTCACTGGCACATCATCCCAAGCTGTTCCCCAAGGAGCCCAAGAGCCAGCTAACACTTTTTATGAATGAATCCCTCCAACATTAATTCCTGTTTCTTGCCTGATTATATTGAGGCTTCCAGGGAGGAGGTTGCACTGCCTGGCCAGGCTAATCCTGGCTCTTCCTATCAATGCACCATCTGTAAAAAAGGAGCTTAATCCCTAAGCACAAGCAACTCTTTTTGAAGGACATTTCCAAACAGGCTGTTGAATCCATGACAGTGTTATAAAACAAGACACTCCAGAGGGAGCTCGTGGTGCCTCCACACGCAGCTCTTGATAAATGTCATGGAATGAATCTCTTATTTCCCAGGGGGAGATGAAGGGTTTGTCTCAGGGACTGGAGGGAAATGTCGTGTCTTCTCCCTGCGTGTTTTTCAGGCTGACAGGGAAGGAGAGAACAGCCAGTGTGAGCTAAGGGGAAGTGAATTGAAGAGAAATAACACACCTGTTGGTCCCACAGCACCCTGGAAGGTCGAGTTAAAGCAGGTTGATGTCTCAGGATAATCCTGAGCTCAGACCCAGAGGCTGAGAAATAGCCTCTCCTTTCTCATCACAATGAGGTGAAGGTCTTTTTCAGAGGGAAAAATCTCTACAAGGGTTAACAGAGAGAAATAAAAATCCTTTTCTTCTCCTGACAAGACCTCCTTGCCTTGATCTGAATTTCTCCTCTGAGCTGCAAACACTCGGCCCTCCTAAACCCCTTTGCCTGAAGAAGAAAACACAAATGCACCCAGAATTCCAGCAGATTCCCACTCCCAAAGCCATCCCACTCAGCTGATGGCCCAAACCCTCCTCTGGATATCCTGAATATTCCATTCTCCCTGTGGGAATTCCAAACAGGCTGGTTTGGGCTTTTTTTTTATGGGGTGGAGGGGGGGTGTTTGGTTGCAAAACTCTTTCCTTTTCCCTTCTGTCTTGCAGCATTTTGCCTGCATGTTGTAGGAGTTTGGCTGCCAGGGGGTTTTTAAAGGTGTTTCCTGAAGCAGGTCCTGCGTTTTTCCAAGCGTTGCATTCCGTTGTCATTGGATTTTCTACGTCTTAAAGGCTTCTCATGTGCTGACATGTTTGATGCTGGTCATTTCCTTGAACAAAAGTGAATGTATATAAAACCTTGCCAGGTGAACAAATAAATTATTTGAGGGGGGGGACGTGCATTTTTTTGGGAGCTGCAAGTCTGTTTGATTGCTCGTTTCTTACCTCCCAGATGTTGATCCGAAATATTGAGATAAATATTTGTACAAAGGTGTCTTCTCCTTTCCAACGAATTTTCAGGTAGAGATCCCTCCCAACACTTCAGATCTCAGTGGGAGAGAGGTGAATAAAGGCATTAAACTCACATTTCTGCCGCAAAAATTAAAGTTAAGCCCTTAAAAAAATTTCTTTTACCGAGTTCATTTGGGCTCCAAGATCCTTTACTGTGCTCTCATTCAGTTTGCTTACAGTAAAACATCATTTCCCAGACGAAATCCAGCCCATTTTGCTGAATTCCTTATAAACAAATAGCAGGAGAACAATCCCTGTCGACCCAAGAATGTAAATCCTCGTTGGGAAGGACGGGGCTGAGTTATTATTTCCCGTGATTTGTAAAGGGAGAGCTGAGCCACGGAGAGGGAGGGACAGGTTTCCAAAGCAGGAAGGTGGAAAGCCCTGTGGCAAATAAAAGCCTTGGAAATTTCAATTTGAATCTCAGAGGAACTTTGGAGAGAAGCTGTGAATTAAGAAACAAAACAAAACTAAACAAAACCACAAAAAAAACCCAAAAAATAATAAAAAAACCCAAACCAGAACAAAAATGCACCAAGAAACCCAAACCAAAACAAACAAAAAAAACCCCAAGCCCCCCAAAAAACCCAAACCAAACCAAACCAATCAACCAAACAAAAAATATAAAAAACCAGAACCAACAAATGGAAGACAGCAACAATGAAAAAAAAACCCCACACTCTGCCTCCAAAAAAAACCCAAAAAACCGCAAAACAAAACAAAACAAAAACCCACAAAAAAAATCCAAACAAAAACCAAACCAAACAAAAACACAATAAAGAAAATAAACAAAAACAAAAACCAGGTCTGTTCTTCCTCTGGTTTAAAAGGTGGATTCACCCCTAACGACTTTAAGGACTTTGTGTTGCCGCAGGGTCTGGGAGCTTCCACAAAGGACCCGGATTTGGTCCTTCCAGGACACGGATCTTGCCCCCACAAAATTCCCATCTGAACTTACAGACAGAGGTGAAACATCTTCAAGGGTGTTCCAGCTCTAAGGAATAATTCAGAGTGTCACAAAGCCTCTGTGACCCCAGGATTTGATGGCAGCTAAAGAAAAAGCAGAATTATGTTTTAATCCACGGTAGGAAAATGGGCATTTTTTTGCTTGGTTTTAGAAATTAAATCCAGCTCAGTTAAGATTACATGGGGCTAAGTCCAGCTTAGTGGTGTGGGAGTTTGTCAGCAGCTTCTGTCCCCTCAAAAGCCTCATCAGTAAATTATCCCTGGTCCAATTGATGCAATAATATATAATAATAACATAATATATATATATAATAATACAATATATATAACAAAATAAATAATCCAGGGTGTGATAACTCGCAGGAGGATTCAGAAGGTCCTTATTGCCTCTAAAACTTTATAATCAAGAGAAAAAGCAGCATTTCTATTTTCCTCAGCTCTGTTCTGCACATTAATTTCAGTAATAATCTCTTCCAAACAAGGCTTAGGTAATAATGTAAAACAATTCCTGGGTTTATACATGATCAAGCAGCAAATCCCAGACTTGCTCTGGACTTTCTTACCATTCCAAGATACAGTGTTAGAGATACTCCAGTAATTAAAATACCTTTAATACTCTTCAGCAAGCACATCAAGTATCTGCAAGTGCTTTTAGGATCAATTTTTAATTAAGCCTTTCCACCCCAGAAACTGCATTATCCATATGCCCTTAAAGGTTCCATAAAATTTAACTTAAATTAACTTTTGGTGACTGCATGAAAAGGTGGGAAAAAAACCTCTGGGTCAGTATTAACATCACAACTCCCTTCACCACGAGGACTTCAAGGAAAAAATGCAGAATATTCATGCCCAAATGCACATCTTTTAGCTTTTTTTATAGTTTGTTGGAAGTGAAGTGCTCTGTTATGTTCTGGAGAAAACACACTGATGATGGATAGAAACTTTTCTGGGTATGTTTTCTTTTCCTTTCGCATTTTCTTCCTGAGGTATTTTGGCAGAAAAGAAGGGAGGGAGGGGGGGTGAAAAAAGAGGAAAAAAAATGAATACAGCCACAGATTCTCTGTGATTTATCCCCGAGATAAATTCACTAATTAACCCCTTCATCAGCAAAAGGCACCAAAACCCTCCTGATTTTTTTTTTAATTCAGTTTTAATTCCAAGAATTAGAGAAAAGCAGCTGTTTTTTAGAAAAGGGAAGAACTTCTTTCATTCCTTTTTTTTTTTTTTTTTTTTTTTTTGGAGTTTAAGGATGCCCAGTGCAGCAATATCCCATTCCTGAGCTCCAGAGGGAGGATGGAAAGGGAGAGCTGCTCCCTGTCTGGAAAACAGACATTTCTGGAAGAGCTTTTCTGGTGTTCAGGGAGAAGAGAGACAACGCTGCAGTGAGCAACCTGTTCCTAAAACACACACAAACCCTGGTGATTTTTGTAGGCAAGCTTAAAGCTCTCACACCCATTGTGGATTTTCTAACACGCTGTGGATTTTTCACAGAAACCAATAATATAATATCTAATAATATAGATTATTATTATTATCATTGCTGCTATTACTGTTGGTCCCTTCCAACCTTAATGTGATTATGTGAGGATTAATATTGTTGTTATTCTTATTCCTATTCCACTTCCCTTAATTCCTCTACACTCTTAGAAAGTTTCTGCTGTTCTGTCTTTCCTCCACTCAGACACAACCTGATTATTTATCTATTCACCCATTCAAAAAGGCATTTTGCTGCTGCCAAATATCAAAATATGGAGGCAACAAACTAAAATTCCTTTTTGCTTTGACTCCCTTGCTGCTGCTTCCTATGAGGAAGATAATCTTTAGAATGGGTTCAGCAAAACAAGCACCTTGTCTGGGCTCAGGGGGGTGAAGCAGAAGAGGATTTGGAGGAAAACTTGGAATAACCAGCCCAGGAAGAATTTCCCCACGAGGCCCAAGAGAACTTGTGCAGGTTCAAATGGGGTAAATTCATCCCCCCCCCAAAAAAAAAAAAACCAAAAACCACCAGTCTGTGCATTCCCATCCACTGCCTGAAGAGTTATATGGGAATTTATGGAGTGCACAGGGAATCTGAACAGCCCAAACCATGAACTTATTTACGAGCTCAGAGTCCAGACCCATAAATTGCCTCCTCCCTCTGCCAAAAAAGCAGGGTCCATGTGGCTCTTACCCAGCTATTTTAAGGCACTTTTTCTGCCTTTCCCTGTGCTGTTACATCCAAAGAGCACTTGATTGGGAATTCAGCTGTCTGGTTCTGAATGCAATGACACATCCCCAGAAAGAGGCAGCTCAGTTCAGTGACGAGCCTTGCTGGGGGGGTTGTTTCCTTTTCCTGCCTTCCCCAGGAAATACCTGAGTATAAATCTCCTCTCCAGCTCTATTTCCGTGTGGATCTGGGATACTGCAGATCCCTGTGATCAACATCCCTGGGGACACTTGTTTGGGTGGAAATGATGGATAAAATCACAATTCAGGGGCCAATAAACACCTGCTGCATTCTCAGAGCTGCCTGGGCACCAGCTTTGCCATCTGCTGGTCTGCTGAGTCTGCAAGGAAAGCCAGACTGGGATGAGAAAACAGTGTCAATCTTAATCATGGAGAGGTGGGAAAGGTCAGGGAGAGAGGGAATTGCCCCCACTGAATTTGCCCTCCCCTTTTTGCTGCTCCACTGCCCAACTAAGTCAGTCCTGCAGTTGAGTTTGAAGGGTTTAGTCCTGATGCCACAGGCAGGGATGGCATCCCAGAGGGAGGGAAATCTCCCTCCCTGCTGCTTGGATGGGCTGATCCAGCATCCACAGGTTCATCCCAACGAGATCCATGGAGTGCTGGCTCTGCAAAGGTGTCACAGCCACAGCAGGATGGGCAGGGGCCAAGCAGGGAGGCAGCTCTGGAGAGCTTCAGCCTCAGGAACATCAGCAGAACATGCTGGGAAAGATCTAGGAAGCCCAAGGGAATGTTAAGGCCAGCACAGAAAATTAACCCTTCACATGAAGCTCTTTGAGCACCACAACGAGCTCGGGGTGTGTCTTCTTCTCCTTGTTTTACACAGGGGTTCAATTCTTCTGGGGTTCATTTGGCTTATTCCAGAAAAAAAAAAAAAAACAAAATCTGGAAAAAGTGTTCCAGGGGAAATCTCCTTTTTGGGAAAGATTGGGATGGGGAGAGACTTGTCAGGGGGTACAGGCTCAGCTGCTGGGAAGGGGTTAATCCTGAGAGCCAGGAGAGCAACACAAAGCTGGGGTTGTTCTGCTGATCGCTCCTCTGCCACCCATCCCAGGAGCTTCTGAAGTGGCTTCACTTAATTGGTGCCGTTAATCTGAGTAGAATCATCTCATCTTCGTTTGTATTGAGGTTAATTTTTGTTTAGGGAGAAAAAAAAATGGCTAAACCTTCGTTTAATGTGGCCACATGTGCCTTTTATCCCAGCTGTGTTACTCTAAGTGATGAATTAGAGGCATAATTTCCTTTCAGGTTTTGAAATTAACATCTAATTATTCTTAACCTAAGGGATATTAGCACTGCTTATGAAAGCAAGTGAGAGTCTGATCTAAATTTAGAAGGGAGAACTTCTCAGTAAATGGCAAGGCTGGAATTATGCAGAGACAGAAGAATCAAGCCACAGGAAAAAAAAATTAAGATGCCAAAAAAAAAAAAAAATCAGAATTCGTTATTTAAGACACTCAAAGGAAAAGGAATCTGCCTCTTTTGGATCTGTATTGGCAACATAATCCATCACCTTCCAGCTTTGAGAACAGCTCAGGACAAGCAGCACGTGAGATTTCCATTCTCTTTGGGACCACTTAGATCTCTCTGAAGAAACTGAGATTATTTTCAACTTTCTGTTCATTGAGGAGGGTCTAAAGACTGAGCTAGTTCAGCCTCAGACTCTTGGGCCTGGTCTTGGAACAAATCAGGGAATGAAATGAAGAATCACAGATTAAAATAAAAGACTTTGGGAACCCAAACGTCTCTGCCAGCGACAAAACTGCAGCTGCTTTTCTGCTTTCCCAGTGCACAAAGCACAGATCGTTTTCCTGCCAGATGTTTCACTCTCTGAGGCTTTTTTCTCCTAATGAGAAGCAGCGTTTTGTTTTCCTCTTTATCTTTAAAACCGCAGATTATTCCAGAGAGAGCTGCAGCAACCAGCAACAGCGCTGGGTGTCACCCCACAGCTCCTCACTCCTCATGAATCAAACCCCTTTGGATGGCAGCACAAGCAAGGCACTTTCCTGGGAGTGTCTCCTCCTGATTTCAGGCTGACACTTCCCCCCTGAAGGTTGCCCAGTGAAATGTCCTGTATCTGTATCACATCAGCTCGTTAACTCTCACCTCCCAGTCAGAAAGGGAGCACTTGGCTTGTTTTCTCTCCCCTCTGGATGTCAGGCTGGTCATTCCCACATCTTTCCCATGGTGAGTGGCTGTCTCTGGGAATGCTTTCACTCACCACAAGGCCAGGGGGTGATTGATTTCTGCCCCGGGGCACACACAGAGCTGTGACTGTGGCACCTGCACTTTGCCTCCTCTCTGGCTGGAACTCAAAATAGGAGTTTTGGCTTTGCTCAAAATAGGATTTTCCACTCTCCCGTTCTGGGGGGGTACAAAACTGCACTTCCAAAGCGGGAGACATGCTGATGTTGTCTCCTGGGGTGTTCCTGAGCTGTTTTGGGGCTCAAACAAAGTGGGTTTGGTGCTGGTGCAAGTTCTGGCAGCCCTGAAGGCTGAAATAATCTGGAGACGAAGCAGAGGGTGGCCGGAGTAACCAGGGGGGTTCCAACCCTCTCCCTTTGGTGACCCCCACAGGGATGTTTTCCAGTGGGATTGGGCACTGGGAGAGCCACTGGACCCCCAGGATGCCCTTATTGCAGCAAAGGCTTTGACACAGATCTCTGTGTTACAGTTTGGGCACATCCCTCGTTCCTGATCCCCTGATAAACCAGCAGCGATTCCTCCTCCACCCCCAGGCTCCTCCTCACCTCTGCTACATCTTGGAGATGATTTTGCCCGTGGAAACAAGGCCTTGGTGGTGCCCAGGGCTGTTCTGCACTGTCTTTACACCCAGCTGGAGCACCTTGAAGAGCCAGGGAATGAGGGAAGATGTTTCCGAGTCGCTCCAATCTTCCCACGTTCGTTCCAGGGCCAATTTTTCCATGAGCAGCAAAGCTGAGGGAGGCAGTTTGTCTTCCCAGCCATGCTGAGGGAAGGCATAATTACAGTTTATCTCTTCACTCCACACCATATTATTCAAAAGGACAAGATATTTGCCTGGAAACCGTGCAGGAGGTGGGAGGGAAAACTTCCAGCCAGCGCTGGGGCACTTCAACAGCATCTTTCATCAGAGAGCGTGGAAGGGCTTCATAAATATTATTGAGGGATTAAACTGATAGATTTTTGTCCATTTTGCCATGGCCAGAGCTCTTCTCCTGAGGAAGGCAGTGCCCAGTTCCTGCTGTCCTTCCCAGGGGAAGCTTTGGAGATGCTGCCCGAGCCCTGTCAGATGTTTGTAATGGTCATTTCTCCAGGTGTAAAAGTGGAAAATGTGGCTGAGCCCTGGGTTTGTAGGGTGGAACAGTGAGGGGGTTGAGCTGTTGAAACCAGGAGCTCTGCATATTCACAGTTGTGGGAAATACAGGTTGAGGTGTGGCCAGGGTTGTGTCCATCCCTCCCTCCTGCAGGTCTTTGGGATGGTGACAGGAGTACCTGGGATTTTCCTGCCCTATCCCTGGAAGTGTCCAAGGCCAGGCTGGATGGAGTTTGGAACATGCTCTAGTGCAAGTTGGGGGGGTGTTGGATCTGGATGGTCTCTAAGGTCCCTTCCAAGCCGAAGCATTCCATGATTCCACCATCAGGAGGGTGGCTTTTCCTCTGGGATTTCAACCCTCAGGCTCCATCCCTTCTCCCTGCAGCCAGGGAGCTGGTTCCATGCCTGGAGCCAAGCACATGCCAACGTGTCCCACTAAATTATGACCTGAGAGTGCCTTTGGACACGAGCACTAATGAGCTCTGCCAGCCCCATTACAGCACCGGGCTGACACAGCTCTTCAAAGAAGATTTAAAACAAAAGTTGCAGGGCTTTGGATCACACCCCCTCTGTTGCTGTGGCTGGTTCATAACATGGGTATTTAAAAAATAAATTTATTATAAATAAAAAGGGAGCTTTTAACAGCCCAGTGACAGCAGAACCCAAAGCATATAAATGCCAGGGGCTTTTTGCAGTTTATAAAGCCTTGTTTCTAAGTTTATATAAAACATCTCACTGGCTTTGTTGAGGTTTTGTTTTTTTTGTTTTTAATGCTAAAAGAACTCTAGGACCTAATCCAAAGATCACTGAAATGGATGGGAGTCCTCTCATTGATTTAAGTAGTTTGGAGCAGCCTGTTTCCAATCCAGGACGGATGCACAGGGAGGTGTCTCCAGCTCAGGATGCAGGATTCTTGCCCTCTGGTGGCTGTTGCTCATCTGAGAAGTAAAATATCAGGGAAAACTGCTTTGGAGCTGGATTAGGGAAAAAAAAAAACAACCTAGACCAGCCAGAAAAAATAAAGGCAGGCTCACCATGCTGGGAGGTGAGGATGTGTCTGTCTGCACTGGACTATCCCCACAGCAGCAAAAAAGGCAATAACTTTATTTTTTTCTGGTTGTTTTCCTATATTTTTCCCCTCTGATGTTTCCAGATTTTGGTCTGCACAAAGAGGGGGGATTTTCTAAAGCAGTGAAATTAAACCAATGAATTCTCTGTTATCAGCCCTGGGGGTGCTGCCCAACACGGCTCAGAGCAAAGACTTCAATAAAGGCTGATCTCCAGGAGATCCCAAAGGCCCCAGGAGACCAAAGGGATGCTAATCCTGGCTGATGTCCCCTCTGGATCCAGTCCAGAGTTCCTGCTGGTCCCTGGGGCTGCAGGAATTCCCTTACCTGGGCAAGGTTGTCCCCTGCAGCAGGGGACGTTCTGGGAGCTGCTGTGGGGATGGGTGAGATCTGGAGGCAGGGAAGTGATCATTTCAGCAGGAGAAATATCCATCATTATTCACAGGGGTGTCTCTGTCTCTGTCTGCACCGTCTGGCGGAGGAAACAGAGTGTTCAGAATTATTTTGGGTTGATTTGTCATAGCTGAAGGTTCCCAGCACAATTGTTCAGCCAGGGCTGGAGTGGGAGGGAGGAGATGCCCTAAGCCAGGATCTGAGCTCAGTGACCAGCCCGTGAAGTTCCTTCTCTTCCCATGCCAAGGATGATTTATGCCTTTAAATTTAAAAATCCAAACCTCCCATATCTGTGTTTTTTTGTGGGGTCTTTTTTTGTGTTCATGGCTGTGTTTGCCCCAGGCAATGCAGAGCCCAGTTTTGGCTGGGTGCTCCTCTGCTGCCACCCTGTCCCGTTTGCAACAGCACAAATCCAGAATATCCGAGGTGAGGTTCTTTTCCCACTCACCCTCTCTTCACTCCAGCCCCTGAAGCCTCCCAAAAATCAGCAGATGCCATTTCCATGGCTACGACGACGGGGGAGGGGTGATGGAGAGGCTCTCATCGTTAACATCGCCCATTATCACCCCCCCTGCCAGCACAGCCCGGGGCTGCAAATCCTTTGGCCGAGCTTGTCCTCCACCTCAAAGGGCAATAAATACCTTTTGGGGGTGACATTTTTAACGCAGCTAATCAATTTTATAGGTGGCCACGCTCACACAGGAGCAGAGAGCTCTCTAAGCCACACCTTGGTTGCCTCGGCTCAGGCAGGGCTGGCCAAAATTGCCCTTTCCGTGGTGTTGGTGGCACATGAGAGGCACAGCAGCCACCATCTGTGTCCTGCTCCCCATTCTGGCCTGGTTTATGCCCCCTGAAACAACACCCTGTCACAAAGACGGTCTCCCTGCGCTTCTGGCTGTCCCACAGAGTTATTTTGGGATGCTGGGAAGGAACTTTCCCCTCCATTGTCGCTTGTGTTTTTCGTTTGTCTCCGACCTTCTGTCTGTCCTTCTTTAAAGCCTCAGGCAGAAATATTCCCTCCCTCCAGGATCTTCACAAAACTAATCCATCCTTCCAGGGAGAAGAGGAACCTTGTCATGACATGGATCTTCTTCAAGGGGTGCAACTCAGGTCTGTGTTTGATCTCAGGGACAGAACACAGTCCGAGGGTGAATCTTTAGGGACATATTCCAAGGGGATCAGCCCTGGAATTAGACTGGGAGCCTCCCTGCAGCACTGGCTTGTGCCTGATAATGGTGGGAATCTCCCCTGCAGAGCTCCAGCCTTGTCTGTGCAGACGTTCCTTCCCACAAGGTTCCCACAAGAGCAGCTCAGGGTGAGGAACCGGATGAGCAAAACTTGAGCTGGGACGTGAGGGAAGGGAGAACACAACCCTTGGAGTGATTTATGGGGCACGTTTATGGCTGGTATTTATAGCTCCTGACAGGGGGTTCACGTTGTTCTCCACCATCTGACATTATTTGGCAGTTTAGTGGTGCCTGCAAAAAAACCCCAAACAACAAAACAATACCCAAACCCCCCAAAAAAACCCCTCCTCTAAGACCACATTTTTTTTGTTAATCATCTCCAAAGCTCAGTAAGTCCTCAAAAGACTCTCCCTGCTCCCCTCTAATAACTTATGGCTCAAAGGTACAAGGGTTTGATTAAAACTCTCATCACTGTAAATCGATGGTAGCTCAGGGAAAAGAGGTCCTTTCCCTCCCCCTTTCAGATAAACTTCACCCACTTGAGCTTTTTTCTGGCATTTTGAGTTTTGCACACAAAAAACTCCAGTGAATGCCAGCAGCCAAGAGCTCACTGGGGGTGCTGAGCCCTGCCCATGGCAGGCTGGAACAGCTCCCTCATCCCCGGGCCTTCAGATGTTATTTTGGGTGAGATTCATGAACTCAGGTGCAGCAAAAATAACCCACTGCCAACAAACAAATTCCTCCTGGGCACACTGGAAGGATGAGGAATGGCACTGGGGACACTGGGAGGGTGAGGAGGGGCTGGGGTGGAATTCCCAGAGAAGCTGGGGCTGCCCCTGGATCCCTGGAAGTGTCCAAGGCCAGGCTGGACCAGGCTGGGATGGTGGGAGGTGGAATTAGATGATGTTTAAGGTCCCTTCCAACCCAAACCATTCCATGATTTTGGGACAGGGGGAGGCTGTGGCTGCTTGGGACAGTGGGTGTCTGGGATGACCTTGGCTGCTGGGAGCTGTTAATCCCAGAATTTACCCTGGGGTGAGGCAGGAGATGAGCACAAGAAACCTTCCAGCCCCAGTTCCACCTGAGCCCAACGTGTGGATCCAATTACAGGAGGGAGGTTTGCATGGAAAATTCATGCTGGTTCCTCCAATCCCCTGTGACAGAAGGGGTTTCATTTCCATGCCTGCCCTGAGCTGTGAGAGGTTTTTCACATATTCCTAAAATATAAAATCTCAGGAGACTTTGAAAGGACTGCTAAGCCCTGGTCACAGTGGAGCCCCCTCAGCCTGCACAGGGTCCCCCCCTGCACCCAGCACTGAGGGTTTTGTGGAGGAAAGGACAAAATGCAACCGGATTAAAGCAAAAATGTGGGATAGGAGCTCATTACAGAGCTGGCCCAGAGCCTGGGAAAGCTTGATCCTGCCACCAGCCAGGCTTTGGAGAGGGCAGGAGAGCAGAGGGGAGCAAAACCACAGGGGCTTCTGCAGAGCTTTGGTCAATCCACAGATAATTTGGGGATTGAAGGGTCCAGCTGGGCCGGTCCTTTGGGAAATCCAGTTTTATTCTGACCAAAGAGCACTGTGGAATGGCCCAGGAAGGAAGGAAGGAAGGAAGGACAAAGCACAGCCCACCACGTGCCCTTCTCTCAGGTGTCACGAACAACAAGCCATTCCTGGGAATTGCCGGGAATTTGGAGGGAGAAGCCTGAGTATAGCTGGGCTGAGATTGGAATTATCACCCAGGATGTTTTCCTGCCTGGTTGATGCCTTTAAGGGAGATGGATGCTGCGGTTTTCATCATTTTGCAACAGAAATCCTGCAAGAATCCGTAGAAAAACCTGTGGGTTGACTCTGACCGTAGGAAATCATTAGCAAAGCTACAGCTTTGGTGCTGAATTCTGTGTGAAAATTAAAAAAAAAAAAAAAAATGCAGTGAAACCCAGAAGATTCCCTGTTACAGTTCCAGCCAATTTGGATTGGGGAAAAAAAAAAAGAAAAAAACAAACAAAAAAAATTATTTCAGATGCCTAATGAAAGACAAAGTGAAATATGGCAGGTTTTGGTGTTAAAAGCATAACAGATGTCCGAATGGCAGGGCCTGGGTGCTTTGGGGAGGAAGTGATGTGAGCAGGAGGGAGAAACAGCCTCAAAAAAGGAATCGAAATTCAATTTAAACGCGGGTATCTGGTGCCCTCCTGTGGCAACGAGGCAGTTTGGAGGAGAGAAGCAACACCTGGTGGATTTAATGAGCAGAAAAAAGTCTTTAAGGCAGGGATGAATATTTGGGCGATAGAAAACCAGAGTTCATCATTTTCCAAAAAACCACTATGTGATTTTTCTGGGCTCGTAACTGAGGCAATTTAACACATCACATGAGCTGCTGTTAATTATCATCCCCCCAGCCCTGTGTCACCTGCCCAGCTCCCAGTTAGGAAACCCCAGTTTGCTTCTCCCATTCCTCTTTCTTCCTGCAGGACTGCAGACCCTGCCAGTGGACTGCTCCCTAATTAAAGGAAATTATTTTTTGACTCCTGGGAGCTGTGACTGCCTGGAAGCCCTGGCACTCCAGCTGTGGATTTACCACATCTGCTCCAGTGTGTTGTTCTTTCCACAAGCTTTTTTTTTTTTTCTTTTCAACCATTAACCACCAAACCTTGGCAGCTGCTTCCCAGGGAGCCTTTCAGTGCTGACTTGTGAAGCCTCAAACGGCCCCAAATCCCTGGGTAATTTATTCTATGGATTAATCATCTCCATGGTTCATTTTGTTTCTCCCCCATCTCTGCTTCTGATCTGAACTGGCCCTGCAGTTCTTGCCAGTACTTCTTGTTCTGCCTTCCCACAGTCCACTGTCCCCAGCCCTTGTCCAAAGTCCCTCCCTGGCTTTATTGAAAGTTTGGGGGAGTTTCTGATGTAATAAATCCATGGATTAAGTTTATGGCTTGTTCTGTGCCTTATTTGAGATAAGGGTCTTGTTAAGCTTGAACTGGAGCAGAACAAAGATGATTCATGTCTTTTGAACACTGAAACACCACTCAATATATCCACATAACAGTGTGTGTGTCACCTCTCTGCCACAGGAATCACAAGCCCTGTGTGTGTTCTACATTTATTACATCCTGCACCATTCCCAAGAAGATCCATGTGCCTCCAGGGATCTTTTTCTTTCCTTTTCTGCATGTCCTGCTGCCACCTAATGGAGCTGAGCTCCACCAGCACTTTTTGGGCTAAAAAAAAAGGAGGGAAAATTAAGTTCTGAGGCTTCCATCCACGTAGCAGCTAAAAAGTACTAAATGCTTTAATTTTTTTGAGGCATAAAAAATCTTGGGGCGTTTAAATTAATTAAGCTTAGCATTAATTAATAGGATTTTTGTCCTGCATAAGCTGCTTAGAGTCAGGTGTAGCACTTTACCCTGTTCCAAACTCACAATTGGGAATTCACAGGATCACCCAACATAAGCATTTTATATGGATATAGAATAGAGATATAAAATATAGAAGAGATATAGAGATAGAGAATAGATAGATAGATAGAATATATAGAATAGATATCCCATATCTGCTAATATCTAACTGCCAGCAGCCAAATAACTGCAAGTCACTGGTGCCAGAGCACGACCCCCTCATTAATTAGAGGTCTCTTAATGAGGGGATGACCATTCAGGTGAACCACCCAAAATTCCACCGGTGTTTCCGCAGTAAAACCCACCCAACCAGCACCCAAAGTCCCACTGGTGTTTTCCCAGCCAGCTCCAACCCTCCCCATCCAATCTGTGCCTGTGGCTCCCATTTCCAGCCGTGCTTTCCCCCCCCTTCCCTGGCTGTTAGAGGGTCCAAGCAGACCCACACTGGAGGGCTGAGGGCTGTGCCAACAGTTTTAGGGGCTTCTGCCCACATTCCATCAGTGATCTCTGCCATGCAGAGCTGGGCTTTGCAGGCAAATGTCTCTGCTTTGCCAAATAAAGTTTGTTTTAAACAAACTGCCCCCCGAGACACAGCTGGATTTTCTCTCCAGGAAATTCCTCTGTGGCCCTTTGATTCCTCTTCAACATCTTCCAAAGGACAATTGGGTGTTTTTCCCCAGCTCTGCCCCTGCAGGTCTCACCCCCAAATTCAGAGCTCCATCACCCCCAAATTCCGAGCTCCATCACCCCCAAATTCCGAGCTCCATCACCCCCAAATTCAGAGCTCCATCACCCCCAATTTCAGAGCTCCATCACCCCCAAAGTCAGAGCTCCATCACCCCCAAAGTCAGAGCTCCATCATCCCCAAATCCAGAGCTCCATCACCCCCAAACTCCGAGCTCCATCACCCCCAAATTCCGAGCTCCATCACCCCCAGATTCAGAGCTCCATCATCCTCAAATTCAGAGCTCCGTAATCCCAAATTCAGAGCTCCATCACCCCCAGATTCAGAGCTCCATCACCCCCAAAGTCAGAGCTCCATCACCCCAAAAATCAGAGCTCCATCACCCCAAAAATCAGAGCTCCATCACCCCCAAATTCAGAGCTCCATCACCCCCAAATTCAGAGCTCCATCACCCCCAAATTCAGAGCTCCATCACCCCAAAAATCAGAGCTCCATCATCCCCAAATCCAGAGCTCCATCAGCCCCCCCCCCCCCCAATTCAGAGCTCCATCATCCCAAATTTCAGAGCTCCATCACCCCCAAATTCAGAGCTCCATCATCCCAATTTTCAGAACTCCATCCCCCCAAATTCAGAGCTCATTCTGGACGTGCTGGAGCCACCCAGCACCCATCACCTGGAGACACAGAGGCACCTACTGAAACAACAACATTTTGTCTTTATTAGGAGTTCCCATGGTAATATAACACGGAGTTCTCAGGGAATAAAACACAAGACTTGGGGTTGGGGTGGGGTGTTTTTGCCATTGAGACAATGGTCAAATATCAGTACTTCTCTTGGTCTACACACATGATCAGCTTTAGCACTTACAGCTCCTCCACTCATGGTTCACAATCACAAATCCAAGGGGGGTTTAAATCCAGCTAAGTATTAAATCCTACCTTTTTTTTTTTTCCTTTTTTTCTTTTTTTTTTTTGTGTGTGTGATTTTATTTTTTTAGAGCTTCAAGTCACTGCGGTTAAGTCGTTAATTAATTAATTATCTTTTTTTGTTTCATTTTTCTTTTAAGCATTTACATATGACATTCATTAAACAGACACAAAGCGGACGAGCTCTCACAGGAAAAAACATGCTTAACACAGCCTGCAAAAATCTTTTTTTTTTTTTTCTTTTTCTTTTTGTGGTTTTTTTTTTTCTTTCAAGAACGAATTTAAAACTTAAAAAGTCATCATGAGTCAGTGAAGGAAAAAAAAAAAACAAACAACAAACAAGGAAGACTTAAGTGAATACTGAAGAGCCGCAGGTGTTTTGTAGAATTGAAACTGCAATTCTTTTTCCTTATTTTTTTTTTCTCTCCCCAACTCGTTCAAATTTGATTTTAACATACAGGTGACCAAAAAAAAGGGAAAAAATTTATAAAAAAAAAAAAAAAAAAAAATGAAATAGCTGCAATATATATTAAGTTCACGGATTACTCAACAAACAAAGTGCAAACTCTTTATGCAAAACTAAAAAGACCCAAGAGTTGAACCTAAATGCAAAAATGCAGGGAGGAATATGGCGAAGTTTTTCTGAGCTTTTTGTGTTCAGAGGGGTCTAAAGGAATCAGGTGCTGCAGCTGGGAGGGTTTGGGTACCTAAGTAGCTTCCAGATGCTTTGCAAATCCCAGCTTTGATACTTCATGACAACAAATTCGGTTATTTGTTTCAAAAAGCCCTCACACAGCTTTTTCTTCTTCCTAAAAGAGCCTGTAAACACCATTTATTAAGAAAATACAGCTATGGAGAAACAATGTAGGTGGCAAAGCACAAAGAGAAGAGAAAGCAGAAGATGCAGCCAAGTGCCAGGGCAGGCAGAGTGGAGGGAACGGGGGTGGCAAAGCTCCCTGTGCTCAGAGCCAAGTCCTTGGGACTGCCCAGCCCTCCAGCTGAGGAAAAACGGGGATCTAACGGTGCAGATTAACTCTCCATGCCCTGAAAACAAGAATTCTCCAGTCCCAGGGCCGAAAGACCTTCCATCCCAGGGGGTGGTTGAAGCCCCAGACCCCCCTGCCTGCCCCAAAAAGCTGGGGCTCCTCCCTTCGTTCGAGGACCGCTGATGGTCGCTCAAATCCGAGGAATCTGAAGAGGATGGGGAACAGCCAGGCCTTCCCATGGATATGTGCACAGATTCCTGCAGGAATGAGAGGCTGGGACACTCAGCCCACGTGCAGGAGATTCTCAGCTGCTGTGGGCCCAGCGAGCTGCTCCAGGGGCTCCCAGTTCCAACAGCTGGGCCTCTGCTCCCCGACTGGAACTGCCACAGATGCTCAGGCAACACCCCCTGACCACTCTTTGGATGGGATAAGCTCTAAATAACCTCTTACTGATGGCCAGGGAGGGGGTTTCTTTTCAAGCAGCCCCCTTTCTCTTTGCCCACAGCCCCCCTTTGCTCGTGGGGATCCACCTCCAGCAAAAACAAACTCACTGCTAAAAAACCTCTCCAAATACTCCATCCCAGCAGCTCAGGGGGTGTCCAGCTCCTCTGCAGCTCAAAACCTGGCAGGCAGAGGTGAAGACCAGAGCTCATGGACCTGCTCCACAACCTGTGGCAAGCAATGGCTGGAATGATGCAACCTAGGGACACCTGAAGGGCCAGGGTGATGGTGGCAGTGGCAGTGACACTGGCGGGAGTTCTGTGGCTTGGATGAGGTTCGGGAAGAACAGGGAGGTTGTTTCCCAGTTCTCAGATAAGGCTTCGTAAACACAAACGACACGAACGTGTTAAAAACACACACACACACAAACGGCACGAAAAGAAAAAAAAAAAAAATAAAACACCCAAAGGAAGTCGCCTCAAGGACCCCAAGTCGCAGCAAAATCCAGAAGGAAAAAAAAAGGAATCAAGGAAGCAAAGGAGCCCAACAGAAGTCCCCAAGGATTGTGGCTCACCCAGTGGCTGGGGTGATGTTCTCTGTGAGTTCCTAGTGCTGGGGGTCCTGTTTCTCTCTCTCCTGGCAGCAACAGCTCTGCAGTGACCTCAAAGGTGGTGCTGGGAACAGCTACGGGCAGGCTGGGATTCGTGTCCCTCCGTGCTTGCCCAACTATCCTGCTGGAACACAGAACCCTACAGAATATCCAGTTTAAAAACCCTTGAACTACTCTTCTGCTTGACTTTTTTTTTTTTTTTTTAAAAAAAAAGGGTTGTTTTTACATTTATTATTTTTTTTTTTTTTTTCTTTTGTGTGTGTGTGTCTTAAAGGCAGCTCCCGGGAAATTCACTTTATCCTTCCTTTATTAAAAGAAAGATGCTGAATGGGACAGAGGCCACATATCTCAAATACCCTCTTTACATTTACTCTTGCATGTCAGAGGTGCCAAAACAGGGTTTATTTCTTTATATGTGTAAAGGGGGGGTGGGGGGGAAGTGAGAGGGGGTCGGTGAAGATGAGGAGGGAAATCTGAGGGGACTGAAAGAGGCGCTTTTACTTCAGCCCCCCCTCACTGGTTGCCCGCAGTAACTGTCACAGGCTCTAAAAGGATCAAGAAGGGTCTCCAGGTGCCCTGGCCCCCCTGGTTTGCCTGGTGGGCACAGGAGGGGAGGGTCCTTAGCCCAAGCTGGTGATGTTGGCACGTCCGCCCGGCGGTGCCACGATGCGCTGGGTCGTGCGGCGCGGGATGTTGTCGTCGATCTGTGCCCCTGTGAGGGAGAGACAGAGAGAGAGGGAGAGAGGGAGTCAACAACCCCTTGGAGCGCTCCAAAACCAAGGGGTGTGGCACCTGGGGAGGTGGGTTAGTGGTGGTGCTGGGTTATGGTTGGATTTGATGATCTCGGATGGCTTTTCCACGATTCTGTGTTTGGAGGGAAAGCTCCTCCTGGCTCCCAGGGCCTTAAATCTGCTGAAAGCTGTTCTGCATTAATAACCTCTCTGTCCTCAACACCTAAACCACCCAGCCCTGCACAGGGAAAGGTTAGCTAAATGCTTTTCCCTTAGGAAGCCTTCTTATCCCTTTTTATAGTTTGCCCTTCTTGCACTGGAACAGCAGCTGAGAAATCAAAGCTGCCCCATCCCGGATCCACAGCTGGTCCCAGCTGGCAAAGCTCTGCTGGAGTTGGTGCCATCTGAAAACCAGACCTTGCCAGCCTCTTAAAAATAGAAAATTCTCACTTTTAAACACAAGGGCCTGCAGTGACAGGACAAGGGGGAATGGCTTCAAACTAACAGAGGGTGGGGTCAGATGGGATATTGGGAAGGATTCTTCCCGGTGAGGGTGGTGAGGGGCAGGGATGGAATTCCCAGAGAAGATGCCCCATCCCTGGAAGTGTCCAAGGCCAGATTGGACGGGGCTTGGAGCAACCTGGGCTAGTAGAAGGTGTCCCTGCCCATGGCAGGGGGTTGGAACTGGATGGGATTTAAGGTCCCTCCCAACCCAAACCACACTGGGATTCCCTGATCTGCCCTGTCCAGACACCCAGACGTGGAGCCCAGCACACACTGGGGTGTTCAGCATTGAGCATGAGAAGCAGCAGGGCCTTATGACAGCTCCAGCACTGCTCTTCTTCCTTCCCAAAGGGACAACACTTCCCAGCTAAGCACACCCCACTGCCTGCCCATTTCAGCAGAATGAATTCGGAGTACGGGAGCAAAAACCAGCTGCGATTTCCTGATCTCACAGCAACAAATCACTCAGCCTCATGAAATCCCATACCAGACAAGCTGAACCCCGACTGGTGCAGGTTCCTCACGGGGGGTGCCTGCTGTTTGGCAGGGGAGGTCTTGGCCGAGGACGCCGGCGTGACGGTCTTGGGTGTCACCGACACTTCGCACACGGGGCCGTCGTAGAGGCCTCGGGGGACACCCCGCAGCTCAGCCAGCTGCAAACACAGAGCAGGGCACAAGAGCCTTCAGAACACGGCCCCACAGCCCCCAGAACCGGCCCCACAGCCCCCAGAACCAGCCCCACAGCTGCCCAGATGTTGCTAAGCCAGGGACACACATTGCGAGGCGGGTGCTTGGTAAGAGGATTGGAAAGCACACGTCATCTGCTCTGATCCCTGGGGAGCTGCTCCATAGCCGGGTCTATTTTGTATCTGTATCTATTTTATATCTGCATTTTATATCTGTATCTATTTTACATCTGTATCTATTTTATATCTGTACCTACTTTGTACCTATTTTGTAGCTATACCTATTTTACATCTGTATCTATTTTACATCTGTATCTATTTTACATCTCTATTTTATATCTGTATCTATTTCACATCTATATCTACACCTATTTTATATCTATGTCTGTATCTATTTTATATCGATACCTATATCTATTTTACATCTATACCTATTTTAAATCTATACCTATTAATTATCTAAACCTATTTTATATATCTATTTTACATCTATATCTATTTTACATCTATACCTATTTTACACCTATACCTATTTTAAATCTATACCTGCTTTAAATCTATACCTATTTTACATCTGTACCTATTTTATATCTAAACCTACTTTATATCTACTTTATATCTGTATCCATGTAAAACATGGATGTGCTGACTACCCAAACCAACCAGTTTTGCAGTAAACAAGGTTAATTTGCATGATTTCAGTACAAGTTAAAAGCAGTGTTTCTGCAGCTTGACACAGTAAGTTGAGGGGTCTCAGTCCAGGAGCCCCTCAAGGCTCCTTGGCAATTTGGACCCAGTGCTTTGCACTCCCAAAAACCCCATGGATGGGAGATCCTTGGTGTGGGACAGGGTATAAAGTGCTGTACCTGACTCTAGGCAAGCTCGTGCAGGACAAAAATCCTATTAACTAATGCTAAGCTTAATTAATTTAAAACACCCCCAAGATTTTTATGAGTCCAAAAATGTAAGCATTTGGGTGGAGACTCCTCTAATCCTGTAAATTAACAGGTGGCACGGGATGTGCTCTGGACTGTTGTGGCTCCAGCCCACAGGGACACCCAGCCTGTCCCCTGCCCTGCGGGTGCTGCCCTTTTAATGATCCCAACCCAACTGCCCTGCTATTAAAGGCTCCTGACAACTCCCAAATGCCACTTGCTGCTCCTCCCCGAAAAAACAAAGAGGGCAGGAGCGCCCCAGGGCAGCCAGGCTGGCTTCTCAGCCCCAGCCTTCGAGCTGGAGCTTGGCTTAAATGCAATTATTCCAGCTGAGATGCTGCCCAATTGGATTGAGAGGTCACCCCTGTGCTCCTGGGGCAGACAGGCCACACCAGCCACGGCTGTGGGGTCGGAATGTGCTTCCCAGAATCCCTTCCCCACACTTTGAGCCTCTTCAGCATCAAAAACTGTCCCTTTTAAGCAGCCAGGAGGCTGTGCCTGTGACTCACCAGTCACCAGACAGGAGCAGCTGATGGCAGGTGACAGCAGGGGAAGCAGCACCGCGTCTCCAGAACAGTAAATTACAATTCTGGATTGCTGCTGCGTCTCCAGAACAGTAAATTACAATTCTGGATTGCTGCTGCAAGGTTTGATGTGTAAATGCTACTGAGAACTTCCCTTGGTACCTCTGGGGCAGGTTAATTAAATGTCCAGACGGGGATTCCTGGACACAGAGCCTGTCTGGGTGTCCCAAGACAGAGAAGAATTAAAGAAAAATAATATTAAAATAATACTAAAATATTATTTAAATATAATTATTATATTTAATATATTCAATATATTTAATATTATGTGATTATTTTTTATTAATTTTTTATTCTAAATGAAATACTATTAACTAAAATAAAATATTGTTAAAATATTTTATAGGATTGTTACAATAATACAAAAATATAAAAGAAATAAACATTTATAACAGTATTATTAAAATATAAAATATAATTAATATATTGGTAAAATAAAGGCATGAAATAAAAATGAACCTATATAAATCATTATTGAACTATTAGAAAATATTATTAAAATATTGTGAAAATAATATAAAAATAAAACTAATAAAAAATAATATATGTCATTACTAAAATATTTATTATTAAAATATTATGAAAATAAAATAAAAGTATTATAAATTAAATAATAAAATATAGTTATTAACGTGTCATAGAATATTAATAAGATGGTATTAGAAATAGATTATATTATTAAAAATAAGAGTAGAATCGTATTAAAATAATAAATATAAAAATAAAGTATTAACAAAGATAAAATATTGGTATTAATTTAAAATAAATATTAAAATATTTTTACAAAGACAATATTATTAGAGAAAATATTAGTAAAATAAGAATATTATTAAAACAGAAAAATTACTAAAATTAAAAAATTATTTACAAATAAATAATAAAATCTAGAAAATTCATTAAAAATAAAATAAAAATCTTATTAAAAATCCAGGGAGCACTCCCTGCTGCAGGAGCCAGGGGACAGCACCCGCTCCCCAGCAGGCCCAGCCCCTGCACTCACTCACCCTGCTGCGGGCTTTGATGCGCTTGTAAACGAAGTCTGGGAAGGGTTTCCTGGGGATGTACCTCCCCGAGCCCTCGCTGACGTGCAGGTTGCCGTCCTCCAGCACGATCTTGCCCTGGCTGATCACCACCAGGGGGGAGCCGCGGCACTCCATGCCCTCGAAGATGTTGTACTCCAGGGACTGCAACAAACGTCAGGAAACCGTCATTTACGGGCTTTAATCCACCCTCAACCGGCCTGAAACTGTTCAGGATTTACTAAGGCAAAATTTCCCCTGGAACAAGATTCATGGAAGGAGTCTTAAAGATGCTTAAAGATCATCCACCTTCCATCAGCCCAGGTTGCTCCAGTGTGGACTTGAACACTCCCAGGGATCCAGGGGCAGCCACAGCTTCTCTGGGAATTCCATCCCAGCCCCTCCCCACCCTCACAGCGAAGAATCCCTTCCCAAAATCCCATGGAAAACCCTATGACAGCCACAGGGCAAGAGGAAAAAACCTCTCTGTTCCAATGCATTTTAGGCACCTCTCTCCTGGTGAACTGGGAGGGGATTTGGGAGCCAAAGAAAGCTCTGCCTGAGCCTCGTATTTAAAATAAGGATCGTTCAGAAAACCTGTATTGCAAACCCAAGTTTTGGTTGAAGGGTCAGGGGCCAGGGCAATCTTGTTTTACTCTTAATGGGATTGCTCATCCTCAATTAACAGGATTGGAAACATCACACCAAGGAAAAAAAGGCAAGTTTTTCAAAGGGATGGCTGCAAATGTGGCACCCGTGGAGCCTCCTGGAATGAGAGATGCAACCACGTTATGTGGGGGCTGTTACTCCAGTGACCATCTGAGTCAGATCCAGGCCTTTTTACTGAGTTAATGATGGAGTTTGCCCTGGAAGTGTGCTGTAAGTGTGGACAGGCTTGACTGCAGCTGTACAGCGAGCCAGGACAGCGGTTAAACCGACCCTGAACCGGGTCCAGCCCGAAAAAACTCGTGGTGGCAGAGGAGGAGGCTTGGTCAGGAGCTTATGGATGAGGCTGGTTCCAAGAACAACACCATCTCCCTCTCTAGCTCCCAATGCTTCCTTGCCAGAGAGTGGCAAGAGCAGTGTGAATTCTTGGGAAATATCTGTAACTTGCCCGAACATTTAAAAAAGTAACAATCATGCAAGGCCACATAATTACTGGGGCTCCCTGTGCCACAGCACCCTGTGCCTGCTCTCAAAGGGGCCTTTTGTTCCAGACTGGACCAACCCAGGACTCCTGGACTCCCAAAGGCATCACTTGTATCACTTTCTCTTCCAACACAAGGCATCTGTGCAGCGTGAGATACCAAAAAATACAGAATCACAGAGGTTGGAAAAGATCTCCAAGACCATCGAGTCCAACCTGGGACCAACCCCCACCTTGTCAGCCAGCCCAGAGCACTGAGTGCCACATCCAGTCATTCCCTGGACACCTCCTTAAGCCCCTTCCAAAGTTTAAACACCCTTTCTAGGAAGAAATCCACATATCCACAAAAGACAAAGCCTCTGAGTTCTGTGCTAGGAAATGTAAAGAGCTCGGGGTCATTTCCTAATGACAACAGCCATTAAAGAGCAATGATTTGCAAACACTCCACCCACCCAGCTACTCTCCCAGCCATTCATAAGGACAAAACCAGGCTCAGAACACTAAATCTGGCACCTAAAAGCAGTGACTGCCTGGGCTGCCTCCTCTTTAAGTCATTCCTCTCCAGACTGGAAGGAGTCTGGAAGCACCTCCGAGGTGACTGAAGTGACCAGACTCCTGGAATTCCTGTCAGAAGCCTCCAAGCAGAGGCAGGATGAAGCCAGGCCATCTGTGACCAATTCTGACACTGAGTTCAGTCACAGGGAAGTGAACCAAACCTTTTTTTTTTTTTTTAAAAAAAAAAGGCAAAAAGTTTCTTTGTGAATGTGCCCAGGGATCCAAGTGTGGAAGAAAATGTTGCTCCTTTAGCTCCAGAGTGAATGAAAGCATTCACGGGGAAAAAAAGAACAAGGAGGTTTTTTCCAGGGAAACATTCCATAGGTTCATGGCCAGCAGGGAAACAAGTTGTCAACAAATGCAAACAGTGGCTGCTTTCTCTGAGACAGGGCTCCCATGTCACGGGGAGACTCCAGCCAGCCCTTTGGACTGGGAATGCTCTGCGGATTCCCACAGGCTGGGACAGCTTTTTTCACTCCAGGGGTCAGGTATGAGGTGTGGACACAGCAAACTGTGCCTCTAAGTGCCACCACAAAGCTGCAGAAGAACCAAGGGGAAGGTCTGGTGAGTTTGGGTGCTGCCTTGGACCTCCCTGTGCCAACTAACCCGTAAAGTCATGACCCCACACATCAGCACACGGTGTAAATCCACTCAGACACTGGATCTGGGTCAGATCTCCAGCAAAGGTGTCCATGAGCTGACAAAGCTTCACTGACCCCAAGTAGAAAAAGGATTTTTATTTCCCTTTTTATTCCCTTTCCCACTGCTGGAGAGCCTGGAGGTCATAAACAACACACTGTCCTAAGAGGCCTTTTGATAGCTTAGAAGATTTAAAGAGCTTTCTGTGTGCTCAGATCCAAGCATCCCACACTGAGAAAGAGCTGACAAGCTCTCTGCTCCGGGGGAAATCTCTGGGTATTCACATGATTTCAGATTTGGGCTCAGCAGTGTGAGACCAGAGAGGGTTCTGGGCACGGACACAACAAGCCCTGAGCTGTCACAAGCTCTGGTTTTTTTGGCAGCACAGCCTGGCACTGAGGGAGAGGGGAGGAAAGGAGCAGCAGGGCAGTGTAGGAGATGTCCTTACTATGTTGTGAGTCTTGGCAGAGATTGTCTTGACGCTGTCGGGGTCCCAGATGACCAGGTCGGCGTCGGAGCCCACGGCGATGCGGCCCTTCCGCGGGTACAGGTTGAAGATTTTGGCTGCATTTGTGCTGGTCACAGCCACAAACTGGTTCTCATCCATCTTGCCAGTCACCTGGGGGGAAGAGCAGAGGAGCCACTGCATGAGCAAGGTGAGGGCCACTCCAAAAAAAGGAAAAAGTCAAGTGGAAGGACCGTAACGAGCGTCTGGGGGAGGTAAAAACAACCTCCTGCAGCTCTTCCACCCCAGAACCTGTGACATGTGTGACATACCACAGCCTTGTCCCAGATGATGGACATCCTCTCTTCAGTGCCATTGGTTCCCTCAGGGATCAGGGTGAAGTTGTCCTTCCCAACAGCTTTCTGAGCAGTGTTGAAGGTGCAGTGGGCACTGCCGGTCACTTGGAGGTCTCCACTGGAAAAGGATAAAAACAGGGATTTAAGACATTTTGTCGTCACAGGTTTACCCCTAAAGGCAACAACAGTTGTTTTACCAGCCTCTTGTCTCACAGCTGTGAGAACACAGAGAGCTCTACTCACCAGGACAGTAGTGAGTTGAGAAAATCAGGAGTGGTTGGGTCAGGACTCAGCGGTGGGGATGTAACAAAAGCTGCTGCCTTTGCCCAGTTCTTGCTCCAGTAATGGGATCCATCAGTCCCCAGGCTGGCTGTGATGGGCTCTCCATACACCACAGTGCCTGCAGGACACACACAAACCCCCTGTGAGCACCCAGAGAGGGGCATCTCCAGCCTGGATCCAGGCAAAAACATCCTGTGAGAAAGGATGAGGTGGGCAAGCTGTGCCACCACCACAAGCTGCAGGGCTGGAAGTAATTAATAAAGATAATAATAAAGATACTGCTCCTGATCAGTGTCTGGGGCAGCAAAATGTGCACAATCCTTTATACAACTGCACTGATTAATTTTGCTTGAAAGGGTTGGTGTAAAGATTCATTTTACTGTTTATATTCATTTATTTGTTTATCCTGGACCAGGAACGTTATGAAAAGAGGCTGAGGGGAACTGTAAGGGTGTGAGCAGATCCAGTCTGATCTACAAGAGATGTGGAAGAAAAAGAATGGAAAAAAATAAGCCTGAAGTATTTTTATCAATTCCTATGTATAAAAGACCTTCTACCAAGGCCAGGTTTCTTGGAGCGGAGTCTGTGCACGGATTAAGAGGGAGAGAACTCCTACCAGGAATGTTTCCTGTGTGCAGAGGGGAAATACTGGTGTTCCTGGGTCACAACTGCAGCTCAGGACCCTCTGGGATGCACCATCTGCACACCAAGCACGGTCAAGATGCTGCAACTTCAAAGGCAGCCCAAGCTGGCAGCCCTCAGGGGATCTGCTCACCAAATGTAAACCCCTCCCCAGATCTGTGCTGTGCCCACCCACCTGCCTGCTGAGCTCTCCACGTGCCTGCAGAAGATGTGGGCAGTGCAGGCACCAACCCTGAATGCTGCAGTCAAAAAGATGGGCAAAGGCAAGCCCAGAACTGGGGTCCTGCACCTCTCCACGCAGAGTGAAAGCAAATATGTATTTATTTCACTGCCTTGCCAGAGCTACTGTTATGTCTGTGAGGTCTTGAACTAGCTGGGAAGGAGTCCATCAGCCGAGGCAAAATGATGAACTGGCTTCATGCTGCTCCCAGGGCCCCACTGACACAGGGGGGGCAGGAACAGCCTTTGTCAGAGGGTTTCCAGCAGCAGAGGAAGAGGCTTTTCTGACATCACTGGCCACAAATAGGGTTCTGAAATCAGAATAAAGCCAAACACACGCTGGCTATTAACGGGAGGCCTGTTGTGGGCCAGGACATTGGGGGGATTGTTCTGCAGGGAGTGATGTTTTGAGCTCCCAGATTTTCCAGCAGCAGAGTCTGCAGGGAATCTCCTCCATACAAACGCCACTGGGAACATCTGGCTTTAAATAACATTCGTTCTTTTCCATTCAGCAAATCAATTCTGGTTTGTTTTCGCCTTGGACAGTCTTCAGTTATGTTTCCTCTGTTGCCTGGGAGGGCAAGGCTTGTGTGTGTGGCCCAGTGCACAGCATTTAAATTGAATTATTTAAAGGAAGGAACAGAGGATGGTGCACCATCTATACCCCAATTTCTCCTTATAAGGACAAAACACAATTTGAACGAGAACTGTTGTGTTGCAGCTCAGGAGTCTTGAGTGAAGTGAGTCCTGTGGGTCAATTCATCTGGGAGAATCCCAGCCCCTTTCACAGGCAGGGCAACATTCAGCTAGGCCAGGTTGTGTTTTATGGCTTCCTGTGACCCAAGTGTGTGTGGTCCCTCATCCCAATGCCCCAGTGTGCAGCTGGTGGGGTGACAGCACCAAGAATGTGGGGTTTTTTTTTGGATGCCACCTCTCTGTGGTGCCTATGCCTCCAGTATTTTATCTGGAAAAGGGAAGGGATGCTCCCCTGGCTCACAGGGTTCAGCTGCACGACGACATCCAGTTTTTTTCTGGGATGATCCAACGTTCAGCCCCTTTGCTGTGTCAGCACATCCTCCTTCAGCACCATCCCCACCGATGGAGCTGGGAGAGGGAGGTTTATCCCAAACAGCCACAAGCAGAAGGAGATGCCTTGGAAATCAGTCCTCCCCAGCAGAACTCATTTAACAGGAGTCATGGGACCAAAATCCTCCTGAGCCAATGCACAGACACAAATCTGTTTGCTGCAGTAGGAAACCAGCTCTTCTCACACCAAACACCCAGATGGAAAGTGATGTCATTTGTATATCCATCCAGGCTTATTTGGACTGCATAAAATCAAATCCTTGTGAGGAGAGAAGGGGGCAAATCATCCCTCCTGCTTACTCACCCACCCAGAGCTGCTTTAAATAGAAATGAAGGGTTTAGTCACAGGATAAGAGCAGGAGACAGGCACTCACTGTGGGTAACCCCCCCTCCTCCAGGGCAAGGCAGCAGCAACAGGGTTCCTGCCCTGCTCAGAGCAGCTCAGCTCCCTCCCAAACCTCAGTCAGACAGGGTAGCAGCATCCACTGCAGCTCTGAATGTTGCTTCTTGCAGCACCCTGGAGGCAGAGTTATCCGAGGGGACTGCAATTCCCAGCCTGGCTGATCCTAATTCCTGTTTGGATGTCGGGCTGTGGGATCCAGCACATGAGGAGTATCCATCCCACAAGCAAGGAGCACAGTGGGCAGCTGGATTTGGGGATACTCCAGCTAAATCTACCAGGGCTAGTGAGCCAGCATCCCTGTCAGGGCTCCTGGAATCCCTTCTGGCCCCGGGAAGATCAGCAGAAAGCACCCAGGGAAAAGCCACAGCAGCTGGAAGTTGCAGTCTCCAAGGGGAGCCACTAAATGGAGCCAGCATGGAATAACTCTGGATAACGTGCAGGCTCAGTGTGGGAGGATGAGTGTGAACAGAGAGAGGCTCAGGATGAACAGAAGAAACAGCTCCTGGCTCTGACAGGACTGCTGGATGCTTGTCTGGGGGAGATGAGACAGAAGCAGTCGCTTGGGACCTTTTAAAACACAGCCTGGACGATAACACTGGAAAAAGAAACCCTTCCTGTGGGGATGGAGCTGATGCTGGCAGGGAGCTGAAGTGCATGAGCTCAGAAGGAAACAACTTACCCTTTTTCCTGGCTTGAGCAATGACATCAGCGGCGCTTTTGCTCATCACCTTGGTGATATAGAGGGGACAGTTGGTCTGGTTGGCGATGGTGATTGCCCTGTTCACGGCCTCTGCCTCCACCTGAGGAGCAAAGGCAGGTTAGGGGCGGCCCAGAGGGTCTGCAGGGCCAAGGTGAGGCACTTCCCACCTCTCCAACTCTGAAAATTCCAATTTACGGCGACTAAACGACACCAAGCTGCAGTCCCCTCCCATTAGAACCTCTTCTCCCAGGCTGCTCCAGAGTTTCTCTGCCAGCAGACAAAGTCTGAGCTAAACAAGCACTCCAGGTGCTCGGGGTCAGAGTGATTAAGCCCTTTCTTTAACCCAGACAAAAATAAGCCACTCAGTGTTGACTCAACAGAGCCACTCAGGGCCCAGCCCCCAGAGCAGGGAGATCCACACCCCCTGCTGGAGCCATGTTTGCAAACAAAACCTCCCAAATTGTACCCTCCACCACAATCCCTGGCTTGGGATCTGACAGGAGCGTGTGAAACCATCCCACAAATCAGCTCCCTTCTCCCTGCAGGTGCCCCGGGGATGAACCCCAGCAAAAGTGGGGGGTCAGGCTGGGACTGCAGCCTGGGGATGATCAGCATCACCCTGCAGGTTGTCATGGGTCACACACCCCAATCAAAGGATCCAGATGAGGCATTTAAGAGCAGGGTGATGCTCACAGTGCCACGGAGAGCAGAGCCTCCAATCCCACAGACACTTTCCAAGCAAACAACACAGTCAGCAAACCCAGGGCAACCCATCACCTGAGTGCCAAGTGCAAGAGGCTCCCAGCACCTCCCATGGACTCTGGAGGGGTTGGGACACGCTCAGTGCTCGTGAAAATCCGCTCTGCAGTGACTTAATTACAGCCCAAGCACCAGAAATCATCACCATCAGTCCCAGAATCAGCACAGGCTGCCCACTCCATCCCTGGGAGTGTCCAAGACCAGCTTGGAGCAACCTGGGCTAGTGGAAGGTGTCCCTGCCCGTGGCAGGGGTGAGCTTTTAAGGCCCCTTCCATCCCAAACCATTCCATGACTGTGTGACTGCTGGCTCCTAACACTGTGCTTTGGAGGGAAAGAACCCCAGAACTGCTCAGAAAAACCCACCAGGACAACAGCTGGGAGCTTTTAAAAGCAAAACAACTTTCCCCCCCCCACACCCAGAGCCATCCTGGTGGGCTCTGGTGCCCAAAGGGTTACACAGCCCCAGCCAGGGTTTGGGACTGACCCCCCCAAGCAAAGAGGGGGGAACACAAGGGGATATTTTCAGGCCCAGCTGCCCCAGGCAAATGGAAAAGGCTGTGAGGGTGTTTGTTCCAGGAGGTTTGACTCGGGGTGTCACAGCCAGGAGCACTCAGGGGCGGAGAGCAGAGCCAAGAAAAGCACAGTTGTCCCTTCTGAGAGACAAGGAGGGGACTCAAGACAGGCCAGTGCTTCCAGGCTGTGGCATCTGTTACCAAACTCCCCATTAAAGCACCTGGAAGTCACATTTCCACTCCTGTGCCTCAGTGGGATAAAACAACACACCCCACCAGGCTTTGGACCAAAGTGCAAAGCAGCAGGAGAATATTTTGTGCACAGAGAGAGAACAAGGCTGCTGAATTCCTGCCTTGTGCCCAGATGCTATGGTGACAGGCACATAACAATAAGCCAAGGACTAGTCCAAAGGGGAATGTTTGCAATTACCAGGATGCATCAGAAGCCCTAGCACAGCAATTCCTCTCGGATTGGGGAGGGGGAAAAAAAAAATAATAAAAAAGACAGACATTTCCTGGAGCACTTGGCCTGCTTGTGCTCTCAGCGTTTTTGTGGCTCAAATAAAAACAGAAAAAAAAAAAATGATGGGGAAGTCATCACAGAGTGAACTGAGCTGAGAGGGGAGAGAGTTTTCCAGAGAGTGATTGATGGGTGAGGCTGACTTGGGATGGGGGGCTCTGCTTGGTGGCTGGAACAAGGTGCTGAGCACTGTCACCTTGGCTAAGCCCAGGTGAGTGAGGTGACCTAAACCTGAGTCAGCAGTGAAACCTAAGCCTCAATTCAGGAATTCCTGCCGAGCTGGGAGTTCAGATGTGCACACAAACACACGTGGCCAGACCCTGGATGCCTCACTCTGCTGTAATTCCCGCCGAAAGGAGTGGGAGTTTTGATTTAATCACAAAATATTTCAGACTTGCTGGACAACTCCTGCTTGTCTGGTGCAGATGGAGGTCTGAGTTAAGCAGCTCCTCAGCCAGATGACAACCATCAGTCCTCAGGATGGGCTTTGCATCCCCCTGAGGGGGAGAAGCCAATTCTAGTGTCAACAGCACCCCAGAGGGACACAACAAACATCCACTCCTGCTGAAGTCAACAGGAATTAGGGATGTGCTGCCACCCTTGGAATCTGGGCTCCATCAGCAGCCAGTCTGCAGGGAGTTGGATGTTTTCAAAAGCACAGAGTCACTCCCACGTTGGAGGGAGGGAGGGAGGGGAGGGAGGGAACCAGATGACATCGTTTCCTGCCCTGCTTCCTATGACTTCCAAGGAGGAGAATTTTGGATCAAACGCCTCCCAGCCCTGGGCAGAGCCCAGCTGAGCTCAGCTGCACTGAGGGACAGCAGGGAGAGGCTTCCCTGCTCCTCATCTGGGGCAGCCACGTGTGTGCTGGGGCAGCTTTCAGCTGTGCTGAGGGACAAGCCAGCTCTGCACACATCAGCAAGCCAGGGGAACACACAGCTCACACTTGAAAGCTCCTGCTCCACAGAGGATGAGCTTTGAAGCAGCCAGACAGAACTTGGCTGGTTGGGTGTCCAGGTTATTTAAGGTGGGAGCAGCCTTCCCACAAAGCCAACACAACTTTAGGGGTGTTCCACAGTGTCATAGCTCAGCATCTGCTCCCACTCTCCCGGTGCAAGCCAGAAAAGACATTAAAATTTGCTTAAAAACTAAATAAAAAGGCAGGGATGGGCGAATGGAAAGCTCAGTGCAAGTGTTCACTCACAAATTCGGGAAGGACAAGATCCCACACGAATTCTGTGAGCATTTTTCCCCCCCCCCTAGTGATTTATATTCCTACTGAAACCCCTCTGGATGCTGCTCGTCCTGGAGCAAGGGGAGCAAATAAGAGCAGGAGCACGAGGGGCACGTGTGGATGGATGATCTCACCCCTCCACCAGCTCCCAGCTGCCACATCTGGCAGGCAGCAAAGCCCCCCAGGAACTCGGAGGGACAAAAAAGAACGGCTTGTCCGGAACAGATGGGCTCCACAAAGCAGGAATGCCACACTGAGGTGTCCAAGCTCAACGGGAAGCAGCCTCAAAAATGAAGTTTTAAGGCTCTTCTTTGCCCTTGGGATTTATTTCGAAGGCTTAGAGGGATTGGGGTGCTTGTCCCTAAAAAAATCAGTGGGGAAATGGGAAGGTTCACTCTGTTAAAGCAGTGGGAGAGCTGAGCATTATCTCCCCTCTCTGGGACACACTTTCTGTGCCTTCAGCAAAGCACTTAATCCCTTAGTGTAAAAAAAAAAAATACCTTGGTATTTAAAAAAATACCTTTACCCTTGGTAAAATTTCATCAAAATAACAAATATTACAGTAATGGAGCGATGCAAGTGGCTCAGACCATGTCAGGGTTTGGGCACACATTAAAAAAATCCTGCTGATTCACTGGAAGTCTGATGAAATAAGGACCAAGAGAGAAGCCCAAGAGACTGGATCTAGAAAAGTCAGAATCTTTACAGTCAGGATGAAATCCTGTTTCCAGCCACCTTCATCCCAGCAGGAAGCACTTGATGGCAATGGAAAGATGTTATAAATTGGGGGGAAGTAAATGCAAAGGCAGGCAAGTCCTCACCTCTTCAGGTCTGCTCAACACATGCCCTTCAGGGCCTGTGATTCCCAGTTCCAGGATCCTTTGCTGCTCCTAAAGCAGAGAGGGGAAAAAAAAAAAAGAGCAGGAAAGAGATTTAAGGCAGCAGGCAGTTTTTCTTGCAGTACACACAGCTGTTGGGAAGGGGTACAAGTGAGATCCTAAGCATCTGTGCTGGGTGATAATCACATAAGGCAAGCAGAGTCCTGTCCAACTTCCCTTGCTGACAATAACCAGAGCTCCCAAAGCCCTTGCTGATTTGCTCACAGGAGGTCAAGGAAACCTTTTATTTGGATTTGCTTCCCACTGGGTTCACAGCCCCTCCACTTTCAGTGCTCATTTGTGTCTATAAAACCATCTCCAGGACGTGGCAAAACGATACCTCGGGAAAAGAAATCATCCTGCAACTGCAGACAAGTGAGCTCAGAGACTCAGGTGGGCTCTTTCCCAGTCAGACAGCACAGAAATCCTCTCTGCATGCTTGAAGCAGAGTGTATAAAACGAGCTGGAGATCAGGTCAAATCCAGATGATTATTAACACTTCTTCTTTGCTGCTGTTCGGAGGATGAACAGACCCCAAACATCAGCATCCCGGGTACTGTGAGAGGCTTTATCCCTTCCCACTCCTCTTATTTACTGCAGAACACTTTATTTATTACACACAGGGATGGTCACACCCAGTTTGTTTTTTTTTACTTTTAGGAAAAGATGTCCCAATCACCACAAACCGAAAGCCGCCACAAAAACCAGCAACGAGGGCTCTCAAATCTGCTGCCCCAGCTCTGCTCACACACATCCCCCCCCTTGCCACGCTTCTAACAGCCTTCGCAAAGAAGGAAGGAGAATTTAAAGCCCTGCCAGCGTTTTGGAGGGAATAATGCCCAGAATAAACAGGCCATACCTCGGCAATGATGTCACCGTTCTCGGCGTGCACTTGGGCCGTCGCGCCGATGTCCCGGATCACGCTCAGGACCTCGTAGATCTGGGAGACAGAAAACACACACACGTTTTTTTATCCCCACACCAAACACTTCCCACCAGAAAGGCTGAGTTCCAGCAAACAGGGGTTTTGCAGAATGGAAGAGGGGAGGAGAAGCTTTAAGGAAACACAGGATGGGGGTTGCTGACCCATTTGGTCACGGCTGTCACTTCGTGTCCTGATCTGTGCAAGTTGGGTGTCACTGATGTGGCAGAGAAGGGTTAGTCAATGGGTTTGGAATATTTACCAACAGCAAAAACAGCTGGAGTGACTTGGAAGAGCTCAGAGAGCTGTAGCTGTTTCGTGCCTTCATTTACTGGGGCCTGGCATGAGAAACATCCCTTACAATGGAGGGCTGGGTGCAGCTACTCCATGAAAATCCGATGGCTGGAGGTAGGAGCAGTGTGATTTCCCACTCCAGCAACCACTTGGAGAGGGCTGAGGTCGAGTAACCCACGACTGGCGCCGTCAATGGTCCCTCATTAAAATGTTTCCAGAGTCATCAGAGATAACTGTGACACTCCAGCACCTCCTACGCTGCTCCAAACAACTCCCCGGGCATTCCTCTCCTCCCACGGCTTCAGGAATATCAACTGCCCCTCTCAACACTTCAGATGTGCCCAAATGTGCCCACAAGAACAGCAAACAGGAGGGGAATTCCTTTTTTAAGGTCCCAGCCACTCCAACACCAGAAAGCATCTCAGGACCAGGCTCGGTTTCAGCTTATAAACAGATTAATTAACCCCGAGGTCTCACTGTCCTGCCCTGTGCAGAGGCATAAAGCAGCAATTCATGAAACTGCCACTGCTTCTACCCCAAAGGAGCTGGAATAAAACCTCAGACTTCTCAAAATGAGGGGTTTGCTGTTGCTTCCCCCAGCCAAGCCTTTCAGGGTTTGTTGCTGGCCACTTTCCCTTTTAATTAAAAATATAATCTTCCATCCAGAGCTCTGGGTACTGTTGCAAATCTCGGGTTCTGTTACACCAGTGAAGACTGGAGGCAGAAGAGGATGTCAGGGCCCAGGGTGCTGAATTTAACCACTTTTATGAGCTTGCAGTGACAGAAGCATTGACCACCGAGCCTTCCTACCTGAGAGTCACTGAGCTGGAAGCGATCTTTGAAAGCCATGTACACCAAGAAGGAGTTCACACCTGGGAGAAAAGAGAGCACAGTGCAGGCACAGGTAAAGCTACAAAACACAGCCCTCTCCAGCAGCACCCCCATCCCCCAGCAATCAGCAACGAGGCAAATAAATCACTTTAATCTGCTGGGAAATTAAAGAGGGGGGAAAAGCTGTGAGGTCATTTTATTCTGCTTTTCACTTTTAGCAGCCAGAGATGGATTGCTCCTTCTGGGCCTGATACTTCCCTTGTTTACAACAATTTAAAAGGCTGCAATTATCACCTCCCTGCACTAATCAGCTCAAAGAGCTTCCACTGGACAAAAGTGCTGCTCTGCACAGCAGGAGCAAGAGAATCACCTCTGGAAAATCAGTCCCTGCCCTGCAATGCCAACTGCCCAGACCATCACAGGGAGACAGAATGGGCCTGAAAACCCCTTTATTGGGGTGTAAGAGTAAAATCCTTCACAAGCAAAACAAAACAAGGAGGGGAAAGGCTGAGCTTACCATGATCTTTAACCAGAGCTTCCATCTCCTCCTGGACACCTTTATGCCACTCAGTGATGTCCACGTGCAGGGAGTAGTCACAGCAGGATTTGCTGTCTGCCCATTCTCTCCACTGGTCAAATGCTGTCAGCAAACTGGTCCCTGGCTCGGGAACCACGTGGTCAACTGGGAAAGGCAACCAAAGCACTGGTAAATGGCTGGCAGGGAAGCTTCACTGGGCACCTAAGATGTGCAGAGGCTGGCATGAGAACCAAACATCCACCCCCTTCCCCTTTAAAATGTTTGGCTTTGAGATTTCTAACTGGTTTCTGAAGCAGGAGATGCAGCCAGGAGGGTTATGGAGCAGCAGATGAAGGGGAGAGTTGCTGCTACAGCTGGTGCTGCACCAGCCCAAGCAGGAGCATCTCCCAGAGACACATGAGGAGAGCAAGAAGCAGGAGCAGCAGCTTGTCATGGCTGGAGAGACACCTCCTGGAACCAACACAGGTCCTGCTGGCCCTGAATCTGCTCAGATTGCTCCTCACTCCAGCCCAAACACAGCAGGTCCAGCAGCAAGCGGGCTCACAGGCAGCTGCAGCTGCAGAGCAGCCTCAAAGGGTGACACAAGAGACTTGGAGCTGAAGGTTTGGTGTTCCTGGTTCTCATCTGAGCACGTGGGATCTCTAAGATCTTCACTAGACACGGTGAAATAAAAGAATAAAGTCAGCATCTCCCACCCTGAACTGCTGCTGCCAGAGAAGGAAAAGCCCTGTGGGATTTTGGGGGTCAGAGCTGGGGAGGAGGAGAGGACCTGGCTCGATTCTACATCAAAACACACACACCAAAAAAAAAGAATAAAAGAATGCTTCAATTATCAGCAGAGAAACTCCAGGGGTTTATTTTTAACTTCATGGTGAGTATCAGGGCTGCCATCAGCTCAGCAGCTCTAAATCACAGCTGGGGGAAGAGACACAGCCCTGGGTCCCACTGGCTCTCAATGGGGAACAAAGCTCTGCTTCACCCCCACACGGACACAACAGCCAAGATTTACTGGTTTTGCACTGCCTTGAGAACTGGATTTACACCAGGAGCTCTCTCCCTGCTGCAAACCCAGCCCAGCTCTCCTGAACAGCCACGAGCTGTGAGGACATCTCTGATGTCTGAGCTGAGCAAACACTGTAGAAAGCCAAAAATGTGACCCAAAATCATCCCTTCTCTCTCTGCCCACCCTCTCCCCCTTTTGCAAAGGAGACTGAGTGACAGGTTAGGATATTTTTGCCTTCCCCAAAGGTCTGTGTTGGCCCTGGAAGCACCAGCCCAGCCAAGGGAAGGACACGATGTGCTCATATTGACTGATGCACTGGCAGTGCAGCTGCAGCTTTGATCAGCTCAGGGCTTCAGGATTGGCTGGTGGTCTCTGTCCACTCCCTGCCCAGCAGAGAAATCCATGCTATGACTTGACACAGCTCTGACATTTGCCTGTTGTCTGGCATCACATCAAGGATGTGCTTTTTGGCCACCGCTGGGAAGAGCAACCCAAATATAACCAGACAATCAACTGACCTGCTTTTTAACAAAAATCCTCCAATTCCTGTTGCATGATCTCCTCCTCCCCAGTGGTCAGAAACCTTCTGTTAACTCCCAGACTGAACTGTTTCTTGGCCAGCACAAAGCCCCCTTGTCGCTCTGCCAAAGTTAATCTTTAGCTTAAGTAGAAGGAACAACAAGGAGAAAAATCACATTCCCTTTTCCTCACCAGCGGGGATGCAGAGAAACCCCAGGTCTGCACAAATGGCCCTAACACAAGCACTGCCTTCCTCAGCCCACTGCCTCGTTAAAAAAACACACAAACAAACAAAAAAAAAAGCCCATTTCTTCTGTAACACATCCCAGTCAAAACCCATCCCTACCCCAGGCAAGAGAGCTCTGTCAGCCCCAAGATGATGGATGGCTCGTGGGCATTGGGAAATCCTGCCTGGGGGCACCAAGGGGTTAACACAGAGTTTTCACAGCCCAGCACAGTCCCTAGAAATGACTCTGGAGCCTCCAGGAATATCTCTGGTGTCTGGGATCAGAGCTTTATCACCACCTCAATTCATGCACTGCCCAAGTGTGACTAATGGGGAGGTTGTGGAGGGAGTGGGAAGAGGGGAAAGGGAGCTCTGTCAGATCTCTGACAAAGCCAGAGCACAGCTGGTTGCAGTCAGGGGAAGGGATGGAGGTGGTGGTGCACATGTGCAGCTCCAGGGGTCGGGAATATCTCCCATGGAAGCTGTGCTGCAGACACATCTCCCAGCAGCTCCCCTGAGCCCCCTGACAGCCAAGCCACCCCATCAGAACACAGCACAGTTTGTCCCCACAGCAGTTTTGTGCCAGGCAAGTATCAGTGATCAATTATTCCACCACGGGGAGGAGGACAGCGAGGAAGAGGCCTGGGTTGTGCCAAGGTAAGAAAACAGCCCTCAAAAACTGGGATTAAACCAGTCCAAAGTGGCTCAGGGAAGGGGCAGAGCAGGGGACAGTCACAGAGGCATCCCTGGAGGTAACTCAGACACAAATGCAAATTTTTTTCCATCCCTTGTTATAACAGAAGGGACCGACTGCCTTGCAAGGTCACAGCCCACATCCCTATGTGCAAGGGCTGGGGTTTTTGGGGGACCAAACCAGCAAGAAGGAGCCCAAATCCTGGAAAGGAGAGGAGCCAAGGTTGATTCTTCTCCTGCACTGCAACTGCCTCTGCCTGCTGGTGTGGCCAGCTCAGGGAAAGGTCCTTCCAGTGCTCAGGAACAGCTCAAGAGCTGGGAATAAAACAAGAATAAAACAAGGCAGCTTTTCCTCAGAGGCCCCTGTGCTCCAGAGCAGCAGATGAAAGCTCCATCCTGCTGCGTTCCCACAGCCCCAGACATTCAGGGTGACCCCTGGGAATGATCTGCCACGGGAGCAGGGACACGCTCAGGACGAGCTGCGGTGACACAAGGGCTGTTGTCACCCCTTTATCCTCCGCCCCACACCACACAGCCCTGATGTTTGCTTCCTCTTGTTGATTATTGTGCTGGAGGCTGCAAGGTTGGAAGTTGCCAGCCCAATTTTAAACCCCAAGCCAACTCCAAAAACCAGAAAAAAAAAAAAAAAAGAGAGAAAAAAGGAAAAGATCATTTAAGCATCGCTTCATCATTAGGAGATATTTAAGCCATCCCAAGATTTATTTATGGCTTTTTTTAGTCACACTCCACACTTGAAGCCCATGAGAAAAAAAAAAAAAAAAACCCACACAGGACATCAAAGGCTTCCATATAAAATGGCCTGTAAACCCTGAGGGACTGGGACTGAGAAAACCTTTTGTGAAGGTGAAACCTTCAAAGCTGGAACGAAACAGTCTGTGGGCCTTGTAGTGAAATTCAGCCTGATCCTACATTTCTCTTTATTTGACTTCCACTCTCAGCAAGTTCCATGGCAGAGCCAAGGTTAGTGGTTTCTCAGCTACGGGCAGGAAACATCCTGCAGATTTATTTTTCAACCTTCTGAGCTGTAGAATCTCAAAAAAAAAATGTGGCTCAGGAGCAAACCAACCTGTTACATCAGCAGAGGAACTGCTTTAGAACAAAAATAAGAACAAGGGGGTTAGATATTACAAGTAATATATTTTTTTCCCTCTTGGTAAAACCCTGACAGGATTCCAGAGTGACTGGGTAGTGTGTTTATCTTCCTCCCAGACAATCCTCTGAGGGCAGTGGGATTTGAGCACCTGCAGGACCCACACCCAGCTCTAATCAGAGACCCTTAATTACCTCTCCTAATCACCTCTGCCCTGCCTGGCCTTGCTCTCCTGTCACCACACACATCTCACAAGGTGCATCTGCTCTTACTCCATGGGATTTCAGCTCCCACCCACCATCCAGGGCTGTTTTCCTGCCTGTCTCACTCGTGATCCCTTCCCTCCTCCTTGAGCAGATTAATGAGGATTAAAGGCAGACAATGAGCTGGAGGGAGACACCACCACGAACCACTGCTGGGTTATATCTCCTGCCCCAGAGCTGGCAGCCAGCCACCCTGCAATGTCCTGCATCCAAAAAAGTTGGATGATGGGATGGGAAGAGAGAGTCCCACCAACCCCGGGGCTCAGCGTGAAAGGAAAGGGGAAAATCAGGGGGATGATTTAAAGGGAGGGCTCCAAGTGTGGGGGAAATAAAGTGAATTAAGGGGGTGGATTTAAAGGGAGGGCTCCAAAATATGGGGAAAAATAAAGGAAGACAGTTTTAACAGAAGAATGGAAAAATCTAAGTGGGGTGAGGCAGTGATGGCATCACTTTATAAAGTGCATTTACTTCAAGAAAATTAGTATTTACTAATCACATATTAGCACATTATTATCATATATTGATATATAACCTGTATTAGATTCTACGTAATCCCATTTACAGGCACACAACTAATTAAGAAGCTCAGATCACTCCTACTTTTTTATAAAGAACCATGGAATATCCCAAGCTGAAAGGGACCCACACAGATACCAAACCCAACCCCTGACTCCACAAAGAGCAGCCTAAAATTTGAAATGTTGGCTTTAAATACCTTTTTGCCTCCATTCAGCTTTAAAACCACCCCTGTGTTCCACAGCCCACTCCAAATGGCTCAGTAAAATGTTGCCTCCTCACACCTTTGCCCCCCCCTTTTTTCCAAACTGGGATCTTTCCTGGAGCAGGGAGATATCTGGAGGGGGGCCCAAGGGAATCCAGCACAGAAGGCTGGGGAATTAACCCCCAGCCTGCAGGATGCTCTGAGAGCAAAGCCAGGAAAAAAAAAAAAAAAATCCCATATAATCTCTTTCTGGCACTTGGAATCTCTCAAAAAAAAAATTTTTTAAAAAAGAAAGCAGTTTTAGAGCCAGGCCTTTATATTTTTGACCCCTTGCTAAGCCCAGGAGAAATTATTGCTTCAGTGGGAGAAGCTGAAGGCAGCTCTTTGCCTCTCCCTGCAAACAAAACTCCACTTTTTGGATGGATGTGCTCATGGGTGGGGATTAATGGCTTTTATAGCTTCCTGGTATTGTGGCATGTGCATTTTTTCCTCTTTTTTTTTTTGCATCCTGCCTCATTTCAGCAGGCCTTGGCTTGCAAACAACCCCTTCCTGCAGCTTCTATTAATAGCCCTTGCTTCCAGCTTTCCCCTGGAAAGGGTGGTTTTTTTAAAAAAACTAATTAAGTGTCATCCAAAGCATGCAAGAGATTTTTTTTCTTGGGCTCCAGCTAATGAACACCACCACCAGGGAGGAGAAAAAAAACGACTTGATGTGGACAGCATAAACGTGAATTAGGGTCAGATGTTACCAAAATTGTGTATGCAATAAAAGCACGTTCTCAGGGCTCCAGTTGCTGTCCTGAACTGCAGTTTTACTCATTATTTCCTGCTCCTCACAGGCATTAAAAACGTGCCCCTATTGTTTAAGAGGAGTTTATAAGGTGAAAATCCTTTAACATTGAAGCAGGCAGATCTCCCCTACCCCAAAAAAACTTGAAACAGCAGCTTGATCACTGTAAACACATCTGCCTGTTTAATGCCACTTAATCCCCCCCCCCAGCAACTGCATGTGATGAAATCTGGCGAATTTATGGAGCTGTGCACTCTGTCACAAGGCATTTTATGGGGAGGTTGTAATTAAACTCAGCCCCTGGGAATTGCACAGGGCCCCACTCAGGAGTCTGGAGCTGCTGCTGGTCCGTGGCTGCTCCTGGCACTGGTGGGAACTGGGAGCAGTGCTGGGAAAGCAAGTGGAATAAAACCCTTCTGGCTTTTACCTGGGTATCCCAACCCTTTCACGTGCCAAGAAATTGAGCTACCAAAAGCTGTCCTGTCTAACAACAAAAGTTGTTTCAAAGTCAAACCTCCCAGCAACAGAAATTCTGATTAAAGTATTGAAACCCAACCTCCAGCTCAGGATAGAAAGAGACTCAGCATCCACTCAGGACAGAGAGAGGCCTCAGCATTTCTTCTGATGAGCTCAAAAATCCCAAATTAAGTACCCAAAAAGAGTCTCACACCTCCCATATTCCTATTTCATCCCAAATCCTCCTCTAAGCCACGCTCCAGGTCCTGGTTTTGATCCATGGCAAGGAAGGACAGCAACAAGATCCTTCTGAATCCCAACTGTTCCACCTGGAATGCTGCACTTGAAAGTAATCAGAAGTCAAAGAAAGGGTTGTTTTTTGTTTTTTTTAACATCCTGGCTCCAGCAATCAGAATTTAGCTCTGCCTATTTGTGGGGGATTTATTCCCACATTATTTTACTGTGGGTTTTGTTTTTTCTCCCTCCCCCAAGAAAAGATACTGCAATAAAGAGATTATTCTGAAGAGCAACACCCCAAGCACAGAGCAGCACTTCCAGTGCTAATCCCAATACCCAAGGACTGTTCTCCTGCACAAACTAAGAGAAAAGGCAGCTTAAATGACATCACACACTGTTTTCTGTCAGTTTAGGCCCAGTTTTCTGGACTCAATGCCCAGAAATCAGAAGCTGGAGCAAGCTCAGAGGAATCAGAACTTATCTGTGCCACCCTGATTCCATCCCCAGCCTGCAATGCTGTTCCCTTATTCCCCCACTGATGTCACCCAGATATTCCACTTGTCCTTTCTGCTGATTGCATCCAAAATAAATTTCACAACTTGAGGCCAGCTGGACACAAGCACAAAGAGCAATAACTAATAACCCTCTCCAGCAGCTGGAATGATGATGTATTAAGGTCAGATCAAAAAAAAAAAAAAAAAAACTAAAATGAAAAGGCTCCATCTCTTCCCAGTGCAGGTTTATTGTCCAGCCAAGCTGTGCTTGTACCTCAGGAGGTCTCCATGGCAGAGGAGGAGGAGGAGGAGGAGAGCCAAGTTCAAAGGAGATATTTAAGTGATTCCAAGATTTATCCTTTCTTTTAGTCATACTCCACATGGAAAAAAACCAAAAAAAAGCACACAGGACATCAAAGACTTCCATATAAACTGGTGTGTAAACCTTGAGGGACTGGGATTGAGAAAACCCTTTTGTTTGTAGCCATGGATTTCAAAGTGAAGACAAAACACGGCCATAACAGCAGATCCAAGGGGCAAGAGCTGGATCAGGAACAACGGGACAAAGGATCACGTGGCCCTCTCAGGTCAGTGGAGATGGATCCTGCCCGTCAGGCTTTTTCCACTCCACCCAGGGAGCTGGAATTTGCATCATTATGGCCAAGTTTTGGCTTCTCAGCTTCGTTTGGTGGCCCACAGTTGTCTGGGGGAATGGGGAGAGGGGGGTGGTGTTGAGAGATGAAGAGGAGCCCAACTGCAGGATGTCAGTTTTTACAGTGGAAATTTGTCATGGTTCTGAGAGAGCTTTGTGTTGCCAGGATTAGGAAAATCATATTTTTTTTCCTCCCAAAAAATAAAAGTGGAGAGTTCTGACTCCAGACAATTAACTTTAAAAAAAAAAAAAAATTTTTTTTGTAATAGAGCTTTTGAGGGAAAAGGGGGAGGCAAAAATTTTGTGTATCTGCCACAAAAAAAAAACATCTCCCCTAGCTGGACAAGGACCAGGCACTTCCTCCCCTCGGGGCTGTGATGAAGTGACATCATGCTGGGAGGAAAAGGTTCTCACCAATCACCATCACACCCACAGCCCCTCACCCCCTGCCTGTGCTGGCTGAAACCACTGCCAGCTGTCACACAGAACCAGCAGGGACAGAGCCAGCCCTCAATGTCACCTGTTCATGGGGAGAACTGTGCTGGGAGGTGCAGCAGGACAGAGATCAGGCAGCACATTCACCCCCCCCACACACACAGCAATATTCTGAATATCTGCTGGTCCCCTCTCAGCTTTTTAAGGCTGATGCTGCCTGCAAATGAGCTCTGGAATCATTAACCTGTAGGAGGTCCTAACTAGATTATCCCTTAGTTTAAACAGACCCTGCTGTGGCAGTGCCTGCCCAGCTGCTGAACCAGGTCTGGCACGGCCCAGATCCACTTTTGGGGCACAAATCACCACCTTGGAGGGGATGGGCATCACCTGCCCTGCCAACCCAGAATCTGTGGCTCTTCCAACCCCAAACTTCCACAACAAACTGCTCTGGGAAACTCCTGCAGACAGGACCTGACTTTGGGTTGTGGTTTTTTTTATTATTATTATTTTAAGCTGCATTAAGCTTTTAGGGCCAGCTGTTGCATTCTACACCTTGGCTTCATTTCCTGCCTCAGACGTGATACTGGAAGGAAATTCCTCCCTGGAAGGGTGGGGAGGGGCTGGGATGGAATTCCCAGAGGAGCTGTGGCTGCCCCTGGATCCCTGGGAGTGTCCAAATCCACATTGGAGCAACCTGGGCTGGTGGAAGGTGTCCCTGCCCATGGCAGGGGGTGGCACTGGATGATTTTCAGGTCCCTTCCAACCCAAACCATTCCATGATCAGCCAGGAGTGCCCCTGGATCCGTGCAGGACACCTGGGTGGGAATCACTCTGCTCCTGCCACCACAGCCTAATTCCACTTCTAAGAACAACCTGCACATCTAAATTTTTCTCCACCTGCAAAACTTCCTGGTTTCACAGTGCAGAAAGTCCCTGCACATCAGTCTGAGGAGTATTTTGGACCCCACCAGTAGCTGAACTCTTCTCTTTGGACACTGATACTAATCCTGAGAAATCTCACCTGCAATAAAGCCTGTTGGGAATTATCATCAACTGGCACCCACTCTGGAATGAGGTTTTTGAAGCAATATTGGGGTATTTAAACAGAGAACCCTGTGACACAGCCCCCAGCCCCTCAAACAGTCTGGGATCTTCCCAGAGCCAGGAAAAAAAACCAAATTTGGGGGCACAAAGCACCACACACTCACTGTGCTGCACTTTGAGGACTTCCCCCCTCCCCTGCAAAAAAAAAAAAAAAAAAAAAAATAGTTCTCAAGGAACTCCTTCAGCAGCTCCTGCTGCCTGGAGGCTGAGCCAGGGAATTTTCATTCATATGTAAAAAACACCCAGAGTCCCCCAGATTCCAAAAATATCCCCGTAGCTGCTCCAGGAACAAAGCAATCTGGTGCAAGCACGCCCAAGAAGTGGCTGAAAGGGGAATTTCCAACAGCATAGACCTTTCTGATGGGCTTTGAAAACCCACCAAGGCCTTTTCCAGTGGATATGTGCACGGTGAACCTATTTTATCACTCAGAACCAAAAGCACTTTCCTCTGCACCTGCACTGGGAACACCTCCCTGGGATGGACAGGGAACATCTCATTGCCTGCTGGCATCCAGTGCTTCCCAAATTGGCAGCTCTACATCAAAATGATCACTTTCTGCTTATAATACCAGGTCATTAATTCGAATTAAAGCTGCAACCCCTCAGCAACAAAGCCACCTCCCCTCGTGGACAGCCAGCATGGAGGAATTAAAGGACACTCCCATTGCCACAGGGGCAGTCCCAGCTCTAACTGCAGTGTAGCAAGTTAAAAAAAAAATTAAAAAAAAGGTTTTTCCCAGAAGCCAGAACTCCTAAGTGCCCATCTCTGCATTCCTGGTGGATGCACAGGGCTTTCCATGGCAGTGAGGGCTGGGAAAAGCTGCAGGCACAGCCCCAAGCTGGTCACAGCTGGCAGTTTATAAAGCAAGGTTTAAAGTGTGCCAGACAGGAGGAGCTCATTTGTATTCCTGAAGCATTTCTGCCTCTCACCAGAAAGATTAAAAAAAAAAAAAAAAAATCCAGTTCCTAAGAAACAGATGGGATCTGAAGGGGCTGAAGGAGAGAGAGGGGGGAAAAAAACCACTCTGCTGATGGAAGACATCAAATTCCACTCCACAGACAACACTCCCAAATCCACCCCGAGTGGGAAATCCTGCAGGGAGTTGGAGCTTTCCCTTCTTTCAGGCACCACTTGTTTCCTTCCCCTGACACACAAAAAGGAGAGTTAAAAGGTCCTTGCCTGCCCAGGGTGGTTTCTGCTGAGTCAAGCTCAGGGGAAGGCACAAGAAGCCAAGGAATTGGACACCAGTAGGAAGGCAAAAAAAACAAAACAAAATAAAATCCCTGCCCAGAAAAAAAACCAGGCCAAGAAAAGAGCCCCAGGCACCATTTCCTGCTGCTTCTTTTAAGACCTTGTCTCGACTTGAAGGTGATTAAGGCAGTTTATCCAGCAAGGTTTAACACACATGCCCTGAAAACCCATCACACACAGCTTGTGGGGTTAAATTAAGGGAGGTGGGTAACTATATTTTATTTTTAAGAGGTTTTTTCCCCTCCCTCATCTACAGCCTTACCTGGAGGATCCACCTTTTCCACCTTTTCCACCTTTTCCACCTGCACCCTTCAAAATATCCCAGACCTTTTCCATTAATGCAAAAGGCACAACACTGAGAGATGGGGCTGTGGCTGCCCCTGGATCCCTGGAAGTGTCCAAGGCCAGGTTGGAGCGACCTGGGAGAGTGAAAAGTGTCCCTGCCCATGGCAAGGGTAGCACTGGATGGTGTTTAAGTTCCTTTCCCACCCAAACCATTCCAGGGTTCTTTAGGAAAATCACTTAAAAGCAGCTCTTCGAAGGAAAGAACAGGAACTCATCATCTCCATGCAGTGGGAAAGCAGCACTCCTGATCCCCAGCATTATATGGAATAAGAGGCATTAAAGTGCCACTGCATGAACAGACAACATTGGTTATTTCTGCTGAGCGAGAGCCAAATCCCTTTTTTTTTTTTTTTTTTGGATGCGTGGAAAAATCTGGGTCAGTCCCATCTGCAGGAAAGCGGCTGCACTGTCAGTGCTGCTGCCTCCTCAACCCTCCTGTGTTCCCAACCAAAGCACGTGGGGAATTGTTCTCCATGCCCTCCTTCCTCTGCAGGGATGGGGGGGACAGAACAGGGCAAACCAAACCCAGCGATGTCCCCATCAGAAATAAATCAGCGTTGCCGAGGGGCAGAGGGATGGGAGAGGAGCAAGGGGAGGATCCAGAGCTGCCCTGGGGAAGGGAGATGGGAAAATAGGGGGGAAAAAAATCTACCTGACTCCCAAAGAAGCCGTGCTGGGTGGTCACTCCCAACACCAGGCACGAGGATTTCACCTCTCAGCACTGACGGCCCAGCCTGAATGTGTGAGAGGGTTGAAAACACCAACCACCCCAGGCACAGCTCCTCAAGCCCTTGTCTGCTCCTGTTCCTCACAGGAGCCTGCTCTCTCAGCGCTGAGGGATGACAAACAATAGCTGCAGCCCAAAGAGGAGGAGGAGGGGGGTGGAAAAACCCACAGCTCCCCCACAACCATCCGAGGTCTGCACAGCTGCTTCCTCCTGTGCTCCCTGGCAAGGGACATCAAGGGCTTGGCAGATCCCAGCAGAGCTCCCCCCTCTTTGGAAATCCCACCAGAACAATAGGGGAGCCCGTCCAGCCCTGCTGGGAGGCTGGAGCAGGGCAGGCTGTGCCTGCACAGGAGCTGCACACCCCGTGCAGGCTGAGCCTAATGGACTTAGGGGGGTTTAAGGGCTCGGGAAAGAGGAGCTCGCACCAGGGAACTGCCCATCTCTCGCTGACAGCCCCACTCTCTCATTAAGGAGTTTAAGCCTGCCCTGAATGAAAGCAACAAACACACCAGCAGGAAGCTGGGAGTCGGTGGAGCGAGGAGATTTGGTGGGAATCAGCGCCCAGGCTGCGGTTGGAGGGAGGGGGGGGATAAAAAGCACCAAGGGGAGCTGAGAAAGGGCCACGGGGACTCTGAACCCCCAGCAGTGCCATCACCCTCATCACAGAGGCCAAGGAAACCTCCTCCAATCCGTTCTTACAGAAGCAAGTGGACATTTTCAGCTCGTTTCTAGAGAATTAAACATTTCTTTGCTGCAGGAGGGGCAGTGTCAGGGAGCCAAAGAGCCCCAGAGCCAGGGCTGGTCCAGCCTGCACAGTTCCTCTTTCATCTCTGGGTGCAAAGAGAAACAAAACTGGGGCTGGTGCCTGGGGAACAATGCACTGCTGTGTACACACAGCCCCGGACTTGGGGAGACACTGCAGCTCTGTGGTTGCTGCTTTTGGATGCAAAATGCTGGGTTTTATAATTCCAGCTCAGCCACAAGTCACTGCGTGACCACTGCTGTCACCTCCTTCCCTGCCTCTGCTCCCCTCCTCTTCCTCCTCCCCTCACCACTGAGACTCTTGCTCTCCACCAGGATAAAATTAACCCTGATGATGTAAAATAAAAGCACCCAGAGTGAGGCAGAACATGATCTGGTTTATCTGCATACCTTTCTAAACCCCACTCTTAAGCTCACACAGTCCTATACTCTGATCTTCTGGGGCAGCCCCATTCCCTCAAGTCATTCCTCAAGAGGTGAGGAAGAGTTCCAGGCTGGAAACATTCCCTTCCAGCAAGGTGGTGACCCTCAGGGTGACCTGGGAGAGAGACCTGGTGTCACCTCACTACAAACTGGACCGAGCTGAGCAGCTCAAAACCTGCTCAAAAACCTCTGCCATCCTGCCCACGAGCTCCTTAATAGCAGGGTAAGGAATTAGGAAGCTGAAGGCAGCCCATGTGAGGTTCCTGAACCTCCCCAAGATAACACAAGCTCATATCCCCAGTGCCCAACTCCATGTTATTAGGATAACTGCTAGACAAGTTCAAAAGGCAGCTGCCTTCCAAGTCACCAAGCCAGGAAAAGCTATAATTTCTCTCACTGTAATTTCCCTCTATGATTATAACAGTGGTTGACTGAGTCAACACGGGCAATGTCAGCAAAGAGATTTCACCCAAGGACAGCAGATACCCAGGGAAGAGGCAGAGCCTGGGAGGAGGGGCTGAAATGTGTGTGGGAGCTGGCCTGGAGAGCTGGAGTTCTCACTGGGACATTAAACAGGCTCGAGGATCAGAGAGACAGCAAATATACAGGGCTTAACTTCATCCCTCCCGAAGGGCTGGGAGCAGGGGAGGGCAGCCCCTGCCTCTGCTGAAATCACAGGGAGTTTTCCCACTGGTTTTGAGGGGGATTTCACCCATCACAGGCAATGAGCAACCAAACCATCACTCAGTCCTGGCACTGAGTCTCCCTTCTCCAACAGCTCCAGGGACAGCTTTATATCCTGGGGCATCAAGGTGGGAAAACAGGGGCTCAAAAACAGGGTGCCCTGTGCAGGACTTCAGTGACCCTCATGGGTCCCTTCCAACTCAGAGATATTCTATGATTTTATAAAAAAAGGCCATTTTTAGCTCACAAAAATTGTGGCTCCCTGGATGAGAAAGAACCTCTTGTAAAGGGCAACTTCAGACAAAACTCTGGAAGGATTGTTCTCTTTCCATGGAATACAGGGGAGCTCAGGGAAGCAACCCTGACAAGTTGGAGCATCCCTAATAACTCCCTACTCCTTCAGAACCTTCTGTGGATCGTTCTGGAATCCTCCTGTCATCCCTAATGCCCAAACACTGCATTCTGACATTTGAAAAGGGCCAGAATCCAAGTTTTTTTTCCAGACCAATGTTATCCTAAAGCACACAGGGCCGTTCCCCCTCAGCTGACATGCCCACACTAATATTGTTTTAAGGCAGGGACAGAGGAAAAAAAAAAAAAAAATTGTCATTTCAGAGCAACAGCCCTATCACAACAGGTCATCTGAGCCCAGCAAAACCAGCCCTGTTTGCTCCTCCATCAGCAAAGTCAGCTGGAGCCTTGCCTTGGGCACTGGGGAGGGAAGGGACAGAAGGATCATAGCTGGAATTCCTGCTCAGATGGCCCCGGGGGAGCCAGAAGAGAAATCAACCCTAATTCCTCGGGTGAAGCAACCTCGGGAGGGCTGTGGGGAGCAAAAAAAAAACTGGGATCATCACCCCCAGATGGATTTACTGGAAAAGGGGGAAGGCAAGCAAAGGAGAGCAGGGCTTGGAAACAACAGGTTACAAATTCCTGAACCCCTCTGTGCTCCCCCTGAGAATTAAAGGAATCAGAGATGAGCTTCACTGAAGCTCCAGGTGAATTCCTGGCACTGCTCAGGTCGAGGACAAAACTCCCCCGTTACCTCCCCCCCCAAAGCCAGGATTTCACCCCCAGTTTTTATAAACCCAAACCACATCAGTGGGAAACATACCCAGGACTCTCTCTTGGTTTAATTTCGCTGAAAACCCTACGGAAAATAAATATTTCCCTACGGTGACTGCAAAGTAAACAGCCTCAAAGTACCCTCCTGCATGAAAAATGTGAAATAAATTGAAGCATGAAGCCAACCGACCTGTTTGCTTGCCCAAAATTAGGGCTGTGTATAAACAGAGGGAGCAAAGGTATTTGTAAATAAATCATACCAAGTTTTCTCAAAGCACAAATGAAGAGATGTGGGGTGGTTTCTTTGTTTGTTTGTTTTTCACAAATCTCACATCCAAAAAGGCCTTTTTTTTCCAGAAAAAGCCCAGGAATGGAGGCACACAGTGGGACACGTGTCCATGGGAGGAGCAGGTTCTTTAGAGGAGTCCCAGTATTTAAAATATACAATGATACAACCGTGAGAGTGCAATTTTCAGGCTGTAATTTGTCACCAGTATGATGAACCAGCTCACTAAATATTGCCCTACTTATCATAAAAGGGGAAAAAAAAAAAAAAAAAATAAAAACCTCTGCCATCAACCACATCCCACCTGCTCTGGGAAAGGCCACCCACCAAGAGCATGTTCAAGAGGGCAGCTCTCCCTGCTCCAGCCTGCAAGAAAAACTCCTGCAAAGGCTGGAATTTCGCTGAGAAAACAGCTGAGCTGACACAGGCTCCGAAGCTTTGAAGTCTGGCTGGATCATTTGTCCTGATTTCCACAGCTCCAGGGGCCGATTCCCACCCTTCAGAAATGCCTGGCCATCAGCCCAATCAGTGCCCTTGCCACAAAGCTTTAGGAAGATGGTTTTTTTTTTTTTCTTCAGAGATATTTTGTGTTTCGGTGCCTTCACGTGAGGTCACATTTCGTTATTTTGATCTAATTCAACTTAACAAGGAAGAACAAAATGGTAGTTCAAGTGTGAACCAGGTGCATTAGCAACAAAGGAACCACCAATGGAACAAAGTCAACGAACTGAAGCTGAATTTTCTGAAAAGAAAACACCATTTCAGTGCTGTTCATTTAAACTGACAGCAAAGACTTGAGGAAAAACTGGATATCAGTGCACACAGTGAGTCCCCAGCTCCATTCCCACCTCACATTCCCTGTGTGGGGTTACCTTCGTGCACAAACCTCACACTCTGAGCTGAGAACACCACGAAAAATAACTTCCCAGGTTATTTTAAGGTGATTTATTTGAAGCATCAGGCCAAGTTCACAGGCCAGGCTGTGTCTGGACCACTGGCTCCTACTCCCAACCTCCACATCAGTCAATCCCAGCCCAGGGATCAACAACAGCTCCAAGAGAGGAGGATGTTCCAGTCCAAACAGAGCTGGGCTTGAAGTGAGGAGGCTTAGGCTGATCCCTGGCTGTGCCTGAGATCTCTTTGTATCCCTGGATTGGACAGTAGGCACTAAACCTGTCCTGGACCGTGTTCTTTATTCCTCTGTGCCTGAACTCCCCTCCTGTGCAATGGCAGCGCCTCAGAGCACACGAAAGGCTGGAAGATGCTCAGATATTGCATCACTTCACACCTTTATCCCTCATTCTCTGAGCAGCAAAAGGCTCCAGGGCACCATGGCAGAGTTCACACTGCAGCAGAGGGGTTTATTTGTACTCCAGCTCAGACAACAGCACCAACAATGACCTGCTCATGGAGTTTTAAGACCCTGGCTCTGACAGGCCAAGCAGCACAAGCAGGGACAGAGAGCCTGGAGCTCATTCCTGAGGCATTCCAGAGGCAGAGGGCAACCCCATCAGTGCCTAATCCTGCTGTCAGCAGAACAGCCAGTCTGTCTGTCTGTTTATTTTGAGGTATTTTCACTTCCCAATCCCTCTCTTCCCCCAGAAGAGGACGTGAGCAGAGAAGGAACCACGCTAACAAAAACCCGGCGCTGAAGCTGCAGTGGGCACGTGAAAACCCTCCAGCAAGTGGCCCAGCTCTCAAAGACACACAGAAAACAACACTGGCATCGAGCTGCTGGGTGGGAACAGTGTGATGGACATCTCTGCACAGACATCACGGAGACAGGAACCACCTGGTCCCAAATGTGTGGCTTCCAAGGAGCTCCTGAGCTTATCTGAGACAGGGAAAGGCCCAGCTTTGCTGGAACACAAAAAAACAGCCACTTACTGATCATGGTGGTGCCTCCAGCCAGGGCTGCCTTGGTCCCTTGGAAGAAGTCATCAGCAGATGTCATGCCCTGCTCCGGCATCTGGAAGCGGGTGTGGACATCAATCCCTCCGGGAATCACCATCCTGCCGTGGGCTTCGATGGTCTTCACCCCCCCTGGCACAATCAGGTTCTCCCCTATTTGCCTGGGGAGAAAAAGAGGTTCCCAAGAGCACTGTCAGGCCCAGCCAGGTGTAAACAAACACCCCCCGGGCTACTTAACCTGGCTGCAGCTTTCTTTTTCCACCTAAATGAGGGCACAGCATCAGCACAGCACGGTGGCTGAGAGGATTTTATTCTTCCCCCTTGGGGCAGCTGCAAAACTGGGAGTGGGGTGTGCAATTCCTTCAGGACATGGGGGGCAACGATAAAGGAATTGTTTTATATTTTTGTTTATGTATTTACATTGTATTTTTGTTTATATGTTTACATTGTATTTTAGATTTAAAGTTATGTGTTTTGTGTATATATATCTCAATTATAAATATATAAATATATACATTATAAATTTATTTATTTTATCTTCTAATAAAGGAAGGAAAAGGAGCCCCCCTGGCAGCTGGGGAAGGGGCTGTGCAGGTCATGGATTACCACTGCCCCCCAAACCAGCTTTACTGGGGCTGGACTGGGGTGGCCAAGTGGCAGCTCAACACTTGGTTCCAGCTCTCCCACACCCGCTCAGATCCCAGCACTGCTCTGGGAGCACTGGGAGGACTTTTTTGCTTCTGCATTATCTGCTTTCCTCTCGTGCACAAGTCCCTGCACAAACACAAATCCAGGCAGATGTTGGTTACCAAAGTCCTGGCGAGACCCTCAGGGGTGCCTCCAGTCCAGCTCCTCACAGACACACTTCTCCAAGTGCAGGAGTGGATGACACACTGCAATTAATTAGCTGTCCCTGGCTGGCTCCTTTAACTTTTAACCTTGATTAACAAAGCACATGTGCTGGCTGTTTATGCAGCACAGGAAAATTCCTTGTTTGTAACCTCTGGCTTGTCTTTTTTATATTTTTTTTTTTTTCCTAGGAGTAATTTTCCAAAGAAATCTGTAATGTATTTAACGCTGCCAGAAAGGCATGTTCTCAGGACTGAAAACACAGAGAGAGGCCTGAACCTCTTCAACCACAGGCTCGTTTTTTTTTTAGCTTTGAGGGGGGTTGGATTGATCTCTGCATCACAGAACCAGAGAGTTCAGCGCTGCAAGAGGCTTCCAGAGGTCACCTAAGTCCAGCCTCCCATCCTAAAACAGAATTAAGTGTGTTAGGACACTGAACTCTGGATTCAAAATACCTGAAGTCATAACTCAGTCAAACATTACAACGCAGATAACTTCAAACACATGTGTCATCTCAGCATGGGGCTGCTCACATGGCTGAAATTAAGCACATGTAAGTGCCTCCTCTGAGCCAGTGGGGTTTTGGGCCCAGTTGTTTATTTAATTCAACACCTTGTTTTTAAAGTTCCTTCATTAAACACCAGGATACACATTAAATACTCTTTTTTTTTTTTTCCCCCCCACTGCAATTTAATAGAGCTCAGTGAGACCAAGCCTTGCCTTGCTCTCTGCAGTGCATTTCTGCACATCCCCAACCACAACAGAGCATGGAGATTCACTTACTTTATCAACCCATCCTCCATGTAAATGTCTGCATAAAAAGACTGGTCGTCATTAACTATTTTACCACCTTTGATCAGGAGACGATCGCTCTGCAACAGAAGGAGACACAGCACAAGGCACAATTATTCAGGGAGAAGACTGACAAGTCTGCAGTGTCACTCCAGAGATGAAAGGGGAGGGAGGGAAGGCATCAAGCCCTGCATAATTCACCAGCGCACGTCAAACCACCAGTCAACTGGAGAGATAAAATGTTTCATCGCTGCCCCGGGTCCTTTCATCACACCAGCGATCACAAAAAACCATCAGAACGGCAAAGGAGGGGGTTTATTGGCAGCTCCACTCCTACCTGCAGCTTGGCACCACCACGTGCAGCAGCAGCAGCAGCAGCAGCATTAAATAATGCTGGGAGGGGTGTGGAAGGAGCCACATCTCTATTTTTTGATGCACAATTTCCTATGTGTGCACCCACACAAGCCGAGTCACCGCCTGGCTCAACGTGAGGAGCCGGCTGCTGTCAGGGAAATGGCCCAAAAGTCTGTTGCCATGGGTTACACAACACAAACAGCCTCCCCTGGTCCAATTTAGTGATGTCTCCACGCAGTGGATCCTCAACTGAGCCCTCCCAGAGCTCCACTGCACGAGCACGGGATCAGCACCCGGAGTTTGTCAGAAGGATTGACAAGATTCCCTCAAGTTAGAAGATGCTTTGGCAGGAACAGGAAGGTTATTATAACGAGGCAGCTATCAGGCAACGTGATTTTATCACAGCACGGGGCACAGCTCGCCTCTGCCAGATTTGAGGTCAGAAACAAATGTATCTTATTTTTTTTGTTGTTGTTTTTTTTTTGCAGTAGCCATCAACAAGATTAGTAGCCATCAACACACTGCAGAGCTCTGGGTGGGAGGAGAGTTAAAAGGGGCTGCTGCACCACCCTGGTCCCTCAGTTCCCCACATCACAGATGCATTTTTAAAGCAGATGAATATTTAGGGCAAAGCACACACGTGTTATGCAGGCTTTGGTTCAAACCACACCTGGGCCCCCCCCGGAATTTTGCACTTGTACTTACTGTGATTCGTTTTCCTCCTCCCCAAAACCGCCCTTGGGAGAGAACAAAGCGATCCCAGCACAGCCAAAGGCTGGGGGAACCAAAAGCTGACTTTAACAAGGGGTGGGAAGCAGGAATTTAACTCAGAGGTGCCCTGAATTTGTACAAAAATATATATAATACAGTGACAGTGGTGCTCAGGGCCCCTATCTTGCATCAGCTACTGATTTATACCATTATATCCATCTTTTATACCACTGCTGAACATCTATGAGATGCTAAGTCCTTCTCCCTCTTTTTTTCCCCATCTCCTTCCTCCTCCTGCTGACACAGGAGACTTTCCCTGGGTAAAGCCACCGACTCCAAAAACAAACAAAAAAACCCCCAGATGTAAATTCAGGAGCTGCTGCCAGCGCCAATAAGCCTGGATGAATTAACGTGGGGAGTGAAAAACCCACCTTACAAGGCCAGCCTACGTGTTTACCGCTTCCAGAAGCACTGCAGTACTGATGCCACCTCCAGAGCAGGCTCCCTGTGCCACTAAAATGCGGGAGTTTGGCCTTGGATGTCACCCCCAGCCCGAGTCCCAGCGCACTGGGTACCAGTTAGGGAAGAAGAAGGAAAAATACATGTGGATAGCGGCCACAAAAACGCAGCCTGGAGCATTTTAATGATGCTTCTGCTAACCACCAGGGCTGCTGCTGAGGATTTGGAGGGTCTGAGACAAGGGTGAAACCTTCCTGCTCATCTCCAGCACCCTGGAGACAAAAGCACAGGCAGTTTTGTGGGAGGCCCTGCCGCTGAATCCACGTTGTGGATGCAGCAAAACCAGGGCAGCCACACATCCATTATCCTCCTTCTTCAAGGCTGGTAATTCCAGGTTTATACCACAGCAAATCAGGGCAGAATGTGATTTTTCCCCATCCCTTTGCGGGAGGGTTGGGCGCACACAACGTAAATCGGAGCGCTCAGCCCGAAGAAAAATGCGTCACGTTCCTTGAAGCCCCTGACAGGGGTCCAGGCAGGAACCCCCATCTCTCTTTTAAACAGCTTTTTAAAACTCTTTACCGTTGGATCTTGGGAGGGGAAACTACCTCCCTACTTCCCCCCCCAAAAAAAAATTAAAAAAATAAATTTAATAAAATTCATTTATCGCAATTCTGTGCATCCCCCGCGTTTCTTCACCGCTGTAATTGTCCAACTCGGCGGCTCCTGCCCAAAATATGACACGTCAAAGCCCCGCTCCAGAGCTCCCTTTCCTGCCCCCGAGGATGAGGAAGGAGGACGAGGATGGGTGTGTCCGTGGGGCTGGGCGAGGAGCGCCTGCCAAGGATGAGAAACTCTCGTGTCCAAAGGAAAAAAAAAACAAAACCAACAACCAAACCAAAAAACAAAACCAATCAGCGGCTCCAGCAGCCCGTTAGACGGGAATGTCTTACGTAACCAAAAGTTGGTACCCTTGGATCTGCAATACCTGCCCTAAATCGGCTCCCACAACAAGGAGACCGAGGGAGGGGTTGGGATTTTATATAACGGCTCCTTCCCTGCTCCCCCAGGATCGCTCCGAGAGCTGCGCTTTGCCAGAAGCTTCTTGGGGGGAAAAAAGGCGATCCTGGACCATCCCCGGGCGGGGATGGAGGGGTTCGGGCTGATCCCCCCCCCACAATCACCGCCCGGAGCCGGGATGGGGCGGGCGGGGATGGAGCACAAACCGGGGGCACCGAGCCCACCCTGGGAATGCACCCAGGGATGGGAGAGCCCCCCGGGGGCAGGGAGAGCCCACCCTGGGCACACACCCAGGGCGGGGACCTCTCCCTGAGCACACAGCGAGGGTTGGGGGGGCTCCTCCGAGGTCAAACACCGAGCCCACCCTGGGCACACAGCGAGGGCAGGGACCCCTCCCCGGGCACACAGAGAGGGCACCGTGCCCACCCTGGGCACACCCTGAGGGCCGGGAGAGCCCCCCCGGGGGTCGGCAGAGCCCATCCCAGGCACCCGCCGAGGGTACCGATCCCCCCGCCCGGGGGTCCCCGCGGTACCGCGGGGGCGATGCCGCCCAGCCCGCCCCCGGCCGGGGCTCAGCATCCCCCCCCGGCTCTGCCGACCCCGGCCCCCCTCCCCCGAGCCCCCCCCCGGGCGCTGCAGCACAGGAAGCGCCGCATTATCCCTGATCCCATTATCCTGCCCCAGCCCCGCATCGCTCCGGCACACAAAGGGCTCCATCCCCGCGCACCCCTCCCCCTTCCCCGCCGCTATTCCACTCACCGTGATCCGCGGGATATTTTTCTTCCCCTGATAAGACATCTTGGGAAAAAAAAAAAATCAACCCCCGGTTGCGTTTTATGCAGTAACGTTAATTATTTTTGCTGCTGCTGTTGTTGTTTCTAAGGGAGAAGCGCGGCGGCTGCTGCTGCACCGCTATTGTCTCCCCGCTCAGCGAACCGCTCCGCGACCTCCCCCTCCACCGGTGTAATTAAAAAAAAAAAAAAAAATATTTTAAAAAAATTGAAATAAAGCAGGTTAAAAAAAAATTAATAATAAACCTCCAGTTAAAGAGGCCAAATCGCTGCGATCCCGGGAAAGGGGAGCGGGGCCGGGGCGGGGGGGAAGGGGGGGGAAGCGAACCGCGCTCTCCGCAATGGCAGGAACGGGAGAAGCGGCCAGCCCTGCGCGTCTGCCTTTCTTCCCTGCGCCCGGAGCCCGGCCCAGCCCCGGCAAAAACCCAGCCCAGCCCCGGGAAAAACCCAACCCAGCCCGGCAAAGCCCAACCCAGCCCGATAAAACCCAACCCAGCCCGACCAAAACCCAACCCAGCCCGACCAAAACCCAACCCAGCCCGACCAAAACCCAACCCAGCCCCGGCCGAGCCCGGCCCAGCCAAGCCCGGCCCAGCCCCGCGCAGGCCACGCCCCTCCCCCGGCTCGCCGCGCCCATTGGCTGAGCGCCCGCCCCGATGCAAATGAGCGGCGCCCGCCGCCCAATGGGAGGGCGGGAGACGCGCCCGTATGCAAATGAGAGGGGTGGGAGGGGCCGCCACAGTGGGGGGGATGGATCGGGAAAGGGAGAGGGACACGCCGGGATAAACCGGGATAAATCGGGACAAATTGGGATAAATCGGGACATACCGTCCTCCCCCCTCCGAGGACACCGAGCCGCCGCCCTGCGGGGGAGCCCTGGGGTGGCGGAGCTGCCGCGCCGGGCGGGGAGGGCAGGGTGGGGCGCAGCGGAACGACCACCCCCCCCCCCCGGCCATCCCGAGGGATGCGGACACCCCCCAATCCATCCCCCGACGGGGATGCGAGACCCTCAGGAGAAGAGAAAACGACCCCTCCCAGCCCAAGGGTTGCGGACACCCCAATTCATCCCCCGACGGGGATGCGAGACACCCCCAGGAGAAGTGGAAATGACACACTGCCCCAAATTCTACGGGATGCGGACACCCCCATCCATCATCTAGCCCCGACGGGACTGTGAGACCCCCTGGAGGGGAGGAGGTGATCCCAGCATTCCCTAGGGATGCAGACACCCCCAAACGACCCCGCCGGGGCTGCGAGACCCCCGGGAGGAGAGGAAACGACCCCTCCCATCCTGGGAGATGCGGACACCCCAATCCACCCCTCGCCAGGGATGTGAACCCCGCCGGGAGGAGTGGAAATTACACCACCCGCCCCTAATTCCCAGGGGATACAGACACCCCCATCTATCCCCCACCAGGGCTGTGAGAGCCTCAGGAGGAGAAGAAACGACCTCCCCATCCAAGAGGATGTGGAAACCCAAATCCAACCCCCGCGGGGGCTGCGAGACCCCTGCGAGTGCCCGGTGTGGAAAGCACCGCCTTCCGTCTTCTTTGTCCCCACCCTGCCCCTCCTGGCGCTCCCCATCAGCCAATTTTAGGGGAGAAATGAAGGTTTGAAGCCACTCCCGATCAGCAAACTAGGGGGGGGAAACCCAAGGTTTGAAGCTGCTCCCGGCCTTTTGGTTTCCCAGTCTGCCTTTTCCCACGCCTTGTCCAGAAAATCCATCCCGGATCCACCCCCACCACCCACACACCTGTGGTCACTAACCTGAGCTTTTAGTGCCAGGGAAATGTGGGCTCAGAGCTACACACCCAGGCGTGGGGGTGGGGGGGTCCTCTCCGGTCCCTCCGGCCATTCCTTACTATTCCAGTGCTGCCAACTCCGTGTTCCATCTTTCAGTCACACTCGGAGCCTTACATTTCTCAGGCCCTGAACTCCATAAGCTGGTACTTCAAGGAAAGAAATGCGTTAAGCGGCGTAAATATTTTCCTGGTTATTCACGGTGCGGGGATAAGCTGGGATTTGGGAGCAGGAACGTTCCTCTGGCAGCAGCTGTGCCAGGGAAAGGCACGACACACCTTTTGGAGGATCCATAAACAGCACAGATCCGTTGCTGCTTGAAGGCTGTGACAGACAGCTGATGACCCAAGACTTACCTTCTTCCCTCAGCCACGAGGGGATTTCACATCACACCAAGTTTCCCTCCTGTCACGAAACGTTAACGATCTTTACGTCCCCAACACGTGAAGAAATTTGGTATATGTTAGAAATGAATCATTATAAAGGCAATATCTGTTCAAACAGATCCCTGTCAGGACCTTCTGAGCCCTTCCATCCACAAGGAAAAGAGTCAAGGAGCTTCTCCTGGCTATAGGTGGGACACCAGGCAGCATTAAGGAGCTTGATGTGCCAATCAGTTAATATCCAATTAGCAGCAAATGAAAAAGTGGTTCATTATGACAGTGGCAAAACGATTAATTTGTTGGCCTGTAGGGCTTTATTTGGACTTAATGATTAGAATAGACAATACTAAATAAATGAGTTTCCCTGCCCCTCTGATCCGTGCTGGGAGAAGTTTTGAAAGCTCAGCATGTTTTTGCCCAGAACGTGGAAGCGAGAATCTGCATCAGATCTCTAAATTTAGGCAGTGCAACTGTTCCTTTTCTGTCTTTAATGCCAGTTAAAGCACCAACATGATCAAAACCATGAACATGGGCCCAGGAAACCATCCACCCCATCTCCCACGGGTCCTTTCTCCCTGCTAAAAGCTGGGCACCAGCAGTGCTGGGAGAAGAAACAGAAACCCTTGAAGGGTGATGATGTTCTCAGCACACTGATCCATCTACAGCCCCTTTCATCTGCTCAAAGACAGCTATTTCAACTGCTTTTTTTTTTTTTTTCTTTAAAAAAAGGGCTGTCCTTCCAGCTCCATTCCACCAGTGTGGCTCAATTTTGCTCCCTTTTAGCAAAGAGCTAAAAGGTTGTCAAAATACCTAATTTAAAAATTAATATAAATGGAGAAAACTGACTTATTTAGCCTTGCTAAGCAAAGGTGTTTATACCTTTTGTATAAACACACTTAAGGGAAGGAGGAGAGCTAAAGGGTGATGTTGGGATAAGAAGAAGTTGGGAACAGAATCTGGAATGACTGAGGTGTATCCTGCTCTTTTTGGCTGGTTCTGATGGGGCTTGCAGCAAAAAAAAAAAAAAAAAAAACACCAACTTCTTTCATGCTAAAATTGGTCTAAATTTGTCTTCTGGAAAGGTCTGGAGGGAAAATGGCACAAGAATACGAGAATCTCTGTGCTAATCTGTGCTGAAATAAATCAGCACAGGCATCAGTGGAAATCAATTTACATCAGCTCTGAATCCTAACTCGCAGATTCTGTAAAGCACCAGAAAAGCACTTACTTGGCAAAGCATTTTTATTCCCACTGTGGAGCTGCTGGATGGTTGGGGGAAAAAAAAAATATTAAAAGAGTTTCTTCCTCTGTGGAATTTTAGTGTAATGGCAACAAACCCAACAGAATTTCTGCAACACCCAAGTGTGCTTTTCCTCCTACTGGATTCTTAAAGGTTTATCCAAAAGGATATTTTGCCATGAAATTAAAAAAAAAAAATAATAAAAACCACCTTTCGAATGGAAATACACACTTTTTTAAGTGCAATGGAAAGAGGGATGAGAGATGGATTTGAGGCATTCCTGGAAGGATCTGAAATTCCAGCTCTGGATTTCCCTTTAGGCTTGTCAGACACAAATAATCCCATTCCCTGCTGGAGAATCCCCCCCTCCCAACCTCAGTGAGGGTCTTGGTGCCGTGATCAGAGGCAGCAGGACTGGGCCAGGAGAGCTTTCAGGAGTTCACCCACCAGGAATTCACCCCAATCTTCCATCATGGTTCTCCCCACTCTGATTTCTCAATGACTTGAAAGGAATTTCCCACGGATCCAGCAACCCCCTGCACCTCAGGAAGTGTTGGGAGCATTAAATCCAGGCTGATCCGTGGCAGGAGGAGTTAAATCTGTCCTTCCCAAAACCATGATGAAAGAACTGTCCATTATTAATCACTGTAAATTAAATTACAGGGGTGGGGGGATTATACCTGCCCATGAGCATCTTTTGTTTCGTTCTCTTGGATTAAAAACAATCAGTGTCATCATATGGAAATGACCACGAAACCTGCTACTATGAGGAGGTAAAAATCATCCAACTTCTCAGAGGAACAGCTTAATTGGTTTTGAACCCAGACTATTTTAGGTTACAAGGGAGAGATTCACTTTCTGGCCACACAAACAGGTCAATAAAAACGTGTGTTCGATCTGCAAATTAAAATTAACCTTCCAATTGATTTCATTTCGTCTGCTGTCCCAGGAAACCTTGGGGAGGTTCAGAAATAACCTTTTAAAGAGGCTGCTGCTGTCGTGGGGTGTTTTGTCCTGAGCCTTTCAGGTGCATTAAATGGAATTGGCCTTAAACAAGCCCAAGCTGCTTCTCCCCAATGAATTTACCAATCATGTCACGTAATCAGAAAGCAGCCAGCCCTCTTCAGGGTTCTAGACAGGGCTTGCTCTGTCAGGGGTTGTCCAATTCACAGCAAAAAATGTGCTGTCCTCTCCAAACCACTCACAGGCACTGTCCTGCTGTGCCCTGCGCTATAAAGGTGGAATTTCTGGAACAAAGGCACGGGATGTTTGGGCATCACTGCCAGTGCCTCGCCCTTTCACCCTCCTGGCATCCCCAGACCCCTGGGAGGGGCTAAGAAATGCCTGTTTTCAGGGATTTGCACTGTTTCTTGCCATTATTTAGGGCTAAATGGTCTGCAAGAGGTCCCTTCCCACCCTGGCTGTGATTACAATCCCTTCTCCTTCCCCAAAATCCTCCAGGGCAAAGCACCAGGCTCTCAGGAATCACTGCCCCCGTTGTTCCAGCCAGCTCTGCCCACCTCTGAGGCACAGGACAATCATTACTCGGTGATAAATCGAAATTCTGTCCTCTGTTCTCCACCCTGAGATTCATTCCTGCCCTCTGGGAGGTGACCACAGGACAGGACATTTAATAATCCCTCAGAAGCACAAAGGCGGTTGGGTTTTTGGCTCAGCACCTGCTGAAAGCTGATGGTTCATGTCAAAGGATGGCCAAGGCACTGCCAGGAGGGTGGCACAACTGTGAGGTAAAACCTGCACCAGCTCCAAACCGCTCATTCCTGCATCAAAGGGGTGGTGTTGGGTAAATTCTGGATAGAAAACCACCCCACAAGATCCCCACTGGACATGTGGAAAAGCAGATTGGGGGCTCTGAGAGGGATGTAGGAAGTTAAAAGGACTTTGGCATTGGTGCCCATCAATGTTTTGGCTTTTTGCCACAGCCAGACAAAACCACCATGACCCCACTGGAAGAACATGCAAGTCATGCTCCTTGTTGGATTATTTTGCAAGCAGTGGTTGTGGAAACAAGGCTAGAAAAATTGCAGGCATTGGAGCAAATTGAACTCAGAGCTGCATCTCCAGCTGTCTGGAACAGCTCCTTTGTTTTACACAACAGTTCCATTAATGTTCCAGAGTCTGTGATTATTTGAGCTCTCAACAACATCCTGTTATTCATTATTTCTCTCCAGGAACGAACAACCATGATCCTGAGAGCTTTGAGGTTTTAGGAAGAAGTCCAGTCATGTCACAGTGTTTTGCAAGCCAGTCCCCTCCTGTCAAGTCTAAAATAAAAATATTTTCCTACTCTCTTGTTTGTTCATTATTGTCACTTATTACAATAGGCTTTGTTGGTTTAGACCAGCAGTTTACACACAGCCCTCTCCTCTTCCCAAAGGCCTGGGAAGAGGGATGCAAAAAAGGGATGAAAAGGTGCTCAGGGGAACCACCTGAATCACTGGAGTAAACAAGGGAAGGTTCCAGCAGCTCCAGAACCAGCCAGCAGCAGTGGGACCAGGGAAGATGACGGAGTTCAGATGGGAAACAGAAGCACAGGGAACTCTCCAAGGCCTGGCAGATGGAAGCAGCAGAGCCTGGCTCAGCTCTGAGCTGCAGACCTGTTGAATGGGTCACGCTGTCTCCAGAGGCTGAGCTGCAAACGCTGCTTAAAGTGAGCCTGAGCCTTCCTGGTGCCCCCAGAGAGGGTCTTAAACCTGAATGATGAGGCAGCAATGACCCAGAGGCAGCACATGATAGATGCCTACAGAATGGCCTGGTCAGGACAGGCACAAGGAGATTTGATTACCCTTATCTTGGCCTGCAGGACAATGTATTGCTGTTTAATGTGGAATAATTACATTCCCTCTTTTATCCTCTTGACAGTTAAGACCTCAGAAAAAAAAAAAGAAAAAAAAAAAAAGCTTGTCCATCCTTGCTTTGTTAATTATTCCAGTGGAGATTAAGACAAGATCTCTCTATAAGTGACAGAGAGGATGACTCTGGTTTAAAGCCACAAAGCCAATTTTACCTGCTGAGGATTTAAAGCCTTGATTCAAGCTTTGGGTGCAGTCAGCTGGAAAAACAAAGCTAAAACATTCCTGCAATGTAAAGTGCCAGTCCAGAGCGTGTCATTCATCACAACACACTGCACTCACCCAAACACACATAACCCCTCACCACACCATCCACTGGCATCAGTGTTTTGTAAAGCTGATGAGAAACAGATCAAATGTTTTTGCACCATCCCACTATTTCATATGCTCAGTTAATATTTATACGACAATCTTTAAAAATAGAACCAAAAAACACACTTTAAAAAAAAAAAAATTGTCATTAATATCCTGTGTGGATTCTGATTTTTCACAATGTTGTACTTGAAGTTTTTATTATGCTGGTACCATTTAACCAGAAAATAATTGATCTTTTCAGAATTAATGTGTCACCTGCTTGTGCTTCTGTCTGTCCCACAGGACATCAAATTGTCCAAAATTAGTCCTTAAAGTGTCCTGAATTGCAGAACCTTTGACTCCCCGAGATGAAAAGGCCCTTTATCCTTGAGATGCACCTTGATTAGTCTAAGGAGACTAATTAATCATGGAAAGCTACTCCATTAGTAGGCACTCCAACCTGGTCAAAGCAAACCTCAGGCATCTGGAGTGGCAAACTTTTGTCTGGCTTTGGAAAATCAAGCTTGGTTGATTAGGTGGATGGGGCCCTGGGGTCACTGCAGCAGGGGCTGATTCAGGCAGGATGAGCCCCTGATTCCTATTTTTATAAAATGACCTCCAGCAATACTTTTCTGCAAGCAGGGGAAAGTGGTGAATGAGCCCACATTCTGAATTCCAGGCAGGTTTCTGCCCTGTCCATGCAACCCACACCAGTATTAAACATCAGGAGGCACATCCTGGGAACGGTTTCCAGGAGAAAGAACTGCTCTAAACCCCACTGGGGAGAAACTCCTGCCCAGAGCCAGGAGTTCATCAGCCTGCTGGTGGCTTTTGCTTCATTCATTCCTGCTCTTCCAGCCTCTGCAGAGGAGGCAGCATTGTCAGAGGAGTGTTCCCCAGCTCAGCTCTGAATAAAGCTCCCTTAAATCTATTTATTGATGAAAACCAATTGGGCACGATCAGCCAGACCTCTGGGTTCAGTGGGTTTTGCCTCAGGAAGGGGATGGGCTTTATGACACCCTGGCACATGCAGAGAGCGAGAAAATAATCTTCAGGAGTCTTAAAAACCCGGGAGGAGCTCGGTGGGGTTTTTAGGAGAAACGCCACGTTCCTGTGAAAGTCCCAGATCCTCCCGAGCCAAAAATTCCCACCGTGGCCAGAGGGCCTGCTTAAAACCGGTGCTGAAATACAGCTCCCAGGGGTCACTCCAGTGCCTGGGAGGAGGGGTAGGAGTTTCCCCTGGAAGAATACTGCAGGGATTTGATCCTTACTCATTGGTGCTCTTTTTTTTTTCCTTAACAATCGCGTTTGTGAGCTGCATTCGCCGCCTGGGTGGGGCATTTCCCTGCCCTTGTGAGGAGGGGCGGGGGGGAATCTGCCCAAGGAGCAGAAAAGTGGGGGTCTCTCCCCAAACACAGGGCGGGGAGGGGAAGGGAAGGGTGTTTGTGGGTGCAGGGGTGGGGGGAGAAAAGGCTCCGGGAGAGATGCTGCTTCCCACATGGATGTGAAAGCTGGGTGGGAAAGGATCCCTCCCCTCTGCAGCCTGTGGTGTGCTCGAGTTCACCTCACACACACACACACACACACACGTATATAAATATATGCACCCACCTTGTCGTTCAGGTTCTGCAGCGCCTCCTTCCCCGTGGCACTCCTGATCTCCACCTTTCTCCCGAAATCAACAGATGGTTCCCCTCCCTTCCCGCTCTGCCTGGAATACACGGACTGAGCATCCGGACCCAGGTGGGCAACGTCCTTCTGCTTCGCCACCACTTTGTTGCATCCCCGGCCCACCGAGAGCGAGTCGAAGTCGATGGTCTTGTTCTCCAGGGAGCCTTCCACCGGGCAGAACATGCCACAGAATTTCTGCCGGGGCTTGGGGCTGCCCGAGCCCAGGTTTTTGAAGAAGGCTGGCACCTCTTCTTCCTCGCCCTGCCGCCCGTTCTGCTTCCTCTCAGCCATGGCTCGGGTGGTCTCCCTGCCGAGGGGGGAATAACGACAGCAGTAACCAGGAGGGTCCTTCACTCACACACACACACACACACACACACACACACGCGGGGAGAGGAGAGGTGGGGAAAAAAAAAGGAGGAAGAGATGGGAAAACGATGGCTCTGGGTCCTAAAGACACGGCAGCATCAGCTGCAAAGGGCTGTGCCCCGCAGGTCCCCTGCCCCCATCGCAGCCACCGTCCAGCCTGTGGCTCTTTGATGCAGCGCAAAGTTGAGGGGGAAAGGATGGGGCAGATCCTGCTGCAATCAAGGGAGGAGGTTTCAAGTTCCCAGCATCCAGATGGGGAGGGAGGGAGGGAAAAGGAGAGAGAGAGAGAGGGTGGAAAAAAAATAAAAAAATAATAGTAAAAAAAAAAAAATGCTCACTCTGCAGCAGAAACTGGGGACTGCTCCGGAAGTGATGCGAGCGGTGAATTGGCAAATGGACTCGATCAGGTTGGAGCAGCAGCCCCCCTCACACCCACCCACCCCACCCCACCCCACCCCACCCGCTCCCCCTCCCCTTCCCCGGCGTGCGGCCCGTGGTCCGGGGAGGTGATGGGCACCCCTTCCCTCCCCGCGGGGCAGAGAGGGGCTCTGCCCTCCTCCCTCCCACCACCCCCTGCCCTGCCTCCCCCAGCCCCGCCATGGTGGGGCCGGGCACTCCATCCCATTGTTCCTCACTTTTCCCAGCGCCGCGGGGCCGGAGGGCGGGAGCAGCCGGGATGGGGTCGGTGGGGATGGAGCCGGTGGGGATGGAGCGGCGATGCTGACTCAGCTCCCCGGGCTCTGGGGCATCGCCGGTGCGGACCCTCCTCACGGGGGAGGGGGGGAAAGGGCTGATTGATGGCACTGGAGAGGGGATGAGAGAGAGAGAGAGACAGATGGGAGAGGGGTGTGGGAACCGGGGGAGAGAGAGAGAAACGAGCCGGGCGAGCGGGGCTTACCTCCCGGAGCCGAAATTAGTGACCTTGCGAGTCAATTAAGGCTCTGCAGTGGCGGGAGCCCCCCCGCCTGTCCCTGCGGGGGAGCAGGGGAGGCAGCCAGAGGCGGAGGGCAGGGTTCCAGAGGAGGAGACAGACCCTGCCCGTGGGGACAGTGACAGTGACGGTGACCCTGCACTGGGCGCGGGGGAGAGGGGAGATGGGGGAGAGGGGAAATGGGGGAGAGGGGAGATGGGAGGCAGAGAGGAGATGGGGAGCGAGGGGAGATGGGGAAGAGGGGAGATGGGGGAGAGGGGAGATGGGGGAGAGAGGAGATGGGGGAGAGGAGAGATAGGGGAGAGGGGAGATAGGTGAGAGGGGAGATGGGGGTGAATGGGAGATGCGGCCCCCCGGCTGTCCCGGCCCGGCCACCGGCGCTGTCCCTTCAGCACCACCCGCGCCCGGCCCGGGGGGGTTTGGAACACGCTGGGCACTCGCATCCCTTTCCCTGCCGGGCTCCAAAGCCAGCCCAGCTCCGCCTGTCTGGGATCCCCTTTCACCTCTTCCCTGGGGTTTGTCCCTAAATGAGCCGCTCCGGGCGGGGGGAGGGCTGGGGTCACTCCCGAGGGGCAGAGCCCACCGGACCCCCTGAGACCCTCGGGATGTGGGAGCGGAGACATTTTCCTCACAAAGGTAAGAGGTGCAGCACGGAACGGGCTTAGCGGGGCTGCCTCCACCTGCTACACGTTATGGGGCCTTTGGGCTAATCCATGTGCAATATTCCTGCAGCCCAGAGCCCGTGGCCAAGCTGGTTATTACTATGCATTATTCATTGATCTGCATCTTTGCACATGCATACATTAATTGTTAATTGAGAGGCATCTGTGTCCAAGTGGCCACTAAGCACCTCTGCGAGATTCAAAAAGAAAAAAAAAAAAAAAACAAACACCCACCCCAAAACACTTAGAGCAATAAATGAAGATACATTTAAAGAGTAATAATCTCGGAGCCTTCTCTCCCTGCAAACCACACCCAAAACAAGGCCTTTGTACCAAACCACCACAGCCAAGGTCACAACTAAGTGAAGCCCTGTAATAAATGCACAGCACAGTGATAAAAGACTCCAGACTAAAAGGAAAGGAAGAAGCCTGCAGCTTGGCCCTGAAGGATGAGGGTGATGTGCTCTGGTAACTAATGAAGGAGGGAGCAATCAGCAGCCCCACCTCCTTCCCCTTCTGGGACCGTCCAGGGGCTGCAGCCACGCTGATCTCAGGTGCTTGGTGGGGGATTGGAGGCCAGCAGATGGTCTCCCAGGTACACACAAGTGCTGTATTATTAAGGGTTTATAAATATTAATTGCCACGGCATGGCTGATCAGGAGCTGCAGCGAGTGCTGACAGAGGCTCCAGCCAGAGCAAAGCCTGGAAGTTGATTGTGCTGCCACGTTCAGCACTGCCTTCAGTTAGCTGGGGGTTGTATTTCCAGTCCTGCTCAGGGGAAGTCTGTCAAAAGACCCCTCACAGCCTGATCTGCTGAGTCTCTGCCTGCCCTCATGTGTCAAAGCAAAGGTGATTTGTCACCCCTAAGGAACTTCCAGCACCCCGAAAGAATCAGATAGATCAGATTCCCATCAGCTTTGTGGTCATAAAAAGAGCGTAGGGGGATGCAAGTTATATTTCAGTTTGAGTTTACAGCTCCACAGCACAATTGGTAACATATTAAACCAGCAAGTTTTCTGCCCATGCTCTAAGCATGGAAAGAACCACATTTTGCTGAAAAATCCCTGGGATCTGATAACCTGGGTGTTTAATAATCCCATAGGGTGTCTGTTTTTCACTGAGGACCACACAAATCACTTTGAAAATGACACCAACCCTCATCTGAATTTCAGAAACCCAGGATCAATATGAAAGTTCCTGAGAAAACAACTCATTCTCGGTCCTACAAAGATGGAGAAACACCTGAACACCAGCTGAGAAATGAATCAGGGCAGTTGGAGTCACACATTTAGTGTCCCTGCAGCAGCTCTGTATTCTGACCCTGTAATGAGTATTAATTAGTTCTTGCAGTATCAGTTATAGGGTCTCCAATTTTCCAGAAGCTGTGGCTTTCCCATCCCTGGAGGTGCCCAAGGCCACGTTGGAGCAACCTGTGCTAGTGGAAGTGTCCCTGCCCCTGGCAGGGGGTGGAATGAGCTGAGTTTAAAGTCCCTTCCAACCCAAACCACTCCATGATTTTCAAGGAGAAGCTGAACAAAGCTTGAATAGAAATCAAGAACCAAATTTCAGGGATGCTCAGGGCAAGGGCCTGGCACAGCCTGTGCTGTCCACAACATCAGACAGCCCTTAAAAACACCAACCTGTTGCATGGGCCACTGCAATGGTCTGAATTTCAGCCACCTTCCCTCTCTCTGGCTGTTGCTTTACCTACTGCTGCTCCCTGTAATTTCAATTTCCTAAGGTGCAGGCTCAGCATCAAGAGGTGGCAGTGAATAACTGCGCTTCCAGAATATTCCTGCAATATTAAGAACCGAACCCAACCCTAAAATGCTTCACTGGGTTGCAATTGTTCTGGCAGAGCACAACAAAAAAAATAACTGAAAGGCCAAGTTGTCTACAGAGAAATCATTAACCAAGTTCCCTCTGGGATATGATAATTGCTGGAGGGGCTGACAGCTTTTCTTGGCGTCGGCCACTCAAAGACGAGACACATTATTTCAGAAACATTAAAGGCCAGAAGAAAGTCCTTTGATAAACGAGCAAAAAAAAGTCCATTCAAACACTGGGACAAAGCTCATTTATTTCCAGGGTCCTTTTTTTTTTTTTTTTTTTTTTTTTGATTCCTATTTATCCTGTGCCTCACTTTTTTTCCTTTATGGTTTTGTCCTCAGCAGCCTCAGCCAACGAGAACCAGCCCCGGAGAATTTCTGCCAGTCAAGGTTTTGGTGCCAGTGGCTTTTGGTCTGTGAAAACAGATGGTTTGAAAGCCACGTTGTGCCCACCGTGCCCACAGCCAGGAGTGCAAATATTTAGTCCATTACAAGGGGGATTTTCCAAAGGCACAACTGGGAATTGGGCACACAATTCCCGTGGATTTCCAGGGGGAAATCCATCAAAAAAATCCCTCCTTCCTAATTCAGCATGTGAAAGGTACCAGCCTGCCCTGAAATCAGATTTTTTCTCAGCTATTCCCAGGACAGAAGCAATAGGAATCTCACTGAACCATTCAGGATTTAAGACAAAACTCCCCAGCAGAACTGCTGGTTTCCTCGAGGCCCATTAAGTGACATTTGGGAGCCCTGGAAAAGCTGGATTTCAGCTGAGGATCTGTTCTTCCAGACAGCGTCATTAAGAGGGCTCAGCCATCTAAACCACAAAAAGGCATCATTAAATATTCACATTTCCTCTCAACACCTCTCTCGATGTGACAGCTCCTGGCTCACCACCACCAACATCCGTGTTGGACCTGGGGGCTCCACAGGAAATAGCTCTTGATTTATGGGCTGGAATTGCCTCCAACTGTGCCAGCATTTTTCCCAGAAGGACATTTTTTCCCAATCTTTCACTATTGCAACACAGCTTTAGAAAAAAGACCTTCCAAGCCAGGGGAGCTCTGGCCAAAAAAAAAAAAAGAGTGAATATGAGTTTATGCCCTGGCAGTGAGAGCTCCTCACTGCTCTCCATGTCCCACTGCAGGCACTCCAGAGCTGGGATCCACGTGGATCACACCCCTCCTGAGCCCTGCTCCTAAATAATGATGACAAAAACCAACAGCAAGGGTCAGAAGGCAGAGCGTGTGGCCTGTGGATGAGTCACTCTTGGAGTGTTGCAGCTCTCTGAGTTCCTCTGGGACAGGACACAACAGCACTAAAAATAGAAGTCAGCACTAAACTCGAGCTGAGAACAGCCCAGACTTGGGATAAACAAATACTACTTGGATTAATCTGCCAACACGTCTCAAAGATGATGTCCAGCCTCACCTTCCCTTCCTGCCCCTGCTCCCTCGTGGCAATCCTTGCAGCACTTCCCACGAGAGGAAACTGCCTCTCATTTATTGATCTGGAACTCCTTAAAAACAGTATAATAACATCCTGGGACATATTTACCCTCAGCACAGGGTGATGGGCTCAGAAAAGGCTTCCCTGGGTGCTGGAGCTGGGTTTGTGCCCCCAGAGGCAGCGATTTAATCCCCACTTGGATCAGAACTGCGCTGAGAATATTCACCACACGTTCAGAAATTCATCCCCTTCCCTCCTCATCAGAGACTCCAAAGCTCCTCCCTGCAGATTTCTGAGCTCCACAAGCGAAAAGAAAAGGGAGGGAGGGACCATCCAGGCTCCAGGTGAGGAAGGGGGGCTGGAGGAGAACGCCCAGGTGAGTGCAGGTGGTGTTTGCTTGTGCTGATGGTTCTGTTCATCAGCTTCAGTGGCTGAAACCTCTGCCAGTTCATAGCACAAAAGCATCTTACCCTTAAGCTGCACTAAGCAGCTTCCCCCCGTGTTTGGTGCTGGCTTTAGAGCCTATTTTAAACCTGTCTGCACAGGTAGGCATTTCCAGCCAGCTCTGAACACACTGCTGGTCACGTCTGCATTTACAGTGACCCATGTGGGGAACCCAAGGAGAGAGAAAAAACCTCTTGGTTCCACTGATAAATGCATTTTCATGCTTTCCTCTGCAATAGAAGTGCCAGCCAGAGGCAGTGGTACAGCAGAGGGAATTGCTACACTGGAAATCCAAAGGACATTGTGGCCAAGCAGGTACCATTTCCACCTGGAAAAACGGGGAAGAAAACTATAAAAACCAGATTTCCACCCAGTGCAACACTTCCAAGTGAAACCAGGTAGAACTAAAGCTTCACTTATGCTCCAAATCACTATGGCAGCAGGTCATGAGCTGGATAATATTATTAACACAGAAGCAGCAACCTTTTCCCAAGGGTCTCAAGAATTCCCTGGTGGCCGCTGTTCCAAGGGAACCGGGATTTGCTTCCATGGCAGAAGGAAGGACGGGAAGGACAAACAGTTTAAACCTCTGCAAACTGGGAATTTGGAGGCAAAAATCAAACCAAGTCATCAAAGCCCACGATTTGGAAAGCAAGAAAAACTTCCATTATCTTTCTTATTTTTTAATCCCTTGTTCTCACCCTTTTTCTCTCGTTTTCACCCCTTTTCCCTCATTTTTACCCCTTTCCTCTCTTGTTTTTACCCTTTTTCCCTCGTTTTTACCCTTTTCCCTCTTGTTTTTACCCCTTTCCTCTCTTGTTTTTACCCCTTTCTCCTCTTGTTTTTACCCCTTTCCTCTCTTGTTTTTACCCCTTTGTTGCTTTTACCCCTTCTCTCTCTTGTTTCTATCTTTTCTCTCTTGTTCTTATCCCTTTTCCCTCTTCTTCTTAACTCTTTTCTCCCCTGTTTTCACCCATTTTCCCTCTTGTTTTTACCCTTTTTCTCTTGTTTTTCCCTCTCCTCTCTCATTTTCACTCTCATTTCTCCTCTCCCCTCCTGTGCTGTCTGGGGGGAGCGACACAAACTGCTGAGCCACGTTAGTGCTGCTGAATTTTAACATCGAGCTGAGAAGAAGCTCCAAGCACAAATGTGCCCTGGGCTGGTTTTATTTTATTTTTTTTTTTTTTTTTTTCACTGCTCAGGCTCTCTGCTGACACAGCTTGCCAACCTCAGCAGCCCCAGCAGGAGAGCCCAGGCCCTGCTGAAGAGCCTTCAGCGCCCGAAAACCATTTGTCATTTCTGAAAATCTCATCTCATTTACGTTTTCAGCAGTCAGGACAGACAAAGGCAGCATTATTAGCCTCGCTGGACACGGGGGAAATGAGGCATAGAAATTCAAATTCCCCTCCCAAAGTGCAGCAGCAGCTCCTGACCACGGCAAGACACCGGGCCAGGCTCCTGCCTGTGTGCCCTTTTTGGGGATCCTCCTGCCCTCACAGCTTTCCAGCCCTCATTTCTGGGCAGGACTAAAGAGCAGCAGCAAGGAAAGGACTAAACCCGGTGCCAGCAGTGAAAGCCCAGCCCTCTTTGTGCTGCACAGCCCGTTCAAGCCCCTGCAGTTGCTGCTGACACGAACCAGTGTCCTCATGTTGCACTTATTAAATAAATCTAATCTCATTAAACTGCATTACAAGCTTTTATTTCATAAATCTGGGTTCCTCCCCGATCAGGCAGAGAATTAACTCCTGCCTGGCCTCTGCCTTTCCCCCCCTGTGGCCTTGCAGAAGGTGCTGCTGGCAAACCCAGAGCACTTGGGAGGGGTCACACAGGGGATGGAAACATCCCAGATGCTGCTTTAACACCCCTTAAACTTGGTGCTGGTGTCTCCAAAAGAGTACAAGTTGCATTTCCCTCCAACACGTGCTTTATGCACAGAAATACTTGCCTGAAATCATCCCAAAAAGCCTCTGGTCATGAAATCCCAGGGTATCACCAGCTCCTGGAGGGGAGCAGGACCACGGGGTGAGGTGCTGTGACATCCTCTGCAAAACAGCCTGTCCTGCTGGGATTCTGCTTTAATCATCCGAGGTCAAGGGCGGAACAATTTGTTAAATAAACTCCAGTGAATCAAAATGTAAAATTTCAGGCTTCCATCCGGCAGGAAACATCTCATCTGGGGGCTGAGCAAGGGTTGTTTTGGTTTGGTTTTTTGTGTTTTTTTTTTTAAAGTTGAGTTGTACTTTTTTGTAGGATCAAAGGAAATATTTGCATAGAAAGATGTTCTGACTTCAGAATGAAGAACTGCACTTGTTTAAGATAGCTGTGAATATTTTAACCCTTTATAAAAAAATTCTCGAGCATTTTGACAAAGGGCTCAAATCCACTTTGGCTCAATGGATAGGTTTGTATTCAACACATACAAGTGGATAAAGACTATTCCTCCTCTCCAGGATTTAATGCTCCACACTCCCAAGTCTGAGCCCCTCAACAAGCAGAATCCTCCCCAGGTCCATTAGAGCCTAATTAGCTTTTAATCTGGGTTTTTTTCCAATCATCCAGAGATAAAACAAACAAACAATCTCCCTCCAATTACCGCCCATTTTCTTTGTCCAACAGAAGCCAAGAAATTCACATTACAGGGGGAAATATGCACAGAAATATTTCCTGTTTGCTCGGCAGAGCCCGGGCAGGGGGACTGGAATCTCGAGGCTGCTTTGGCAGGTATGTGAAGCACATACTTGAGTGAGTCTTTACAAGCAAACCAGTCCCCTCTAGCAGCTTGTTCTGTTCCACCCTGCACACACCAAAGCCTGGCAAGAGAAGCCTCAACATCACTTTGTTTTGGGGAATGAAAACTCCGATTCCCTGCTTGGCTTCACAACCGGCTCCCTCGATGACCCCTGGCACCATCACTGCCTCCACCTGTGCCCAAGAAGTGCCAGAAATATTAATTACCTGCAGCTGAGAGATTCCTTGATTCCTTAATGAGCAGAGACTGATTTCAGGTGTGTGGGGATCAGAGAACAAAAAAGACACAATAACGAGATGAAGTGACTCGAGCAGCCTGCTGCACCCTGCACTAATTAATCAGCACCTCAAAAATCAGGTTCGAGAAGAAGGGGTGTTAATGTTTGCTAATAAAAGCAGGTGCACAAGCAAAATTCAAGTCAAGGCAAACCCTTAAAAAATGTTTCACCGGCACCTCGGAGGGGGGGATAAATGTTCAGGTCTGGTAGAAAAGATGCTCTAACTGAGGATAAATCTCAGGCTGCTGGGAGGAAACGGTCCAAACCACTGGGAATGGAAATGGTCACCAGCTCCAGGAATAGTTAGGTTGGGAAGCTGGTTTGGCTCCTGTATGGGGACACCAGGAATCTGCTCCCGGTTTCCCCCTCTTTGTGTGCAGAGCACACACGGCTCGATGCTGAGAGCGCCGAGACAAAAGGGAGGAAAGCTCAGGCTGACAAAGGAACCCCCGGCTAAAAAAAAAGAAAAAACCCACCGTCCACTCAAGGGTTAACAAGGAAAGCGAGCCGTGAGGATGTTTGGAACAGCAGGGCATCAGCTGGAGCCTTCCCCGCTGCCATTCATAACAAAATCAGGAGGCAGAAAGTTACTATAGCGATGGGAGCAGAATGCGGCACTCGAGAGGGCAGGAGAGCCTGGGCACACGGCAGGGATGGGGCTCACACCCACCAGCTCCACTCCACCAGCACACACACCCCCCCTCTAAGGAATCCTCGCTGTAGATCGCTGATTTTTAGCTGAAACAACGCGGAAAGGAGGCCCAGCTGCAGACAAAGCACAACCCTTTCCCTCCGCAGGTGCCGAGGCAGCCAAAAAGCCGCGCAAAAAAAGGCTGGGCTCGCTTCGTGGGGCAGAAACACCGGGCAGTGAACGCTCCTGTGGCCGCAGATCCCTCCCCTAACACCTTTATTGGGGCAGTTTGTCAGCTCTGGAACAGATTTGGGATCCAGACACGGGAAAGCTCCGCTGGTGGGTGGGATTCTGCAGCCTGGGGTGTTCCGCACCAGGCTCGGAGATCCCTGCAGGGCTGGGCTCAACCCCCCCAGGGCTGGATTATTCGGCACAATTTGGGCAGCTCGGGAGCCCTGGGCGGTGGGAAATCGATGCAGTGTCGATGGTTCTGCTCCGGGGATCCCATATGGGCTGAGGCAAAGCCGAGCTCATCCCCTCGGCAGATCCGATTGTCCCACAAAGGTGGGAGAGCCCCGGCGGACGCTGGAGCAGAAGGACCGGCTGGGGACAGGGACCAGCCCCCTGCAGATGCATCCCAACATGATCCCCCTCCCTACACCTTCCCTAAAAGCCTAAAATCACGAGCTCTGGTTGGGCCAGGAGAGGTGCTGGAGGGACATGAAGTGAAGAGTCCACCAGGCAAAGAACAGCCCAGGGTGATTGGAAATGAAAGCAGCCCTAATACCTGTTAACCCCGGGTCGTTCCACAGATGATGGGAGCACAAAAGTGGTTTAAGACACTCCCCTTTTATCCCCATGTCAAATCGAGCCCTTAAAACCAGACCCAGAGGAATTTCCCCATTCAGGGCAGGCTTTGAGCTACATTTTCCCCTCCTATCCCAGCACTGCAGTCTGAGCTGTGCCTCTGAATTTCAGTGTAAAAGCAGAGCTCGCTGGGACCACTTTTACCCCCCCAAAATCGCCCTTGCAATCCCTATTTTTGTTTCTCCTGGGCCTGCCTTCACCCTGGGATGCAGCACCACCCATGCCTTTCTTTGCCTCACCCATCTCACCTTGTCTTCCCGAATTTTTTAATCCTGCCCAGTTCCCTGCACAAACTGGGGGGGGCTGCAGCAAACTCTCCTTTCAGGAGAGGCCTTGTTGCCTTGGTTACCCATCACCAAGCCTGGGCCTCTGCAAGCTCTGCCCAAAGCTGCCTTTTCCTTGGATTTGTCCTCCTTTTCCCACTACTCAGGTTTTGTTTTGGTTTTTTTTTTTTTTTTTTTTTTGTGCTCTCATACAGCTGGACTTAGAAGAATAAATTAGATTTTTAAAATTAATTAATGAAATGCATTAAATAAATTAAATAAATAAATGGATTGTCACATCTGGAGGCTACACAGGTGCCAGGCAAAAGGTGTGGGGGGAGTTTGGCACATGTGCCCACAGAAAGGGGGCTGAGCACTCACCCACACAGCACAGACCAACTTTTACACTCAAAGATTCATCTGGGGCCGCTTCTGATGAACAGAAAAACTTTGACGTGCCAGTGGATAAATCTAGAGAAGAAAAACGAAGCCAAACCCAAGGGAAAAAAAAAACTTCCAGTTCCTAAAAATTAGCTATTTTCTCTATCCCCTATTACACAGTTAAAAATAACATCTGATTTAATTTTTCAGCACTGTCTGGGAGGATTGAATCAGAGCCCACTGAAAAGTTCACACATACTGAGAAAGGTCTCAGCATTCTTCAGTGGAGATTTGGTTAATCCCATTTTTGGAAAGAGCACGCAACATTCTCAGTGCTGTAAATGTGACTCTCCCAAAAATCACTCCCATCTATGTTTATGGTATTTCTAATTGTCACATCTGGTGGAAAAAAATCACTTAAGGATGTGAACTAAGTAGGAGATGGGGCAGCTCTCCTGCTCCACCTGTGTGGAACTGCAAAGGCCACCTCCAGCTCTCTCAGTGTTTAATTGGATCTTCCAGACAGAAACAATCCCCTCCTCACCCAGGAGGGAGAGGGGAAAAGGGGACAAGGAATTTTAATTGAGCTGTGATCCCTTCCAGGGAGGTTTTCCTGCACACACCACCACCACATTGCAGGCACCCAGCAGACGAGAACCAGAAGCAAAAGCCACCCTGAAAACACATTCCAGCCAACCTGACCCTGGGATGGGTCCCCAGGCTGGGGTTTAATGTAGGGAAGTCATGTAAATCAAACCATTTGAGGCCATGTAAATTAAATCATTTGATGGAAATCAAACCATTCGTCAGGCCCAGCTGGAAGGGGGGAAAGGGCTGATTTGCCGGTGGATTTTGATTGCTGTGTCTGTCTTCCCTGCCCCTCCTTACCCCACCACGGGCCCTGGTGCAGGCTGGCAGCAGCTCTCACACTCAGGCTGAGGAAATGCTCCACTCCCTGGTTCATGTGTCTTGATGAGAGGCCTATAAATAGACACAATTTCCTCCCCCTTGTCCCTGTGCTGTATCCATCACCCTCACAGCACCATTACCTTTCAGCACTGCGTTAAGCCCATGCAGGGAAGAGTCCCCTGAGCCACCCTGCACTCTGAAACACCCTGCAGCCCCCTCAGGAGCTCCAGCAGGTGACAGAAGTGGTCCCAAGTCTCCCCAAAATATCCCAGCTGCTGATGGCACAAAGACTGGCCAAGAGGACTTGAGCTCCAGCTCCCATTTTGTGCCTGTGGTGCACCAAAAAAGGGCTGGGAGGATGTGGGATGGTGTGGATCTCTTGGGGAGTTGTTTCCTTTTGGTGTCACCCAGAACCTTCAACCCCAATTTGGCAGCACCTCATTGCAGGCATGGACTGTGGAGTTTTGCCCTTTTGCTGCATCCTGGAGTGGGTTGGGTTGGAAAGGGGCCTTAAAGCTCATCCATTCCCACCCCCTGCCATAGCCCAGGTGGCTCCAAGGGTCCTGGCAGCCCTCCTGCTCCCAGGTGGAGCAGTTTATCCGTGCTGCTCTCCCGGGATGGGCTGACCCAGGGACTTCAAAGGGGTTCTGTGTGTGAGTTGAGGGCGTTTCAAAACCCCCCTGAACATCACATTGCTCTGTTGTGCTTGTCCCTGATTGCCCCAGTTAATGAGTTTTTAGTGCACTGAACCCTACTTAATACACTGCTTAATAAAATGGGAGTAATTAATCAATTAGCCAAGAGGGGCCTGGCTCACGATCGTCCTTATCACACCGGGCTCAGTCCTTCCCCCACCATCTGAGGCTGTTCCAGGCACAAAGAGGGACCCTCCTTTCCCCAGGAGAGCTGCAGGGCTGGTGGGATAAGGGGGCTGCTGGCCAAGCTGCTCCCAGGGGGACCCTGCAGACCCCCCTGGCTGGGATGGACCACGGGCAGGGCAGTGACCGTGGAATGGTGTGGGGTGGAAGGGACCTCAAATCATTTCATTCCACCCCCTCTGCCACGGGCAGGGACACCTTCCACTGGACCAGCTTGCTCCAACCCCTAAAGCTGCCACTTCCCTCAATTCCTAAAAAACTGCCATTCCTGGCAGAGCTCCAGGGGGTTCTGCTCCTTCCACTTGGCTCCTTCTCCAGACTCTCCTGCTGCTCTGCTGACCTTGGCAGATGCCAAGTCTCTCCTCCTCCTTCAGCCCACTGAAACTTCCAACCTTCTTTAACTCCAGCCACCCCTCTTTCGTGGCATCACAGCAGCCAAACGTTTGGAAGTCACCCTGAAAGAGGAACTACTGTAAATGACCACCCTTTGCTATTCACGCCCCAGAACCGAGGAGGAAAGGATCTTCCTTTATCTCAGAACTGGCAAAAAGAACTGGTGCTCCTGCAGGAGCCCACCTGGCAGGAAAAGAAGGATTTCTTCCACCTTAGTGACAAATGTTGTTTCATCCCAGTGGAGAAAAAAAAAAACCCTGAGCAACCCTGTGAAATCAGCTCTGCACTCCTTGTATTTCCAAAGCTCTACTGAGCTCCACAGGGAACAGCTCTGGGTGCATTTCTTTGCCTGGGTGCAGACATTGGGGAGGTTTTATCTGAAGATGAAACAGCCCCTGCGTGGCCATCTGACCTTAAAATCTGATAAAACAGCCCCTTGCACAACCATCTGACCTTTAAAAGCTGGGAGGCAGGAGGGGAGTAAACCTGGGAGAGAGTAAAGGAATAGAAGGGACTTAAAATATTGGAGTTCTACTAAAAAAAACTCAGCCTAACTTAAGCCAAGATGATCACAGACCTCCAGACCGTTCCATTTCGCTCAGCCATGCCTGGATACATCTGAATACATCGGGGTCAGGCCCTGCCAGAACAATTCACGCAGACTGTGAGTCATTGTGCTCTGCCCTCCTTCCCCTCCGCCGGCAGGGCTGGCTGAGCCCTCGGCAGGAGATGGGAGCTGAAACCTGCAGCTCCTGGTAATTCCACTGGATTAAAGATGGAACAAAACCCACCTTTCACCCCTGAATGAGCACATAAGCAGAGATAAATCCAGCCCTAGCCACAGGTCTGAGCGAGGGGAGAGGAGCAGAGAGGGCTGGTGCGAACAGCCCCGCGTTCCAGACGGGGTGGAGCCCGGGGACACTTCGGAAATACCGGGTCTGACAGCCCTGCAGGGCAGGGAGACTCCTGCCAGGCCCTCGGTGATTTCTAACTTACAGCTGGGAGCTGCCCAGAGCTCCCCAGCACTGCCACCAGCAGCTCCCGATGGGAAACTGGGGTGGGGATGCACGGTAGAAATCCAGCGGCCAGGTGCCCATCCCAACAGGAAAAACCCTTCGGAGTTTACAGCCAGGGCGTCAAAAGGGCTCAGAAATTAAGATTCCCAATTTTGGGATGGCTCACAGGGGGGTCTGGGCTATCGGTGTGCCTGACCCCAGCATGATGTGCATCCCTTTTCCTGGCAGGTGGGAGCAGGGAGATGCTCCTTGGCGAGGGAGCAGAGATGTGGGGCGGGGAAGGAAGCAGGGATTGCTTTTTATTTTATCTTTGTTTGCTTACTCATCCTCTTATTAGAAGGATGGAGCAGCTCTGCTGGGAGGGAAGGCTGAGGGAATTGGGGATTGCTCAGCCTGGGCTGGTGGAAGGGGGTGGAACTGGGTGGGTTTAAGGTCCCTTCCAACCCAAACCACTCCATGATCCTACAATTTGTCAGACAGAGACCCTGAAATTGGTAGCAAAGAGGCCACTAAAGAAGGGCCTCACCTGCAGATTTCCACCTAGGGCATAACAGCTTCCAATCTAGAGGAATATATCTGTATTTGTCCCTATAAATTCTTGGAAAACTGCCTTTCTGATCATCCAGAGGTATTTTGTGAAAGAACAGCCCACAGCAAGCTCAGGGCATTGACTGGCACAGAAGAGATGCTGCTTGAAAGAACCTGGGAAAGCACAGAGAGGAAAAGCTACTCATTTAAATCCAGGGAGCTCCACATCCCTCTTGGAACAATGCAGGTGCTTGGAGTGAGGGAGGTGGGAGGATAAACACAGGGGAGACAAGAGAAGATTCCCTTTTGCAAGACAAACACATTGAGGGATTCCTGAATTCCAGCTCAGCTGGCCTTTGCTTTCTCCTCAGATTAATCCAAAATTATCCATCTACCAGCACTCTGCAAGGAACTCCAGCTACAGCTGCTGGGAGAGCTTCATTTTCAACTTATGTAGCAACTGCCTTATAAAACTCTGTGTCATCCCACCCTGCTGTGTTTAGAGGGGGAAAAAACACACACACAGATAGAATAAATGGGACTAATGAGGAAAACATCAGGCTGTGCAGGCTGCTGCCAATAAATGTTTTACAGGAGCATCTTCAGGCTAAATCCTGCTTCTTGTTTCCCTGCCTGAGCCTGATGCTACAAATGTGCAGCACACACCTTGCTCTTTGCTCTCAGGACCATTCAGAGAGACACAGAGCTGTGTTGTGCTGTATATGAATTATTCAAATTGCATTTTATCTATCCAAAAAAACGAGGGATCAAAAGTACCTCCACTGACTCAGCATGCTGACACATCCAGCTCAGGAATTTAAGATTAAAGCTCGTTGTTTCACTGAGATGTGGCCCACAACAGCAGCCAGCCCCAAACCATGGAGCTCCACACAAATTTGAATCTCTTCCACGGGAATATCAACTCAGTAATTGCTTCCTGGGTCATTAAATGGGCCTCATAAACTGAGACAGACACAGCATATAATCCAAACCTAATCAAAGCAGCACAGGTCAGAGAGCATCATCAGCACTGGCTGGCACTCAAATTATCTCCACTGGCTGAGAAGCTGGAAAAAAACACCTTTGGTATTTGAGATCATTAAACAGAAGTATCACAGAAATCCTTTGCTTTGAACTGACGTCATTAACACCTTCCATGGCTGGTTAATATTTCCATTTTGCAGATGAGCACTGAGTCACAAAGACTTTCCTACGGCCACTGTTAACTCAGTGGCACAAAGGCAGCTGCTGCTTTAAGGGCTCATGCTGGAAAACAAACCCACAATTCCTATTTCTGGCCCAATTTGAAATTAAAATCCTTAACACTCGGAGAACAAATTCCAAGTAAACCACAGATACTTAAAAAAAAATAAAAATAAAAAAGATCAAATCCAGCAGAAGGGGTTGGACAGCAAAATAAACTGGTAGGAAAAAAAAGGTGCAAAGGGTGAAGTTGTCCAGCCTGTGTGGCTTGGCTTGCAGTGGGTATGTCAATTATACATGCAAATTAGATGCTCAACTAGGTGTGCACAGCAAGAACAACATACAAGTGCTCTGGGGCAACAGAGACATGTTTGCAGCATCCACTGTCACCAACCCCCAGTCAGAGGATTCCAAGAGACAGGGGCTGGGAAGAAAATCCCTTCTGTTGTGCCTTTTTTCCCTTCTTTTTAAATTTTTTTTTCCCACCCATCCCATCATTTATTCCTGAATGCTCCCGATAAATTCAGTGAATTTGCCTTCCTCGTGTCTCAGGATTCCTGGCAGCTCCTCAGGAAGCCGTAACTCCTGTGCAGAAGCACTGCAATCCAATCCTCCCTCCCCACTAATTCCCCATTAACTTGGCTCCCACTGCAGTGCTGAGAGGACACTGGTGATTTATGGGTGACTCTCAGAGGAGGAAGTGGAACAGCACCTTCAGCATCTCTCTCTGTCTCTCTCTCTCTCCCTCTCTAACACGTTTGTGCCGGGAAATAAAAGGCTCCCACCCCAATCTCACATAAAAGGCTCCCACCCCAATCTCGTGTGGAGCTGCCAGGGTGACATCACACATGGTACCACTGCAGCACCAGCCAATTGGGGAGGGCTCTGGCTCTCACCTAGAGCAGGGAAGCCTATAGGAACCTGCTCCATGTGGGAAAGGACCCCCTCTTCTCTCGATGTTTATCTTGCCACTCCTCCTCCGTCCCCCCTTCCCACTGCAGCCCCATCCACACTCACATCACACACAGAGCACAGCCCAGGCAGGACCACCCTGCCCAGCCCCAACCCTGCCCAGCCCCAATCCTGCCCAGCCCCAACCCTGCCAGCCCCAACCCTGCCCAGCCCCAACCCTGCCCAGCCCCAACCCTGCCAGCCCCAACCCTGCCCAGCCCCAATCCTGCCCAGCCCCAACCCTGCCCAGCCCCAACCCTGCCCAGCCCCAATCCTGCCCAGCCCCAATCCTGCCCAGCCCCAACCCTGCCCAGCCCCAGAGTGTGTCTGCCTGTCGGATTTTTGGCTCTGACTCCCTCAAGAGCTTCCTGAGGCTGCTGGAGATCCCTGCTCCTGTTCCTCGATTTCAGTGGGAGGAAGAAGCTTCCCCCCCTCCAAGTCACCGATGGTTTTAACCCCTTGTTGTGCCACTGCAGCTGAGGGGCTTTGTTGTTTCTGTCCCAAACACACTCAAAACATCCCAGCCAAGCCTGCAGCCCTGGGAAAGGACAGCAGGGCATTGAAAGCCAGGGCTCAACAGCCTCACAGAGAGGTCCAGGTTGGACATCAGGAGGAATTCCTTTGTGGAAAGTGTTGTTAAACATTGGCATGGGCTGCCCAGGGAGGGGGTGGAGTCCCCACTCCAAGGAACAGCACTCAGGGCTCTGGGGAGGATCAGCCACAGGTTGGGCTTGATGGTCTGGGAGGGCTTTTCTGACCTCACTGATTCCATGATGCTGTGATTCTGCTTTTGCCTGGATACCTGGGAATTAACTAACTCTCAGCACAGAGAAGCCAAGCCCAACATCAGACCAGGGCAAACTACAGGGCTTTCAAGTGCCCACTGTGTTCCCACCACATCCACTCCCTGCAGCTCCTGTTAGGAGGAGAAACAAGAGATGGGCCAGAGAAGTTGTTTGGGAGCTGAAGCCATCAAAGCAATTTGTAGGGATTTTTATTTCACCTTCATCACAAGAGTATCTGAGCTCTGTATAACTCTCACACACTACAAGGCTCGAATTCTGACTTTGCAAAGATAAAACTGAAAAATCCACCTCCGGGTCCATCTTGCTCTTCCTGCCTCTGACAGGAACCTTTTGTTCCCACCTTATCAGCATTTACAAAAAAGTATCTGTAATTTCACAAAGATTTCCTGCAACTGGAGCTGAGTGGATAAGCCCAGGAGCAGGAACACCCCGTTCCTACCCGGCCCACACCAAACCCTGCAGTGCCCACGGGGGCAGAGGCTCCTTCAGACCTCCCTGCTGGGGGATGGAAACCGAGCTCCAAAGAACCTGGGTGTCATCCAGCACCACTGGGAGGGAACACTGCCCACAGAGCACCCTCCAGGCCCTCAGCAGGACTTGCCAAGGCAGAAAAGTCCAGAATAAGGTTCCAGGTTTGGAGCTCAATCCACGTTTAGGCTGCGTGACCCTCGGACTTAGAAATGGGACAGAGAACTTCAGAGAAACCCCAGAAGGGTTTGGGTTGGAAGGGACATTAATGATAATCCAGTGCCTGGCAGGGACATCTCCCACCAGCCCAGGTTGCTCCAACCTGGCCTTGGACACTCCCAGGGATGGGGCAGCCACAGCTCCTCTGGGAATTCCATCCCAGCCCCTCCCCACCCTCACAAGAAGGAATTCCTTCCCAGTATCCCATGTTACTCTACTCTCCTTCAGTTCCAAGAGCAGTTTAAGCTGTAGGACTGTTCTTTTTTGTTATATACACACCAAAAAAAAAGGTATTTTCTGGCCTTAAAACTCGCTGATTTCTCCTTGGGCACCAAAGAGCCAACCAAGCAAAATGCACCACTACAGAAGCCTCTCCACACCAAGTCCCCAGTCTTGGCAGGGAAATGTCAGGAAACAGTTCTATAAAATGGAAAATGCCTCTTCCCATCCTCTCAGCTTTCTGGCAGCAGCCCAAGGAGTTAAGTCATGTTTGGAGTCCCTGATGGCAAAGCTCCCCTCGCTCTCCCCCCAGTGTCGGGACTAAGCCTGGCTGAGTGAGCCGAGCTCACCCACAGGGAAGGGGAATCCCTTTGGCTTTCCCCTTTCCATGTGCATTATTTGGGCTGCAGGAGGTTTTTCAGGTTTCAGTGTTGTTTTTAAAGTGCTGGTTGAACTGCAGGGCCCAGCTGAGGAATCCTCGTGGTTTATTTTGGGGTTCGAGACCCGAACACGGAGGAGTTTTCCTAAGTACAAGGCAAAGATCCCACAAAAAATCTTCATTTTTGGAGAGACTTCTCACCTGTGTGCTCAACACAAATGCATAAATAATGTTTTCAGTGAAACAATTCAAATTCTAATTTTTTTCTTTGCAGTCAAGCTTAAAACCAGAGTGCAAGTTAGGACCCAACATCCCATCAGCAAGATGGGAATAGTGAATTTTAACACCCTGCACCTGGAGATTTCCCCCAGTCCAGGAAGAAAAGGATCTTTCCCAGAATTTAAGGGGAAATAAAACTTCTTGGTGCTGGTTGCAGAGACACCACAGTGCTCATCTACCCACCTACAACGGATAATCAACTGAGCTGCTCTAAATTAAACACACAAATAAATCCCTTTTCTTCAGCCTTTACTTGAACACTCCTGTACTGGAACAAAAAGAAACTTGAAGAGTCCTCAACTACATAAAAATGTGATTTATAATAATAATAATCATAATAATCCCAGTGCAGGGAAACTGCTGCCTTATGCAGTATTATCTTGTATTTATTACCTTGTATTTATTGTTAATAAAGGATCAGAAAGGGGAAATTTCCTACCAGGAATGAAGAAGTCTCCTCGTGATCCTCCAGGAAACAACCCCTTGAACCAAGAACATGGAGGCAGATGAACAATCAGAGTTTGTGTCCCTTACTCTTTAATCTGCAAATTCAACAGAACGAAGGGAACAGAAGAGAAATACAAGGGGTACAACAGAGTCCACCAGTTACACAAAAATCTCACCAATCCCACTTTACATTTCATTTGCCACCGGAATATTTTTGTTTCCAGACTTTTTCTGGGCAAGGGGAATATTTTTATGAAGTGCTTCAGGAAATGGAGCTGATGATAATAATAATAATAATAATAAACCAAACAACAAACCCAAGCAATCTTCCAAAAAAAAAAAAAAAAAAAAGAAAGAAAACCAGTCTCTAAACAGCAGCTTTGGAACATAAAACATGATAAAAAACTATCCTGTAAAAAAAAAAAAAAAGGGAAAAGAGGAGAAAGAAAAACCCAGGGAGGCGCAGCACGAAGTGATTTCAGACAAGTGTTTTCTTTTTTTGTGAGAGCTTTTTAATGGCACAAAATGTTCATAATAAGCTACAACTTATACATGTAAACTGTAGATAATGTTACAAAGTGCTAACTAATTTATGAAGAATGCATAATCACTTTGGCTCAGTTAACTCCAATATCTCAACGAATGTCAATTAAAAAACAAACAAACAAACAAACAAAAAAATAGAATGGCTAACAATCTTCAGCTTTTCACTTGTGGAAACAGTTGAGATGCCACTTGCTGCAGTTAGGTCAGCCTGCTGCGCTTCCCATGTGCGAGTTTATGCGGTTTTTTTGTTTTTGTTTCTTGATCCTATTTACAAAGAGTCGAGGCCGGTTTTTAAGAAAAACGAAGCCGAACTTGGTGTGTTTTCTTTTTTTTGTAGTTTTTTTTGTTTTTAAAGTTTTTTCCAAAACTGTAAACAGGTATAAAGCTTTTTTTTTTTTTTTTTTTTCTGTTTTGTTTTTAAACAACATTTATCTTAACAAAACTTCCAACTGTCGGGAGTTGAACCCCCTTTTTTTTTTTTTTTCTTCAAACGATGCAACAACGATCTGTTGCTGTTCATTGTAAAACTCCAAGTTGGGGCCTTTCCTCCACAGCTTATTTATTCATCAGTAAATACTGCAGTGTGTCCCAGTGAGTTTTATAGTGACCTCAGCTCTAGTTTGCACAATTTATACTTTTTTTTGCTCACCAGTGGGGTTGATATTCCAGCCACAAGCTTGCAATGTTATTTAGCAGATAGCCTGAAGAATTACCTTTTAATTCACAAATTGGTTGGTTTTTTTTTTTTTCCTCTTTAAAAAGTACTCCCTGCTTAGTAAAAATCTATTTTTCCCACTACTCCAATTTCCATACAAAACAAGGTGCTGTGTTAGAACTGAAAGGGTTTCAGCCTTTCTGCCCTCCCCTGGTTTTTTTTGAGGGCTGTAAAAATGAAGTGCTTGGTGCTCTCTAAAACACTTCCCCCCTTCCCTCCCCCACCTCTGGGTGAAACCCAATCTCCAGCCTGGAACAAACACACACTTGGAGGCAACTCAAGTGCCACTAAAAGGAAAAAAAAAAAAAAAAAGCAGATTATTCCAGAGAATTTGTTGTTAGGCGGCCCTGACACCCCAAAAGTATTGTCTGACAGCGTTCAGAAATTGAGAATAAAGACAAATACACTTTAGCAGTGGGTTCATACTTCACTTTTTTTACTTCCTGGGAGCTAACTAAGTTGTTTTTTTTTTGTAAACCACATCTCAGCTGGGCTTTAGCTTCTATGCATCAACTGGTTCAAGCAATCACTGCTCTATCAAAGAATCAACTTATTATAAAGTCTGATGCAAGCAAACAATTATAGGTAGCTGTTCTCTCCAAACTGGCTGACGAGATTTCTTTCATCTTCTACAAGTCAGCCAACTAAAGTTTTTATTTCATTTTTTTTGCTAGTCTTAAAATCAGCATTGGTTCCCCTAAATACTTAGTATTAAAGTCTATATCATATTTTTATTTTTTTTTTTTATATATTCATATATATATAAAAAAAGAAGTATTCTATCCTCCAGAGTCATGCTACATGTCCTGAACTCCAATAAAACCCATTTAAGGACACGAGTGTCCCGATGCTTCGTAACAATTTGGTACTAAAGCTTCACATTTTGAAAAGAAGTGTCACCCAAGGAGGACAAGGCTTAATGTTCCCTAAGATAAAAGTTCAACGACATCAGTGAGGGTCTACCTAAGATGAGACACCACGAGTGACTTTCAGGTTTCCAAGTATCCCCAGAAAGGAGATTGTACAGTAAACAACGAGAGGAGATATCGGAAAAAAAATTCATCTGCAGAAGACATTCCAGAGCTCCCCGACTTCTGAACCTTTCATGCAACCTTGCAAGATTGTCCCCCTTTAATGAGAAAGCAAAAAACCAGGTATCAAACATTTTCTTGCTGGAACTGCCATTTCATCTGGGTTGTAAATGGTTCCACAACAAACAAGAGTCATTTCCTTTAACACTTAGAGCTTTAACTACACCTACAGCTGTTGGGTTTTTGCCTTAATTCGAAACTACTTTTCAAAGGAAAATTTCACATTTAAAATTTCCCCTTAAGAAAAACAGGTCAAGGAAACTAAAAAAAAAAAAAAAAAAAAACCCAAAAAATCAAAAATCTTCTTTACATGCAAACAACGCAATTTTTTTTTCTTTTTTTTTTTTTTTCCCCCTAATATTTTTTTGCTAGGTTATCAGACAGGTTTTTTTTCCTACGAGGAATAAGGAGCCGACTTCATAGAAAAGACGAGATTACAACGATCACCTAATATTAAAATACGCCGATGGATTTAGTTGTCCTACTTGCAAACTGACGCAGTCTCTTTTGCCTCCTGCCAATCAAAGGGTGCCCGGAAGCCAATACAAGGGGGCCAGAGTGAACCGGGGTTTTATTGCCAGTGATTTCTTAAGTTTGTTTGTTTTTTTTTTTTTATTCCACAACCAGCTGGGAACAACCCTTTGCCACCTCAATCAGCAGCTTCCTCGCAGAGAGGCTGTGCCATCACCAACCACTCCCAGGAGTCAGGAGAGGGGGGAACTTGCTGGTGGCGATTTGGCGCGGAGAGAAGCCCTTGCAACAACAGAGACACGTCGGGAACTTCCCCGCTCGCCAAGCGGGCCCTGCAGGCCAGGGGGGCACGGGGGGGACAGGGGACAGCCAAACACCTCGAGAGTCCCCCACCCCACAGCCAGGCCCGGGGAGGGGAGGGCAGGGCAGGGCATGCTCGGGGTGGGCTCGGCGGGGTCGAGGAGCCAGCGGGGCATCAGTAGGTGCTGGCGGAGGGGCTGGTCAGGCGCTTCCCGATGTAGATGCTGCAAGAGAAAACACAGGAGTGGGTTTTATCCCGGGAATGATCCCTGGGGAAGGGCTTTTTTTTTTTAATTTTTACTGATTCGCTGGGTTTGGTGATTATTTAGGTTTGTATTTTTAAGGTCGAAGCGAAAGAAAATTAAATTAATTTATATTGTACAGGTATGTATTTCTGTATTTAGACACTTGATATATATTTACATATATTATATGCATATTATATTATATATTATATATTACATATTTTATATTATATATGTTATATATATATATTTTATATATTTATATATTTCATATATCTACATGCAATACAGAAATATGCAATTACATATTCAATATAATAAAACATTCATTTTCACCATTTTATTTTATTTGTGGATATTTATATGTTGTATGTTATAATAGATTGTCAGCAATATAATGTACTTATATACATTTTATTTTTATATTTCTACATTATATTATCCTAGATTGTCAATATCATACTTTAATAAATGTATTTATTTATATACTTATACATGGTGTATAATATAACATATTATTGATAATATATTATATTATCATTTACTAACATAACATTTATACTACCTCGAGTGAAGGGCAACAACCTGCCCTAGAAAAAGCCCTTTCCAGCAGGACCTGACCAAAAGCAAAGCCAGAGGCAAAAGCTGAAGGGAGAATTGGAATTACTTACCCTAATCCCAGAGCCAAAACATGAGATATGAACAGAGATGGAATGAAAACCTTAAGAAACTCTGCAGAGAAAATGCCACCTTTTTTCATTGCTCCACTTTTTCTCATACTTAGAGACACTGAACGTTTGGGATGTCTGAAATGGAATTCCCTGGAAGAAGAGGGAGGGGAGAGAAATTCAACACAATTCTTATTACTTTTTTTTTTTTTTTTTGCACAGATCTTTGTAGGAACATTTATTTTTTGAGTTTTTTTAAAAAGTACAAAGAGCTAGAGATCAAAGATCCCTTACAGAGAGCAAGGAATCAAAGAGAATTAAAGGAGGGATTGTGGAGAGACCACTTACACAGACAGTATAGACACAAAGGGAGCAGGAGCTGAAGAGAGAGGTAGGTCCGAGAGAGGGAATTTCAGGATGTGATTTGTTAGCAAGAGCCTCATTTTTCTGTTCCCAACAGAGATACAGAAGTCTCTATTTTAATAAAAGGGCTTTGCACTCAAGGATCTCAAGGTTTCCCCTTCCGTGGATGAACATTACATATTTTACATAGAAAGAGAAAAAGGGACAGAGAATTTAGGAGACTTGCTCAGCACTCTTCCATTCAATAAGCCAAGACTAAATCCCATCAATCCCAGCTCCAAGTACCCAGCTCTCCCAATAACTGCAATTTTGTCAAGAAACCCTGTAATCAGCTTGCTGTGGATTTGTGTTACTTTCAAATAATTCTGTTGCTATTAAGATTTTCATACTCCATTGTTTTGATTTTTTGCAGCCTTCCCCAAAGAGAAATCGATCTTTTCCTAAGGTGAACATGTCTGGAAAGCCAGAGTAACTCCTCTCCTTCCTATATTAATTAGAAAGTATTAACATTCATTAAGAAAAGCAGAGTTTAACTCACTTGGGAGGAATGTTTTCAGGCCTACTTGACCAGTCTGACACCCAGTCTGCACTTTTCTTCAAAACTTCCAATTCTTTCTCTCCTTCTACTGCTTCTTCTTCGGACTGAAAACACAGATGGGACAAGCCTTTTAACACTCAATTAGTTCCTCCTCGGGGTGTTGAACTGAGAGTGACAATAACAGTGGTAAAATGATAAGAACCAAATGGTGGCACCTGATAAACCACCAAGTGTTCCTGGACTGCTGATTGTAGAGAAGAGATTTTATTTTGCTAACACAAGAGCCAGTAAACCACAAATTTTTATTGCTACATCCAGGATTTCCACATCATTGCAAGCTGTTTGTTTAACAACAACAACAACAAAAAAGGATTATTTTACCCCTAAATAAAGCAGAACTATGCAAAAAACCAAATTATTTATAAATGGAAAAAACATTGGGTGGATGGCATTCCATTTAAAGCTCACAGAACGTGCCTAAAGCACAGAAAGTCAAATGAAAAGGTTTCAAAACCAGTATTTTGACTTTTTAAACGGTGCTATTAGTAATTTGAAATTTATATCACTTGCAACTAGCAGCTGGTACTGAATGCAGTAGGAGAAGGCAAGCACTCACTATAATTATATGATCCAAACTTTTAACTTGAAATCATTAGATGCAAATGTTACCACGTAGGAAAAACAATAAATTAAGAAAAGACTTTGGCACAAACTCCTCCTCAGTATGAAAACAATTCGCTGAGTGACTCTTATTAAAAGAAGATAAACCACTTACAACATGAAGTGGGAAGCACAGCAAAAGCAGGAGTGCCCAACTAGGACAGTCACAAGTGAGACGCAGAGCTCACCAACACCTTCCTTCGGCTCGTTCTGGCTCTCAGGGCAGAACTGCACCAGTCCCAGCTCTTGGACAGGATTAAATGCAAGGTTTCACTCTTCCAGGAATGCTTTTTTATTTGTGCTGCTGAAGACAGCAAATTCTATGACATGATCGGACTAAGAGTTGGGCATTAGCCTGCTCTCAGTTTGTGGAGATTGCTCACTGTCATGTGAGGGAGTGCACAGCAATCACTGAACACCCTCCAGTCTTGGGCACAACTATCAACATTTAAGCCCAGGTGTGACAGCCAGTGTTACACAGTAACAGCACTGCTGGGAAAAAGCCTCTCTCAGCTGCAGAGATGGAGCCTTGTTCTCCCCCTCACTCCAAAGCTATTCATCTCTAAGTCAGATTTGAAATAATACCAAATAGAAGCCTTTTCACATCACAAAGGCCTTGCTCTACCCCTCAAGCCTGCATCGAACATCTTCAACTTACAAACGTACATTGAAAAGTGAACATGTTTTAGAAGTTAATGAAGAGAATACCTGAGAACTACTGTCTTTACTTGTGTGCATTTCCACATCAAAAGTTATCTGTCCATCATCTTGAGGTGAAGGGCTGGAGAAAAATGGATTTCGTTACGTCATTTTGTCAACTAAAGAATCATCATTTTGCCAACCAAAGAACCATCATGTAGATAAATGTCAGCTGAGTCATTCCCACATGCACCTCTGCTCAGTGCTGAGTTACAGACCACCCTTCACACCCCAAACACCAGCATTAGAAAGTCCTCCAACACCCCCCCACACACCTTTGCAGGTTTTTTGATCTTCACAATCCTACCTTTCTCAACAGGCCAAAGGAAAGCAAGCACTGCCCAAAATTCCAACATCCACAGAAAAGCTGTAAATCCCTTTGTCCTTTTAGGGCACACTGTGAATTATACCTCTTTTTGTGGACGTGGGAATACCACAGTTACCATAAAATTCCTTGGAATGCTGGAGCACAACCAACATCCCCCTGAGAAAAAGCTTCACGGCCACGGGACCAAAAGGGACACGAAGTGCTGGCAGAGCAGCAAACACTCCTTTACCTGTCACAGTGGGAACTACCTCTTGAGCTGCTCTGTCCTGACTCGTGCTGGGCATCCAGCAGGATCTTCTCCATGTCCCCATTGTGGATGGAGGAGGAGGAAGGGACGTGCTCCAGGCCCCCGTTCTTGCCGTTGCCGTTGTCGGTGCTGTTGCCGTTGCCGTTCATCTGCAGCTCCACCCAGGAACCTGCGGGGCACCCAAAGGGTCACCTCGTGAACCAACCCCATCTTGGCTTTATCACCCCCCTGCCAGAGGGAAGCAGGGCCATGCTGAGCTCTGATAACACACACTGCCCTCACGGAGCTCATCAGCGTGTGCCAGACACAAGAGGGACACATTTCTTCCTCTCTCATCAACAAAAACACCCCAATGGGATGTTTGGGTGCTTCCAGGCCCTGGAGCTGGTCAACAAAATGTGCCCTCTCAGTTGTTAATACTTCCATCAGCCATGCTTTTTGGAGCTTCAATTATCTACCTATCACTCCACTATGGCAGCCCACTCCCCTGTTCTGTGTTCCTTTCTGACACTAAATTTTCATCCCCATGTGCAGCTTTACACTCTCCTTCCTCTGCTCCCCAAGGCCCTGAATCAACCCCTGGTTTTTTATGTACATCACTGCCACTCTCAGGCCTCGAGTCAGTTTGCTTTGCCCTGGCCCAAACATCTCCTGTTCCACCATCACATTAACTCCACTCCCCCATTCCAACCATGGGAATCCCAAGGAAGGGGTTATTTCCTCACCCAGCTGAAGGACAAGCACAGCAACATGACATTAAAATACTTCACTGCTAATAAGAACTGAGGAGCACCAGAAATCCAGCACTCCCACATGTCATAACTGTGAATAAATTCCAAGCCACCACTGCAGCCTCTTCCACCTGCCCCTTTCCTTTTATTTTCCTGAGCCAGGGAAAGCTGGATAACCTAAAATCTCAGATTTACTAGTTTTCCCCCTTTTATTTTAGCTATACCTATGGAGATTCAACAAGGAGCAAGAGTGTATGGTGGGTGACCAGAGCATTCTATTGTCAAAAGAACATTATTTCCCTCAGCAGTCAAATAATGATTTCATACATGTATATTAAATCATCACAACTCCTGTGTAATTCAATTTATGCCACCTAAAGGCAGGTGCTTTCAGGGTTGGGGGGGTATTTTTGGTATTTGGTTGAGTATTTAATTTTTTAAAGTTTGGAAACCTTCATTACTGAGGTAAAAATCATCAAGTTAAAAAACAAGCCTAAAGATACAACAACTGAAACCACTTTTTAATCATTATTTGCACAAGTTACAATTTTAACACTGATCTTTGACTTATGCATGATGCCATCACACTGCTGACCATGCTCTGAGCAGTCCTGGTGGTTCACAGCCTGGTTTCCCCAGGTTGTATCCACAAATGAGGAATTTTGGGAGTGCACAGTCACACTCTGGGCTTTTCAGATAATCAAGTGTTAACTGGGAAGAGGCAGCTTTGCCCAGTCAGCATCACCCAGAGACCTTGTTATTCGTGATGAAAGCTGGTGTCTAAATTTCAAAATAAAAAGGCCAGCCTAGAATCAGGAAGGTTGATTTGCACCTCCACAGCAAAGAAACACACCTTCACACCTGCAGAAAAGCAGGCTGGTCAGGAGTCAGGTCAAAAAAGCTCTATGTTCCCCACAACCATTCTGGGGCAGGGAGAATCAAAATGCTCAGGGTCTGCAAAGCCATCTAGGATTAAAAGTGAGCAGTGAGGGATAAATAATGTGAGAAAACAGAGGGCAAAGGAAGATGATCAGAAAGTGGTCACTGCAGCCCTTTAGATCCCCCACAGCCCCTCAGATCCTGCCCAAATCAAACCTTTAGGGATTTCTCCCCCCCTGCCTTTATCTAAAGCACCCCATGGCCGTGGCAGGAAGCAAACCCAAATTACCCAGTGAGTAAAGAGTGCCAGGGAGCAGGAGGAGCCGACATGAGGAGCAGCACGTTCCCAGCTGACCTCACCGGGAATGACTCAAAATCCATTCAAGGAAGGCCAATCTGCCATCAGGCTCAAACACGCTCCCACTCCCACTGGCACTCAACCGGTTTGGGAGAGGGAGCCAGAGAGCCCCAGCAGCCTCAGAGGCTGAGGAGAGGGACACAAATCCCTGTTTCTTTAAAAGGATGGGCAGGAATGTTTAAAAAAAAAACCAAGCAACTTTTATATGAATGGTATTTTTCTCCGAATTTTGTCCATGCTCCATGGCTAATCATTTCACTATGAACTGACTTAATTCCATGTTTTTTCTACAACTGGTGACCTGTTTAAACAACAGGAGCTCAACATGTTGGGGCAGTAGGGTCTCACCGTGTTTATCCACTCTGTGATTTCACTTGGGTGGGTGTGGTGGATGTACCAGAAATTATATTCCTGTACACATTCCATACATATAGAAGAATTCCAAAAGCTCACAAGAAGTCTGATGCAAGGTCAACCCGAATAAACTTACAAATATCACTTTTACAATGAAGTAGAACATTAACAAAAAACAAAGAAACAACCAAAAAAAAAAAAAAAAAGAGAGAGAGGGAAAGAAAAAGAAAGCCAACCAGATTCCCATAATGGTAATTATTAAGCAGATTTTCCATGACAGAGATAGATGAGCTCTTGCCTATGATAGCATTTCGTCTGCTTGTCAATATGTAACAGAGCTTTATAATAATTAAAATACAGGAAGCATCTAGAACTCCAAGCAGGTTTTTTTTCCCCCCTCTGTGAACCCAACAAAGCACAGGTTACCAGTTCTATTCCCAGCCCTCCTGCCCTCCAAGTGCTAAGGGATCTCTGAATAAAAGGCCCCAAACACGCACAAATGACAGGGGGAGCACAAAATGAATAGGTGTCCGAGCTCATTAGCCTGAAAAGGGTCACTGAAGAGCTGAGATAATGGCAGAAAGCACTGCCACCAGAGCATTGTGCAGTGGCTGCACATCTGAAAGCAGCACTAAGCCGGCGTGGGGCTGATGGGGGGGGCACAGACTGTCAAACCTTTCCTTGTGCCCATCCTCTCCAGCAAAACCGCTGAGCTGGGGGAGCCTCCGAGCCTGATCCAGCAGCGAGATCTCCGTGGGCAGATCCTTACAGAGCTCTCGCTGCTCCCACCGCCCAGCAGATTAACGTGTCCCACGGACACCAGCAGAAGGGGAATATTAAATCACAGAAGCCTCAAACGCAATTCCTGAAGCACCTCACACCTCTGACAGAGGGATTGTTGTTCGGGCATAACAGGCCTGAATAATTTGCCAGAATACCTGTTTGACTCGGGGAACACTAACACGGTTCTCAGCGTTACCACAGCACAATGGCAGCGTTACGAAACGGGCACACTTTATTCCCCCTTCGCACAATCGCCGCTAAGTTACGGGAAATCAACCAAACCCGTGTATTTCGTGGTCAGTTTAACCCCATTGTAAACCACGGAGGTAACAGTTAATCATTAATGCTATTTATTCACCTCTTCGAGGTTAGTATTCTTAATAATCGGACGGAAGGATACATGGAAGGAGCTGTTAAAGAAGAAGGGAAAGCATCTGCCAAGCGAGTGGCAGAAGCCTACATGATGTGCCTCGCTGGAGTTATCCCGGGAACAAAAGGATGCAGCAGAGCAGCTGACAAGAGACGCCGGATATAGAGGGGAACAGCTCACGTCAGTGCTATTGACTCAGCCACTGAATAAACTCATTCCCACAGCCGCGCTCCTCCCCCTTACCCCGCTGTATCCCCATCTTCGCTGCTCGGGTAAACTCTGCGGGCCGCGCTCGGGGTACAAGGGGGGGGGGGTCTCGCTCCCCCTCAGCCCGCCGTGAGGGGCCGGTCGGGCCGCCCCTCCCTCAAACCCGCTTTAACCACCCCAGTAAGAACCGCGAGGCCCCTCGGCTTTGCCGGGCCGCGCATCCGGCGGCTCCCGCAGGCCAAGACTCCGGGACGGCTCCGGGACGGCTCCGGTTCCCCCCCGGTTCCCCCGCGCTCCCCTCAGAGCCCCCCGCGCTCCCCTCAGGGACCCCCCGCCCGCCGCCGCCGGCGCTTTTATACCCGCTCCGCCGCCGCCCATTGGCCCCCGGCGGCTCGCGCGGCGCGGCCTCCGCCAATGGCGGCGCGCGGGGGTCGCGGCCCCTCAGGGTTTTCCCCCCGCGCCTTCCCCTCCCCAGCGCCATTTCCCGCCCCGCACTCACTGTTGAGCCCCGGCTCGCCCTGCGTCGCCTCGGCCGGCGGGTTGTTGTTGTTGTTGTGGTGCTGCTGCTGCTGCTGCTGCTGCGGAGGCTCCTGAGGGCTGGACATGTCGGCGAGGGGCGAGCGGAGGAGCCGCTGTGGGGGCCGCAGCAACAACAACAACAACAGCCAAACCCCGGGGCTCTCCCGTTCCGGGGCCCGGCCGCTCTCCCGCCCCGCCCCGCCCACAACGCCCCGGCCGCGCCTGCGCGGGCGCCGCTCCCCGCCCGCCCGCCCTCCATGGCGCGACCCGCGGCCGCGCACGTCCCGCGCGTGCGCAGGGCGGGCGGCCTGAGGGGCTGAGGGGAGGCGTGAGGGGAGCGGGGGAAACAGCGCGAATAAAAAGAGTTATTTGGGGTGAAAAAGCCTCCCCCTCGCCCCACCACTACCTACCTGGGCACTTCCAGTGTTTAACCAACCCTTTCCAGCAAGGAGTTTCCTCAAAACCCAACCTGAGCCGTTCCCGTTCCTCGTTCTTCCTGTCCCTGCGTTCACCCGACAAAAGAGAACCAGCTAGAGTAACTTAAAAACGAGTTATTTCATCTCCTTTCACACCTTGGGAAATCATCAGCTTCGTTCTGCTTGACGCCACCTCGACTTTAAGGTTTATTTGGAGGCCTAGAGTCTTTCTGGTGCAACTTAATCCCATCTCAAACACACACATTTTATATATATAATATAATATATATATTTATACCATAAACTCCTCCCATCAGCAGCCACGAAAATATGAATTGTGGTTTTTAACATTACAGGAATTCAGTAACAGCGGCGCTGTCAGACTGAAGCCACGCAGATACAACTCCATTTTTTTGCTACAAAATGCAAATAAATTACTTTATTTCTGTGCCAGAACTGTTTCAGGCTAGAGAAAAAGCCTGTATGCCCAACTGTCACACTAACCCTGTACTAGAATACCCATTCCAAATGGGTTTTATCTTCATCTCCGCTAATGTTGGACATTTAAAATCCACCTTTTTTAACACCACCAATTTGATTGCATGCCTTGAGTGACAGCAAAATACCCTGTAGAAAATCTGGATGTCTCTGGGATGTCACTGGGAGAGGATTCGCCACATGCAGCAAAAAGAAAGCACTAATTGAAGCCATTTAATAAAACAAGCTTACAGGTGGAAGGGCCACAGATACATCGGACATTGGAGACAGAACAATGAGCTACCTATGATTTTAAAATAGGAAAAACCTGCCCAGGTAACCCAATCCCACTTGGCAGGCCCAAAATCACAGGCTAACAGGAGTATTTGTCACCTCCCTCCTTCAGGAAGCGTTTGCCACAACACTTGTGGCATGAATATTTATCAGTCAAGTGGGACTATTAAAATTTGTGAGTCAGAAATAAATTGATCAAGATTATAGAGTGAGTCACTGCGGAGCCAGAAATAGCATTCACAAGGCCTGACTTCTCAGCCCTCTGCTTGAACCACTCCACAGTGGTTCCTTGAGGCGTTTAAATGATGTAATTAATGTTTGTAAAGTAATTTGAGTCCTTGGATGGAAAATGCTGTGACAATGGCAGGGTTGGAGGGACAGAAAACCACACGTTGATAGAGGAGAAACAATGGCCATAAATTCCTGGGAAGGGCTTTTTGTACTCAAGTGCAATAAAAAGGTTTTTCTTCCAGGGGAAAAAAAAAAAAAAAAAAAAGGAAAAAAAAATCATTTAAGTTGATTGAAATCAAGCAAGTTTATTTACCTGAGCCAAGCTAATCCCACTGTTTTATCCCACGGGTCCAGGGTGTTCTAAATGGTTGGAGAAGAGAAGCTGTGGCTGCCCCATTCCTGGAAGTGTCCAAGGCCAGGGGGTGGCACTGGATAATCCTTAAAGTCCCTTCCCAACCCAAACCATTATAATCACGCCATTATTACTTTTATTTCCCTAATTTAGCACTCCTGAATGCCAACCTGTGGCAGCCCAGCAGCACCGAGGGCTCTTTGCCCTGCCCACCTCGGCTGGGCTCTCCCTGCCATGAGAAACGCGCCCTGGAAACGCTTTTTTTTGGGTTCGATGTTTTCTTGGCTTTGATATTTTATGTCAGCGTCGATTCCGGAGGTGACTTCAATGGACAGCGGCCACGCCTCATCTCGAGCACTCGCGTTTTTCAAGCCTCCACCTCTTTTTGGTAACGTTTTGCCTCCTAGTGGAGATTCCCCGGCACAGAAACCATCAGAAAAACAAACCAGCCAGTGCTGCTTTTTCCTGCTAGCAAAGATTGAGATTATTATAATGTGAGGGTGAAATTCACTGTGTGGAGAAAGGGAATTCACAGCTTTTATTCTCCCAGCTGGATCCCAGCAGAATCAAACACTGGTTTTTACTCCAGCCACGGCTCGTTTTTACAAACCCAAACCTTTCCACGCCGGGTTAAAGAAGATGTTTGCTAAGGGCAAACACAAACAGCTCCAGACAGCCACAATCATTACACGGCAGCCTCTTTCCCACCTCCACCCCCTACACCAATCCTTCCCCCCACAATTCCACGGGAAAGGGCAAAAAGAGGCACCTTTTATTCAATAAAAGCAGCGTCTGATGCGAGTCAGGAGGTTTTTACACCTCCACAGCCCGAGGGGAAGAGCTGAAGAGCAGCACATAGGAAATGACTTCCCAGCTCTGCTGTACCCAAACCCAAGATGACAATAAAAAAAAAAATCCTAGAAAAAACATCGGTATTCCATCATCCTGCAGCCCTTCTCCAGGAGGGGCAGAACTACAGGTTTCTGCTGGACAGCATTAGCTGGGCTTGTGCCCATTAGGCTGGTAATAAAAAAATAGGAATTTAAATAATAAATGCTGCAGTCCTGCCTCGGCAGAGCAGGTGCTGCTGCATATCCAGTGTTTTCCAGGCACTTCCCAGCAGGGAATGAATGACAAATGTTCCACAGGCACAGGGAAGGGCCCAGCCCTTCAGAAACACCACTCATGGAGGAGAGGAGAGAAGCAGGGAAGGGGATAAAAAGCATCCTGACAAAGTGTATTCTCTGCAGACTTTTATTAATAAAATAGACGATTTACAGCATGTATCAGTGGACAGTGTGCTTAGAGAAATCTCGAGCTGGATATTGTGACACCACAGGCGGGAGCTGGGGTTGGGGAGGAGAAATCAAACCTCAGATGACACCCTACCAACAACCCCAAAGCCCTGCCCCAGGCTAAGCCTTAAACCATCCCAGCAGGTCCCAGAGGAGCGTTGTACTGGAATATTGCTCTAGGTGAATGCCCCTGCTCACTCTGCACCATCTGCATGTCCCCAACACCTCTGGATCTGTGCTGGGAACCATCTCAGTGCATCCTTTGGGACGTGGGACAGCGCAGCAGCCTTAGTGCCACGACCCTCATCTTCCCAAACCCACAACCCTTCACCACACAGGTGAATTTTAGTGGCTCTGATGCAAAAGCATCTCATCACCTCCTCACCCTCCCGCTCAGATAAGGGATAAAACCTTGGCCCTGAGCCTGTAAACACCTGTACACATGATTATTGTTACTCAACAGATTGTTTCCTCAGCTGTTAGTAAGTCTGGCTGGAGTAAAATCAGTCACATGCAGCAGGGCCCAGGAGTTTATTCCCCCTCTGGAAAACAGCTGCTGTCCCTGGGGCAGTTGAGTTGTTTGTACAAGGCTAACAGGTGAGGAGAAAGGTTAAAACCCTTACAAAGGCTCTTGGTCAGGCATGCACGGTACACAAGACAAATACTGTATTTAAGAGAACCAGATTAATAAATAGCAAGAGTTTTTACATTTTCAAACCACTGGCACAAGGACTTGAGAGAAATTAAAAAGAGTGATTGCAAGAGTAGTCTTGTTAACAACCTCTAACCCAGCCAGAATTTTACAGCAGAAACAGTATCTCAGTTGACCAAATCATAAAGGCATTTTAATAACTACCTCTACCTAAGCCACAGAAATAATTCAATTATAGGTAACTGAAAAGTGAAAATTCTCCCAGTCAAGGTAAGTTCACTACGACTTCAAACTTCACTGAATATTTCCAGGAGGGATGAGCAAAACCTAAAAGCACGACGAGCAAAAATTCTCATTTTTAAAAAAAATAAAACAACTCATGAGCCTGATAAAGCATCGGCATCTAGTTCATCTTTGGATAAGCCTTATGTGCTGAGGAGCTTTCAATCTCTCCCCCCCACTACCAACACTGATTTCATGCAGCTTCTCCATCCACACGCCGGGCTCATCACACCAGCAAACATTTCTGGGAGCTGGCCGAGCCAGGAGCGACGCTTGCACAAGGTCAGAACCACATTTCCACTGGGTGACAGCAACCAAACACAGCAAGTGGAGCAGCAGAAGGCAGGGCAGTCATTACCTACGAATCCCACTGGCACACACGAGCTCTGACAGCTCCTCAGGAAGCACTCGGTGCTCTCCACAAGGCATTCAAGGTACTTTGTCCCAAAACAAGGCATCAAAGGAACCAGGACGAGACGGCACGTGAAGACATTCGGTCCCGTGACACACGGATTGGAAAACCTGCAGGTTCTGTGCCCCTTCTGATTTAAGCAAAATTTTAAAAATTAAAAAAAAAAAAAAAAAACCAACAAAAAAAGAGCCTTCGAGGGCGCTGGAACAGGAGCTGAGTGCTCAGATCAAACACCTGACAGGCAGCAGTTGGTGGTGCTGAGATGGAAGCGCTCACACACACACGGGCTGGTGTTCTGGTCGCTCAGGTAACCTGTGAAATCCCTCCCTCTCTTCACTCCCAGGAGAAAGAATTAATACTGGTTAAAATCATTACAAAAAACATCATTTTATTTTCATGCATCTAAGGTAAAACACAGACTATTTGTATAAAGAGGTAGATTAAAAAAAAAAAAAAAAAGAAAACAGATTCTCCATTCTTTGTCACTTTTATTCAGTAGTTTTGTTTTTTTTTTCCTTATTTTCTCTTTTTTTTTTTTTTTTTTGGTGCCAGACATGGCAAGGAGTGATTACAGTCAACTGTTTATTAAAACATTTGTTGCAACACAGACCCCCTTTACCACTGACCCCAAACGGACCCATTTTATGTGCTTTATTTTGTTTTTTTTTTCTATACACCACCACCAAGGCGAGGTGGAGGGGGACGAGGGGGGAAGGGGGAGTCCAGGAGGCCAGAAGGAGGAGGAATGCTACAAGCCACAGCAAGAATGAGCTGTATTTAATAAAAAAAGGGGGCCACGAATGATACAGTAATGAGGTTACACAATTAAATCCCATAGCATGATTGAAGGCTTTCCCTGTGTCTGACGTCATCACAATGGAAGGCATAAAAAGTGGAGTAAACCGATGTCGAGACAGTCCAGTCTAGTCCATTAGGCAAGATGGTGCAAGTAGTCATTTAAATTAAAAAGTGCCCTATCCTCACCTAAATGGCTAGCAGGCATGGAGACAACAGAGCCACAGAGCCTTCTCCATGGAGCTATAAAAGTGTGTTGTCATATGGCACGTTTTTAAACACTGGAAAGGGGTGCCATAATGGACCTCACTCGCTTTTCCTTACAGGTACAAATGCTAGAATTCAACTATTTCAACTATGCAGGAAGTGACTCTTCAGTTTAGGAATGCCGACCCTAATTCATCTTGTCTTGAAATATATACAAGTTGTTTGTGGTGGCTACGGCGATGATGTTCTCCTTGGGGTGCCAGGCCGTGTGCAGGATCTTCTTGTTGAAGTCCAAGCTGTCGACGCTGATCTCGTCCTTCTTCCTCTTGCCGCTGGCGCAGACCTTGCGCGGCTTCAGCACCGTGCGGGGCTTGTTGTTCTCCCGGGAGGCCTCCAAGGTGATGTCCCGCTTCGTGTTCCTGTCGAACATCCTGAAGAAGTTGTTGTAGGAGCCTGTCATGACAATGCTGCAAGGGGAGAGGGGGGAGAACGGGATAAGTCAGTGGGAAATTCTGGTTTTTAGCTGGTTTCACAAACACAGCCTGGCCCACACCTGCTCCAGCCACGGGGGATGGTTAATATAAAATTTAATAGATATATCTTACATTTAATTCATCTATTATTATTCTACATATCATACAATATATAACAAAATATATTACAATTCTATATAATTCGATAATTATCTTACATTATATACCTACATATTGTTTTAATTTACTATATATTACACTACATATTATACTATACATTATATAATTAATTGTTTTATATATAGAAATTCCCGCTTTTATCGCCCCACTCAGATCACACCTTGTTAATCAAGTGGAAAGGAGGTACAGCCTCACCCACACCTGCTCCAGCCACAGGGAATGTTTAATACATAATTTATTATATAGATTTTATATATTTACTTTCATATATTATTGTGCATATTTTATATATACCATATGTAATTTTTATTATATTTTATACCTTATATTGATTACTCATGTTATTCTATATATACAATATATTATATATAATTTTAAAATTTTGATTAAAATATCTATAACTATATATAATTAAAAAATAATTTACATTACACATAAATCCGTGTTATATTGTTTTGACAAGGCAGCTTAGAGGGGAAACACCTGGATCCCCCACCAGGTCTGGGGCAGATTCTTACAGAGTTAAAATCTACTGGAGGACTAAAATGTTGTCCAGGCCAGTCCATGAATAAAACCAGCTATTTGAGGTCAGGATTCCAGTTGCCTGATTTAAGAATAGCCTGGAAAGCCCTGAGGTGCCACAAGGAGAAGAATTGCACTTGCCTGTCCAAGCCGTTCCAGCAGCACTCGAACTTGTCGAAGATGCAATCGTTCTCATACAGCGAGCACAGTTTACTCCTGAGGTATTCGTGCACCTGGAAGAGTGGGGACACAACCTGAGCCACTTCTCATTGACACAACCTGCAAGAAAACTGCCCAGGGTCCCTTCCAAGAGCAAGGAGGGGCTGCTCCCCAGAGCTCCTTCTCCCAAATCAAACAGCCCAGCACTTTGCAGGGGCAGCTCGTTCTCTGCCAAGGAAATGTTTCACCGCCTGATTTCTCCAGGAAATAAAATCAACTGAAGACCCCATGGCTGGAGATGCCCCTTCCACATTCCCACTGGGTGAGGGGGAGGCTTTGTCAGCCCCAAACGTAGATTTGGGCTCTGCAATCGCCCTGCAAGAACCCCGATCCTTCAGCAGGAGTGTGGGACCCCCAAATCCCATGGATGCTCTGCCTGGACCTACAGACAAAAATGGAACTTTGCCACCCCCAAGACCATCAGCAAGGCTCAGCCTCTTTCAAGCTTTTAATTTCCAGCCTCCCTGATCTTCACCCAATACCTGGTACGTTTCCACAGGTCTGTTTTCCATATTTAAATCCCAGATCTTCACTGACAGATAATCTCTAGTCATCATATATCGACCACTATGGCTAAATTTGACATCAGATATGGAAGAGATGATTTCAGAGAAGAACGATCTGTTGCTAGGATCTTCTGGTTCTTCAAACACTGGTAAAAAAAATGAGATAGGCATTTCAAGAGTAAATTTGTGTCTCTTCAATTCAAGATACACCCAAATTAGATGAACGTTTTCTCAACAAGCTTTCCACGCTGGGCTACTCTGGGTTATATAAAACAGCTTGGAGGGAGAAACCCTTAAAATATAGTTGCCATACTCTGAAATTCATTTCACATATCAAGGTCAGGTTCTAAACAAGTGAATTACTTGCTAATATGTGAAACCTTCACTCGTTTGTGCAAGATTTCCAGCATCAAGTACAGAGCAAATGGTATTTGCCTCTGAAGTCTGCAGTGTCTACACAGCCTCCCCAGCTGAAGCTGCTACTCATTTTATTCACTCCTTTGGCCAAACAGGAATCTAAATTTAAGATTTATTTAGATTTTTTTTATTACCACAGAAATCCAATAAAAACACAGAACCCTGCAGGGTTTAACACCTTGGTTTGAGCCAACAGCACTGCACAGGAGGCACTAAAGAGGGAGGACAACTCACACTTTGAGTGCCTGTCACAGAGAGCCGATGCCCTCATGTCACAGAGGCGGATGGTGCCTTTACTGCTGCTGTACACGAAGGTGCTGCAGCTGTTGGGGTGGAACTCTGCGGCTGTGATCACCTCTGTCAGCTCCTCCATGTTGGCAGGCTTGATATCTACGATGTCTGCAGCACCCTGATAAGGAATCTGCTCTGCTCTGCACAAGGGATTGGGGATTTTTCGACTTGAAATGAGGGACCCAGTCACAAACCAGGTGAAAGTGAAAATCAACGTGCCTGGCAAGCAAAATGGTAACATCACATTCTCCATCAGTCTGAAGTTAATTCTTTTAACAGCAAAACCTCCTTTTCTGCTCTGCTGCAGCAGTAATTAGTTCTATGCTACGGATTATCACCCCCAAGTTTTTTCATGTAGAATTTAATTTTGCTGAAATTCTAATTCCACTATTAGGTTATAATTATAAAAAACATAGCAAAGGTTGCCCAAAGAAACTGTGGCCACCCCTGGATCCCTGGAAGTGTCCAAGGCCAGCTTGGAGCAACCTGGGCTAGTGGAAGGTGTCCCTGCCCATGGCAGTGATTAAATAATCTTTAAGGCCCCTTCCAAGCCAAACCATTCCATGATTTCCTCACAATTACTAAGGAAAAATAACAAGGAGAAAAACATGCTACACATAACACTTCTCAGGCAAGGAAATAAAAACCCAACAGCTTCCTTGTTCCCATCCCACAAAACAATGGCCAAAGGATACTAAAACTCCTGTCTGTGATTTCTAGGTGCCACAGGTTGATCCGCAGGTCGTCCGCAGACAAATACGTTTCATAATCGCTATTGATGGAGATGGAATTGATGTGATACGTGTGGGCATTGGCAAATATCCTCCGGGGACTGGCTTCCACCATGAGGTCCATGGGCCTGAACACTGGCACCTGCAACACACACACAGCAAGGCTGGTTGGAGGGGTGAACACACCACGAATGTCAGCACTGGAAATCACCGTCCTTCAACACACCCAGCTGGCTGAAATACCTCAAAAGCACCTCAGAAGTAAATATTTCTGAGGGGGGGTATCACAGGAAAATTAAGGATCTGAGGGGGCAGTTCCTCCCTGGTCGGTGCTGGGGGAGGGAGAGAGGAATGACCTGGATGTGGCTGGTCCAGAGAGAACGACTCACCCGTAGTGTTGTAACTGTAGTAGGATCCCTATACCGTCCATCTTCCTCCTTTAAATTATAACCCTCTGGTCTTTTGTCCCTTTCACTGATTTTCCATAACTTTATTGTTTTATCTGAAAAGGAAAAGAGCCACAGTTTTAAAATGGGAGCTGTGGCAGAGACACCAGTTGTCACCGCTGATGCCTTCGAACAAGACAAGGCCGCCCACGAGCACCAAAAAAGACAAAAATGCTGCTTGGAGAAAACAAGGCAGGATAAAAAGCATTTAAAAAACCTCCTCCACAGCTTGTTCTTTATATAAAAGAAGTTGGAGCAAGTTTCAGTTAGGACAGGGATTGTTATGAATAATGTAAGCTCTGGCACAGGGACTCACACACACAAAGGTGCTGAGTGGTGCTGGGTGAAGCCTCTGGGCTATAAAGCAACCAAATCCCAAATCCCAAATCCACCACCCCGTGCCCAGGGAAGCCAGAAGAGCCACATCCCCACATTTAAACCCAGCTTGACTCCAAGCCTTTTGCAAGTGGAGAGGGTTAGACCAAATCCTAACAGCAATAACACACGACCACAAGTAAAGTCACAACTTACCATTTGTAGACAATAAAAACTGAGCAGCATTTTTCTGGGGTAACCACCTAATTTTGTTGATCTTCTCTTCAATTTCTAAACTTTTCAAGTAGTCAAACTCTGGTTCATGGCTTTGAAAGGTACTGTAAACATTGTATTCTCCCCTACTGTGAGACTGGGTTTTGTTCTAAAAAGAGAATTAAATGATCAGGTTACATATGCAACGAGCAGAATATGCATTGCAAGGCTGCTGGGGTACAACTGGATTTATTAATTCCAAGAAGCTGAACATAAAAATTATTTTCCCTAAACATTATTCTTAATTTTTTAATTTTTCCACCTTTGCCTTTTTTATTTAAGGAGAATATTCCTTCCCCTACTACCCAGACACACATATGGCAAATCTACTCAGTGAGTACGTTCAGCTTTCCAGGCACACCATGGAAATCCCACATGCCACCTCTAAATTTGTCCCAGCAGCTCCACTATTCTGGTTTATAATCCCCACGTTCCCTGAGAGCTTCTAAACTGCTTAAGAAGCTTTTTTTTCTTCCTCATTCTAGAAGGGGAAAAAAAAAACAACAAACCTTAACACCTCTGCTGAATACATCTCTGACATTGTAGTCACCCCTGCAGGGTGGAAATGTTTGGAAAACTGAAAAACACCCAGATTTGCAGGATTCCCCTCTCCAAAAGCTGTTTTAGATGCACTGCAGACACTGAACCTTCACTTCCCTGCCATGGGTGACAGAAAACTGGAGCCAGTTCTGCCCCAGCTCTCCCCCCACGTGCACCTGAAATGGTTTCAAGCTGAATTCCCTGATTTCTTCCTGTCCCACCCACTTCAGGGATTGCACCATCAGATGCCTTTGCTGTGATATATGTTCCTGACTGGGGACTTTGCTCCTTCCTTGCCCTGTGCCTCATGTCCTCTGCTCCTTTCATCCCTCAGGACCTCAGCAAAACACACCTGATACGGCCCTGGCTGGCCCACATTTGTCACATTCCCTGCATCACCTTCTGCTGCTTCATCCCCTCACACTGAGAGCAGTCAGGAATTCTTACACTTCAAAATAAGCTGGGGTGGGGTTGGGGGGGTGGAGGGAAAAAGTGGACAAAATGCTTAGAAATCAAATTTGGCACTGGAATTCCGTGCCACACCTCTCCCTTCCAGGCTTTCCCACCCCTGGAGAACGGAAGGGACTTTGTTCCAAGCCTCAGTTAGAAGTAACAAGTGAAGCTGGGTCGCTGCAGGGAAAGGAAATCCATTGTGCTGTAGGAAATGCCTTAGGAAATTCAGGCAACTTTCCTTCAATTCCATGCTTGCCATAATGATCGAGGCTTGAATAGTCTGTGTGTGTATTCTAGTAAAACTCTACAGGAGCAGATAATACATGAAATCCATCCTGGGGAGAAAAGCCAAATCTCAACCATCTCATGGTGCTCAAAGCAAAAAATAAATCCAGCCAAGGAGAGGTGTTGGCCCAGAGTGCCTGATGTTAAAATCCAATTTAGGTAATGACAGGCTGCCCACGCAGATTCCTGCTGGGTTTCTGTGAGATCCACACTCATTTCCTGCCTGCTGCTGCTGCTCTGATGTCACTGCCTGCCACATTCCAGCCCGGAGGTGGCACCACTTTGGCAGTGGGTGAAGTCCCACAGGTTTGTGCAGCTCTCTGCTGTGTTAGTGTTGCAGGTGTGGCCTGCCAAGCTCTGGAATGCAGCAGCACAGAGGGAGGGGGCACACAAATCCAGATTAAACACTTGTTGTTTAGGTGCTTTCACATAAAAAAGCTGCTCCAGACAGTTGTGTGTATGGCAGAACTAACTCCAGGCAATCCCACTGTCCGTTCCCTAAAATCCCAGCAGTCAAATTATGCCAAAAACAATCCTGGGCAACTTAACCAGCTCAGAAGGATGTGAGCCAGGGGTGATGCACCAAAAACCAAGGAGTCCCTCAAACAGAACTCACTTGAACAGGGAATGTTAAGTTACATTAAAGGAATCAAGCTAAAACTCGTGAATCGAAAAATAAATTAAAAAAAAAAAATAGAAGGAAAACAAGAGAAAGCCACCAAATAAATGCCTGTGGAGCTGGAGCTGGGCAGAGGCAGGGCAGCCCCCACTAGATGTCAGCACTGACCCAGGGGATTTACTGCCATCGGCAAGGGGCGTTCCCCACGTGCCAGCACAGAACAACAACTTGCTCCGGGAATTCCTGCGGTCTGGGATTTTTGGACTCGAAACTGAAGGGAACGCTGAGGGAAAAGCAACAGCCTGACGTTTGTGGGCAGGGATGTAACATCTCCCAGGAATATCCTGGATTATGCTCTCCCTGCAACACATTCTAACCAACACAACTCCCACAGTCTGTGTTCGATATTGCAATCCAACAACACAGGATTAGAGCCCAAAGACCAAAGGGACAAGGGTAAAATGAGAAGATCCCTTTGCTGTTATGGTTCTGTGATTTTACCTGACTGATATCGGAGTGGAAAAGGACATCTGAGGGCACAGCCACTCGCTTGCTTAAGGGCAACTTTTAATTTCCCCAGCTCCAGTGAAATCTGAAATCATCCTCCCAGCCAGCAGAGTCATTGGAAGAACCAACTTCACTCCCTCCAGGCCTTTCCTGCCCTCCCCCCACTTTCTGGTTTGCACTTTAAACATCCTTTGGACCACATTAAGAGTACATCAGATAATTTCTATCAGTGTCACAAAGTTCTCATTAATTTCTTTACTCTTCAGTGTCATTATTTTCATCACTTCTAACACAGACATGCACTTTGTGTTAAGTTTTTATAAAAACACGCTCCTTTTCTTTAAAAGGGGAATGGGTAAGAACAGAACATTTAATATGGTGAAATTGGACAGACTCACCTCCTGCTCCTGCTGGAAGATGACAACTCTCCCTCCCTTGTCTCCTGTTGCTAACAACTCTCCAGAATGGTTAAATTCTACTGTAGAAATTATATCAGCTGCAGAAAAACAGAGAGAAAACCCCCCAAGTTCAGAATTCTTCTCATTACCAAGTGACTCAGAAAACTGTGATAAGTGTAAAAAAAAAATCCATACCTTGATTTAAATATCTGTATTATAAGATGCAACTAACTGCTTTAAAAATACAGCATTTTTTAAGCTTTACACATTTGAAAAGCTGTTAAGAGTTCACCAAGCCAGAGTCAGAGGCTCAGTGCTCTGCATTACTTGGTTTTTAAAGGTTTTATATCTTGTTATATTTTCTGCTATGACTCTTCTTCAGCTGGGATAGACTGTACCAGCCCAGAGAAACTGTACATAAATATTCCTACCTTTATTTTCCCAGTTATTCCTGAGAGAGGATTTAAATACAATCATTGCCCACCTGATCTTAAAGCATTTCTACAGAAAATCAGGAAATAAACTCATCAGTCTCTTAAAAAACTTGAAGTATTTCTTCTGGATGAGGAAGGTTTCCATGACCACAAGTATTTTTGTAAGTGCTAAAATTAAACAGTGAATACACACAGAGAAGAATAGCAATCCCTGGTATCAAACTGATAGTCATCTTGACTGTGCAAACCACATCACTGATGGGAAGAGACCTGAGGGAAGTTATCAGTTAATTGGAGAAAAACAAGGCAGCTCACAATTAACCACTGTGAAAAACACAACACTGAACATTACCAGCTCTGACACTCTTGGTAAGGTGATAAGATGATACAGCACATCCAATGTGTCCATGGGGAAAAAAAGAGCAAAGGAAAAATTGCCTGAAAAATCTTATCTATCCATCTAGGAGTAGATGGATAAATTCATCTTTGTATTTATCTGGTGAAAGTCATGGAAAAGTTTCACAAGGTCAAAAGCCCTATGGTTAGAACAGGGCAGCAACAACAGCCAGACAAGCCTTACATTAAGGGTGAAATCTCCATTTTCTTAGGTCTGATCACATATATTCTGTATTTCCTACTAATACAAGTCTCATAGATGGCAGTTATTTGTAGTTATCCCAGCCATTAATGCCTTTTACATTTATTTTCACTTTCAGGATCATCTCCAGTGATCTCCAAGCTGATCCAGGTCCTGCTTTGTCACAGCCTCAACTGCACAAATGAACTTCCAGCACCAACATCCCCCACCTCCAAAGAGTCCAACAGGCTCAGCCAGTGGTGCCAAGGTCCTGAAAACTCCCCAGTGCTTGATGGACACCCTGCAGATCAGTTCAGGTACTTGGATCAGTTTTAAATTATAAAAAAAATACATTCCTTAGCAGCAACTGCGATGGAAAAATATTAATTAGTTTTTAAACTCAAGATAAATCAATAAATGAGTAATCTTGGACTGTTCCCTTTCCAAGGACAAACCAAAACGTTCAGGGGAAGTGGCAGAACACAGGATTTCTGTGAGAGCATCCCCAAAGCTGGGCTGAGATGCTGCTCTCACACAGAAAATCAGCACTGGAGAGCAAAAAACAACCAGTGGTCCATCCAAACCCAGGAATTCCCCCTTCAGTCCCACCTAAATATCCCTTTATGCACTTACTGTTGCAGAAACACTTCTGAGACTACTAAATACTTCCAAATCATGGCTTTCAGTGACCCGAAAGCGGTTGGGTGGCGGGGTGGGAATCACCTGCACCACCTGAAATCCATTTACAAGGGAAAACGTTTCACAGCAGGTTGAGCAAAACGCTCTGAAAACACAGAGCTGCTGCACAGTTGTCCCCTGACCTCAAGGAAATGCAACCCTACAGCCAAGCCAAGCCCCTGATCCCCAGGTTTTGTTCCATGGAAGAAAGGGAGAAAGCAGCTCCATCAATCCAAGCAATCCTCTAATCCAATGACTTCGTTCCAGAAGGCCCATCACAAACCTGAAAAGCAATCCTGTATTCAATTTGTTGCCAATAATAGAATAAAAGGGATTTTATTAGCAGAGAAGAGGGCTATCTATTTTAATGTACCATGAACTTTATATAAACTCTGCTTATAAAACATGCTTGGTAGGCAAAACATGTCACCTACTCTCCAGCAGCGAGTCAATCATGGCAGGAACAAAGAGAGTCTTTATTCCACCAGACCTAAAAGGTTTCTGTGCAAGTTTTGGGACTCATGTTGATCTGCTGCCTAAGCAGAGAGCAAGTAAATCATGGTGTTTACACAAGTGGAGCAAACTCCTGATGTTTCCAAGGACTGAACAAGGAATTGAGGTATTTTAAAAGCATTTTGGTAACTTCTTTCATTGTTTATACACTTTCACAGTGGCTCAAAATAACATTTCTGGAATTTTCCAAAGGAGCAACTCCAACCTCATCCATAATGTAGAGAAGTTACTCCGTTAGGGTGGTAACTGTGCCCTGAAAACATAATTTTCTGGCCTGATGCAGAGTCCACTTCCTCAGTTTTCCCAGCTTTAAGGGTAGAAGCAGCTCTTTTGATCCAACTAAACACTGACTGATCATTCCAAGGGCACTTCAGAAACTGTATCCAACATTAAGAATCCCACTTTTAGGATTACTGTTAAAATCCAAGGAAGCTCCAAAAGCCTCAAGCTGAGGGAGCAGCACAGGAATGGATGAATTCAAAGCACAAAGCTGAGCACTGCTGAGCCATTCTTCCTAGATTGTCTCCACAGACAACAAGAGATCTTCCAAGAGAATTCCACACCCTAAGTGCCTGGAAATCACTTGTGGATTGTTTGGTCCTTCCCAATCCAGGGTGAAACAAAAACCTCCCTGCTTCAGGCTACTGAAGAGATGCAGCTTCCAAAAACTCCAGGTCAAGTCCCAGCTAAATGACAGAAAGTTGTGACTTTTGACTGGACTTTCTTGTTTCCAGTAGTGATTTTGTTTTGGAGCCACATCCTTCATTGTTGGGGGAAAAAAAAAAAACACAATGAGAAACGCTGGAGAGAAAACAAAAACTCTTCCAAGGCTTCAAATATTTCAAGCAGCTACACAATGCACTGAGTCATCCCACCAGCACCCCCATTGTTTGGGATTTGGATTTACTACATTTATCAGGAGCCCTGATATATATTGTGTATTAATCTCTGTAGGTAGACAGTGAAGTGTTAATCTCCAAGTGAACAGGAAGGCTGTTCAAATAAGATAAAGGAAGAGTGACCACACATGTCTGGAGCAGAGAGGAGCTCCCAGCCCAGGGTACCACCAGTGCTCACTCCAGGGGAAGGGCAGGAGAGCCAAATCGCAGTCACTGCTCAGTGCTGATGGCACAAAAGAAAGCACCCTCTGCATTCCAGCCTCATCCCTAATTTATGTATGTGGAGAGGGGGAAGGGAACACAAGGATTGTGTGCTTCAAAGTTACCATGACCGGTTTTACTGTTGACTTCATTTCCCTTCTCTTCATTCACTTGCAAGAGCGATTCCCTGCATTCATTCCAGCTCTCCGAAGTGACTAGGCAACAATTCCAAAGGCAGCTGGGATAAGGCATTCCTACTGTTCAATCCACTGCTCAACAGTCGTTCCAGAAGGCCTTTAAATAGATTTCTTCTCTACCAGGCAGGGCATTAAAAATACATTGATTCCCTCACAAATATGGGGACAGGAAGGAATACACAGAAACGCAGAAGAAAGAAAGGGGTTGTTTTACCCCTGGGGCAAAAATCCTCCCTCCTGTGCTCTGAGGCTTTGCCAGAGCCAGCTGGCTACTTGTTCTCTCCCAGGTCCCAGCCCTGGGATTGTGCTGCAGAGCTGCCCTCCTTCCCAGGGAGGGGAATTTGTGTGCTGGCCAAGTGTGTGCTCAGAGCTGCTGGCCCTGCCAGGGGCAGAGCACAAACACAGGGGAGCACAGGCTGCAGCTCCAGCAGCCAGGAATGAGGCTGGCCCTGCTGGCCTCTGCCACTCTGGGACATCTATGGAGAGGGAGGAAGATTGACACTGTTCCCCGGCCTGCACGGTCATTCCAAGAGCTCCAGGCCCTGGGATGCTGCAAGTGGAAAACACCCAGTCAGGATAAACTCCTCGTTTAGCTCGTGTGGAAGCAGCTGGTGCTGTTTGGTGAAGATGCACTCCAGGGTTGGGACTGTCCCAGCCCTGGTTACATCCCTATCCAGGTGGGACATACATGGAATACAGGCAGCACTTCCCACCTCCCATTCACTGCATCAACTACTCCCCCAAATAACCAAATACAAACACTGCCAAGCAGGCCCAAACCCCTCCTGCTTTCCCTCTATTTCCAATCTTTGAGAAAAGATATCTCTGGACAAGTTCTAGTTCCACTTTGAACTTGAAAGCCCCAATGATTTACTTACCATTATTATTATTATTATACCTTTTATTTTTAACTTTTTATTTAGCTCCCTAAAATAAAAGTTGGACAGTTCTAAATTAAGCTTTTCCTGTTGCTTCCTAGGCCACATTAACATTCCCCCTGCCTTCCTTGCTCCCAGGTAAGCAGGGCTCTCCTCCTCCATGGCCAAGCAAGGCTCAGAGTATCCTCAAGTGCCACATCCTTCTGAGATCACTCTTTGTGCTGTCACACCCATGTGTTAGCAGTGACAGCAAGAACACCCTGTTATCAACAGCCCTTCAGAAGCAGGAGCTGGAATTCAGTCACTTTTTTTGTAGTGGAAGGAGAAACGGGAGCCAAGGGAAAGAACCAGCGCTCCAAGACAACTATTCCATAGGATTTACGAGTATTAGGATGGCTTAGAACTTACAGACGCATTTACAACACATTCTTAGATGGTTTAGAGATAATGCAACTTAATACTAAAGTTCAAAACAATGTTATTTACTGGGTCTGCAAATTCATGCAAATCACTTTTTGTTAAAGCCTCGTGACTTCCTGGAAAACAAGAGCAAACTTCCATCCCCTCCCACTGCACCAACACAGCAACATCAGCCTTAAACCCTTGTTGCCATCAGTTTTATGTAATAAGGCTGGTAATGCTCCTAAATAGCTTTACTGGGCTCAGTGCTCAGAGCAGGATCCAACCCCAAATCCACCTGCCCTGCACAGCAAAGCTGCTCCTGCCTGCAAAGCCACAGCGAGAGGGTGGAACTGCAGAGAACAGCATTAGCACAGAAGTGACTCTCAAAACCTTTGCAGGTTGGGATAGTAACAAATACAAAGTATTTGACAAGGTAATGGCAAAGCAGGGAACAGAATCCCCATCTGTGAAAGTCTCTCGTGTGGAACAGCAGCTCCTCCAGCACCCAGAAATCTTTATGGGATCTTAAGTTAATGTGTTATCAAAGCAGCTTCCTCATTTAAACAGAGAGCATACAAATATATAAAATAGACACACAGAACATGTACTAAACATATAAACAATTCAGAGAAAGCACAATCTGTGTCCAATATTACAATCTAAGTTGCACAGGGAGCAGCACACTGAACACTGTGACTCCTGCTTGGCAAACAACTGCTCCACTCATCTCCACTCAGGTCATGTTCCCACCACCAAATTCATCATGATTTTCCCCCACGGTCCATTTCTGGACCAATAAATAAGTGTGCAAGAACAGCAATGCTCAGAAGTAGCAGAAATCACTAGAGGGAACACTCTTGTGACACTGCCACCACCTCAAACTCCTGGGAGCGATCCCCAACGCACTTGAGTTCTGTCAAGCAATTTGGGTTTTTGCTCAGCTACCAGAGTTCACCAGGGCTGAACTGAAGGCATTAGATGAGCACATCTGCTGGGGGAAGCAAGGAACAATATTCAAGAGCAAGCACATCTGCAGCCAGCACAGCTGGATTTGCAGAAGGATGCTGAGCCCACAACCAGAAAGCCAATGAGCATTTCTGTCCCTATGGTCGGGGCTCCACCAGCTCCCACTCGCAACAGTTCCCTAAACAAGGTCACAATTGGGCTCTGCTGAACAGAAAGGAAATGGATTTTAACCACAGACCACTGGCTTCCTGCCTCCTCTATAGTAGGAAGCTCAGGCTGGAGCACACAGCACTGTGAGACACCTGTGGGGGCAGAGGAAAACAGAGATGACAAAGAGCAGCGAGTCCCAGCCCTCTGCAAACAGATGTCAGGCACTGATGTGAACTGCTCTGTGCTTCCCACCACTGGGAGAGACAGAAAACTGCTCTGTGCAGAGGAAGCATTCACACTGAAAAGCAGTGGGAGCTTGGAGAAGGAACTTGCACATCTTAAACTGATTTGACTCCGATCCACCCTGCAATATCTGCACCACAGTTACTGTGACCACGGGGCTGGACCCCACTGCAGGGTTTATTCCTGCTCACCATGCCTGGCACTGCATCCTGGAACTCCTTTTATGCCAACTTTATTGTAGACCTACAGAAAAACCCCACAGGGCCAGGCTGGGTTAGGTGGGAACAGCCCCGAGCTGGCCCCTTGAAACCACTTCATCTGACGGGACAATGATTTAGTTTTGGGGTTTTTAACCCCAAATAAGTCATTAATAAGTGTTTCCAAAATTACTGTGAAAAATCCCCTCATGTTAAACTCATAACAACAGCAGACAGAAGAATGTTCTCTCTACACAAACAAATGCAAAGCTGTTTGGTTTCTGGATAGAAACCATTAACCCTCCTCACCCTGATTAATTACTTTCTATTTTTAAACCTTAAGACAAGACATTACTGCAGTTCCTTTCAGAACACATGCACAGGAAACCAGCAGGCAAATTCCCTTCTTCCACCAGGTGAAAGACAATAAATGGAATGAATTTAGCTCACAAGAAGCTGCAAACCAGAGTTCCCAGTACCTGCCTTGCCCTAAAGCTGGACATGATCTAGTTGGGAGAACTGAGGACGGTGCAGGAAGTCTGAGCACGTTCAGAGAAGCAGGAAAATAAATACACTTACAACAGAGCAGGTACAAACACCCCAAGAAACTCCTGCTGACTGGGCTGCCCACACCCAGGCACTGCTTATTTAACCAGTCAGGCTCAACTTGGCTCCAGCATCAGGTGATGTAAAAAATGTAACACACTGGATCAGCCTGGAAATGATGATTTCCAAACTGCAAACATCTTTAGGAAGACTAACAGAGATGCACAACCGTGCAGGGGGGGTTTACCAGGGACATAAAGCAAATGATGAGCGTTTAGTTCACATCTCTTAATACACATGCTTCCCAACCCCAAATATTCCTTAAAATACGACAGGAAGTGCCTATTTGCTTTTCCTAGTCACACTAATTCAGGTCTATTGTTGGCTGAAACAAAGGTCTTTCAACCTGCATCACCCGTTCCCAGGACATTTGACACCAGTTTATTAATATCATAAACATAAGAGGTCTGAGTGGCAGAAATCCAGCCCTGGTGCCCAGCTTGAATAACCTCAGAAAGGAGGGTGAATCTCCTACAGTTGGGGAACCACAACATTTATCCACAGCTAGGAACGAGCAGGTAAAGTCATAACTCCTCCTCGAGCCTGTTCTTTGAAGCTGCTGCAATATTAAGAGAATAATAATGATTATTTTTTTCCACAGGCTTTCCTCCCTCCAACCAGAATTGTTCTGCTTTTAAACAAAAAAACAAAGTAACCAACAGCAAATCCAGGATTTTTTAATGCCAGCCAGCTGCTGGATGTGAAAGCCACCATAGGGTTTTTTTTTTCCTGAACATCACAAAATTCAGCTGCTGAGAGATTCCAGCCTCTGAAGCTTGAATCTATTTTCAGGTGGGGAAGAGGAAAAGGAGAGTGGCCTCCCACTGAGGATGTGTCACACACAGTGTTGCATCAATTCCCTTTCAATCAGGGTGAGAAATCCTCTTCACTCAGGGTTTAGGATTACCAAAAAAAGCCTGGGAGCAGTGGTTACCCCGAGGCTGGATAACATCACCTGCAGAGGCAATGCAGCCCTAGCAACCCCTGAGGAAGGAGGCTTGGGGTGGGGAAGAAGAAACCTAAATGCATTCTAAGTCTTAATTTTCCAGTTAAAGTGGGATTGATGTGATGAGAATGGGACACAATCAAACCTAGGCCAGGTATCCCAAATGTCAGATGGTTCTTTATTTAACACATGATCCCTGGAAAGCAAATAATTTAAGTGTCCCTGTTTAGAGGCAAACAGAGCAGCCCAGAAGCTCAGGCTTCCCTCAAGAGCCACAGAACTCTGGATACCACAAAGTTTTTAACAGTCCTAGAACCAAACCTGCCTTAAATCCACTGCAGAAGATGAACATACACACACAGTGTTCTTTGGTGCTGCAGCAATAAAACCCTACCTAAAAGCAAATTCCTTGTATCCCCCAGTGAAATCTCAGCTAAAATGAAGTCTGGGGTTTGTTTGAAGGGGAACTGGCAGTGTCAGAGTTCCAGAGTTTGTAATACACAGTATTAAGTGTTACTGCAGACAGGGAGATAATTTGAGTAAATGACACAAGAAAAAGAGCTTCCTCCCCTTGGGATTTTCCCATTTCAGCCACACATTATCCCTTTAAACCCAGTAATTGCCCTAAGCAGTAGGTACACAATCCTCAACTCTCTTTCCTTCAGAAAGATCCATCCTCTGATCCTCCTTTTCCTTTCTTTCACACACACTGTTCAGCCAGCAAATCCTCCCCTGGTTTCTGAGACAAAGATGACAGAATGGTTCAGTTATATTTGTATTGTGCAGGATTTAGTTGGGGAGTTACTCATCATTTCTGTCCTTTGTACAATTGCATACAGATCATACATATCTAATTATAGGGGGACAAAATTAACTCCAGCAGGAACCTCATGCCCACAATTCCTTTATCTGAGATGCCCTCAGGTATCTGAAGGTTTTGTCACTCACAAAACTGAGGGACCTGTTGAGCAATACGAGGAGAATTGAGGCAAAAAGGCTTATAAATAACAGATTTGATCATCTCTCCTCACACACAGCATTTGTCTGGTTTTTAATACTCTGCTACATGACTTGTTCCAATATATTTTCTGCTTGCAGAGCTTCAATTTACAGCCTGTCATTAATAAAGCTACAGCAAAACTGATTTTGCATATTTAGTTTCCAAGAGAGTAACAACTCAATTTTAGCACTGCTGAGGGTAAAAATCCAGGTTTGCTGATTTTCCAGAATAAACTTTATGTTTGTTAACCACAGAAATTAAATGTCTGTTTGGGGAGAGCAGCACTGCCACGCTGAAGCTGTTGAAAATGTTCCTGCTGACCTGGAGATAAAGGACATCCTAATAAAGATTCAGGAGACCACAAACTCCATCTGCAGCCACTGCTCCCTGGAAAACCTGTACCCCCCCAGAGCTAAATCACAGCACACCCTCACCAGGCTCCTCCACATTTATCCCAAGTGCTCCATAATTCTCCTAAGCCAGGCTTTGAAAAATGCAGGTTATAGGGAGGATGAGGCTTTCCCAAAACACATTAAAAGACTTTGACTCAGGTTTTGTTCAAGCTTTAAAGCATTATTTCTTCTCCCTGGGATAAACATGTGAGCAATGGATCTGTTTTCCAAACCCAGGCTCATTACCCCTCAGCAGCAGAAGTGCTTTGCTGGATTGCTTGGCTGCTTTTATTTATACTTCCATTTTCTTAGGGAGCTGCTCTCAATGTGCCTACAAGGAATGAAAAAGAATGTTCTGGAAATAAAATAAATAAAAAAAAAGAAATCTCAACAAGCTCAGATCACCATTGGACTTAAAAAGGAGAATTATCAGCAGTTGAGCTGTTCCCACCAAGAAGGATGGATAACCAGGGGCTGAGGACACTGCAGAGTCTCCACTCAGAGCAGGGATTTCACAAATGCCAAAGTTATTTTTGTGCTCTTTGACTGCCTTTAAAAAGGGATTTCTGCGTTGTTCAAAACTGTTTGTGAGCAACAGGCCCAGCAGAAAAGCAGCCCTGTGACCCAGGCAAGGCACACAAGGATTTATTCACCTCTTCCTTAATTCATAGAATGTTTCTCCTCAAGACTGTACTAGAGAAAAAAGATGCCCCAGAATTACTTATTCAAGAGGGTGTTCACCTACAGAGCACTGAGAAACCTGCACGACAGAACAGGCTGGGTATTAATTCACATAACAAACATCCAATCAGTACAAATTTTAAAAGGATGCTTAATTTGGATACCTGTTCATTCAAAGAATAAATCATTTTTACTTCAAGCTGTAGTTACTTAAACCATAACCTAATGCTTAAGAGTCCTTAACTAATGAGTTTTATTTTTAAAAAAAAATAAATTCCTATACTAAAAAGAAAACCTACCTGCTTCTTCTTGTGTTCCTTTTTGTGCTGTGCTCAATACAAGTGATTCACGAATCCTTGCAGCTAATGTGATTGGTAATCATTAATTTCTCAGTTCCTGCTGGCAGCCCCCACATCACCCTACAGAAAACATTCCTCACATCCACAATGTATCTGCCCCAAACCCACACTAACCACAGGCTGCACAGCCCCTCACCTCGGATCTTCTCGAGGGTTTGTTTGTGTTCCCGAGTAGTACAGAGCTATTTATGGAAAAATCTCAGCTGGAATCACAGCCAGAATTTCAATAGGCTGCACGGCACAGAGCAGCCAGGGGTTGGTGTTCTGTTTGCAAATAACAATATATTTGGAAATAACATACTGGGCCATTGTTTTGCATGTACAGAACAGAAGCCTCCAGGCAATGCCTTTCTTGTCACTGAGAAAGCTGCAGAGCGCTGGAACAGCTTCATTTGATTTGCTCTTCTCGCTGAAGCCCTTCCCAAACATCCCCTGCAAGTTAAAAATCAGCACTGGTATCACAGAAAAATATAATGCTTTTTATAACTAGCATTTTTGTGTGCAGAATGCAGGAGGGCCGTTGTACCTGGGACAATGTGGGGAGGGAGGAGGGGAGGAGGGGAGGAGGGAGGGGAGGAGGGAGGGGAGGAGGGAGGGACGATCCCCAGCTGAATTTTGGGCAGCCTGCCGGCAGCACAGCGCCTGTGAAGGTCACAAGTACAACTGAAGTTTCCAGCAGAGATAAATACACAGTTCCATTAAGTGAGTGTAGAAGAAAAAAAAATCTCTGATTAGTCCCCTCACTATGGTCACTCACTCAGCAGTTCATTTTAATACTTAATGCATCTTCAGTGGCTCTTGGAGCCTTAAAGAAAAATCTTCCCTTTACCAACTGCCTTTTCTTCTTTTTTGTATCCCCCTTGGCAAGTGTTTTCCTGTGTTTCTATTCTGGCCCAGGCATACATGCCTCAGCTTCTTTTAAAAAAAAAAAAAAAAATCATTATTAAAGAGGCCAATGTTAATTTCTGGCCTGGACTTTGAGATTCCTGACACTCACTTCTCTGAATGGTGCAAAATGGAAGCTTGACAACTCTAAGGCAGACACCTCTTAAAATTAAATATATATATATAGTCTACTGATCTGAGCAAAATACCAACTTTTATTTTTAAGTGGCTTATTTTAAATCTCTCACCACCTCTATTTATAGATTAGGGCCTTTTCTTTGGATTTTGGAAGAGTTGTATAACAGCTGAGAACAAGATAGAGAGTATTAAACTATCAGAAGCTCTGGAATTACACCTTAGGAAACAGGCACAGTAGTCCCAGACAGGGCAAATAAAGCAGGGAGAGGTTAAAACGACTTGGTGGCCTTCCAGAGGAAACAACTCTGGATGGTTCCTTCCAGTTATCTCCATTTCTAGTTTTCCATCAGTCTCCCCCACCATCCCCTGGGACAATGAGATTTAAACCTTTTTAACTTGGTAGGAAGTTACTGGGATTCAACAGGCAAGAATGTATTAGAAATTACCCTGTATTTAAATAAGCAACTATAACATGAAGTCTCAATTACCTTAACTGTTCCTGAATATATGCAATTATCTTTTCTCACGTTCTCAAAACCACCGTGCCAAGCGTGTGTGTGTTTGGAGATCACGTTATTCCCACAGCATTAATTTAAGGACTGCAGTTGAAAAATGCAAAGAGAAACATTTCCACACCAAATGCATTTCTATCCAGCTGGGGAAACCGAACTTCCTCACCACACAACTCTTTTCAAACCCTCTTTTCCCCGACCCTAAAATTTTCTTCCCGAATCAGACGCGAGCAGAGCTGCCTCGGGGCTTTCACATGTGACCTAAATATGCTGCTTTTCTTCCCGGTGTTATCACTGGGGGATCACTGAGAGGAAAAACACACTGGGACAAAGAATGGCTGACCAAAGGAATAACTTCTCCTCCAGTGCTCCACAAAGGAGTGATAACTCAGGAGAGGGAAGGGAGCAGCTTCCAGCCACTTCTGTTCCCGTCACTGGATTAGTCGTGAACAGAAGCCTCAAATAATTGTGCTCAGGAATATCAACTCCCCCCACAGCAGCACCTGATGGGGGTGCTTCGTTTTGAAGGCAAATTAATGACTTCAAAGCTTCCAGTCACTCCAGAGAAAGAAGCAAGAGCACCCTGATGTACCACCACGCTGCCCAGAGCAATGGCCCAAAGCAGGCCTGAGGAGTCAGAGAGTGAGAACCAGAACATCCACCCCAGAAATCCTGCTACAAAAACCATTAACAAGTGACACACACGAGGTATCAAATCATTACCAAGGTATCAATACTTTATCTCTGAAGATAAGACTCGTTTTTAGGCTTTCCCCCATTTTCCAAGGCCATGTCCTTTCTATTCCCAGCTGACTGACACACTGACCCTACAAAAGTAATATTTAGCTGGGGCGTGTTGGGAGAGCACAACTGAGCCACAGCAACGTCAGAAAGCTGTAATTAAATATGTTCCACTCAAGTTTGAAACCTAGAAAACTGTCCTGACATGGTTATTTTGACTGCAAGGCCTTCTTGAAAGGGATTACTCCAAATTGGTTTGGATCAATAAGTACTTCCTGCATTTATCTGCTTTCCATTTCATTGGGACACGGTTCACATTCACAACCTAAACACGTACCTAAGCCAAGGCTTTTCATCCCTTTCAATCACTCCTTTAAAAGTGCAAAGCCCAGTTTCACGTGATGGCTGAGCACTGACTTGTTCTGCTAAACTTTTCACTCCACACCAAAAACGCTGCTGCAGCCACAGCTATGGCACTGCACACTACAGAGCACTGAAAACATGGAAAAAATGCCTGCACAACACCCTCGAGGCAGGTATTAAAACATCTTATATAATGCAGTTACTCTGGGAGCACAGTGTTGCCCACAGATGAAAGAACAAACTGGAGTTTTATACCGTGGTACCACCAGTAATTGGTGTTTTTGCTGCGAGAGGCACAGCTCACAGCAGATTTAATTGCCTGCACACTTAAACAGCAGCTAAAACAAAGGCAGCCTAATTCTACAGCGTTTAATGCAAGGCAATCCACATCAGTTTTAGGTGAAGACCAAACCCCAAACAAGGGATCCATTTTTCAAATCATATTAAGGCTGATAAGACACCGATAAGAGAAGATTATCATTTGTCAGATTAGCTTTTAAAGTGCTTTACAGTCAAGCAATCAGTAATAATCCATCTCCCATTTAAGTGGCATTATTTTCAACAACAACTTCAAAGAAACTCCACTGGGCTGACATTAGCAAGCTGGTTTTACTAACAGAGCCACTAAACAAACCTCATTTCTGCCTGCGTGGCCACAGCAGAAAACCTCTCCACGAGTACTAAAAAAAAATCTGTCACTTAGAATAATGCTGTTACTGTAACAGTATTTTATTGCTGGCCTTCAGATACATACTTTGAACATGTGCTATCTCCAGCAGCAAAGGTTTGAAGTCCTTTTCAGCAGCTGATTTTACCACTGGTAGCAGCACAGCACGCAGAGATCGGGGGGCTTGTGCTGACTGGACAGCAAGTCCTATAAAGACACCAACCCTCTTGCAGAGCTCCCCGTGTCCCTTGGAGCCGCTTGCTCACCCTCCAAGCTCTGCTGGTGTAGGTACAAGCTCTCGAGAATCACACCAGCGTTCAGCTCAGCCCGAAAATAATCCCGTCAAAAAGGCCGATTTTACGAATTTTTCAGCTGGATCAGCTTCCCAAACAAGTTCAGTGTGCAGTGACGTGAGCACCCCGTGCCAGCAGGGTGGGAAGGAGTGCCTCTTTAAGCAGAAATGCTGCCAAACATGTAGCTGTGGCCTAAATAGGCAAGTCAGGAGAGAACAGAAAGAAGGAGGGAGGGAGGAAAGGCAAGCAGACAGTACTGGCAGGAACAGCCAGCTCTTAACTCTTCCCTCAGCACTGCGAGTTTGGGCTTCATTTCAGTCCTCCCAGCAGCCGTTCTGAGAAGCTCCAGCGACCACAGAAAGCCATTCCTGACTGACAAACTGAAGTGCCCCCACTCCCAAAGCCATTCCAGAGAGAGGACTGAATCGCTCCTGGGGAGCTGAACAGCCAAGGACTATTTATCTGTTTGCTAAATGCTCTTTGTTTTGGGGACTTGCCACTCTAAAAGCACACTCTAGTCCATCCAGAGCAGCAGTTCCTAGAACACAGTAGCCCATTTCTCTCTCTAGATACAGACAGTCATTCTACAAACAGCTGGAGATAAAAGAGCTAAAATACAGAAGCAGACTCAGGAATACAGAACAGGACTATAACCAGGGGGCTTTTATTCATCTACAGCCTATTTCAAACTACTAGTAAGTCCTTGCTCCTTGTACCTGATGTTACAGAGCATCACCACAGCCCTCAAAACCCCAAATTAGCTTCCCTCCCACAACTACATCCCAATCTTTCCTCAGCAGTATTATCACAACCTCACGCTGTCACTTCTTTTCTGAGAATTCCCATTCCATCAATCCCCATTAAAAAAAGCCCAGATCGTGGTAAATTGCCTTTTTTTACAGCACTCCTCATTCCTGGCTTCAATTTTCCTTACTCAGAGATAGCACTTCTCATGCACTGAAGACAAACTACCAGTGCTGAAGCAACAGTAGTTCCCAGTCCTGCTCTGCAATTTTGAAGTCTGTCAAATATAAATATCAAACTGCACTTGACAGATGGAACACACCTAGAAGCAAACACTGAAAGCATTCCTGAACAAGGGATTTGGCCTGTTTTGCCTCAAACAGAGGGAACATGAAGCAAGCCACAGGTTATTAACACAGCAGCACAGAATGGTTAAGCATCAGACTTGAAAATTAAGGCAGTAACCAGCACCCCACAGCAAATATTCAGGTTCTTCTTTCAGAGACATTCTGGGCACGAAATAGTTAAACAGCTTGTGAAAGATGACCAGTAATTACTCAGGTTTAAAGCTTAGAACGTAAGTTCCTGGCTCCCAGCCTTGGACCTGGACTATCAGACTTTTACATATCTCTGAATTACACCTGAAAGAACATTTAGATACAGCAGCCTGACTCTCTTCCTTCTGCCAAGCAATTAAACAAATCTGCCTTAATTTGTTCTGAAGTACAAACTCACTCCATTAGGCAAGTGTCTAGTTTAGAGACAGTTCAAACTCACAACCTTTAGTTGTTCCCAACTGCAGTTGCTACTGTGCACTAAGAAAACAACCAAGTACTTCTGGACAATTAGGTCTTCCTTGCACTGAAACTGTGATGGCACAGAAGAGAGAAATCTGTGCTTTAGAGACACTTCTGATGAACTGGTTGTTGAACTTATCACCAATAATCACTCCACTGGAGCAGTCCTGCCTGATCCAGTGTCCTGGCTCTGGATTCTCCCGAGCACATGGAACAAGTTGAACACAGATACGTTGTAGGATTGGGCTTCAGCAAGACAAATATGAAATTAAAAAGGGAGGAAAACGATTTCAGAAGCAGAGGCAGCACCAACTCCAACCTTTGCCCTCATACAGTGGGCTGTTAAATCACAAAAAGGCAAACTGCTGCCACCACTCAAAATTAAACACCCCAGTTATAACGGAGCTGGCACTGAAATTTCAATTTATAACCTGCTTTCTGTGCTTAACTGTGACCTGACAGGGCCAGGCCACAGCTAAGAGCCAAGGATAAATTCCACACATACCAAGGGAAGAGAGGCCAGTTCTGCTCCTCACGTTCATGTTCCTGCTCAGAAGAGCTGTGCCACAGCAGTGACCCAGGCAGGCCCCAGACACAGCTCCATTGCCACCTTTCCCCACACTTTAGTTAAAATTTCTCCTCCTCTCCCTTCCCTGTCACATCCATCCATCACCCAGCGCTGGGAGAGCTGGAAAATTAAAAACTCTGTATCACAGAGTTCATGTTTCAGCCACCAAAGCCATCAAATATTGACTTTGTAACAACAGCCAGCCACTCTGGCCTAAGTATCCACGGAATTACAGGTTATACATGTGATGTGGAGGCTGCAGGTCAGAGCTGACCTTAAACAACACACCAGGACTTAAAACAGCAGCATTCTTGACAAGCTTTTTACAGTTGCTGCCACTGTTACTGGATTAAAAGTGTTACTCTCCAAAATGTTGTTCCCCATCGGCCTGGTTTAATAGACAACACCACTAGGTTTGCACCCTGCTGACTGGTGCCATGAAATGCTGCAGTTTTCCTGGTTAACTCTGCCTTTAGCTTAGTTTAAGTGTAAATATTGCAACACTGATTTACCAAAGGGAAGGGAAGAGAAAGCGAAACTCCCGTTTCTTTGGGGTTGGTTTCCAGGGCAGCTGCAGCTCAGGTTTGTTTTCAGTGAAGTTGCAGCATTTTGGGGGTTTAAAATCTGAGCTCCAAAGCCACTCAAAAACCCAGAACTAAGCACCCTGGTGCTCCCATACACAGATTGGTACCCTCCTCACCACAGACATGACTGGAGTGCAGACCTGTTCACTGGCAGACCACAGTGGTTAAATACCCATCAGAGTTTGAGACAGCCACATTTCCTTCAGCTTTCACCCCAGGGATGCCACAAGAAAGCAGATGGAAAGGCAGGGAGGGAAAAGAGGTCCTCAGTCTGCCCTTGGATCCACCATCAACTCAAGGACCAGAAGCTGCTGCTCTCATTTGTGCAAGAACACCCACAGCTCTGTGTCATACAAGTGAACCTTAAAGCCAGAAATACAGCCAATAAAAGTTAAAAATGCAACCAGCTTGATGCATGATGGACCCTTCCAACAGACTCTGTGAAGCAGAACAACTCAAAAAAGCTGCTTCCAACGACTTCCAGCGTGGATCGCGGGAGCCAAACCCACAGAAAGAGGAGAGAATGTCAACAAATAATTCACAGGCAAGTATAACACCAATGATACAATAACACTTGGGACCTCTCTCCAGGCAGTTCAGATTTAGAAGGTCTTGCAGCATATTAAGGTTTGTACCTTTAGGCTCACCCTAAGTCAGGTGTGATGACAACAAAACAAAACAAAACTGCTCTTTGGGTCCTGAACTCAGAAGGCTCCCTGGTCCCTAAAATCAAAGCTGGACATTCTGCCTAGGCTTTGCAACCCAAGCTCCTGAATTCCTTCCCAGGCCTCCCTGAACCCCACCCCTGTGACTGCAGCAGTCCCGGAGCAGCTCCCGACCTGTCAGGAGGCACCTTTCGTAACAACAAGTGCAACCCTTCCAAGCAGTTCAGGAAGTTCAGGACAGGCTGTTTCCTCACTTCTGCATTTCCAGAGCCCTATGAAAGCCGTTTTTCTCTGCAGAAGTTCATTATTATTACGTGCATGTCAACATGTCTGCTTTAACAAAGAACTGTTTGCAGGCGCCTGCCACGCAACCACAAACTTCTTCAATATTTGTATTTAATTAAGGATTTAGTTTGATATGTAAATAAAGCAAAGGTTACAGAATTTAAAGTCTGACGAGAAAAAAAAAAATTACACCACATTTAAGAGCAGTTTTGAGTTCAAGCTTTAAAAACTGCTTCCTGAAGGATTTGAAATTAAATTTAGAGTTGTTACCAAAACAACTCTTGTTTCCAAAAGCCATCTTTCATCTTGCAAACGACAGCAGCCTTTGACAGTGCATTGTTTGCCACATGCTGCAGCTAATAAATAAAAACAAGTCACTCGTGTTTATACTGGTCTTTATTTTTTTTTTGGCCTTTGGAAGCTAATTTGAACCACATGTCAAATGGGGAAATAATGGAAACTGTAGTTACTGCTTTTCTAAATATAACATTAATCTCACTTGTAAGTCAGAGCATTCAAGATATGTAAAAAAAGAAAAAAAAACCACCAGGAATTACATAAGTGACAAGGCCAACTGCTTGCAAAAGAAACATTTTAACTCCTGATCTCACAGGCTGCCTGGTGCAAACAAGGCTTTGTGGCCACAGAAATTCAGAAGTCAGAGGCACTTCCCTCAAAAAGAAGATCACAGGGGAGGTTTTGCTCCCCAGCACTGAGAAAAGGAACATTCCCCCAACGATCCCAAATCCAAGGAAAGGCAAATAACCAGCAGAGTTTTTGCAGGGACAATCAGAGGCAGCCATCTTAGTGTAAGATGACACTTGTCACTGTCAGCTCAGAAAAGTTTTAGACAATCTCCACTACCATTTCAAACACAAACCCGCTCTTTCTGCAATAGGCAAGCACACAGGAATATTCACATTTATTCCTCTCCTGGTTAATAGGGGCTGGAAAGATTGGGAAAATTACTTTATCCAGTACTTAGATCTTCAAAGAGAACAATTATTAATTAATTCTCACGACACCTCCCTGTGGAATGCAAGTATCACATTCCCCATTTTGCAGATTAGGAGAAAAAAAAAAAGCACAAACCAAGAGCTGAGTGGCAGAAAAATCTTAACAATCTTGGAAAACAATTCCAGCAAAAATACTTAGGAAGCCTGAACTTTTTTACAAGTGTGCAGGACGGGGCTCTCAAACCACAGTTTAATCCTGACTGTGGGTATGGGAATGCAGATTAAGTGTCTGTTTGCAAATACTCTCTGATTGCATCCACATCTCCCCCCTCAAACAGTTAAAAAGTCAGAAAACAGCAGAAAACGTGGCTCTTACCTTCTGCTACATCATCATCTACAGCGCCTTTCACCTGAGAAAAACACCACTGAATGTCATTTCCTCCTCCAGCTCCTAAATAAAGAGAAAAAAAAAAAAAGGAACAATTCAAAAGCTGAGCCCCCCCAGCGCAGCCCCGGCGCACACAATGGTTGCAGAGAGCACATTTGGGAGCCTGAGCACGCCCACTTCCTCGGCAGAGCACAATCACAGCCACCCTCCCCACCTTTTCCCTTCGCAGATTGTTTTTGTCAGCCTTCAACGAGAGGGGTTGTGGAAAACAGGGGAGCACAGGCAGGGGGAAAGCTCCTCTCGCCACCAAGAACCAACCAGCTCTGAATTTAAACAGCACGGATTTCATAGGAACCTTCTTCCCACTTTAGCAGAACCCTCTAAACACACACACACACACATAAACAACTTTAAATATAAACCAAACAACTGTAAATATAAACTATCAGAGCTGTACATTTTCGGAAAATTCCAACCTCCCCCTTCCACACGAAACCCAAGCACACCGATTCGCTTCCTCCTCTCCCTGAACCTACACGCTAAAGGCTAAAGAGAAAGAATTTTACCACATTTTTTTAAGAGTCTCTTCGCGGAGGTAACCAAAGCAATTACCAGCCTGGGAAAAATAATAATTAAAAAAAAAAAAAAAAAAAAAAAAGGCAGCAAATCCGAGCAGAAAAGCAAACAAGCAATGGGATGGGAATGAGTTCTACTACCATAGAAAACGGATCGGAGAGAAAACTTCAGGAACATTACTGCCTCGGCGGAAGGCAGTGATTCATTTGAACCCTGCCACCAAAACACACACCAAAATCACCACCCATTTCTTTTGCATTTCGTTCCGAGCAAATCACTGCAGGGCTGAGGACATACAGGAAGAGACAGAAATGGGCTTGTCTCGCTCGGCTTTTTTTTTTTTTTTTTTTCCTGCCTTTTTTTTTTTTCTCCTTCCTCCACCCGAAAGCCACTGTCAAAATGGAACTTTTCCTGCACACACAACTCGAACCGGCTGAGCAACAGATGGCATTTCCACATTAATCCAGAGCTCTGGGAGGGCTTTGGGGATAACAAAGAATACAGGAGAGACTTCTTCCTAAGTTCAGAGAGCAGGAGGAAAAAAAAGAAAGTCAAAGAGAAGGAAATCAGGAGCCCAAAAATAATCTTTCCAGAAAAGAGCGAGTCTCTCAGAATGACAAGTGCTGGAATAGAGGGGTGCAGTCTGCATTTTCTGCTTGCCTTAAATTCTTCCCTGAAGGATTAGATGCATAACTCGAGAAGGTGAAGGCAAGGAACAGCACCCATTTACGCAGGAAATGGCAAAATACCTTTTCTTTTTTTTTTTTTTTTTCCTGCTCTACAATTCCCCAAAAATCCCACAACCCGTTTTCTTTCCTCTTCCCCCCCAACCTCTTCATTTGTCATTCAGCAGCTGGCACCATGGAAGCACTTAAAGGGGACAGCTTGGAAGGAAAAATAAATGAAATAAAAAATCATTGCTCCTGCTACTTCAGGCTGAAATTCTCTTTTCCATACAATTTACTTGAACCAAGTTGGCACTTGCCCCCCCCTCCCTCCCCGACTAAAACAGCAAGAGGAGGGTGGAGCATGTGCATATGGTGTAGGGGGGGAAAAAGGCAAGGCACAAAACCTCCCAGAGCCTCCCATGCTCTGCTCCTCCACATGCCAAGCGCTGAAAAGACAATTCATGTGCAGAGGAGGAAGGATGAATACATTTCCAAACGAAGGAATCGCGAGGAAAAGTAAAGAGGGGAGAAATACCTTCTGCATCCACACTTCTAAAGCTACCAACAGCGCTTCGGGATGCAAAATGGGGAGGGAGAACGGGAAGGAACGAGGAAAAAAAAAAAAAAAAAGACACCACAGGAGACCTGTGTTACTTAATTACACCCTGTACCCAATTTTAGTCGCGTTTGCAGATGCTCAGAGGGTGCGACTGTCCCCTGGCCACCGCCTGCGCCCGGGAGCTCCCCGTGCACAGCAGCACAGCCCTGAAAACTGGGGAATAAACCCCAAAAGCCTGGAGGGGGAAACTACTTACAAGAGCATGTAGCGACAGGGCACGGGGGAACGGCTTCAGATGGAAAGGGGGCAGGGTTGGGTGGGATGTGGGGGAGGAATTCTGCCCTGGGAGGGAGGGCAGGCCCTGGCACAGGTTGCCCAGAGAAGCCCCATCCCTGGAAGTGGCCAAGGCCAGGTTAGAGCGACCTGGTCTGGTGGAAGGTGTCCCTGCCCAGGGCAGGGAAACTGGAGGAGCTCTCAGGTCCCTTCCAACCCAAACCATTCCGGTGAGTCCACCACGGCACAGACCCACCCTGCCCGCGAGCTCCTCAACTCCAAAAAAAACCAAAAAAAAACCCCACACCGCTTCCCCCTCCCACCTTCCGTGCCTTTCCCACCCCCCCACCACCACCTCGAGACGGGAGGGGTGGGTGGGAGCAAAAAGCACGAATTCCCATAAGGGAGAATTATTTTAAAAAAATAATAATAAAAAAAAGAGAAAGCGGCAGGAAGGCGCGGGCAGGAGCGGGAGGGGAGGGAGGCAGAGGGGCGAGCCCCCCCGAGCCATGGGGGGCCGGGCTGCCCTTACCTGCCATGTTGTGCTGGCGATAGCGGCGGCGGCGGGGCCGGGCGGCGCGGGCGGTGCCGGCGGGGCGGGCGGCGCGGGGCGGGCGGCGGCGGCGGGCGGCGATGGCGGCGGATGGAGGAGGAGGAGGAGGAGGAGGCGGTGGAGGAGGAGGCGGCGGCGGCGGCGCGGCCGCGGCGGGGCTGGGGCGGCCCCGCTCCGGCCCCCCCGGCGAGGAGCGTCCAAAATGGCGCCGGCCGAGCTGCGGGTGACGTCAGCGCAGGGCGGGAACCGGGCCGCCCTCAGGAGGGAGGGCGGCGCCGCCATGGCACCCCTCTCGCCCGCCCGCCCCTCTCCTCATGGCTACCCCTGCCCGCCCCTCTCCTCATGGCGGCCGGGCCGCCCCTCGCCGCGGCATCGCCCGCCACTCCGCGCTCACATGGCCGGGAGACGCTGCCCCCCCCTCACCCCCGGGAGCCGCTGTGCCCCGAGGAGCCCTCGCCCCACAGGCGCGCCACCCTTCGGGGAGTACCCCGAGTTCGAAGGGACCCACCGGGATCACAGAATAATCGGACTTGGGGCTGGACGATCCTTGTGGGTCCTTCCCAACTCGTGGCCCTGCACAGGGCAACGCAAAGAGTCCCCTCAGTCACCAAATCTCAACACTGTCCAAGCACTCCCTGACCTCCAAGGATTACGGAATGTCCTGAGCTGGAAAGGAATCCACAAGGATCATCCAGCGGAACTCCTGGCCTTGCACAGACACCCCAACAATCCCACCCTGTCCCTCAGAGCGTTGTCCAAACCCTCCTGGAGCTCTGGCAGCTTTGGGGCCCCATGATCGATTCCCCTGGGAACCTGTTCCAGTGCTCAGCCATCCTCTGGATGAAAAACCTTTTCCTGATACATCTGATCACTCAAGTATCTCCCCCTCGCTTATCCTTTGCTTTTGGGTTTTTTTTTCTCCCCCCTTCCTCACCCTCTCCTCGTGCAGCACTAACCACAGGACCTGTTTGCTGCACATTTTCCACCCCCCTTGGATGCTTTCCACGGCGGCCGAGGCTCTGATTTCACCCTGTTCTCATTGCTATTCCCTGCATACACCAGCCGTGCTCCTGAGCCATTTTTAGCCTCCATCCACCTTTCACACTGACAGCCAGCAAGATCCACAAAGAAAGGCTTCCAGCCGAGCCCAGCTTGGCACAGCTCCCGCTGGCTCGGGGAGGATGGAGGCTCCTTTTTAGCTCGCCGGGTCCCAGTTACAGTCTCAGCTGTACTTAACTCCAGGACTCGGATAATTGAGTCAGTACAATCTATTTAAGATCTTGTGAAAGTCATCAGTTTCCCTGCACAGATGTTTGTGCAAACGTTTTCTTTTCTTCTCGGGCTGGGTAGAGCTTGCTAATCCAGATTTTCACTTGGAGATTCATGAGCTCATCCTGCAAACCCAGCACTGCCACAAACTCCTCGGAACAAGCCTCCCAAGCCCTCACGTACACGGATTTTGCATTTCCAGCTCAAAACACCTCAGAGGCTGCTTTTATAAAAGGGGAGACCATTGAATTGCTGGTCAAGCCCAGCACAAAACACAGAGCTATGGGAACTGGACACTGCCAGAAACACAAACACACTGCCAGGCCCCCACCAGAACCCCAAATTACAGGCTACTTTGGACAAATGCTGATTTGTCTCTAAATCCCTGATAAAAAAAAAAAAAAAATTGCACAAAAAAAAATGAAGTCAAACTTGGAAACAACAATAACGTTTGAAAGAGCACTCAACATACATGGGGCGTTCTTGAGGACTGTGACTCACCTAAGTTTGGGAATCTCTGGAACTGAGTATTTTGTTTAGTCCATTTTGAGAGCCATCCAAAAAATCTAAAAAACAAACATACTGCAAGTTTGAAAACAGTCACAATGAAAACAAAGTGGATTTGAATCACTACAGCCCTAAGGCCCTGAACACCCAGGGCCGTGTTCCCCAGAGCTCAAACTCACTCAGTTCTACAAATTTGGGGCCATGTTTAGTTGATGACAAAATCAGAATTAAAGCTGGCATTCTTCCTTTTAGAATTCCTTAAAAACATTCTTTTCAACCTAAACAGAATTCTCCTGCAACTGTTTAGCAGGAAATTTTGCAGATTTACTCAATTCATCCATTGCCTTCTCTACAATTCCTGCAGAATTTGCCCTCATAGCAGAATGAGCACTGGTTCAAGAACTTTTGTTGCTAAAAGAAAATAAAAAAGGCAGAGGCCTGCAATTAGCTCTGTAATATAAATTAATGAAGCTTTAGTCCATACCTTATAATTAAAATAAAATCCCTCTCAGGAAAGATTTAATATCATGGTGCCAGGACGATGGATCATGACTCCCAACATTTCAGGTTTTTGTTGTGAACTAACTGAGCTACGGAATATAATGGAGTCTAATAAATAAATAACATTAAATCACAGCCATGGTAATTAGTAAGACATCTTGGGAACCACAACCTTGGCTTGGGTGTTCACCTGCTTGTTAATTCAGACAACACAGGTATTCACACTGGTATGAATGGTTGGTGTAAATTAGGGAGAGTGTGTTTTGCAGCTCTGATTCAAAGTTTGTCAGCACATGCTTTGATTTCACTGGAGTCTGAGCGTTTGCTCAGGTGCTCTGGGGAGACAGTGACTGCATTATGTTAAATTTATACACAACCACCAACAGCACAAAGCTTTAATGAGCATTTACCTCCTCCAATCATGCTGTAATTACTAATTCTTGCTCTACACACAAACCCCTTCAGCTCAGACCGAAGACCTCCAGGAAATGGGAGGGACTTACAGGAACCAGGACCCACAAAAATGCATTTCTGATTGTATTTGTTGTGAAATTTGTCAGTGGACTACATGCAGAGGGGTCATTCACAGCAGCCTAAATCGTGAGCTGTGGAAGTTAGAAAAGCCTTAAAAATCAAAATGTAAAACGTGACTGGCAGCCAATAAAAATATACATTAATGTCAAAGGACTGATCAAACAACTAAGGCTGCAAAGAAGAACTTTATCAGCAACTCATTTTGTATCTGCTTTAGTTTCCCAGTAATTTGACCTGTTAGACAAGACTATAATGAATTACAACAATTCAGTTTAGAAATAAAGGGAGCAATTATCACCAAAATTATCACTGGAATTTAGTAATAGCTGAGCCATCTGAGGTCACATGCAGGTTAACATCAGGGCACTGTAATTCCCTACAGCAGTCTCTTCATTCTGTCCAGCTTCAAATGTCTCAGTGAGAGCTTTCCACTGCATTTTGGCACAGCATTTCACAGAAGAACAGCCCTAACTCCTAGGAAATGTTTGTTAATATTCACCCCCTGTTCCCCCACTCTTAATTTCACATAAACAGCCATTATCAAACCAGGTTCCACCTGCAAAGCCCCAGCTGCCAGTGGCCAGAGATTTTCAGCCAAAGCCAAGGTTTAAACAAAGGTTTAAACATCTCCAGTTCCTGCCTCATTATCCTAAACTTGAGCACTATAAAGATATTTATTGTGCCCTGTTCCAAAGTCACTGAGGTTTATTTTTTTTTTTTGGAAAGGGAAAAATTAAAATTAAAGTCTCTTGCAGTTCTCAGCATCTGTACTGTTGGGGAAGCTCATGGAGTGGTTTGGGTTGGAAGAGACCTTAAAGATCCTTCAATTCTGCTGCCATGGGCATGAGAAATCATCCTCTCTGATCAGTCACTGGGCACTTTAATTGAACTATTATCAATGACAAAAAGCAGAAGAGGATGACACACAACTTTTAGTTCGCTTTACAGGGGCCAGTAATTTCCAGAGAGCCATTTCCCAAAGAAAACAGCCTAAAAAAAGTACCATCCAATGGTTCTGGAACCGAGTGCCCCAAACTACCCATCACTGAGCAAACCTGTGCAATGGAAGTTCACTAATTCTGGTAAACAAGCAGCTTGTGTCATCTCAAAAGTGTAAAGTTCATTGGATTAAAGCTCTGCTATTACAAGGGGAAGCCTCAGCCTTTTTTTTTTTTTTTTCATAAATTATTAAGGCTTTTTTTCTTAACTTTGGCCTTGTGCAAGAAAACAGAAGAGCTAATTAGTCTTAGAAAGAATTTTGTGTGCTCATTAAAGCAGTAGTTTGCAAGACAGGTTTAAAACCAGCTTCAAATTTGATTTGTTTAGGGCAGGTCTAAATGCCAGTGATTGAAGCCACAATTTGCAAGGTATTGGTTCAGTGGATTATTTAGGTGCAATCTGTAGAGGATTCACACACCTGATCTTTTACAAACCGGAGTCACTTCTATGAAAGGATGAGCCCAAGCAAAAAATAAGAGAATAGCTTCGATACCCACCTCCTGGGAATAGTGTAAGTAGAGCTGCTCCCTGCCTAAGGGTAGGAGATGCTTTAGTCCTCTCCAGCCCCACTTTTCACCAGCCTGCAGAGAAACAGATTCCTCAGCTTGAAAGCACGACTTCTTTGCCCCAGTGACAAAAACCAAGCTACCCCAAAACCCATAAAATCCCCGCTCAGAGAATACTTTGAAAGCTGTTGAGTTCTCAACAGTTCTCTTTTCCTTTTAGTCCTCAGAAAGGGGATAATTAACGTTTTGAGGACTCTTTGAACACGCTGAGATTGATGAAAGGAACGTTACAGAAACACCACCAGTGAGAACGAAAAGTTCCCTCAGGGGGGAAACCCCATCATTTCATGCTCAGACTTAACTGATAAGGTGCTGCAGCACAGGTAGCTCGTTCCCAGGTGAGGACTCACCTTAACCAGCACCTCCTTCTTGAGGCACCGGCAGGAAGGGGAGGAGCTGCCACCCACAACTCCCAAGGGCACTGAAGAGTTTTCATGTGGGTTTGGTTACTTTAAAACCTCCAAACTCTCATGGCCTGTACACTGAAATGTTTCTTTTTTGAGGGGGAAGGGTTGCAGGGTGATTAAGAGGACAGAAGTATTAGTTTTTCCTTCGTAATAAACCTCCCCAGGTGATCTAAATAAGTGGAAGAGAAGCCTCAAGGACTTCTACGAAACCTTTTTGCTTGACAAAAGCAGGAAGCTGAGAGAGCAAGTGTGTTAGGATTTCCCTGTTATTTTTAACAGTGGGGTTTAGCATCTTCTATTTTCGATTCTTACCCAGGCAAAGTGCTTTTATGCATTAATTAAGTTAACGAGCTATCCTCCTTCACTGGGAGCTGGAAGAATTACGCCTGCACAGGTGCATTTCGAAAGGTTAGACATAAATATGAGTTTAGCTCAAGCCCTGTAGTTATCTTGGTGTATCACTGGAGCTGTTGTTACTAAAACACACATAAAGAGCCAACTGATCTAAAAGGAGCAGGATCAGCTCTTTGGAATCGTGGCTTTGTTCTTTGAAGAAGCCTGTAATTTTAGCAGCATTTTGCAGCAAAGGAGTTAATTGGTAGCTCTGTGGGGTGCTAGCAGGGAGTATGAACTTATCACATCAGTGATCCCACTCTGCCAGGAGAAACGCTCCTTGAAAAACAGGGATTGTGATTAAATACATCATCTGGAATGAAATGCCACTGGAGTTCTTTGAACTCGGGCATTCCTGCTCCTGGTCCTAAGCTCTAGACAAGCCTGGTAGGTTCAATCAGCCTCTCATGGTGTTTAAAGGGTGTGAACACACTGATGTCCTGAGCCCTGGGATCACAGAAAGACAGGAGAAATTCAGCTGATGCTTTCCCAGGAGTTTTTAGCTTTTGATTCCAGAGGGAGAGGTGAAAGTGTGACTCCTAAAATAAAAACAAAAACCAAAAAAAGTAAAGCAAATGCACAGAGCCTAAAGATATTATCTTTTAAAACTCTCCTGATTCTTAAGCTGAACTAGTAATTTACTCTGAGTGCTAACACTAACACTGTAGTGTTGCTCAAGTCAGGCAGAAAATGCCATGTGCAGGTAAGTAGCATGATTGGCTTTAGTCATTCATTAACTTACTCCTTGATGGAGGAGTTTATTTACCTTTTGGTTTCGTTTTTCATCAGCAGGAGCACCGTGTTTTGAGGGTATTTTTAAAGTGTTTCCAGTTTGATTTAGCAAACATTATCCAAGCATTTGCACCCGAAACATTTGCTCTGCAACGCTCTTTGCTGGCTTTGCTTTGTCCCCCAGTTCTTGTGGTACCAGGTTTGCAAGGACCTGGGGGCAATGCCAGGAGTGAACTGAGAAGGGAAGGAAGGGAGGCCAAAACAGCAGAGTGAATTGTTCCATTCACATGGCTTTTCTGCTTGGGAATAAGTTCACATTGTAAACAGGAGAGAGGTGTGGTTTGCAGATCGGACAGGAAATCCTCAGTTCTAATCCTTGCTGGGTTGTTGATTCCCTCGGAGACCCTGGGCAAATGAATTCTGTCCCTAGGTTTTTAATTGGGAATAAATAAACTGGGGATGGGAGCCCCCAACCAGCTCGTAGGAGTGGTCTGCCAGTTGGAACATTTCTATCACATTAAAATCAGTTTGTGGTGCACAGGCTTGAAATCAAACAGGAAAATGGCAAGTTGTTTAACACTGATACTTCACTGGCCAGCTGGAGACTGTTGAAAAATCCTAGAGAATCCTGAATTACTCTCCTTATTGACCTTCCCTCCTTTCCCTTTCTGTGCCTTTCTCATCTTTGCACCTCACTCCCTGCAATAGAACAAATTTCCCTTTGAGGTTCTCCCTGCACACACTGGTTTTGACATGATCCTGTTTCTTGCTTTCTCTGCCCATCAATAAAGTGACCTGAGTACTTCTATCCTGGAGTGAAAAGGGAAAAAGCCTTTATTTTTTTAAAACAAAAGTTACTTTATTATAAGAGACTCCAAGAGGGATGGAGGAATAGAAAAGTAAAAAATTCCTTTACTGATACTCGATTATGAGTTCATTTAAACTACATGAGCCTGCTCTTGGGCAAACACAGGCATGCAGAATTCCAGAATTAAACATCCAGGGATCTTTGAAAGGAGCCATCAGGCCAACCCAGGTGGAATTCAGAGCGTGGTCACACAAGGACACAAGATCCAGCTGACAGTGTCTAAGAGGCACTGCAATAATTAGTCACATAACATCTGCCCAGCAGGCTGCATGCAAAGAGAAATGAGTCCATCTGAGCCACCAGTGCAAGGTTTAATTATTAAAAAGTGCTTCATTTGACTCCTTTCACTTTGCTTCACAGCAGATGGAGAGTTTGCACGGGGCTCCAAGTGCTATTCCCAGCACTGAGCCAGCCCCTGGATATAAAAGCCACATTCCTGCAGTTTCCTTGTTTCCCCTTTATGGTTCCTGAAATAAAAAGCAATCTTCTCTCATCCCCACTGCTTAAAGATGAGGCTGACTCGTTCATGCTCTCTATCTGTCCACTCCCTCACAGGAGCTTTTGGCTCGAGGATCAATTCCAATTAAGGTCTGTAGTAATGGATGTTCCAGGGATATTCAACAGCTTGCAGGGTCGAGAAAATGGGATTGAATTTTTGCCTGCTCTGACAGGGGCTGCACAGAGGGTTTGGGCTTGTTACACTCCAGAGAATCCACACTGGAAGAGTGGTGTTAAAGTGATTTATCTGTGGGAAGCATCTTAATCAAAGTTTGCATCCTACAAGGCAGTGGAGAACCCAACTGTGAGGCAAATGTGAGACCAGACTTTCCCAGTTTTCCTGCTTCCCAAGCTCCTCGTTCCTGCTTTTTGGACAGACCCTCCTCTACTTGGTGACATTGGTGACATTGAACCCAAGGCTGAACAGCCCTGATGGACAAACCCACAAGGTTACAATAACCCAGTTTGTCACAGTCCATATTTTATCACGGCTGCGAGAAGTGATAAGGATTTGGATGGCAAATGAGAGCCACCCTTCGAACATCCAGAGCAAATCTGAGCCACAACAGGACCCACATAAATATTCAGTGCCAGACAATTACCCTCTGCCCCAAAAAAGTAAAACTATTTACTTTGGAAAGGTTCACCTTTCCAAAACTTGGTTTCAGTCCAAACTGGACAGCAAGCAGGAATATTTCCCACCAACTGGAAGTTCCCCTGGAACTCTGCAGGGGCTCTGGGAACCCAACAAGTTTATCAGTTGTGCTTCCAAGAAGACACCAGAAGAAAAGCTGCAGGAACAATGAATCAGTTCCAGGCAAAATGGGGAAGTCCACGGAGCTGCAGCCCTGCAGGGCTTCAAATGAAACATTTGGGGCTCTTATCAATACTGGGAGCTCAATAATAAGTTTTAATCGAACACATTGATGGCAATTCTATTGTACTATACCTGGAGAGGAAGCTAATTGTAACATTTTTGGTAAAGAAAGGCCGTGATCACCATGAAATGATCTAAGATGAGGCAAGGTAGAGTGTTTTAATTTGATTTTTTTTTCCTAGCAAGTGTTCTCCACAAGAGTCTCAATTTAAGTTCTTGTTCTGCTTGATTCTGCCCAAGATCTTAAACTTAGCCTGTCACACTGCAAACCAGTGCCCTAATTAAACTTGTTGCTGGCCATCAGCAGCAAAAGCTGAGTCTCTTTCTCTGTACTTTGCCAAGCAGCAACAAAAGGGTTTTGAAAGGCCTCAGTTTTTCACTACACTGTAGAAAAAAAGTGCATTTCAGAGCTTGGAAAACTTCCCTTCCCAGCATAAAAATAAAATGTAATACTTTGAGAATCTTCTCTGCCTGCTGTTACCCAACCCTGGAGACAGGCAGGTCCTTTAGGGATCCTCAGCAGGACGATGACACAACAACAAAGTACTTGTTGCAATCAGAACTCTGTTTTACCTGGACCCTCAACAAATCAGGTCATTTTAAAAACCTGTCATCTAATACCCCCTGCATACCAGGCTATTTTACCACACTAATCACAACTTCAGTTTAAAGCACACATTAAAACCCTCTCTCTGCCCTGAGAGGAGGCAGCAAGCCATGAGGTACCCCAGCCCTAACACCCTGTCTCTGCTTCCTTGCTCAAAAAGAGCCTTTCATTCCTCAAATCACCTACATAGCCACTCTCACTTTCCTGTTTTCTCTCATTTTTTGGGCCGTGTTTTTGCTGAGAGTGCTCCATGTATTAGCTGGAGCTGTTTGCTTAAAGCACAGTATCTCTATTGTCCCTCCAGAACAGGAACGAGACAACTGCACTTCGGCTCTGCCACGAGAAAACAGACCAGCCAGCACACAAAATGAAGCTGCAGTGCTCCTTTTGCAGCAGCTTGAAATAGATTCTTCCTCTGCTGGCTGTTCCCCCTGCTTTCCCTGGGCAGTGCCAGCAGCAGCAGAGTTGTTGCAGCAGCCTCGGGTGTAGCACCGATTTCATCCAAATGTGCAGCTCCCAGAGCCTGCCCACTCCTTCCTCCTGAGCCACCAGGAAGCTGCTGGTGCTGATGTCGTGTTTGGATTGTGTGCCCAGTGCTCCAGATGAAATGGGACCCCTGTGGAATAAGGGGTTTATTTACCCCGTGGCCGTGAGTGAGTCCCGAAATGCATTAATTGTGGATTCATCACCAAGCTCCTCTGGAACTGATGTGCCACTCTCTTGAGGGGGAGGCTGGGGAAGTGATGAACAGTGGGTTGGAAAACACCATCCACAGGGCCTGCCATCCATAGCTCTGCCTGAAGCAGGCCCATGTTTATCCAGTGCTGCTCCCTGCCTCCAGAAATGTGGGTTTGGCCGGGAGACAACTCAAACCAAGAGCTCCACGAGGAGCATTCCAACCCACCTAGGACTTGTGTTGACAGCAGTAATAAACCAGCAGACCTTTGTTTTCCCAGCCTCTGATGTTTCTAGGGCTCGTGGAGAGGGTACAGCTACGTGCACCGTCGAGTGTTGTTGTTCCTCACTTTGTCCTGATGCACATCCTCGGGATAATCCAGGCGAGTGTTTGCACTTCCATCACGTCAGATCTCATCCCAGAGCCGAGTGGGAAGTCAAAAAAAAAGTTAACTGCTCTTGGAAACAAGCTTTGTTCCCCAGTCATCTGCAATCCTGATGATTTTATAAAGGTTTTAAGATGGAACTGCCCCTTTTTGCTGTACAAGTTGTATCAACTGTAGGATCTGCTTCACGTAGAGCTGAAGTGCAGCCATTCCTGGGCCAGATTTCTGTTCAGTGAAAATCTTCCAGCATGGATCAAAAAGAGACTGATCCTATGGCTTTTCTTTATAAAAATCAAGGGTGAGTTCTTCACTAGAAGACTGACAAGGAACTGAGGGGATCTGGATTTTGTTCCCTGTTCCTTTTCACAATTGTTGTGCGAGATAAGCAAGTAATCTCATTTCTTCCTTCCTTTTTTTTTTTTTTTTCTAAAAGTAGGAACAACAAGGGCTTCTCTAGGCAGGTTTGTGCATTTTGGTCATCTTACTGCACCCAACTTTTAAGAAACCTTTTTTTTTTTTTCCTCCATGAATGACTGGAATTATTATTGACTAATTAAGACCTGAAAACCTTTTGGCTCTATGGGTGAGTTTTCATGTGGTGTCAGAAAAACTGTAAAAGGAAACAAAATGGAAAGCATCATAAGGAGGGAAGGGTTAGATGGGATATTAGGAAGAAATTCCTCCCTGTGAGGGTGGGGAGGGGTGGGATGGAATTCCCAGAGAAGCTGTGGCTGCCCCATCCCTGGGAGTGTCCAAGGCCAGGTTGGAGCAACCTGTGCTAGTGGAAAGGGATGAGCTTTGAGTTCCCTTCCAACCCAAACCATTCCATGCTTCCACCATTCTCTATAAAACCAGGAGACTGAAGGCAGGGAGCAACTCCCCATCATGGAACAAAGAAAACAACTCTCTGAAAAACAACTCAGCGACAAAAAAACTCTTTAACACGCAGAGGAAACCCAAGTCATTGTCCCTTTAAAGGCACACGAGGGTCTGGGGTTGTGTCTCCCAGCTGAGGGGGTGTCTGATTTCCAGGGCAGTGCCAAGCACGAGGACAGGGATGGCTCTGGACAGGATGGACACTTGCTCTGTTATTTTTGGCCACACGAGCCCTTCTGTCAATGCCAGCAGTGTTTGCAGCTGGGTCCGTTTTTTAAAGAGGGAATTTCAGTGTAAGTGAGGAGGAGATTGAGGAGAAGAGCTTCACTGGGAGGAAGATGGAGAGTCGTGAAAACAACAACAACAAAAAAATCAGATTTTTAAAATGTTTTGTGAATATCTAAAGGGAAAACGCAAACTTCCCCTATTTTTTAGTAGGAATGGCAGCTGTTTGTTAAAATGCTGTGAAACAGGAGGGAGGCCTAGAGGAGTTAAAATTAACCTTCAGGCCTGTGTAGTGAAAAATATAAAATACTCATTGCCAAAATGAGAATTAATGTGAGATTTCCAGTCAATGTAAAGTTTTGGTGTGATTTTTTTTGAGGAAGGAGCCTGTCTAAATTCTCAAAATGCTTCAAATGAAAATTGAAATGGAAAAAACCCCAGCAAACCACCAACTTTGAGATCTGACTTTGAGTCCTTTCAAAAAGAAATCCTGGACGGACTTGGTCAGGTCTGTCCCATCTGTCTGTTCACAGAGGTGGCATTTTGGTGAATGCTGAATCCAGGAACACTTCCAGGTTCTCCAGAGGAGCTCAGAGTGTTTGTCCTTGGTGGCCCTGAGGCTGGAATTTGGTGTGGGGACACTCAGGGGGGTCAGGAGGGAGCTTTGAGGTGGCACTTCACAAGCTCTGGATCATTTCTCTCCCAACTTTTCAGGTGCTGATCCAGCCCAGCTTGTAAAACAGGGAATCTCTTCACCCTCAGTTTCTACTTTGCCGTTTTCTCCTCATTTTTCAGGATGAAATCAGCCAGGAGAGGGAAGCAAAGGCACAAGTGTGGAACAGCAGCTTCCTTTGGGACACGTTTTTACCAGTGTCCTAAAATAAAGAGGAGAAAGGAGAAGCAGGAATTCTGAATCACAGGCACATATGAAGCTGATGAAGCAGTTGGGGAGCTGAGGGAAATCAGCTTTTAGGGCTTTCTGCTGCTCTGTGGATTGTGGGGTGACACTGGCTTTAAATGTTATTTGTGAGACTCTGCTGTGGGACAACCCCCCCAAAATCTGCCTCTGGAAGTAAAGCCTGACTTTATTGCTAAATAATTATTAAAATCTATACATTAGCAATCCAGCCTTGTTTGGGTGGAATTCCAGCCTTTCCACTGGATTTTTAAATCCATCCTCTGGGTTGGTGTGGCAGCCAGGGCTGAGCGACTGCAGAACGAAGTAATTATTTCCTAGAAGGTTTTTCCCATCGGGGAGGTTCCTGTCGAGGCTGAAGCACCGTCCTGCTCCTGCGGCTTCCTCCCTAAAATCCTGCAGTAATGCTGCCACCTATGGAAGCTTCCCAAACCCCGACCTTTGCGATCTGCCCGATGGGTTTGCAGCTGTGAAAACAGGATTTGAACGCCCACCCCTGATCTGCTGATAAAACCCCCTCTTTTTTTTTTTTTCTTCTTTTTTTCTTTTTTTTCTTTCTTTTTTTTTCCACCGGACCTTTGTTAATCCCGACACGAGGAGGCTCAAATTCGCTTCCTCCCAAAATAAATTAGGTTTGAAATTGAAATTGCTTCCGGAAATTCGTCCTTAAGACAATATTTTTGCTTGACAGTGGCACCTCAAGGCCCCCGCTGTAAAATAGCGTTTTAAGTGCTGTGAAAACACCAGAAAGAGTTGGGCAGCACTTCCAGCTTCCTTTTTTTCCTTTTTTTTTGGTGTTTAAAGTGTTTTGGTTTTTTTCTCTGCTGCCTCTGTGATCCTGCCCAAGTGCTGCTGTTTGTGCTCTGGGAAGGGCTGTGATGGAGTTAATCTGCTCCCTCTTTTTTGTGATAAAAACCATCCTGGCCATTTTTTGTGCTGGTCTTGGATTTCCAGTTCAGTTGGATTTATTGTAACTGGTGGAATGGTGAAATAATCAGTGAAACTCCTCCAGTAACCTGAGGTAAAACGCCAAGGCCTGCAGAGAGGAGTTTATAAATATTCACAAAGTTCTCTGCTTAAGTTCTATTTTTTTCCCAGTATATATGATAAATGGAAGATGCTTTTATTGCAGAGAAAGTGTCTGCTTATGGAGACACTTACCTGCCTTAAAATCACAGGATTACAGATTACAGACAAAATCTGGCACCCAGTTCCCTCAGATAAGATGAGACATCCCTGTGTTTATTTTTACCTCAAGTCATGATACTTTTTATTCCCCCAGAGTTCTGAATGCACATAGAAATATTAAAATATTGTATTAAAATATAAGCATACAGCAAAAATCAGGCATGCTGTTATCAGTGGTGCATTTGATAAACCCCTTCCTTCTGACTACTTGTTCTGTCAGATGTTTATAATGCTTATAAATTGAATTCAAGCCCCACACCATAAGGTTATTTTATTTTCCCCCATAACTGCACAAATGCCTGCTGGTGATGAGGATCCTGTTGTGTTAAGTGCACTGTGAATGCTGTGAAGAGCCTATAGTGCTTGTGATTTGGATGAAGAGATTTAAATACAGTGTGTGGATGCAGCAAAAAGTGGGATTTGGGGGAAGGCTTTATGGACTAAAACTTTCAAAAGGAACCCGAGGGAATGGGGTGCCTGCAGAAATTGGACCCTAGAGCTTATCTGGGTGACAAAAGTGACAGCAATGACTCCAGAACTGCTCTTAATCACTCCCCAAGCTGATGTTTCCAGGGCAGGAACCCTGATTCCTCTTGATGTGCTTTGGTGAAGATGAGAAGAGTTGTCAAACGGCTGACTGTGGGGATAAAACACTCCACTGGTCCTTCCCCGTGGGGTGTGGGCTCTGGGCCTCCACTGGCAGAGCTCTGAAGCTGCTCCACAGAGCCAGGAAAGCAGCAGGAGAAGGCAAAAGAAGAGGAAAGGCAGGGGCTTTCAGTGGGTTTGGAGTGAGTTTGATGTCAAACTCCCTGAGGTCCATGGCTGTGTGAGCTGAGCTGGGCAGTGGAACTGCAGAATTAGCAGTTAATTATTGATTTAACTGCTTAAACAGGCAAGGGGGTTGTTTCAGGATGTCTTGATTCTATCAGCAGGAGGTATCAAAACCATTTTTGTATTTCTATGGCACATTGCAGAGTAAGTTACTGTCCTGGAAAAACTGCCAAATAGTGGATAATTTCGTACTTGAGATGGGCAGCACGTCCAAAATCTTACAGCCAAAAGTTGTGCCTTAAATTCACCAGGGAGGTTGACATTAGAACTCCCAAGACAGACAGTCTTTGTTGGGGATGTTTCTGCTGGTTTGGGTTTGGGTTTGTTCTCCTTTTCTTTCTTTAAAATAAATATATTTTGTTTGTTTGTTGATGGCTTTGTTTTGGGTTAATGTTTTGGTTTTTTACTGGTTTTTGTGTGGTTGGTGGGGGTTTTTGTGGTTTTTTTTTTTTTTTTTTGGGTGGGGGGGGGCTGGTGTTTTTTATTTTGTTTTTGGTTGGTTGGTTTTGGTTTTCTATCCAAGGCCAGCAGCAATCCAAGTGCTCCCTGTCCTCCCAGGTGATGGCTGACTTGCCTCAGGGTTCTATGAGGGGAAGAAAACAGGCTGGGAGTTGCCATATTTTCAGTTTGGGGAGGATTAACTTTTGTGGTGCTATTTATCTGACTCTGCCAGTAGTGCTAAAGTAATTCCATCTTTACAGAGGGCATATCAGGAAATGTTCCATCCTCCCTCCAGCAGTGCCAGGACCTAAAACAGTGCCAGAACACTGAGTTTTAGTGACTAAATAATAGTGCATACCAGGCAGAGCTGTTGGGGCTGCTCAGGAGTGAAGTTTTAGCAGAGCTCTCTCAACAGAGAGCAGCAAACAGCTCTGGGTTTATTCACTCCTCCACACTGGAGTGGTGTGTGACTGTGCAGACCACAAGGTGGTGGCATTGCCCAGGTAAACAGTGCATGAAATACCCAGATTTCAAATTTTTACCTCTATTTTTTTTTTAATGTTTGAGCTGCAGGTTTGTCTTTTGCGCCAGCTTTGTTTCGGGAAAGGAAATCGCAGTTTGAGTATTTTACTCTCCTGCATAATTAATCAGGGGTGTAAAATACTTTTCTTGGTGGGAGGGACTTTAATTTCTCTCTTATATCACTTTTCCTCTCCTGCTTCCCCCAACCCTGGTCGTTCAGCTGTTTGAATAACATTTACCAGCCCTCCAAAGTGCAGTTGTGCTCTGGAAAACAGCTCTGCAAAGTGGGAGATGGGGCTGAGTTCTTCTTTTCCTGCCTGACTTCAGGCAAGTGGCTTGAATTTCATGGGCCTCTGTTTCTGATAGGTAAATTGGGAATATATCCTCCCATCTTCTCTTCTCCTCTTCCTCATGGTGCAGCCTTTCCAGGCACGGTGTGTGTAGGTAGAGCTCAACTCAGCAGCATCCTCTCTTTTCTGGAGTGTTTAAAGAAATCTCATCATCTTTGCAACAAAAGAAAAAAAAAAGAATAAAAAAATATCTTTTATTTGCTCGTGGTTAATGAACTTGCAGAGGTGATTTGGGTAATGGGGGCTCAGTGGAGGCAGCACCAGTGGGCAGCTCACACTGAGGTGGTGCTGAGCCCAATTCCTGCTCCCCTGGATTTCAAACTATACTAATACTATTAATAATAATAATAATAATATATACTATAATAATATTCCTCTTCTAGGAATTCTCTTGATCCAAAAGCGAGCTTCATAGGAGGCTGGGAGGAAAGTGTGGGTCAGAACTGACCTGCTCTGTTCTGTGTCAGATGGATTAAATCCCAGACTGCATCTTAAGTTTTTTATGTTTGGCTTTGCTCAACTGGATGGTGAGCAAGAGCATCTCCTTTTCCATCACCTGCTGCTTTTACATTTCACCTACAGATATATCCTTTTCATTTCCTCTAACCTGTTATTTCCTGACTTACACACAGACCCTGACCGTGATGCTTGGACTTTCTGGGCCAGACTGTACAGCACGTGGGAAATTTTGCTCTGTGCTTTGGGTTTTGCTATGACAAGGAGCTGGAGCATTGTGAAGTCAATGATCAGATGTCCAAGCACAACTTCAGTGCTGCTGAAGCTGAGGGTGAAGCTTCCAAAGCCCACCAGCCCCCTGATTCTCAGCTGCTCTGCTTCCATGAACACCAAATGTACCCGAGATACCGGGGCCAGGAAATCAGTGCAGGTGTTAAAACACGTCAGGTGACCAAATCTTCAGTTCCTATCTCACCAAATAATAAGGCCAGGTGTAAAGCAGCAGTTCTGTTAACTATTGAGACTTGTAAATTGTATTTCCCATTTTACAAAAAAAAAAAAAAAAAAAAAAGCCTGGAAGTGGAAACTTTCCAAATGCTGAGCAGAACAGCTCAGCATCTGAAGTTTTACCTCTGGTGGCAGGCTAGACACATAAATTTGTTATAAATTCACATATGTTCATGCTCCCCTTTTTTACTGAACAGGAACGACACAGCAGCTTTTGTGGGTACTGAGGGACAGGTCTTGGTGTTTGCTTTAAAAAGGGCAAAAGCAACAACGAAAATGGCATCAAAAAACCCATTTTTAGAGCTTCTTGATGCCTTCAGTCCCAAAGTGTTTGACCTGTAAGAAAAACCTGTGGGGTGTTGGATAGGTGTGTTAAACCTGGGGTTCACTGAAATGGGTTTTGTCAACTTGTGTGTGAACAGTGAAGGAACACCCCATTTGGATTGGAATTATAGGAAAACTAGCTCACAGTGGTCTGCAAAAACACTGGGAAAAATAATCAGGAAATGAAAAGTGAAGGGAAAACAGGAAGAAATTAACTGGGGTATTTCTTCCAAAAACACTCTTCCAAAGTGGGCTCTTCATTGAAGGGAACGAAGGGAACTTCCTTCAGTGAAGGAAACTTGATTGTGATCTGGTGATGTGAAACTGGAAATGTTTCTTGAGGTGACTTGCTGGTCTATACAAAGTGCTTTGTCTAATTGGTGATGTGGTGTGCTGCTTAAAAAATGGGAATAGCAGTGGAAATGGTGGAATGTGGGTTTTTTTGCTTCAAAATGCAGGTCCTCACCACTTGGCCAAACCTGCTTAAGCTGCATCCTGTGCAATTCTAATTCCCCCCCAAAAAAATCTGGTTTCTTTCTTATTTCATCTTTTTTTTTTTAATTTCTTCCCACAGTAAGATTCTCTTCAGAAATCCTTTAGAAAATGCTGTGAACAGCTCAGCCCTGGACTCTTGGTTAGAGACTTCACATTCTCTTTGGACAAAGAATGATAATCATAAAAGTAGAGATTGTTTTTTTCATTTTCTGGCTTCCCAACCTTTGTTCTTGTTTGGAGCCTTGGCAGCTGAATAAGTGAATAATAAGATTTTTCCCTTCTCCATTAAAAATATATCTTTAAAGCAAGGGCGTGTGTCTGGGAAAAGAAATTCCTTCCTTTCTGGTTTTTAGGTGATTAAAAAAAAAAATTAAAAAAAATATCAAAAAGTGATAGGTTTTCTCTGTGTTTTCTCACTGGGAACCAGTAAGGCCATGTAATTACTTAATGGTCACTGGTGCTGGAGTAGGAAGTGCTGGCTGGCTGTGGCAGCTGGCAGAGAGCCAAAGCAAAGTTTGGAGCTGTTTGATACCTGCAAAGGCCTTTTTATTGCCTGTAGGCTCTGTCACCATTGACATTATTCATATTCTACATGGGGAAAAAAAATAAGATGCCATAAACCAGCCTGGTTTGGATCTGAGCTCCAAACTCAGATTTTGCATCTCCAACCTCTGATCTTGCATCTCCAACCCCAGATCTCGCAGCTCCGACCTTGTAGCTCAACTCTTGCAGCTCAAGATCTCAAATCTTGGGGCACAAGCCCCCCAAAAGCAGCAGCAGGGACTTTCCAGGTTTAAGGCATTTAAGGTATTTGAGGATGCTGTTGCTCCTGTGGGTTGATGTTCTCCTCTCCCCTGTCCTGTCCTGTCCTGTGAGGATTTGGAGAATTCTTTGAGCAGACAGGGCTGTAGTGAAGGGATGGTCAATGGGTGGTGAGTGGCTGTCCTTCAGCTGCTCACTGTGTGTTTTTAAAAGTTCTGAGGTTATATTTTCTCCTCCTGTGCCTCTGCTTTACCTTCTCTCCCCTCATTGTTCCTTTTATTATTTGGATGCTGAGGAGCTTTATTTCATCAGGATTAGACCTCAGGGATCAGGTTGGCACAAAAGCACAGAGCTGACAGCACCATCCTTTCGTGTTTTGGTCTCCAGTGTGAGATATCAGTGGAGGTGGAGAGCAAACTGCTCAGTCCACCCACAGCAATGCTCACTCCCCCCTTTTCTGACATCCACTGGCATCAAGGTGATGCTGAGGCCCAAAAATGCCCTTTGCTGATCCCCAGCCCACAGGACAGCGATGACAACAGAACAGTTCAGAGGCTTCCAGAGCATCACCCTGAGCAGCCACAGCTTTGTGGTCCACGTGCCTTCCTTTGGCTTTAGGGAAGGAAAACACCCTCTGTTGTTTTGAGGAGCATGTGTTGGGAGCATCTGAAGGCTGGAATATGTTGAAGCATATGGCATATCATTCCCTTTCTTCCATTCATAATCTGCAGCGAGATCAGTCCCAGTGAGAACAAGCTCCAAGCTTTCAGCTGAAAACATTTCTGTGGCTGTGTCCTTCTAGCAGACAGAGCTTTCTCTTGAAATACATCAGCAAGATCAGCTTATTCAGTAAAATATATTACTTTTGCCTACCCTACTATTGGAAATGTGATGCTTTACTCCAGGCTGATCAAGTCATTTTAATTATCAGAACCATTTAGTTGTGAGTAACTTCCAAAGCCTACCTATAAATACTTAAAATCAGTGATGAAAGAAACAGTTCCAGTGGTAACCTGCAATTAAATAGTAGGTTAAATAGGCATAGAACCCTGGGCAGATTTCTTGCCTCCTGGAAGACAATGTTTAGACTAACCCAGACCCTGGTGACTTGAATTCTGAGCTTTTGTATTTGACATTTTTAGTAGTTATGGGGCATAAACCAGAAGTTTCTTTATTTAATATACTTCAGAGAAGAGCTGAGCTGTCTCTCCAAGGCTGTAAAGCTCTAATTGTAACACACTGAGCTTTCTGCTTCATCTTTCTTGCCCTACTGGAAGAAGGTAGAAATAGTCAGATCAGATTAGATTTCTTGGGTGTTGTGTTTGTGTTACCAGGTGCTTTAAAAGAAGCCACAGGAAACTTTGCAATCATCAGTGTCATGGTTGTGGAACATCACCAAGACATTTTCCTCCATTTGCCACCCCCCCCCCCTTTTCTATCCATTGGACAAAACTGGCAGATTTGGAATTAAGCACAGCTTGCAAATTCCTGCTGCAATGCTGGTTGGCATTAAAGTAGTTTTATATCCCTGCCACTTGAGAGCACCCAAATTTCTGCAGGGGTGAACTGCAGAAATCAGCAGGTGTTTGCAACTCTTATATTTTTAAACCCTTTAAAAAACCCTTTGTGGGCTTTATCCCACAAGGTTTGCTGACTTTTTGAGCAGGCAAAGTGTCCCTGTGGCATCACTTCAGAGTGACTATTCATGCAATTAAAGTGAGACACCTGTTTAAGGCAGAGCTGCATTCAAGAAATAAAAATTAGGCCCTGACTGTGCAGATGTTGGAGCATGAGGTTAAGCATGTCTGTATTGTCAAGGAATTCTTGTAAGACCACTTGAGTGACTAAAGCAGGTTAAGTGCCAGTCTAACAAGGTTTGTACTACCGGGGACCACTTTTATTTGGCTCATACATTAATGAATTCATTTAATTTTGATCTCCATTTGCTTGTGGAGACCCTGTTTGACAGCTGGAGTGGGATCCTAAGTGCATACCTGGACCTAGAAAGGCTGGGATAACCTAAAACCCCTTCCTGGTGAATATTCTAGGCAGTTTATACACAAAGACACATTGAGAAGTTGACTTTGATTGCTTTCCATAAAGTGCAAAGTGAGAGAGAGGATCCCAGCACAAATATACACCCACTTCAAGTGTTTTTCCTGAATGTGCTTGTTGCTTCAAACCTCCATGTGGTTAAAAAAACAAACTTCAGTGCTCCAGCCTCTCGAATCTGCATTATAAAATAAAATGGAACATACTCTCCCCACGGTAAAATATTATTTGCTGACGTGTTCCAAAAGCTGTGCAAGGCAACAGGCAGTAAAAAAAAATCTTTTAAAAGGGGAAAAAAAAAAGAAAAAGAAAAAAAAAAAAAAGGTTGGATATAAAACCTTTGCAGATGTGTTGTTCTGTTCTAGAGAAAAAAGCACCTACTTATTGGAACGAACAGGAGACTCAAAAGAGGATCTGATGGATACAATATTTCCTCCCTTTTGGGAAAGATGGGGTGGAGAAGAAGTTATTAAACGTTTACTCGTGCATTTGTGAGTCTGAAAGCCTTGCTTTGCTCTCTGCTCGGGAGGGCTGGTGAGCTGCCTCCAGTAAAAAGTGTCTTTGTGGTGCCAGGGGGCAGGGGGAGAGAAAGAGGCAGAGATCAGGTAGAGCTCACGATTTTACAGCTGTAAACCAGGGTTTATGTTTATTTGCTGATGGAACGGGAGGGGTGTATGGGGGGTCTGTGATGAGGATCAATTATTTTATACTTGGGGGGTTCAATTATTTTATACCTGGGGGTTCAGCTTTTTCCAGCTCCCAGGTGGGGAGTTCTTTTCTGAGAGAACCTGGGGGTTGATTGTCTAAAACCAGGCTCAAAACAACCATCACCAAAAGCACTCCAGCGCTTTGGTCCTTGTTCTGCAGTTTGCTTTCACAGTCAAAAACTCGATTTGCTTTCAGGATTTGGCTGTGTGCACCTGAACTGTTCTAAGCCTCTCCTATTAAAAGAGGGGTTTTTTTAACCCCTCTCCTTAAGTCCTGTACGTTCTTATTTCAGTTAAATCGAGAGCCTTGTAAATCCAGAGTAGTCTTGCATCAGGCTCCTAATCCAGCTCTGTCTGAGATTACTCCACTCACTCCTCATTCCTCAGTTCAGGGCTCAGCCTGTTCCTGATTCTTGCAGCCCCGTTCCTGTTTCAGGGTATCCCGTGCAAGGAAATCTTTTGTTGATGCTCGTCTTGGGCTCTTGAAAGTTATTTTCGGGGATTTCTTTGTTGGTAAGATACCGTTATAGTGCCCAAAGTGTGACTGATGTCTGCTCGAACACGGGTGACTTAAAACTTGAAGCTCCTACCAGCTTAAAGGAACCTTTCTAAGGGGCACATTTCTTTTTCTGGTACAGGTGTGCTGGAAAAATGAACCTTCCAGCGAGATTAGTGGATAAAGGGGCAAAGATTAGTTATCCTTCTCCATTCCGACGCTGATAATTTTAACCTACAATCCGTTCCCTTGAGGCACCTGAAGGTTGGTGAATTCTCACAAATTAAATGGAACAAGAATTAAATTCTGCAGTTTAACTTTCCCACTGACACTTTTCTCCTCAAACGTGAGAGGAGACAATAGTGGTTTAAGGTTATGCTTTAAAATGCCTTAGGTATTATCTCCTAAATACATTTCTTCCTGCTGGGAGCTGCTGGGCTGTGCCGAGGAGTGAAAGTTGACTCTGGTGAGTGGAAAAGACTCCGCTAAAAACCCTCTAACAAAGACGAGCATCCCCCTACCACGTCAAAAACTGCCTCACCTGTCATTTTGACCCCGGCAGTTTGGAGGGGAACAGCTCTCCCTCCAGGAGGAAGCGATCAGCGCTCACCGAACCGGTTGCTTTGTGGGGTTTTAATTTTTTTTTTGTTTTATTTTCTTTTAGTCGAGAGGAAGAAAATCGCTCGGAGCCACTCTTAGAAAGTTGCGGGGAGCCCGAGGGGTGTGAGGGGTGCCTGGTGTGGCACCGTCCCCACCTTGGGAAGGGGCTCCTCGGCCGCCCCCGCCGCTCCCACCGCGGAAAACCCCGGGATCAGATCCTCTCCCTGCTCCGAGAACCCCTTCCCCAAACCTTCGGCTGCCGTTTATGCCTCTTAATTGTATTTACGGCAGGGGAGATGCGCTGCTGGAGGCTCCCTCCTCTTTACTCCCCTCGCTGGGGCTGGAAGGGTTTTTTTTTCCCCCATCTCATCCCTCCCGGAGTTCCGCGGTGCCTTTTACCTGGATCCCACTCCCTGAGCCGAACCGCGGGGACCTCCAAAGTGCAAATCCCGATTTATCGGCGCCGGTACAAGCGCTTCTTTTACCGGGTGAATTTACGGCTGAGGAGTCGGAGAGATGGATGGGCTTTTCACTCGGTTTAAACACGGTTTGGGCTCGAAATGCGGCATCTAGAGCAGGAGCCCGTAATTTCAGAAGTATTTCAGGACTGCTGTCCTTCTGCAGCGTGTCTGAAAGGCGAGAAACTTAAGTTGGGAAGGCGAGGAGGGAGGGGGGAAGCAAATTATGCTCCCGAAATCGCTGCCTCTCCCTGGAGCGCTGAGACGGCGGGTCCGGGGTCGCAGTGCAGCCCCAAAGCCCCCCGGGATCGTGGGGAGGGCACCCCAGGGCCGGGAGGGGACGAATCCCTGCATTTTTTTTTGTGTCACTGAAGTGCAGAATTCTGGTGGCAGCTGTTTGGGGCGAGGGGAGCGCATCCCCCCTGACCCGCGCCCTGCCCTCTGACCCGCCATGAATCCCTAAAAGCGGGGGTCCCCCGGGGCCACGGCACACGAGCCCCCTTTGTTCCCCGTCCCGGGGGTCTGAAGACACCGGGATAGGGATGAGAGAGCGTCTGGGTTGGACCCGACCTTGCAGGGACAGGCTCGGCTTCATCCCCAGGAGCGAGAGGCTTCGGTTCTCAGGGAACGTTCTCTCTCCTCGGGAATCTCCTCGGCCAAGGTTACCCCGAGTGGGAATTCCGGCCCCTCTCCCCTCCCCGGCCCTGCCCCAGGTTTAAGAATAAACGCAGGAACTGTCGGAGTGGCAAAAACGATCTCAGGACAAAGAAGGGGCTTTCATTCGAGGAAACGTTCCCACTCCTATGGCGAAATGGTTAAAAAAAGTCACCATAACATGCCCTCCCATCGCCTGTGTATTTATCTCACACGCTGTGGTTTTCTCACTGTTTCCTTTATTTCTAATAGATCTTACCCCGTTTGGTTGGATTGGGCTTTTTAGAACTGAGAAATGGCATCTCCGAGATGCTGAGATCGTGCCTGGAAAGACCGGCCTCCCCTCTGTGGCACCGTCAAACTGCTGGTTGCTGTTCTCCAGCGCTAAAATAACGCCAGGCTCGCCTTTTGCTAACCTGGCAAAATCCCTTCCTGCATATTTATCAATTTGGGGAGGTGGGTTAGCATGGCAAATTTCCCTGAGCAAAGATTGGGTGAGGTGTATTAGTTCATCCAATACCATGTCTGTCACTTGTGTAGACAGAAGAAATCGGAGTCCCGGCTTTGCCCTCAATCGTGCCTGAATTAAGGATACATTTTTATGAAAGTTTTATGGGAGGATTTTAATTTGCCATTCTTTTCGGAGAGAACTGTGTGAAACTCCTTGAGAATAATGTGGTATTTAATAGGTGGCTTTTTGAAACGCGGCCGAACGCGGATGGAAGGAGTCCGGATTTATTCTGAAATGGAAATTATAGTTCTATCCCGGAAAAAAAAAAAAAAAAAGGACCAAAAACCCCAACAAAGCAGGTTAAAGAGAGGAGCTGCACATAATGAGTCAAGGAAATCTTTGCGCTGTCCCTTTAACTACCGAACATCTGATTCCCTCATCTGGCAGATGGTCTCTGAGCACAGATTTGCATTCATTGTCTTGAAATCTGTTTTCGCGTTGGTGTTATATAGATTTCAGAGGCAGATCTATACACGGATCAGAATACAAAAGGGCCGGGAGGAAAATATCGCCGAGGCAGAGCGGTTTCAAAAAAAAAATAAATTAAAATAAACGCAGGCTTAGGTATAGTCCGGGGTCACAGCGGGCTGGGCTGGGGCGAGCTCCAGTTTCCTTTAATGGGAAATTTTGCCTTCACGGGATGTTATAAAAAGTTTTAAGGAGATGTCTGACAGCTCGCTCGGTGTAACTTCAGGGTCTGCCGGCTGCCTCGCAGTGCCGGGCTGGCTCTTGCCCTGCAGGCAGCCCCTTCCTACAACCCCCCCTGCCCCCCTCGGACCCATTTCGCCCCCTCCGAGCACTTTTTATGTTTAAATCCCGCGCCCGAAACCCAAGCAGCCAACTAACCCCGTGTGGCGGCTTTGGCAGCGCCGCAGCCACCGCAGCTTTGGAGGCGGTTCTGGGGCAGCACCGTTCGGTGTGTGCCTGTCTGGCCATCAGGATAAATCATCACGATAAATCATCACTATAGACCAGCGCTTTCCCCTGCCCCGGGGCGGGCTCCGCGAGTGCTTCTCCTTCTCCGGCCCCGCTGCTTTCAGCCCAATTTGGGGCGTTCTGTGCGGGGCCAGCACGATAAACCCAGCATTGCAACCCATCACGGTAACCCAGCCCTACAACCCATCACGATAACCCAGCCCTACAACCCATCACGATAACCCAGCCCTACAAACCCATCACTATAAACCCTCTCTTCCCCCGCTCGGGCTCGGCGGTGCCGGGACGGGCACCCGGGGTGCTCCTCCCGCTCCGGCCCCGCTGCTTTCAGCCCAGTTTATGGGTTCAGTGGCAGGTGCTGCCGGGGCCATCGCGACAGCCCACCCTGACACCCCATCGCGACAAACCCGCCGTCCCCAGCTCAGGTTCCGCGGTGCCGGTGGCGCTCCGGCCCTGCTGCTTTTAGCCCAGTTAACGCGTTCAGAGGGCAGGACCGATCCGCGCGGTGCTGCCGGGCCATCCCGCTCCCCTATCCCAATCCCCGATCCCGGTACCCCTATCCCGATTTTCCCCCCCCATCACCGCAGCCCCGCCGTTCCCAGCGCCCGGACTCTGCCGTGCCGAGCACCGGGCGCGCTCCTCCCGCTCCGGTCCCCTCTTCTTTTAGCCCCAGTTCGTGCATCCTTCTCGGGGCTGCCGCGATCATCCCCCCCCATCCCGATATCCCGCTCCCCTATCGCGACATTCCCCCCCCCCATCGCGGGCTCCTCCGGGGCGGGGCGAGGCGGGGGTGGGCGTGGCTAAACCATCCCTCCTCACCAATCTCGGCTCGGTATGCAAATGAGATGGCCTTTTTTGGGGCTATCGGCCCCGCCCCTCGGGCGCGCTCCCGCTCCTTCCGTGTAACCCGTTGATGGCGCGGGGGGAACCACGAGCTGCTCCTTCCCTTCCCTCTCTGCCTTTCCGCCCCTTCATCCCCCCCCTCCTGCTTTGTGTTTTCCTTGTTGTGTTTTTTTTTTTTTTGCTTTTTTTTTCCCTCTCTCCCTTTTCCTGGATTAGGCGGCGATCAATCCTCTCTCCCCTCGTCTGCCGACAAACAGGTGATCCTCGTTAGCGGCGCTCGCTTTGGTGGATGCGGTTTGCTCCTTCCTCCCCGCGAGCCAAGAAGGATGGTGGTACCAAGGCGAGGCTGAACCGGCGCAACTTTTGCTCGGCGAGAGGAAAAACTTTCTTCCCCCGTCCGAAAGGCGTTAAAAACACGTCGCGTTAAAAAAAGCAGCAGAAGAAGTTGGTTTCAAAGCTGAACTCCACTTTTCCTGGGATTTTGTGTGTGTCAGACTCAAAGGCTGAGTCGTTTTTGTTTTTCTTTTTTCTTTTTTTTTTTTCTTCCCTTCTCCCTTATCTCCCGAAAGGAAACTGTTGCTAGTTGGAATAGACTTTTTAAATGTTTGGGATTCAAGATACTTTAGGAAGAGGACCAATTCTGAAAGATAAATCTCTAGGTTCTGAGATGGATTCCGTCAGGTCCTGGGTCAGGAACGTTGGGGTTGTGGATGCAAACGTAGCAGCACAAAGGTAACCGTGACTATTTCTCCCCCACTTTCCCCTGATTTTTTTTTTTTAACAAGCCTTTTCTTCACTCCTTGTTGTTTGCATTTGATATTACATTTACTTTCCCCCTTTCTGTCCCGCTCCCGTTCTCCTCTAGTCAGTGAAAAGTGAAGGTGGTAGCGGTAGAGCGAGGGAAAAGCGCTCCAAAAACCAGAGAGCATCAGGAGTCCTAAAACCCGGTGCGGGGCTCAGATGACAGCGAGATGGGATCCTTCCTTCATTTTCCACACAAGGAAGATGCTGGGGGTGGGTGGGTTGGTTGTACCCACCGATACAGAACATTCCATCCCGCTGCCCGGGTCACGCAGCCGGACAGGAGGGGACCAAGTTAAAATTACCCGAAATGTAGATCTTCCCCCTCAACCCCCCCGGCCCATATTTTTCGACTTAATTCACCGTGGCCTTTGCCGAAATCTTCACCCGTGGGTTCAAGGCGGGTGACGGACCAAGCCGGGCAGGCAGAGCAGGGGCTGGGTGAGCAGGAGAGGGCACAGACATCCCGGAGCACCTGCCCGAGTGTCCGAGAGGTCTCTGCCGAGCCCAGATACCCGCGAACACCCCCAAACTGTTTGTTCTTTACTTGTTTGGAGGGGTTATCCCCCCCTCCACCCCACTCCCCTCTTTTATTTTCTCTTCCCAGCCAAGCCGGCACAGGACAGTTATTCCAGTCTCTTCCCGTTAGGGGTAAGACAGCGAAGGGCTTCTAGATATTTTATTTTCCCCCTCGGTCTCTGAATAACCTTAAAAAAATTAGTTAAAAAGGAAAAAAAAAAAAAAAAGAGAAAAGAAAAAAGTAGGAGCGTCGGGGAAGGCTAAATTGGGAACCCCGGGAACAAGTCGGGTTTTATTTAGTAGGGAGAGAGACAAGGTGAAGGGCACGAGACAGCAGATGGGACTTCAGCTGAAACAGGGACGGTTTAGAAATAGTCCATCCGTGCCCCCACCCACGGCCTGATCCGGCAGCGAGGTTTTTCCAAGCGCCATGGGAGGAGTTATCAGAGTTTTATGAATGTCGATAGACCCTTTTAATAAATACCACCTAGGGGGGAGAGGTTTATTCTCGAGGAAACCGAAAGTAAAAGGGAACGGCTCCTGAGAAGCCTCCAATTCACGGGAGCGCTGGAGGTGCAGCCCGGGGTGATGCTGCCCGGTGGCATCGCCGGGTTTTTTCTGCAGAGATTGGTAAAAAAAATAAACCCAGAAATACGAGTTTTTACACCCAGAATGAGAGGAAGCCCCACACTAGGTGCGGCTGTGGCGGATGCGGTGAGTTCACACCGTCCCTATTTGGCAAGGAAAACGCGGGGAAACATCTGCAGTTCTCCGAAAGAGTCAAAATACTTCTGTCAGGGCAGCGGAGCTGTTTTGGGGACTGAAAAACAGAGATGTTCTGACTCCTAACTAGGCTGTCAGACGTTTAATTTTTCTATTGAGTAACATAGAGGTGCTCATGTGCACCTATTTTCCCTGCAGTTAGTAGAAGCCGGCTTTAGGGAGAGGGAGCTACAATTAGTTCCTTGACAAAATAAAGCTGCGGTGAGGGATGTTGTGGATAAGCGAAAGCATTTGAATCTTTCCAAGCCGGGAAACGCGTGGGAAAACATCACTGCGTTTGCTGCACTCGGGGACAAGATTTGGGCAAGGGCTGATTAACCCGACTCTAAATTCTTTCCGTTTAAATCAGAAACTGAAGTCCCGGGAACCGGTTCAAGTAAGTCAGTGGCTAAAGGCAAACTTTGCTGCTGAGGAAAGTGGCGGCTCTGCTCGAAACCAGCTGTCTCTACCCAAAATGTGGGTGTCCTCGAGTTGACAGGGTGCCTGTAGGAAAGATTTTTAAGGTCTCTCAGTTCTGCCGGCAGGAAAAGGGACTGGGGATGCGCAGGGAGCTCTTCCACACTCTTCACTTCCCACCCCGCTGCATTCCAGCCGAGAGCGTGACAGGCGAGAAAATAGGTGGAGGAGGAAGGAAAACGCTCCGTGAGTTTTAGCAATAAGTTATTTAACAGTGAGGGGCTGTAAATGATTGTTGTCCTCGGGTACAGAGAGCGGGGAAAGCCGGACTCGCATTCCAGTGACAGCCCCGTCCCGCTCGGGAACGGAACGAGCGCGTCCTGCCTTTTCTGTTGGTTTGGTTTTTTTTTTCTGTTTCTGCTGTACAACCTGGTAATGTCTTTGTCTCTCCCCCCCACCACCCCATTCCCGTGTGTTTCCTCCACAGCGGAGTAGCTTTGTCCAGAGCCCACTTTGAAAAGCAGCCACCCTCCAACTTGAGGAAATCCAATTTCTTTCACTTTGTTCTGGCTCTCTACGACAGACAGGGGCAGCCCGTGGAAATAGAGAGGACAGCTTTTGTGGACTTTGTAGAAAATGATAAAGTAAGGCTTGTTACCTTTTCTCCTTCCTCTTCTCCTCTCCAAATTTGATCTTCCCCCCACCCTTCCCTTCCCCACTGAGCTGAGAACTTGGAATACCTGTTGTCCCCCCCCGATAAAACACAACCAGCGCTTGCTCGGGGTTCAGGTGCTTTCCTGGAGCTGTTGCCCTCTTTGTGCTGCTGTAGTTAAAAAAAGCTTGGGAGCCGCTGTTATATCAGGAATGCAGTGGGAATTTCACATACCCACTAAAAATAAAATAAAATTCATAGGGGATAAATGCACCCTTTTTTTTGTACCTATTAGATCTTTATTAGTACTTGAATAGAAGTGGAATCTCACCTGTAAAATGTCATGCTATCTGTTGAGTTTGATTATATATGTATTTCTTAAGACCTCAGGATAACTGGCAGGACTTGAAAAGCATTTGCTTTTGGATTTTAAATCCATGTCTTGGCCGCTTCACTTTTTTTTTTCAGTTCTTTTCTTAGCCATGGATAGGATTTTTAAAAAATTAAGAATCATAACTAATTATCTCATAGGAAATTGCTGCAAAAAAACCCCCAAACAAGCAAGACGCATCCCTGTAACACAACCCTCAGGAAACAAATATCAATAACGACTCAAAATAAAACTATTGCCAAGTAATGAACACCTTAAAACCCAAACTCACTGAGCCTTCCCACTGCTTTATATTTGAAATGCACAAATTCTTCTCCGTGCATTGAAAAAGTTGAGAGCACAATGGCAATAAGAGAGGGAGAGAAGTTCTTGAACTCCTACAGGAAAAGATGTCAGCAGTATTTTGTAGTTTGTCCTGGGTCACTCGGAAGGTTAATACACCCCAATCAGTGGGATTCACCTCTCGGAATTTTAATGAACTTTCTTGTCACTTCCATCACGATTATCCGCTTTTGCATTTTAAATGTGCCAAGTGTAAAGTTCTGGAAGGGTTTTTTTTTCTTTCATTCCCCCCCTCCCCTCAGGAACAAGGCAACGAGAAGACCAACAACGGCACTCACTACAAACTGCAGCTCCTCTACAGCAACGGTGAGTCCCCTTCCCGACCCCTCCCGGAGGCTGCACGGGGTGGGAAAAAAGGCTAAAAAGGCTGTAGGTGCTGGGATTGATTCCTAAAAACCCCAGAAATCCCCTTTTGTGAGGCCCCTTCGCTGCTGGGATGGGCCCTGGAGTTTACCTGGGCTTGGGAAACCAAACCCCCCGGGCTGGTTGAGGGCGTTTAATGAAGATAAAAGATGAAATATTAAGGTTTAATACCAAAAGGAGATGGTTTTGTGCTGCTGCCGAGGGAAGGGAGCCTGCAATGACGCTGTTTGTTCCTCCTCTCCCTCGCTGCAGGAGTCAGGACCGAGCAGGATCTCTATGTCAGGCTCATCGATTCGGTCACTAAGCAGGTGAGCAGAGCTGGGATGTACCCTCTTATCCTGTCCCTCCTCATCCTTCCTCTCTCCTCAACATCTCCCTGCCTGCTTTCATTCCTCTGCTTCATTTTCCCCTTCTTGTTCGTCTCTGTTACACACCTGGTTTTGAGGTTAATTGAAAAGTGATGCTTTTCAGTCTCTTTTTTAATTCCCCCCCTCTCTGTAGGTTTTATCCCCTTTACCTCAATATTTGTGTAATATTTGTCTTTTCCCTGCCCATAAAGGCTTTGGGGGAAGGCCTGAGCAGTGGTAAAAACCCCTTCCCCTCACACTTAAATATTATGATAAATAATGCTCCTGGCTTACCCCTCCTTCTCCGAATTTTTTGCAGCCCATAACTTACGAAGGACAGAACAAGAACCCCGAGATGTGCAGAGTGCTGCTCACCCACGAGGTCATGTGCAGGTAAGATGACTTGATTTGCTTCCTTAGATGCCAAAAAGGCCTTTCTGATGAAGCTCTAGGTAGGAAGAGTTTGATTTTTCCCATTTGTTTGGTTTTTTGTTGACTCAGGGAAGTTCTTTGTGTAGGAAGACTTTCTTTTTACGCGTGGGTAATACTTGATTTGAGTTCAAAGCAGATATTTGGGGTGTTTTTTGGCTTTTTTTCTGGCTTTTCTTTTTTTTTTTTTTTTTTTTTTTTTTTTTGTCCCTGCAGGAGATTTAGCAACCACAGCTGTGCTGGTTTTGTTTAAATGAGGCCTTTGCATGTGCTCTTTAAATGGAGACTTTTAGATGCTGATTTCTTCCAAAATTCCTTCTCACCTGATGAGAATGAGCAGTTTAACTTCCATATTTTTACCTGGAAACCACAAGGCAGTTTGGTGTCATTTTCTTTGGTGAACTACTTTAATTTTCTCAGTTAAACTGAACATCATCAATGCTCTTTAATTTTGCCCCGACCATCAGAGAAACCCCTCGAACCAAAACCCAAACCCTTCCTTTTTATACATGTCAACAGTATTCAGGGAGCTTCTACTTTTTAATGAAAACACACCCAATTTTAGCATGTAAAGTTATAAATTACAGGGTAAAAACGAGGATGTCTTTAATAACATCTGTGTAGGTCTGAAGTTACATGTACCTCACGTATGTACATCGTGCTTCCATGGTAACTTATTACTTTTCCTGTCCTCCTGTAATGAAGTTTTTTTCAACACATGTAACAATGCAAACAGCCAATGTTCTGATATTAAAACATGTTAAATTGTGCATGGAATGTTCCTTCATGAAACGAGAAGCAAACCCCGATCTTGGCCTTTCTTAAACACGGGTTGGGATTTCTTGTGTCGGTGGGAGAGGGTTTGAGTTTTCAGACTGAATGTTGCTTCTTTTCATGGTGCAGTTTGCTGCTTGATTTTTTTATTTATTTATTTACTTACTTTTCAAGTTAAGGGCAGCTTCTCTGGGCAGAATTTTTGTCCAGGGAAAGTCTCAGTTTCGGTATTTAATTATTTCAACGATTCTGTTACTTTATGTAATAAGAACCAAGTTTATGCATATTATTTATCTCTTGTGCTTAGCTCTAATTGATTAAAAAAAAAAAAAAGATGAGCTTTTGGCCAACATTTCCACGTTTATACCCAAACACAATGTATGTCCTACATGAGGGATGCAGAGGATGGGCTTTACAAGGACCTGTAGATGTAGCAGCAAAGATCAGAGGTCTATAAGTTACTTTCTGGCACATCTAGAACTTTTCTATGTATTTAAATATACATATTTATATAAATCCATGTAGTTCAACGTCTTCACTCTGACTAAGTGGGCGTTAAAGAAGAAAAATCTGCATTGTGCAATTAGGCCGTGGCTTGTGATAATAAAATAGCAGTGACCAACCCCACTTCATCTCTTCCCCAAAGTGCAGTTCTAGCTTAAAATATTTCAGCACCTTCTCACCCAACTGGACTTCCTGGAATTAAAATCCACCTGGCTCTTCTCCTGCTCCCTATCCGTGCCTTTATGGCATCAAAAGCTCTGTCTGAGATATCTGATGCTTGTAAACACTCTGTACTCGATTAAAGCCACAAATCTAACCCTTTATCCTGATCAGACTGAACTCTCCTGCCTGCCAGATTACCCAGGGAAGAATTGCAAACCCAGGGACGTCCTTGCCTTGTTAAAACACAGATCAGAGCAGGAAATCAAAGGCGTTCTTGTAACCTAATCGAGACATTTGATTTTCGACGCCCCGCGCTGATGGCCCTGCTTCGAATAACGCCCAGGGAACGGCTCCAGTTAAACTTGACATTTTATTTTCATTTCTTTTAAGCACAGCAATCAAACCTCCCTCGTTGTGCTCTGCTCTTAAGTGGCAGCATCAGTTTTTTAAAGGCCCCCCAGTTTAGTTGGCGTCAGGAACAGTCCATAAAAATTTAACGTGCTGTACCCACTCTGCTGTCCGAGTTGATGCCTCCTGCTTTTTAAAGGAAAAACAAGAAGGGTCTGTCTGTCTTTTTGCTCTTCTTCCACTGGTTGAAGGTAGTTTTTTTTTGGGGGGGGGATGGATTTTTATAACCACACAAGGAGATATTTTTTGCTTTATGGAGACAAACGCACCCGAAACTCAGCGTTTTCCCCCCTCAGACAGTGACAGATGCATCTTAGCAGGAAAGTTGTCTAAATATTGATATGGCTGCACCAATCTGTCACCTCCCCCCCTCCTAAAGTTCACCCCTCAGCTCCCAATAATCAGCTCTATTTATTTATTCATCTACCCCTCTGAAATGTTCCCGTTTTGGTGGGAACATTGGCAGTGTTCTATCATCACTGCCCCTATTAGGTGGGTTTGTGTGGAATAACACAAACCCCCCCAGGCTGGAAATCAAGGTAAACACTCTCCTCTGCTGGAATAACTTTATTTCCACCCCCTCTCTTCTTCTTCTCTTTCTCCCAATTATCCACTGCCAGCAGAGTAGTTGTTATGCTGCTGCCAGCAACCCCGTATGCCCTCAATGCTCAGAGGGTTAAAAGGTATTATAATTTGAACAGAAGTAGTCTCAGGCCTACAGCTGGCTAATAACAGAGTTGTATTGAGTGGGAGCGAGCCCCACAGCTGTGACTTTCGCCACAAGGCTCAGACTAGACGGGAGCTCTAATCAGCTGGGCCAGGCGGCCGCTGGGGCCCGTGTCTTTATCGGCCAGATGGTGTGAATTTAGACACTTTTGTTATGCAATTGCAGGGAGGAGTTGGGGAGAAGAAAACAAAACAAAGGCCACCACGCTGCGAGCTTATTTGAGTTTGAAATTAGAGACAGATTTTTTATTTATTTATTTATTTATTTATTTAATTTTTGGTGTCGGGATGCTGAATTTATTTATTTTTTTTTTATATATAAAGCCGTTTTAGGCAGGCATGAGGGTGTAAGTTTGGCTTTGGTTTGTAGGGCTGGTGTTGTCTCCTCGTAACATAAACCACCGTTTTCATCACGTAGGTCTAATTAGAAGAGAAAATATAACAAAAAAAAGGTGCAGGAAACAGAAGTCTTCAGATTTGATATTCACCTTAAGCAAGTGAGCATCTCTAAAGGCCAGCATTGTAGCAGGAAGGGAAATATTGGGGAAGTCACAGCAATAATTTGCTCGAAGGGAATAGTGTAGGTTTGACCCCGGACCACCAGAGTTTGGGGTTTTTGGCATGGACTGGAATTGGAAGGAGTCGATTGTGTCACAGGCAGCACTTGTGGAACAAACCCAGTGGCAACGCTGGGGGTGGATACTGAGGTGAAACACTTGGAAATGGGGATTTAAAGATCTGAGAGGCTTTTCTGCTAAAATGTTGGGCTGGAATATCCTCAGTCTCACTGTGGTTTCCTGATCATTCACTGCAAGTGACTCTTCTCACTAATTAAATATTTTTTTCGTGTGTATTTGGGCTCTGAAAGTGTTACAGGCAAAGGGAACAAATCCCATCACTCTGAGAAGAATCTCCTACCCAAAAGTGATAAGAATGTAGGTGTTGGTGGAATATTTGGAGGACTTTAACTGCAAGGCACAGCTTTAGAAAGAAAGCATTTTAAATATTACAAGTGCAAAGTTCAGAACTGCAGTAATCATGAAAATGAAAATAAATGAAGGTGCACTTATTGCAGAGCCCAGAAATGTTCAGTCTCACAAAATCCATCCTAAAAATCTCTGCCAAGGAGTGGCAGCATCTCTGGAAGAGTGGCTGAGGTGCTGAGAGGGGGTTCAGGTACTGCTGGTGGATTCTTGGAGGTTACTGGGGTGCAGTTAAATCAGAATTATTTTAAGAGCCACCTTCAAAAGTTACATGAATAAAGGATATTTAATTTAATCTTATGGCAGAGGGGGGAAGCAACTGCTGTTTCAGCTGTAAAAAAGCGAAGGAAACACGACAGAAATGTTTTAAAAATTGAGTTCCTCTGGTTGCTTTATTATAGGGACACATAAACCAGCAAGGCATTTATTCCCAGTGTTATTTTCGATGCCTCCATCTACTGGACATGCCAAAGAACATGCCAAATTGATGTTATTCCGAGAGGGTTTTCTGCTTTTTTTGGGGGTGGGTTATTCTTATTTTCTTCTTCAGAAAACATCTCACATCCTGGCTTCGGGTCCAAAAATACCCCATTCTTTATAAACAACTCTTGGAGCAGGGAAATACATGAAAGATGCACTTAAAATAAAGTTGGGGGAAGGAGGGGCTGGGATATTCTGAGCTGGTCTGAATTTCCAGAGCTGCACTGAAGTCGATGGAGCCCTGACAATTTACAGCAGCTCCAGGGGCTGCCCCGGGGATTTTTAAATATTTAGTGTCTCCTTTTATTTTAAAAGGACTGGCATCGATGAATAAGTGCAGGTTTGAGGCAGAGGGAATGTAGGAATGTTGAAACACTTAGAGCTGATCTATTCAAATAGATCTGCCACTTCCAGCTCATCTTGCTGGGCAGTTCCAACCTGGGAACAGGAACTTCCTGGCACAGGCTGGAACTGCAGGAGGAAATGCAGGCACTCGGAATTTTTCACATCTGAGAGAGGTTTTTTTGGTCTAACTGCTGATTTTAGGTGTTTATCGTGGCATATTTGGCATATCAAGAAAAAAGCCACTTTTATATTTCATCCTGCCTTCAGTGAGTTCAAGTATTTTATTTAAATTGTTATATTTTTTTTTAAATTTTATTTTTAATTCCTCTGCTTGGAATTGCTCCCTGGCTGGAAAACTGTGGGATTCAGACTGAGCTGAGAATTCTATGAGTATATTCAGCCCTGTGCAGACCCCTAAAAAAACCCAATTCCTCCATTTCATAAGAGTAAATCTGAACAATCTGCAGAGTGAAACGTCACTGAGAAGGACATTTGTGTAACTTAAGGCAGAACCTGATCTTTTGGTGACTTTTGAGGGATACTGGACTTCTAAAAGAGTCTTCTCAAAGTTTTGGGTGCCTCCATCCTCCCCCTCCCATGCTGGAACAACCTTGTTGAGCATGAAAACAGCTTCAATCTTCACACAGCTTTTTGTGTTGCCACAAATCATTAAAATTGTGATTTTTTTTTTTTTTATTTTTATTCAGAGCAAGGACTGTTTTTAAAGTCTATTAAACTTTAGCTACTCAGCTGCTGTATGTGCAAGGGGCATCACCCAGGCCAATGAGTATATGAATAAAAATAAATCATCTCTTGATTTTTAAATTATTTTTAAAATTAATGAATATCATTGTTATAAAAAGTGTATAAATACATGCTTCATCTTAAGGTCTCGCCAGCATGTCTTTAATTTTGGTTTTCTTTCCCCCTGCAGTCGGTGCTGTGAGAAGAAAAGTTGTGGCAACAGAAACGAGACCCCGTCCGACCCCGTGATCATCGACAGGTAGGAGATGAACCCTCCTGTTCCCCAAAAAAAAAACCATCCCAGGATCGCTGTTCCCACCCTGAGGACCTTTCTTGCTGGTTGCCTGTCATTGTCTGCCCTTTGGTGTTTATTTTATTTAAATCCAGCTCCACTTGTGTCATTTTTTTACTGGGGCCGAATATTCCGTGTGTGCCTCTGCAATACTTTCTGCTCTCCAGGGGTGTGATCCAACTGGGATTACTGAGGGGAGGTAAAGCCTGGAGCAGCCTGGCAGCTTCAGTGATGTTCCTTAAGAAAAGAACAATATTTCTGTAGAAAAATGGGCAGGAAGGAAGGGGTGAAGGCAAAAGGTGCAACTCATCAAGGTGGGGGGATTAAAACTGGCAGTCTGGGGATTGTGAACAATTTTAAGTAGCACAGCTGCTTCAAATATTACTCAGGTTTAGGTTGTCTTGCCAGTTTATCAATTGACATCAACGGGGGGGAGCAGCAGTTTGCTAAATCACGACCTGGTGCATTAAAAAGTTGTGTTTGGTGTAAGAAAACTCGCCTGTGGAAGTCGCTGGCTCTGAAGTGCCCAAGATGTGGAGCTTCACAGAGGTTCAAACAGGAAAAAATCGGGATAGGCAGAGCTGTTTGAAAAAAAAGGAGCACAACAAGCAGGGGCTCCAGAAGGAGAACAGTAAATAAGGAAGAGCCAGGAGGAAATGTTTCCCCCCAGATTATTCTGCAGTAACTGTTGAAAGAGCTCCTTCTCCCTGAAGCAGCTGGTACAGGGGGCCAGTGGAGAGTTGCTGCTGGAGTGGATTGATTGTGGATTCAGTTTTTATGTCTGTCTGTGTCTGGTGTGCTCCATCTCCAGCCTAATAAGCATTATTTGTCATGGTATTGCTTGTGAGTTTTCTTTGGCGTTCAGAAGGGTCGAGCTGGTTTGAATAAAGATCTGCAATTGTTTCCTGGATTTTTTCCATCCTGGTAAATCTAAATAATTTTGGAACTCTGCTGTGATGGGGTTCTTCTTCCACTCCCTTTTCCCCCATGGCTTTCCCTTTTAATTCTGTATTTACAGGTTGTGGCTGGGGGGGTCAGAGCTGGGCTGTTTGTGGGGGTGTGGGGGGCAGTTGGTGCTTCTCCAAGTCCTAAATGTGCCTGAACCTCCAGGTTCAGGCTGGCACTTTATTTCTGTGTGTGTTGGTTCTTCCCTTTCACCCCTCTGTGTGTGTGCCTCGATTGCAAGTGAAATCTGGAGCTCAGTCAGGGCAGATGAGGTGAGGAGGGGAGACAGCTGATGAAGCTGCTGCATTTGGCTTTAAAGGCAGTCACTCAGTCAGATTGAGGAAGGCAGTGGCTCCAAATCTGCCCTGCTCTCTGCTGGTGACATGGCTTAGTGAACAGAGTGGTGAATAAAAGCTGAACTCAGAGCTGAATATTTTCCTTTTTTTTTTTTTTTTTTTTTTTACCACTATCCTGTAGTGCAGCATCGAGCAAGTGACTCCTTCTTGTGTGCAGCTCTTTCTCTTCCCCCTCTTCACCCAGTTAATCAGCACTGCTTTTATTTAATTGGGGGGGGGGGGGCTTTATATGGGTTCTTTAAAGGAAAACTTCTATGCTTAAGGACTTGGTAGCTGATGGAATTCCATTTCTGAGATGCAGTTTGCACCCCCAGTGATCATGTGGGTCACTGAATAAGATTTTCAGTCTGTTATTTCTTTCATGGTGTGGTTTTTTTGTTTTTTTTTTTTTTGGTTTTTTTTTTTTTTTAGTTTATTTTAAAATGAACTGCAGGTTTTTTGTAAGTAATAACTGGGATGAAGGTGGTTTTCCTCTGTTTGAAACAATGGGTAAATGTAAAATCACCAGTTCTGAGACTGTTGTGCTGGGTTACCTGTTCACTGCTGGGGGCAGACACAGCTCCTTGGACTTGGATCCCTGTCTGGAAAGGAAGGAACAGCTCAGTGGGAAAGAAATGTCAGCCACGTTGTTGTTGTTGTTGTTGGGGGTTTTTTTTTTCCTTCCCCTTGAAAGAATTCCAAAAGTTCTTATGCTGAATAAAACATTTCTGCAGCGACCTTTGCTCTGGGGGACTGGATTTAGATCCGAAGGGCCTTGCAAGTTATTTTTCCACTCTCTCTTGGAAACCAGGATGTTTCTGTAGGAAGAGGAGCTTCTTCAGGGATATTTGGCGTGTGCCTTCCCCCACAGACAAAGATCTGTAGGGCACACTGGAGTATTTATGTTCTTGTGGTGTTCTGGGTCGGAATTTTGGGGTAAATCTGACCAGAATCTGCTTTCTCAGTGATGACACGGCTCAGACATTAAACCCCAGCCACACGGAGCTCCCCTGGAGCCCAGGACTGAAAGCACTGGAACTGGGAGGTTTAAGAGACTTCAGAAATGTAAAATGTTATTTTTTTTTTTCCCCACCCCCCCCCATGGCTCAAGTGGTGGTTCTTGAAGTTCCTTGTAGTTCCTGGAAATGCGAGCGTGAACTCGGCGTGCTGATGTTTCCTTTATTGACAGCGTGGAAAGGGATCTGGAGTGGGTAGAGGGATGGAAGCTCCTTCTTTTACAGATGATACTTCCCTGTGAAAACTGCATTTTCTCAAGCCTAGGTTATAATCATTTAGTTTGTTGCCTTTCCCACCCCAGTTGTGCAAAAAACAAGGAAGTTGGTGTTTGGGTTAAGAGGTCGCTGATGCTGCAAATTAACTTAATTCCTCATTTTGCTGCAGCTTTGCTCTCTCATTTTAGGTGATCTGTGTGGCTCTGGATAGAAATTCCCCATTCATCAGATGGGAACGATCTTCTGATTTTTATTTTCTTTGTGTTTCCTGAAGATTTCAGCTCTTTAGGGGAAGGTCCTTCTGTGTGCTCGTTACTCTTCGTGCTTTAATGAGTTTACTGAGACTGTGATCTAATTGAAGCCTCCAAGGTCCTGGGGAGAATTGGGTGCCTTTTTTTGGTTGAATGGTTTATTTGCCTTTTTTTTTGCCTTTTTCCCCTCTTCTCTTACAGAAACAGCCTTTGGGCTCGTGGAACGTTTAGCTCAGGTGCTTTCACAACCCAAGACCTGAAGTCCCAATCCCTCCTACTTTTATCCTAAACTCTTCCTGATTGTCCTGTAAGGGGTTTAATGTGTGTTGCTACCTCATTTTATTTATTTGCTTATATTGATTTACTTACTTAATGCTTGTTGTTACCGCATTTTACTGATTTATTTATCCTGGGGAGGGGGTTGTTGGGATGTGGGGAATGTCACTGTGGGTTGGGATGTGCTGTAAACCAGTGAGGGCCAAGCCTGCAGCTGGGTCAGCACTGCCTGCCACCAGCTGAGCACTGGGCACACTGGTTTCACTGGGTGGGGGAACTGCAGCATCCATCAGCTGGCACGTGCTGTCACAATTTAGGGGGTTTATATGATTATTATTTAAAAATAATAACACTCCAAGCCAGGAGCACAGCTGGCAGCTTGTCAGCACCCCTGTGAAGGAGCAGAAAGAGCCTGGATTACATTCCTGGGCCGTGGGGGTCCATCCCTGCCTGCAGAATTGGGGCACCACGGATGGAGGTTTCCTTCCCTGCTGGAAGGACAAACAGAGGAGGGAGCTCTCCCTGGATCCCTGGCAGGTTGCACAGGCACTAAAGATCACTTTGGAAAGTTGTTGGCAGGCTCAGACCTGTGACCTGCAGTGTTAAAGTGCTGTATGTGAGGTGTACACGTTAATGGGGCTGGGCTTTATGTCTCCTGTAGGGTGTGTGTGTGTTCCCTTTCCCTAAAAATGGCATAGACATTAATTTGCATTTGGAAGGATCTAACTTGACAATGAGTGCAGATTCCTGTTTCTTTGGATCCCCAAAACCACTGGGTAACACAGGGTTATTTCCCAGTGCTCAGGGGCAGAACAGCCTGGATCCCATTCCCACTGACCCCAAATTGCCTCATCCCCTTAAGTCACACAAATCCCTGCCTCAGTTTCCCCCTTCATGCCAAGCATTAGCAATTACCTGGCTGTGAAAAGTGGTTTCAGGCCCTTTCACAGGAGCTCTTGTTGTGATTTTTCCTCTCTGTGCTGCCAGCAGGATTTAACCCCCGTGGCAGGGTCCGATTGTCCTTGCCCTGCTCTGCTCTCCCTGCTCCTCCTGAGCCTGCCAAGCTGCAAGAAATGCCTCCAATCTGTTGCTGCTCTGGGGGTGAAACCAGGAGCCACAATCCACTCAGCTCCCTGTGTGCTCCAGTCCCCCCTTCCAAAGCCCCAAAAAACCTCCAAAGATCCCTCCTCTTGTCCTGGGGAGTCCAAGTCCTTTGTTCCCTGCTAAACCCTGCTCTCCTGCAAGGAGCTGCTGTTGTGCCATCTGTCCCTTTATGAATTTTTTAGTAGACTGGATGTTTGTGGGGAGTCAGTAACTCAAAGTGCACCATCCCAGCCGTTTGACAAGTGCTTCTCTTCGTGCTTAATTTGTTTGTTTGCTTCTTTTTTTTTTTCCCCTCCCTCCCCTCCCCTCTTTAAGGCAAAAAGAAAATTCTTTACTAGTTTGCTGTCCAAACCATCTTGAAATTTTTGATGTGTGCAAACACTAAGAGCTTGTAAATGGACTAAACTGGAGACTAGCTTGTGTCACTTAATGTTTTTCATTTTGTGTCGACAGACAACAGATTTTCCAGCAAGCTGGCAAGCCAAAAGAAGCTTAAACATCTTTTTTTGAGTGCGCTAGAGAAATGAAAATGGGCTGGTTTGGTCTGGGGAAGTCCTGGGTTCTGCTCCCTGCATTTTTCTAGCCATTGACAGAATCTCTGTTTAACTACAAACCACATGTGGAATTGCCTTTCTCTGGTAACCCAAAGATCCATGTGCTGGGAACTGATGTGTGGGAATACAGGGGTGATGTGGAAAACAGTGGAGACTGCACAGATTCATTAGGGAATTAATCAGAACTGGGACCTGCTTTTCCACTGTTGTTCTGTGGAACCAGACCAATGTGCTGTCACTGTGACTGTGCAGCCCTTCCATCCCGGGCACCTCACCCGAGAGATGCTTTTTTTGGGATGTGCTGTAGGGAAAAAGAAAAATGTAATTGGTGGGGCTCTCAACCAATATTGACCCCTTTAGCCCCACTAAATCTGTAACTGGAACAGCCAGCACGTGTTCTGGTTGGAGAACTGCAAGGGAAACCCGGTGAAGTCTAAGCAAGGACATATTATACAATTTAAAGAAATATAATCTGACTATTTCTACTACTGCCTGGAAGCCTGAGGAAAATAAGCCCGATGAAGACAAGACCCAAAGGATTTTAGCAATTCTGCATAAATCAGATAAGCCTGCACGATGCTTGAGAGCAGTTTGGACACAAGCATGGATGAATTCCAATCTTGTTAGATTAGCTGTGCTTTGGTTGAGATAAAAACACTGAATGGTGCTGGCTGGGTAAATCCTGCCTGAGCAAGGCAAAGTTCTGAGCAGAGTTTAAACAACAGCAGAAGAAAATTCCCTTTTAAACTGGGGGTTTGTCCCTGCAAGGAGGAGAAGTGGCTGCAGTTTGTGCTCAGAGGGTGAGGAGCTGCAGAGCCAGGACAGGGAGAGCAGCCTGAGGAGCCACTGCAATCAATGGCTTTGGGATTGGTGGAAAGGGAAATGGGATACGAGTTTCCCATGATCTGAAGCACCTCTGGGAATAGAGGCTGAGGGGAAAGTCCCTGTGCAAACAGCACAGAAGAAATCCTGGGCGTGCAGAGCAGCCGTGTGTGACACGGGACCTCCAGGACTCTTTGGAAATGGATCTGCCCGGATCCATCTGCCCTCATCAGTGAAGCTGCCAATATTCCAGAGTATTTGCATCCCAATCAAAGCATCCTCTCTGTATTTATGACCTGAAATGCTCCTCCTTATCACTTTTGCATTCCTCTCGGCCTCTGTCTAGACCTGATTTTATGGACTTGTCACTTCATCTGCCCCAACCCCTTTTTGTTGCTGCCTCTCGCTTTCCTTTTGAACCTTTTGGTTTTGTCCATCCCTTCCTTGGCTGTTTCTCTCACCATCTGTTTCTTGAGGGGGGGGGAGGATCTCATAGATTTTTCTACCCTGGAAACATCCCAGGATTTCAGCCTCTCTGAAGCTGGAGCTTCACCCCTGGAGGAGTCCTCCCAATTCAGGTGTCCCCTGCTTTCAGATCCTCCCAGTTAGTGTTTTCCTGCTTCCAGAAAGGGTATGAAGTCATTTGTCCTGCTTGCAACATCACCCCAAGTCCTTATAAAAGGAAGGCAAGACTGAGATTGGAAACACATAATGGATATCTGAAGCTTTCTAAAGTCAGCTGGAGATGTAATTTTAAGGATATTAAGGGTTTGCATGGGTAGGAGGCAGAGTTTGTGACACAGTGAGGAGTGGAATCCCAGTCCTGTGTGTTCCACCATGGAAGCACGTCCTGGAACTGCATTTCCTCTCTGCAGCTGTAATTCATATTCCCCTTTTTCTCCCCGATTTGGATCTCTAACACGCTGCTGCCACCCAACCCACCTTTCTTTTGCCTTCTTTCCCCTTCATTTTATTTTTTCTTTCTCCCTCTCCACCTCCTCTGCTGATTCCCTTCACACAGAAATGCTGATTTCTCCGTGGGCTTCCCACTTACAGCTCCACATTTGGTGGCTTTCCCTTCAAGTGGAGTCCACGGAGCTTGTAAATTGTGTTGGATCAGTGAGTCCATAATGAGGCTTCCAAGTCCAAACAGTGCAATTCTGCTGGGATTTTATTGTTCATAAAGCTCCTTCCCTGGGGAGTGATAGAGCCATTAGGTGTGTGCTGTGTTTAATATTTGGCCATGACAGGAAGCAATAATTTTCTATCTTTTACTGGGGCTCCTGAGTTGTTTTTAAGCACTCAGCTTCTCTGAGTCTCAGGGACTGGGAGCCCATTAGGCAAAAGGCTCTTCCCTGCGTGGGTTTGTGCCTCCCTGCAGAGGCTGTTTCAAGATAATAAAATAAAATGAAGTGGCAGCTGATTGTTCTGTGCTGGCTTGGAATCACTTGCCCCTCTCAGGAGCTCCCGGTGGCTGCCACTGGCAGGAGTTGGCAAAAGCTTTTTTTCCCCACACGATGGCATTTCTCATGCTGAATTGGAATTGATTTATTTTTATTATTTATCACAGCAGAGAACAACCATTGTTTGTTTGGGTTCAACCCCCTGCAGGGGCTGCTCACCTGAGAGTTGGGCTCGATGACCCCAGGGGTCCCTTCTGACTCAGAATATCCTGTGAGACATGTTATGGGTTTGGATGTTTATCTGGCCCAAATCCGTGTCAAACCTTCATTTAACTGCAGCAGAAGCAGGAGCAAGGTTGTGTTCAAGTGTTCTGGAAGTGGTTTTATATAAATATATATATACAAAAGAAATAATAAACCAAAAGCATGGATGAATTTTGGGTGCAGCCTGTAGGAAGCTGCTCCTCTGTCGGTCCTTCCCTTGTGTTCCCCTCCACTTTCTCCAGGGGATGTGCCACCAGTGGAGATGATGTCACACATTTCTCGTGCCCCCCACCCTCTCTGATTCCAAGCTGCTTTTCAGCCTGATTATTGCAGGTGTTGCCTTGCTCTGTGGTTTTTTGCTCCAGGGGAAAACTTTTCCACTCCCTTCTTTTCCCGCTGGGTCCTCTCCTTGATCTCCGCAGTTCTGTGCTGGAGATTTGTGTCAGGAAGGGGAAAAAAAAATAAAATAATTGCCTTGCTCTGCACCCCAGGGAAACCACAACAGCACAAGGTACCTTTGCACTGTGTTCCTTCTCTAAACCCAACCTTGGAGGAAGATCCTTGAGTGTTTGAAAAGGGGTGGCACAGGAAAGGTAATTAAAGAGGAGTTTAAAGCCAGGACACAGTGAACACATGAAATTATGGCATAAAGAAATGACCCTCTAAGCCCAGGGTGCTGGTGCCAATACAAAATGGATTTAATTTTTTTTTTTTCTGAGGTGTGTTCAGGTTTTCTTCTGCAACGTTGATAAAAAGTTATTTCAGATGGATCCCCGTTCAGCAAAGCAATTAGCTCTGGACATTATGAGGAGCATGGATGTAATTATTTCATTTAAAAAAAAAGAGAAACTGCAAAGATTTGATATCTGGGCTTCTGGTTCCTTTCACATTTCTTAAGTTTCTGTAAGAAACTGCAGTTCTTGAAGCTTCTATTTTTTTTTTAGAAATGATGAAACTTGGGATTCTCACGTTCACATGAACCTAAGACTAAAAACTCTGATTTAGATGATTGATAAAGCTGAGAGGTATCTCCTTTCTACCACTGATCCAAATGTTAATGCCATTGATCTCAAGTTTTTCCTGTGGAAAGCTTGGAGTGGTCCTTGAATTTATGGCTGCTGGGAATTTCCCTGGGTCCTCGGCTTGGTTGTGCTGGATTGTAAATTGGATTCTGAGTCTTGAATAGAGATGTTTTCCAACTCCCTGCTCTCCTCAGGAACGGGGGGTGCTCAGTACCTGGAAGAAAAGGAAGGAGGAATTTCACAGTTGAAGCCCTGCCAGTAAAAATCCTTCTCCTTGATGCTGACAAAGTATCTGCTCAGTCAAAATTCCTCTGCTAAAGAGGGGGGGGAAAAAAATATCCAGTGTTGTGTTGGTGTCACTTGTTGACACAGAACCTCAAAAAAACAAAATATCCTCTGGGATGTTTTGGTTAAAGGTGTTTTTTTTCCTTTTTTTTTCCTTTCTCTTTCCCCCCTTTCTCTTTATCTCAAGCATTTCCCAGCATTCCTTCAGGGACATCTGGTTCTCTCATTTTCCAGCTTTACTTTGGTGCCCTTCAAAAAGTGTCACTGTCAGTCCTTTCTCTTTAGCCAAACAACACAAGCAGGACTGTAACCCTGCCCAATAAATTGCCTAAAATATATATTAAATATATATATTTTTATATAACAATTATATATAATTATATATAATTATGTATATAATTATATGTATAACAGAAATGATTTTTAATGCATTGATTGAAATATATGGATTTATTATTTCTACTTTTTATTATTTTTTTATAATTTTATTATTTATTTTATATAAACATATACAAATTTATACATAAAACATAAATATATTACATTAACATATTATATATAGATAGATATATAAAATATATATGCAGAAGCAGAGATTAAAACCATTTCTAGGATGGCCAATGTGACTCCGTCCCCTTTTGGGTATTTTTCTGCACCTTTTTTTTTTTTTTACAGGCAAAATTCATCTTTGTTACATACAAAGATATAGGAAGTTCAATCTTTTCCTTCACTCGTGCATTGGATGGTTGTTTTGCTGCTTTTTAAAGCACAGTTTCAGCAAGGGGAGAGCTGGTGATGTATAAACCCCTCTATTTATGCAGATCAAAGCCAGGTTTGGAGCAGCATGGGCTCCAACTCCTTGATTAATGGGAATTGTTGTGCAGCTGAGACAGTTTAGATCCTCTCCTGGAACACTTGTGGATATCCTAATATAAGAAAGGCTTGGACTGTATATTAATTTAGAGTTATTTCTTTAATCCTGGCACTTGGTGGCTCCTGAGTGAGTTTTGTGAGCTCCCCAAATAATGCAGTAATTTCAACTTGCACCTCCCAGTGATTGCTGCCCTCCATGGAAATTTATTTGTTTATTCATTTGGACTCAGTGGAAAAAATTCTCCTTCCTCCCCATCCCACAGTTGTTTAAACCACTCTGATATATCCTAAAGTAATTTCATAAAACTGAATAACCATTTAAATGCTTTCAGCAGCTTTAAAAAAATTGGCTTCCAGAACTCCTCATAATTTTCTCCTAACTGGCAAAACAGTAGGTTTTGTGACTTGTTGAAACTGTCCTCAAGGACAAGAAGTTTTTCTTTATAAAACCTTTTTCTACCCCCAGGATGCTCTTGCAGCCTTCTCATGTTATCACCAAGGAAAAGTGATCTCAGATGAAAAAAAAATTAGGGATAACTGGGAGCTGGGTTAAATCCTCCATGAGGATTATCCCACTCATCTGCCCCAAACAACCCCTGCTAACGATGGGGCTCTCCCATTTCCAGACTGCTGGTTCTAATTGACGTTACTTGAGCTGCTCTGTTTGCTGCTCAGCAAGTGGCAACCGAAACGTGAGATGGCTTTTGGAGGGTCTGTGTGAGAAAAATTTACTGCCAAGGCGGTGCCACCGAGGAGCTCCTGGCTGTGGGTGACATTCCCCCCCTGTGCAAACACAAAAACTGCCTCCCAGAGCTTTTTTTTTTGTTGTTCTGTATTCCCAAATATTTGCTGTAAATGGCAGCAGCCTCGTTCCTGGGCTTGCAAGGGCCAGGTGGGGTCACCTGTGTGTGTGAATCCAATGATCCACATGGAAAACTGCCCTCTGAGCTCGTTTCCCACCTAGAGGCTCACCGAGGGAAACTCCTCCTCCCCTCTCCCATGGAAAATGTCCCACAGAAACTGCACAGTTCCCCTGCCTCTCCTAAGCCCTGTTTTCTCCTGGAGTTCCCCATTGTTTTGCCAGCCCACCCATCACAAAGCAGAGGTCACATCAACATGACCTTTGGCTGGTACGAGGAGGCTGCTAAATAATTCACGTGGCCAACTCGATTTCGGGGGTCCACATTTGTTTTTTCCACTCTCCTAATCAAGATGCTCATTTAATTCTATTCCAGCACCTGTTCAGCAATTAACACCCTACAATTTGCATCTTACCCTGACATTTGCTATCTTTCCAATTAGTTTTTATATCAGTATAATTAGGTAGGGTTATTACAGTGCATCAAGCAGGGTCGAGGATATTCCCAAGCCTTTAAGCTCTTTCCCAGATTTGTTTAGGGAAGCCACTGAGGGTAAACGGTTGATTAGGATCACTATTTTTCTTCTTCATTCAGATCAGGCGAAAACTGTTTCCCCAAGTGGCTCGTGAAAGATCAGGGAAATATGTCAGTCTGTAAGAACCAATATTATGTAGTTCATGACTTTTTGGGTGAATTTACAGGGGATTATGAGGAAGGGTCAGGCTGTGCAGCACCATTCAGGAGGGGGCATTGTGCCCTTGCTCTGTGTTAAGCTGAGAAAATTGCAGCAATGGTTGTGATTTTTAAGCTCAGGTTTTGGGGGTTAACAGGAGGGCGGGTGAAAAATCCAAATTAGAGGGCAAGCTGAGCATACTGAAATCTTGGCTTAATTGGTGAAGGCTATGGGAGTGAAATGGCCATTCCTAACACCTTTTAATTTAAATTTCACAGAAGGAAGGTCTTGCTGTTCCAAGCTGATTGGTTTGGATTGCAGGCTCTTGGGGTCAAAAATGGTCTTGCAGCCAATGTGCTGGCACAGAGGAGCTTCCCAAAATGACTGAACTCCAACAATAAGTGATGATGGAAGTGATTCCCCCCCCTCAATACACAGTGCTGGCAGAAAGGAGAGTGATGTGTGTGTAGGGAAGTGGGACAGGAGGGGGTGAGATCCAACAACATCAGAGGGGAGAAGATTTCTCTCTCACAGCTCCGCGTAGACTCCTTTTTTTCGCAGGTTTAGTTTGAAATTCTCTCCCTCCAGCCCCCAAATTCCCCTGCATCTCTCTTAATCCTGTAGGTGCATACAAAGCCTTGTATTATCAGGAGGCAGCAACGCCCTTGGCAAGATTGCAGGGAAGGATGGGACTGGAGGAAGATCCCAACTCGCTGGGTGAAGTGAAGAGGTGGAGGAAAACAAACCCCCACCACTCTTGGTGGATTGCTGCTGTTATTCTGAGCCTTCCTGCAACATCCCTTAATGATGCTCTGCAGGCCTTGGCAGGGAGGGAGAGCTGCTGGGACCCCAGAGGAGGAATCAGCCCACTCCAATTCCCCAGCCTGGAGAAGCTGGAGAGAGGCACAGAGCTCGTGTGCTGGGTTGGTAGGAGCGGTTCTAAAGGTTGCAAGCACACAATGGAGTCAGCCTTGTTTAATTTAATATTGTTTATTGTCGTGAGCTTCATCTCTCCCCACTCTGTGTTTTTAATCTCCAGGTGCTTTAGGTGGGTATCTGAATGGGTTTAGAAGAGCAGGGGGTTGGAACACCTTGGGAAATTTGGGCAGCAGGGAAGAAGTGAGGGGCTGTTTTATGGGGTGGGAGGAAGGGTTGGATGTCAAGAAGGCAAATCATAACACCAATATAATGCAATTAATTCCCTTTACCAGTGCACAGACCCAGCCCTCTCCTCAGGCTGTGGGAGCAGAATCTGACCTAAAAATCAAGAGCATTCCCATTTATTGCTCTGAACGTTGTATCAGATTGTTCTGGTAGAAGTTACCTCCTAAACACACCTGAGCTACAAAGGAGGAGAGAGGAAAAGAGAAGGAATGAACCTTCGTGGCCTGCTTACCCCCAAGGTCTTGGATGTTAAAAATTTAGGCTTTAGCTCCCCCATCACTTCTTCACATCTTCTGTGCTACCTAATAGTTTATAATAGGAATTATGATCCAAACCTGAGAGCTGGCTTGGAAAAATCAGCTCTGAGGCAGCAGTTGATGTTACAGAAATTGCTGGCTCTTAAGAACTTCTGAAAATGAAGACTTTTTTTAGCCTGTTGCTTTTGAGTTTGAGAATTCTGTTCTAAACCTCTTTTCAGGAGATGGAATGAAGTTGGTTTGAAGGATCGGTGTCCAAGGAGAAAGTTTTACCCTCAGTGTTCAGAACGTGCTTTCAGTGCATTTCTCTGTGAACCCTTCACTTTTGGGCTGCTTTATCGACTGAATCCAACTTATGGAAGTTGGGTCTTTTCCATCTGGGTTAGGTCACCCCGGTGTGGCCCTGCTCAAGGGTCTCTTGCTGTATTTTGCTGATTTATTCCCTGCTGGAACTCGGTGTGCTGCTCCCCTGAGGGCAGCTGTCCCACTCACCAGTGCAGGGACATGCTGGATCCTCGCTTTGCTGTCTCTGGGAATGGGAGAAGAAAGGGCTGAATTAAGTAAATGAATAATCATATTAATGATGTTTGCTGAGTCTCTCCTCCAGTGCTCCAGCCAGTGTAATTGCCTCAGTGCTTTGTGTGCAAGCCAGCAGGCTGATGGAGAAATATAAACAGAATTACTCCCCTCCCTTCTCCCCAAACAAGTAGATAGCCATTAATAAGGGCTCTTTGTTTCCTAAAAATCTAAAAATAGGAGCGTGATGTGCAAGCAGGCAAGATTTGTGTTCGTAATCAGCGCTGCCTACGCTGCCAACTGTATTGAATTTCCTCTAGTTTTGGGGGATCTCTCAGGGTTTTTGTGGTTGTGTTAATAGAAAAGAAGTTTCTCTGGATGTTCGTTTAAAGATTTGTGTGTGAGAAGCAGCAGAGACGAGTTTGAGCTGCTTTTTCAACCCCAGATTTGTCAACACCTTATTAACATGCAAACGATGCAAAACTCTGCAAATAGTTGGGGTTTTTTTAATTATTCTTTTATTCTTTAAAAGCAAATTTTGGAGAAATGAGAACAACAATAATAACAATAATAAAAATATAATACCAATGATAATTTTACCAATAATAATAATAATAATAGTTGAAGCCAAAGTTTCAAATAAGACAGAAATCCTGCAGGTTAGGCAATAACAGGGTGTTTGATTCCTCAGTTCCTCTCGTAAATCTCTTTGGATGAGTTCGGTGATCACAAGCCAGTCAGGTACAAAAGGATTTGGCTGCTGTTTGGAAAGAATTAGATTTGTGAGATTGATGGTCGCGCCAAACATTTGGGGTTTTTGGAGGCACTGCAGCTGGACTGGGAGCAGCTGATGGGGTGCCCTCCTCGAGGTGCTGCTGTGTCATTTTTTGGGGGGGATGTATCAGAGGGGACTGGGGTGGGAAGGGGGAGCCCGGCCAGCTTTTGCAGCCGTGAGCAGGTGCCCAAAAATTGATTTATTCTCTCCCGTGTGTCGTTCGAGGAGGGGGATCCGGCTGCATTTTAACACCTCGGGGTGCTGAATTTCCTGCCCGAGAAATGGATGCGAGCTGTCAGCGCTGGGGGCTGCAGCGATGAGGGCTGTGCCGGAGCTTTCCTGCGGGCTCCGCAGCCACTAGGGAGCTGTCTTTAGCTCGGATTGCAGCCCGAGCTCCCTGCACCCAGGGAAAGCACACCCGCTTCGCTTTTCCACCCAGAGTTTGTCGAGTAGGGGGGTTATTTAGAGAGTTCTGGCTCCGCAATGATGGGTTCGCATCCCGGCGAGTTGGGCGGCGCGTTTTCTCGGAGACCAGCTTTCCCATCTCGGTGTTATTCCCGGTTTGGATAGGATCAGAGAATCACAGAATCATAGAATTATTGAATCATAGAATCACAGAATCAGCTGGGTTGGAAAAGACCTCCGAGATCATCAAGTCCAACCCTTGATCCAACCCTGCCCATGGCACTGATGCCACATCCAGTCTCACCTGAAACACCTCCAGGGATGGAGAATCCACCCCCTCCCTCCCTGGGCAGCCCATTCCAAGGTCTGATTGCCCTCTCTGCAAAGAATTTCTCCCTAATATCTTTAGATGGGTATCTAGATGGGTATTTAGGTGGGTCATATCTTTAGATGGGTGTCTAGATGGGTATTTAGGTGGGTCATATCTTTAGATGGGTATCTAGATGGGTACTTAGGTGAGTAATATCTTTAGATGGGTATCTAGATGGGTATTTAGGTGGGTCATATCTAACCCAAACCTCCCCTGGCACAGCTTAAGATCAACCCCTTTTTTTCCTACTGATCCTCCTCACTGGCCCCGTGGTGATCTCTGTCTCACAAGGAATTTGGGTGGGATTGCCAAAAGTTCTTTGCCTCTTCTCAGAAGTGGGGCTCGGCCTTCTCACTGGAACACTCACCCCTCAGGAAGGTGTGGGGAAATGTTACACCCTCACTCCACCGGGAAAATCCCTGCTGTAGGATGTGCCCCTGCTCTCTTAAAAGATGAGGCAGCCCTGGTAATGCAAATGCAGGAGAAATTCATGGAATAACCACAAAGGCATGAGCCAGCAGCTCCAGTTGTGTTTAACATCTGAACCCAGAAATTTAATGTCTCTGCTTCAGTATCAGCAGTCAGGTTTGACTTTTTTCGGCTTCCATAAGTAGGAGGGGGGGAAAAGTGTAAGAGAAAAATAAAAAAAAAAAGAAGGAAATATTTTTAATTCCAACCCTAATTTCTGAAAAATGTGACTTGCAGCTCTTCAGGCCCATTCAGTCACTCCTAAACAGACCCTTCTCAGCCTGCCTTGTTACCACATGACACTTGAGATGGTTAAACCAGAGCAGTGGTGTCATGGCCTAAAGCTGGAATGAGCAGGAAAGAAAGTCTGGAAATGTGCTGTGTGATCTTATTTGGGGCTTGCAAGCTGCTCTGGAGAGCAGGTAGGAACCCTGCAGCCCATCTGCTGGGACAGGGGGGGCCAGGATATGGTTTTAGGAGGAAGGATGTGAGTGCACTGTGACCTCCCACTCTAAAATGTCATCACCCAACGCTGGGAAGCTGGGGATGGATTTCAGGGCTGGTTCACACCAGGGGCTCCAGCAGTGTCTGCTGTCAGACCTCGGGGCTCTGGAGTTCCCTTCCAAAGGAGAAATGACTCAATCTGCCCACCATTCCCAGACAGTGACACCTGATGTGTTTAGGTTTGGAATATAGAGAGGAAAGCTGGAGACTGGGAGGGGGAAGCTGGAGCTAAATATATATATTTATTTACATATGTATATAATCACATAAATGTATCTATATATTTATACAATAGATATATAAATATATTTATATTTCTCTATAAACATATACCTACAGATAAATAGACAGATAAAAGGGGATAGTGTTGGAAACTCAGTGATGCTTTTCACGCCTTTTGAGCAAGCACAGATGAAAAATCCTGCAGGGAGAGAACCCCAGAGCTGAGCTAACAGGAGTCTTCTTTTTGTTTGATCAAAAGACTCTCCCAGCTTTGGATCTCGGCCTAAAACTTCTCCAGCTGGTACATCTCTATGTGGGAAATAATCCAAATATGGCTCCAGGGCAACTGATGTCCAAATTTCTTTTACCAGAGTAACGTCACTGTAAATAAGTTTAGAAAAAATGGAACAGAGTGTCAAGTTGAGTAGGAGAACAGGAGAACAGGGTAGTGGTGGCTGTTCCTCACCAGACAGGAGATGGGGCTTCCCTTGCTGTCCCTCTGAATCCTTCTTTGCTCTTGCTCAGGTCCTGAGGGGAGCGGGGTTTGTGTCCAGTGCTGTGGGTGGTGACTCCAGAAATCCAGAGCTGTCCCCAGAAATCATTCCCATCATTCCCATCATCCATACATCACAATAACCCCTCGATTTTGGGCTTCTCTTTGCTCCTCCACACCTGGCAGAGCTGGGAGTTCCCATGTCCTGCTCTGGAAGCCCCAGTTGGCACTGGAGCTCATTCCCAGCAGGAATGGATGAGTCCAGCTCAGTGAGAGCTGGCAGAGAGCACTGGCACGCTGGCTATTAATTAACCAGCTGATAAAGTTTCATTTGGTTCATTTTCCCTGCAATAAACAGCTAATCATGTCAAAATGGGGACGTTTCTGAGCCCTGCAGCAGGATGGGACTGGAATGACTGGGATTGCTCCCAGCCTGTCCTCCCACACACTGCAGGCAGGGAACAACACAGGGACAACATTTCCAGAGCCAGAGGATGAGGTTAAAGAGGAAGTGGTGGGTTTGGGTGGTTAAATCTTTCACTGGATCCCTTTTGGTGGCAGCAAACAGCTCAGCATCTTTCTGCTTCCTGACAGAAGGAAACTTCCACTCAGCTGGGGGATAATGGTCATTAGAGATGGCTGGAAGCTGTTTGGTGCTTTGTGTTTGCATAAAAACACTAAAAATTAACAGTGTCAAAGTTTTCCCCTCTTAGCAAGAAGCTCTTGAAACTTGGGAGTGTATTTTTCAATTATTGTAGGGGAAAAATCCCATGCTTTTTCAACCAATAAATGCCCAGAAGAAGGTGAACAGTTGCACTGCAATACTTGAGGTCTTCTTGAGGAAGGAGCATAACTAGTAAGGGAGATAATTGTATTATGACTGTTTCAGAATTTGAAAAGTTTTGGGGGATCCAGAGACAAAAACGAAGATGAAATTACAGGACATGGAGTAGGATTGGTTAACAGTATTTCTAAATTAATTTTTAGTATCTTTTGTTGCAATAAAACTACTTTTCAGGTGTTTTTTTCATTACCAGCTTGACAAAATTACCGATTTTGATGGTTGTGTGCTAATTTCAGGGCAACTTTCTTAGTAAGAACCCTCTTTTTTACAACTTTTGAATCAGGTTAATGGATTTTTTTTGCTGATGAAGGTGTAAAACAACCAGAGCCCACATTAATCTGTGATTGGGACTTTGATCTGCATGTTTGGAATATAAGGATGGAGAATATGAGACTCTGTGATGAGGCTGACTAAGGAGAGGTCAATAATCTCATCTTGAAAGGGCTTCATAATGCTTTGTGATAGGAAATTTGGGCAGTGTTGTTCTCTCAGCACAGGCCTGGGGACAGAAGAACAACTTTTGAGACCTTTTTCAGTGTTATTTATCCAAAACTGAGCGTGGTGTGGCCAAATTCCCTTCAAACAACAACAACATCGAGCGTTCCTGCCTTGGTGGGGGCATTCCTGGGGAGTGGAGGTTTCTGGGATCCAGCTGGGAACATCCTGTGCTCCAGGCTTGGCCATTCCCAGATGTCACTGGGGTGGCATTTCCAGGCCTGATTCTGTCTAAAGGAAATCGTGTTTTTAGGCTGTGCCTCATCCTTCCTCCTCCTCCTCCTCCTCCTCCCCCATCTCCCCCTGAGCCTCATGTGGCTTTTTCCTCCTCCTGAGGTTGAGCCACAGTTGGAGAGAATAAAATAATGAATTCAGAGCGAGGAGAAGGAACCAGGGCTTTCTTTTTTAGCATTTCAATTTTTATCCCTGTCAAACGACACTGGAGGAGCTGCAGCCTGTTAATGCTCTCTCCAAGGAGCAAGGTTTCTTTTGAGACCAGAACTGGGGGGTGGGGGGAAACACAGCAGCAGCAGCAGCAGCAGCAACAAAAGTGCACCAGAATTCCCTCAGACCTGGGCACTCTCCAAAGAGCTCTGCCTGTCATAATTTACACACCTTGCCTAATTCAGAGCACATGTCTCAGCTACAACAGGCACTCAGTAGACACGCTGCTGTCTTCCTCTCAGTGGGCCTGCTGTGAGTTTGTCAGCAATGCTGTTAACAATGACAAAGTAGTTCATCAATATATTTCTTTTTTTCTTCTTTTTTTTTTTTTTTTTTTAACACCAATATCCCAGAAACAGCAAAAATCTCCTGTGCTGTTCCTGTGCTGCCTTAGGGGGAAACACAGCAGTAAATAGAGCTGCTGCTGGATGCTGAAACCCCTGCTCTTTAATCAAGGAATTGGCAGTTTGTCTTTTAATTCAGCCCTGTCTGGGGGTTCTCCTTCTATCCCAGAGGGGTCACCTGGGGGTTGGTTCTGTCAGGACAGAGCCCAGAAATCCTGCTGGGGTCGAGGCTGAGCTGGGGGCAGCACTACATGCACTGCAGAGATGTCTCTGTGGGTTCCAGGCAGAAGGATCAGGTTTTCCAGCATTTCTGGATTTGGATTCAGGGCTGTGTGGCCATGAGAGTGCAGCTTCTGGGCCTGCTCTGGGTGGTCCCCAGCTCCATCAGTGAGCCCTGGTGGGTGCAGAAGCTCTTGCAGATACGACGTGGAGAGATTTTTGGAGCTGGCCCCGCAGGGAATCCCCCTGGCTGATCCCATTTCCTGGGGATTCTCACACTGCTGCAGTACCCAGAGCCAGCTGGATGGCTCTCCATGATCCAAAAATCATCACTTCCACTCATCCATGGCCCTCCCAGCTGCCCGTTTGCCTCGGTGGGTCTGATGGGAAGGGAATAGGAATTTGTTGTCATTAAGGACTGATGGCTTAGCAGCAAAATTATTGTGAGTGAGGAATGGTTTTGGGAGCTGGAACAGTTCAATGGAAGAGTGCTGGATAAAGATGCTGTCTGGCCTGAAAGCTCTGATGAGACTCCTATGGCACAGTGAGCCTGTTTGATCCTGGAGAAACACTAAAAGTGGGAATGGATAAAGAGGATAAACATTAAGGAGTGTAAACCAGTACATGGCATGGAACTGGAATGTGGAAGTGAAGCAGAGAGAATGTTCAATGGAATGGAAAGGTTGGAGGCAAAGGAAGAAATAGGATTATTTTGAGGTATAGCTGGCTCTTGGACTTTGTTCCCAGTCACTATTACAGAATTCATGTTTATCAAGGCTTATAAATACTCTGTATGGATGTGATACTGAGAAAAGAGGGGTTTATTTCAGGAAGGGTGTAGCTAACAGCTTGCTGAGCTCTGAGACCAACCCATGCCCCTAAATCAGGCATTGCAGGGCTTCCTAGAAGGGCTCATCATAGGATTTGAAGGGTCAAACGTGTCTGAGGTGGCAACATTCATGATCACTCTTTGACAGAGCTGCAGAAAAAGTCCTTTTTAGCAGATTGGAGGAACAAATGCAGTGGGAGAGAGCAGATAAACCAATCTAGAGCTGTGAGCCTCAGAGCTCACCTTATTTCCATATAAGAACCTAAAGTTAATTAGGTTGATCTCATCCTCAGTCTCCAGGAGAACAGGCAGCCCCTGTGCCCAGCTGATGGTCACTGATGCTGCCCCTCTAGGAGTTCACTGGCCAATAAAAGGAGGAGCACCACGATTTTCATGCTGCTTTTATGAATTTCTCAACGGCCTTCAATTTTCAGCTGCTGCTTGGTGGGACAGTTTTTGATGGTGCTGGGAGATCTCACCCTGTGTGTGTGGAAGGGGCAGGCTGGGAAATGTGGGAAATGCCCCCTCCCTTGGCTGGGAAAGGGACCCTCCCCTCTGCTCACCTCCTCTCTCCCCCTCCCTCCTGCTCAAGGAGCTTGCTCTGACTCATGTCTGGCCTTTTCAACATGTGGTAAGAGTTAGAAGGAAGCTAAAAAAGCAAAAAAAAAAAAAACTGTGGGGGAAGGGTAGGATGGGAAGGCTCCACTGAATTTAACAAGACTGCTTAGAATTTGTGCTAAAATCCTACAGGGAAAGTCCACACAAACACACACACAACACAGAGCTTTTGCAAATTTAGAGCCAAGAAGTGTAAAATTTGGGTGGAGGCATCAGAATAGACATGGAGGGAGGGCCTGCAGGTAGAAAGGATGAAGAAAAAGGTGTTAAAAAGAAGACAAAGTCAGCCCCTTGTCTTAAAGCTGTTGAAGCCACATTCCATCTGATCCCAGCTGGAGGTCTGTTTGGGAAGACTGAGCTCCCACTTGGCTGCAGTGTTGGGTGTCTAAGGACAGAAAATGGATGTTGCTCAAGCCAGAGTTGCAGAATCCACGCTTCCTCCCTCCCATCCGTGTTTTTCAGCCGGGTGGAAGATGGTTTGGAATTGTTTCTGAGCTCAGCTGCAGAGGCTGAGCAGGCCTGGCTTTGCTTTGTGCCCAGCCTTGCTCCAGAGTTTATGGGAACAAACTGCAAAGCCAGTCTTAGTGCAGGTCCTGCAGGGAGAGTTTGTGTTTCCTTTGAGTGTCTTGAGGACACATTTGTTGTGTTACCTCTGTGTGGGCTTTTTGGCTGCTCGTGCACTAATTTGTTGACATAAGAATATAACCGGCTTTTCAAGCAGCATCTGCTTGTCTTTCTTCCATGAATCCTGCGTATTTTTTTACTCTGTTTTTCCAAAAGCTGCTGGGCCCACGTCCAATAACCTCTCCCCAGCTCTTCCAAAAGCAATGTTTCCGGCCATTGCCCAACAGCCTGAAGAGGGATGAGAAAAAGAGGGACTTATCTGCATGAGGGTGATGGATTGATTGTTAGAGCGCAATAAAACTGGAAAAACTAAGCCCTCCCTCCCCAGGAAAAACGTGTGATCAGTGGAGTCCACAGCAGTGAAGTTTTAAAAGCAAGGCCTTGGGGTGTAGTTTCGGCAGTGCTATAAAATCAGTTTGAAATCTGCTCACTTAGGGCTTTGATTTGTGTTTATTCACAGCACTTTAGTTCAGATGGTGCCTCTTTCCCGCTGCAGAGCTGGTGGAGTGAATCACAGAACCCTGGAATGGTTTGCTGGGAAGGGATCTGAGAGATAATCCAGTGCCATGGGCAGGGAAACCTTCCAGCATCCCAGGCTGCTCCAGCCTGGCCTTGGACACTTCCAGGGATCCAGGGGCAGCCACAGCTCCTCTGGACAACAAATGTTCCTGCATCTTCCTCGAGTTATGGACAGAGATGTAGCTCAACATGCAGCTGAAGCTGGGTTTAAGCCAAGCTTGGCTGCTTTTACCATCTGCTCTGAGAGAGGTGACCCTGAAAAGCAGCTGAGGGCACAACGTTCTTTCAAACCTCACAGGTAGCTCTGGGAGAATTTGATTATCAGGCGTGTTCCCCGGGCAAGTTTTGGGATGAAAACCAACTGAGTGACACACAGAGCCTACAGAGGGTGAACTGGTGTGCTGCCCTTGTGGCTCCAGGGGTTGTGAGCGTGGCTCATCAGCTCCTTTGGAAACGAGATCCATCTTTTCACCCAGCTCTTAACGGCCCTGTCGCAACGCGTGATTCCTCTGCTGATAGTTTGAGTTATTTCTCTGTTAACCTTTACACAGCCAATAACAAATTAAACATCATTATCTGAGTTTCAAATAGGCTGTAAATCTTGGAGCCCTGCTTGTTACTCAGGTGCCTCCAACCGGGGAGCAATAAAAGGGCGTTTAATGACGCTCCCAAAAGCAACGTGGGAAGTGTTATCAGCAAAAGGGGGGAAAACAGGGCAGTTATGAATTGTCCATGGAAAGATTAGTTTACACAAATGACAGTGATCTTGAAATGTGGTGCTGAGAGGAGTGGAGAGAGCTTTTCAAACTGCAGGCAAATGAACGTGGTTCTGATGCTCTGAAGGGCTTTGAGTCAGCAAAGTGAAAGGTATAGAGTGGCATTTTCAACAGAATCGCTCAGTGTGGCTTCTTTTTGCAACACAGAGAGTCAAGACATCCAAAACACAACCCCCAAAAAAGCCCTCCAAGATCACTGAGCCCAACCTGTGGTCTTGTCACCCTCCAGGGGGTGGGGACTCCACCACATCCCCCTTCTCCTCTCCCCTGTGAGGGCACAGGGGTGACACGTGAACCATCAGAAATGCACTGACAGGGAACCAAGTGGCATATTGTGTCAGTCCCAGAATGGCAAGAGGTCGGGGGGGCAGCCCAGGTGTGAGATAGTTTATCTGTCATGGCTCTGGCCTCCCTCGTGCCCAAACTCAGAACAAACCAGGAGCAGCAACCAGAAACTCAGAAAAATCCGAGGAAAAACCGCCCTGATTTTCCTCCTCCACTTCACTAACTCTGGGAGCAAAAAGGGTTAACAGGGTGAGTGTCTGTGTGTGTGCACAACAGCCACGGATTTTTACTTGTTTGGAGCACAATCCCTTCAGATTTTGGCCACTCAGCAAAGCCTTTTGGTCTTGTCTTGGTTGTGCCTCAGGGGTGGGGACCTGGAGCGTGGCCTTTTCCGTGCTGGGAGGCTCAGAGTTCCCAGCATCTCCAACCCTGCTTCTCCACAGGATCCTGGCTTCCCCTGAGAGCCTGGATAAGTGGGATTTGTATTTTTATATGTGATGGCCTGGCAGAGAGTTTGCAGTGGAATATAACGAGGGAGCCTGTCCAAGTTGGGGGTGCAGGAAGAACCCTTTCGAGCTGAGTCTGTTTCGTGGCGTTGTAAATGGATTTTTTTTTTTTTTTTAATGATTGCAATTACAAGTTGTGATTTATCTTTCTTAGGGGGGAGGGGGGGGTCAAGTCTGACCCTGCAGAAAGGACAGTTTGCTCCCTGCAGTGAAGAATGACCTGGGTTTGGGGCTCAGGAATGTTCTCACCTGAGGGACAAACCCGTTCACGGGAGAAGAGCTGAAGTGCAGAAGCTGCTAAAGAAAAACAAGCTCAGATTTTCCATCATTTATAAAAATATATGTCTGCAAATATTTATAGTCCATCCCTGGGAGTGTCCAAGGCCAGGTTGGAGCAACCTGGGCTAGTGGGAGGTGTCCCTGCCTGCGACAGGGGGTGGAAAAATATGAGTTTTAAGGTCCTTTCCCGGTAGTTTCAAGTAAATTGGAATTTTTCCCATATCTTTTCAGAGAACCAGCGTCTTAAAGCCTATTCTATTTTTTATTTTTTTTTATTTAATTTTTATTTTATGCTGAAAAATAGACTGTGGCATTAACAATACCACGATGGTTTCCTTTGGAGGAGGAATTATTGGCCCTGATGTGTCCTGAGCCAGATGCCAGTTTAGGAACTGGGTGATCACATTTTTTCTACTGCAATTCCTGATGGTGTTCTTGAATAACATCTGTGCCATGACCTTACAGGAGGCAAATAACTCCTGCTTTGTGCTGCTTGAAGGTGTTCCTTCCCCCAGAATTCCTTTAAAAATCTGGGCAGCTGAAATAAAAAGCGCTGATGCATTTTAATAAGGTGATAGGAAAGAAATAAATAGAAATAAATATAAATAAATAGAAATAAAAAGATGTGTTGGGGTGAACTCCAGCAGAGGATTAGAGTGTGGTTTTCTTTCTTTTTTTCTGCTCCTGGAGATGGGTGGCTTTGGCTCCCACCAGCCTAAGCCCAAGATGAGGAATTTGTGGGGAGAAGCCAGATCTTCAGCTCCTCTGACCTCCTGCACCTCAGCAGCAAACATTTGCTGCTCTGTGCCCACAGGCAGCACTTCTACTGATTCTTTTTATTCTTATTTTAATTTTTAAAAGAGCTTGTTTAGCTTTTTAACTGTTTAATACCTGTTACCTTTATTTATTACCTGAATGGGAAATACTTAGAAAAGAAAAAAAAAATAAAAAAAATCAGCTCTTAGTTTTTTTGAGCCTTGTAGAGTTCAATAAGGAGGAGTTTGCATTTCACCAGGACCAAAAAACCACCACAGGGGATTCTGTGGTTGCCCCTGGGGTGGTTTGGAGGCGAGCGAAGAGGCCTGAAAATCAGAATTTAGTGGGCCAGGAGCATCTGAGAAGTGGCTCAGCCATTTACCCCTTCACTTGGAGAGACTTGGGGAAGTTTGTGGTGCATGGAGGGGCAGCAGGACCTGCAGGGGGAGGACTCTGGGCATCGCTGGAGGTGTCAGAGGTCGGTGATCCCAGAAGTGACACACTTGACCCATTTCCCTGCCCCGCCGGACCTGGAGCAGGGAGGGAGCTCCTGGGGGACTTTGGAGCTGCAGCTTTGGAGCTGAATCCTCAGCCCTGCCCTCCCCTGAGGTGTATAATTCGGTATTTATAGCCTTTCTCTCCAACAAGGTCTATGGCACCTCGGGGACCCATTGGGTAAAGAATGCTGATTCCCTTTATGAATTTTTGATGGGGGAGGAGGAGCAAGGGAGGCCACAGGGGGAACTCGTGAAATGTTAATATTTTTTTTCTTTTTTTTTTTTTTAGCTACGTTTTGAACACCCCCCCCCTCTGATTGTGTTTTTGCTGGGATAAACTCCCCTCAATTTTCCTTCTCTTCCCTTACCCCGTTCTTGCCTGCAAAGCAAGAAAAGGAGCCAGGAAAGTAACATCTCCTACCCCACAACTTCAGGAATCCCAGATTTTTCAGCTGCTGTCCTCCTCCAAAAATCAAAATGCTCAGTAAACAGGATATTTGCCTTGAATATGGACTCAATGAGCCTCCTTTGTTCAGCTTTAGTTTGGTGGTCCATGGGGGTGGCACTCCTGGGACTGGGAGTGTCTGACTGTATTTCAGGGCAGGGGAGGAAATGAAGGCTTTGTTTTTATTACAGTGGATGAATGCACATTACTCACTTGTAATTTTTCTTCTTCCCATCATCCACACGAGCAAATGCACGCCCCTTCTTTTTTTTTTTTGCAGGTGAAATGTTCACCAGTGTGACTTTTAATCACAGCTTTAATCACAGAGGAGGTCTTGTGGTGGGGTTTTTCTTAATGTTCCTTTTTAAAAAAAATATAGATATGTAATTCAAATAAGTAAATCTGATTCTGTGCCCTCCTCTGGTGGTTTTGGTTTAGTATTTAATTAGAGGTTTCTTTTGCTTAGGGTGATGTATGGGCCATGCTGTAATAAAGAGGAACTGGTGATGCTTAATTTTTATAAGGGAAAATCAGTCAAGGGTCAAGCAGGGCAAATGTGCCCAAGCTCTCAGCAGTAAGAAAAGCCAGCTAGGACTGGTGAAAGGAGGGAAATGGTAGCACAGGTGCCCAGATAGTGATTTTGGGGGGCAAGAACTCGTTGCTGTGTGGTTTTATTGGGGCTGAGCACTTCGTGTTACACAAAACTAGGGAGAACTCAAGTGCTAGGTCAAATAAAAATTAAAAATAAACCCTCACCTCTCCGGAGCTAGCTGGTCATTCTGGTTTAATTAGTGCTCTGTTCCACTCACATTCTGCCTCTGAGGTGGGATTTGGTGCTTGAGAGTCCTATTTGAATGTTCTCATCTGGATCTGTCCCCAGACACCTCATCCACTTGCTTCCTCCTTTAATGAGAATGAGGCTCGACCTCTGTGAGCTGGGAAGGCTCTGAGATGATGCCAAATGATGCAGCAAAAGCTTTTCATGGGGTTGAGCCCCCCCTTCCCAGTGCAAAGGGGTGCAGGCTTTGCTGGGATCACTCAGGTAACTCCAAAAGCCACCAGAAAATTGAGATTTTGGGACCATTACAGGCTTTTTACTTTGGCTTTGGGGCAGGTAATAAATCCAACACTTATAATGCCTTGTCTTTTCCTATTGATTGACTCACAAAACCAGAGTTGTGAAAACAGAGGCAATCACCAACTTAGCCTTGATCCTGCAGACACTTCCAACACATTTAACTTTGCTCTCGTGGGCAGTCGTGGAAAATAAGCCACTGCCTGTGTTTTTTGGGATCTTATTGCTGAGCTGATGGATGAGGAAACTGGAAATCAGAGCTCTCAGAGTCCTGCCTGGCTCCAGGGGGTGTGCACTGTGGAGCAGTGGGATGAAGGAAAGGGCACCAGGGGATAGAGGAGGGGTCTGCTCTGCTTGGGACTTCAGAGGAGTTAAAAAAAGAACCAAAACAACAAAACAAGAGGTCTGGATCCTTGCCTCAGATTTTCCCATCTGTTCAATAGGGATTAAGATACTTTCTCTGCCTCCCACCAGGGTGTAAAACGTGGTGGATTAGACTGGCTGCTCTTTGATTCCACCTGTCAGGTGCTGTGTCACCAGGCCTGGGAGATGCTGTGCTCCCCAGCAGCTCCTTTCTGTACAGTCTTGCTCTTTGCAAGGTCAGTTGAACTTTATTTTAGAGTTCATTTTCTGTTCTCAGACTGGTGTTCCAGAATATCAATTTATTTTAACATTTCCCTTCTCTAATCCAATCCTCAGATATCCCTTTTTTGTCCTGTCTGTCACTCACACTCCCTGTTTCCCTTCCTGGCCATCACTCAGTTCCATATTTGTGCCCCTGTGGCAGTGACTTTGTGAGGTAAATTCAACTTTAATTGTGACAGTGAGATCACATTCTATTCCAAGAAGTTTTAAGGGCTCCATCACCTCAAAGCATCTTGTTTCCTTGCTAACAGTGGGCAGGATCCTTCACCTGGTAATTTGTCTTCCTGCCTTTGATATCAGCTTCAGCTTTTCTCCTTGATTTTTTCTTTTTGTTTTTGTTTGTTTGTGGGGTTCTTGTTTGTTTATTTTGCTTTGTTTTGCCTTTTTCCTGCTGCTGCCTCTGTCTGTAAATCCCTCTTTAGAGCAGATCTCTTTCCTCTCCAGTTTGAGGCTTGGTCATCTCACACATGATTTACTGCACCTTCCTGTCCTCCCCAGTCACCTACAACCCATCCCCATCATCACAGCTTTTCTCTGCACCCTGTTTACTCTGCAAACTCTTCATGTGAAGTTCTTCTTCACTTCATCAACCCTTTTTCCTGCACCAAGCCCTATTTCTTCCCTCCTCCCTGCTGTTGTCCAGTCCTACAATCTTCACTACTTGTGGGGGTTTTTTTTCCTGTTTCAAACTTCTTCAAACCCTTTGAGGAACTCAGAAAAGATCTGCCAGGCTCTTCTATCAAAACAACCTTTAACATTATCTTTTCTGACGAGCCACTTTGCCATCTTGATGCTCTGCTGGCTGACTTTGTCCTCCTTCTTTTCCTCACTCAGGAGTTTGCACAGGAAACCCTCTGGACAGGCAGTGTTTGAGCAGCATTTTGCCAGCCAGGCTGAAACCCCTGCCAGTGCTCTGCAAATATTTGCCAGGAGTTGCTTTGCATGGAAGTCTTGTTGGGAACAGTCTAGGGGTGTAGGCAGCTTTTAGTGCTAGGAGGGATAGGGACAACAACTTTCCTGCTCGGTTTAAAAGCAGAATGTAAAAAGCCTTCACACAGATGTGTTAAAAGGGGGCTGTTAGGACTTCTTAAATAAAGCACCCAATGCAATTAAAGTGAAGCAAGCCATTAAAAACATCCATTCCCATCATGATGGAAGAATATAAACGCTGATAAACCCCCCACCATCACACAGCAGACAGTTCTACAAACCCCTGCATAAACCTCCCCATCATCATAAACACACAGGAGGCAGCAAACGTGGAACAGAAGCCTCCTTCACCACAATAAAAGCAAATTAGCCAGGCAAGTACCACAGGCATCTGTCAGTAGAATCCCTGATCTATTTTGAGTAACTTGGAGCATCTTGGTTCCCAACAGCCACCTTGACATGTGGCTGCACTGTAAATTGCTCGGGGAAAAAGCCAGGCATTTAGCAGTCGTAAAAGGAGAGGCTGCCTGCTGCTGCTGGGAGGGATTCCTGCTCTGCACACTCCATTTCCCAGCTCCTGCAGCAGCCCTGGCTCCTGGGGAAGCTGCAGGTAGAGCTGGCTGAGTCTGTCTGTCTGTCTGTCTGTCTGTCGGTGCTCCCTTCCAGGGGAGGAGCAGGAGCTGTGGGTGTGCAGCTCTTCCCCTGCTTTCCAGGGGGTGACAGGGGTCCAGTGGCAGTCATTTATGATGACTGTGGGGCCACCAGCCTGTGACAAGTGACCCTTCTGCTCCTTTGGTGATGAAAATGCTGGTGGGAAGACAGCAAAGCACCACCCGTGTTGTATTCATTGACACTGGGTTCTGATGGTTGTCCTGGCTGGACCCTTTATTCTTTTTCTGAGGAAAAGAAGAACAATCATCACCTGAAGTTAAAAATCCAACGTTTAAGTGACCTGCTTTGACTTGGGGTTCCTCAGGTCACTTCAAGCCTTGGTTTTTCCCGTCTATAAAATGTTTGTTGTGGTGCTTTTCCCACAGCTGGTCATTATCTGGGTTTCTGGCACCCAATGCTCAGGGTGGAAAGATCTGAAATGGCCTGGAAGTTGATTGCCCACGAAGTTGAACAATCAGCTTTCTGTTTGTATGCACAAATATCTCCCCTGGTTTGTTTTGAAGATGGTTGTGTGGCTGAAACGCTGCCCCTGCTCTGCTGGGCCATCATTTTGGAGGAGCTGTTAGTGTTTGGGATCTCATTTCTTTCCAGTTTACCTTCTTGTTAGTAAACAGAAAGCACCGCGAGTGCTGCTGGTGGTTCTCAGAGAGTTACTGCTCTGGGTTATTTTGTTCAGCTCCAGCTTTGGAAATGCCTCTTTTCTCTATTCCCTAATTGGATATCAGTCAGAAAACAACCCAGGCCTGGGAACACGAGATTTTAATGTGCAATGAATAAGTACCTTGAGACTGAAGCCTGTCACTAGAACTCATCTGGAATTGCTTACCACGGGGTGAATTTACTGGAAGCTGTGCTTAATGCTGAGTTTAAAAGGTGGCACCTCAAGAAATCCTCTTAATGTCTCAACAAGCTGATGTTGACAAGTTCTTTGCATTAAGGACTTGTGGCAAAGCCCAAATCCTTCCTCGGCGTGTTAGACAAATAATTACAGAGATTTTTTTTCTCTGGGTGCTTTGCTCTGAGGTATCCATTCATAAAATATTTACAGTAGCTGCAGAGAAAGCAACAATCAGTTTTGGGTTTTTTTTCTTCCTTTCTTTTCTCTCCTTATAACTGTAATAATAATAATAATAATAAACTCCCCAGACTTTAAATTTTTAGCAAAGACCCTTCCCAGCTGAACCTGAATATTTATTTTTTTTTTATCCCCTATAAAATTCTGTTTAATAAATGCAAGAAAATCCAGGGACTCACACCCAAATAATAACTGTGCTCGGGCTGTGTTTTTGCAGCTCACTCCCACTTTGTGGCATTTTCCCAGGTCTGATGCCCAGAATATTATGAAGCTTCTAAAGATGTCAAATGGCCATTCAGCACCTACTGGGGCCCACAAACCTTTCTGGAAGTCAGAAAGCTTAGCACTTGGCTGGGGTTTAAGAGCAGCCTACGGTGGGAAGTTGCCAAATTGGCCAAATTATCCCAATTTTTGATTCTGAAGTGGGGAAATAACATGGAAAAAAAACTGCATGTGGTTTTGAGGAGCTGTGTTCAATAATGATTTAACCATTTTAACCACATCCTATTTAAAAAAGAAGAAAAAAAATCAATTTATTTTTATGTGTTTTATCTTCTGAGGAGTTTATTCATTTGAATCAGAAATGACTCATAATAAGTATTATTTATATATGTGTGCATAGCTGTCTGTTTTTTAGTTGACTATTGGTTTAAACATTATTTAAGAGTCCTGTAAAGATTTAAGCCAGTAACATCAATTAATATTTTTTTTTTTTTTGGCTTTAAATTTTAACTTTTTATTGGTAGCTGGGCAAACTCTGCAAAACATTCCTGAGAAACCATAATTATTTAAACCCAACTCCATGGCTTGCTGGTATTTTTTAAAATGCACATTAATTTTATCTGGTGCCTAATTCTTTGTTCTGAAAAACAGCATTGATGTGAGGCATTGGGATCCTTTTTAATTCTTTTGGAAATTATTTTGGGGCCAAAACTGTTGAGATATTTTGAAAACTGCCATTTGGATCAACACAAAAACCTGCTGTGCTTTGGGTGCCTCCTCTCAGTCATTTTACATTACAAGTTTAAAGTTCAGACAGAGTTGAATAGAATATTTAAAACCCATGATTTAATTAGCAAGTGAACATATTGGATGAGCACACAAATACATGTGTTAGAGGATGGAGACAGTGACTCTGATCTGGAGTTTAGTTAAGGTATGCAAACAATCCTGTGGGGAAAAAAAAAAAAAAAAGGAGGGAAATCACTCCTTTACCTATTTGCTTAAATATTTAATTCTTTTTTTCCCCCAAATCATCTCCCTGCCTGATTCATCCAGCAAACACTGTTAGTTGGTAGCCAGAGCTAAGAGAGTGATCAGGAATAATAAAGTTGGGTTTGGTGGTTGGTGTTTTTTGCAGCTTCAGACCCTAATGCTGGATTTTTCCACCCATCAGAGCCTTTGTTCTAGGTCCTTTCAGGATGATCCAGAGAAAAGGCCCTTCCTGTCCCAGAGTTCCTCATTTTACACAACAGAAACCTCTGAGAAACCTGGAAATTTCAGAGGAGCACTCTGGGCTGGAGTTTCTTTCAGCAGGAAACTTTTATTTGTATTTTTATTTTTATTTTTTTTTTTGGTGGGGAGGGGTGTGTGTAGATGTGGGGTTATGACTTCAAAGAATTAAACCACTAAAGCAACAGACTATCTCAGATTAATCTTCTGCCTCTGGCTTTCCCATTGCTCGTGGCAGTGGCCATTTCTCTCCCCCGGTGTCAGCCTGGTAACGAGGGGGGAGGCACAGCCAGTAGCTTGATTGTTCTGGATGAACTATCAGCGATCCAGGGGGAATTCTGGTACCTTGACCTCCCTGACCCTCAAAGTGCTGAGTGTGGAAAATGTGAAGTCTCCATGGACCTCAATATGCACAAGATGTCAGAAAAATGCAGTTCTTGGAAAACTGTGCCTTCTTTTTTTTTTTTTTTTTAAGGTTGCATCGTTGTGCTAACGTTACAAGTTTGCCTCCTTTTTGTTTGTTTTGAACCCAAATGGGTGTTTGCCTTTTTTCCCCCCTCCCCCATCACATTTTTATTGTGTTTTTGGGTGTTTGCAGTTGCCCCAAGAGAAGAAAAAAAAAAAAAAAAAACATAACAGGGGATTTTAAACCACTGCAAAACTGTATTGTGTTTCTTCTCCCACCTCTACCACCGAGCTGGGACCTCTTTTAATAATAATGCCTTCCCCACATTTCAGCCAAAATCTCTGCTGAACTTGAGTAAACTTCCTACAGCTCCTTTCGGGCTCATTAAGGGCCCAGCTATATTTCAATTTTGATATTTGGGTGTTTCCTTGGCAACAGTTTTTTTTTGTGTGTGTGGGTTTTTTTTCCCCCCCTTTGGACACATGGAAGGTTCTGGATCATCCACTTGCTGCTCTCAATTCCCGGTGTAGCAGAGCCCGGGCTGGGGCTGGACAATAACAGAGCTGATTGCAGGCTGATGGTGGAAGGGGATTGATGTTGCAATTTCAGATTTTTATAAGCATTTCCAGATTTTTATTTTTTTTTTCCTCCCCCCCAGTATCCAGAGATGTGTATGGTGAGCAGACAACTCGCAGAAAGTTTAGTCAACAGTTTAAGATTTCAGTGAGCCAGCCAAGATTTAATTTCTTTTCCTCCCCCCCCTTCCCCTTCTGAGGACAGGAGGGTGTATTTGATTTAAAGTTTCTATAATGTGCCTCTTCAGGGCTTGAGGTCGTGGGTTTGTTGGGTTTTTTTTTTATCTAATCATAATTTTTTAATCTCTTTACACTCTGAACACACCTCTCAGTCCACTGGGTGTGAAGTCTCTGCTGTTTTCCAGCGTGTTTTTTTTTAAGATGCTGTTCTTAACGAGGTGTAATCATTTAGAAGTGCCAAAAAATTCTTAATGAACTAACAGAGTTACAAAAAAATAAAAAAAATTGCAGTGCACACGCAAAATTCTGCTCTTTTACTCTTCAAATAGGAAGAGTTCAGGCCTGCTACTTAAAAACACGAAAGGATTCCCAAGGTGTAACACCTTTTTAAGGAATACAGGAAAGGCAAAGGGCTTCTTTCTTGGTCACATTAGACTGTTGGGAAAGTTTAAATCCAAACAGCTTCTGTTTTTCAGCCACTTCAGCATCATCAAAACAACATCATGAAGCCCCAACACAGAGAAAAATTGGGCTGATTGTGCTGCTTTATAAAAATGTCATTGCAAATATTCAGTATTTTATCAAAGGAGCCTTAAAAAAAAAGGGCATTTGAATCCTTCAGCCCTGCAGGTTAAATCCTTATTTACCTGAGAGACCAAACACCTCCAGTGGTGCTTCTGTGGCCTCCTGGGTAAATAATGAACCCTCTCCAGAAGTGCTTTGTTCACACCCTCACCCAGGACACAGCACCAGTCCCTGGTGCCAATTATGTGTTTTATGGAGCTGCTAAGAATGAAGCACCTAAACCAACATTTAAATAACCAGAGGAGGGTTCTGTGTGTGTGTCTGTGTGTGCTTGCACCTCCATCTGTGTCCAAGTGAGCCTGAGGATGAAAAGTTCTGGCAGGAATTATTTATAGCTCAGATCATTTTGTCTTTGCCTTTCCTTTTTTTTTTTTTTTTTTTTTTTTTTTCATAAAAGCCAGAATTTGTTACTATCAGCCTTAACTTTCAATTTCCTGGGCTTTGTCAACCTAAGCCAGGCACTTAACCTTAGTCCAAAACTTTTTTGTTTGTTTAACTTTATTCAGATTTTGTTGAGGCAGAAATATTATGAAAAATTGAGAGGAGAGAAAGAGAGAAAAAAAAAAAAAAAGACTTGGCTCGAGTAATATTGAAGGCCAAAGTTATTTTTCAGCTCCTTGAAACAAAGGGAAGGTGAAAAATGCTGATTTTTTTACCACTACTCCCCCAGAGGAAAAAAAAAAAAAAAGGGGGAGGTTGAGGCAGGAAAATGGCCTGTCTGTGCTTGACTTTGCAAATATAATTTGAAAATCCAGATGTGTAATTAAAGTCAGTGAGTCAGAAACCTGTAAATATTGCAGCAGACCTCAGCAGCAGGAAGGGTGAATATCTGCTGCCTTAGAGGCACCAACAAAGACAAGAGGAGGGTTTGGGTTTTTTTTGGTTCATGAACCTTCAGCAAGTGGGACAAGTGCTCCAATCTCAAACCAGTATGGATCATCATCATGAGCATCATCACAGCTGAGCTCAAGTGCTTTAGGCTCGTCTTTTGAGGCTAAATAAAATTATTTACCGGTATTTTGGGGCTGCCCAGAAATATTGGTAAACCTGGAGCCCTTGGAGAGACCAGAAGTTGAATTAATTGTGGGCATGGAGGGGTTTTTGCACCACTAGAACTTCATGCTGATGGGTCTGTGGTGAAGAGAATTCCTAATTATACTTGTGCTATAACTTCCAGCAGTTAAATATAAAATAATATATGATAAAACTTCTCATTTAAGGTGATTTCTCTCCCGAATTTTTCCTCTGTTTGGGCAAGAGTGAAAAAGATGGCATTACATTAAATTTAAATTCCTTTTTCTATTTTCTTCTTGAACCTCAGCTTTCTACTTATAAAAATTCTAGAATAGCAAAAAAAGAAAACAAACAGAGAGCAAAAAAAAAAATCACTAAAGAAGGGAATAAAGAAAGGGAAGAGCAGCCTTTGGGACTACAGGACATAGGAGACAGTTGTGGGTTCAGGTGTGTCTTGTTGTAGGTTATTTTGGAGGCTCTGGGATATCTGAGTGTAGCATCAAGAAGGATTTAAAAAAGAAATAAATTAATTTTGGGGGTTAGAAAAGCCAAGTCTTTGCCTCTTGCACCTCAGCTTCCCTAACAGGGGGGACGGGACTGAAAACACGAATATTTCGGCAGCTCCTGAAGGGAAAGGGACCAATGGGGGTTGTTTTTTGAGAGGATTAATGGGGTTCTTTCCACTGCAGCACTAACGAGGCTGCAGTGCTGGCTGTGTCAGGGGGGACTGGGTTCCCTCCAGACTTTGCAGGATGCAGAGCACAGCAGGATCCTCTCTCTGATGAGGGGGTTTGGGATTTTCCAAGCCAGACAGCCTAAAAAATCCCCCCCCCCCAAAAAAAAAACAACAACAACAAAAAATTCTCCAGGAATAAAAGTGCTTCCCAAACCCCCTGTCCTTCCCAGAGAGGTGGGAAACTGGGGATAGGAGGGGGGAGAAAAGTGACTTTGTTTGTCGTGGGAGAAAAGCGACTCTCCCAGTTTGCAAGTCTGAGGAGAGCTTAATTAAACTGCTTTTTCTGTTACTTAAAATACTCCTCCACCTGCTTCTGTGGGGCTCTGAGAGGCTCCTGCTCCCAGAAGGCCGGGGCAGATGGGGGGGAATCGGGATTGCAATTTGTTTTTTTGTTATTTTTATTTTTTTAATATCCAGGCTCCCGAGTCTTGGGCTTGGATGTTTGGATTCGAAAGCGTGCAGGGAAAAGCGGAATTTAAGTGGTGGCTTTCTGGGGGGAAAATTCTCAAGTAGCAGCAAACTCTGCACGTGTTTAAGAAGCTTATTTATTATTCATTAATGCTTTGGATTTTAATTTTTTTTTCTTTTTAAGTGCTGTGGTTGTCGTTTGGTCATTCGCAGCTTTTTAAAGTAGTCGTTGAAAAATTATTTTCGCTTTTCGTTTTTCCTGTTCTGGAATTTTTTTAAGGAGAAAAAGAAGACAGAAAAGGAATTAAAATTTAATATTTGTTATATAGAATATCATCTATATTATGTAATATTTAATACAGTACTGTCCTTCCCAAACATGGGAACAATCTGAGAGAGAAGGCACCTTTAATGACAAGTTCCACTCAAGGCTGTGCTTTATTTAAATAAGTAGCTGAAAGAAATATTGCACCAGCTCTGATTTTAGGAGAAATTTTTCCTGGTACAGCCCAAATTTCAGTGTCATTTTTCGACACCCTAAGTGTGAGGACAAGGGTTGGAGCTCCCAGTTTTTCCCAGGGAGCTGCAGGTGAGGGGACAGGTGTGAAAATTTGGGGGGATTTCTTTCTCTTTTTTTTTTTTTTAAACTTACTTTCCTACGGTGCAAAAGCTCTTTGTTCCTCTCCTGGTTAAGCCTCAGCAGCAGATTCCCAGGCTCCTCTTTCTCCCCTCTGTTCTCAGCAGTGATTTAATAAATACATTTCAAAATCACTTTTTCCTTTCTCCTCCACCCAGCTGCCAACTCCCACCCCCAGAGTGTGTCTGCACATGGATGCATGTGAACTGAACTCACATCCCAGCACTGACAGGTCTGATTTCACCACAATTAATACAATCTTGACTCTATTTTTTTTTTTTTATTAGCTCCTTATTTTTCAATTTCCCCCCCCCCCCCCTTCTCCCACTGCCTTTTTTTGGATCTGGGGTAAAAGTCCATCTCACAGTTAGAATGGGAACTAAAAATATTCAGCTGTGGAGGAAGGGAAGATCAGGATGACCAGCTCACAGTTACCACCAGATACTGTGCTGAAGCTTTTACCAAAACCTCTAAATAAAATTCCTTAAATTCCCTAACCAAATTTGCTCAGGGGTACAGCAAATAAAAAAGGGGTGTCTGAATGCAGCGGGGCTGCCTGATGTGGATGCTGGGGGCATTTATGGGAATTTTCTGCTTCTGAGATCTCCAATTCAGCTTTCACTGGCACTGAGCTGTCACAGTTCCCGTGGATTTCGGTGGCACTTGGAGCACAGAAGCTGGGAATATTTAAGTTGAGCCCTGGAGGACAGGGGTTTCTGCTCTGTGTTGGTGGGAGCTGCAGTGGTTTTGGGTGCTGGCAGCTCCTTCTGCAGGAGCTGCACAGGGAGATAATTCAGTGTAAATGGGCCAAATCAATCAAAAAGGGAGAAAAGGGAAAGAGCTGCTTGGAGGAATGACTTGACCCATTGATTGGTTTGGGTTGGAAGGGACCTTAAAGCTCATCCAGTGCCTCCCTCTTCCATGGGCAGGGACACCTTCCACCAGCCCAGGATGCTCCAACCCGGCCTTGGGCACTTCCAGGGATGCAGGGGCAGCCACAGCTTCTCTGGGAATTCCCTCCCAGCCCCTCCTCACCCTCACAGGGAGGAATTTCTTCCCAATATCTAATCTTGCTGCAGCATGAGACTACAGCCCTCAGTTTTTCCTGCCCCTGGACTGCTTTATCTGCTGTTATCTTTGCTTTTAATTTCCTTTCCGTCTCGTATGCAATAAATTCAGGTCAAATTAATCCACAGCAAGGAATTAAATAGCAAAGTTCTTGTCTCCTGTTCATTCATCCTGATGGCTACAACGACTGCAGTCAAATTTCAGGAGTGGTTTGCTGTGGATAAACCTGAGACAGAACATGGCCCCAAGATTCCTGCTCTTGAAACAGCCCTATCTAAGCTGGACCTGCTGCCTCAGTGGTGGATAGAAATTAAAAAAACCACCATTAAAGACCTGAATGTCAGTGAAGTAATGCAAGACAAGATCTGTCAGCACAGGCTTTAATGTTGCTTAACAAAATATGTTACAGTAAATCTTTATAGACTGGATAAGTACGTCGAGTTCCAACAAAGTAAACCAAAGTAAACATTTCTCTTATGGGAAATTAAATTCCATGTGGTTAGTGCAGAGCCATGATTAATTCAGAGGCAATGAGAATATAGTAAAGTTATTGACTGTGCCTGAGAAACAATTCCATGTCAGGGAAAAAAATAGGAGGGGAGGAGAGGGGGGAAAGAAAAAAAAAAGTTTAAACACCGAGATAGTAGGAGGGGAAAAGCAGAAGTGGAGTTTCTGAGGTTTAATTATAAATGAAAGCATTGATGCTGCAGGTATTAGAGGGGCATCAATTATTGATAAAGCAGGATTAGTGAGGAGGCCCTGGCTGCTCTGAACACCCCAGATACGAAGGGGTTGTGTGGGTGTGGGTGTGTTTACACACACGTGTGATTTCCTGCCCTGCCCTCCCCGGGATCACCAGCAAAAAGGAGCACTCCGAGGGCCCTTGGCCCGGCTTCTCGATGCTCGCTTCAAACTTTAACTGGTTTTTAATATTCCACATATGGTTTCATGGTTTTTAAGCCTCCTCACTGGGAAGGAACAAGGCTGTGGTATTATGATGAATAGTGGATGGGGTCCAGGAACACCCACTTGCTTCCCTACATATCAAACATGTGGCGCTCCCATTAAATCTGGGAATCTCCCGGGGGATTGGAGTTGTCCTATCTAATCCAGCCCTATTTTGTTCCCCCGGCCCGAATTGAGTAGGATGCATTGTTCCCATACATTCTTCTTTTAATTAAATGCAGTAGATATGTCATGTCAATGAAATATTCCAGGTCTGTTTTTACATCTGTAGCCATTTTCTCCTCCTGCACTTCCATTTGCCTTCTTGGACAGAAATTCTGCATTAAACACAGCCCTGGATTAGTTGATTGGCTGAGTGGAGGCTGCCAGAACAGTTCGAATAAAAATCATAATGTTGGGGTTTATTTTTTTTTAATTATTATTTTATAATATTTCATTTTTGTATTTGGCCCGTGTAAAACTAGACTGTAATGTCACAGAGACACTGCTCCTCCTGAGAAGTTTCAGACCCTCCAGAAAGCCCAGCCCCCAAATTACCTGCCTTCCCTTGTTTGTTTTGCTAAGTGAAGGGGTTTTCCATCCATCACACCCAGCCTTTCCCTCCTTGTTCCTGCTGTAATCCCTGCAGGTATCGGCAGGACAGACCCTGAGCTGGGGTTGTTTAGGGGATTTGCTTGGAATCATTTGGTGACTGATCCAATTGACACAGAGCTGCACCGTTATTTAAACCCCCAAACACTCTCTGAGTATCTGCCAGGCAGATTATCCAGGTTTGAAAACTGATCTCCTGTTAAAAACGCCGTGTTCAATTATTATTTTTAAAATGCTGGATTACAGCTCTGAATTCTCTGGAGGTTAAGCTGGAGCCTTATTATAAGGGGAACTACAAGTAAACATTATTAATTATAAAAAAAAAATTGCTTAAATTAGGTTTTTTTCACACCTGCTTCTTTCTTAATTAGCTCGTAGTCCACATATTTCAGTCAGTTGAACTCTTTAGTATTTATTCAAGCATACTTGACATTAACATACTGTTTGATGTTTGATATCCCGAGTTTTTAATTTAACCACATGACAACAAATGGTATTTATGAAATATCAGTGAGCTGGAAAAATATCCTGTGTTGCAGTTGTGCTCTGGAGTGAGCTGAAAAGCTGTTTCCTTTTGGAGCTTTCAGAAGGGCTTAAATGCATAGGGAGGGGGGAACGTGTGCCTCGTGCTGATACCCCTAATTTTTTATCCTCTGCAAGATTTACAGGCTGCCAGGGGTGCAAGAGCTACCAAGAGAGTAGCAGACTCGCTGCAGGATCTGGGAGAGGTGTGGTGGTGGTGGTGGGGGGGGGGGGGGAAAACACCAAAATACTTTTCAAATGATGTCATAACTCAGGGGTTTCTTACAAAATGGAATTCGCACCGACACACGAGTCAGCAGCGAAATATGTGGCATCTATTTGTCCGGGTTTATTAGTGCTGCTACACTCGGTATTTTTGTGATTGTATTTACAGTCATTCCCCTCAAAATGTTTAAACTCTCGAAATCCTGGCCAGAAATCTCGATACCTGCTGTGCTGGGGGTGCTGGGGTGTCATCTGAGCGAGGTCCAGGGGAGGGGTTGGGCTCTGGAGGGGAGGGGAGGGTTCCCAGCAAAGGGTGGGGGAGTTCTGAGTAATTTGTTAAATCTGCTGCGGATTCTCTGGTGCAAATCTCGTCCTCCTCACCCTGTCCCCTCTCTGGCAGCGAAGCCCTCTGATTTTTTGGTGAGTGGCTGCTGCAGAGAGCCAGGCTGAGGGTTTTGAACAGAGCTGTGTCGTTAATTGACAAGAGTTTATTGCTTAAAACACTGCAGGGATGGCAAACGAAACATTTTTTAACAGAGGGAAATACTAAAAATAGGAAATTTCGAGCGGGCTTAGATTGGAATTTTATTTGATTTTTTTTTTTTTTTGAGTTTGTGTGGGTTTTGAGCTTAAAAACAGAATTTTGTTTTAAGATCAAACCCCTTATTTTAAGAAGTGATGATAAAATACTTTTGTACTTTTGATACCTTCTGCTTTCTGTGAAAATGTAACAAACTCCAAACACCTTTTTGATTTTTGTTTTGCACACTGAAGCCTCATACATGAATTCTCTGCCTGTAAAAATGCTATTAATCACGACTTTGACATTTGTAGCTTTTTCCTAAGCCCTGTGGACCAAAACAAAGATTAGAAGAACAAAGTATTTGAGACTAAATGTGTCTCACCTTTGTGATCCCTACTTCTGGGCCGGTAGGAACGGCCAGAATTCCAGGAGGAATTTCCTCCTGACGAGGAAAAAACTGATATAAAACCTAATAAAACAAACAAACAAAAAGAAAACAAAAAAACCCCCAAGACATCGCTGGTTGTTGTAGCAGACATGAGTTTACACGTGATTTTGATCAGCAGTAAATCACTCCACCATCAGCCACGTGGATGTGTGAACACCCTTGTGTCACCGCTGTTGCTGCTGATGCAGTTTGATGGCAGGTATGGGCTCCACCTGCTTTCTGTGCCATTAAAGTGTTAATAATCAATAAAAGAAGGCAGTGAAAGGATATCTGTGCAGGTCCCCCCCCATCTCAGCTGATGCTGGGGTGGGGTTGGGGCAGGACCAGGCAACAAATGAAGTGGCAAGAAATATTAAGGAGGGATTTAGAGAAAACCCCTCATGTGAGAGGAATGTTCCAAACAGAGAGGAATATCTTCATAAAAATAAATGGGAGACAGATGCAAGGGTTTCAAGTGGCAGGATGAATTGAGTGGGGAGAAAGCTCGTCGGTGATGTTCACACTCGTTAGCAGGTCAGGATGACACGGGAGGAGATGGAGCTTTGCTTTAGGCTTGTGAAAACTCATTCCTACAAAACTTTGCTGGGATCTTCACAGCTGCCTGTGTCTTAATTACCACGGGCTGAGGATGCACTTTTGCTGGTTTTGCTCCTTCTGAGAGGAAAGCTGATGTCAGTGGGAGCCTCTCACTTGGCCGAGCTGGTCTGGAACGTGGGGCTCGGAGCGCTAAAATCAGTTCTGGTGTCTTTGGCACACCCAGATGGATGAAGAATTCTGCTTTCAGGAATTTAGGAAAAGAATATTTGCTCTGATGAGCTCCCAGGCCAAACAGAGAGGAGAACATGTGTTGACCTTGGAGAGGAAGTGGCAGGATTGCAGGAGAGATGAACAGGAGAGCTCTGGTGTTACTCTGGGTCACGAAAGCCACGCTGCCCTCAGTCTCCTGCCTGACTCTTCAGCTCAGAGTCACATCTAGAAAGCAGTTTTTTCCAAATCTTGCCTGTGTGGGAGTTAAAACTTCACTTTATTTCCCTCGTCGTTACAGCTTGACTCTGGCAGGTGGACTTGGTCAGACAAGTGTTGCTCTTGGGCACGTGGAAGGGCCGTGAGCTCAATGGGAGGTCGATGAGAAGGAGTTATTTTGGAGAGGGGACGAAGGCATGGGTGCTGCAGGGGGGGATGGCAGGAGTATTTATTTATTTTCATCTAAAAAGTCCTTGAATTAAAGTGTTTATGGAGAATTCACCCCCACAGGAGTGGGAGAGAACACTTAGGGAGAGGTGGAGAACTCTGTGAGGGCACTTTGAACTGGGAGTCCAAGAAAACGTGGAGGGATTGCTGGAATAAGCTGAGCTGGAGGAAGGAGATGCTGAGGAGGAGCTGCTCTAGAAGACCTGGTGGACATGGAAGAAAGCCACCAAACCCAGTGCCATGAGGGAGAGATCGAGTCCTTTCAATCTGCAGCTTGAGGGGAACATCATTTCATGTTTAGGGTTCCTTTACCTCAGGATCTTGGTCCTTTGCCTGATCCTCTGTTACCTGTTGGCAGATGGCACCTGCTCAGGGTGAGTGAGAGCTCTGAGACTCTGCTTCCCATTCATTAACACTGATTTTTTCTGTGTGAAAAGGGGTGAGAGACACTTTGCAAACCCACCAGGATAAGTTCTGTGTGACTTAGAAATGGAATCCTCTGCCAAGAGTGCAGGACCTTGCCAAGCTTTTGGGTTCCACCTGCACGAACCACTGAGAGGATGATTTTCCTTTAAAGACCACAATCCTAATACCAGTTTATTCCACACGTAGGAGCAGAGCCAGATCAACAGACCTGTGTAAACAAGACACCACAGACTTTCTTCTTGATTTTTTTTTTTTCATTCCCAATCATTTTTATTTTTTTAAACATATATATAAAGAGGCTACTTCAGATTCTGCAGAAGTAATAATAAAACCAGACCTAATGGGTCACCATATGTGGAGAGGAGATCTCTGGGGTCTTAGGATATACACTTAGAGAGTGAAGTAAAGAAAAGGAAAAAAGCAGTAATATTGGCAACTGTTGTTAGGTAGTATAAACAATAGCCAGCCATTGGCTTGGAGCAGCAGATCAAGTTCCAATAGCACTCAATAGGGAGCCTTCCTTAAAAAATTAGAAGAAGCTGGGTTGGAGCTGGTCCATGCTGGGAATGGCAGAAGAAGCAAAAACAAGAGTAAATGAATGGAAATTAAGCAGCAGGAAATGGGGATTTGGCACAAGGCTGGAATTTGAAACTGCAGAGAGGTGTCAGTGATAAAGGTTGGATAGAGTTTCTGGCCAAAAACAGAGAGAAAGAATGCAGATGTGTTCATTGAATAAAGTACAGATGTAGAGAGTGGGAGTGGGGAGGGGGGGAGCTGGTGGGGAGAGAGAAATAAAGAAAAGGAAAAAAAAAGAAGAAGAAGAAAAAAAAAACAGGGGGAAATAATGCTGAAAGTAGGTGCATTCATGTTTAATGTTTTTTTTGAAAGCATTTTTCTCTGTGGCTCCTCAGAGAATGGCAGGTCTGGGCTCAGCTCAGCTCTCGTGTTCTGCAGGGAGACTGTTCTGGCACTCAGCTTATTTTTGCCCCTCGTGTGTTTTGGCCCCACATTCCTTTGGATCCTGCATGATTCCACATCTAGGTGTGAGGTGGGCTTGGGGACCTGCTCATTTATCATCTGACAGAGCCTCCTCAGGAAGGGGGAGCTGATGTCACTGCCGGGACTGCAGGCTTTGTGCTCTGGACCTCTTTCTAAAGAGGCTGGGATGTAAAGTCTTCTGGGCAGCTTTTTATTGGTATTATCATTTTCTCAGTTGTTTTTTCGTTCCTTTCTACCCCTCTGCAGTGGAGTATTTGTGCCTAACTCCAGGCATGTGGCAGCACAACCAAAATTTACCACGTATTATTTAATCGAGCCCACACTGTGGCCATTGACAGTGGGTATGTTCTTCCTAATTACAAAGTGGGCTGATCTGCTTAAACTGCTGTGACTGTGAACCCATTTTCCCCTGCAGTTGGGCAGCCTAACTGCAGTTTTGTTTGCGTTTCTGATGAGTGATGCTGTTGTATTCCTTCCCCAAAGCCCTTTTATGGCCCCCATTGCAGTGGTTCCTGAGCACTTCTGTGCAGATCTGGCTTCAGATCCCCCCCCAGTGACAGAGGGAAGCCCTGTCACTCCTGCTCTACACCCTGCAAACCCAAAGCTGGGAGCTTTGAAGGCACTCAGCCATTTGTCTCCTATTGGTTCGAGCACATAAAATAAGAAATACGGTCTCAACAACTCGCCAAATAATCACCCAGCCCTCAGCAGAGCTTAGGCTGGGATCTGGGCTTTGTAAATCCAGGCTTCAGCTATTGAACCAGCTCCTTCAGTGCTGGAGCTCAGGGAATAAACAGCCCAGGGATTAAGCAGTGCCCTGGTAGCAGTGGGGATCACCCTGGAGATCCCACAAAGGTAATTACTTCGAATTGACACCTCGTGCCTTGGACCTGCACGTCCAAACACGTGTGTTAGAAATGTCAGGGTGGGTTTCTGCAGGGGCCTGATTCTCCACTGACCCCTGCCACTTGCTAAGCAGGAGAAGCCAGCATTTAGTGTCTCCCTCACAGTTAATATTAATAAATGACGTGCAGAGCTGCACGAGGCCTCAGCTCCCCTGCAAACAGCTCTGGAAATGAATGGCAGCCTTTGAGAGATGCCTGCCCAAATTATTCTGTGGTTTCATGGGCTCGTGGTGTTAGACCCTCATCTTGTAACTCAATCTGTTCTGTGCCCTGCTGACTTTTTTTTTTTTTTAAGAGCCTTTCCAGGAAAATTGTTTTCCCTGCCCAGGGCAGCTGCAATGAAACCCATGGGTGATGTGCTGGACCTTCCCCAGTGGAATGGTGGGCAGCCCTTCACAAGGGACTGCTTATTTGGCTTTCAAGTTGAGTGTAAATCTCAAAATGACAACTTGGTGTGTTGCTGGTGCACAGCACAGGTGAGGAAAACGAGGCATGGAGAGGTTTAAAAACTTGACAAAGATGACAGGAATTTTAATGGACAAAGCAGGGATCTAACAAGAGAACTGTTTATAGGGATTTAAATCTGTTCCCTCCTCCAAGGCCTTCCATCAGCGACCTTGAAGATGCAGGTCATCAAAGTTATGCTGCTAATTTAAAGAAAAGCTGTGAAGAGATATTAAAGCTCCCATTTCAAGGCTAAATCCAACTTCTCCATGGTTTTATGATGTATTATGTTGTGACTAAGTGCTGCTGATTAACAGCTGGGTGTAATGGGGCCTGATGCTGGCTCAGGTCAGAGACCAGCTATGAGGTTAAATGGCTCAATGGTACTGTAAAAATAATCCAATATATAATATGATGTGATGTGCCAGTCCCTGTGCTTTCTGGTTATCTGAGTTTTCAGGTAACCACTGGACAGTTTTCTGCCTAAAACACCTGGCATCTTGTTGGTTCTCAGTGAAATCAGCCCAGATTTTTTTTTGGACAGATCATTAAATACCTGTGGCTGGGTTGTACTAATGATACTAATGACAACTCTGGCAGGTGCTGTCAGCCCCAAAGGCCTGGATGAGGGGAACTGAAGCCAAAGTGGGGACAATCTGAGCATCCCTGAGCTCTTTACTAGTCCTTTGTGCTTTGTGCAAACTATTCTAGCAGTGACTTTTAAGCTGAGGCTTCATCAGATCTCGCCTGATCGTGGCTGTTTTTAAAGGAAGGAAGACCTTAATCAATGTAAAACCAACAACAACAAATCAAACTTCCATATTACTTACAAGAAAACAAATATTAGTGTTAACTAAACCACTGTAGGTTTGTTTGCTGCTTTACCTCTAATTGCTGCAGGTTAGGACCTGACCATCTGACTCTGGGTTTTTTTTTTTCACTCAGACAGAAAATAGGGGGTAATTTGGCATCTAAGCCTTGTTTGACATTTTCCTCAAGTATGAAATGTCTTGATTCCAGAAAGTCTTCATTGTCTTTCGAGCTCTAGAAGGAATCTGTGGTGCTTTTTCACAGCTGTTGTTTTTGCTCTCCACTCTGGGTTGTGGTTGCACAACATTCTCTTTATGTTTCAGGGCATTGCTGGAAAAAAAATAAACCTGCAAAATCAAATGTTTTTTTTTTTAAGGGGCACAGAATTAAAAGGACTGTCATCCCTGCTTTTTAAGCTTCCATTTCTCTGTTTCTGCTTCATATCTCTTTCCCCTCTCCCCTCACTCTTGCCTTTATGGAGTCTTTTAAGTATAGATGCTACTTACAGGCCTAAACAGCTGTAAAACTACCAGTACAAACCCCCTGTAAATGCTGAACAGATGTGCAGGGCTGAGATTCACATCTGGACAGCACTGTCACCACATCAGGGCCTTGGACTCTTCACCTCCTCCCTTCTCACTGAGAGGGCAGAATAAAAAAAAGAGCTCTGCTCCAAGGTTTAGCTCCTTTAGCTAAGGAGGGGTGAGGCTGAAGCTCTTCAGTAGCAGCCTAGGAAGGGAGTGAATCATCATCCTTTAACTTATCAAATCCTTTAACTTGCCTCTCTCCATCAGCTGGTGCCTTCCACAGGTGTCCCATTGTCACTGAGGGAGGTGGCAGTGGTGCAGATCTTGCCTCCCTGCTTTAAAAAGGTGTGAGGGTCTCTTTGGAGTCCTTGATGAGCAGCTGTGGAGGACAGCAATCAGGCAGGCAGGAGCTGCTCACCTGGTAATTACCATCACCTCGTAATGGGATGGCAAAAATAAGCCCTCAGGAGAGCACCAAACCCTCCCCACCTCCACCAGAAATCCACCCCCTGAATATCAAAGTTGACGTTGCCTTTCCATCCACGTGGCACGTGCTGGGATTCTTGGGGGTGTCCTGTTGGAGTTGGGCTTTGATGATGCTCGTGGGGCCCTCCCAGCTCAGGATATTCTGTGATTCCACTATTCCATCCAGCCTTTCCATCTCCGAGTGCCGTGTCCACACCCTGAGTGCAGGTCAAAGGAAGGGGACTGAGAGTGAAGAGAAACAGCAATTTATTGAGAAGTAAAACACGAAGGAAATAGAAATATTCTTTGAAGATAGAGCAGGCTTGGAAAAATCCACCTTCTGATTCATGCTGGCAGGAAAGAGAGGTGTGAGACTGGGATGGGGCCGTTCCTGCTCCTCGCTGATTCTGTTCTGCCATGGCAAAGGACACAGAGCAGGAGTGATCACTTCCCTGAAATAAAAGATATGCTCATGTTGCCCGTGACAACTTGTGCCACTGTAAAGGCTTGACCTCAGAGCCCTTTTCACACTGAGTTTGTTCTTCACTTGCCTTTGCTGTGTGAGGTGTTGTCACTGTGATTCTGAGCTGTTCCCTGGCACGGTCCGGGAGCTGTCGGTGCCCGCGTGTCTTACCCCGAGCTGGAACCCCTGCCAAAGGCTGGCTCTCTTGCTGGTCCTCACGTGCTCAGATGGCCTATTTAGGGGAAGATTCTTTGCTGCACCTCTCCTGGGAATCCCCTCCTTGGCCACCTCCCAGTGCTCATCAGTTGTTGTTGCCTCTTCCCTCCGCACCAGCGGTCGGGTTATGTTCCCCACCTCGCAGCCACGCTCCAGGGGAATCATTCCAGCTTCATTCCCTCTTTCCCAGGCTGTATCCCTGCAGCAAACATGAGTCAGGCACCTTTTCTTAATCACCCACTTCACTGTTACAAAAATCCTCTGCTGCCCAGCAGTGGTTTGTCAAGAAGCAGGCTGTTAATAATTCGGGGTGAGCTGTGAATGCTGAGTGGTATCTGCATCAGTGACTGAAAGGTTATATCATCCTCCGGAATCAGGACTGTTTCCACAGCTGAGATCCTGCTCTCTCATCCAAGAACATGTGCAATCCTGGCTGTGACAAGGCTGGGCTTCAGTTTTAAAACTCCAGCTCCTAAAATGACCTGGTTTAGCCTTGTTGGGCACTTGGCAGTCTGAGGTGTCCTTTGTTGGAGGACAGTGTGGGAAGTGATTGCCATTTAACTCTAAATCATTCATTTTTTGGGGGATACCCAGTTTTCCAGGGATATCCCAGCTTCCTGATTTAATATACCTGTGAGGTTGTTGTCCACATTTTGTTGGGACACAGTGGGACTCATCCCTAATTAAGGTTCTTTGCATTCTGTTAACGATGGGGGGAGGTCAAAATTCACCACCTCTCCTTTAAGGTACACACAAAAAACCCCTTTAAATCTTCCAGTTGGTGTAATCTGAGGGGATTCACAGGGGGGATGAAGGAAGATGGTACATTTACAGGCTCAGAAACAGGACCAGCTTTGCCAGTAAGGTTGAGAGGACTTCCTGACCTGCGGGGGTGGCTAATGGGGCTGTTTTTGTGTCGAAACTATGCGAGAACTGCAGCTGTGAATAAGGATGTGTCTGAGCCACAAGGTCTGGATCCGTTTCCAGATTCACAGTCATGGGCGTTGGGATGTGAGATTGCAGCCTGAGCTACTCCTTGGGCGGGATCCAGCTGAGATTGTTGTGTTTGCTTTTCTAGCTTGTTTTGTCCCCTCAAACCCACAGCACGAGCTGGTGAGGGTTTGGGTTTGGAGCCTGCTGTCAGGGAGGGCAGAACTCTGCTGGAGTGAAGGGATTGGAAATGTTCTTCTTCTGAGGAGGAGGGGTCTCAGCCCAGCAAAAATGCAAAGATTATCAGGTGCAGGATGGAACATTTGCAGGTTGGATGTCCTGCTTCCAGCAGACCTCTGGAAACCACTCTGCCCTCAGCAGCAAGGAGGGATTTTGTTCTTGCCCCCCAAACTCCAAGCTCCATCCCACCCCCCTGATTGCAGCAGTTCGGCCAAATGTTTAATTACTGCGATTACAAAAGGGCATCGTGCTGCACGTCAATCATCCTACATGGCAAATGTTTGCACATAACCGAGATTGAGAAGAAAACAAATATACAAGATGTGCATATGTTCTAATTTCAATGTGAAATAATCATCTTGGAGCCTGTTAATATGCAGCTAAATTGGAGCAACACTGTTACAGAGAGTATCTCTGAACTGGCTCACTGAGATCTCAGAGCTGGAATGAGCAGCCTTTTGTTAGGAATGTTAACCATGAGTTCTGTGAGGTTTCTGAAGAGAGAAATCCTTTCTGTGAGTCTTTTGACACTTCTGTGTACGTGCCTTTAAATTCTGCATCGATGTGATTTCATTCACATGGAGTAGGGGCTGGAAAAAAATATTTATCTCTTCCCTCTTGGAATTCTACTGAGTAAATATCCATAGGATCCTACGTGCTAAATTATGATAGAACCATATGGTTTATTCCCAGCTGAATATAGGACTTCTGAAAAGCAGGATGGTGGCATAAATTTTTTTCCTTCAGTATAACCATCATTGTCTATTTACATCACTTTCACAAGTATATATTAGGGAAATGAAGCTGTTAAAATATTCTATTTTTTGAAGGGCCACTCTGGGGTGTTGGGAGTCGATTTTGATTTTAAGAGAGATGTTCTGACAGTTGAGCTTGTGAGCAAATATGGAAGAAAAATCCAGAATTTTTTTTTTTTGGTTGGCTGATATTTGATTCTCTATTGTATCTAATTTCTTTTTTTAATCAAGAGACTTCTTTCTCTGCAACTGCTGAAAAATTTTCTCTGGAGGGCGACACACAGTTGCACTCCCACTCCTGTGGCTTTTTCCTCTCTTAAAAAATACATGATGTCACTAGGGCTTTCCTTCCTAATTTTCATTTCTTTCAGGTATTTATTTGTTTGGGTTTTTTTTAGTTTAATCTCACTAAGTAAACCAGATTCATCTGTGCCTTTAAAATCCCATACAAGGGTAAGGTATGAGGCATCTATGTGTATTTTAGCCCAGCACAGACTCTTTAACAACCATGGAGCTATTACTGATTTATTTTTTTTTCCTTTCTCCTTGATTTCTTTTGACTCCTGGGGGGGCAGGGGAATAAGAAAAGAGGAGGGCGAAAAAAATAACATTAACACAAAGGAGCACTTCTTATTAAGAGTAGGTGGGTAAAGGCATTGGAAAAATAATACCTCGAGATGCATTGAAACATTTTAGGGAATTAGGGAATTCTGATCTCCCGCAAAAGGAAAAAAAAAAAAAAAAAAAAAAGAGAAGGGGGGTGTGGGGGGAGAAAATTAATATTAAAGACAAGCTGTGAGTTTCCATCTGGCCTTGCCGCTTTCGACTAACGCTTCCATGACGGAATTCATCTGTCCATCAACTGTCAAAAATTCTCCTGTCAGTAAATCCCTGGGCACCCTTGCCAGCCCACCCCACTCAAAAAAATATTCCGAGGCACAAAGTCCTCCGAATTCCGAACGGCTCCTTCTTCCCCCGCCCTCCCATCCCTCCCTTCTCCCAGCTCCGTACCAAACTTGGAGGGCCCGGGGAAGGATTTGCTGCTGATTTATTTATTTATTTGTTGGTTTATTTATTTATTTGTTTTCATCCTCCTCCTTGCCCCGGCCGGGGCTTCCAAGAGGAGGGGGTTGATGTCCTGGGAAGGGAGCGAGGAGGGAGAGAACGAGCTCATTCCAAATCATCCCGAGGTGAAATTCCCACCCAGCTCCTCCGGAGCTGCTCCTGCCGCAGCCCCGGCGGGCGGGCAGACAGACAGACAGACAGACAGCCCACATCTGTTTTAAAACGCCCAGAGTGGTTGCGAAGTGTGAACTCCCCGCTGGTTAATGGAACTACACGATTATTTAATGTACCGCCAGTGGCCGGGCGGCCCCGGACGCCGAACTTGTTTGTGATGCGCCCGAAGGACACGCGTGAAAACATCCCGGGCAGGGCTTTCTGGGGACAAAAGTGAGTCCCCACCGCGGCCACACAGGGGGCACTTTGCTCCTGAATGGAGTCAAACGGGAGCAGAACACGATTTACCACGGGCTGGTTGTTTTGCTGGTTTTTTTTTTCAGTGCAGACATAAACATATATGAAACTTCTCTTCCTTAAAATTGTCTTTTTAAGTTCCCCAATGGAAGATTCTTCCTCTTCTTCTTCTTCTTCTTCTTCTTCTTCTTCTTCTTCTTCTTCTTCTTCTTCTTCTTCTTCTTCTTCTTCTTCTTCTTCTCCTTCTTCTTCTCCTCCTTCTCCTTCTCCTTCTCCTTCTCCTTCTCCTTCTTCTTCTTCTCACCATTATCATCATTATTATATTATTATTGTTGTTATTATTATTATTATTATTATTTAGCCCAGGATTCATCCAAATATATGCATTCCATGCCGTTACTGATGAATTGAAGGGAGCAGCTTGGTCAGTGGCTCCCAGCTCCTCTAAGGTTGCACTGCCCCCAAAAATCTCATTTCAAATTCATATTTAAAGGGTTTACATCCCCCTTCAAAATACGTGTGGGTTCTCTAACCTTATTTGGAGTACTGATTATTATTTTTTTTAATATATATCCATGTTTTTGACCACGCTGAGAACTCCAGACTGCCTTTGAAACAGCTGGTGGGAAGAGAAGTGGGAGAAACATAAAATCTTTAAAAGTGCATTTTATTTCAGTGTTTTGCCTTCGAAAAAGTGTTGGTTACTTGTGGCTTCTGACACCTCATTAATCAAGTGATCAGAATTCAGTATTTTACAGCAGCAAGGCCAATTAACCTCTGCTGGCTACAGAGCAGCCAAAAATAATTTCTAATTGTCAAATGGGGGGAAAAAAACCCAATAACTCCCCCCAAATACTGAACCTTTTTTTTGTTTGTTTGTTTTGCAAGCATTTAATTCGAGAGAAATTCTAAACTTTGCCTGCATGAGTTTCTTTTTTTTTTTTTTTGGGGGGGGGGGAGGGAGGTGGGACTTCTGAAAATGAAGAAATTCAGAGAGCACAAAGTTCAAAGGTTTGACTCTGCTCCTTGCAAAGGTCCAGCCCCGAAATCCCTTTGGATGGAAGCTCAGGCTTCCCTTTCCCGGTAACTTGAGATGCTGTTTGTTGTAAAACCTGCTCTTCTCAGCCAGGATATTGGGAGGAGACAAAAAGGGGTGTGAAAGGCTGGGCTTAAACTATTTAGTTTGAGTTTAAACCCTCGCCTATCCAGCAGTCACTGTCGGGCTGTTCCTCATGGCCACCAGTTGTGTATATTTATATTTATATTTATATTTATTTATCCCCATCCTGCACTCATTAAACCCAAGGTACCTTTATTTATTAATTATAGTTCTTGTTTTGAGGGAAGTTGCAGGTTTTAAAGGCATTCTTTTGGGGAGCTTTGAGTTTTGAGCAGGGATCACTTCCAAATGCCTTTAATATATTAACTGAGGGGAAGGGTGGTGCCACAACAAGTCCTTCATGAAGAGGAAAAGTTATCCAAATTGTCCTTATTTCTTCTTATTATTTCTCAAGAGTAAGCACTTTGTCAACATTCCATTATGGATCTTCAAATATACCCAATTAAGCAGTTTTGAGAGAATGGCTCCCACTCTGCAAAAAACCATCTCCTGCTTTCTCCTTTATCTCTCCTTAATTATCTATTATCTTTTGCTTGTCCACTATTATTTAACTTTCTATTTTCTTATCATAGAAGCCATCAGAAGACCTGAATACAAAGTCATGCTGAGGTTCAAATCCTGCATAAGCTTTGGTGTGGACTATTATTCCAACTTTTTACTTGAGGCTGTGATTAAATTTGCAGTCAAAATAGACCTCAGCTTGTAAATATTGTCATTTCTTCCTGACAGTTTGTTAATTTTTCTTCTTCATAGGCTGATAACCTTCATTTTTTTTTAACACACTTACTATAAGCCGGCATTTGATTCAGGCATTTGAATCAAATTTTCAACTATGTGGTCTTGTCTTTAAGAAACATTTCATTTTAAAACAAAATTTGATTCAGGTACTTGAATCAAATTTTCAAGTGCTTGGACCTACCTTTAAGAGGTATTTTAAATTCTGGGTTATCCTGTTTGAATTTCACCTCCTTTTTTGAACCAAGTTTTCAAATGTGTGGACTTACTTCTAATAAACGTTTCATTATAACCCACAATTTCATTCAGGCACTTGAATCAAGATTTTAAATGCTTTTAAAATTCCTTTTAAGAGGTATTTTAAACTTTGGGTTTTCCTGTTAATTAAATGTCACCTCTTTTTTTGAAAGAGGCATTTGAATCAAATTTTCAAGTGCTAGGACCTACCTTTAGGAGGTATTTTAAATTTTGGGTTTCCCTCTTTTTTGAACCAAGTTTTCAAATGTGTGGACTTCTAACAAACGTTTCATTATAACCCAAATTTTCATTCAGACATTTGAATCAAGTTTTCAAATGGTTGGACTGGATTATCCTGTTTGAATTTCACCTCTTTTTTGAACCAAGTTATGTGGACTTACCTTTAAGAAACATTTCATTATAACCCAAAATTTCATTCAGGTACATCAATCAAATTTTCAAGTGCGTGGACTCACCTTTAAGAAACATTTCACTATAAACCAAAAATCGATTCAGGCGTTTGAATCCCATTTTCAAACGCTTGGACCCACCTTGAAGAGGTGTTTTAAATTCTGGCTTTTCCTGTTGCTTGAATTTCCTCTCTCACGCTCTTTAATTCAAACCGGGGCACCTCCACGCCAATTTGGGCACCAAGTGGGGATGGAAATTGTGTCTCGGGGAGGACTCTTGAGGTTGTGGATATTTTTTTTTCCCCTCCCCTCCAGGTCTTTCCCCCCACCCCTTCCCTCTCTCAATATATTCCGAGCAGGGGAGGTCAAAAACTCCGGTGCAGATGCAGGAGCCAAAACAAATCGCCTTTCTGATAGGGTTGGGTGACATGTGTCAACCCCTGTCATCCACGAACAAGGGAGGCAAAGTGCCCAGACAAAGGAGAGGGTGGGATGTCCCCACCCTGGCAAAGCCTGACCCACACGCGGGGTCTTTGTGCAGCAGATGCCGCCTCTCATTGTGTGTTCCCCCCCTTCCTCCCCATCCTCCCCCGGTCCCTCCCCAGCACCCCTGACAACAGCGACCGCCGCTGGCATCCCACCCTGACATCTGTTCGGCTTTATTGATGCTCTCCTGGAGGAATTCCCAGTGTAAACAGGGAATTCTCTACGGGAACCCCCCCGTCCCCGTGTTGTAAAAGGGATGAGCTGCATAATGCAAAGATTTAACCACTATTTAAAGGTGTGACACTTGATTGAAAGTGACTGGGGTTTATATTTTTATTTATTTTTTTCCCCTTTTCCTCCCCCTCCCCCCCCCCCCCCTCCCCAGTCACCTTCAACTGTATTTGGCACAAACTGCCTGGGTTGGACCTTATCTTATCTTATTTATTTATTTATTTATTTATTTATTTATTTATTTATTTATTTTCATTTTGGGTAGGATTTCTCCTCCTCCTCCTCCTTCTCCTTCTCCTCCTCCTCCTCCTCCCTGTCCTTTCTCCCCCCTCTCCTCCCTTCAGATCTTTTGTTTTCCCGGAGAGGAATTGTCAGGATGAATGAAAACTAGGCAATGGAGCACCCCAAAAATTGGAGAGTGAAGGGAAAAACTTGAAAAAAAAACCCACAAAAAACTGGAAAAGCTGGAGAGAAAAAACCTGGTTTGGGTGAAGTGGAGCCTGGCTGCTCCTCCAAAAGCTGTCTGAGCCCACCTACTCTTTAGGACTGACTTATGGCTTAGGGATCTTTGTGTCTCCTGAATTAGGGAGAATTCCTTCTGGGAGGGCTGGAAACAGGGACAGCACATCCAAAACTACATCCTGAACCAGAATTCCTTTTTATTCCCATCCTCTGTGTCAGTGTTTTGAAACGGGAACCCCGAGTGCTCCACGTGGATTTGCTCCCTGGGCACGCGGATCTGCCCCCCGTGGAAAATGTTCCGCTGAATTTTGGCACCAGGAGACCAGATCCAAAAATCCATAAGAGCTGATGGGAATCAGCCCATCGATTTGAGTTGGCTTTGGGGCAGGATATCAAGCTGGAGACGTGGCCAAAGGAGCAGGAGGGCTGGGAATTGGCTGCGTGTTCTTGTCACCCGGGGAGGGACCGGGGCTGGAGTTCTTCTGACCCCCCTGATTTGTGTAAATGAATCTGTGGAAATAAAGGTGGGTGCTTGAAATGCAAACAGTGGGTTCTCTGCTCAGCAGAACTGGCAAAAATAGGCAGGGGGAGAAAAAAAGTCCTGTGGAATTGGAACAGCTAAAATTGTCCTGGAATTGCTCCCCAAGCCATCAGGTCTTGTGCTGGAGGTACAGCTGAGGTTCCTTGTGCCTAAACACACCCTTATTTAAATTAACCACGGATCTGGCCCATAAACCCTCCTTCTTTGTTCATGTTCTGCCTGTATTTTTATTGGTTTAGGTAAACTTGGATGTTAGGCATAAATATTTCTGTTATTGGATGATATAACAGGTATGAGAACATCCACCCAAAAGCACAATAAGGGACACCAAACCTACAATGAAAATTACACAGCAGGAAATAAAATGCCATAAATATGTAAGTAACAGGAAGAAGGGCTGCATTAGAGAGAAATCTCTGAAGTCTGAAAATGTGGTACTTAAAATCAATTCGAGGTTAGTCTGTGTTAGGCAGGGAGAACACTCTGCAGTTATTTTAGTTCTTAGTGGGATCTAATCATCCAGGCTGGAGTTTTTATTAGGTTTATGGCATCACTGGGATGAATAAAGTAATCTCAGATTCGTAGCAGAAATGCATAGTCTGCACTGGTGTAGATTAATAAAAATTTCTGTGGTAGTTGTTACGAGGAAAGGTCTTATTGAAAGGAGAACGTGAAGTTTTATTGGCTTGTCTGTGGGATTTCACAGTCAGTTGTGTATTTATCCTACAATTCCACCAGAGTGTTTAAAAAATATTGCTAATCTGCTGATAACATCTCATTTTACCAGAAATTTACTGGATTTTAGAGGAATTTATTTTAAGAATCTCTGGCTAAATTTTCTTAGCATCTTTTGGAGTTGTCTCTGAGAAGGGGATTAAATATCTGAGTTTGATTTTTCTTTTTTTTTTTTTTTCTTGTTCCTTGATGTTTTTTTCCTTTTAAAGAATCTCCCTCCCTCAAAGCCAATGGCCAACTGAGCATCTTTTTGTGCTGCTGGAGCTGACAGGAAACCTGTCCCTGCCCTTGGTGGGCTTGTGGGGGGTGGAATGAGATGCTCTTTAAGGTCCTTCCAACCCAAACCACTCTGGGACTCCTCGAAATGAGAGGCCTCAGTGACCAGAGGGATCATTCAGTGCCACAACAAGACATTTGTACCACGAGAGGTGGAGCTCCCATGGCAGTCACTGTGGTGGGATCCAACCCTTGGAGATTATTTTAAGAGAAATTGTAGGAGAAGAAATGGGAGGCTCCAGGGAAGTGGATTTGATTGTATTTGTAGGGGTGTCTCTAATTAGAATGTCTTATTTCGCCCCCAACAAGCCCTCATATCTACATTTCACTGGTAGTGAAAAATCAGGAACACAAATCCCGGGGCGTTGATGGACGGGCCAAAGTCGTGGCCAAATCCCTCTTGGTGCCTCCTGCACAGTTCCAGCTGAAGCACAAAGAGAAGTTGCTCCTGGAATCCTGCACAGCACTCAATCAGGAGCACATTTACAATAGAAATCAGCTCCCCCTCTGGAACAAACCACTTAAAGGTCTGAGGATGCAAACAAGGCTCTTGCAAGGGTTTGTTTGAAGCACAAAATGATTAAGGTTTCATTAGAATGTGCTTCTTCAAAATGGTCTGAAGTGCAGCTTTTCCTGCTGGAAAACATTCTGGGAAAATAGGTGTTTCCTAAAAATAAAAAAAGTTAGCAAATATTCTGTGTATTTGCCTTGATGGGAGAGGAGTGACAGGAAAAATGTGTTTGTGCACTTAATACATGGGTAAATGTGTCAGTGTATAGCATTTCTAGCTGTATGTGTGCATACTTGCACAAATATATTTGCATCCAGGTCAAATAACAGCTGTTATTATTAAGTTCAGCTTTTACTATCAATTTGTTGGTAGATTCAGGCACTACTTAAAAAAAAAAACAAACCCAACAACGAAACAACAAACCAGGAGTCCACATCTGAGCTTTTTCCTAATCAGTTCCCTCATTTTTGCTAATATTCTAACGACTGTCAATTTACTTCAGTGGTGCCATTTGCAGAATTTTCCAATTAGCAGGAAACCTGTTCCACCTTCTCCCATAATTACGGGGGACTCGCTTCAGATCAGCTGTGGCCAGACAGCACATGATGCACTTGCCAAAATCTGGGCACTGTGGGGGTTTTTTTTTGTGTGTGTGGAATTTTTTTTTTTTTTTTAACCTTTGCATGAGCTGGCACGGGCTTTACATCTCTGTTGTAGGCAGGGAGCCCCCTCAAGTAGTGGCATGTGTCAAAATATCCCAATAATTTCTGATAAACACACCACGGTGGAAACACAAATACGAGTCTGATGGGGGGTGATGGATGTTGTGCCACGAAATCTCTGTGCAAGGCTCTGAAAATCAGGTGAATATTCAGGAACTGCTGTGCTCCACTCCAGGCTGGCTGATTTTATTCCAGAAGCAGCTGTTTGGTCACTTTTTTTATCACCTTTATCCTGCAGGGCAATGTTGTTCTGATACTCTCTGATATTTCACCAGCTGATCAAAAAGCAATCAGCACCCCCCCACACCCCCCTTTTATTTTTTTATTTTTTTTTTTTTAAGAGCTGCTTAAGCAGCTGATATTACAGCCCCAACAATGGAGCAGCAATAACTATTATTGTTACATGAAAGGAAAATATATTTAATAATAAGCTCATTGATTTTTAACAGCATCTCTGTGTTGCCTAATTGATGGGAAGTTGTATGTTTGTGTAGCCAAGGGGGGTTATGAATTAAATATGGTCGTCATTCCTTGAGGGATGCATGTCAATGCAAGAAAGATGGAGGATCTACATCTCCCCCAAGCTAAACAACCCCCTTGCAAAAGACACAGGAAAGCCTGGAATGGGAGGGAGGGGGGGAAAAGGGAATAAAAAGCATCCATCACTGTTTATTAAGTGCTGCTACTTGAAGGTAAAAGGGGTATTGAACTGTTTTCAAATTGGAAGGAATGTAGCTAGACAAAACATTGATGGGGATATTAGGCTGGTGACAAATTTTATTCATTTGTCTACATTTATTACAGTAGCAATTTGAAATGATTTATGCCTCTTCCTCCTCCAAGCCTCTGCGTGTGGACACACACACACCCCCAAATTCAGTGTCTACCAGTAATAAAATGAACATTTTTTTGGTAACAGCCACAAAAATATGAGGTGAAAGTGTCTGGAAATACTGGATCTTAAATTTAAGACACTGAAGAGGCTGGTGATCAGCACTTGGGAGAAAATGAGGCTCATCTGAACCTGTCCCAAAGTGGGCACTTGACACAGAACCACCAGGCACTTGTGCAGACCTTGCCCAGCCTGTGCTGAGCTCAGAGAGACAGGAGAAGTGTTAGGGGGATGCTGAGGACTCACTTTTGGAGATTTTAAACCCAACTTCCTAAGGTCTTAAGCTGGAAGTGTAAATTAAAGGGAAGTTCTGAGCTCCTGACGCTCCTGATGACCAGTTATAAGTTCAGTGCCTGTGTGAGAAATCACCTCTTTCTCGCTCACATGTGTGTAAAATCTTCTGTCATATGACCTAAACCCCCCCAAAAATGCTCTCACATGCAGCCAGTGGTGTTCCATGACCCGGACTGTTCTGCAGAATGCCACATCTCACCCTTTGGATGGCAGTTCTCAGTCTCTACTGATTGTGATGGTTGTTACTTGTCTCTTTTCAAGTTCCTTTTGCCCCAGACTTCCCACATTGTGGGGTCATTTGCTGCCTGCTGAGAAGTTCAGCTGGGCCAAAGAGAGCAAGGCTTGGTGGGTATTAGTGGGCAGTATCTTTATGACCTCAAGAAAGCACATGGCAAGATAAAACCAGGACACATTTTAAGAGCTGAGGCAGCTGGACCATCCAGGGGGTGTTGAACTGTGCTTTGACGGCTTTCAGGGTGTTTGCAAACCCTTGGCCTCCAGCTTTGTCAAACAGATTCCTGTTTCAAGATCTCTGAATCAAAAATGTCATTCTGATTCCTTCTGACTGCTGCTGTTTTATGGGCAGAGCTGTTATTGCTCTCTGATTAATGGGGGGGGATGCAGCACAGAGCAAAGTTTGGGGTGATCATACATCTGCAGGGCCTGTGCAGTGGGGTCTGCAGATAGCAGAGCTCATGCAGCTTGAGCTACAGTGGAATATTAAGTCCTAATCATCAAAGAATTCCTGCCAGCTTCCAATAGGACCGCTGGAAATGGAGCTGGGACGGTGGTGTTTGTCAGAGCTGGGCTTGTTCTTGTGAGCAGCTCCGACAAAAACGATGGCAACAACCCCTGGGGATGCTCATCAAAGGGGCAGATTCACACCCAGGCTGTGACGGGAGGAGTTTGTGAAGTTCAGCCCAAAGTTTAGCCCAAGCAGGGAGTTTTCGAAGTTTTGTCCCTCTCTACTCTCGGGCACAAACACTGCCAAGCTCAACAGCGCCCCGTTGGTTTTGCTCAGGTGCTCAGGAACACGAGCTCAGTCGGCAAGGGAAGAAAACGAGCAGGCTTTCATTTTTTATTAGAAAGAAACCCTCTGTTGTGAGTAAAAAAAGACGCTTTTCCTCCCCCTAATATTTTACTTGCTAATGGATAAGTGCTAAGTAATTATGTAGGACAGATTAAATGGTTTCTAATGCCTCGTTTCAAGAATTATAGTGAATGTTTTCCTAAGCTCTCCTCCAAATTGGGAGTCTAATTAAGCAACAAAAATTTATGTTGGCATTCGCTGAATTATTACAAAACTCGAATTTAGGCTGAAACTGTTGACTAATTTTTTTTTTTTCTTTTGGAAGGTGGAGGGAGAAAGGAGGAATAGATGGAGGAAAGATCTAATATTAGAGGAAATGATTAATCCTCTAAAAATCTGCAAGTGTCCTGGCAGAGATCAGAGTTTCTGCCTTGACATTCTTTGGTTTGATGACTCCTTATGAGTGGTGATTAGTAGATTTAAACCCCAAGAGCTTCAAAAGCTGTGGCACATCCCCGTAGCACTTATATTAAGATGTGCAAGTCCTTCAGCTAATCCTCTAAAAAGAGATGTAAGGTTTTTATTCTGGGTCCCCAAGAAAACATATTCTGCTGGAATGAATGGCTGTGAACTGTGTAAAGCCACTTAACCCTAAATTCCTGTGTTAAACTTAATTTCTGGCTGCGAGATCTCACACATAAAATGTTACTGCAATTGTCCCAGTAAAACAACGATGCACAATTTCATAGATGGAGCTTTTAAGAAGCAAGTGCTGGCAGTCAGTGCAAGCCCAGCTCAGATGGATTTATTGGGTGCTATTTGACTTCATCTGAGCTGGAATTATACATTTATGCAGGAAGAAACTTTGCAGGGCTGATTTGCCTGATAGCAAAAAAAAAAAAATTAAAATAACCTTTGGAAATCTCCTGGTCCTTTATGGAGCACTTTCTCCTCTCCTGCTGGCTTCTTATAAAAGATGGATTTTGGGCCCAGTGGACCATAATCCATGGAAAATAGCTGCTCCATGGATATTTCAGCAGATACTTCTTAACAGCTCCAAAGAAGCCTTTACAAGGGATTACATCACGATGTGGAGTCATTAAGATCTTGGTGCATGTTGGGGGACAGCAGTTGTGAGTGGAGTGGGGAGGGAATTTCCAGCAGCTGATTTCATGGAGCAAGTCTTGACCTGCTTCAGATAATCATAACTCACCCGTTTTTGGGGTTTGTTCACAGAGCTGAGATATGGCTGCAAGGATTTGAAAAATCAGGGAAAAAACAGCTGAAGAAAGAGCAGAAATGTCAGTGATCACAAGGCTGTCACCATGCTCAGTCACAGCAGTGGAATTTAAAAAGGGATTTTTAAAAATCAACTTAACAAAGCTACTGCAAACCTGAATTTGGTCTTACTTCCTCTTAAGTTGACTTCACTGAGGTCAAGGTTGATTTTGGGGAGGTTCAAATTACAACAAAACCAGAGTTTAACAATGGGGACAAAAATTAGCACAGCTCAAGAATCAAGCTGAAAATTCCCAGTGATCTGAGTAGAGACTGGAAATTGCACCAGGAGTCTTGAAACCTTAAATCAAAACAACTTACCATAAAGTTAAGCAACAACTGCAGCTTTTAATTTGGGAGCTTCAGAAACCACCCTTGCTGTGAAATGGGCTTGGTGAGCGGGCCTACAAAGGGGAGAAGTGAAATAATCCCTTTTTTAAATTCTGTGTGTGTGTAACTAAATCAAGCCACATGAAGAGACAGAAGATTTTATGATGGCAGAGCTCAGGGTTGACTTTTCCTTTTGAGTCCTGGGCAGTTTGTGCCCAATCTTGCTCAGCAGCCTCTCCAGTCCCTTTGGGGGGTGATGTTTTCCAACAAGCTGCTCTCTTTCCTTGCTCTAACCCGTCCTGACACTGCAGGGACTGACTCCTGATCTGGTTTCTCATCAGACAAGCTCTCTCAAAGGACAGTGAGACTCCCATTAGCCTTCCTTGATGTCTATTTACCAGGGCAGCTCCTCAATTATTTAAAACGTAAACATCTGGGTTAAACAAACGAAGGAAACACTCAGCAAATGTTGCAGGCACTCAGAAACTTCTTCTGCAGGATTTGTGGCTGCAGCAGAGTTTGAAATTCCCTGCACACGAGGGATGTGGGCAGGAAGTCCTGAGGTTGGGAATTACCAAGAGACCTCTCTCAGTGGAGAGCATGTTGTGATGATGCATCTGGAATGGTACCTTGTTATTTAAAGCATCAAAACACGAGCATTTTCCAGGCAATAAAGCCAGCTGTGAATCTGTGCTGGGTGTGGATGTGTGTGTGCCTGCTGGTTGGAGTGCATAAAACATGTGTGTGTGCATGGAAATATGCTGGACATCTCCAAGAGTGAATGCATTGGATTTTCTCCCTGAGAAGTCTTTCTAAGTCAGTTAAATGTGGGTTTGGGTCCAGCTTTGTCACTGCCAGAGCTTTTGACAGAGTCTCATCTCTGGCTTTTGCAAGAGCTCCTCCAGCCTTGACTTCAATCTGTCCCTCTGATCTCCATGAACTGGGGAACAATACTGGAATTTGAAGTGAATGGAGAGCGTGGTTGGAAACATCTGGAGCCCTCACAGGAGCTCATTAACCTAGCCCTAAAGCAGAGCTGTGCAGAAATCTTACCTAAATGAGGTTAAACCCAAGCCCAAACAGCCCCATATGGGAATGACTCCCTGGATGGGGGTAGAAGGTTTGGTTAGTCGACTGGTCCCAAACTTCTCACAGCTTTCAGCCTCCTGGGATTCCCCTCTAGGACATGTGGAATCATGGAGTGTCCACAAGGATCATCCATCCAGCTCCTGGCCCTCCCTCAGCAGATTTTGGGATGCTTTGGAGGGAGGGGGACACCACCAAGGCCAGCTCTGAGCACCTGAACAGCCACCCAGCCCAGGGCAAGGGCAGGTTCTGCATGGTGGGAATTGGTGTCACACACCCAGACACACTCACATGAAACCAACCTCATGCTCCAGGGTGTAAATTGATCAGTGGAGAGGTCAGGAAGCAATTTTCCTCTCCTGTTAACATCGCTGCACAGCCAGCTCGGGGTGCCTGTGTGTGAGGGAGAGGGGTGGAGGCAAGAGAAGCAATTTCTCCTGTAGCATAAAGTGTTTGCCAGAGGCCAAATAGCTCGTGCAGCCCTGAGTTTACAGCAAAGTGATTGCCCAAATGTTGGAATTTTACCTGGTGTTGGTTTCTGGGTGCCCAGTCTGAGACTCTTTAAAGGAGCGTGGCTTTGGTGATACAAAAAAAGTGAATATTTGGGTTGCTTTTGAGCTGAGACTTGGCCAAGTCACACCAAGTTTCTTGCATGGAACCTGCTCTTAAACGTCCTGCTGATGCCCACAACCCTCTGCTCTTTCCCTACAGCCCCATATTAAAGTCCTTGAAAAAAAAATATATTAAAAAATCATCAACTGTGGGGTGTTTCTTCACTGATGTTTCACCCCCTGCAAATTAACACTGTTCACACCCCAAAATACTGATGCTTTTTTGGTCTCTGGCACCCATGTGCTACATCAAAGGGGACTGAAAAGGTTAATTAAATGTGGAGGCCAGAACAAGGGGATGAATGAAATGTTTGCTGCGAAATCTTTGCTTTAAATTTATTAATTTATGTACTGCACGTTAGAAATTAGCACGTTCCTCGTGAATACAGGATGGTGCATTGTCTGTGTAAAATAAGAAATCAGTGGATTTTTGAGGATTTGTGGGAAAAGGTGGGTTTCAGAGCTCAGATTATTTCCTCTTTAAGGCAAAATTCCCTACCCAGGCACACACACAACCTTTTTTCAGCAGTTGAAACAACAAAAAAAAAAAACCTGCAAAATCATTTCAGCTGGGGCAGATTCCACGGCCAAAGGGCTGGGGAGCTGTGGGAAGCCCTGGGCATCAGAAATCTGAGAGATGTGGGTGCTGACATTTGGGTTTGGCTGCAAAAAAAAGATCTTATTCTCTGACAAAACTAGAATAGCTTTACAGAATTTCAGGGGCTTGCTCGTGTACCCAGCACTGTGGCTCTGGAGATATGGATTCTATTTCTGCCTCAGCCACGTGACCTAGATATCTTTGGGCCAATTCATCCACGGTTTGGAAAGGAAAAAAAAAAGAAAAAGAAAAAATGCAGAAATGTGGAGGGGAAAAAATCCAGACCTAATCCTGATTTTTTATTTATTTATTTATTTATTTTTAACTCATTACCTCTTTTCTGTTTGCTGAGCTGGGAGAGAGTAACTAAGAAATGGAGATGGAGGAGAAAGAAAGAGGTTTTCTGTTCATTTTGTTCCTCTTCACTTTGCCTTGTCACCTGGTGATGTGGCTATCAGGAAAACAACATATTTATATGTATATAATATAAGCATATAACTCAGAATTTTTAGGGTCATTCCATGTCCAGAGTCCTTTAATTCTGTGGTCTCATGGGATTGCTGTGCTTTGGGAGTGGACAGGGTTCCAGGTGTGCAATTCTTCTGTACCTTTAATCTCAAGGTGATGTTTTTTATTCTAAAGAGAGATCTTGGTCAACACGTGCCATCCACAAGCACAGGATGAGCCAAAGCACAGCAGGATGATTTCCAGTCTGCCTTGGGCCAAAAAGTTGTTGGGTTTGATTTTTATTTTAAGAAAGGAGTCATTTCCCATTGACCATCCAGTAGGAAACACTAGAAAGAGGCTTGGTTGTCACCCAGGGCCAAAAACTTGTCCTGTTTAAGCTTTATCTTGTTTATTTATGCAGAACCCGAGTCAATTTAAATGATATATTTATCTGAAGAAGGGCCCTTGTCCAAAATAACAAAAAAAACAACAAAGACTTCAAGCAGAAGTGTCTGATAAGGATGTTACAAGCATTTTTTTGTGGTAGACAAGCTACACTTGAAGGCTTGAAGTGGTTCAGCAATCTCCTGGCACAGGAGTGAATTCCTTTCTTGCTTCCTTTGTCGGGATTGAAGGGGGTCTTGCTGCAGATTTTGCTTACTCACAGTGGGAACAAACAGCCTGTGGGCTTGGTGGTGCTGAATTTGAGCAGGAGTGAGGTGGAGACAAATCAAGGGAGTAGAAAGAGAGCTGAAATTCTGCATCCCAAAGTGCAGAAGGGAACAGAGCAGAGGAGGCTGCAGGGACTGCCTGAGAGTGTTTGTAAATACAATACTCGTGCTATTGCAGGATGTCCTGTCATGTTTTGGACGCTCCTTCCCTCTTCCTCTGCAGGATTATCTCAGGGATGGGTGTCTCAGCAATCAAGGGGGTGGCTGCTTTGTGCACAGGGGGCTCCCCAGTCCCACCCAGCACGTTTGAAGCCGGTGCTGGCACGCGCCGCCCTCTCCGACATCAAAGGGACACCCTTCATTTTAATCATCAGAGAACCAACCCTGGGCTAATGGCACTTAATTGTGGCACTAGAACCATCTCAGTTGGCTTTGGCAGAAGAAATGAGAGCAGTTCCAAGCACCACCAAAGGGTTTGGCAGACACCCGTGGGGAGACACCAGAACCTCTCCCACCGCCACGCACACGGCCCTGCGAGCCTGCCCCGCCTCAGCCTGTGATCCTGGAAGGCCCAAAAGGCACAGAACAAGCAGGGAAAGCCTCTCTCTCTGCCCCTGGAAGGTGGCACTGACAGCCTGTGTGAGCCTCCAGCTCACCCCTCTATTAATCCTGACTTTCCCGAGGCTCGCCCGCTCGTTTAGATTTGTATGCGACATCAAACATACCTTTTCACATATGTTCTTCCCAGATTTTTTTTAACAGTTACTTAGCAGTTTATAGAAGGAAGTGAATGATCTCATCAAGCTGCTTAGAAATTAAAAAAAAATCTGTGCTTATTAATTATGCAGGATTAGTCTAATTATAATTCAGCAAATTAATTAGCGACAGAAGGTGTTCTGAAACATTGGAGTACATTTGCATGTTAAATGGAGAGGCTAGTCTGTAATATATGTAAATTTATGCATGGCTTCATAGTTTAATTTAAAAATTTGCAGCTGCATATGGTATGGGAGCAGGTGAAAAGTCAGTTTTAGTTTAATGATGCTAACAAACATTGGATGCTGTCCTGTCTTAGGGAAGGAATGCACCCCTATCTGCCAATCCATAAATCTGTCATAGGAATAGAATGTTACACCAGAGCTCCCATTCAAGGTCATCTGTGACGAGACCCACAAGTACAATGGGTGCAGATCCACCGGCTGAACAGACCCCGGAGCAGGGAGGAGGCAAAACGCGCCTGGCCCCGGGATGTAAATTCTCCTCTTTAGCGAATGAATGTGTTTATCCTCCACCAACCCAGTTTGGGGACAGGCAGAGCTCTCGCCCCTCCCCAGCAAAGCTTTCAGCTGAGCGATATCCACTCTGGCAGGTGTAAAATAGGTGCCTAACCTCGGCTCCCTCCCTCCCGTTCCCCATCAGCGCAACTTCGTGATCTCCTGGAAGTTGTTACCGAGTTGTGCATCAAACTGCGGGGGTCGGGAGTTTTCCCGGGCTGGCCGTGGCCATCTGGCAGCCACAGTAAAAACCAGCAGAGCCAGCAGCAGCAAAGAGGCCAGTGGGGTAATTGGTGCTCACTGCTCAGCCTTGCGTGGCTCCAGACACCGGGGGGGCTGAGAGGATGGAGGGGTCCACAGGGAGAGGAATGGTGGGGTTTGCTGGGGATGGAAGAAAAGGAGAGTGGGGATCAGTCTGTGCTCCTTTAACGACTGCCCAAGCCTTTCTGGGATCTGTAGGGTTGGCAAAGCAGGTGTTGAGTTAAATTTGCCCCTGTGTAGGGCTCTAGGGTGAAGGGACATCAAAGGATAACGGGATTTCCCCAGGACTGCGGGGCATCCTCAGGACTGTGTCTGTGTGACCAAACCCTGGCTGTGCTGCTGAGGCTGACAGAAAAGTGAGGAGGGAGAATTTGGCCATGGCTCCAAAACCCTGCTGAGGCAACCAGCTTTATGAAATCCTGGCCACTGATAGAAAAAACCCAGTAAAATCGCCAGTGTGGACTTGCAGGAGTGGGGAGGTGGCTGCTGGCTGGGAGAGCAGCTCGAATCCATTGCCATGAGGTCAGCCACTGGATTTCTCTCTGCCTCCACTTCACTGAGCTGCACAAAAGCCTTTCTTCCCTCCTGCCCTTTGTGTACCTTTTCTCCAAGACCAATTTGCCAATGTGGGCTCCAACTGTGCGGTGCTGGGCACAGTTGGAGCCCACAGATCCCGGGAATGAACCAGGGAATATCATCTTTCAACAGCCCCATCAGCCCAATCCTCTCCTCTGTCACCTCCCTGCCTATCGACCCCTGATCGTGCTCTGGCATCTGGGCACGAATAACCTGGACCTCATGGTAGAAATAAGCTTTTAGCCATTGTCTGGCAAGTTACTGAAGAGTTTTGGTGTGGGAGGAAGGAGGAAAACCCAAAGGATCAGGGAAAAACCGCTCGGGTTGCAAAGAGCCCTCCAAAGACTTTTTTTTTTTTTTTTTTTTTTGGGAGAACAATTGCAATTACAAACACGCTGTTAGTGTTGTGTTTCATTTTCAATCCGAGCCCATAGAGTTCAATTATTATTTTCATTAATGGTGTCGGGTTTTCAGCAGAGTGCACAAACAAGGAGGTTTTCCTTGGAGATTTTTTTTTTTTTTTCCTCCTTCTCCCCCCTCGCCCTAGCAAATGTGGCCGTGCCAAACAACTGCATCCAGCCCCGAGACACGACTGTCTGCCTTCCCTGCACTTCCCTCTCCCCTCCAGCCCTTGTTCCTTCCAAATGGGAGCACTTTGCAAGACAGAAGAAGCGTTTATTTACCCGGGGAGTGGGAGCTGCAGTTGTGAGGAGGGGTGGCTGCTCACACGATGGTGAACAGGGTGGAAAATGTGCAGGGTATAAATATGGAGTTCACTGACCACGGGTGACACATTGCAGGTTTGCATTCAGTTGCTATTGGTTTGAAAATTAAGGTTATTTTCTTTTTTTTTTTTTAAAAAAAGCCACCAAATAGAGGGCAGAGAGAAATGGGATGTTCCAGGCTGAAGGGATGTTTGGGGTGGAATTGTTCTGTGGTTGAGGCACAAGGCTGGGAGCTGGGCATGACTCAAGTCCAGGCAGTGTTGTGGACTCCTGGTGCAATGTTCTTTCTAGATCCATCTGAAATACAGGATATTTTCATCTTGTGTCTCCTTTGACACATTATTGGGAGCGTTACTTACCCCAGTGTGATTAGAACCTCTTACTGTGGCAAATAAATCATAACTAGGAGCAGTTTTAAGGTGGGTTCTGCCACCCTTTATATCCTTAAGGTTGATTTTTAAGGTAGTTTGTTCTCTTGGGCTACCTTAGCTGATTCCCCAACCCTTTTTTTTTTGTTCCATTGTCACATCTCTCTCTGGTGTCAGCTGGTCTGAGCTCAGCCTTGCAAGGGACCAGAAGAAATCAGACACTGCTGATTGTCCTCTGCCTTCCCGTGGTTCAGGTGGCCTTTCAGAGATCAGCTGCAGGAAAATAACGTTCCCACATCAAAACTTTTAGGCTTTAAACTGCAAATCTAAATTGCAGTGAGTGACTGCAAGCAGAAGTGAGGAGCTGGGGAACAGTCTGAGCAGGCTGAAGAAGTTGAGAAGGGTTGAGAAGTGTTTCGAGTTCGTCCCATCAGGAAATGGGGAGGTTGTTGGGGGGAAGAATAACAGGCATAATGTTAATCTGCCCTTTTTTTGGGTGTAACTATCACAGATGAACACCCAGCTCATCTTCTCCTGCTCTAGGCTTGGCATCTCATCTCACCTCATCTCATCTGGCTCCTGCTCCCTCCTCCTCCTCCTCCACCAACAAATCTCTGGCAAACTCAGAACTAAAAGTCTCTTGACCTACATATGTTGGTTTTCACGTTTGTTAAACCGGGTTCACACTTTATGCACAGGAGTTCTGTGAAGATTAATTAGCTGCTGTTTGTGGAGGATCATATAAATACTCTGGCTCATTGTAATAACCTCACTCATTTCTCACACAGTATAAGGTGTATGTTCATTTAAAGTGCCTCTGTGCAGTCCCTGATCCCACACTGACTATAACTGCTGGAAAAGAGTGGGAAATTTTCTCATCAGCTCCCTAATAACACACACTGACATAATAGACCGAAATTACTCCAGAGATAAATATTCAGATTATAAAGAAGTCTTCTGCTGTGATAGTTATTAAAATCAGGAGGATGATATCAAATAAATGCAATTAATTGATTTGGAGCAGTGACCTTCAAATCTGACCTAGTCCCTCTGAAAGGAGGAAATTTGAAGTAAAGGCTCCTACTTTGTCACCTTGGGGCACTGGGTAGAGTTACTTGTCACACTTATCTCAGAGTTTGCAGTGCCAAGACACACATGGGGGAGTTGAGGGGAGGATGGGACACCCTGATCCACAATTTCCCTGCTCTGATGGAGTTGGAATCAGGCCCTCACTGTAATAATAGTGGGTTTGCAGTTCATAGTATGTTCAAACTTAATATTGTTTAACTGGGGCAAAGATAATAACAACTTCTGTTTGTTTTTTTTTTTCTTTGCTCCCTTTGTGACTTTTTTTGGAAGCACCGAGTTCTTTAAGCAGAATGGCACCATGCCTTTATATTTTCAATGGATTTTGGCACCACAGGATTTGCTGATGAACATAATTATAATTATTTAGATGATAGGCACGTTCTTGTGCCAAAAAATGAGTGAGGCCACAAAACCAAATTCCACGGGAACCCAAACAAGGCAGAATTATCTCAGTATCTGCTTTACAAAGGGAATTTTGGAGGTGCATCCAGAAGCTGTTCACAAGATACAACCAACCTTGCACCTCTTGATTCTGCATTACTTCTTATTAATTTTATATTTCTGCATTAAGCCAAGCAGGTTTTCTGCAGCGAGGCCAGAGTTTTTAGTGGTGGTTGATCAAAAGAGTTTGTTTTCCCCCAGCACCCTGAAATGCTGATCTATTGGAGGAAGGGCCACACTCCCTCTGCTTGGCTGGAGTCAGAGTTACCTGCTAAACTCAGACCTAAAGCTGGCCTTAGCAAGACCAAAGGCTGACTAAGAAACATGACAATAAGCTACTTTTTTATAATTCCTTTTTTTTTTCTTCAATAATTAAAAAAAAATTATATATATATATATATATAGGTTAAGGCCAAAAACTGGCTAAAGGTTCTCATTTAAAAAAAATTACTAAAGCTTTTCTGCAATTCTCCTGTTACCCCTAAATCAGCCTCATTTAGTGCTAAACTTTCCCTCCTCTTTGCTCCCCCCCAAGTCATTTTTATTCTAATGCTGCAATAAATATTAATGCCTTTCCCAGATGCAACCACTTAAAAAATATATATATGTATATACATAACAACCTACCAAATACTTCATGCAGATGCCCAGTTGCAGCTAAAATTTGACTGGAGGAGCCCTGAGAGGAGAAAAAGAGAGATGTGGTTGAACTGGAGAAAAGATAAAAAAATTCTTGTGTGTGCATCTAACTGAAATTAAATCTAAATTCGGGGTGATGGGAGGGAAAACCATCCTAGTGCAGCATATCCAGGGAGCTCTGAAGAAACTGCAAGTGCCTTAGCAATAAATATGAATTTAAGTGTTTAAGCACTAAAGTCAAAGCCAGCAGCTTCAGGAGGGAGATGAGGCAGTTCTGTGGTGTCCTAAAGGGGAAAAATTTTCAGCAGTTGAGCTGCTCAGCAATCCCAGAGAGTCAGGCAAATTATCCCAGGTGGGATCCCCAAATTGCTGATGGATAAAGATCCTGGATGTGTTTGTGGCAGAGCAGTCAGTGATGCAGCAGCACAGGGAGAGTTTCCTTCTCTGGCTGCTTTTAATGAACAATTCACCCCTTGGTTGGAGCCAGCCCAGATTTAATTCAAAATCCACCTTCATTTTCACACGCACATTGTTAGTTTATGCTTGATGAGGATCTAAACCTTCATTTTTCTGGGGACTTTTAGCACAAAAATACCATTTTAGTTCTCTGTGCTGCAGAGTTTGATCAGGGACGATGTTAAATGCACATTTAGAGGTTTTGCCTCTCTGTGTCCGCCTTTTAGGGCTTACATTTAGAGCTTTAGCCCCTCTGTACCTGCCCTTTTGGGGGTTTGTGTCACACACTGACCCTCTGGATCTTTGCTCTCCCCAAACTCAGCCCGGCTGACACAGCGAGCTCTCTCCCAGGCACTTTTCTTTGCTCGTCTTCTTCATTTTTAGCCATTTTTAGCTGATCGTTTCTCTCATCTCGAGGAGTGGGATGCAAAGCATTAAAAAAAAAAAAAAAAATTAAAAAATTAAAAAAAGGAAACTGGCCGTTTTCCTGATTGATTTGTTTTATTTTTTTTTACCTGGAAGTAACAACTTGTGGATTTTTATTTGCAGTTTTCCTGCAGGATAATCAGCCCAGCGGCTCGTTGATTTCCCTGTAAAAAGTTACTTTATTGCACTTCTGCTTTGCAATTTTCCCTTCCACGGGAACGTCTCAGGGACATGTTTATCTATCTGCAAATAATTTTTGGATATCTGTGAGAAGAAGAGGTGGTGGGGGGAGATAAGAAGGAGTAGTTTGTGAGCAGCATTTCTGCCTCCAACCCTCCCGTGAGTCTCGGAGCGCAGAGGATTTTTCCTTGGGAAAAACATTCCCGTGGATAAAAATCTCACTCACCAAATCCTTCCCAGAAAAGGGGTCCCAAATAATTCAAATAAAAGGGGTTGGGGGGGTCACAGGTTTCATCCTGAGGAGTCAAGAGGACTCATTTGAGGGAATATAATTCCCTCGGAGCTGCTCCCGAGGAACGAAGTTCCGCAGGATTTTTAGTTTGGAATATGGAGGAGGGATCTGCCGGCAGGATTTACCCCCTGAGAGATGAGCACTGACCCCTCTTTCCTGCTGAACCTGCCCAGGTGATGGGAGATGCCAGCAGGACCCCCCCTAAACCATGGAAAAAAAACCCACCCAAAAAGCTCCTTAAACCGGGAAGGAGGAGAAACAACAACAACAACAACCAGCAAAATGCGCTCCCAGAGAACAAAAACACTCTTTAAATACTCAATGCATTTGCGAGGGGGGGAAAAAGGGACCCTTTTAATTGACAATGAAATTTGTGGCAGCTGTTTCTACAGGAGGTTTCCTGGGTCTGTTTTTTTGCGGGTTCGGTCGCCGTGAGGGTTTTGTTTGTTCCACCAGCACGCAGAAGGGTCCAACCCTTGGCTGTTTCTCTGCATTTTTGGGGCAGATGGAGCAGAAATACCCCAGAGCAAGGGGATGGGGAGGGCAGGGCAAGTGGCACTGAGGAGGGAGGGCGGATTTTTCTGCCTCATTGTCTCGTGGCAGGACTGTTTTGGTGGGTGCTGTTGGTAAACCCCGGGAAATATCCATCTTTCTCCTTTAAAGTTCTAATTCAAGGCATGAATGTGTGAGTTCTGAAGGGACTTAGGGACTGCGGTAAAAAATCGTTGTCATAGTAACAGAAAGGGAAATAGGCCTGGCTCACCTGGGACTTTAACTTACTGCAAAAGCCGATTTTTTTTTTCTTTTTTTTTTTCTTTTTTTTTTTTTAAGGAAAGCACTCGGCAAGAGAAATAAATAAATAACTTGTTCTTTGTATTCGAAATCAATTCTTCAACTGTTTTTTTCTTTCTTATATCCGAGGTGTTTTGTTTGTTTTTTTTCCCCCCCTCCTAAAGCCATTTTTGATTTATTTTTGTAATTACAATTGTTGTGGTTAAACGTATTTTGCCCAATAAACAAGGATGAAAAGAATCACAGGGAATGTTTTCGCTTGTGGCAGAGGGTGCCAAAAAATTTCTTGCTTGTGTCTGAATTTTGAAGACGGGCTGGGTTTGCTTTCGACCCAAAAACTATGGGTTTTCATGTGATTTCTTTATTTAGGAGATTCACAAATCTAATCAGATTAATCAAATAAAGGGGTGAATCCTCTCCTCCCTGGATTTGACATGAAATTTGGTGGAAAAATCTTACAGAAAAATTGCTGCTTAATGTTTCCAAACTCTAAAATCTCTTCTGTACAGTGTTGGGTAAGTAACCCAAAAATGCTGATGGTTCAACCTGACAAGCTGAACTCTCCAGAGCATTAAAAGACATTAAAAAAAAAAAAAAAAAAAAAAAAAAAGGGGTGGGGGTGACAAGGCACCAAATAATTGGCACGAGAAGTTTGCCCGGTGTTAATGGGTTTATCTGCTCGGACAGCGTGAGCTGTCATGGATCACTTGGGGTTGTGTTTTCCTTACCCTCCCTCCAAATCTTGGGGAGATTATAATCTGGATATTTTACTGCTTCTCTGCTTTAGTCACTGGAATCTTCACCACAACAACAACAACAAAAATATCAATGTGAGGAAACCTCCTCAGATTCCTCTCCTGTTTTAAATACACCCGGAGTGGTTTCGAGGTTTATCTGCTGCGGAGTTGCCCTGTTGGTTTTTGTCATCCCCACAATACCATTATCCCTCTGCATTGTTTCCTGGAAAATCCCTTCAGACAGCGCAAGAAAGACCTTGTGTGCCAGGCAGAGATAAAGGAAGGGGCTAAGATCGTGTGGTCAAACCTGCAGTGGGGTGTAAATCGGAGGAGTTGTGTTCACTCACACCAGGGTGGATCTCAGGCACGTTCTTTGCACTTTACCTCATTTTTTTTTTTATTTCCTTAAACTTCTGTCCGTTCAGATTTGGGTTTATTTGTTTGGTTTCTCTTTTGACAAGCTTTACAGCCCTATAAGACACCCCATCGTGTAAATCACTGCATAAATCCCTCTCACATGTCCTTTAAACCAGATTACAACAGCACCTTTCCTTGTGGGCAACAGAAGTGATGTGGTTCTTTATCTTTCCAGATTCTTCTTAAAATTTTTTCTCAAGTGCAATCAGAATTGCTTGAAAACGGCAGGAAACCCAAGAGACATGAGGCGGTTCCAGGTAAGTCTTCCAAGGCTCAGCATTAACCTGTCTGCTCCTTTTCCTCTTCTCCTTTCCCCCCCCCCCCCTCCTCTCTCCTACACTGCTCACAATAAATATGATGACAGCACATGATAACCCATAGCAGGCAGCGTTCAAGTTTTTCTCTCCATTTGTTGCGTTTAAACCTTTCCCCCTTTATTTATTTATTTTTATTTGTTTATTTCTTTTATTTATTTTATTTTATTTTATTCCCCCCCTCTTTCTCCACCCAGAATCCCCAAGGGGCAGTGATGTACTGTACCAACCAGCAGTGGATATTTGATTTGACACCCTCGGGCAAAGCTCTCTCACATACAGCTGCCCACAGCAGGGATCGTGTTTGTGATACTTAGAAGCCTCCGAATTTTTTCAAAGTAGCTCTGTACATGCTACACCAGCAACCTCCACTCCCTACCTCTTTCCACCCTTTTTTTTTTTTTTTTTTTTAATATTTCAGCCTGTTAACACTCTCATCCCCTCCCTTTCAGCTTTTTTTTTTTTTTTTTTTTTTTAAGAAAAAAACACAACACAAAACCCAAAAGGAGCCAAAATAGCGATGGTCACTTTAAGATCTCACACAGCAAAGCAACAAGCCCCGTGGGACGATGACCCAGCTGCTTTGCAGTGAAATCTGCCACTGGTTTCATCATCCCCGTGGCTGATGTATTGTGAATTCCAGCTCATAAAAACACAGGAGGAGGTGAAGTGTGGCCGTGGCGAGGAGGGAGAGGCACAAACACACACAAACACACACACACAGAGCCTTCAGAGCCCCAGCTCTCAGGTTTAATAAATAAGTCTTTCACCTGTAGCTTAGCCCTCATGAAAATGTAAAGGGAATGGGGCAGCCTGGTCCTCCCTGGCTGTGCTGGCAGGTGGGAAGGGACGTGGCTGAGAAAAGCGGTGCAAGGACAGTGAGGATGCAAATCTGGGCCCCAAATTTACTGTGTGACCTTCGCTGAGCCACCTTCCCTTTCTTTTATTATATTTATAAAGCTATTCTCCCTTTCATTTAGTCCATATATATATAAATATAATATTAATTGCCCATCTTGGCAAAACTTCGTGGTCAAAAGCAGGAGAACATTGGAAAATCCACATTTCCTTTGCCACCCGGAGCCGATGGAAAGCAGGACTACCCCTTGTAAACGCTGCTTGTTCTCATCATTATCGTGTCACATCCCTGCTACAAATTGGATTTTCTCTCACTGAGGGATGTGTGGTTTCCTTGTAGGCCCACAAGGCTTGACAAGGGAAGGTGACATCAGCAGGTCTGGCAATTCACGTTTCGTTGCTTCGCGTTTTCCCTTCACTTCCATCGGCTTCCTCATTTCCAAACCAAGTTAAAGCTCCCCAGGAGTTGACAGAGTTGTTTAAAACTTTCCACCAAAACATGTTTTCCTAGACAAGTGATTTGTATATTTTATTTTTAACTTTTACCAGCGACGAAAAAAATTCGCAGGAGGTAAATTTTTATTGGAAAAAAAAAAAAGGAGTTTGACTTTTAAGAGGAATCCTGCAAAACAAGAGCTCAAAAAATTAAAGAAATGTAGGAAAAAAAAATTTTAAAAGAGCTATTAATATTTTTTTGTTGTTTGTAGCAGGAAGAAATTTAAAGAAAAATTCCCGACCAACTTAATTTTTTTCACTTGTAGTTTAAAGAGGCTGAAGTGACTTCTTCATTCTGTGTTTTTTGAGAGATGATAAGATGGGGAAAAAAAAAAAGAGGTGCTCATTGTTAGGAAATTTATACTGATTTTTTATTTCAAGTGGCAGTTTCCAGAAAGAAAAAAAAAAACAAAAAAACACCAATTAGTTTTCATCTGCCAAGAATGCAAAAAAAAAAAAAAAAAAGTGTGGAGAGCAAAGGAAAACCCATTTTACAGCATGTAAACAGATCTTGTTGGCTCTTGGAGCTGATTGTGGAATGGAATGAAACCTAAATACAGGCTCTTTTTTTTTGGGGGGGGGGTCTCCTGATCAGCACCTGGGGACTGGAGGCACTGCCATATTTACACAGAATATTGGTTCTAACAGCCAAAATGGGAATTCTGGGTCCAAACACACCTGGCCACTGGAGGAATTCAGCTCTGACTTCCAGCTACTCCCCAAACTCCCCCTCAATTTAAATCCCAGATTTCTGTCAGGTGCTGAACTCACCTCAGACTCTCAGATTGATGGAGATCAGACAAACCCACCCCTTTTGGGTTCCTTTCCATCAAAACCAAAACTGTTGATGGGAAGGGGTTTGTGTTTTTTTTTTCAGGGTTACAAAAACGAACCCCCTGAGCCAAATTGCAAAATTCTTGAGGTTTTGAGTGAGAGCAGGATCTTCATTCAGGGCTGGACACGGGGTTTGATGAGCTTTGTTCTGGGCTGCAGAGGTCAGTGTGGATAAAAAAAGACATACAAAAAAAAATAAATGGTTTGATTGCTAAAATTTGACACTTTGGGAATAGCAGAGCTCTGTGTTCCAAGGGAAATTAGCCGTGATGAGCAGGAAAGACAATAAGCAAAGACAGCCTGTTTTCTGTCTGCCTCCTTGTTTCTAAGGAGAGCAGGATGACTTCCCTGAATATACCCAAAGTTAAGAGTGTTCTTGAATGCTCCAGCATCTTCTGGACCCTCTTTTTTTTTTGTTTCTTTTTTTTTTTAATTGATTATTTTTTATTCGTTGTGTTTACAGGTTTTAAATTTTGGCAAAAGCGCTTTTTTTTTTTTTTTTTTTTTTTTTTTAATTTTGCCTGCTGCTCGTCCAACGTGGCCTGTCATCAACCCTGAAAGCCAGGAAAAAAAAAGATTATTTTAAAGGATTAGGGGGCCTGTTTGCACACCAATTTTCATTTTAATTGTTAAGATTTACATCAGGCAAAGTCACGAAGGTGCAGAATTGTTTATTAGGTTTGAAAGGATGGTTGTTCCCCGACCAGCACAGGAACATTTGAGAGACTAAAAGCAGGGGCAGAAAGCACAGGGCAGTAGGTGCTTGATTCATGTTATGATTTCATTCACTCTGTTTCAGTCTTGGGCCATGTCTAAACCCTCCCCTGTTTTTTCCCCAGTAAATTATTTGTACAGCTGTTGTCATTAAGGCCCTCCTTCTCCAGACTTTTCCAGGCACTTCACTTTCCCTCTGCAAACAGACTTTTGCAGTGATGCTCACCTGAGGATGTTTTTATTCCTACCTGTGTTCCTCTGCAGAACCAAATATTTTCATTTTCAATGGAGTTGTGCTCGTCAGAGACACCAAGATACTTTTTTTTTAAATTATCATTAAACCAAACAGCAGAGATAATCCTTACTTCAAAGGTCTCATTTAAATTACTACTCAAACCTGGAGCTGAAAAGGTCTCCCCAAAACCCCTTTTTTTTTTTTTTTTTGGTGCTCTTTAGAAGTCAAGTGAAAGCCCAAAACTCAGGCTTTGTTGCTGAGACCCAAATATGAATAAGAGACATGGAAATAAGTGCTGTACAATGCATCCTATTGAGTTCTTCCAGCATGGAAGAATTCTTACTCATGGCTGGAAAAGTGTCAAGTTAATGCTTCTGATTAGAGATGGGTGTGAAGCTGCACAGTTTGGGCTGGGTTTGGCTCATCCCCAATTTTCCAAGGCCCTGGGATCCGGTCTGTGAGCCCAGCCCAGGCCCCACTTCTAGATCCATTGCAAGATCTCAATATTTTATGGCATAGTTGCAACACATTCAGCTAAATTAAATGTTAGATTTCACTTGGATCACAGTCATTTAGTTAAAAAAAAAGAAAAAAAAGGGGGGAAGTGGGGAGAAAAAAGGGGAGGAAAGGTTACATTAACACTGCATTGTAAATTTAATACAGCTCCAGATGCCTGAAGAGGTGTTTTTTTTTTTTTTTTTAGTATAATTCTTTAGTTTGGAGAGCAACACCAGCTGCTTTGTGATCACATTAACTACTTGAAATTTTGCTTTGATATTAAGTAGGGCTTCAAAGATACAATGAAAATCTCTTACCTTTCATTTCTTCTTTTAACCAAATACAAATATTTTTCTACTGTTGAGGAGCATGTTTTACCTCAGAAGTGAAGGAATGTGTGATCATTATTTTGGTGGGGTTTTTTTCCCCCCTGTAGTAACATAATTTTATTTTGAATTGTTTACTGCTTCGATGTCAGTGGGTAAAAAAGGGAAAGGGAATATTTCTAGGACTATTTCCATGGTTATTTTTATGGCATGGCTGTCCCAAAACCCACAGAGATCGAGTAATACATCCTTGTGAATTCAACTGAAGCAAATATTATGATTTACCAATCAGAATATTTCCAAACAAAACCCCCCTCAGTGGAAAAATGGGGACAAAAAGCAGCCTAAAATCACCCATTCAAACCTAGCACTGACTATCTGAGCTCAGCTACTCTGCAAGTTGGGGTTTACAGAGGTAAACTCACTCAGTGATGTATTCTCAGGGAAGGATTCTCCCAGGAAAGGAATTTTTAAAAAAATAGAAAGGAAATATAAATGATGAATCCTCCATTTAACAAGGATTCCTCCAATGACACTTCATGGTAACGACCAGTGGGTGATGGGGGCCAGGAATTCTGTGGAATTAAGACCAGGCACTTCAGCTGAGACTTGGTGAGTGGGAATTCTGCCTCCTCCAGCAGCACTGGGATTAAACACACCCTGATCTGAGGCACCAGAACATGGGATTGACACTGGTCAGCTCTGAACCAACGTGCTTGTGTAGGCACAAAAAGAGAAAGGGCGGTAATTGCCCTCTGTTTTCAGCAGAAAACATGACATGGAATGTTTCCTGGCAAGTATCCCCCCTCCTTCCCCTTCTCTGGATGCTCCAGGGGGGGAAGAGAAAGGAAAAATAACAAGGTGTGTCCCTGGGGAGGTTTCCTTCCTGACCTCCGAGTGGTTGGATCAGTTCATCATCAGGCACGTGAGCGAAGCTGGCTGGGGCTGGGAATTCACCCAGCTCTGCTCTGCCACAAAGCACTGAGGGCTCTGTGTCATCCAGGGGGATGGAAAATGATGAGAGAGGGGTGGGGTGAGACTGGGAGAAAGGAATGTGGGCTGCCAGAAACAAAAAAAAAAAGGGGCAGCGAGGATAAACCAGAGCTGGTCTGAATCAAAATCCCTTTCAGACTGAGGGTGAAGGAGCGTGGCAGAGACCCAAGATTTGGGTATGGATGGGGATCACTGAGTCGTTAGAGTTGGACTAATCATCATGGGAGACTGATTTCCCAGGTGCAGATTCCAAAATTCACACAGCTGGTGTGAGCAGAGCCTGGGCTGGGTGGCAGATTCCTTCATCAGGTGGTGACTTGACCCAACAAAAGGTGCTGTTATTTTAGATTGTGTCTGGGGAAGGGAAGGACTGGCTCAACTGCAGGAGAAGAAGCACTCAAGGAGTTAAATTTGTTTGGATGTGCAGCCCAAACAGCCACTGGGACAGGGAGATCCCAGAGCTGTGCCTCATCCCCTAAAAACAAACCACAGATGGGATCCTCTGGGTCCCATCCTGCCAGTACAGAGCAGGGTGAATTTGTACCCCACTGATTCCTTGTTGGGTCCAATATCCTGGTGCAACTGTAGGAAAAGAGGATGGAAATGCCCTTGGAAGAGCTGCAGGGATGGCCCTTCAGGAATTTTGGAGAACCCACCCTGCAGGGAGGGCCCAGTTTGCTCTGTGGGCTGCAGGCTCGGGGGTCTCGGGGAGGGTTTCCCAAAGAATCCATGGAAGTTTTGAGCAGAGAGAGGCTCTGCTGGCACTTTCCCCATTGTTTATCCTATTCCTAATCCAACTATGAAGCAAACACATCATATCCAGGCTCTACTCCTGAATTACTCCCTCAACCAAAAAAGCCTGTTGACATCAATGGCAGCCCTGTCCAAGTGCAGGCAGCAGGATGAGACCTGACATCTTTCCTTCCACTCAGCTGGAAAATAATAATAATAATATTAATGATAATTTTTTAAAATCCTCATAGTAGTTATTATTTTTTTTTTAAAAAGTTAAAATAACATGGTGCTGTGACTAGAGAGTTCTAAGGGAAAGTGCATCAGGAATGTAATATTGTTTCCAGATGTACAATGTCATAAAGAATTTTTTCCACACTTGGAATGGTAACAGGAATTTTTTTGAGGGAGATCATTTACACAGTGATGAGATATGTTACATGTAAGTAAATGCCTGTATGCCTGGAATGTTTGTACCATATGTCTAAATGGGTGTCTGTGACTGATCCAGCTTTAAAACACAGGGGGACGTGTATTTATTTGCATATCTGGGATTGGAAGAGGAGCAAACATCAGAATATAGAAATACTGGTAGGGTGTGTGGGTGGGGGGAGGGAAATTTGCAGTGTCCAGGTGAAGGTTTGCAAGGGAATCCAACCCTTGGAGCTGGGCAGGGAGGTGAAGGAGGGGCAGCTCAGCTCAGTGTTCAACATTTGTCTGTGTGGCACGGTGGGTGAACCCTCCTGGTGGGTTCTGCCTTACACAAACCCACCTGGGAGGCACAAAAATGTGGAGACCCAGCCCAGGACTGGCTGGGGAATCACTGCTTTGGGTCTGGGGCCTCAGAGATGAGAGAGAGAGAGAACCCTGCAGGGTGGCAGAGAGAACTTGAGGATGCTGAAAACACACTCAGAGCCCTGCAAGTCCCTCAGTGCTCCTGGAGATGGGACCTGTGTTTGGAAGGATGAAGGGACAGCACATTGCCCTCTCTGCTTCTTGCTTGGTTGTCCTCTGAAACTCCAGCAGAGCTGTTTGATCCAGGTGGCACAGAATGTTCAGTCTCTGTGGTGTCTGTGTCCATGGCCTTACATGATGTGTTTTGTTGTTCTCAGATCATTCCCTGAGGGTTAACTTCTCCATTAACCACTGATTTTAGGCAAAAAGACCATCAGCTCAATAGGCAGAGACACCAAATATTCATACGCAGGCAGCGGTGCCACCAGATCAGGAAAAGGAAAACACACCAAGGCCATTTGCCAGCGATCTGCTGCGGGCAGAAGCGAGAATTTAAATCCCCAGGGAGGTTTGCACATCACCTTTCATCGGCACTAAAGGCAGGGACCTCAAAACAAGAGGCTTGGAGTGTTTTACGACCTCGGGAGAACAAGTGTTATTGATAAATACGTGTTCAGGAGGGCCTTGGCAAAAATGCACAGAAATGGTTAACAAGGTAATGGTAAGAAACGTTGACCTTGATTTGTTTAGCTAAGATGTAAAGATTTTTGAAGGTCAAAGGTGTTCTTGTGTAGTGTTTTGGAGTCTAACTGTGTCTGACCCTCTAACATTAAGCTGCTGTGGCCTGCAGTTTTGAAGAGTGAAGCAAACCAGGGGGAAAGAGGGAAGGGGGAGAGAACAGGAAATGGAGTGAGGTGTTTCAGGAAGTTGTCAGGAGTTGACTGATTGATTCCAGATGGAAGGGGTCACCCTTCATGACCCAGGAAATACTCACTGGGGGAAAGCAGTTGGCTTGTGAGAGGGAAGGGCCTGGGAGTTAGGGACCATGGTGGAATGCACATTCCTCTTCCTCCTATCCACAAAACATTGTTTTTTAATCTTCAGCATGAAACAATTGCATCGTGATCTCCGTCAGGCAGGAGGGAATGGCTGGAGCGAAGTGAAGAAGAAGTTCAGTCCTTCTTGTGTCCACAGTCCCACAGCTCTCACTCCCCATCACTGCTGATGAGCTGGGGAGAGGTGTCGTGGCAATGGCAAAGGTCTCTGCTGGATTTCAGCGGTGCCTTGGGGGTTGCTGCAAGTTAAGATCCAAAACTTTGGGTTCAGATCTGAACTTGGCATCTCACCTTGTGTTCATTCACCGAGTGCCAAGCAGCTCTGACCCTCCTGTGAGGAGTGGGAGAGGTGAACACAAGTGGAGCCACGTGTGGAGAGAGGTCTGGAGGTTCATCTTCCATTCCTGCTGGCTCAGGGACTAAAGGTTGCTCAGCACTTGTGTTCTGGACTGTTCAGGCTGTGGGGAGCTCTACATCTCTTACCAAAAATGTGGGTCTTGTGTTTTGCACGACATTTACACCCAAATGATGGTTCAAACACCGATCTCTGCTCTCTGTGAGCAGGGACAGGACCAGAAGGAATGGCTGGAGCTGTGTCAGGGCTGGTTTAGGAGGGATAATAGGGAAAGGTTCTTCCCCCAGAGGGTGGTTGAGCACTGAACAGGCTCCCCAGAGTTTAGTTATGGCCCCAAAGCTGCCAGAGCTCCAGGAGGGTTTGGGACAGGGTGGAATTTTGGGGTGTCTGTGCAGGGCCAGGAGCTGGATGGATGATCCTTGGGGGTCCCTCCCAACTCAGGCTGTTCTATAATTCTATTCTATATGTCTTCCTATATTCCCAAAGTCTTCCTACATTCTCAGTCTCCCATCCTGAGAGTGTGTGGGTGTGTATCCATCACACAGACCCTCGAGTGGGTGAGTTCAGATACGTGTATATTATACAGCGTAACTGTATATACATGATCGCTTTTTATTTACATTTGGTTGCAATTTAAACACTTGTCGTAAATATTTCAGACACTGGAATAATTCAGGGCTATTCCCCTGTTGCCACAGTGTGCTCTGCGCTGGCCAGTGAGAGATTAAAATTTATTTCCATTGTTTAAGGGAAAATAATGAAGTGCATCTGAGTGGGCTCAGCGATGTCATGCGGGAAACGTTCCCTTTGGATGGAGACACACTCCACCCTAATGTGCAATGAGGAAATCAGTTGGCACACAAAAGCAACACATTTTGTGACAAGAATGCTTGAGAAGTGTAAGAGTACAGCAATGACAAGAGCCTTTTGGAATGAATTAAAGTTGTCTCGAGAAAGAAAGTATTCGTCAGGCTCGCACAGTCCAGGGCAAGGTTTCTCCTCTGTATGCTGAGCAGAGTTTTGTCAACAATTGGAGCCTGACATTCCCTTACCTGGGCTGTGACAGCTGTCTCTGAAAATCCATGAGCACACCCAGGGTTTGATTCTCCACAGCTCTGGCTTTTCTGTAGGTGTGTCAGTGGCATTAGGCTGATTCCCAGCACTGAGTTGATTTACAACAACTGATGGTCGAAACTCGAATGTTTCAATCAGCTACATCTCCTTTCAGGAGCTACACCACAGTTTGTTCATATTTCCTAAAAGTTTGTGGTTTAAGGGTGTATATATTTCTGGACCGATGGGGGATTTAGAGCTTTGGATATTGTAAAAACTAAACTGGGATTAATTAGCATATACAATTACTTCCTCTAATAACTCAAACGCTACTGGAGCCCGGTCGTGGGGGCCGAGATTTTAAAAAAGTGCTGCTTGATTTGGAGTCCTCGGGCCCCGATGATTTTCAGGAGGCACTCGTATGTCAGCAGCAGATTTTTTTCGCTGGTGTTCCTGGAGTTGCAGGGAGTGGAGCCTCGTCTCCAGGCAGATGCAGCTCCATTTGCATGAGCGTGCCGTAAGCAGATGGCTGTGAGCCTGCCCGAGGATCCCAGGGCACGCTGCTGAGCTGCTCTGAGCCTGCCCCGTGCCTGGTGTGCACAGCCCCCTTTGCCATCAGCAATGCTACAATGCACCCCAGCAACTGAATTTAGGGCCATCTGCAGGAGCTGGTTCATTATACAGCCAGGCCTTTATGTGGCCCTTAGGATGCTGTGTTAAATGGAATTAATGCACAGAATGAAGGCTGGAAATATTTCCTCCCCTTCCTGCCAGGGAGTAAAACCCTGCAGGACGTTGGTGCCGTTCTGGTTTTTAGCTAAACTGAATAATTAAGAAGCAAACTGTTTACCTGCCTCCTTTCCCTTGCCTTTCCAAACATCCAGGTGGTGCTATCGACGACGGTGAACGTTGATGGGCACGTGCTGGCAGTGTCTGACAACATGTTTGTTCACAACAACTCCAAGCACGGGAGGAGAGCGAGGAGACTCGACCCCTCGGAAGGTGGGATCTTTTTGTGTGCAGAGCAGAGCACGGATGGATGCAGGAACATCTTACCCATTCTTCAGCCTCTGTTTGTTTTGAGGAGGGAAGGGGAGCCAAGGGGGAGCTGCAGACCCTCAGGGGGTTTAGGGAAGGAAGAGGCAGGAAAACAGTGCCTACTGCATGCAAAATGCGCTCCTCTTCACATCTAAGAGACTGGCTCCCCCCCCCCCGCCCTCCCCCTCCCAATTTATTAATTAGTATGTGCTGCAAAGATGAAAAAACCGCAGAAAACACCATCTAAATTTCAGCCTTCTCGTTCAGCTGGGGTAGATTTGATTTCAGGCAAATTAGGCAAGATGACATCTTAGTTAAACAGAGCGGCTGCAGCGCGAGATGTGTGTGGAAAAGTGTCACTGGTTCCCTTAAACAAACTCTGCACGATGCTCAGAGGGAGCTGACACTAATTGATGGCAGTTTGTTTGGCTAAGCCAGGCTCATGGCCTGCCACGGGATGGGTTGGGGAGTGTATTAAAGCAATTACAAATCCTTGTATCTGCTAAGCCTCAAAAAAATAAAATAAAATAAAATAAATATATATATATAAAAAGGCCCCTCCTCTCCCTCTCCCTGTACTTTCATTCCCAACACATTCCACCTCCCTCACGCTCAGAACCACTGGAAAATGCTATCCTGTGTCTGCTTCTCCCTCCCCTGCAGCCAGGGAAAGTGAGAGGAGCTGGTGATGTTAGTAGAAAAGACAAGCAAGGATATTATTTCATTATAATGTTTTGCTGCCCCACTTCTTAACTGTGCCCTGTATCAACCTAAAAGAAGAATTAATGAACTGGAAGAAAATGATTGAATCAGTAAAGAATTCGGAGTGGTGTTAATTCTCCCCCAGCGGGCAGTGAAATGGTAGAAGGAAAATCCCAGGATTCCTAGCCTAGGAAGCCATCCAGTTTTTCCTTGACTGATTGGATGTGATTGACTGGCTGTTCAAAGGAGTCTCATGTTTTTGGAGCGCTGCCAAAGTTCCCCTCCACCTCTGACCCTGTCAACATTGGGAATGGAGTGATGGATTGACTTTGGTTATGGCCTGGAAACCATATTGGGTTCCTGATGGGATGTATAGTCCAGAGGCCTTGAACATATGGAAGAGAGAAGGAAAAAAAAAAATCTCCTCTATAAAATCAAGAAAATTATTAGAAATTGTCTCCTGATAGGAATTGGAGGAGACATTTGATATTCCCATATCTTTTTTCACCCATTGATAAATTTAACAAACCTGACTCTGCCTTTTTTTTTTTTTTTTTTTTCCCCACAGGGTTTGTTTTTGTGGGATCACATGCTAATGAATGGGTGTTGGGTTGGGGTGTGTTTTTTTTGTTGTTTTTCTTTTCTTAAACAGCCTCTGCACAATCACTTAAGCATTTCATTTTTACACCCACTACAGTTGGCCTATTAGGCTTTAATGACACCATGTTAAGTGCCAGTAATGAATAGGCAAGTAATTAACACTTGCAAGGCAGAAAACATGCTTTTTATTTATTTATTTATTTATTTATTTATTTATTTATTTATTTATTTATTCATTTGCTGGGGGTTGTGGAAGGGTGAAGGGTGAAGGATTACACTCACAGGATTTCACCCCAGAACTTACACCCAGTGCTTCCAAACAGCCTCAGAGCTGTTGGGTGAACAGAAAACCCCCCCAAAAAAACCCCTCATAACACGATGCTCTGGTGTCCTTTCTGTTTTCTGCTCAGCCACCCCCTGCATCAAAGCCATCAGCCCCAGCGAGGGGTGGACCACAGGGGGAGCGATGGTCATCATCATCGGGGACAACTTCTTCGATGGGCTGCAGGTGGTGTTTGGGACCATGCTGGTGTGGAGTGAGGTGGGTGGAAAAAAAACACCCTTCCCTGAGGAGGAACAGTGGTGATCCCTGTTCCAGGGGTGTGTAGAGCAGGTCATATTAACCTGTGTGGAGGGAATTTGGGGAACGTGTGATCTTACTGATGTCAACTGCTCAGTGAGACCCAGGATGGGACTGAACAATTCCAGGCATCCAGGATAAAGGTAAAGGGAGAGAAATAAGGAAAGGGTAAGAGTTTGGGGAAAGAATTCTCTCTAGGTCCAGGAATAAGCCAGCAATGGGCTTAACAGTACAAATTTCCTGATGATTATTCATCCTAAAATGTGTCTTCTCACTCCTGAAGGCAAGGAACTAGACCAGATGTGTCACTTGGTGTCTCCTGGCATGGGAATAAAGACTTTTAACTGAGGATTGTGATGGCAGAACAAGGGGTAATGGTTTTAAAAGGAGAGAGGGATATCAGGAAGACAATTTTTTTAGGATGAGGGTGGGGAGACCCTGGCAAAGTTTTCCCAGAGAAGCTGTGGCTGCCCCATCCCTGGAAGTGCCCAAGGGCAGGTTGGAGCAACCTGGGCTGGTGGGAGGTGTCCCTGGGTGATCTTTAAAGGTCCCATCCATCCCAAGCCTTTTTATTACTCTGTTGTTGCTCCATCATTCACCCACGAGGTCGGTGGGTACCACAGACTCCTGACTGTGCCTCTCCTCTCTCCATTCCAGCTCATCACCCCTCACGCCATCCGCGTCCAGACCCCTCCCCGCCACATTCCCGGCGTGGTTGAAGTGACATTATCCTACAAATCCAAACAGTTCTGCAAAGGGGCACCGGGCAGGTTTATTTACACAGGTAGGTGTGGCTCCCGTGCTTTTTATTTTGGTGGTTGGTACCGACAACTCTCAGCTTGTTTTTTCTATTTATTTATTTATTTCTCCCCTTACTCTCTGAAGGCTGCCCAGGTGATTTGCAGGTGATTTTTCCTGATTAAAGCTCGTGCTGCCACAATGTGGGTCTGCCTGTAGGATACTGAGCGTGCAGCAAAAAAAACTTTGCCACCTGTTGAATGAATTATTTAGAATTTTCCCCAAAAGTGGAAAAATTCGAATGGAAATCTGATAGTTCAGGACTTTGGAAAGAGTCAACGATATGTGAAGATCCTGTTAGTGTTTTATGCTGGTTTATGAACGTAAATTAGTGTATTTATGTATTTATTCAAACAACTGCTAGACCTAGAAACCTGCAGCAAGAATTAAGTCTACAATTACACTTATAATTAAGCAAACAGAAGTTTAAGTGACAAAGGACAATTTTTGTTATGATAGAGACCTAATCCACAGTTAATAAAAAGTACTGAAATTATATTCATTGATTGGAACTGATTCTGAGTGGACTCAAAGTGATTAGGACAAATCAAGCCTGTGTGCAAATACCTTTATGTTTCAGCACCTTGCAGGTGCTTTCGAGGAAGAGATGCTATTAATTTGTCAGGGTTTGTTACAGATTTAAATGTCAAATTCTTCTTTTTCTGCTCCTTGAGGCCCTGCCCTCGGTGTCTTCAGCAGGAGGGTTCCTGAGGACCAGCTGCGTGCTGAAAGAGGGTTAGAATAGAGAAATGGGTCATAAAATGTGTGTTCCTCTCTGAAAAAAAAAAAAAAAGTATTATTGTTGTAAAGCTGGTTTAGGTGCAAGACTGATCTGTGCCATGCTGGGGGGTGTGAGTCAGGCCAGTGCAGCTCTTTTGACGTGTTAGTTTGAGACCTTCCACTCAAAAAAAAGGATGTGAAGATGCACACAGGAATCAGCAGAAAAGAAAGTTAAACACCCTGTGCCTGTTTCCCTGCTGTCCCTGGCACAGGGATGTGCGTTCCCAGCCTCTCAGGAGTGAGTGGGTGCTCCTGCCATATGTTGTGGAACACCTCAGTGGAGCTGCTGGAGCGAGGGTTGGACAGACACCTTCCCAATCTGTCTCTCCCACAACCTGCAGCTCTCCCAGGGCGGCAGCAGAACGAGAAGCACAGCTCGTAGGTAGAGCCTCACCTGGCTAAGCAATTCCCCCAGGCTGGTGCCGCTAATAGCAACAAAAACAACTTCTAAAGCCAGGAAAATAACAGGGTGGCTTCTCTCCCCCTCCTCTCCCCCCTCCTTTCCCTGTGTTTTTAGGGAACTGCTGTGGACAAACGTGGTGGGTTTGAAGGCATGTCCAGGCAAGCAGGGCCCTTCTGCCTCCAAAGCTGATGGATCCTGGCCTGGATCAGGAACAGAGTGGCCAACAGGTCCAGGGAAGGGATGTTCTCGGTGCTGGGGAGGCCACCCCTCGAGTGCTGTGCCCAGCTCTGGGCCCTCAGTTTGGGGAGGATGTTGAGGGGCTGCAGCGTGTCCAGAGAAGGGCAACGAGGCTGGGGAAGGGGCTGGAGCACAAGTGCTGGGAGGAGCAGCTGAGGGAGCTGGGGGGGCTCAGCCTGGACAGGAGGAGGCTCAGGGGGGACCTTCTCACTCTCTGCAACTCCCTGACAGGAGGGGGAGCCGGGTTGGGGTTGGTCTCTTCTCCCAGACAACCATCAGTAAGACAAGAGGGCTCGGTCTTAAGCTGTGCCAGGGGAGGTTTAGGTTGGACATGAGGAAGAAATCCTTTGCAGAGGGTGATCAGACCTTGGAATGGGCTGCCCAGGGAAGTGGTGGATTCTCCATCCCTGGAGATGTTTAAGGTGAGGCTGGATGTGGCCTCAGTGCCATGGGCTGGGAACCACGGTGGGGTTGGATCAAGGGTTGGACTTGATGATTTCAGAGGTCTTTTCCAACCTGGCTGATTCTCTGATTCTGTGTTTCTGTCAGATTTTATCAGAAAGGTTGTGGAGCATCAAAGGTGCAGTTCAGCACGTTTTTGTATGAAATCTCAATTAATCCCTCACTAGGAGAAAGGGTGAGGAGCTCAGCCATGTTATCAGACAGCAGAGAAGTTACCAGCAGGTCAGCCTCAGGAAACCAGGTTGTTTAAATGGCACTGCCCACAGAGTGCACAGATACAAATAGCAAAATATACTCAGTTTGAGCACAGGAGGGCAGCTATTTGTTGGGTAGAATGTAGCAGACAAATACATACAAAATACTGAATGGGAAAGTTCAACAGATTTTATAATTCTTGGGAAGGTAGACTTGGGCATTGTAACAACAATCTGTGTTTGGTTTTTTTTTTTTCATGATAATTGAAGTTTATTATTTTCTTGATACTTTAAGTGTTAATAACTGGTGTAGCTGCCTCTATAAATGAGAATTTCTCCTCTAAATACCTTCAGCTTGCACTTGGCAAAACCCTCAGAAGCGCAGACATTGAACATCAAGCCCAGGAGACTGAAAAGTGTGAAATCCTGCAAACTAAAAGCAGGGGAAGGTGTAGTTCTGCCAGAACTAGGAACAGCAGCAAGAACAAACAGCCCCAGTATTATCAGGGTCATGTTGTGTGGAGTCCTTCACAGTTATCAAGTGCTGAGGTGGAACCTCTGATGAAAAGCACAAAGGGTCAAGTCATATGAAAAATAGAGAGTGGGTGGATCTGAGCACTTCAAAGGTAGAAGAAGAATAATTATTCATACCAAACCAGACCTCAGAAGGTTTATCAGGGCATCAGAAATGGGCAATCAGTTACAGAAAGACATGTGCTCCTCTTTTATATGAGAGATGCTGCCACAGAAGGATGAAGATTAACCCCTTGCAGGAAAGATGGACAGGGAAAGAGATCTCACAGGTTCTAGCCCTGTCCTTCAACTGCCAGAACAAAATACTCTACTAAAAGATAGAAACAACAACGATCTCAGTATTGTACCTATGCCCCCAACATTTAATATACAATCATATTTAATATACAATCAAATATTTATGTTCAACCCCATTTTACTTGAGCTCTTCTTTTACTTTTCGTCTTCTTTAAAGAGCCACCAGAAGATCGTTCGAGGAGGAAAATGACGAACTGTTGAGAAGATGAATATAAAAATTAGACACAGATTTCAAGGGTAAATCTAAATGCCACAGTGGAGCTGTTCTGGGAGCTCATAATGTGTATTTATAACGGGCTCCTGCAAAGTGTGCTGTGCTGGCACCGCTGCTGTTACGGGTCTGTCAGCATTTCCACTCCTAAGGGTTATCACTCAGGGTGCTGCAGCTCAGCCATCAAGCTCCTCTCATCGCCAGGGTGGGATGTCTGGACTTTTCCAAGGGGTTTCCAGATGGAAAACGCCTCATATGAGTGAAGCCAACGGGATCCTGCAGATGGGGGAATGATGTGCTGGGGAGAGCAGCGAAATCCTGCAGGAATGGCTCCTTAGGTGGTAATGGCAGCTGCTGAACCAACCTCAGTGCTTCAGTACACACTTAAAGTGAGAGATAAAACACTTGAAATGAGAGATAAAGAGTGCATTTTGAAACCAAAATGCCAGTCCCTGTGTGCACCTTGATCTGGTGAGAACACAGGTTTGCACACACCCCTCTGGATGTTCTGAATTCCTTTTCTCCCATCAGCTGTTCCCATAACAATAAGACTTTTTTTTTTTTTTCTCTCTCTTGCAGTAGCCTCCTATTCTGCTTTTAACACTACACAAATTCAAATTCTCTGCTGCTGTAAGTAGTTCCATTATAGTTCCCCTGGCTTTAATAACACAGCAGTTTACGCCAGCTGAGGGCATGTCTTGCAGGCTTTCATATCTCAGGTTTGATCACAGCTCTTGCATTTACCTTGTCACGGGGATGCTAACCTGGAAACGTGTATATCAGGGAGATTTGGAACATAATTTTCCTTGCTTGAGCAGAAATCCTCCAGGGGTTCCCTTGTCAGAGCGATGCAATATAAAATCATCCGTGGGAAAGGCTGGGCTCGGGGTTGTGCTGCATCACACTCTGTGCCAGGCTCCAAGGAGAGGAAGCTGCTGGATTGCTAAAGCTTGTCAGTGGATTTGAGGGGGTCTTGTGGGAAACAACACTTCCAGGGATGCAGAGAGCTCTGCAGGTTGGAAGGGTGAGTTCCCTTGTCCGGAATGCAGCTGAGGGGACAGAAAAGATGTGCTCCTGTCACTGCTTTAACCTGTGAGAGACACAGGGAATAAGAGATTTCCAGGGTCTGAAAGGGCCTGCAGGGAAGCCAGAGAGGGATTCTTCATCAGGGACTGGAGTGATGGGACATGGAGTGATGGGTTCAAGCTGAGCCAGGGGAAATTTGGGTTAGATATGTGAGGGTGGGCAGGCCCTGGCACAGGTTGCCCAGAGAAGTGTGGCTGCCCCATCCCTGGAAGTGTCCAAGGGCAGCTTGGAGCAACCTGGGCTAGTAGAAGGTGTCCCTGGCCATGAGTTCAGGATATTCCTGGAGGTGTCCATGGTTTATTTCCACTGCAGAGCTTTGCTGAGGTGCCTGAGCGTGGCCCTTTTCCCATCCACTGGAGAGGGGGAGAGGAGCACATCTCCCAAGGCAGCATCAGAACGAGCTGTCACTCAGGGTAAATTGTGCAGATCTTCATAACATCATCTTTCCTTCAGCAGTCTTATGTGCTTTGATGTGTGGGGAAATAATTAATACTTTAAATGTCAGCACTGCTCTCGTCGGGTGTCGGAGCCGGTCCCTGCTGAGCCGAGCCGGGCTGAGCTGCTGAGCAGGTTTTGCAGATCCAGACAGGTGTCATGGCAGCAGTTGCTCAGCTGTGAGGGTTTATTTTTCCTCCAATTCCAGTGAGTCACAATGCATCTCCAACAAAAGCTCGGGTTCTGGAGGGGAGGGAACGACGTGAAAGAGGGAGCAGTATCCGTAATCCATTTGAGCCTGGCATAAATAAAGTCAGTCTGTGGCACGTTTAGACCTTTCCCTTAGTGCTGACCTTAACAAACCTGGTGTTAAACCAGTCATTCCAGCCTGAGGTTTTAGGGGCTCACTGACAATTCAGTTTATTCTCTGGGTGGCTGCTGTATTTTTTGCAGACATCATGTTGTGTCATGCCCAATTTTCTAAACCGTGTTCTGGGAAGTTCAAGAGAACCCCTGGAGCCCGAAACCCTGGATTTGGGGGTTTCCAATTTTCTGGGGGGGGGGGTTAATTTCAGATGTCTGATTTCCATGGCATAATGAAGACCCTGCTTGTGTGTCAGACCCCTTCATGGTCCCTGAATCCAGGAACCCAAAAGCAGTTGGATGTAATTTTGGCACATTTCTGTCTAACCCACAGAGAAATCACTCCTGACCCAGTGGCTCTTTTCTCAGTGGAAGTGGCATTGTGGGGGGCGCTGTTTAAACTTGCTGGTGGATTCTACAGCAAGGTGTCATTTACTCCCATAAACGTTGCTCTTTAGCAGGATTTCAGGACAGAGATATTTTTGTTTCATTAATGAATAAAACTGGGAGCAGGCAATTTTGTTGGGGGCTGCACAGGAAAGCTTTGTGCTGAAAGGCATAATATACACATTGATTCAGAATGGCTGGGTTCTTAGAACAATTCAGCATTGTTGGGAAATGACTCGCTTCTGTTTATCCATCAGGATGAAAATCTCCACGTCAATCCACTGGAAAAATGTTGGTTGAACAATGGCCAATTTCTTCTTCCCAAATTAGCATTTTGCCTATTCCCATTAGCTATTTTTAGTGAACTATGTACATATATATATATATATGTTTGGATTCCTATATGTTTCACATTTCTTTTGCTTAGCTGAAGGTACATAACTCAAATTGTTAGACTGGTAATCAAGGAGAGAAATGGCACATAATGATGTACAGGATCTTGAGAGAATTGGCCTCCAACTCTCAGGATTATTGACAAAATAACCCACCCCCCCAAAAAAACCCCAAACCTCTTCCCAAATGGGATGTAGATTCTGTGGCAGTTGAAATGTGTATTATTAAACTCCTCAAGCAAACCAGAATGGCTCCCAGTGGAGAGCAAAGACATTCTAAGTATAGTCAAGACTAAATTCTCAGGTCTGGGTTTTCTCTACTCAATTCCCACTCGATTATCTCCCGTAATATTTAAACTCCACGCCACGCCATAATTATTTAATAAAAAAGTAAATATAAAATGTGTCTCAGTGGGGAATATGACCTTTTACCTTCATGTGGCTCTGGCAAAGACAGGCACAGATCAGCAGCGAGCCTGGATCAGTGGAATTGTCTGTCTCAATAGTTTCATCCTCCTGGTGCCCGAGATGCTTCTCCTGGAAGGAGCTGAGGATATTTTGGAAGGTTCAATAAGAGCCATCAGTCATTTAAATAAAAAAAAAATAAAAATAATGGGAGTCTCCTTCTGCACAATCAGAAACGAGATCCTTATTTTGCAATTCCAAACCTAATTTCACCCTTAAAGCACGTGCAGCTTTTCTGGAGCCATCAGCTCTTGCTGAGTAAAGATCTGGGTCAAAACCTCCTGGTTTATCCACCAGAGATTCGCATCATTCCAGGGAAGGGGTGGTGTTTGCACAACTGGAGAGCTGGATGTGTCTGATGAATAGCTGTGCCCCACTTTAGGGCTGCAAAGGGTTTTTCCCTTATTGAGGTAGAACCATATAAATACATTTTTTAATATATTTATATATATACATATATATAATGTATTTATATGGCTCTATCTCAATATAATTTTATATATTTTATATATATAAAAAAGATGCATATGCCTCAAAGATATACATATATCAAAGAAATACATCTCAAAGGTGTATATATATATATATATATATATATATAAAGATATAAGTATCTCAAATATATAGATATCTCATAGGTATATATACAGGTATATACATATATCTAGAGGTATATATATTTTGATACATATAAAATTATATATAAATATAAAGAAATATATAGGTATATCTCCAAGGTGTATATATATATATTTAATATATATATAAAAATATTAAAAAATAAAACTATATATTCATATAATATGATGGGGTTTTATGTTTTCCTTCCAGCTTTAAATGAACCTACCATAGATTACGGCTTCCAGAGACTGCAGAAGGTCATCCCAAGACATCCTGGTGACCCTGAAAGACTAGCTAAGGTAAAATATTTTTCAGCATTTCACTAATATGGGTGTTTTTTTTTTTTACTTCTAATTCATGAAAGAGACAAAATTTTGACTCAAATGCCAATCACATCTGACAATAATTCCCCAATTAGTTGTAAGTCCAAACGAGAATGTGATTGTGTGGAACCCACACAGTTTTTATCTGTTGGAGCTCCAACACTGCCTGGGAACCTTTGCTGTTAAAATGAGAACCCACTGGAGGTATTTTCCCAGTTCATGGTCATTGCATTCATCCAGAGTGGCAAATCCTCTGAGCCTAAATGATGTGTCCCTGGTAAAAGAATATTTTGAATTACAGACACGTATTTATGTGTCTGTGCAAAGGAATATACTGATTTATAGGCACATATTTACGAGTCTATGCAAAAGGATAAACGGGAATTCAGCAGGGAACGGGCACATCTGAAACGTGATTCCCTTTTTGAGGCTGGTGAGGCACAGCAGGTTCAGGACTCTGGAGAGCTCCGGGTCAGGATGGAGCCCTGGGCTCTCCACACCCACTGCCAGGGTGAAGGGATGGTTTGGGCTGTCTGCTGGGGCACACTGCAAGGGCTTCCATTTTTCAGATCCTTGGGTTCCTCTGGAAGGCACCCAGTTTCCAGAGTGTCACACACAAACACTGTTGTTTGTTTGTTTGTTTGTTTCTGTTAAAAATGTCTCTTTTCTGATCCTCCCCCAGGAGATGCTGCTGAAACGAGCTGCTGACCTGGTGGAGGCCCTGTATGGGACACCCCACAACAACCAGGTCAGGGGAGTGGGAGGTGGGAACAGTCCCTAAAAACCCCTTGGAATTCCCAGTTTCTGACTGTCTGTCCCCTCCCACAGGACATCATCCTGAAGAGAGCGGCCGACATCGCCGAGGCCCTGTACAGCGTTCCCAGGAATCCTGCCCAGATCCCGGCCCTGTCCAGCTCCCCTGCCCACAGCAGCATGATGGGCATCAACTCCTACAGCAGCCAGCTGGGGGTCAGCATCTCTGAGTCCACCCAGGCCAACAACCAAGGTGAGCCCTGCAGGGGAACGGGGGGTTTGCCCCCCAGAAATCCCGGTCACAGATTCCCAACTGGCTCCTCAGGGGGTGCTGCCCCTTGGGATGATGCTCTGGGACCCTCCACTCACCACATCAGTTATGGCTGAACCAGTTACTGAGTGTATTTGATAACCAGATTTCATAACCAGAGGATAAACCAATTATTGAGTGTGTTTGATAACCACATTAACTCTGGCTGGCACAATTACTGAGTGTTTTTGATAACCAGATTAACTGTGGCTGAACCAATTCTTGAGTATATTTGATAACCAGATTAACTCTGGATGAAACAGTTTTTGAGTACTTTTGATAACTGGAATATGTTTGATAACCAGACTTGTTAACCATCTCATTAACCAGGTAATGAAACAATTATTGAGAATATCTGACAACCAGATTAACTATGCTTGAACCAATTATTGAGAATATCTGACAACCAGATTAACTATGCTTGAACCCGTTATTGAGTATTTCTGATAATCAGGTTAACTATGGCTGAAACAAATATTGAGTATGTTTGATAACCACATTAATTATGGATTAACCAATTCTTGAGTATATTTGATAACCAGAGTACATTTGGTAACCAGATCTGATAACAATTTCATTAATCAGACAATGAAACAATTATTGAGAATATTTCATAACCAGGCTAACTATGGTCGAAACAATTGTTGGGTATTTTTTAATCCATATTTTTATATCCATATATATATATATAAAATATATCTTTATATAAATATAAAAATATAGAAATACATATGTATGTATATATGTAAATATATAAATACATGAGTAGAACATCCCCCATATATATATAAATATATATAAAAATATATATCCTACATATATATGCATTTTAGCTCACACAAAAAAAAAGATAAACAGAAAATATTGTCCAGAGGTTTAGAATAAATTAAATTGGTATTTGCTGAAATGTTTTCTCAACCCGGGTTTAAATAAGTCCAATTTAATTTTCAAGCCGGATTTCCCGACACAGCTTCTGAAACGCGGCTGTTTTTTGCAGGTTACATCCGCAACACCAGCAGCATCTCCCCCCGGGGTTACTCCTCCAGCTCCACCCCCCAACAGTCCAACTACAGCACCTCCAGCAACAGCATGAACGGCTACAGCAACGTGCCCATGGCCAACCTGGGCGTGCCGGGCTCGCCGGGCTTCATCAACGGCTCTCCCACGGGATCCCCCTACGGATGTACGGCCCCAGAGCCCACCCTGGCTCCCCCTTCATTCCCTTTGTTCAGTCCAAAAAGGGGCAGCGAGGGAGGAGGGGCTGATTTGGGGTTCGGGGGGTTTTAGTGCCGATGAAAAATATTTGTATTTTTTGAGGGAATAGTCAGTATTGTTTCTTTTTTCCCTTCCTTTTTAAATCCTTCTGTGATTAATATTAGACATGATTGCACATTGCATGTGAGAGTGCATTATTATCTATTCTATATCATTATGGATTATAGATTATGGATTAGAGACTCTCTCCTTTGATGACCTACAATATTCTGGTCTCCTCACCCTTAAAGATTTAAGCACTCTTTTCTGAACTGTTTAATCTAAAACCCTCTGTGCTTCAGACTTTAATTAAATTAGTCACTGTGAGAACGAGACCTTCATTTTCAGCAGTTTTACCAAACTTTTACAGTTGCTTTTCTGATGGAAAAAAAACCCCACTTCTTTTTTTTGTTTGTTTTTTTTTTTAATTTAAATTTGCAGTGATGTCCTCGAGTCCCACAGTTGGCTCCTCCAGCACTTCTTCCATCCTTCCATTCTCCTCCTCCGTCTTTCCTGCTGTCAAACAGAAGAGTGCCTTTGCTCCTGTCATCAGACCCCAAGGGTCTCCTTCCCCTGCCTGCTCCAGTGGCAATGGAAATGGGTTCAGAGGTAAGAAATGTTTCCTTAATTGACATTAAACCCCTGGCCTAGGCAAGCACAGCCACCATCAGCAGTGAAAACCTGCCCAGGGAACCGGATTAAAGCAATAATCCAAATTTTCCTGTTTGGTTTGAAAGTGCACTTTAGTCACAGGCTGGGTTGGGTTGGGATGGACCTGAAAACCATCCCTTTCCAAACCCCTGCCGTGGGCAGGGACATCTTCCACCAGAACACAGTGGAATAACAGCTCTTTAGGGAGGAATTTCTTCTCCCCGGGCTGCGGGGACTTGTTAAACACGAGTTAAAACCCAGCAAAACTCCAAACCTGCTGCAAGGTTTGGGCTCAGCCCGGGAATTCAGCCCATTTACAGCCCTTTTAAAGGTGATCTGCCGAACAAATGTGGGCAGCGAGATAAGAACGGGGGAACCTGTGCTCAGTTCTTGCTTTTAAGGGGCTGAGGTGGGGTGGGGGGAAGGCTGTGGCACATAAATACACTCCAAGTGTCCGTAAAAAAATAAAAAAAGATTTTATAGGGCCTGAGAAGTCATCTGGCTCCTTCAGCCTTCGGTGGAGATAGCAGAGGAAACAGAGCTCTGGGAATTGAGCCCAGCCAGGGGTAATTGTAAATGAGCCCCACAAACCACACCTGCTGGGGTGGGGAAGGGGGATATAAACCCTTAGCTGGGCCACGGGGACTCGCAGAAACTGCGATTATTTTATGTCGTGAGGAAATTCGAAGTGTGCTGAAGGAAAACAATTCCACCCTCAAAGGCCAGCTTAGGGAATTCTGCACCAGAATTCTTCCCCTGCCCCGTATTCCATGAGAATTCCGTGTTTCTCTGAGACCATCTTCTCCCCATTAACGGGTAAATCCATTGATCTGCCCATGTAAATACACAGGTATTGTGTTGACAGGGACTGTAATTTCCTTTTTGCTGTTCAAGGGAGAGGAAAAGAAGGATTTGGGGCCATTTTTTAAACTCCAGGTATAGAAAGTTTTGCTGGCCCAGCAGTTGTGGATATTTATTGACACTATTTAGGAATGAGTTTAGATCAGCAGCTCCAGAATTTATTGACCACATCCCTTTGTTTTTGTGGGATTTCTCCTCCTGCATTGACACAAACACAAATACATCAATTTGGTGCCTTCCCAAACACATCTGCCCAGGGTTTGTTACGCCAGGTCCTTGGAACCCCTCAGCTCTTCCAGCCCTGGATGCAGATTCCAAGTGAAATATTGAAATGGAGGCAAGCTGGGGAGCACATGCCTTGGAAAAGCTCCAGGTACACACAGCCTGATCTCCAAATTACCGTTCCCACAGTGCTGACAGACACATGTGGCCAAAAAAGTCAATGGGAGGCTCCCAGAGAGGCTGCTTGAATGGACTTACTGTGCTAAAGCAATGGCAGATTGATCATTTCTGCCACCCCAGCCCCCCAGTGCTGCAAATCAGGAATAGCTGGGCATGTAATTCATTATTTATTTGCTGCTCTGGCAAACCTGGGCATCAGCAGATAGAGCTGGAAGAGCAAAAGCACGGGGCAAGCAGTAAATAAATGCAGGCCCCTTCCCAAAGCCCACCAGGGAAGGGTTTTGGCATCACCTCTCCATTTCCCCACCCATAATAGGTGGAAAACATCCCCATGGGGGATTTTTTTTCAGCTTTATTGTAATGTTTGGGCTACATCTTTTGTTCAAAGGCAGGTTTTGCTGAGGATTCAGCCTCCATCCTGCTCACTGCAGCCCGTTGCAAGGAGGATATTTGAAACACTAATATGTGTGATCTAATTCTATATTTATAATTAGTTATAGCCACAATTGTTATTTTTGTTATTATTATTATTATTATTATTATTATTATATCTATTAATTAACACCAGCCCCTCAGAGCATGCCATTCTACTTACAAGCACTAATGAAAATCCAGAATATAACTTCCAGGTGTGGTAACCCCAGCAGTGTTTAAGCCTGGATTAAAACCAGTCTGAACAGAAGCTTCATCCTCAGATCAGCATTCCCATTTTTCCAGCAGTTTAAAGGGAGAGGGTTTGTATTTCTGGAGAATTTGGTGATGCTTCAAAGCTGCTGGGGGGAGGTAGGAGAGCTGGTAGGAAATGTGTAGGAAATATTGGTGTCTTGTCTGGATGAATGGGAAATCAGAAAATCAGAAAATCTGGGAGATGCTCTGAAAACCTCATAAGGGGTGGGATTTGGGTGTTCCAGTCAACACTTCAGGCACAGCATTTCAAAATAACTCCCAGCAGGTAAAAAAAAAAAAAATGACAGGATCTTTTCCACCTTTTCAGCAACCTGCCTGAACCAGAATGATTCCAGAGCCCAGGCAGGGATTTAGGTCTGCAAATCATATATAAATTATGTCAATATACATGAAAAATATGTATTTATCATCTGATTCCATTTGATGCCTTGGAAGGATCAAGTGCATTTTCCTGCCCTGTTTCTTGGCAGAGATGGAAGTGGCCCAGACTGCTTAGAAACAAATCAAACCTGAAGGGTTTGCAAGAAGTTTGAAATGTCTCTTTTAACTAAACCCAGTTTTAATTAACTGATTACTTTTCATTTGTTGGGATGGTAATTTGAGCAGATCTTCCCATTTAACAAGCTAGACAAGAGCTTCATTTTTAAGGAGAGAAAACAAAAATCTGCCTTTTTACAAGGAAAAAAAATCCTCCCTGTGAGGGTGGGGAGGGGCTGGGATGGAATTCCCAGAGAAGCTGTGGCTGCCCCTGGATCCCTGGAAGTGTCCAAGGCCAGGTTGGAGCAATCTGGGCTGGTGGAAGGTGTCCCTGCCCATGGCAGGGGGTGGCACTGGATGGATTTGAAGCTCCCTTTCCTCCCAAAGCATTCCAGAATTCCATGATTCAGCACTAAGCCCCTTCCCAGTCGGCACCAAATGCCTGCTGGAATTTGCAAGGAGTCATTTCCCACTCCAAGGCAGCATTTTCAAAGGCTACTTGTGCCCACCAGGCTTATGATCATTATTAATTACACCCATTAAAGGTGCCCATCACCACAGCATCTGGGCACTACCCGTGTTTGATTATTTATTTATAAAAAAATTCTCCAACCTTGTGACAATTTTAATCAAGTGTTTCAGCTGATAATTGCAAGCTGTCAAGGTTAATACAATAAGGCTCATCTCTAATTCTTTTTCCATTTCCCTCCAAGAGGAGAGAGGGGAAAAAAAAAAAAAAAAAGAAAAGAAAAAAAAAAAAAAAAAAAAAAAAAAAAAAAAAAAAAGAAAAAGAAAGACCCTCTGGGATAATGCCTGTGGTTTCTATATTCCCAACTCATCAGGGAGTGTCCTGCATTGAACCACCTTTATTGAAAAGTTACATCGATTCAATATATAGTAATACAGGCAAAAATAATTACAGCTTTGCTTGCAGTGTAAGACCTTAATCCAAAGCTCCCAAACATTCAATAAAAAGCCATCCAGGCTGGGAATAGGCTTTTTGACAGTGCAGCCCCAGTGGAGGAGGGGGAGGTGGGGTGGAAAGAGAGAGAGAAAAGCACAGAGCAAAGCCTTGAGATGAGCTGGGGGAAGGAAGCCAGGGAGAATTCCAGGCAATATTCCTCAATTCCTGACTGGTTCTTTGTGGCAGCAGGGACACAGTTTGGCTTCTCTGAGTTGTATTAAAGTCTTGCCTGAGTTTGTGCTCTGGCAGATTCATCCCAGCAGATTCCAGGGTGCTCTCACAGCCTGGAATGGCAAAATATTTGGGATGAGGGTGCAACAGTGAGGAGAGGGAAAACAGGGACTTCTGCTTGCCCAGGAGGAAAGGGAGGGAGGGAAATTAGGGATCCCTAGACCTGATGGGTGACAACACACCCCTGATCAGCTGCAGTTCTGCTGTTGCTATCACTAATTTGAGTCCAGGACTGCTGGATAATCATGGAATCCTGGAATGCTTTGGGTTGGAAAGGACCTTAAAACCCATCCAGTGCCACCCCTGCCATGGGCAGGGACACCTCCCACCAGCCCAGGTTGCTCCAAGCTGGCCTTGGACACTTCCAGGGATCCAGGGGCAGCCACAGCTTCTCTGGGAATTCCATCCCAGCCCCTCCCCACCCTCCCAGGGTCAGGAATTCCTTCCCTCACCATCAGCTCTCGCCACCTCTGTCCTCCCTTCAGCACAAAACCATCCCAAGGCACCAAATCTCACATTTAAGCTCAGCTCAGGCCCTTCCTGACTGCCCCCAACAGGGTGAAGGGCTCAGTGAGCTTTTATTCCCCAGCATTTTGCCCCAATTTCATCTTTGTCCCTTTTCTTTTGCAGCCATGACTGGTCTTGTCGTTCCCCCGATGTAAGGAAGGGGCAGCTTTGCTCTTCTCCTTCTTCCCTTTCTTCCTCTGTTTTTGCTTTTTTTTTTTTTTTTTTCCTTCCCATTTTTCTTTTACAGCACAAAACTACTTATTGTGATGGACCACTAAAAAGGAAAAAAAAATAGCACTACAAGCTCTTTTTTTGGGGGAAAAGCCAGGCCCAGGAAAAAAAAAACAAAACACAAAACAAACAAAAGGAACATTTTTTATGGATTGGACAAGAGAGAAATCTGCATCTTTTACCTGTTTCATGTTTCTGACACAACCACATCAACTCCTCAAATATTGGGAACGAAGAATCAGCCAGAGCCAGGATGAACAAGAGATGGCAGAAGGGAATCAGAAATGCAAAGTCTTTCCTGGAAGAAGACACGAGACCTTCCTAAGATTTGTAAAATATCCCAAGGGGAAAAAAAAAAAAAGGAAAAAAAAAAAGAAAAAAAAAAAGAAATTGGCAAAAAAAAAAATTCAAGCTTGATATTTTGGATACAATTTGTTTTACTTTGTAGGGGTAAAAAAGCTGAAGTTTCTATTTTCTATGGAGCCTTTCAGATATCGATTTAGTTTATGCAGAAAAAAAAAAACCAATTCAACAAAACAGGGTACCAGCATGAAAGAATTTCTAGGACAAAACTGACATGAGTGATGGAACTTTGGTGTATGTGTGTATTTGCTTATAGTTTAACCTCTTTAAAAAAAAACTAAAAAAAAAAAAAAGTAAGATGTTTTACAATTATTTAAATAAATAAACTTGTAACTTATTGTATGTAGAGGTAGAAATTAAACCCTTTTTTGGAATTTTTTTTTTTCCTCCAGCTGTACAATGAAGAAAGACGATGCAAAAATTGTAGTGATAAGTTTTGAGATATATTATTACCGCTGCAAAAAAAAAAAATTGCTCCTCACTTTTGCTCCTCCCCTCTTACTGACTTCACGTGCAAGGATGTACAGGATTCTTTCTGATTAACAAAAAAAAAAAAACCCTCACAGACTTTTCCAGGTTAATTGTGGTTAATTCATGTATGAATTTTCACCCTCCTCATCTTTCTCCCCCTGCCCTGTGTTGGTTTTTTTTTGGTCTCAATTAAAATATTCAGGTACTAAGTCTCAAAGACCCAACTGGTGAGTGAGTGGCACTTAGGGAGTGGTTTTTCATGAGGTCCTGAGATTATTTTCTAGCTTCAATGTACAAATTAGGAGGGAAAGGGGTGGTCTGGGGTTTTCCCACGTAGTTAGAACACCTTGAGTTCAGTTATAATTCATATTAAGGGTGCATTTATGAAGGGTGAATATGTATTTGAATGGTTTATGCACTTTTATCCTGAGTCATTAAAAATGGTGAGTATTTTCCAGTTATATGTTGGAGTTCATAGAGGTAATCGACTGCTTTGGATTTTTCTGCATTTTAGGGTTAAAAAAAAAAAAAGGAAAAAAAAAGAAAAAAAAAAAGTGTAGTTCTCCTTTGCATCCCCTCTCCTGAAATTGGGAGGTGAGAACAATAAATCACTGGTTATCTGACTAAAAGCACTCAAAAGAACTGGAGTGTTGGAAAGCCATTTTTAGTGGAGGGGGAAAAAAAAAAATAAAATAAATCAGTTAAACTGCAGAGACCCCACTAAAACCCCACAATTTACAGCTGCATGGAGAGCTGTCCCTCTGGAAAGGCTTTGAGTTTAAGAAATAAACCCACTTGGAGCTGGCTGTTCTATCCCATTTTCCAAGGGGGAAGAGGGGGTTTATTGCCTTCTAAAACTCCAGGCCTGGTTCATCATCTCAGCAAAAACGACAACCAGGAGTGATTTTAATTAAAGAGAGGTTTGGTGGGAATGATGGGTTTTTAAGAAGCAGGGACACAGTTAGGGGCTTCCAGCCCCCAAAATATTTCACATGTTCACAGGTACCAACATTCCAGCAAGAGGGGGAGGTCTGAATTCATATTTGAATTGGGCATAAAAAAACCAAACAAATTGGGGGTTAGTTGGGATTAAACCTTCCATGAATTTCGGTGAAAACTACATTGAGCCCTAGATTAAAAAAATTACCTTGGACCAGGCTCATTTTTGTCATATTCCTTCCACCCCAAACAGCTCCAAACCATTACAATGGTGGATTTTTTTTCCCCCCGCCCTTCTCTGCACAGGCTCCTTCTAAAATTGATCATCAAACAGACTCAAAACCCCAATTCCAACAAACATTCCAGATCAACGCAGATTTCCAGACCCCTCTGCTACCTAAAATCCCCTCACCTTTTTTTTTTTTTTTAATTTATTTTAACAAATTAGATTTTCATTGCAAAATCTCAGTCAGAAAGATTTCCAATTAAAAAAAAAATTAAAAAATGGAGATAATTTTTTTAGTATAATTTTTTATTATTGCTTAGTCAGCACGGGCAGGTGACAAAGATGCACCACATCACTCAAGGCTTGGGAAGATTCAGGGGAAAAATTTACAGGCTGGCAATAAAAATTAAAAAAGAAAAAAAACCCACCACCAAGGAAAGTTCCTGAAATATTCCACATTCCTTTCACACTTCAGTTGGTTTTATGAGCTCTGTCCAGTTGCTCAAGTTGCCACGGGGCCAAGGGAAAAGGAAAACCTCCCTAAAAAGCTGCTCTGAGCTCTTGCAGGAAGAGACACGAGTGCAGCTGCCTGTGCTGATGCAAACATTGGAAAAATGATGAATTCTGGTTTGATTTGAGCCCCAAAAAAATGAAAATAATTAAAGATAAGAATGATTCAGAACACGGGTTTGGCTCAGGCGTGGAAATCATGGTGCTTGAGACGAGGGGAGAAGGGACTGTGAGCTTCCCAGGGAAAAATGGGTGGAAATAAATCCACAAAAGGACTTGGGCAAGTGGCAAAAACACCCAACCCACAGCACAACAAAAAAAAAATCACATCAAAATTGATGTGTAAGGACTGGTTTTTTTTCCCAGTGTGATGAGCAAATCCTCTCTCAGTTCTTGCTGTCGAAACTTTCCTGTCTGCCCCTAGAAAGGTGAAAGTGCTGCAATAGGGAACTGCAAATTTTACCAGAACTTTGGAAGAGTACATTTTTTTATTTCCTTATTTATCTTGGTGTAGCATCTTACTCTCCCCCATTTCTTTGCACACTTCCCAATATGCATGGTTTTTAAAAACCTTCTGTAAATTAAGGCCTCGTTTCTCCCTCCTGTATAGTTTTGGGGTTGGTTTGGGGTTGGCTGGTTGTTTGTTTTTTTTTTTTTTTATTTTGGTTTCTTTGCTTTGTCAGTTATCCACAGTATGAAGTTGCTATGCACAGAGCTTTTGTAAAGATGGCTTTTTTTTTTTTTTTTTTTTTTTTTTTAGTTTGTTTGTTTGGGGGTTTTTTTGTTGTTGTTTTGTTTACTGTTTTTAATGGTCCTACTTATGGAAGAATATCTTGTTTGTAAAATGAATATGTCTACTTCAGTTTGAAACTTTAAATTATCCTAACAAAAAAAAAAATAAAATTTTTGTACTGTAAACAAAGGGGGGGAATTATTTTAATTTCAGCATGTTCGGTGCTCTTTCTTATCTTCATGGGTCACTCAGGGCAACAATAACACCCCAAAATTACAATTATATGTGTTTTAAACCCAAGTTTTCATGCTTGGCTGTAAAACATCCACACACAATCTGGTAGGGCCTGCTTTGGATTATTCTGGTCATAGAACAAGGTCATATTTTTGTGACAGTTGGCCAAAGCCCAAAATCGAAAAACAAACCTGGGACTGACTGATCCTGGACTAAATTTGGGCTCCTCGGTCCTGTTTTAGGCACTGTCTTTGTGCACAACCCTGAGCAAACAACAAAATCAGGGTGCAGAGTCACACTGGCTCAAAAAAAAAAAAAAAAAAACCAAAATAAAGTGTGTTTTCTTCCCTCCTGTGCAGTGAACACTTCAGTCCCAGGGATGTACAAACCAGAGCACTGAAAAGTGCTTGGGAAATGGTGACTGAGTCTCTAAACCAGGAATATTCCATTTTCTCCAGTGAAAATTCAGAATATGAATCAGTGTTGAAACCACTGCCAGATGTCAGTGAAAGCATCTGCAAACATGAGGCCAAAAGCTGAGGGGGAAACAGGGATTTTTTTTTTTTTTTTTTTTGGTGATCTGCATCAATTAGTCCTTCCAGGAGGAGATGCAATTAGTAGATGACCTCCATGCCAGCAGTGAAACCCAAGTTGTCCACTGTCCTGGTGAAATATCCTCCATCTCCCCTTGAACAGAGGCCCATTCTACTGAAAAATCTGATTCAGCTCTTCCCCCCCCGCCCCCCCAGAAATCCCAGCAGTGCTTTAAGTGCTGATTTCAGTGATAAATCCACCAGTTCCTGTCAAAGAGATTCTCAGCCTTCAACAACAGTGACCTACTGTTCAGTCCAGCCAGGAGGTTTGTTGTGCAGATGAAAGCTGCAGATCTGCTGGTCCCACTCCTGCTTTGCTGCCTCTTTTAAGGACTTGCTGATGTACAGGTTCAACATGGGCTCGTGGGGTGTTACTGGTGCTGCCTTCAGAGCTGTCCTGGGGTCTGAGCGGCTTCCAAAGGGGATCCATGAGATTTTCAGGGGGAAAAAAAATAAAAATAACCCCCTACAAACAACTCTCTCCAACCCCAAGTAGCTTAGGCTGTGCAAGGCTAAGAGAATCTCTATTAAAACACCCCCAAAATCTCTCAGATCAGGTACATCGTTGTGAGGAACCTGTTCTATTATCAGTCTTCCTCCACTCTTAAAAGCCAGGGGGAAAAGGCATTTTTTGGTCCACATTGAGACCATCAAAGGCCTGGAACCTTCAGCCTCGTGCAGTCCTTGGCTCACCAGGTTTGACACCAAGATCTGGTTGCTGAGCCCCCCTCTGAGGGAAGAATTTAATGCCATGGGATGTTGGAAGTGCCCCTTTCCCAAAGGCAGGGCAGATGGTTTGTACAGGATCAGGAACACCAAAGGATCAGGGATGATGGGAACTGTCCTGTGAGTGATTCTGCAGGTTGTCTTTATTTTTATTTTTTTTTCTCCTTTGCAGGTCTTTTCTAGGTGTCTCTCTTAGTAAAAAAAAAAAAAATAATCTGATTTTCACTTTAACAAACAGTGAAACAAAAGCCACTGGTCCAGCCCCTCACTCGGGGTGGGGGAGAAATGCCAGAGCAGTTAAAATATTTACCTCTGTGACAACCCCCAGCTGCCGAGGTGCAAAGATCTGAAGCTTTCAATGTGCAGAGGGTGAGTTAAGTAGGAATGTCTCATTAACTCCACGTGCAGGACTGGATTAACCAGCAGCTGGTGGCAGTGGCAGAGGGTGCTGACAGAGCAGCCAGGGGGGGATCAGGCCAAGGGGAAACCCAAAACTTCCCCCTCTCAGAGAGGAAAGCACCAAAATCTGTCCCTTAGAGGCAATATTAGAAGAGGCACCACAAGGGGAGGGGTGGGAAAGGGGAAATCTGAGCTGTCCTGCCTTGGGTTCTTGCAAATTTACAGCAACAACAAAGAGCTGGGGATGAGGAGACTCCAACCTGCCCTTCTCCAGGTCCTTTTCTGCAGGGGGATGTGGATGGAAAGTGTTGTTTTCTTGTTGGTTTAGCCAGGTTTGTGCTTTGTGCACTTGGGGGAAACTCATCCAGCTCGTTTCTGGGTGGTCAGACTCAGTCCAGAGTAGACACAGGGGTTGTTGCTGCTCAGCTTTGAACAGCAATTAGTGACTGCCTCTAGAACGAGGTGTTTGCTGTAATTTTGCCACCATTAAAATCACTGGCAGGGTCAAACTTCATAGGAATTATATACACCAATAGTTCCTGATGCTGGGCACCTTTTCTCAAGACTCTTTGGTTTTTTATTTGCTGGAGCAAATATTCCATCAGGAAGTGGTGTTTCTGCAGGATTGGGATGGAGAAGGACTTCTCCCAACACCTCAGTGCCATTGCAGGAACTTGATTGGAATTTACCAGCAGGGTCCCTGTGACACTGCAACTGCTGCAGTCATTTCTTTGTCTTTAAAATGCCATATAATTGCTAATGTAATTAGTGCTGTATACAGAGGGGGCCCGTGCAATTACCAAGTCCTGAGATCAAGTAATTAATGTTCTGTCAACAAAACAGCAACTGTTTCATTAACAACTGTCTGGGTTTGAAAACAGATCAACTCAGAACGAACCCACTCGGCTGGGTTTGGCAACAGCAGCGGATTCAAACCCAAAACACACCAGCCCACGTGGAAAGTGGGTTTAAACCTTTCTCCAGTTCCAGCTCCCAGTCATTCCTCCTTCCAGGGAGAGGAGGAGTCATCATCAATCCTGCTCAAGGAGACAGAGCTCCCAGCTGTGCAGTCTGTGCTGGCAACTCATGCTCCCCGGCTTTATCAATCATCTCCAGTGTTAAAAACTTGCAGAGGGCTTCGAGGACCTGCAAAGGTTTGTTGAGTTGGGTTTTTGGTCTCTTGATGTTGCTGTCCTTTGGAATTTACTTCATGTTCCCAAGGTTTTGCCTCCCACCACCACCCAGAGCGCCTTTCTCAGGGTGGCAGGAGGAGGTGCCCGCCTTGATCTGATTTTTCACTCTCCTTCTCCTTTATAAAATTGATGTACAAAGAGGTTTTTAACAAAGATTTACCTCGTCCTGCTCCTTAGAGCTCTTTTTTTGACACCTCACAGCCCTCAAAAGTGTAAACCAGACCCACTTTGGTGTTTCCTGCCTCTCTCCTTGTCTCAGTACTCATATCAAGAGGCCACTTCTGAGGGTGAAACCCCGACAGGTGAAGACTGGAAGGAGCTGTTTTGGTCCCACACAGCTCTGCTCTCTGCTGTGCAACCTCCAGCACCATCTGCTGGCTCTGGATCTCCCAGTTTGCAGCTGAGGGAGGGATTCCAGGTCCGGTTCTCCCAGGACACAACACAGACTCAAAATCCTGATGCACCACGACACACCTCAAATTTCCAGGGTGGGAATGGTCCCTGCTCCCTCAACCCAAACTGAGTGGGAATGGTTCTTACCCCCTCAATGTCACACTGGCTGGACAAAGAGCATTTGCATCACCCCTGCCTTTAGCCCAGGACAAGCTCTGTGCTCCACAACCACCTCATTCCCTGTTGATACCTTGGAGTTTTGAAGATGCAATTCCCATCCTCCACAAACCCTCCCTGTTCTCCCAGCACGTTTTTTTTTTTTCCCTGCCCAGGACACAGCTAAGACAGCCAAGGCTGCTGTGGTAGGATGGAATGAAGCAGCAGGAGCAGGAGGGGGATCAAGGAGGATTTCCGGAGAGATTTGCAACACAAACAAGCACGAGGAGCTCCAAAAGTACACAATTTTCCCTCGTCCTGTCATTTTATTACAGGCTAATTAAAGAACACTTTAAAACTGTGATTAACAGGCTTTTTAGCTTCAGAGAAATCACATCTTTGATGTCACTTGCTTAAACATTCAGCTGGCTTTGCCATTGAGGAATGGAAATAAATAAAGAATGCCAAGGATGCTTTTTTTTTTTTTTTTTTTTTTCCACCACCCTCCTGCTTTTTACTGGATAAAAATGAGATCCAGGCAACCAAATGACGCCCTCAGTGAAACCCTGGGCTGGCTCTGGCATCACACATGAGGTGTCACGGTGTGGTTCCAGCAGCAGTGGGAGGTTCCCTTGCCAAGGAATCCCCCATGCAGCAGCAACAGCTCAGATTATCTGATTTTAAGGGGATTAAGGGAAGCAACTGTGATGATACAGAGCCCCAGCCAGCACCCTGGATAACCTGCACCACAGATCTTTTATCATGAAGATTCTGGAGGTGGCCAGTCCCATCACAGTGTTTTCAGCTCACTGGCAGCCTATACAGCCAATATTTTTCCTTCAAGAATAATTTTCACCTTTTCTCCTTTCTCAGCCTTTCCCTTTACACCCATAATTCTAGAAAAATAAAAAGTAAAAAGGCAGGTCTTAGGGTCTGAGTGAACAAATTAATCCATTAACCTATATGCAAGCATCAGTTTCTTGAAATTTTTTTGGAGCTTTGTTGGTTTTTTTTGTCCCCCCCTCATTATTCTGTTCTCTTTGCATTGATCCTGCCTGGCACTCCTCCTTCCAAATATCTGTACCCCGTCCCACCTCTGTGCAGATTGAAAATTAGGGATGCTTTTCATTCAGCTGCTCCTGGAAGAAAAAGGGAGGAGAGGGAAGAGCCAAATTTAAAACTCCACAGTAGCACAAACCTCCTGGGCATAAACCATGGTTCAGGTAGACACATCTGGTGAAAAGCATCACATCAAACTAGCATCAAGGGTATTGAGATTCTGAGCCCACTGGCAGACAATTCCCTTTCTCATGCAGTGCTTTGGAGATGATTGCTGAGGAAACTTGAATCCCAAATCTCCTGTGCAATGAGTGATACAAAACATCCCCTGCTCAAACCCTGCAAGTAAAGATCAAAGCCACGGTGGCCAAATTGGCTTTGCAAACAAAGCAAGGCTGGAGATTCACCCCCAAGAGGAGGGGGTGCTAATTTTATCAGATCTCCTGGGCAGTTTGTCACTTAAGAAATGATAATAATAATAATAATAATAATAATAATAATAATGAGAATGCATTTCTCTCTGACTGTCAGGAACCAGGTTGTAAGACAAATAAATTCGCTCCTTTTCATGTGTGTGCTTTGCAAGGCACCCAACAGCCTTAATGTAGTGAAAATGGAAAATGGGAATGTTTCCCCCACATTTTTGGGCCCTGAACCACACACACACAAACACACACACACACACACAGTGCCATGAATATTTCAGTGCAGCTCAGCCTTTCAGATCAATACAGGCAACTCTCCAGTTCTATTGATTTCTCCCAGGTTTGGCTCACAAGGGTGATAAAATATTTCTCAAGTTATGAAACCTGAGCTCAGGAGCTTTTGCTGACACTTCAGCATTTACCAGACACCTCTCTCTCTCTCTCTCTTTCTCTCTCTGCCTGGATTTATGACTAAGCAATAAGTCTTGGGAAGGTGGGCACTGTCATCCCATAGGGCCCACTTAGGGTCAAAAAAAAAAAAAAAAAGTCAAGATACAGGACAGCCCTTCAGGTCCCTAAACTTCTGTTTTCTGAGGTAATCACTTATTCTTTTGCACATGCCCTCAAAGTCTTTATTCCAAGATTCATTATTCCCTCCCAGTTACCTCTGTGAGCTGTCAGAAAGAAAGGGACACCAAAGCAGACACCAAATAAAGCAACTCCCTGCTGAGGCAAGGGAGCTAATCCTCTCCATATGGAAAGGAAATATACTTAATTATGTATTTATGCATGTCATTGCAGGCTTATATCTTGTTTCACTTTCATCCACGGCAATCCAACCCTATTTAAATATAATGAGTAAACATTTCTGGGTTTACAAGAACAGAAACACACAGTTGCCCTTCATTTCCCAACCATTTCCTTCCAGGACATGGCAGGTTTTTATTTGTCCTGGAGCAGCACCCAGGGAAGGCAGTCATGGACCGGGATTCCATGGCATGGAGGTGATTGTAATCCCAAAAACCAGGAGGCAATCACTGGCCTCAGAGAGCTGGAGAAGCATTTGGGGATAGAGGATGGAATCCGTGGGTGCTGCTTGCAATATTCCAATTATTTCCTGCCTGAAATGGGTATCTCTGCATAAGAAATTTTTATTTTTAACCCAGTGGATCCCACCCAGTCCAACACGGTGAATTTGGGTTGGAATCTGCCCTGGGATCTACCCAGACATATTTTAAACGACAGGGAACTCATTTCAACGATCAGGTGTTTGAAATGATATTAGATTTTTTTAGATTGGAATTGGGTGTTCAATATTTCAAGTTTTTGGAACCAAAGGCAGCCCCTACCACTGGAGGGGCAGAAATCTGGAGGAGATCCAAGGCCTAATTCAGCTCAGGCCCCACCTTCACACATTCACTCCCATTTTTCTTACAACCTCCACCATTCCAGGCCCTTCAGCCACTCTGGCCATCCCCATTTGGCTGTTTATGGGGTGGAAATAATTTTTTTCTGCGTCAGAACGTCCGGAAAAATCCAAGGATCAGCATTCCCAGCCCTCACACAGAGAGAAAACGCTGTGCTCCCCAGGAGCAAGCCAGGATAATTTTTAATTCCTCACCGAAAAAGAGGAACAATGAAACGATCATCCATTGAATTTGGTTTTTCTCTTTCCTACTGATGCTTTGCACTGCAATATTTTTATTTTTTTTCCCATCTGCAGCAATATGATGGCTGGAAGGACTGCTTCCCACAGCCCCCAAATCCCCTCCCTCATCAACATGCTGCACGTCTCTCCCATTTCATGTGTGCTCTCACTTTTGGTGCATTGCCCCCCAGACTCAGCATTTTATATTTGGCTGCATTAAAAGGATATTCTCCATTTACTGGCCTCAAACAGACTCAAGCCCATCCACTGCTCTCAGTCCATCCTCAGCTTCCAGAGAGAAAAAAAAAAAAATCATCCAGTTAATTATTTAACCTAAGACACAGTTGAGTATCCCAATTTCTGGCCTTATCCCCCAAATTATCAGCAAATCTCTTCTGAAATACATATTTTTTGTAAGTAAATAAATATTGCACTGGATCCTAAATTGCTTTTAGGTAGTTCAGGAGGAGATATTTGTTTGAAGTTATTTTAATTATTATTAGTATTAGGGGGTTTTAATCCATTGGTCTCCTTGTGCTCCCTGACAGGAGACTGTCCCAGCCCCTGCCTGTTCCACAGCAGGTTTGAGAGAGGGAAAAAAGTGCAGAACACTAAAATTTCGCTTCCTCCAACAAAACCTGGCAGAGAGAATTCATCACTCCCCCCATTTAAACACTTCCCAGCGGGTTGAGCAGCACAGCTCCTGGAGAACCAAGAGCAGCTCTGCCTTTCCAGCCCAAAATGCAGGGCAGGAGCACAAGATCCAACCCAGCTCCCCCCTCTCCCCTCCCCTGGCAGCAATACCTGGGAAGAATCCTAAGTTATTCAAACCCACATCAAACCCCCACATTGGCCATTTCTAATCAAATTACCCTCCTCAAGCTGTTCGCTCCCCAAACCCCATCAAATGGTTCCTAATATTTCTCCCACAACTGGTGTTAAGCTGTAATTGCTCGCTGGATCTCTCTGCCCCTCCTGAATAATTCCTGTTGGAAGTGCCACTTTACAGTCCTTGGGAATGTGACCTGTCATTAGAAAGCTTCTAAAAATATCAGTTAACACCTCACAATTTGCTCTCCTTTTTATTTCCTTCTGCAGCAGTGGATGGGCCCTCCCTGGACCAGATACCTGATCTGCCTCTGAGCAGAAAAGCTTTCAGCAATCATTTTTTTTTTTTTTTTTGCAGTTATTTACAGCAGTAACACCTTCCCCGTGCCTGGGAATAGCAAGTCAGGTCTTGAACGGATGCAAACTGGCAGAGCTCCACGGATTTTAATGGTTTACCTCGGTTTACTGAGAATTTTTTATGCATTTCCAAGCCTGGTTCCTCATTGTTTAAAAGGAAAGGCTCAACTGGAGTAGTTCACAGAGAATCAAACTCAGGTGACAAGGGCAGATGATGCTGGACAACAGATTGGAGGCCGTATTTCAGGACATCTCTAATGAGAGGTCTACTAAAAACATCAATATGCTTAATTATCTCCCTGAACTGGACCTTGAGTTCATGAGCTCAGAGTCTCATCTTCCAGCGTGCCAAACTCCACGTTTCCAGTGGCAGATCCTTGGGCTGGGCTGTGCAGGAGGAGAGGTTTCGACAGCAGCAGCCACGAGGATTCTCATTTTGGAGAAGTTCTACCCAGAGTTCCTGTCAGAGACAGGGGCTTGGAGCACAGAGAGTGCTCTGAAAGGCAGGAATTTCCTTGTGCAGTCACAAACTTTGGTGGCTTTTGCCCTCAGCAGGTTCTTAGAGATTTTCAGCAGTGGCTGATGCTCTGATTCCTGTCTCCTAAATCCCTGAGCTGCAGCCACTGATGTTATTTAAGGTGCTCTAACTCAGCTTCTCTAGGCCTGGCAGGCTCTTCCCAGACATCCCAAGCCACAGTGCCCAGGAATACTTAGATGTAGAATATTTAAAGCCCATTTCTTGACCAAGGATTGCCCAAGCTCTTTGTGAAAGGGAGGAATTGCACATTCCTCCTTCCCAGCACAGCTCCAAGTGTTCCAGCCCAGCCTCATCCCACTCAGACACCGAGCCTAGCTTTCAGAGGAAGGAGAGGCAGTTTTATCCAGCCTTCTTGCTCAGACTCCACAGTAGTTTGACCCCCTGGCCTTTTCCAGCAATCTTTAATACCCGGTGTTACCTGATTCCTCACGGCACTCCTTTGGCGCTGGACAGGGCAGGGGTCAAGGTCTGGAATGTCACCAGAGCTGCTACTTAGGAGGGGAGACAATTAGAGGATTGTCTAGACACTGAGCTCTGGGCTGTGTGTGTGATAAGCTGCAATCAGCCCTGGGAGGTGATGTAAACAAGCTGCTGAGCTCTCCCTTCCAGCCTCCTCCTCCTTTCCCTGGCAGCTCTCGTGTTCTCTCCCTCCTCCTGCTGCTCCTTCCCCCGTGTCTGCTGTTCCAGGCACTCCAGTTGTGGGCACCACATCTGCTCAGCAAAGGTCTGGACCTCTCTCAGATGCATCTCCAGCTTGAGGACTCCCAATCCTAAACCAGTTCCCATTCCCTGATGGCCACATGGACCCCGTGGCTGTGGATCCAACCACTGCCAGAAAGGAGATGGAGCTGAATTCCCCAAGCCCAGAAAACCACTGAGTTGCTGCATTTTAAATAACCAAAACCAGACCAAAAAACAGCCAGGAAGAGCCATTATTCACGAGCATCTCGGGCTATTTGTCACATCCAGGTTGTATGTTTGGAATCACCAAACCCCATTTGTTACCTGGAGGATAAATATCCCCGTGGTTTATTTTACACTGATAATGGCATTACAGTTCTGTAACACCTCTAATTCCAGTGATCTCCAAGTGTTTTATTGTGGCCCTGGTTCTCCAAAAAAATGTAATCACAGAATGAAAAATCCCATTTACTCCAACAGAATGTGCTCAAGCGCTTTGCTGAACTGGGGACTGAACTATTCAAATTTACATGCCTGTAAGGCAGGAATTATCTATCCTGCTTCACAGATGAGAGGAAAATGAGGCTTGAAGAGAAACTCCCTCAGACCTCCACTCTGTGATTCTAGGTGTGTCCAAATCAAACAGAGGGATGCACAGGATCCAAAAACAACAGACTGGAGGCAGACCCCATTTTAAAGAGTTTTCTGTGTTCATCCCTGGGCCACAGAGACCAGACTTGTGAGAAGAAGAAACAAGACCATATGGGAGAGATGAGTCCACGGGCACTGAATATACATATATAGAGTCTAGAAAAATTATCTTAATTGCTCTTTTCCCTCAAAACGGGCACCCCGTTCTAGTGTTAGACCTGGCACTAACAAAACATGCTCAGTCCAAACCTTCCCTCTGGGTTTATGGAAATGGGAGCCTTTTCAAGCTCCAGGGCCTGCAGGAAAACCCTGGTGGGTGTCTGTCTTACCCAGAGCTGGTTTAGAGTTCCCTCTCCAGCAGCACAAGATGCCCTGGGAATCCCTCCCCCAAATTTCTGAGTGGGATTTCTGAAGAAACTTGTCCCAGGAGAATCCTCCTTGTGTTTTCCACTGAACCCACCCCCAGGTGAAGGGAGGGACTGCTCAGCCCTGTGCTGTGTGGGCACCACCAATAAAGCTCCCACTTCCCTCCCTCGCTCTCCATTCTGGATTTAAAGAGCTCCCAATAACCTGGGACACGACAGCAAACTCCACACAGAGTGAACACCAAGCAAATTCCCTCTTACATCAGCCCATTTCCCACTTCAGAGAATATCCAGGACGTGTTTTATTTACATTCCTTAAATAAGGCACTTGGGCTTTTGGGGGGTTTAGTGGGTTGGTTTTTTGTTGGTGGTTTGGTTTGGTGTTTTGTTTTTTGTTGTTTTTTTTTTTGTAACCACCTTTTGTCAGATGAGCTTGTCTGAAAATTTCTTGTAAAGCCCTGAACAAGCTCTGCTGAGCAAATCCAGGTCTGCCTTTACTGCTCTCCGAGCTTCCAAGGCACCTCCTGTAATCACGCCGTGATAGAGCGGCGATATAAAACCCAGGCAAATGAATCAAGGCTGTTCCTATCCAAACCCTTAAACCTAAAAACTTCTGTTTGTGGGCCTCAGAGGCTTCTTAAAGTCTGAGGAATGTCATCAGCCCAGCCATGCTCGGAGCTGGGAGTTGTTTAAAGCCTGATGAAGCACAGTTGCTCTCAGGCTCAGCCCCACTCAAGTCCTGCCTCACGTGAAGTCAGACGTCCTATTAAAAACTGGGAAAGAATGGCTCGCTTGAAAAACATCTGTTCAAGTGTTCCTTGTTGTCTGGACCACTGAGAGGTTGAGATCCAGGAGTCCAACAAATATTAATTAAAGGCTGGCAAAAGACAGAGGGGAATGCAGATGCAGGAGGAGGCAATTTCTCCACAAGCTGCAGCTCCGTCTGGTCCGAATTCAGGAGGAATTTCTTGCTGGAAAAGGTGGGCATGCACTGGGAAGGGGCTGCCCAGGGAGGTTTGGAGTCTCCACCCCTGGAGGTGCCCAAGGAAGGCCTGGATGTGGCACTCAGTGCTCTGGGCTGGGGGACAAGGTGGGGATGGGGCACAGGGTGGACTCCATGGGCAGGGAGGGCTTTTCCAACCTGTGATCTGAACAATAAAAATGAATGTTTGTAAAGCCCGTGCAGGCTTTATAGCAGCTGGCTCCACGGAGTGCAAACCTTCAGCAGCCTGTGCTGAGTGTTAAATCAACCTCCACTAGCAGCAATTTTCCTGCAGAAAGAGGCCCTTCCTCCTGCCTTCATCTAAATTTGACCCTCAGGGCGTTGGAGCTTTCTCCTCTGCAGCTCTTGCCCATCAGTGCATCTCCTTAGCATCTCTTTTCCCCTTCAACTCATTCACACTCTCTTGGAAACTCAGCTGGAAGCATCTCTTTTCCCCCTTGCCCATGACTCTTAATTTCTCTCTCCCTTGGCAGTTATTTAACTCATTAACTGAATTAATTTTAACCCTAAAGCGCTTTGGGTGAATAGATTTTATGAAAGATCTGATGCAAAATCAAGTCTTGGGGGCCTTTTTTTGGCACTGGAGGTGCACAAAGGAGCCTCAGTGCAGCTGAGAATCAGACCCTTATTTCACAGATCCTTGGTGGAGTTTAATCTCAGTGCTACTCCCAGGCTCCATTTAATGACAAAGTGGCTCTTTGACTGATAAAGGTCCCAGGCCCCTGATGCAGACTAAATATCTGAGCATCCTGAACAGGGGAAAAATTGTTCTTGGATCTGTATGAAACGAGACTCTCCATCATTTTCCCAGACGTGCTTCTTAGAAAAAAAAAATCCCTTTTCATTTCAGGATGCTGTTTTATTAGGAAATGTTAAGAGCAGAGTAGACTCCAACACGGTGGTTTTGCCTTTTGCTCTAAGAGGTGGCTGTTTGGCTGGGAAAAAAACAAACAAACAAATAAAAAACCCCAGAAAGTCAACACAGAAATAACATGGAAGTTGCCCTACAGAATGTTTATTTTGCTTACGTGCACTGATGGCTTTGAAAATCAGCTCAGTTTCTCTTCCAGGACAATTCAAGTTTTGTTCACCAAAACTGCACTGGAGACAAGAGTCTTCTGATTGGATTGGAACCTGTCAGCACCCAAAAAAGAGGGGCATTTTGTATATGTATATACATATAAAAAGGGATAAAAGCAGCAGGACTACACTGCTGATGGGCTGGGGAAAAGGAATAAAAAAAGAGGAGGTAGAGGAGGGGAAAAAAATAATAAAAGAACCTGTCTACAACTGCTGCTGTTTCCTCCATCACAGGCTCTCCCACACTTGGACCACAGGCACTAAAGAACCTGCTCTGATCCTCTCAGAACAGGTGACCTGGCAGCTCTTTCCTCACCTGCAATTTCTGGATTTCAGCTGGTTTAAAGGACTGCAAGGCAACAAAGCACTGCTCGTGCAAAGATCGGTGTCAAAGAGAAGCCCCTGCACCAGGAACTCGAGTAAATTGGTGACACCGAGTAAATTGACCCCAAATCCAGCTCTGGGCTTGCTGGTGGTTTTCCCTTGGAGCAGTAAATAAGCAGCAGGGCCGAGGAGCCGAGCCAAAGCAATTTGGGCAGTTATTGTCTGACTGAAAGGTGATACTGAACTTTTAAAATGGTTTATCCCCTCCTTGTTAGTGGCATCGTTCAGTCAGGGAGGGATTGCGGCCACCGAGGGAATTCCTCGCTCCAGCCAGGAAATGTGGGGTTTGTCAGTTCAAACAGCATCTGCAGGGAGCCGGTAAACAACAGCTGAGACGATGAAAGATCACATCAGCTCCTTGCTTTGAAGTCAAAGACATTAAAACCACGAGTGTACGAGTTCTTAGGAGAGCTGAGCCCCCCCCTCCCCTCCAAGAACCTGGCGTGGCTGGTGCTGCTGCATAACAAGCTGCCTCATAAACATCCAGAAAAATATCAACAAGGCACTTGGAAGTGACATGAAAAAGCGAGGGAGGCCTTTTCCTGGTGATGCTGCCATTAAAGGCAATTTGTTGCTTTCTGCCTGGAATGGAATCAAACATCCTCCCAGGCCCACAGTGACGGTTTTTTTTAGCCTCAGAAATTTTCAGCTGCGTCGTCACCTGGACGGGTGAGTTGCAGATACTCAGGAGCAGAAGCATCATCTGCAAACAGAGCCCCCAGCAGGTGATTTGCCAACGAGCAAAGGGAGTCCTCCCATTTGCAAAGTTAGTTGGATATTTGTTGTTTAATCATAAAGAAGTCAGGAGCCTCTGCCCCTTGGCACATTAAGGGGCTGAGGGTCAATGCCTGCAGTGCTGCTGGAAAAGCATGGATACAGCTGCTTCTGGAAGTTCCTTTAGCCCACTCCAAGCACACAGAGGAATCTCCTCACCCACTCCTTCCCCTACTCTGCTTTTTCCACCTCTTCCAAAATCCACCTCAGCCTCTGGTGCTGTGCTTCCCTTTCCTTTCCCTGCCACCAACCTCTCCCCCTTGCTATTTCCTAATTAACCCCATCGTGTTTTCCACCCTTAATAAAAGCAGCATCTCCACAATCCAATTTTTGAGGCACTGGACCAGGATGGTGGAGGCCAGGCTCTAATTCCAGGTCTCTGCTGGTCCTGCACTGCAGTGGTTCCTCTCTCCAAGCCATTCCTGCATAAAACAAGGAGAACAATTTACATCTTCATTTGCAAAATGCTTCGAGATCTCTACGTGGAAAGAGCCAAACAGCAAGAATGAATAATAGATGAAGAGCTACAGGACAAGAGCTGGGTTTATTCCTGGCCCTAACACGCCGAGTGAAATATTTTTATCTATGTAAATATTTTTCCACAATAAATTATTGTTAATAACAGCTTTTTTTTCCTCTTATTTTTATTTATTTATTTTAAGTCTTGAGCTTTAAAAATTGCCTGGCCAGGAAGATCTCCCTGGCAAGGTGGGCTCTCTTTCTGGTGCTACTGAACAGCCCCAGAAAGGCACCCTAAATTATGCCCTTTAACACAAACACAGGCATCATAAGGATAAAATAAGTGTCTACAGTCAAACTTGAGCTGCTCATGTCCATATGTCAGAAGATGCCTGAAAGGTGAAGTACTCCCAGGCATTTTGCCCTCGGATTTGTTTGATTAGGTGCCCTTCAGCACGCTTAAAAAGGTTTATTTTGGATGCCACGCAGCTCACAGAGAGCAACAAAGTGCTTTAGGGTTCAGCTTGTGCAGAAAATAAACATCTTCAGCCTTGAGCCCACCACAAACCCCACACCAGCAGCTCTGTGTCTCAGGTATGGCAGTGTTTATGGGTTTAAAAATAGCTGCTGTTCCCAAAGGAAGGAGTGTTAAAGGATTTGGAGCCAACCATCTCATGGATACCACGGCAAACCCATCTCCCTCAGCAGATGAAATCCTTGGAGTCTTCCTAGCCCTTGGAAATGATGGACAAAGAGCCACAGAGTCCCACCCACTCTAGAAATCGTTGGGCAGCCACCCACAAAATCAAAATTCAGATGCCAGGAAAGAGAGGTTGTGAATTATCCATCCCTGGAAGTGCCCAAGGCCAGGCTGGAGCAACCTGGACTCATGGAAGGTGTCCCTGCCCGTGGCAGGGGGTGGGGTGGGATGAGATTTAGGGTCCCTTCCAACCCAAACCATTCTGGGATTCTGGGACTCCATGAAAAGCAGATGTCCCAGAGAAAAGCAGATGTCCCAGAGATTCCACACAGCCATTCAGGCCCCTCCTTCCTCCTGGTTTTGAAGCCAAAACTGCCATGCCAGGCTGCAGGAGCTCAGGTGGGAAGCTTGAAGATGGATGGGAGCTGCAGCCAGGTGTCAGTGCTCCCCTTCACCTCTGTCCCCTCCCTCCAAGGAGGCCACAAAGTGTCACATCCCTGTGCCAAGTGCCTGGGCAGGACTAACAGCCCCAGGCTGGCATCAGGCAGTGGGTCATTAATTACTGGGGATGGATGCACTCCACAGCCTTCCCTCTGTTTCCACTTTGGGGTGGAAAATTAGACCCTTTCCCTGAGCAAACCAGGGGGGTTGTGGCAAAGGGCAGACACAGCTGAGCTCCAACAGCTCCAGGTTTTGCTTGCTGGGGCTGGGTGGGACAGCCAGGCTCGAGGAGGGCTCCCCTCAGCTTAATCCTGACCCAAGAACTGTTGTTATATCCTACAAGATGTCTCTTTTTGCCAGCACTGAATTCAATCCATCAGCCTCGAAAATGTAGGATGTGAAAACAAATCTGTTCAGGTTCCTTCCTCTCTGATTGCAGGACTTAGCACCTCTGCAGAAGGAGCAGGGAGAGAAGAACACGCTCTGCAAGTGAATTAATTAAGCCTTGAAAGAATATGCAGGCTTGGAGGAGCGTGTTACAGAGCAGTTTCCAAAGTAACAACTGGGGGAGAAAAAACAAATTACATTCCCCAGCACCCTAAACATGACAAATTAGAAGGAGCAGAGTGGGGAGAAGTGTTGGGAGCGATGCACTGAGCACCAGAAACGCACATCTATTGGGAAGGAACTGTCAGAGCGTGCTGGTCTTTCCCTGTTTGCCCCCTTTCCCCCAGTCTGAAGGTATCTGCCTGCATTAAGGGGGCTGCAAGTAATGCAATAAAAAAATAAATTCGAGTTTCATTTGCCTCCTGTTGCACTGCACCCCAGAGCTGCCTGCTTTACAAGTCTACCAGAGTGAAATAAAAAGTAAGACTTCCTGTATGTCTGCTCCACTTCTCAGGTTATGAGGCAGAGGGAAAAAAAAATAAAAAAATCATCAGTAATTGCTTTACATAGAAATGTGAAAACAATTTTAGAACTCCCTGGCCCTGCATCAACGTGCAGATGTCATTTACCAGCCCTGAACTGTGTATTAGCAGGACACAGAAGAGCAGGGATAAAGGAAATGGCTCTGTGGTAACCTGTTTATATCCAAGGATTTGCAAAATTAAGCTTTTTTTTTTGCCTTTTTTTAACCAGAGGGCTCCAGAGATTGTTTCATTTCGTGAAGGGGAGCAACATGAAAACTTGGGACCATCTCCCAGCCACAAATGGAGCCATCCTGTCAGTGTGTGGTGTTGCTGTGGTGTTACCTCAGTGCAGAGAACGTGGCAGGGCAAGAGGAAAACGCTCAGTTTTGTGTCTTTCATTCAATCCATCACCAGCAAAGACAAATCCTGGGTGGCTCAAATAGAGGCAGACCCACCAAAATAGCTGACTGGGTTAAAACTCCAGAAATGGTATTATTTCAGAGCTTATTTAGTTCACATAAACCAGCCCCCCCCCCCCCCCCCCAATTCCACTGCCTCCATCAGCCACGGAACATCCACTCCAGCAGGGCACGAGGAAATCAATACAATGCAATTAAAAATATTTCCTTTAAGTAGCAGCAACCTGTCTTTTCCTCTGGCAAACACAGCCAAAAGCTTGTTACAGCACATGCCACAGCAGAAGTAAACCAAGTGGACATCCTCCAGCATTCCAAAGGAAACCCCAGGGAGCTGAGTGCCACTTGAGGGAGAAACAAAGCACTTACCTCAGTGTAATGCAGTGCCAGAAACCATTAAGGATAAAACCCCACCAACATCCAGCGAGCCAGAGCACTTGCAGCTCCTTCCCTGCCTGCTGTGCAGGGCCCTGCTCTGCACTTCCACCTTCCATCTCCTCCATCTCCATCATTTAACCCCAGGGTTGGAATTCCACAGCTCCCCTTGCCCTGAGCTCACCACAAGATCCTTCTCCCAAAAGCCCCTCAAGTCAAACCACGGGCAAGGGGAAAGGCAGAGGTTCCACTTTGTCCCAGGGGTTGAAAGGCTGAGCTTGAACAGCAAAAAAAAAAAAAAAAAACCAAGCTCCAGGCAAAAGAGTTCTGTGAAAGAACGGGATTTTGGTGCAAGCTTGTCTCCATGTCCCCAAAAACAATACCAAAAATAGCTTTTCTGAACCAACTGTGCTTTTTGAGGTTAAAAGGAGTGAAGAATTAGGGGCAGGACGTGGGAGATAACAGCAAAAATGTGATATTTGTAGTAAGCTGAAGCTTTCCTGTCCTTTCACACTGTGCTTTCACTTCTAAAGTGAACTAATCCCAGATTTGCACACTCAGGTGATTTTTTTATCTTGTCCCTCCTCACCCCCCTCGTTCTTTAACACTTCTACTCACCAAGCCATGTCTGAAATTAAAGAAATACACAAATTGGAGTATCTGATCCAAAGACAAGGAAAGGCTTCCCTGAAGGTCATTGAAAGTCTGGGGGAGCTCCATGGAAAATGGAGAGTGTTTTATGCTTAATGAGAGCAAAAGTTCCCCAGGCAAACCAAGCAGGGCCTGACCCTGAGCCTTGGGGTGCCCAAGGATGTTTTAAGGCTCTGATTTCGTGCCCAGTGAAATCAGTTCTTGATTCCCACAGGAGCTGGGACACATCCCGTGTGAGTTGCCCCAAGGGAAGTTTGGGGTAGGGCTGAGAATCACCCCAGCCCTGCAGACTTTCCATTTAGCCATATGTCCACGTGTCCTCTTGGATTTTCCCTCTTTTCTGGAGTGATCCCCCCCACCTCTGCCCCCCTGCTCTGGCAGGAAGGAGGAGATGGCACTTCTTTAACTCTCCCAGCCTCTCTCTGTCAGCTCCTGCTGCCACTTGGGATGTGCTGTCGCTTCCATGGAAACAGAACCGTGAATCTTTTCTTTTTTTTTTTTTTTTTTTTTTATTTTTTCCCCAGGAAATGCCTCCAAACTGCCTTCATTTTGGGTTGTTGTTGTTTGCAGGCAGGTCTGGGGTGTGCATGTGCCCTTCTGAGGCTGCAGGACTTGTGGTGTTATTTTATGGAGAAGCATAGTTTTGGGAACCAGATTAGGTGCAACATTAATGCAAGGGTAAAATATTCCCTTTTTTTTTTTTCCCAGGGATTTCCCCTCTTCTGCTTCTTTGCCAAAGTTGCCCTTGCAGTTTGGATGGGTGTTAAAATATTCACTGATTTACCTGGCACGTGGTCAAGGAAAGAATCCTATTGCAATGGAAGAGAATCATGGAATATCCTGAGCTGGGAGGGACCCACAAGGATCATGGATCCAACTCCTGGCCCTGCACAGACCCCCCAAAATCCCACCCTGTGCCAGAGAGCACTGGCCAAACACTCCCTGAAACACAATAACAACACATGATTTTGGCACCAAAGCTCAAAATGTGTTCACTTCTGACAAGTGCTCTTAAATAATTCTGCTGAAACCAAAAGCTGAGAAATTTAAGGCAGGTTTTAGTTGAACTTGCCTTTTTCATGTGCAAAAAAAGTTCTCAGCTGTGGTAATAGCTGTGGGTATACAGAAAATGTGTGTATATGCACAGAAAGAGCTGCATATTTGCTGCACACCCAGAGTTCTGCCATGAAGAGATGAAGCAGAAATTTGGGATGTCCATGGTTTGCTCTCCTTCCTCTGCAGTGAAATCCTGAGGAGCAGAGCTCGGGAATTCCGTGGTCCAGGTCAAGCTGTGGGATCTGCCTTGGCACCCTGCAGATTGTCAGATCATGGAATCCTGGAATGGTTTGGGTTGGAAGGGACATTAAAGCTCATCCAGTGCCACCCCTTGACATGTGCAGGGACACCTTCCACCAGCCCAGGTTGCTCCAGCCTGGCCTTGGACACTTCCAGGGATCCAGGGGCAGCCACAGCTTCTCTGGGAATTCCATCCCAGCCCCTCCCCACCCTCACAATATCCCATCTAACCCTGCCCTCTGGCAGTGGGAAGCCATTCCCCCTGTCCTGTCCCTCCAGGCCCTTGGAAATGGTTTCTCTCCATCCTTTTCATCAGCTCCTGCAGGTCCTGGAAGGCCACAATTAATTTAGAGCCTTCCCTTCTCCAGGTCCAGCAGCACCACCACGTTCACCACTAAACCACATCCCCAAGTGGGACTTCCACAGGTTTTTTGAACATTCCCAGGTAGGGAAACTTCTCTCTGTGTCGTGTTCTTGCACCAACTTGCCACGTACAACGAATGGATTTGGCTGCCAAGGAGAATTCTCCCCCTGCTCCATCTGCAGTGCCCTGTGTGATCCACAGAAACAGTGTTGGCTTCGTGTCTCATCACAGCCTGGGGGAAACTTTCCTCTCTCCTTTCTTCTTTTTTTTTAATTTTTTTTTAAATTTTAATTTCATTCCTGTCTTTTCCCCCCTCCATCTAATTACAGAGCTCCACCTAAATTATAAATTACCGACTTTGGGGGAGCTCCCCCCCAAAAAAATAAAAAAATAATAATAATAAAAAAAAATTTCCTTAAAATTCTGAAAGGCTGAGATGTCAAGATAGGAGAGAAGCAGCTGTTTTGGAAACGTTGCCTTTTTCTTTGTTCCGAATGCTATTTAAACATTGGCAGGGGGCCTCATTAAAGATGAATCGATGAATTAGTAAGCAGTGTTGTAGCCAGAAGAGACAGCATGTGCTCCTGTGGTGAAAACAGATTTACACAAAAGAAAAGAAGGGGGGGGACACAGAAAATATGTGTAACAAAGTCAGTGTTTCACAATATTCTATCAGGGCTGCACCAGTGCCAGGCAGGATCCCTCCGAATTTCCAATATAAATTCATATTTTGGGGGTTAGGAAGTTGGGAGCGGATGCGAAGTTTCCTCTGGGCTAAAATGGAATAGATAAGTTTTGGGCCCTGGAGCTTTTTTAGTTACCAAAATGTTATGAAGTGTGAAATAATAATAATTAGGAATATAGCGTGGGGATCACGGAACAGGCAGATCTAATCCAGCTGAAAAAGCAAAGAGAGATATCAGATCAACCCTCAGCACCGGGGTGTGCCTGCATTAACATGTTAATGGCACCTCGCTGTTGGCACCAGGCTTCAAGGGAAGTCCTGGAAAAAAAGGGTACAAACCCCAAGCACAGCAATCCCAAACTTGCCAGGAGTTGTTCCCGTGTTTTCAGCTCGTGGAAAAGCAGGGGCTGGCACAGAGCTGCACAGAATCCCAGTCCCACGCTGCTCCACGAGACTTCATTTCTCTAACAATAATTTGGAAATGAAATTACATTAAATAAAATTAAATGACTTAATGCTTATATTTGCTCTGATTTTTTTTAGAAATCTGAATTCTGAACGTGGAGGATTGAGGCCCACAGAGGTTTTGTGAGGTCACCCTGGGGACCTTCAGCAAATCCATCAGCCACCATTCAGCCACAAACTGAATTTTTTTGTCACAAAATGAAGGAACAGGACCAAGTACCAAATAAAAAGAAGATTTCTGGGTGACTCCAGCGGGTTTTCAACTCTTATGTAAAATAGAATTACATTGCTCCAGCTTCCTAGATGCTGATTCTTTTCAGATCTACCCTTATTCATGAACCTCAAGAAGAGCCCTAAAAACTTGCCAGACAACCAACTGCTGGGATCTTTCTGTCATTTTAAACCTGTTACCAGGGACATTAAGAGCAGATTCTTTTTTTTTTTTTTTTTTTTAATTAACTTTCTGTCCCCTGGCTCCTCCCCAACTGCTCCAGGTCCATCATTATTCCTGTTGACTCCCTGTGACCCTGACCCAGCACTCACTCAGACCGATTGGACCAACCAGCTCATGAAAATCAGGTTTTCTTTCTATTTTATAACATCCACCACATCAATTTAGAACCTCCCTCCATGAATAATCACCACGGACAGGTAAAGTCCCACCCTCCCTGCACCACCTGGGCAAGGTGAAATGGTGAAATGTGGGAAAGTTTGGGGAGAGAATGGGGTTTTATGCCTTAAAAATCGAATTAATTGCTTGCAAAATAAATTAGCACGCCGAGGAAATAAAGGGAAGGATGTTTGGCCCATAAGCCACGCTCTGATTTAAATGAACTCCTGAAAAAAAACCCAAAAAACAACCACTTTAAGGATGGGGAAAATTCTCCATCAGGTTGTTTTCTAGCTCAGATTAAGAATCACCACGAGAAATGCCAAAGGTAAGATGAAATCTGAATTACTAATTATTTAAATCAAGGGGATAAACATGCTAAAAAAGGGAAGGCTGAGAGAGAAGAGCTAGAGAGAGAAATATAAACCAAAAAAAAAAAACAAAAAACAGGTAGAGAAATAACTGGGTGGTTAATGCCTAAGAAAATTCAAGGTTAACAGCCCAGAAATGGTTAACACGTTCCTGCAGCAGCACATGCCTTAAAAATAGCCAAATAAACGCCTAAATAAATAAATAACTGAATAAATCTCAGCCCCCTATTCCTCTAAACCGCCACAGCTCCCACTCCAAGCGTTCCTTTCTTCCCCCTGCCTTTCTCTGCACTTTCTCCAGGAAGGGTCATAAAAAAAATATTGTACCTTCAGAAAAAAAAAAAAAAAAAAAAAAAAGGGAAAGAATGTACTTGAATCTATTGATTTGTGCTGTAGCAAAGCCCCTGACATCGTGGAGCGATGAAGATATTGCTCTGGACCCTGTGTGCCTCCTCATACTTCTCCTCTGCTTAGGAGGGTCTCTAAGGATGGTATTAAAGATATTGTAGTTCCCACTTTCCGACTCTGGGATATCAGCGAGATTCTCCTGTGTAAAGAATAATTATCAGCACTGCTGTTACCTCTAGTAAGTGTGTAATTACATGCTCTGTTTTGTGGGCTGTAGGGCTGTGCAGTTTTAAATTATACAGGGATGGCAAAGTCTCCCTTTTTCGCCGCCTTCTTCCAAATAATAATAATAATAATAATAATCATCATCATCATCATTGTCAGCGTGGCAAGGGGAGAAAGGAAACCTTCTTCTGGTGTCAGCTGTTGGTTGTGGGGTTATTTTTGGCTTTGAGGCTGCAAGGAGCTTGGAAATCTAAGATTTGTGCTGCAGAAAGCTGAGAGGGGGAGAAGGGGAATGGATAAAAGCAGGAAGGTGGATGCAGAGGAAGCCCCGACAGAGAGGCCATGGAATTGTGTTTGATTCCACTCACCCACCAGAACCTGCTTTTATTGGAGGGGCGGTCCAAGAACAGGAGTCCAATCCTGCCCCCCCAAAAAAATGGAAAATTATCTGTTCAGGAGCCCTAAATTGAGATTTCCCAGGAGGATCCCAGCCCTGGGTGAAGGTGCAGGGCAGAGTTTGGGAGCTCAGGTGTCAGAGGGCTCGCCTGTCCCCTCATCATCACACCAATTAGCAATTAAATATTAACACAAGGCCACTCTCCACGTGCACACATTGCTGGGAGCCATCCTGGCTGTGCTTCTGTGCCCTCCCAAAGGCAGAAGGTGCTTTCATGGGCACAGGGCTGCTCAGAAAACAAGGAATAACCCCCTCATTTATCCCAGAACCCCTTCATCAGCAGACCTTTAGCTGGTTTACTTGTCTGGAAAAGAGTTAAACCAGTTTACATTTGCTGAATTGGTTCGTAGCTCCACTTCTATTTTTCTGCTCCTGCTCAGGTTTACATGTATTCATGTTCCCTTTTCCATGTATTCATGTTCCCCTTTAGGGAAAGTTTTATAGTGATTACTGGGGAGAAAGCCAGGAGGGACCTCTGTAAATGCACCTCTAAACACTCCAGGATTTAAATCAGATCATTTTCATGGGTTATTTCAAGGATGGGGCTCGCAGGGGTATCCTGGGGAACTCGATGGGTTTGGATCCAGTCTTTGATAGGAACGTCAAAAAATGGAAAATTCATTACTCCTTTGGGTTTCTCTTTGTTTATTCCCGGCAGGAGGATGCTGCTTTCACTCCTGATATCCTGAGGTGGAATGACACTGTGGCTGTTTGCAGCACCATTCCCAGGGAAATGTTCCCAGGAGGAGGAGAACAGGCAGGGTCAGATCTTCAGGGCATCCAGCTGTTTTTTGGGGAGCATTTGATCAACCTGGGCTGGCCCACGAAGAAAACCAGCGGGTTAAAAATGTGGAATTTTGCCTGGCAAGCCGCTCTTTGGGAAGGGGGAACTGGTGGTTGCCTTTGCAGAACAATTCCAGGAGATTCTCTGGAACCTCAGGGATTTTATTCCTCGAGCAGTAAACAAAGCTAGAAACAACCTGGGCTTTTCAACTCCTTCCTTAACATCCTACCAGGAATTCCTTCTCCCACTGCAGTAAATTCTGATTGTGCAGCATCGTTGGAGTTGGAACAGGATGGTCTTTGAGGTACCTTCCAACCCAAACCATTCTGGGATTCTCCAAAATAAACAAACAGCCAGAAAGAGGATGGGAATGCACCTTCCCAGAGTCCTGTGGTCGTGGAATTCCACATTCCCAGTTCTCAGCCTGGAGCAATTAAACCATCTCAGGTTTTCCAGCTACCAGTGGGGGGACAAACCTGCCTGGAAAGAGGTTGTTGGAAGATATTTGTAGTTGTTAGAGCTGTTCCATGTGACCTCTGAGGTAAAAAAGAGGGAGTTTAACAGAAGTGACCATTTCATTGGGGTTTTTTTGGATCAGTTTGGGACTAGATCTTACTTTTCCAAGCTCTGTATTAATCATGTTATTGATAGACAACTTTCCAGCCAGGTGGGTTTTTTTTCAGAGAGCAGGTGAAGAAATATTGCCATTATTTCACTGTAATTTTGTCTGTGCAGAAAGTAGTGGGGGGAATTACCTCCTTTTACACTATTCCACCGTGTGGGATTTAATCCAAGGCTCCAAAAGGTTTCAATTAGCACTGAAAGATCTCTCCTCATCCTATTTTATGGCTCTTTTTAGCCCCTGTGTCAGGGAGGGCAAAGGGGGCAGCTTGGATTCTGCTCCCTCTGGAAGTCACCGAGGTTTGGGGACCAACTCCCCTTGGAAAAATCCTCTCTGTTCCCACCTGTGGGAGCTCTCAGAGCTGATCAGTGTTATTGGATGGGCCCCAAAAGACAAAAATCCAGCCCTAAAAGAACCAGGTGAGGGAGAGGCACGGCTGGGACACGAAAATAGGAGTTAAGTCAAGCATGCAAAATTGTCATTAAAATTTCCCAGGCCAGGGACTAAAGAGATGTCTCTCCCTTACAAAGCCTCGTGGAGAAAGTCTTGGAAAAATTAATAGGCACTGAGTCAACAGGAGTCTATAGGAATAAAACAGGATGCCATGGAAATGACTCCAAAATCTACAAGGACAGGTGAAGTTTGAAATACGTTTTATTTTCTTAAATGCTGGTATTTTAAACTCTGCAATAGAGATAAAAGCTTGTGAGAAGTCTAGAAGAGGAAATAATTTACAATTAAATGCCATGAAGGAGGAATCACAGTGTTGTACTTACCTGGACAAAATGACTTGCCCATAACAAGTGGAATTTTGCCCAGATGAATCTGAATGGTATTTACTGTGTTTGATAAATTTTCTGAGGAGGATTTATCACTTTATGGCATCTTTGGTAGTGCTGCCTTGTTTATTTTGCTCTGTGGTACAGGAGAGGTTCTGCACTCACAAGGAAAGGAAAAGACTTCATTAATTAAGGAGTGAGACCACGAGGCAAAGGGCTGAGCTGCTTATTGAGGTGATAAGCAAATAAAAGTAGAAATTGAGGCTACCAAAACAAAAACAAAGAGAAAAATGAAACAAACAAAATTTAAAAAAAGACCCCAACCTACCCCAGTGTTTCTGTGTCTCAGTTTGACCACTCCAACAAGGACCAGCAGTGATTTTTTTTTTTTCCCCACCTACACCATCCAAGCTTCATCAATGTCCACAGCACAGCCCAACATCCCCTGGTGAAAGATGCCTCACAACTGGTAAATATTCTTCATTAATAAACACCTTCTAGAGACATGTGAGAACTTTTTACCCTTTCAAAACCAGCAGGAGGATCTTCTCCTGTGTCTTCACCACCACATAAATATAAATATGAGTATTAAGTGCAGGGTTTTTTTTTTTTTCCCTGGTACCTCTAAAATTCATCAGGCCAGATTTGGCTCCTCTGTTTCAACTCAATCATCTATGGATGATTTTATTTATTTATTTATTTATTGTCCCAGAGACAGAATTCAACCTGGTTTCTTTGTTCCTCCCCTAAAAAAAGAAAAGAAAACAAAACAGCTTTGAAAACCACCCTCAGGCTCCCCCATCCTTTTCCGGGGGGTTCCCACTCGGAGCGGATCCCTCCTTAATCGACAGCGAAAAGCTGATTTCTGCAGGCAAGGTAAGGCACTGAAGGTAAAGTGATCCCCACAGTGCCCCTGCAATAAATCACTGCAGCCCAGGTCAGGTTTGGAGTGTGAATGCAGCGCTCAATAAAGGAACACGCTCCACCTTCCAGCTCCACACCGACCCCGGCTAATTGACCTCGTGCTGCTGCCCCCATTCATCATCCTGGCACGGGGAGGGGGGCAAGAGGCAGCTCCACTGCACACACAGACCTGCACGAGGTGGAAATGAAAGGTGAGGGTTGATCATAGATGGTCCTGCCTTAATTAACTCGTAGCTTTGGAATATCGGGAATGGCACGGGTGGTTTGCCCGCTGTGGGGGTCGCTTGGATGCTCAAAGCGAAGAAAAGCAAGGAGGGGAAACAACCAGCTGGGCAATCAGGAGGTGAGGTCACACCGGTGCAAATCACACCATCCATTCACAAAAACTGCACGTATTCTAACCCCATTCATAGGAAACTCAAATATTCTGAGCTTAATCCCATCCTTGGAAACTTTCACGGATTCTGATTGTAACCCCATGCATAGAAACCCCACAGATTCTGAGCTAAATCCCAGGATTCTGAGCTGAATCCCACAGGAGGTACAGTGGAGTTACAGCAGGGTTTGGCTTTCCAGAGCAAAACACCCCATCCATTCACAAAACCCCTCACACATTCTGAGCTCAATCCCATGCATAGAAACATCAAATATTCTGAGTTTAACCCCATCTATGGGATTAAATGCCCCTGCTGTCATTCATCCAAGGCCAGAGTAAATGAAATTACTGCTCCACCTGCACAGGGCTTTTCTTGCACTTATTTTTGTCTGAGAACACATTGGAAAACCCCAAAGCCAACCCTGCACGTGCCACTTCACCTCTTCCCAACCTTCCCATCGAGATTTCAAGCCCTGGTTGGGCACTGATCCCCTCAAAGTTTATTTATTTATCTATTTATCTAATAATAATCACCTGGGAGATTGTGGCTATGCTCGTGTGGAGGATCCCAACAGTTTAATTGAAGGAAATGACCTCATTAATATGGAGTTACAGTCCGTGGGTAGACTGGGAGCCCGTGTTCCATTTTCCAAAGAAAATGAATTTTGGGGTCAAGTGAACAACATTTTTTAGGTGCCTGGACACCTTCAAAAATTGGGGCAAAAAAACCCAACCCCCCAAACAGGGAATGACAATGGAATTTAACCTCAGAAATCTCTGTGTTTCCATCCCGGGTTTCATTCAGGGTTATTCCTGCTTTGTTTTCCTTTGGTATAAATCTGTTTATTGGCTGTGAACAACGTGATCAAACCCTGCTTTGAGGGGGGAAATTGCAGCAACGACTTCCAGACATCCCTTCAGCCCAAATTATCCTATAACTCTGTTACAAAATGTTAAAGATGCACTGAAATAAGCCCTTTAAACACTAAAATGTGAGTGATCCTAACATTAACATATAATTGTTTGTTAAACCACCAGGAATTCCTGGGGAAGCAGCCACCACAAAGCTGGGATTCACAAAACCACCTAAAGAACTTACTGGAAATCAAGGATTTGACGTGAGAAAGGAGCTCAAAACTCAGGTTTCGCAAACATCATGCCGTGAATAACAAATATATTTACAAATGTCAGGCACAGAGAGCTTCAACTGCATTCAGGAGTCACTGAAAATTCAGGAAGAGGGTGAAATACTTAGTCCTTCCTACAATATCACACTGGACTTTCTCACCTGAGCCAGTGAGCAGGAATTTCACAAGGCAGGGAATCATCCTCTGTCCCAAGGAATGAGGAAATTAAAGGATTTCCAGGCAGTCCTGGATTAACAAAGACCCCAAGCATTCAAACCAAGCTCCTGCAAACCAGAGCAAAGGCAGGTCTGACATTTCTGAAGCTCCAATCTTTCCTGGAAAAAAAAAAAAAAAAAAAAAATAAAGTTCCTCTTTCCCTTCCCCATTTTTCTCCATTTACAGGGGCTGAATGCTTGAATGCTTCCCCGGCAGCAATTCCAGAGCAAGGACAATCCCCTTGGAGCACGAGACACAGAACCTATTAATAAGCAAATGGAAAGAGCTGGCATATATTTCTCCTTGTTTAATTCACCAGCCACCAGGGCCCGAGCAGCTCTCTGCAGGCTCCCAGCAGGCACAGCCAGGGTGGGAGATGACTTCATGCACCTCCAACTTCCCCCCAAACACAGCCAGCACTCCCAGGATGCTCCTTTAAACACCCAGCTCTGGATTTTAGGGGACACATCCCAGTTTTCCACTAACCCCACCTGAGATCAACATAAACATCATTCCCTGGGTGCTGGGTTGGAAACCAGGCTCAAGGGGAAGGAGGCAAGGGGGGTTTGTCCTCAGTGACTTCTACACTTCTCCATCCTAAAGGCATTTTCATCCCCCCCTGCTCTGGATGAAAGGATAGCGTTCTGCCAAGCAACAGGAAAGATCAGCTCTGGCACAACAAAACACGGGAATCCACTTTTTTTTTGCCTTTGAACTGAGCACACACAGTGGCTGAGTTGGGTTCTGTGCCCCAACTCAACCCTTCAGCTTCAGTTCCTTCCACTCTCTCTAAACCTGTGGCATTCCTGCACCTCACACCCCCAGTTTTTTTAGGGATACATTGAGAGGTGGGGAAAAAAAAAACCAAAACAACCAAAATCCTCAACACCTTCTGCCCCCAAACAATAATTTCACTTCTCCCACACGAGGCTCCAGTCCTGGCTCTTCCCAGCCCGTGCATTTAAACTGCAGCCTGGGTGACAACTCTGCTGGGTGCTTAAATCATTGCCTTGTCTCTCATATTGACACTTTCTCAAATGCAATCCCGTCACAGGAGCGTTTTGGTGACATGTGGAATCGAGAGCAGGCTCCCCAGTGGACACTGGTCATTTTAAATGTTGTGAACAGCTCGTCACACCTTTCATCCTCCTTCCCCCTCTGCTGCCCCTGCTGTATAAATTGGGGTGGTCCTGGAATGACAGGAATCTCCTGTTGATGCTCCACTTCCCATCCCACCGGGCTCCTCAGTGATTTACAGATTTCAGGTGTGATTCCCGCACCGGGAACGTGGAATTACAGGAGGGTTTCACAGGGAAAAAGATGGGAATAACCCCATTAGAAACATGTGTTAAAAGTGGCTCTGAAGAAAACGTGCTGGTTTTTTTTCTCAAATCCCAGGGACAGCTCATGATTTCGTATTTTGTAGGTGTCTGGTTTGCCTGCATGTTCTGTCCATGTGTATGTGAATTCAAACTTCATCATTTAATCAAAACTCTTAGCATTTATCAGAATTTTATCATCTCAAGGTCAAGCCTCCCCAGCAGACCCTGGAGGATAAAGCTGCTTGTTTCACTGCTGTTCTGATTTATGAGAACACCAAAAAAAATTAAACTCTTCCTCGGGAAATCAGCTCCACCAAAGCCCCCCAATTTACTCTGCTGGGATATCCTAAAAGTCTTGTACCATGAAGGGTGACCAACATGGACAATTCCCAGCCTCAGGGGTGAGCATTCCATTGGAAATTCCAGCTCTCATGTGGGGAAAGTGCTGGAAAGCTTTGCAGATGGTCTTTAAAATCAGAGCTTCTCGACAACAGCAGCTCAGGATCATCTGGGTTGGTACTCCTGTGATTCACCCCAAAAGTGACCTGTGTCAATGGATAAAAGATGCATTTTAATATAAAACCCTGCACTGCAGATTCACAGGTGCAGCCATGGCTCCAAACAGAAGGAAATTACAATTAAACACATCATTTTCCTGAAGTTTGATGGAGAAATCACCCAAAATCTCGTCCAGGGTGGAGGCAGCAAACCCAAATCCCATTCGCTGCCAGCTGAGGATTTTTAACCTGCCTTTTTTTTTTATTTCTTTTTTTTTGTCTAAAACGGGCATGAGATACCTGCCACCAGCACAGGGGGAAAGCAGCAGCTTTGAGTGCACTTGGGATTCCCTCCAAGGCGTGATCCAAGGTGTGGGTGCAGAAATGCTGGAGCAGGCAGGGAGTTTTCCCTGAGCCCCTCATTCCAGGCAGGAATCTGGTCAGCCAGAACAGGGAGGGGAATGAATGGCAGGGCTGCCCTTAAGAGGAGCAGAGTTATTAGCCTAATGCAGCGGGAGGAATGATGCATTAAGACATTAAGAATCAAAACAATCACATTAATGCTTGACAGCATAAAGCAGGAAACAAAAGATGGGAGCTGTAACACGAACCAGATGGCTCAGTAAGTAATCCCTCCTTTGGAGCAGCCTGATGGAAACACCTCGGGAAGGTTTGGGCCTGCCCAGAGCATCCCAGCATCCTCATTTGACAAGTTTCTCCTTTTATTCTCTCCTCCCCCTGCTCTTTCCCTCTCTGAAAGCGTTTTGTTGTGGGTTTTTTTTTTTGTTGATTTTAAATTTTTTTTTATTTGTCTGCAAAGATCTTCCAGCTGCTTCTCCTTCCTTAAAAAGTCCAAATCCTACATCAACCCAATTAAGCCCACACAGCCATAATAAATGAGGGTTGTCACTTAGGCTCACTTGAGACCCAAACTGAGCTGATATTACTCAATATGCAGATGTTTTCTGTCTCTAAAAAAAAAAAAAAAGTTAAGTATTATTCAAATGGATTAATGATGAATTGCTGTTAATCTGAAGAGGATATGCTGCAGAATGACAGGAGGTTGCAGAAATGTCAAGTGGAGGAGATGTGTGTGTGAGCAGTGAAGTCCTCTCAGCCTGCTGGGGGGTTTAAATAATTCCTATATTGTGGTGCTGGACCACACCAGCTCACCCTTGGCAAACAAACAAACAAACCAATATAAATTGGGTTGCATAAAAATCTTTGGCCTTCAAACACTGCTCAGACAGGGATCTGTCAGAGGGAGACGTTCCAGGAAGGGTCCCTGAGCTCATTTCCAACTCTGCCAGAAGTTTCTGGGAGTTCCAGAGTCCTTTGAGTCCCTAAAAATCACATTACACCTGATTCTGCAAAATAAAGTGGTGGAACTGGGTGAGTTTTAAGGTCCCTCCCAACCCAAACCACTCCAGAACTCTTTATTCCATTATCCTTATATTTTTTTTGCCACATCTCTCCCAGTTTTTCTGTATTTATTTCAAAAAAGCAGAGTGCTAATGGCAAAAAAAAAAAACACAAAAAACCAACACAACCCTGTAGCTGAATTTTAAGCATTTCAAAGCTTCAAATCCTGAGCCAAGGACTCCTCTTATAAAATCAGTGTTTGAACAACACAAGGAGCAAAATGCAGGTGTGGGAAGGCACTTCAGGAAATCTTTGAATGCAATATCTGGATTTATTTTTAATTGTAGAAATGGCTCTTTGGAGGAGCTGGAGGGAGGGAGGAGGAAGGAAGGCATGCAGACTATTCTCTATTGCCCCAGAATCCAGGGTTGGGGGGTTTAATGCAAATAATTGACAAGTTTTCCAGAAAAAGAGAATTAAATAAATAAATAAATATATAAATAAATACATGTAGAGTTTTTCCTCCTTCAAGCAGCAGCAGCTGCACTTTGTGCTTTACCAAACAAATTCCTGCTGAGCTGCCACATAAATGCAAATGATCAGGATAATTCTTCTCCTTGGGTTTATTTTATTTCACCCCCCCCTCCCTCTCCTTTCCAGTTAAAGATTTCTGCAGTGGAACCAAATTCTCTGATTTATCTCCCTTAGAGCCACTGTTAAACTGGAGACAGTTTTCATTCAGGAATAGTTTTTCTGGAGAACATCCAGAGTTGGAAAACTTTTGATGATTGGGTGAGGTTTTTTTCCTTTTGTTCCTTTTTATTCCCTGTTTGTTTGCAAAGCAATTTAATGGAGGTTGAAAAGCTCTAGGAAAAAAAAAATCAAAGTTTCAATAGAAAAGAGGATGGAAAAGCTTCCTATATTTAAGCAGCCTTAGCATGACAGCAGATATGGCAAAGACTGAAATTCCAGTTATATCTGCTTTACACAAACAACAATATATGTTAAAAAAATAAAAAAATCACCTTATTTCTCCCAATGAAGTTGTTTTAAATGAGAGTCCAGTAACTACCTTGGGCTGATATTGGAGTTCTGGGGAAGGAAAGCAGGAATTCCCCAGCAGATCCTGTGCTCTCTGGGTTACATCTCAGCAGAGACAAGGAAAATCAGCAATTTCTTATTTATTTGGCTTTGCTCTCCTCGTGCCCTCCAGTGTATTTACGATCTGCACGTTCGTTACCACAATAAATAATTTGCTTTTTGATATTTCAGGCTTCTTTTGTGGAATATTTGAATGCAAATATTGACTAAACAAGAGCAGCAAAAGTTATTTGGTGCTCCAGAGGTGAAACACTGTCAATCTGATTTTGATCTGAAGTTACAATAACATCAATTATTGCAGTTTCAGGGGTGTCAATTAATTTACTTCTGGCCCAAGGATAAAAGGGGACTGAAGTCTTATAGTAAATGACTTTGAAGGTTGTCCATGGGCTGAGCATCCCAAAGAACATGCAGCAAAGATGGGCAGGAAAGAAAGGGAGAAGAGCAAAGCACAGAGAGATTCCAGTCCCAGAGAAGGCAGAGAAGTTTTGGGGTCCTTTTATTTCATTTCTGAGTCCCTCCTTTTGCATTTTCTGCCTGGAAAAACCGGGCTAAGTGTGTCAGCTCTTCCTCCTTAATTGGAGTCTCTGTCTACTGAGAGCTCCAGTAAGTAATAAATAGATTCTCACCTCCCCACTTTCCAAAGCCCACCTGGGCTACCGATGTTCTGGCTCCCAGTGGAGGACAGGGAAGGAGCTGAAGGGTTTGACAGTGCCTGGAACAGGCACTTCATAAATAAGTGTTCTCCTGCAGTGATTCAACCCAGCTGGCCCCAGAATTGAACTGGGAAGGGGAGATAAAGTCAGGATAAATTCATCTCCTCGCTTTCCTCGCCCCTCCGTTCCCCCCCATCCCCCCAAAGCAGCAAAGCTGGTTTTCATAAGTGTAAAGAGAAAAGGGGGGGGGAGGCAAAAAACATCCAAGAATTCCTCCTGAAAGAGATCAGCCAAGCGCAAAGTGTTCCAAAAAAATGCAGAGACTCTTTGGAAACCTTGAGGGGCCAGTAATTCCCAAGGTTTGGCTGCTTAGCTTCGAAAAATTGAGAGGGAGGGGAGGAAGGGGGGAAGAATTTAAAAAAAAAAAAAAAAAAAAGAGGGAGAAGGAAAATTTAAACCACAGGAACAAGGTTTGCAGTCATGAGTAATGATTTTCAGAGTGAAATCTGCTGAAAAACACCTGCCTTGCTGATAAACTGATTCCCTTCAAGAAAAGTCCGGGGGACTGCCTGGAACAGCTTCACCTCCAGCCAGATTTTTCACTCTGGAAGTAAAACTTAGCTCCCAGGTTTTCCATTAAAAGAACATCAATCTTTTTTTTTTTTTTTTTTTTGAAAGCCTTAATGGAGTCCCAAAGTGTTTCAGGACCAGCACATGAGGAATCCTCAGGCAGGGGCTGGGATGGAATTCCCAGAGAAGCTGTGGCTGCTCCATCCCTGGGAGTGTCCAAGGACAGGTTGGACAACCTGGGCTGGTGGAAGATGTCCCTGTCCATGGCAGGGGGTGGGACCAGGTCATTTTTAAGGTCCCTTCCAACCCAAACCATGCTGTGATTCCATGACACTCTTCTAGGCTGAACTTGGACGTCTTTTCCAACCTTAATGGTTCTGTGATTCCATGAAATCTTCACCTTCATCAGCAGCTAACGAAGTATCAGTGGTGACAAATGACAGCACAGCAGAGCACAGCTAAAGAACTCCACTGAGGGGCTTTCTGTACATGCAGGGCTAAGAGGCAGCAAGTTGTTCCTCCGACAGGACAGAGGAAAAGGAAGAAAAATAACGTTCCTCGAAGTTTCAGTGCTCCACAAGCTCATTTTTCAAGCCACACGTGATAACTGGCTGGAAGAAAAGCAGGCACTGGCTTGGAAAAAGAGAAAGGAAAAAAAAAAATTCATTAATTGTGGACTTTGTGTTCAGAGGTCAGCAGGCTGAGGGTGACAGTTGGTGGAAGAATGTTACACACACAGAGAAAGGGAGGGAAGATCCTGGTTTTTCTTACAGGGACAAATCCAGAATGGTTCCTCAGGTAATTAATGGGGGGGGGGGGGTATGTGTTTTTGATGATCCAATAATTGGGATCAGCCTTCCCAGGGATAAAGCCCCCCATGGGATGGGGTCACCACAGCTCTGGAATAGGGGGATGGGACATATGGAGGAGATGGTTGGACCTCTGGACAGGAGAACTCGGGGGACAAGAGATAATTCAGTGGAAAGTGTCCCTGCCCAGGGCAGGGGGTGGAACTGGATGGGCTTTAAAGTCCCTTCCAACCCAAACCATCCCCTGATTCCGTGATTCACTGCTAATTAGCACCAAGGCTCTAATTGCCTTCAGTGGGTACAGCAGCTCCCCAGAGCCAAAAACTCGAAGTGGGCCCCCCAGTTTGTGGATTCCCAGCACGGACTGGGAGCTGCACTGGGATGCAAAGAGGGGCTCCTCATCTTCAGAGAATTTTACAAACCTGGCCATCTCCTCCCCTGCTCCAGGAGGATAATCACCAGCAGGCAGACAGCATGGATTTGTTTAAGTGAGAGAAGCTTCTCAGGCTAATTTTAGGGATTTGAACAGAAGGCGACACTCCAGCTGGGAGAAGATTTCCACCGAAAACAGTGTTCTGATGAAAACCAGAGGGTGGAGAGGGGGAGTTTCACAACATTTTTTTTTTTTCCCCTCCTCTTCCTAACCTGCTCTGTGGAATCCACATGGGACACTGAGAGCCATTAGCACTGAAGGGAGCTGTGATGGTTCTGGCAGCAGAATCCAACCAGGGGCCTTCTGGAACAGGCAGAGATCCCTCCCAAGGAGTTTTACAGGAATCTGGTGGCCTGTTTGGCACAGTGAGAGAGAAGTTGCTTTGTGAGTTGTTTGCATGAGTGGATCAGCGTGGATCCTTCAAAGAAGAACACTCTAAAGGAGGCTGAACCCAGTTCCTCCACCCCTCAATTCCTTGTGTAATTGGGAGTTGCTGTTGCCTTAACTCGAGGTCCTCAGCCTGCTGAAATGTGCATCCTACCCCTGCTCCAAAGCAACCAGACTCAGAGGATCAACCTCTCAGAGATTTCTGGCTGGGGTTTTGCTTTGGGGTTTGGGTTTTTTTAAGGGAAGGCAGATAACTGGCAGAAAAAAAAAAATTTCTGAGGAAGAGTGAAAAAACAAGGTGGTTTTATCAACTTAGTTCCAATTCACCTGCTCCATAATGAGTGCATAACTTCCTCATTTTAGGGGCAACAAAAAGGGTAGGAAACCCTCCAGCCAAGGCAGGACATTTATCCATTTAGAATCACACGGGTCAGATCTCTCCGGAAAGCTCATCTAAAAATCAAAAATCTACCCTGAAAAAGGCCCTGTAAAATATTTGAAAACTTGAAGTCATCCTCAGAACTGATCTTGGAGGAATAACTGAACCAGCAGGAAAGGCTGGACAGAGTTCCCCCCCCCCTCTTCCCTTTCAGACCCACTCCAGCAACACCCCCCATGTGTCCTGCTTGGAATGCTCATGGAGAAGGATGGAGAGCTGATGCCCCTCCAGCTCTGCTCCAGCTCCAAAAACAAAGCATTTGAGCTGCTCAAGCAACCCAAAAGAGTATTTATAACTTCCTGACGGGGCTGGGTTGCACAAAGCTTTAAGATCCCTGTAAAGTCCTGCCTTCTCTCCTTTCTCTCCCTCTCTCGTGGCTCTTCGGGGAGAGCTCCAGATCCAGAATTGATGCCTGGTGTCTGAAGACACCCTCGTGTTTAACACCACCTTTTCAGCCCCTCAAGCTGCCAAAGCTCTCTCCCCCTCCTGTGGCCAGCTCGGGATCAGCTCCATCACCAAGTGTTCCTTTGTCAGCCCCGAGTTAGGAGACAACAAGAAGAAAGTCTTCCAAGCTGTAGATTTGAAGTGACAGAATGACCAGGAATCCTGGCAAAACCCATGGAGGGGCTGCCAAGAAATTCTATATGGTGCAGGTGCAAATAGCTGTGTTTTGGTTTTTTTTTATTTTTTATTTTTTGTTTAATTCAGACTCATTAAAATATGTATTTTGAAAAAAAAAAAAAAAAGAAAAAGAATTAAATTAAAACATCTGGGAGCTGGGAGGAAAGGCAGGGGCTGGATAGGAGGACAGGGCTACTTGTGCTCATACACACACACATACACACACAGTGACTTTGTCTCCAGTTAAAAAAGTGGATTTGAAGGCCCCAGCACCCATAATTGTGGGAAAGTAACCTGAAGATGCCAAACAACAGGAAATTACCAGAAGAATCTGTCAGCACAATCAGCTGCTATTTTCATTGTTCTTTGGCAAATTTATACACAGTCGGGAACACCTGGGCTGGCACCCAGCCCAGCCTTGACTAATTGCCAGGGGAGAGGAGCAGTCATTTGTCTTCAGTGGGGTTTCCTACACTCGCTCCTCAGAACATGTGGTTTCACTTTTCCCCTCTCTCTGCAGGAAATGGCAGGACAGTGAAACGCAGAATAAATGAGCTCGATTCCAAGAGGTTGCCTCCTCAGAGGCCACTCCAAAAATAACTGTCTTGTGAGAGGCTGTTAATAACCGAGGTTCTATGGACTGTCTTCAGCAAACAACGTTTCAAAGGCACGGTGTTCCTTTGCTCCCCAGACCCTTCTGTACTTTTAAAACACTGTTGGGTGAGGGGGAAGAAAGAGGAGGAAGAGCCCTGGCACTTGTGAGCCCTCGATATTTTTGTGGGGAATTCAACACACCTCAGAGAAGCTGCTTGGATTTTTTATTTTTTCTTTTAGACCTGAGCAAAAATGTGTTTTCCCAACCATTCGTGGCTCCCTGTTTGAGACAGGTCTTTGCTGCACGTGTCTTATATTAAATTTAAAAAAAAAAAAAAAGGAGGGCAAGTCCCTCTCCAAATGCAAGTTTTGAAGCCGGTTTTAAAGCCCTGTGACAGAGCCCAGAAGAGTCCCAGCAATTACCTGTGTTATAGCTTTATCTCTGCCCAGACTTGGCTTTGACATTGTAAGACTGCACTTTAAAAGATCACCTCTTTACAAGAACCACCTGCCTAAAGCGACAGCTTTTTTCCTTTAACCTCAGAACATATTTTTAAGGTTAACATACCACCAAAAAAAAAGAAAAAAAAAAAAAAAAGAAAAGCCCCCTCCTCCTCCCATCACCACCAATTCTCAACCAGTCCAGGTTGTGGTGCCCCCTCCATGTAGCAAAAGCATGTTTGGTGTATTTACCTTTTAAACTTGGGGTGCTTTCTGATTTAAATTGCATAATATTGACCTTTTTGGATGGTCCCAGCAGCAGCAAGTTTTCTGTTGAGTGCATAGCCCCATTTGGGATATTTTCACCTGCACCCTGTCCAACCCCTGCCGATGATTTAACACCTTGGCCCTCTGAAGGCGAAGAATCACTCAAACGAAAAAATAAAAAAATAAAATAAATAAAATAAATAAAACCCCAAACCCTAAAAAAACCCATCAGGGCTGGGGAAAGGAACATTTGGGTTTCATTTGGGGTCCAGTTGCAGCCTCCTTAGCTCCAAACTTGACCCACCTGCGAGAAACGCGACGGAACCGTTTTCCATCGCGCGGCTCGTCCGTTCCGCCGCGGCGCTGGGAGAGCTCAGACTTGGCTTATCTTCCCTAGGACTGAGATGTTTTGACATGTTTATTTGTTTAATTTGTTTATTTTGACTAGCTCTGATTGTAATTGGCAGCGACGAGCAGAATTAACATTAGGCAGTGCCTTAGACACGTCGGTTACAATAATGCAAGAGGCATGTGAAGCCAAATCCTCCGAAGGGGTGACAATAGCTGGGGGGGTTTTGGTTCAGCAAAATGCCTGGAGAGCAGATAGGACTGGAATTACATCCTCCCTCTGATGGCCACAATGCAGTTCCAATATTAAAGCAGCCCTTTCCATGAAGGAATTTCCCCAATACCCAACCTGAGCCTCCCCTGGCACAGCCTGGGTCTGTTCCCTCTCCTCCTGTCGCTGTTCCCTGGGAGCTCCCCCCTCCTGTCAGGGATTGCAGAGCCAGAGGGTCCTCCCTGAGCCTCCTTTTCTCCAGGCTGAGCCCCCCCAGCTCCCTCAGCTGCTCCTTATATGACCTACACCATAACAAACATCATATTATAGTAAATCCAAAGTGCTTTTTTGGTGCCATGGCCGGTGCAGAAAGGGCTCATCATCCTTCACAACCAGCCCCTTCATTCATTCTTTGGAGTTTATTCCGACCCTCACCGACTTCACTTTGCCAAGACCTCCCTCCCTCCCCACTGTTACTTCCTTGCACTGGGGCAAGGTTTTTCAGACTAACAAACTTTTCTGTGCTTGCCTTGGGCTTTTATTTTTTTTTTTTTTTTTGTTCTTAACTGCAGCCACAGAAACACAACGCGAGGAGGGGTTGGAGGGGGGGGGGGGTAGAAATTTATTCAAGGCACGCAGGGAGAAGCGCTTTTTTTTTTTTAATTTATTTATTTATTATTATTTTTATTTTTTTTCCCCACTTCAATCCAAATGTTTTGCTTCCAACAGCCTGTATTTAAACCGACAAAAGCAGGGCTATTTTCTGAGCCGCTGCCTCCTCCCCGCGCGGGCTCCTCGTGCCGTGAGATTGCAGCCCATATGTTCCGCAATCTCACACTTCCCGGCGCTACCTGGAGCGGCCAACAAACCCCCTCCTGTGCCTGCAGGCAGTGCCAGGGCTGGGGGAGGAATCTGGGCCCGCTTGGCAGGCTCTGCTGCCCGAATTTGAGGTGCTCTGCCCTCGTTCCCCGGTTCTTTCTGCCCCGAAAGGCCCCGAGTGGTGGCGGCGTTGGAGCATCCGCAGGGATTCTGGTGAATATCTGATCCCTGCACTGCTGCAGTGCCTGGCAAATAAAACACTCCCTGACCTGCTGGACCTTCAAACACCATCCTCAATCTCCACCCCTCAATGGCCAAGACTAAATATTCAATCCAGGCCTTTGCTGGGATTCCAAAAGCCACCTTGCAGGCTCTGGCTGCGATTCCGAGAGCCTGGCATGGTGAATTTGGGATCCAAACATCTCCTCAGGGCAAGGGCTGTTTGGGCCTGAGGTCAGTAGATCCCTCCTCCTCAAAAGGAAGGTCCAGATCATCAGAAACTCAAAACACCTCACCTGCAAATGCCAGAGAATGTAAAAGAGAAGGGAAAATCATCCCAGTTTTTCAAGATGAGGCACAAAGGGAAAAAACAAACATAAGAAAGGAGCAGAGAATTTACCTGCATGTTTCCTAAAGTTTTGTGATTGTTTTTTTTCTTTTCCTGGGGGCTGTTTGCAAGGGCCTGGAGGGGCAGGACAAGGGGGAATGGTTTTGGACTATGAGGGCAGATTTAGATGGGATATTGGGAAGGAATTCCTCGCTGGGAGGGTGAGGAGGGGTTGGGATGGAATTCCTAGAGAAGCTGTGGCTGTCCCATCCCTGGCAGTGTCCAATGCCAATGGACTTTGATGCATTTGGAGTAAGAGAAATAAAATGTAATCACAGCTTACCACAATTTTTGGGATCTTCCCATGTTGTGTATTTTCTGATATTCACATTTTCCTGAAGGAGTTCTCGTGCCTGTTTGTCAGCTTGTTAGATATCAGATACAAAATAAATCACAGGGAGAAAAAATTCAAATTTTTTTTTGGTATATAATCCACTGGCTTCAATGGAATTTAATTAGTGTGTCGCTCTCAGGGGCAGTTCAGTCACAACAGTGAAGTGGAACACTTGAATTTTGGAGTCATTATTACATCAGTTGTCCTGCAATCACTGCATTTATTTATCAGCCACAAAAACCCCATAATGCCTGTGGTATTTGTGGAGGGCATTATAATAAATACATAAATATTATATGTAATATTTATATATAAATATTGCTTATTTTGTATATTTATATCTAAGTATTCTTGTTTGTAGATAAACATTATATATTTTATTATCTATTATATACGATTTATAAAATGTAAATCTAATGTGTTAAACATAAATATCTAAAGATATTAAATAGATATTATTATAAAGGCAGTATCTAATATATTGCATATTGATAAAATTATTTTATGTAGAATATAGTTTATATAGATATATATATATAAGATATATCTCTCTATATATATGTATTTCACAAATATATATATATTTTTTTTTTTTTTTTTTTTTTTTTTTTTTTTTTTTTTCACAAACCTAAGCCTTGATTATCCCAATTTTCCAGGTGGGAAACTGAGGCTGGGCAGAGGGACAGGTGAGCCACGAGACATTTCCCCCCCCAGGTCACACCTTAATCTGCAATGCATCCATTCCCTCAGCAACACCAAACATCAGCCCTTCCCAAACAGCTCCACAGGTGCAAAAAAAGAGGGATAAAACACCTCTGAGGAAATTTGCTCTGCCCGTGGGTTTCCCAGGGGCTTGGAATGACAGACCTACAACACCCTGAGAGTGTCTGTTTAAAGCAGAGCAGCACTTTGGACATGGCTCAGACATCCCTCCACAGAGCCCAAGGCAGCAAAGGTCACTGGATTCCAAATCTTGATATAAAATATCCAGGATAAAGGGGAGAAACCTCAACTGGTGCTTGTGCCATCACAGGGCTCTGTAGGTGGCTGGCTGTTGCCATCTCGTGGATAAAAAATATATGCCCAAAACCAGGGCCAAAATCCCCTTCTTGGGGAAAATTCAGTGTTTTTCCCATTTGGATTAGCTCTGAACTCCTGTTCCGCTGTGTTATCAGCTGCTTGTTGTTTGCTTTTAAGATAAAGGGAAATTTTTTTATTTTTTTTTTTTCCTGTTAACTGAAAAATCCAGTGGAAGAACAGCCTGGGTCAGATCTAAGTTCCCTTAATGAGCTTGAAAGACAAGGCTGGGATATGAAAAAGAAGGGGAAAGCAGATGAAACCTGTGCCAAGTGGCAAACAAAGGGTTTGCTTTGCAATCTCGTGGATCCAGCAAGTGGCAAAAGGGTGAAAACCCAAACAGGGACACCAGATTAATGTACCCCAGCAAGGCACCTACAAGTTTTCTTTTGCCATCAGCAGTTGGGATTCCAGTTCCCTCCTGGCTGCAGTTTACCCAGGGATGCTGAGTGGGATTTACCAAGTGCTCAGTGGGATTTCCAGGACCCCCAGCTGTGGGATTGGGTTGCCTGATCCCGGAAAAGAAGCGGGTTTGGTGCCTGGCAGCCCCTTTTTTTTGGAGTCCTCAGTTCAGGAGAGTGACCAGCAAGAGAGGGAAGCAGGAGCTGTGCCTGGAGGAGTTGTTATTCCTCATCCTACCCTGGGAGATTTATGGGATCACAGCATCGGCCCAGCTCAGAGTGTGCCAATAAAAACAGCTCCTACATTTCCAAAGAATCCAGGAAAAATCCTCCCTGCCTCAGTTTCCCCACAGAAGAAACTGCAGCTGATGCCTTGACCTTAATTTATTGTTGAACTCCCTAAGTGCTCCTACTAAAGTTGACCATTATTAACAAGCTATTTTTTTAAAAAGAAACCTCCAAACTTTCGGGCAAAATCACAAAATCAGCGGTAGAATCCACATTAGAAAAATAGGGATTGGGGAACACGTAAGGAAGATGCCATGAGTCAGGCACTGATATAAATTCCAGCAGAGAGACTCGTTTATATTTAGCTACTCAAAGAAGGGACCCCCCCTCAAAACCATAGAAAAATCTACACTTGAAGAAAAAAACATTTAAGGAAAAAAAAAATCACCTAAAGAAAAAACATTTGAAGCAAAAAATCTTTTAAAGAAAATATTCACGTAAAGAAAAAAAAATTAAAGAGAAATAAGAGGTGTAAAGAAAAAATGAAAGGAAAAAAATGAAAGAAAAAAATGAAAGGAAAAAATCAGAGGGAAAAAATTAAAGGGAAAAAATAAAAGAAAAAATAAAGGAAAAAATTATAGGAAAAAAAAAATTAAAGAAGAAAAGGTTTAAAGGGAAATCTGCATTTGAAGTGACCAGATCACCCTCCCCAGCACCTGCCAGGCAAACATCAAACACCCCCAGATCTCTGAGAACAAGAGTATTGATCTTAAACACTATTTGTCCTTTAAACAGACTGCCAGTTAAGTAAATTCATATCCAGTGGACAGTATTTAAGGAGCAGGGAAAATGCTTCCCCATTATATTCTGTCCCCAGGCAAGGGAGATGATCATTTTCTACCCTGCTAGGAAGGGCATTGCACCGTTAAATTGTGACAAATTAGTTTTGGGTTAAGAGCTTTACTAGTCCCCAGTGGTAACTAAAAAATCTGCATTCTTTGAGTGCAGAGCACACCAGGAAGGGCTCAGGGAACTCTGCTGGCTCCTGAGCCAGAGTGAAGCCTCAGAGTGGCTCTGACAGGACATCCTGGCGCTCATCAGAGCCTCAATCTGCAAATATCCCGTCAGGATTTACCAAAGATCATCAGCCTGGGCTTTATTCCCCTCTCTTTGCTGCCTGGCTGGAAAAGCCACAGCAGGAGCCTCTGGAATTGGGTTCTTTTCTTGCCTTTGCTGGATGATCTTGGTGGGGAGGGTGTGTGGAACAAAGGAATACAACATCCATTGTGTTGTCTGTGACCTTCCCAACGTTTCCTGGGGTGCTGTTTGGGGCAGAGAAGCTTCTTGTTGTCCTCACAGACCAACTTTTCTCCTTTAAACACAGGCTTGCCGTGGGGCAGTGAGGTACCCAGGGTGGAACTGGAAAATGGCCTTGCTGTGCTGCAGCTCAGAGCACTCCTTGGACAAATCTGTCCTGTGGGAACCTGGACAACCCTCCAAAAATCTTCATTTCTCTCTCAGTTTCTGCTGTTGGTGTGGCAGCCCAGGCTCTGCCCTTGGGAAAGGGCTCCTGGGCTCAGGTCTAGTCCTTGGCTTTGGAGATCCCCAAAATATTCACAGAGCAGCTCTGATGTTGGGTTACCCAAAAATCCCTGGGATGAGGCAGTTTGTGAAGAGAATTATCAGAGCTATTCCAGTTTAACCTCACCAGCCCCAGGCCTGGCTTTGCAGGAAGGTCCAGGATTCCTGGCCCGCCGATCTCCACGGGATTCAAGCGGCCAGGAACATTTTCAGCTGGTAAATCAGCAATGTTTTTCCCCTTCCCCCCAGAGCCCAGGGAGTTCTGCTCCCCTCAGCCCAAGCTGACACAGGAGCAGCTGCAGGGAAGCCTCCAGGGAAGGGGCCAGTAAAGGAGAGATTCCCGAGGGAAAACAATTTTTTGGTGACCCCAGCGAGTTGCTCGTTGATGATGCATCGATATCTGTATGTGCAGGGTCAAATGCACGACTGGATCCATCAGCAGGAAATTAAATAGCCCTCTCTGAGCAGATATAAGGGGGTGTAAATTCATTTATCCCCCCCCCAACATCCCCCCAGCGGTGGATGGTGGCCCTGAGTCCCACCAGTTGATTTCCCACGTGCAAGAAGTCCAACAAACGAACCCTTCAGTCCCTCGATTCCTGCAGATGTCCTGATAAACATCCAAGCACTCAGGCAGTTCTCCAGCCTCGTGCTGGAGTTCCAAACCTTCCCCTTTTATCCTTCAAAATTCCGTCCGGTTTGGACCGTTGAGCACTCGAGGTTTTTGTTGGCTTTTTTTTGATTTTTTTTTTTAAAGTGCAAAGTGAAAAAGAAATGGGGGGGAGTGGGGGGGGGGGGGGGGACAAAAAGTCACCAGAGCCAGGCTGCCACATTTTATTCTGCTTTGCATCACTTCAAAAAAACGAGCACGAAAAAAGGGCCGAGCGGGGGCTCGCCCGACGGGGGTTTTTTAAACGTACTGTAATTTCTCAGGAAAACACTTTGTGAAAAGTAAGCAATATATCCTGGTGGATAAAGCCTGGAACCACGGTTTTCCCCCCACCATGCAAAACATCTGTGCCCTTGCCCGGAGGTCAGGGCTGCACTAGTGTTTCTCTTTACTTTTAAAGAAATGTCAGGCCATTTTTTACACCAGACTTATGACAGGGGGGCTGTTTATTGTATCACAAAGCCACTATAACTCCAGCACAAGGAAACTGCTATTATTTGGAGGGTATATATCTTCCTGACCAGAGAGGAAGATGGAAAGGAGAAAGGGCCTTTGCAGAGAAGGAGAAGTTGGAGTGTCCCTTCGTGAAGCTGGAATTGCTGGGCTGCTCAGGCTGATGGAGGCTCAGATTTTAGGCTGGGATCTTCTGGGAGGTCACACAGCTCATCTCCCACCTAAAACGGTGCCAGGCTCCCAATTTCTGAGGTCTCTCCCCTGACCAAAAAATCCTTGAGCCACTAGGCTTGGAATTTCAGCTCCCACACCGTTTTCTATGGAATCACTTCCTTTTTTTTTTTCTTTTTGGTTTCACGGGGGAAAGCATTGAGGAAAATGTCAAGGACAATTTGGGGCAGGATAAAACCCCATTCCCAGTCACCTCTATTTCCTTTCCCCCACCTCCTTCTGCCACGGAAAATTGCTTGTGGCTTTCGGGGGTGAGCTCTGCTGAGCCCTGAGTGGGGGGCACTGAGGGGGCACCAGGCTGTGAGAGCTTCATCCTTCAAATCAGGGCTCTGGCTGAGCTCAGAACTGCTCTGTGTTCATCAGAGGTCCCTCGGTGCTCCTTGCAGCACTAACCCCTGCATCCTGGCCAAATTCCAGCTCGACTGATTACAATCCACTTTCCCAAACACCTCTCTTCTCCTCTTCCCCCTGCAGCGCTTTCGATTGCATATGAAATTATTCTATTATCTAATTATGATCGTGCCAGGCCCCGGCACCCCCAGGGAGGTGCCAGGGGGAGCACGGAGGGAACTGGGAGCCCTCTGGATTTGGGAGCACCCTGAGAGAGCTGGCACTGGGACCTCCTGCCCCCTGGAAGGCTGCAGTGAAGAGCAGGGCTCAGTTTGGAGGGCAAGAAACAGGGGCTGGAAGGAGAAAGGAGAGGAAGAAATAAAAATTGAGGAAGGAAGCAGAAGGATGGGGTCGTGCTGGGGGTGTTGAGTTGGATTGTTGTGCCTTCAAGCAGGGATGTTGTGGAGTGTTTCCTTAGAATGCTATAATTTAACTTGGCCCGTTTTTAAATGAAAATGGCAGCAGGATGCAGCCAGCAGATGCTGTGCAGTCCACAGAGGGCAATTATTCATTTCCCAGTGGGCACCTTTTCTTGTGGTGACTGGCACTGTGTGTGTGTGTGGGGAGGGAGTTGTTTGCTTTTTTTAACATTATTATTGTTGTTATTATTATTAGCATTATTATTCTTGCTCAGGCCCTTTATTTAAAGCCTTGCTGGGTGTCTGTGTCCCCACACACCTGCCTGGAAAGGGCCTTGGTGGTGCCACAGACTGTGGGTGCAGTGGTTTTGCTCCAAGCTGTAACTGCAGAATTGTGGAATCCCAGAATGGTTTGGGTTGGAAGGACCTGAAAGCTCATCCAGTGCCACCCCCTGCCATGGGCAGGGACATCTTCCACTGGCCCAGGTTGCTCCAACCTGGCCTTGGGCGCTTCCAGAGAAAACCCAAGAGGAGATCCAAGCTCAGACACACATGTCAATATGGAGATATAAATAAAAAACCAGGGAGTTTTCACAGATTGCTGAAAGTGTGTCATCAGAGCTGGGAGAGAAGTTACAGCTACCAGGCAAAGAATTGGTGGGAATAAAGATTTCATTCTCCTAATACTTGGACAACTCTTTATCAGTTAAAACCCTCCCAGAATTCATTAACTGCATCGCTTCTCTTGTCACACTTGAAGCTGAAGTAGTTACTGAAGAAAGATCAAGGGTTAAGCTGAACCCTCCACAACAGCACAAGGCTTTAAAAGAAATAATAATAATAATCATAAATTAAAAAAAAAAAAAACCTCCATCCAATTTTTTTTTTTCCCAAATTAAATCAAGAACATTCCTAATTAGTTTTTACACCGGAGACATCTAGTGGGAAATGAAAGAACTGAAAGAGCCACGAGCTGCCTTCGCCCTTTCATTAATATTTGCTCCCAAACGCAGGTCAAATAAATCTAACTCACAGTTTGAAATGAGCAGCTTTAAAGCTGATGTATTACTTTCTGCCTGGATTTATGCCACCCATTTTGGATAATTACTCCCAGTGCTTTTTTCCCAGTTGGATTCGAAGCTTCTCCGCAAGAACGAGGAGAAGTTTGGGTTCCTTGAGATCTCTTCTGCTTTTTAATAACTTGTCCTCGCCCCTCCTCCCCTCCCCAGCCTCAAAGGTCCCTTCCACCTCGGCAGTTTGAGGGGCTGGGTTGGTGTGGGGTGCCTTGCTCTGGGTTTTGGGGGGTAAATGGCACCATCCAGACCATCCTGCCCTGCATCCCTGACCCCTGTGCCGGAGCTCCCACCCTGAGGAACTCAGCTGAGGTCCAAGTGGGAGCCCTGTTTGCACACTTAGTGCCCAGAGCAGAAAGTTGAAGTCATTTTTGAGGCCAAGAAGGAAAGCTGGAAGTGGAAATGGATGGACAGGAGGGTGAGTGAACCTGCCCAGCATGGCAGGCACGTCCAACCTCATCCTGCTCTGCAGCTCCCTCAGGGTGGGGGCAGCTCAAATCTCTGCCCTGTGGGAGCAAAACCAAAAATTCTGGCTGTGAATAAAGGTGGGAGATGCTCCCCTTTGGTTCAGTTTCTTGTCTTTCACATCCAGTGGGGTTTCAGCAGAATCCCTCCTTCCCATTGTGCCCATGCAGCAAAACACCCCCCCCAAAATTAAAACACTAAATAGAAGCACTGAAGTTACAGCTCTGAATTTCCCTGGGAGCTCTCCTGAAACCCAAAACGTGTGTTTGAAGGGATCTTCTCAAAGCTGCAGATCCTCTGCCTTGGAAAGGACAAGTTCAAGTTGCAAGCAAGGCCCTTTATTGTGCATTTCTGTATTTCTGCATTTCTGCTCCTTGCCACGTCCCAGCTGAGGCACCTGGGGGAGTTTGGGGTGAAGCACAAACTCCCCCCCAGTTTGTTCCACCAGATTTGGGGTTGTGCTGTTTCCCCAGCAGAGCTCTGTCCAACTGGAGCTGCTGGTGCTGCACTTCCCAGCTGGGAGAAGAAATGGGGGTTCAACCAGAGAGTGTGAAGTGCAGCTTTCCAGGGCAAGGGAATTCCCACTGGGAAGAGAAAAGCTGCAGCTGAGGAGCACATCCATAAAAATGATAAAAGATTGTGATTGCACCAAGATAATGGCAGGAAATAAAGGTCCTGCACAGGATATTCCATGGCCCAGGCCAGGTTGGAGCAACCTGGGCTCGTGGAAGGTGTCCCTGCCCTGGCAGGGGGAGGAGATGAGATGATATTTAAGGTCCCTTCCAACACAAACCACTCCATGGAATTATCTCACAGCATCCAATTCCAAATTTTACAGCCACACAGCAGGGAAAAAAACCCAACCAAAAAACTTCCAATCCTGCCCAGGCTGGAGCTGAACATTTCATCCAGCTGAACATGCTGGATGCACCTTTAAAGGGGTTAGATGGGAGCCCACAAAGGAATGATTCCCTCCCTCCATTCCAACATCCATTCTTTCCTAATAAAGCCCCCCAGGCATTGGATTTCAGGCAGTGTTTGCAGGGATCCACGGGTTATTTCCAAGCCCAGCCATTACCAGTGAACATGGTGACATTAATATGAGTAAATGCAGGAAAAAGGATGAAATAAAACATATCCTATTGAAGGAAATGAGAGCTCCTTAAGAAAGAAAAACACACATAGGAAAGACGTGGGCATATCAGGATACAAATGGGACACTGGGGAGCTCTGGATTCCACAGGCATGATGTTATTGGAGTGTTTGATACCAGAGCAAGCACCTGCAGATATGAATTACATCCTTGTTCAGGCCACGAGCATCGGAGCCCTGACATCTCAGGAAGTGCTTATGTTATATTTCAAATCCCGCTGCCAACTGCACAAATATCAGCTGAATCAATCACAGGTATAAAAGACATTATCTTGAGGACTTCCAAAAGCCGAACAAGCCACCTCTCTTCTTCTGAGAGCAGCCCCAGCCCTTAAATCATCGGGGCTTTTTTGCCGTCACCGCACCTGAACGGCAACAACAACGAGCGAGGCATTAAAAACTTCACCTCTGCACCCAAAAACGGGGTAGGAACAGTTAAAACCAGCAACAAGCAGAAAGTTGTGCACCTTATAAAGGTGCTGGGCACTGCCTTTAAGAGGGGACATCTCATTTGACACACTTGGACAACGAGGCACCGGAGCAGGGAAGGGTTCGTGCAGCGCCGGGAGAGCTCGGGAATGTCGAGAGGAGAAGGAGCTCAGGGATGGGATGGGATGTCCATCCACACAGATTTGACTCCCAGGGTGTTTGGAGAAGTTCTCCCCCACCAAGGCAGACCATGAAACCCAGAAATCAAAAAGCTTCCGTGACAGAGAGTGGTTTTGTCACACACGTCAGGTAAAAATGGTGTTAAAAAACAGACCTCAAAAGCAGCTCAGAGAAATCTGATTGAAATGGAACTACTCCTGTTGAAAGGTTCACATCTAGATATATAAAAAAAATAATTATTCCAAACTGCAAATATCAAAATATAAAACAACAACAAAAAATCTGGATTTTAATCATTTAAAAGCCCAAGATTTGAATAATTCTGCAAGCTGCAGTAAACCAAGATTTTCACCATTTTAACTTTTCAGAGTGGTCAGAGTCTCCCCATAAGCTCTTGTTAATTTGTTATTTTTTCATGCTTGCCACGGGAGTCTTAATTACTACTGCTGCAAATACAGCTCCCATCCATCTTAATCAAGCAGGGACTCTTTGGCCAGTGCTGCTAAATCATCTGCTGGAACAGCTTTGCAAAAGTTTGTTCTGCAGCAAAAAGAAATGGCTGAGAAAGGGAGCAAAAGCAAATCTCCCCCTCTGCATTTTGTTACCAGCAGCAGGAGGACGAAGTGGCCACTCTGCTCCATCGTATTTGTGGAGGGCAGAGGCTTCAAAAAGTGTATTTTGAGCCTCTTTTTCTGGGAAACATAAGAACAAAGGGGCCAGGTTTTGAACTGGAATGAGCTTGTGCGTTAAAATAAAAGTAGAACCTCAGTCCATGGAATTCTGGGATGGGTTGGGTTGGGAGGAAACCTTCAGGACACCTTCAACCAGACCAGGCAGCACCAACTTAAACATTTCCATCTCTGTTTTCCACTCTACACTCTGTTATGGGATGATTTCATGACCTGGGTGCAGCAACAACATGCACAGGGTAATTAGTGGGTATTTGACACAGTTACATAATTTAAACACGTTTTGGCAGAGATCTTTTCCAGTCCTGTGCCAATTCCCATCCCCAATTTCAGTGCCAGTCCCTCAGCTGCTGGACCAGCCTAAGGGTCCCTCTTGTTGGGAACATTTAACTGCCTGCAAACCAAAATGCAGGTCCTGGTGCAACTGCAACTTGCTGAGCTCCCAGGGAATAATTCTGCAGGGCAGAGGTGCCATATTAAAAGAAAAATAATTATTAAAGCCCTGTTAAAGCTGAATTTAAGGAGGAGATTTCTCCTCATTCAAAGGGTTTCATTTGATACAGGAAAGCATCTGAAAGTGCCTCCATGGTTGATGGGGAGCTGTTCCCTCCTCAGGAGGCAACACAATCCAAATCCCTCCATCCTCGGCCCTTCTCAGAGGTTCCTCTCATTTTAATCTTAAAAAAAAAAAAAAAAAAAGAAAAACCTCTCTAAATCCAGAGTTTTCGAGGAAGTCCTCCTAATTAAGATTTCATTAACAATTTGCACACACACGAACCCAGAACTGAGACAACCCCTTACCCCGGGCCTGGCTCACAAGGAAAATGAAGGATGAAAACAAAGGAGGTTCAAATTTCCTTCCAAAAAAAAGTCCAGCTTTCCCCCCCACCCCTCCCTTTCCCTGGGTTCAGCTGCAGCAAGGTGAAAGGCTAAATGTGGACAGAATGGGAATATGTAAGTGGTTTCTAAGCTTTCTGCTGGGAATATTTAACAGCATAAGCACGTTTCCCCTGGAGACCTTCCCCACCATTTGGTCCAATTTCTTCCTCCAAGAACTGAACCCAGCCATGATGTAATGCTCCAGGGAGAGCATTCCTCTCGAAAAAGAGTATCTTCCGAGGGAGAAGTTTGAAGAAAACATCTTAATATTGTTTAAACAGCTTTTGGCACAGGCAGCGCCGCTTGTGCTGCGCTCGGGGGGCCGAGAGCAGAAGGAGGGCTAAAAACGTGGAAAGGGAAAGTTTGGGGATTGAGGTTAAGGCTTCTCCTCCACTCCCACCCCCAGTCCCCAGTCCTCAGTGATCCTTGTGGAATCAGGGAAAAAAAAAAGGTATTTTCAGAAGCAGAGATTTGCTTTGCTAATCAAAGAGGGGCTGTTCAAGGCTTGGGCTTGCAGGAAGAAAGCCGAGGTTTGGATTTGCTTAAAGCCTCAACATTTTAACTCCCATCCAAAGGGGCAATTCCAGGGCACTTCCCACCACGGGGCTGGCTGGGACTGAGGCTTTTTGGGGGCTCAAGGAGGGGACAACTCTGCCAAGTGTCCTGGCAGCAAAGCTTTGGTGTGTCCACACGTTCCCCGTGCTCCCACCCGCTCCCTGCACCCTCTGCCTCACCCAGCCTGGCATTTTCCCAGCTGGAAGGGCTGGATTTTGGGGTGCTGGACAAGAGGAAGCTGCCCTGGGGAGACAGAAGCAAGATAAGCAGGACCAGGAGGCAGAACATTCCAGATCCAAGGTGGTGGAGCAGAGGGATGCAGGAATCCCAGCACGGTACCACCAAGCTCTGCCCCAAACCCCCAAATATCAAATGAACATTTAAGGATCATATTCCAGAGCTGGGATTATGTCATGCCCAGCACTGATACAAGCTCCATTTGCATTACCCATTCCTTACATAAACTTTAAGCTTTCCTTGCAAAACACACCCTGGCACTTAAGGATTTATTTTTTATATTTTTTTTTCATCATTAATATTTGTACCCACACAATTATTCCTTCCTCAACAGCACACACGAGGCCCCCTCAGCAGCTCCAGCGTGAATTCCCTCCCAGCCTTAATAGATTTGCAGGAGTGGGGATGATTGTGAGGAACAAAAGCTTTGTTGGAGTTGCTTTTTTATTTTAAATCCTTGGCTGCTCGAATCCCCAGAGGGGCTCTGGGCACGGGGACTCCATTGGAAGTTGTTGCTCTTATTAATAACTAATATTATCACAAAGCTGCTATAAAACACGTTGCTCAACACGAAATGTCTTGTCTGAAGAGCCCTTGGCCACGCTCAAACCCAGCATAAAAATGCACCATAAAGGGGATATTTCGAGCCAGCTCAGGGTCCACTGCAGGCTCCTGTCACAGCTTTTACTGCTCATTTCTTGGGCCTGGAGGTTTTTCGGTTTCTTGGTAGACCCTAAACTTTTAAAGCCCCGAATCACAACTATTTATCACCCATCAGGGAGCTCCATAAAACGTATTTTTCCTTCAGAATGACTGTTCTCATAAAACAAAAATAATAATAATTTAACGGAAAAAAAGAAAAAGACAATTAAGAACACTTTTAAAAAAACCTCCGTTATAGCCCCACTTACAGGGATCCTTAAAACTTAAAAAGTATGACCCCCAAAAAATTAATGCCACCTGCAAGCTGTAAATATATGCATTATTCCATTTTTTAATTTTTTTTTCTTCCCCCCCTCCAAAGTATTTTCTTTGGCAGTTCCACTCAGCCGAAGGAGGCCTTAAAAAAATTGTCAAACCGAATTCTTGTTGAAGAGGGGGAGCTCTGAGCTCTCTGCCAGTTGGAGTGAAACACCCAGCCAGGTTTGGGGAATATTCTGTATTTATCTTGGCCCGAGCTGCAGGATTGGGGGGGGGAGGGGGGAGAACATTTTCCAGCCCCCGTTCCGAAGGCCAGTCAAAAAAAGGGGGTTTGAAATATTGCACAATAAAAGCCATTCATTATATCTGTCTCCTCTGCCTTCCAAAAACAAGGAGGGCTGACCAGTTCCAAATCCGTGCAGGGGGCAGGAAGATGGGAGTCAAAGGGGTCACTGGAAAGAACCCAAGACCAACACCAGGTTTTTTCAGGTTGGAGGCAGGGAATGTGTTCCATGCCCTCATTCCCGGCTCACACAGGTTTTTCTTCTCCCCCCCAGCACCCCTCCAAAGCCTGGTTCAAGTCGTTAATTGCTCTGTTCTGCACAATTTACAGGGCTTAATTACAAAACTCATACATTAGGCTGCTTGTCTGCAAGTCACAGCCCCAGCTCCAGCTCCTCTGCTGGGACACGGGGCAGTCAGAGCTTATTTCCAGCTCAGACCTCTGGATTTGCAGCTTTTCTCCTCCTTTTCAAGCCCTGCAGTTGGAAGGAATACCCTCACTGCACAGTTTGGTTTGTATTTCCAGTGCTCACCTCCCCTCTTGAGCCTGGATGGGAGCTGCCCTTGGATTACTTGGATTTTTCCTCCTCGTTTTAAACCCCTGCAGTTTGCAGTTGGGTTTGTATTTATTTCCAGTGCTCACCTACCTGTTGAAAAGGATATTTCTTTCCCCTGCCCACTCTCCTGCTCCTTGTGTTTAAACCATCCTTGAAATAATTGGATTTTTTTTCCATTTCCTTGTCCACAGCTGTTTGCTGCCTCCTGCATGGATCAGTCCACCATTCCCAGGAATATCAGTGTGAGGATTCCCAGTGAGGAGCACAAACCTTGCAGATGAACCCACAATAATGAGATTTATGGGCAACACTCAGGTATTTCAGCATCTCCTTCTGCTGCTCAGTTAGAAGCAAGCAGAGAAAAATAATTTGGAATTCAGCAGCTTTTTTTTTTTTTAAATTGTTTGAAAGTGAAATAAATCAAAAGGCATCCACAGTCCTTGTTATTTTTTTCCCCTTGGTTACCACATCGGGATGAGAAAACTTTCACTTCTGTTAACTCATGGGGGAGAAACTTGGTCATCTCATCTCCATTTTCATAACCCAATGACAGCAAAATATTGGCACAAAGCAATTCCTGGGAAGCATTAACGCTTTCCCTGCAAAACTTCCTGAAGGATTCAAGGCTAAGTTTGTTCTTTGCACCTCGAGCTCGCTGAGGTCAAGGGAAGTGATGTGGGATTACTCCTACTTATTAACAACATCATAATTAGTGTTTGTAGGACCCACCGCTTGTCCTGTCTGTCAGTCAGAGCAGGTAATTAGTGGGATAAATGCAATTATTCACCAACATCCACCCAGTGCTGCTCTTACTGGGCTCAAAGTCGGCACTTCAGTGTTAAAAAACACAAAGTCATCTTTCTAACAACCCTCTGAAGAGAGAACCTTCTCCCCCTGGAAGAGTGAAGAGATGTCATGGATTTTTATTCCCACCTCTGGGAAACAACTGCAACCTCACCAGTTCTTGCAGTTCTTACCTCACATCAAGCATCCACAGCTCAGTCCTAACAACCAGGAGAAGAATCCAAGCTTTGTTTTCTCCTCCACAGAAAAGCCCTCTCTTATTTTAGCACGTAATCATTCCACTTCTCCTGATGAATTCCATGGCTCAGCTGCTGCTTTGCTTTTTTTGGATTTTTTTTGTAAAAATCAGAAGTAGCAGCTCTTACTAATTGACTCTTTTTTTTTAAGCTTCAGAGTTTAATGGTTTGTTTGGCCACTCTTGATATTATTTCCCAGCTCCCTCCCAAGCACAAAGCTCGTGTCAGCCTGCCCTCTCCTGGCAGCAGCAACAGCAGCCAGCCCAAAAAACTGCTCCCAAAATCTAAACCCAACAGCAAATCCCAGCATAAAAACATCAAGCAAAATTCTCAGGGAGGGATTTAAGACCCTTAAATGTGGCACTTTGGGGACAGAGATCTTAAAGCTCTTTTCCAACCTCAAGGATTCTACAACTTAAATAACATTTAAGTGGCAAAGTTCCTTTCAAGCTGCCTTAGGAGTTCTTGTCCTGGGAGGAACAGGCATAAAAATCCAACTGCTCTGTTTGCTTTTAAGCCCTATAAAAGCAGCCAAGTACATAAAGCATTTTGTTCCACAGAAAAGCCACTTCCTCCAGGCTGGCACAGGGATTCCTTCTTTCTCATTTGCAGGAAATGTCAAGAGGGCTCTGAAGTGTATTTTTGAAATCTAGAATAAAAATTCAACACAGATTTCAACAGCACTTTAAAGGGAACGATCAAGCACATGGGAAGCAAACACTTCAAGCTGCAAGGACACACAATTTACACTGTGATTTAACTACTAAACACAAGTCCACATTCAGCATGAGTGAAGAATTTTTTATTCTCTTGATTACCTGCCACAGCTGTACCAGACCAACCCCCTGAGCCAAGCCAGCCTCCCCCATGGGTCTGACCTGCAAGCATTTGAGGCATCAAGACAAGGAAAATTAGCTCTAAGTTATGCAGAAAATGAATAAAGAACTAAAAGTGGAAAAGAGGAGAAAACAGCACTTGAGAGAGAACATAAAACTCTGATACTGATCTTCACTTCAGGAAATCAGAGAGAGATAAAACCTCGCTGAGTGTCACCTCAAGAGGAATTTCTGCTTCCTCAGAGTGTTTTGTGCTATTTCTGTCCCTCTTATTTACAGGATTTGTGATTCTCCTCCGCTGGGTTTGAGCTCAAGATGTTTCTTGTGGAGGTGTGGGTGCACTTTTCCTCCTCCCCCTTCTGCCAGAACCCTCAGCACGACGAGCAGAGTCCTCGTTCTCCTTCCCCAGGGCCGACAGCGGGCTGGGCTCCCGCTCTGTGGGGTGAACATTCCCAAATCCCGCCTGGCTGGACGTGCTGAGCCTCCTCCTGGATCTGGGAGCAGCAGCTGGCAGGGGAGGATCCTTTGGGATGTCTCTGGAGAGCTGAATCCACACCAGGCCCTCCCTGCCTGCCTCTCTGCTCAGCCTCGTGCTGCGCCTCACTCTGGTGTCCCCGCCGGGGCCGCTCCTCCTCCGGGAAGGCTGGAAGGGAACTCTGGGAACAGACAAAACTTCCTCCACGTTATAGGATGAGACTGGGAGGTCAGCCCCAGTCATTTCCAAGGTTTCAACAGGAGGAAAGTAGATGGCACTGCTGCTTCTTCTTCTTTTTCTTCTTGCTGGGCTGCCACTCAGAGAAGCTGGCTGAGGACACTGAGTTCTGTGGGCACCCTCGTGGACATCAGTGGGCTGTTGTTCCAGAAATTCCAGGGGATTTCCCTGGAGCTGCTCATTTTCTCTCAAGGAACTACTCCCTTCTGCTTCATTTTCACATGCAGCCTCTTCACCTTGCAGGAAAGGTGTATCAAAACCACCCTCTGCATCTGGCACAACGTTTGGAACCTGGGGGGATAAAAACAGTAATTCTTCATTTTTTTTTTAGATACAAGCAAAAGGTGATCCACAAAAATCTGGTTTTAACTGAAGGCCTTGCTCAGTGGAGCTGTAAATACTCCTGATCTCTCCCAAGGCTGGAGATCCCATGGCCTCTCCAGGCAGGCTGTTCTAATCCCTCTTTTCCCTCCCAAATATGACTTTTCCTGATCCTTAAACAGCCCAGTTACCTCCTGAGCAGCACCACAAGCGGCCTCCAGGCCAGCCTGGGACACCTGGAAGGTGCCATCCCTGGATGGGGCCATGTCCAGGTCCCTGGAGCTTGGATTCACATCAGCTGCAGGGATGATGATCTTCCCTCCCAGCCCTTCAACCACCTCCTGCTCCTGGCCAGCCTTGTCAGCATTCCAGGATTTGGGATTAACTGCAACTGCACCACCTGAATCAGAACACACACGTGGTTAATTAAGTCTGGGGATGCACAAAATCTCTTTTAATTATTACAGCAAAAGCTTCGTGGTGTTTTACTTACATAAAATTAACCTTCTAAACAACCATTCCAGAGAAAAAGTGGGAAAAAAAACTCACAGAAAGTTCTGCAGATCCCTTAACTCTTCATGCTCAACTCACTGGGAAAATATCAGAGCCCAGACAAAGAAAAGAGGTGGGGTTTTTTGTCAGCTTTACACTGGAATCCAACAGGAGTTAAATTTATCCAGTTGGACATTACTGAACTATTAGATCCTCCAGACTCTACTGCTATAGGAGCAATTAAATTGAGAAAATATAATCCTGAGCTCGTTACTGATGCACAAAGATAACAAAGAACAGCTTTTTATGGAATAAAAAAAATGAGAAGGAACAGAAAGAGCAAAGCAAAACTAAACTAAAAACCAAATTACCTGAAAAAAGCCTCTGTGCCTTTGGAGAGTCTGGGGATGAGCCAGAAGAGAAAACCTCAGGGATTTCAGGGATAGGGCTGAGGAGGGGTTTCTTAGAAGCCATCTCTCTTTCCCCATATAAAGGTTTTTTGACTTTTCTCTTTCTTCTTTTCCCAGAGCTTGTCTGTCTTGTCCTCTGAAAAGATTGAGAAGCGACACCACTGCTGGATTTGGATGGGATGACAATTGTTTCCCCTAAAAACAAGGAAGGTTTTCCCCCTCTTATTCTACCACCTGAAAACTCAAAGGATTTCTTTTCAAACACGAGACTTGGGTTTTGGTTCAACCAAAGCTCTGAAAACTGAAATTTCTTCACTAAAAGGCAGGAATCAGCAGTGGCTGCCACTCACCTGGGTCTTTCTGGGAGCAGAGGTGGGTGGGTTCTTCTGTCTCTGGGTCTTGTTCCTCCTGGGATTTTCCCTGTTTTCAGCACTCCTGGTGCTGGAGGTTGCTGAGGGGCTGCAATCAGCCTGCCCTGACTCGGCTCTCAGCTGTTGGGGACGGGGAGTTTGAGGGGGATTTTACAAAACAACATCAGAATCAAACTGTAAATTCATTTATGGGGCCATAAAAGGTAGAGACAAGTGGAAATGAAACCTCACAGAGCTTGTCTTCACTCAGTAAAGAGAGCCCTATTTGGGCAAAAAGGGCATTCTAATGAAAAACATACCAATTCTGCCTGAAGAAGTTAAAAAACCAGCTAAAAAAAATCATCTTACCTTCCTTTTAGCAGAAGAACGAGTTTTTACCGTGTCAGGTTTGTCAGTTGGTGCTGTGATATACGAAAAAAAAATGAATTTTGATCCAATTTCAATGCCAAAGTTGATTTTTTTATTCCCATAATTTCTAATATTACTCACTTGAACCACCTTTGTCTTGAGGAGTAACTTCTTACTGAGGAATATTAAACATGGCAAGATAAAAAAAATAACATCTTGCTTTATAAAATAAAGGAGAACTAAACCTGGGTGTGGTAAGAGATAATCAGCACAGATTAATAATACACAGCTTCAATAAATGCATGTGCACAACCCACAATCAGTTCCTTTTATTGTTGGCTTGATGTTAAAAATCCTGAAAATCACAATATCAGAATCAAGATTGTAAATCCAATTTAAGCCTGACTAGATCAGGCACTTCCAGAGAAAATACAAGGTTAAAAAACAACCTAAAGCCACAGGTAAAAACTGCAGCTTTAGAAGAAAGCATTTAAATTTTAGCACGACCCAAATATATCCTCTGCATTAAAAAAAAAAGCCAGCAAAAAAAAAAAAAAACACCAAAAAAACCCCTCAACTCTCAGTTTTCAGGTACAAAATCATTACCTACAGCCAAAAATACAAGTTACCTTCTGCCTTTTCAACAGGTGGAGGGTCTTCTGCAGCCAAAGAAGCCTCCAGGAAGTGTTGGGGAGGCTCAACACATTCCTTCAAACCAAAAAAAAAATTACATTTTTTAGCAATAAATATGCCAGATAATGACATTTTTAAGCAATAAATTATAGCAGAGAGGTACTGAAAAAACAACCTTGTCCCTCAGTGTTTGAAACAGCCCAGTGGTTTTATTATTTTTTTTCTTAAAAGAATGCACCAGATCATTCACTGCATGTGGCAAAAAGAGACACAGCACCAGAAGAGGAGAAAAAGCCAAGGCAAAAGCACTTCATGTGCCACCAGTACCCACCTTCAAACTGCTTTACAGGCTAAGGTGCTGCTCAGAGTTCAAAAAGCAAAAAAAAATAAAAATCAAGCTGAATAAAGCAGACTCAGATTTAGTATTGCAGCAATTTCTTTTCGAAACCAAGCAAGTTGGGAGGACTGGGGGGAAATGAAATAAAAAGTGACCATTCCCAGAGAGCAGGGGCTGTTTTTTTTTAAAAGAACTCACATCATCACAACCAAAATCCAGCCTGGGGGGAGGTTGTGCAGTTAAGCCTGGCCTTGGAGCAGGGCTGGGGCTCAGGCCTGGGGAGGCTCCTCTGTGCAGGGGGGTGTTTGCAGGTAACATCTGGTCAAAGATTTCAGGGCTCAGAACTTCCCCAAAAGTGACTTTTTTCTTCTTTGGAGTTCTGAAGTCCAGACTGTCGGTGTTGTCTGTTGGAATAAAATTAAGGAGCAGCTTAAGGGGATGTGCAGCTGTGCCAGAGGGGGCTTTTCATGGGGCTGAATATTCAAAATACACCTGTGGGATCATCCACAATTTTCAGTGGAGCTTTATTGCAGGATAAAGAATTGAGGAAGGAATTGAAGATTAGGAAGGACCAGCTGTTCCACAGGTTTCAGTTGACAAGTGTAAAATTCCTTGAAAAAAAAAATATCAGGGACTCTGCTCTGAGAGGCTTCCTAAAGTTTTGGGGTTCAGTGACTCTGAAGTTTTAGGGTGGGATTAATTTTAGCAGATTTGATTTAGTACTACTTCATTTTATTTAGGAGGGTCGATTTTATTTTATTTTCCTTGGCAATCTGATTTTCCAGCTCATGCAGTGGGAGGCCACACAGGAGCTAACTCAGTGGAGGTTTAATGCCTATCATCATCCAAACTTTGTGATCCCAGATGATACTTTGCCTATTTAAAAAAACAATATGGGATTATTTTTTGTTTAAAAAAATGGGAATCTGACCTGTGTCTGATGCTTCAAAGGTTTTTTCACAGTAGGAGACTGGGACAGATTCAATTCCTCCTCTGCCAAGTGCATCGTTCAAGTAGTCCTGTCAAATTTAAATGGTACAAGTCATTACTATTTAATTATCAAATATCAAATTTAATCAAAATATCCCTCTCAAAAGTGAAGAGGAGTTTTCCTGTGAGCAGCATTTAATAACCAGTCCTTTGGTTTAAAAAACTTGTTTGCTGAATGAATAAAACTCAAAGACTTTCAAATCATATCCAGAATCCTGGAATGGTTTGGGTTGGGAGGGACCTTAAAGGTCTTCTCATCCCACCCCCTGCCATGGGCAGGGACATCTCCCACTAGCACAGGTTGTTCCAAGCTGGCCTTGGACACTTCCAGGGATCCAGGGGCAGCCACAGCTTCTCTGGGAATTCCACCCCAGCCCCTCCCCACCCACCCAGGAGGAATTCCTTCCCAATATCCCATCTAAACAGACTGTGCAGGAGCTGGTACCTCCACGGCACCACCAAACCAACCTTGGGGCTGTCCAGGAGTTGCCTCATTGGGGTTTTCTTCAGGATGGACCTCAGGGAGCCACTCTGGGTGAGGTCACTGAAGGGAAGGCTCCCTGTTCCCCAGGGGGTGGCAGGTGGGGTGACAAGGGCTCTGCTCTCCTCAAACACCCCCAGGCTCAGCCCTTCCACAAAGCCAACCTTCCTCCTGCTCAGATCTGAGGTGACAGCACTCGTGGTGTCAGCAGGGGTGTGCTCAGACCTGCAAGCTTGGGGGGCAAGGGGACAGGTGTGAGGTGAAACATTTCCTGACAAATATTCCAGATGGGAATGCTGAGGGATCCTCTTACCGTGGCCTCTTTCCAAGGTGTCTCCAACTGCAACAGTCTCCAAGGACTTGTGAGGGGTTTTCTGCCCCAAGGACTCAGGAGGGTTTTTTTGCCCCAAGGACTCAGGAGGGTTTTTTTGCCCATAGACCCATTCCTAGAAAAAAAGTAACAAGATTTTATATATATATATATATGTATCAATATATATCATCATTTTATAGAGACACCAACACGTGGTAAAGAAATAAAAAGCGACCTGAAAATGCTGCCTCTTAAAATAGCACTAACTATGGAGTTTTTTAATCCCACAGACAAAAGATTTCAGAGTTTTCTCAATCAGCCATGACTTTAACTGGATTTATGCCTAAAAGGATCAGACAGCACAAATGAAAATACAAGGCATGAAAAAGCTCTTTTAATCACTAAATCAGAAGTTTCCTCCTCATCCTGAGTACCTTTGGAGCAGCAGGTTGAGTCACAGCTGGGTTTGGGGACAAGATGCTGCAGATCCAGGGGTCAGATTTACTGTTCATGGTCACATTTTCCCTGCAGTTCTCCTTCAAATCAGCTCCACTGTTGTCCAACGTGAACTTTTCACTCCACTGCTCCAGGTTTGGCTCCTTTTTAAGAGGCACTTTGTTCTGAGCTGCATCAATTAGGAACAAAGCAAAACCCACAAAGAAACCACAAGGACAAACATCAGGTTCTGCAGTGAATTCTGGTTTTATGTTGTTTCACCAGAGAGATGCAAAAAGCCAGGTAATGTTTGAGGCAGGGAAAAGAAAACACATGGATTTTATTTAGATCTACTTTGAAAATAACATTACCAACCCTCCAAAAACACCCATGCCAAGCCTTACAAAGGAAGATTATTTTGGTTTAGATGAAGTATTTTTAGTTTCTGACTTTTCAGCCTAAAGGAAGGCCTGATGTTTAAGGCAAATCACTGGCCAGAATATGAAATCTACTTACAAGAGCCTCCTTCCTGAGAATCCTCCCCATGGGACAGCCCAGTTTCCCCTTCAGCTTCTTGGAGGGATTCAAAAGATGTTTGAAAGGTTTCAATCTTGTCCTTCAACGGCCTGACATTTGCATGTTTAAAAGGACTAATCTGCCAAAACAAAAATTAACCTCATCAGACTCTGGGATGGTTCAAGTTAACAAGAAGTCTGATTAAACAAGTGCTCATACTGACTTCACTTGCAACACTTTAACTACCCAAAAATCAAACCTGGCAAACACAGGAAAGTAAGACAAGTTCAAACACATGAGCAGGCTCGACATGGAGAAGGTTCCAGGCTGGAACATCATCCCCTCATCCTAAAGTCAAGTGTCCAAGGCAAGTCAGCAAACTCAGGTGGTACCTTGGGATAGATTCCCCCCAGGACTTGCCTCATCCCTGGGGGGGATCTGAACTGATATTTGGGCAGGACTCTCACCTGGGTAAAAGCTTCTTTTTGCCTCCTGCTCCTCTGCTGGGCCAGGTACCGGATCAGGGTGTTGTTTTCGGGGGAGCCCCTCAGGCCAATGGTCGATCTGCGCCTCAATTTTAACGAAGCTGGAGAATTCCCTGCCAAGGGAGCAAGAACAGAGCTTAAAAATAAACCCACAATAAGAACAAAACCAGAGGAAGACAGGCTTTTTTTAATACCTACAGCTTCAAATGCTAGTTTGTTTTTTAACTTTTTGAAGAGTGGTTTCTGCTATTTATGGAAAGACCCAGAGTTATCTGCTCAGCTCAAGAAGTTTTCCTGAAGCAAGTTAAATATTAACTGACTGATATCCCAAGTGAGGAGCTGGCTGGCTTTTAGGTTTTTTTAATTGCTAGTTAAGGAACTGTCCACAGGATTGTCAGAATTTGACTTAGAACTCCCTTGTGAAGCTCAGAGATAAACAGGGAATTGTTTGGGATAGAGGAGAAATCCTAGTTAAATGTGGTAGTTATCTTGCATATAAGATATCCTATAAACTACATTAGATGTGTGTATGCATATGTGATATATAGAAATATGTAAGTATATCAATAAATGTGATATATATATATATAAAATATAGGATCTTACAGCAACTTCCTCTCAGAGTCTGCTCTTTGGGCATATCCAAGCCCAGTCAGAGCAGCTGAATCTGCCCTAAACTGGAGTTTTTGGGAAGAGCTTGGAGGAGGTGACCTCTGGGAAGGACAGGAGCGCTTCCTCACTGCAGCCTCACCTTTACAGCGTTCAGTGAAGCTCTCTGGAGCAATCCCAAACTCAGCAATTGTCACAGTAGCAAAATCAACGGGTTTTCCCCTCTGTCCTTCAGACAGCCCAAAATCAGCTTTGTCCCCCTCAGGAGTCGAGTGGGAATCGCTGCCCAAGGAGCCAGCCCTGCTGCCTGGACACTGCTCCTGCCTGTGCCCAGGCAAGGTGGGGGCAGTGCCCACATCCCCACAACAGCCCCCCGGGAAGTGGCAGCTCCCGGGACCCCCCTCGGGGTGGGACAATTCCTGCCCGAGGCCTCTGGGGATGTTCAGGGCACGTTTTGGTGGCCACACCGGGTTCCCGTCGCTCAAATTCTCCTTCCTGGACGCTCTGGCGACTCGGAATTTAGTCCTTTTGCAGCTCTTCTGGTCTTTTGGCGGAGGGAGAGAGGCCTCATCTTTCTCTTCAAGACAACCACTCTCGTTTTCTTTGACTTTCAGGGGGCTCTTGGATTGTCTGTGCATTGTTTGGGATTTATTTTAAGAAACATTCACTCAGCCTTTGGTGCTGTGATCACAGATTCCTATTAAAAAAAGAAAAAAACCCAGATTATTACATTCCCTGCCGTGCTCAAGCTGCTCCCAAACCCACATTTTTCCCCCAGCAAGGTGTTTTTTCCACCAAGGTATGGTGGAAAGGGAAATTTATCTCCAGAAAGCTACAGGGAAAGGACACAAGGGGCTAGAAGTGATATAAGCAGTATAATAAACATAATACAAGCAATGTAACAAACATAATATAAACAATAATTATAGGCAATAATTATAAACATACACGGGGAAGGGAACACAAGGCTACAACTTCAAGCTGTCAGACTTCATAACAGGATAAAATACATGCATAAAATACACTAATCACAACCACACCGTGACAAATGTTTTGCTCCAAGTGTTGCAACAAATATCGGCAGTTTAATAGTACTTTTTATAACATTCATTAGTACCAGCAGAGAGAGAGAGAGAGAGAGAGAGAGAGAGAGAGAGAAGACAAGTCTTAGGAAGAAACCAGCAGAAAGGACAACACTAATAGTATAAAAAAAAATAAAAAAATAAATAAATACACTGAGTTTTAACCAGAAAACTTTAGAGGCGAACTGGTTTGTTTTGGGTTTTTTTGTGGTTTTTTTTTGATTTGAAGTCGACAATGTAGAGTCCCGCCCGTACCTCCCCCCTTCCCCCCAAGCCCCTCAGGGCTCGCCCTTCGTACCCCACACAGCGCATCCATCCCGCACCCCCCTCAGCGCCGCTCGCAGCCCCTCAGACACCCCGAGATTCCTCCGTGCCGCCTCCCCAGACCGCAGGACGACCCCCCCAAGCCCCTCAGGAACCCTGACCGACCCCCACACACGCAAACCCACCCTCGCCATCCCCGCGCCCCTCACGAAGCCGCCTCACCCCGTCCCGCCTCGCGTTCAAACCGGGCCGCGTCACCGCGTATCCCTCCGCGCCCCCGCCCCCTGACTCCCACCAAAAAGACACCCCTGTTTCACACAGCACCGCAGGGATGGCGGCTGGCGGGAGGCGACCCCCGAAGGTCAAAGTCCCCCACGGGACGGTCCACAGGGTTCGGCGTGGACAGAGGGATGGGGGGGGAACTCTTTCGCTGGCGGAGGCATCACGGTCCGTTGAGCCTCAGCACCGCTTGGAGGCGGGGGAAAATACCGACTTCAACCCATTCATTCAACGGGCCGCGCCCACGTGACCGCGCGGCGACCAATCACAGCCGCTAAACCTCACTTTATGCAAATACTACCGCTTTGTCCCGCCTCTCTCGGCGCTGATTGGATAGATACTCTCGTAGCGCGGCGGCGATTGGCCGCGGGCAGCGTCAGTCAACACTCGGCGCTTCCGGGTTGTGCGGCGGCCGCAGCATGAGGCGGGTGACGCTGTTCGTGAACGGCAGCGCCCGCAACGGCAAGGTCAGGCCTGAGGGGCGACACGGGGGGGTCCTGGGGGAAAAATGAGGAGTTTCAGGCGGGAGGAGGTGTCAGGGACGCTTCTGGTCCTCAAGGAGTCGCGGCCTGCCGGTGGCAGCCCGCGGGAGCAGCGCTGTGGGGATGGGGGTGACCCCGGGAATAAGGCACTAAATGGTTTAAAAACCTCACTGGGGTCCTCTCAGGGGGTGGAAAAAGGTTGATTTGTGGCCCGGCGGTGCGGTTCTAAATATGAGCCGTGATCTTGATGTTTCCACTCGTGTTCTGAGCGCAGAGGTTGATGTGACTGCACTTTAATGCTGTATTTCTGTTAAATGTTGTCCATAAACCTGATTTTCCCCATCCACAGGCGGCTGATGTGACTGTTCTTTACTCCTGTATTTCTGTTAAATGCTGTTCATGATCCCGATTTTTCCATCCACACCCCGAGTGCAGAAGTCGCTGTGACTGTGTTTGAACCTTGCAGTTCTTAAATGTTTATCCATGATCCCGATTTTTCCATCCACGGGTCTGGACTAAAACGGTGGATGTGACTGTACTTTAGGGGTGTATTTCTGTTAAATGTTATCCATGACCCCGATTTTTCCATCCACAGCTGTTTAGGGGAGTAAAAAACTGGATCATCATCTTCTTACTCAGCATTCCTTTCACTGCTGCTGTTGGGTTTTGGGAGCTGTGCAAGTCACCCCATTTTTTTAGGCAGTTTTCTCCCACCAAAGTGTGTCTGTTTGCTTGGTTTGGGGTCAAAATCCACATGGATTTTCCTCTCCCTGTAAGATATATTGGTATATATCATATATCGGTGTATAACATGTATTAATAAAAGATACATCAAGATATATTGAGATGTAAAATATTCCTCAATATAAGGTATATTGAGATATAAGATATACTGGTATATAAGATATATTAAAATCTATTGGTATATAAAATCTGTTGGTATATAAGATATATTAAAATCTATTGGTAGATAAAATCTACTGGTATATAAGGTATATTGGTATAAAAGACATATTAATATGTAAGAGATGTTGGTAAATAAGAGATAATGGTATAAAAGATATATTAATATAAAAGATATATTAATATGTAAGATAGATATGTTAGTAAATAGGAGATGTTGGTAAATAAGAAATATTGGTATGTAAGAGATATTGGTAAATAAGAGATGTTGGTAAATAATAGATACTGGTAAATAAGAGATATTGATATATAAGATATATTGGTATATGAGACATAGTGATCTATGTGATCTATTGATCTATAAGATATATTGATATATATAAGATATATTGATATATAAGCCATCTTGCTATCCCTGGTGGGTGTGAGGTGGCAGAGCTACCTGAGCCCAGTTTCCTGCATTTTAAAATCCCATTTCCTGGATTTTATTCCCCCCCTCCAGGTGGTGGCTGTGTATGGGACCCTCTCAGATTTGCTCTCTGTGGCCAGTAACAAGCTTGGAATAAAAGCCACCAGTGTTTACAACGGCAAAGGGGGGCTCATTGATGACATTGCTTTGATTAGGTAAGGATTAGCCAATTAAAGGCAAATCAGGGGGGTGGATTAAGAGGCCAGCCTGGTAATCCTCCTTAATCAATAACCAGATATTCATTTCCAGCCTGGGTGCCCAAGGGGCCTTTCATCCCTCCAGAAAATGATAATCCTGGCTTTTGAACTTCAGAGCATTTCTCAGTTGATTAATCAGAACTCGATCCAAAGTGGATTTGAGGCCTTTTAAACCAGGGCAATGTGTTTGCCATTCCAGCCAGCCCTGGGATGGGGATTTTTGTGGAGAGGGGACAAATTCTGTCATTGCTTTGGCATCACAGAATAGCCCCAGATTGGGCAGAAAAGCAACTATTTAGTAAAAATCAGTTGAGGAGCAGAATTGGGCCCTACTTGGAGGCTGCAGATGAACCCCTAGTGAGGTCAGTCCATCCCAGTCCACTGGAACCTGCAAAATTCAGATAAAAACCAGCTACTGAAGTTCCACTGGTTGTAATTCACCTGAAAGTGGCCAAGAAATTATGATTAATCTTCTTTTTCTCATCCTCTCCCCCTGCCCTCTCCTCTTCTCCCTCAGGGATGATGATGTTTTGTTTGTCTGTGAAGGAGAGCCCTTCATTGGTAAGTCTGTAAGTCTTGTATTTGTATATAAAATGCAAATATATGTATATAAAACCCTGTATTTAATAGAGGTTTTATTTTGCTTCCATATAAATCCAAGATTTTATTTGCTGGTGTTTCCAAAGACACCATAGGGTATGAATTAAGAAATAATCACATTTTTTTCTAATAACTACTAATGTGTCATAATAACTCATTATAAACATACCATATGAATGTGATACTAATTCTATAACCGTATATTATTAATTATTATAAAAATTAATATAAATAAAGAACTCCTAAGGTGTCTTTTAACCTGTAGATCCTCAGACTGATGGGAGAGCTCAGGAGGAGCTGACAGGGTCCCACACAGACTGGCTAACACTCAATGTGGGGGGCAGATACTTCACCACCACAAGGTAAAAATGCTTTTAATTTCAAAATAAAACCCAAACTTTGATTTCATTGCAGCAAAAGAGCTTGAGAAGTAACTTACTGTGAAGTTGGAGGTTTTTCTCTGTGTTTTGTGGTCACCTCCACAGTTCTGCAAGAAATCAGCTCTTGAACATTTTATGTGTGTGATGTAAAAATAAAATTGCACTGCCTTTGTCTTCCAGGAGCACTTTGGTTAACAAAGAACCTGACAGCATGTTGGCCCACATGTTTAAAGATAAAGGTGAGTACACTGAAATAAACTTTTATTTCTTTTTAAGTGATAAATTAGCAAAGTAGGCAAAAGGCACTGGCAAGCTGAGAATCTAAAATATCAAACCTGTAATAAAGTACCAAAGCAGAACGTAGCATTATTCTTTTAATAACTCCTTATTTCTCTGTTACCTAAAGTTTATCATCTCACAGAGTGAAAACACAGCTCCCACCCACAGTTAGCATTTTGGGTCCCTTTTTGTTTGTTTAATTTTAGGTTTTCTCTTTAGTGTTGCTCGGGTTTGGTCAGGGGAGCCCATGAGCAAACCCTGCACGGGGCAGCCTTTGGGAGACAATCAGGCTCCAGCTTTAGTGCTGCTTTTATTCTTACCTATTTGAGAAAATATTGCAGTTCTTTAGAGCAACAACAAGTTTCATTTTAAGGTGATTTCCCCCCTCTCCTCACCCCTCAACTCCTCTTTTCCTTCCTTTACAAAACACGTGGAATTTTGGTAACAATAAAACTCTGCAAGTGAAGCCAATGCTCTTCTGCTAATATATCAAATTTAATTCTCTATAGTAATCTACCCAATTTAATGACACATATATATATATATGTTGTGGAAACAGATGCTTGGGGGAACAAGCAGGATCATAGAGGAGCATTCCTAATTGACCGCAGTCCCGAGTATTTTGAGCCCATTTTGAACTATTTACGTCACGGACAGCTCATTGTAAATGATGGCATTAATTTGCTAGGTAGGTATTACCTGTCTGACCTCTGAATTATTCCTCTTTGGGAGTTAAGCTTTGCCCTCCAGGTGAAGCCAGAGGGACCTTTGTGTGCTCATCTCCGTGGTTTTCTTTGGAGTTTTTATTTCCTCGGGATTTATTCTCGAGCGCTGCAGCTCCACGTTGCTTGGTTTAATGGAGGTGTTGCTTGATTCATTTAATGAAGATGCCTTGATTTAATGAAGACAGGCTCTTTGTTTACCTTGGGAGCACTAAAAGTTTTCCATCCTGGATTCATGTCTGGCTGGAATTCTGGAGTTGATACCTTTAACCCAGTGCTGGTGTTGCAAACAATCCTGGCTGAGCGATTTTTTTTTTTATTATTTTTTTCCTTTTAGCTGCAAGCAAGCTTTTCCTCTGCCCAGTTACATCTAATACAATGTCTGTGGTTGTTCTCCAGTAGGGAGAAGGGTGATTTCTGGATTCACACTTCCCTGGAAATAACAAACTCTTGGTTTCCAGGGGTCCTGGAGGAAGCCAGGTTTTTTGGCATCGACTCGCTGATCGAACACCTCGAAGTAGCCATTAAGGTAAATGGTTTGAACACCTGAATGCCCCTGCCCTGCTCTTCCAGGGGATGTGTAATTTAGTGCTGTCTGTGTCAGCTGTGGAACAACATTCCCAACAGAATTCCCAGCCGGCTGAGGATCACTCTCCCATCTCCCGGAAGGAGTTTGTCCGGTTCCTGCTGGCAACGCCCACCAAGTCCGAGCTGCGCTGTCAGGTGAGGGCACATTCCCCTTCCTAAAAAAACCTGGGAATTTCTTCCCAGTATCTCATCTACATCTCCCTCTTTTAGCTTAAAATCACTGCCCCTTGTGCTGTCCCTCTCTGGGTGGTTTGGGCTGCACTGCTGCTCTAGGGGGAAGCTTTCCTGGAGGAGCAATGGGTTGAAATGTAAAATAAACCCAGGACAATTTTTGTCAGCTTTACATTTATATTTCATTGGTCTTGAGTAGTAGAATAAATGGCCTTGTGTGTTTTTATCTGGATAGAATGATGGAATGGGTTGGGTTGGGAGGGACCTTAAAGGTCTTCTCATTCCACCCCCTGCCAGGGACACCTCCCACTAGCCCAGGTTGCTCCAGCCTGGCCTTGGACACTTCCAGGGATCCAGGGGCGGCTTCTCTGGGAATTCCATCCCAGCCCTTAACTTTGTGTCCTGACCTACCCCCTCTTCCCTTCTGTAACCCTGTTTTTTTTGGGATGGGGGGTTATTCCTTGGGCTTTCCAGGGCCTCAATTTCAGCGGAGCGGATCTTTCCCGCCTGGATCTTCGCTACATCAACTTCAAGATGGCCAATCTGAGCCGCTGCAACCTGGCCTATGCCAACCTGTGCTGTGCCAACCTGGAGAGGGCTGACCTGTCAGGCTCTGTGCTGGATGTAAGAGCTGCTGCAGCTTTGGGAGGGCTGGGCTGGTGGCACCAAACAGGAGCTGGGACAGAGAGAGTGGCGGAAAACGCCGAGCTCTCGGATGTATCCTGGAGTTGTTCCAGTTACCAAAGCTTTTAGGCTTCCTCTCAGTAATGATGTGATGGGATTCACTCCCAGACCAGTGGTTCAGTGTTATTCAGATGTTGTTTTGATTGGTTTTGGTGGTGGTGTTGGCTCTGACTGCCTGCTGTCCGTGCCAGTTTGCCAACCTGCAGGGGGTGAAGATGCTCTGCTCCAACGCCGAGGGAGCGTCCCTCAAAGGCTGCAACTTCGAGGACCCCTCAGGCCTGAAAGCTAATCTGGAAGGTGAGAAATCTCTGCCTTGTGAACCTGTGCCAACTGAAGCCTGTGTTTGTACATTTACACGGCCCATGAAGGGTCCAGCTGTGGTTGGCACCCCCCTGAGCAGGGCTGAGGTTGTGACCATCTCAGCACTGAGGTCCTGTGTCCTCCCCTGATTCACACAGCTCTGAGGCAGCACCAGGGTGGAGCTGCTGTGTTTCTTCCCCTTTTTTTCCCCTCACAGAACTCCTTTCTGTGTGTGTGTGTGTTCCAGGTGCCAACCTGAAGGGAGTGGACATGGAGGGCAGTCAAATGACGGGAATCAACCTGCGAGTGGCGACGCTGAAAAACGCCAAACTAAAGAACTGCAACCTCAGGGGAGCAACGCTGGCAGGAACTGACCTGGAAGTGAGTTAGGATTCATTTTACACCCTGTTCCTTCAGATCCTGCAGTCAGCTGGTAATTTGGGGGGATTGCTGGCTTTTGGCTGACCTCTCCAGCTTCAGGCCAGAGCGGAGTTAAGATAAATGTACTCCAAGTAAAGCTTCAAACAGAGTTCTGGGTGCCTTCCATTGACACTTCTTTTTTTCTTTTTGCCCTTCAGAATTGTGACCTGTCGGGTTGTGACCTGCAGGAAGCCAATTTGAGGGGCTCTAACGTGAAAGGAGCCATCTTTGAAGAGATGCTGACCCCCCTGCACATGTCCCAGAGCGTCAGATAGGGGAGAGAACACCTGGACCAGGAAGGAATCGGAACATTTGTCGTGACTTTCTTCACCTCCTCCCCTTCCCGAGTTAGAAGTAATGGTTGTTTTAGACAACTTCCATTTGCAGTAGTGCCTAAGTAGACTCTTCTTGATCACTTTTAGGGGAGGGGGATTTTTGTTTCAGAGGTGGAAACAGAGAGTTTCTCCCTTTGTGAGCAGAGTGTGAGGAAAGGGGCTGGTTGTGAGGGGGGGGGAGGGTTCAAGACTTTCATTGTTCAGCATTGCCTCACTTTTGGAATGCATTTTAATTTATAAAGCACAATATATGCAATTCTATTTATTAAATCTGTAGCTGCAATATGAATAGAAAATGTTATTCCTGTAGAGTAGCAAACAAAAGTCCAGGTTTACAGGTAGACAAAGTGTATTTACAGTCAGTGTCTTCATCCCTGCAGGGTGTCAGTGCCAGGGGGTGCTCACACAGGGGCCCACAGGATGTGTTCAGCTCTCTGCTGGGGTGGAAACAGTGGGGAACTGTTCTCAGAGGTCAGAAATTGTGTTTGAGTGCAGCTTTAGAGCAGCTTTATCACCTCAAATGTGCAGAGGAAGCTGCTGCCCTGCAGGGACCTGCCCACACCCTGGATTGAGTCACCCCTGGAACATCCCTGGGCAGAAATAATGGCATGTCTTGGTTAATCCTCTCCAAATGGGTGTGAAATTGCACTATCAATCAATCAATCACAGCTGGGAGGAAGAGTTCCCTGCTTCCACATGGCCTGGCTATTCCAGCCTGGAGTTCCTGGAGCTTTTCCCTTCTTTGTTGGGAATTCAGTGCCCAGAGGGAAACACAGAACTGTCCCCAAAGCAGAGGGAAGCTCTGGGGCCACAGCACCTGCTCCCCTTTCCTCTCATCCCTTCAGCAGATGAAGAAATAGCCCTGTTTCCCCTCGGTGTACTATGCAAATATTCCTTTAAAGCATCAGCATCATCCCTTGGCCCAGCCAGACCCACTCTGGGCTGCTTAAAAGTGGCTGTAAAAGCGTCTTGCCCCTTTCCACACTTCCTTCACCCATGGGAAAAAGCAGGGAGAGCTGTTTTTTGTGTGAGCTGTGCAGGGCAGGAGCCTCTGAGCTGCAGGCTCAGTGTAGTTCTCAACTAACACTTCTTTCAGACACAATCAAAAAAAGCACAGGAAGAAACGATACCAAAAAAAAAAATAAAATAAAGGTGCATCAAAGAACTTACCTCAGATGCTTCAACCACCCCAAAGTTCAAACTCACCTTGAATCCTGAGGAAATCCAGCTGTTCCAGTGCAGATCCACAGGAAGGGGCAGTGGATCCCAAAGCCTGGGGAGTGTGGCAGTGGTTTGAGTGTCCCAGCAGTTCCACAGGTCCCCAGTGGGTTGTCTCTCACTTTGCAGTGCAATCTCCTGTCCTCGAGTCTTTGTTGTCTCAGTCTGTGTTGTTCCAAAAAATGCTGCTTTGTGGGGAGATGAGTGATTATTCTGGATCAGGAGGGGATTGGTTTTGGGGAGGGGGAATTGCAGGATTCTCCCTCATTTCCAAGTTGTTTTGACTCAGTGTGACATGAACTTCCAGGACTCCAAATCCCGGGCTCATGTGCTTCACAATTGGGATTATTTCCTCCAGATCCCTCTGGATCAGGCTCTAGGACACCCCCTCAGTGACCTAGAGGTGGAAGGGAAATATTTCAGTGTGATTTTTGGAGTCCTTTCTCCCCCCTCAAGGCTTTCAGTGGGGGGTGATGTGTGTGTGTGTGTGTGTGGCAGTAGGAGAAGATTCCTAGGGCTAGAGAAATAAATGAATTATTTTTTTCTTTGTCGTATTTTGTAGCTGGCAGAAGTAAAATATTGTATGGGGTGTGGGGGGGAAATACTCTATTTTCATAATCACTGTGTATAAAAAAAAAAAATCTATTGGAACTTTCACTGGGAGCACTGTTGATTAATCACAGCACGTGGCATCATCATTCACAGCTGAATTTAAGGTACCTCTTTTGCTATGGCAGAGCTGGATGAGGAGCCCAAAGAGGGGCCTGTGGCAGAAATTCCAGCCTCATTTAAGTTGCAATTAATAAAAGTGTGAAAGAGAAAAGTGGCTTGGTTGTCTTCATTTAAATAAACCACCCAGTCTTACCTGACAGCAGGAATTGTTGAGGTTTGAGCATAAACTTTGCTGGAGAAAAAACAAATGTACCTTGTGGGGGTTGCTGCAGTGGTTCTGATGCATTAATTTAGGGAATTTTCCTGAGGTTTTCTGTTGTCATTAATTAATTTCTAATATTTTCAGCTTTTTTGTCCCCCACCCTTCCTATTTGCTTGATAAAACAGAGGCAGGAGTCACCACCCACAATTTCCAGAGGTAAAAACACCTTTCCCACCTCAGAGTTGATCAGCATCACACAAAACCCCCTTAAAAAGGAAATGCAAAAAAAAAAATCTGATTGAATCCTCCTCTGAAAGGCTGCAGCACAGGCAAAAAATTGTCCTTGAGTTTGGCCTGTAATTGTGATTTCAGACTGATAAACTGATGGTACAAACAAGCCATTTTCACAGCTTGAGCAGTTCCATCAGCTGGAGTTAAATGCTGGCTGCTCTCTGGCCATAAGTTGGAGGGGCATTAGAGCAGGAAGGATGACTCTTTTTGCTAAGAGTCACTAAATCCTCCTCAAATTATTTACTTATTAAATTACTTTTAATCCCTTTAGAGCTCCGAGAGGTCGTGGGAGCAGGAACGGGGGATGTTTGGGGAACAGTGGACATGAGACACTCAAGGGGCACCAGAACAGTTCAGAGCAAGGCAGAAGGGCTGCCAGGTGGGTGAAAAAAATAAAATAAAACAAAAAAACACCCCTCCCAAACAATACCATTCATGCAAAGAGCTCTTGGCTGCTTCAGAAATCTGCACCAACTCCAAGGATTGAAGAACATGGAGTGGTGTGGGTTGGAAGGGACCTTAAAGTTCTTCTCATTTCACCCCCTGCCATGGGCAGGAACACCTTCCACTAGCCCAGGTTGCTCCAGCCTGGTGGCACTGGCTGAGTTTTAACATCCCTCCCAACACAAACCATCCTGGGATTCCTAAAGTCCCGATTCCTCCCCCATCTCAGCTCCTCAGCAAACCCAAGAACTTCTCCCTCGAAATCAGAAGCCACTGGCAGGAAAACTCCTGCATTTTCCAGCAGTCAGCTGGGCCTGAATGCCACATTTACAAGCTCTTAAAAAGCCAGGCTGTAACTTTTATGGCTCTTGGAGAAAACAGCTGAATTTACAGCTACACAGGGGGGGCTCCAATTATGGGCTTTAGTCATTTTAACAACAAAAATCGCAGCCTGGGAGGTAGAATTAGGTGAAGGCACCTGCTGGGAGGGGGTTGGTGTATAAAAGTGAGGTGACAGCCACAGTCACTGGATGTTTTCCATCTGAGAAGAGCTGGAGTTGCTCCACAACCCCTCTCGGGCAGCAGGTAAGAGCTTGAACGACAGCAATCCAGAAATGCAGCATTTCCATCATTCACCAGGGTAAAAACAGAGCTGTGATGCCTTCATGATGAGAAAAATGCCTTTTTTTTTGTATTCCCAGGATGGAGAAGTCCAGGCAAAGCTTTGCCAGTGTCCTGCTGGTGGTGCTGGGGGTGGGAATGTGCCTGGCTCAGCACTGGTCCTTTGGGCTGCAGCCAGGAGGGAAGAGGAGCACGGAGGGCTCATTCCAACAGGTGAGTTCTGGGCTGGAAAACAAACCCTGAGCAGTAAAAAGCACAGCCAAGAAAGAGATGGTGCCACAGGCTTTCCTGGAGACCTGCCTCCTTCCCCTGAAACCTGTCTCCTTGCCCTAAACATCCAGAGATTTGTGCATAAACACTCACAGGTTTTTAAGCAGTAATTGGAAAATGATTGGTATTTAAAAGCCTGGCACAAAAAAAAAAAAAAAAAAAAAAAAAGACCTTGGGCAGCCACCTCCAAGGGAGAGATGGAGGCTTGGGGTGCAGGTTAAACCTGGTTTCATCCTCTCCCTAATTTCCAGCCAATGTTCTGATGGGCTGTTTTATGGGGACATTCATCCCCCCCCTCCCTTAAAATTCTGGCAACTGCCCCGTGGTAGATGGTCAGGAATTAAATAACAAAGCACCTGTTTGCCCATCCTTGCCAACACTTCATGTCCAGTCCCTCCCAGCAGCACTTCCAGCATCCCTGTTTCCAGCTGCTGCAGCCCTGGGGGGAAAAAGGTGAATTTTAGTGGTGCAGTGGAAGAGTTTTCATCTTCATCTGTAACTGGGCTGGAGCTGCTTTGGCAGCAAAATCTCCTCTCCTGAAAGGCTGTGCCACTTCCCACAACAGATTGCAAAGGAAATGGAGAAACTGGGAGAGGTGCAGCAGTCTGAGTGCCCTGGATCACCCCAGCATTCCAGGCTCAGGGATCTGAAGGAAGCCATGGTGAGTGACACGCTTTTCCTTTTACCAGCATGGAAAAATCAGGGGGAAATACAGGAGGGAAGAGGGAAAAAAGGTGCTGGAGGAGGAGGAGGAGGGAGAGGGGTGTGAGTTTAGTTCACATGAGGCAATTATTGAAGGATCCCAGGAGGGTTTGGGTTGGAAGGGACTTAAAAGATCTTCTTGTTCCTAAACCAGACCCTTCTTACCTGCACCATTCCCAAGTCCCTCGGGGGACAAGGACACATCATTGTTGGGGCAGAGGAATTAACTCCCTGCATTAAAACCAAAACAAAGCTGAGCATGCTCTGCCTTAACCCAGAGCTCTCACAGCTGCTCAACTTCAGAGGAATCCCTGCCAGCTGCAGGATCCAGCAGATGGAAGCTCCCGAAATCCCCCAGGCTGGGAAATGCATTTTCCAGCAGATGCTCTAAAGCACCGACAGCACTGACAGCACGGGCTCCTCCTCCTGCAAGGTCCCTGCCACACAACGAGGGCTCTGAAAAAAAAAAAACAACAAAAAACCCCCAAAAAACGGGCTCTTTAATTAACACAGAAACCCCTTGGCCAGGCCAGATGGTCCCCATTTCCTGGGGAGTGTCCCTGAGACAACCTAAAAGCTGCACCACTCGCTCTGTGCTTCACATTTACAGCCAAGAGCTGAAGTTTTGAGTGCCTGAAATGCTCCCCAGCCTTTTTCTGCAGGAGCCTGGCCCAAAAAAGGCTCATCAGCTCAATAATAATAAAGCAAGGGTCTGAATCCCACTGGATTTTCAGGTGGAAACCACCTAAATAAGGATTATTTTAGGTCATTTAAACACTATTTGTACTGAATATGTATTGGAGTGGTGGTCCCTGTCTGGCTACCTGCAGGTTGAAGAGCCAGCAGCAGTAATTTTGTAGGTTTAGGTGTTGTTTTTTACTGCAAGAGACAAGGTTAGGCAACAAAAAATAAATATATAGCAGAGTAATGACCAGGATATTTGAAATGAGTCCTCACTGAGGGAAACCTGCCCTGTCTCTGCAGAGCTGAAGGGACAAACCAACAACGAAGGAAAAAACCCTTAGGGTTGCTCAGAAACTTCTTATTTCTTGCTCCTTAATGACACTGAGAACAAATTAAACCTTTCCAGAGGCAGCTTTTCCAACACATCCCTGGGAAAGGGGAGTGGCTGGAAATGGTCCACCCTCTGGAAAACCCACCCAAATTACCTCCATCATTTCCTGGAGGGAGCACAAAGCAAAACACACCTCACTGAGGCACCTCAGGGGATTAAAAAAACCCAACATTTTCCCCCAATTCATCTCTCCCCCCCAAACCCAAACTCTGAGGAGCAACAGAAATAAATATTCACCGTGCTGGTCACTCATTTTTGGGGCTGGAAAGGGCCATTCTGAGTGTCAGGCACTCTAATCCTCCTTCCAAAGCCACCTCACAGCGTGGATACTCCAAAATTCCACCATCCCAGTTATTCCTGCTCTTTTAAAACAAGAATTTGGTGTGGGTTTTTTTTTTACAGGAACGTGATGTTTACAGGAATATGGTGTTTATAGGAATATAATGTCTGTAGAATGTGTTTCTGCAGGAATATGATGTGTGTTTATAGGAATATAATGTCTATTTACAGGAGTATGATGTGTGTTTGCAGGAAAACCTGATGGAAGGGGAAGGAAGAAGAAAGGTTTAAAAGCCAAATGGATCAAAAAATCCACAATAAGGGGTCAAACCCAGCTCCTCCTCACGTGGTCTCTGCTTGGGTCATTATGTGAATAAATGAAGTTGCATTGAAGTTGTTGTGTGGATTAATTGGATTAAAAAGTGAGACATTAATTGGATTAAAAAGTGAGACATCCCCAATGCAGAGGTAGGAGCAGCAGCACAGGCTCTGCTTTGGGTCCTGCAAGGAAAATTTGGATGTGGGTAATTTTTATCTCACATTTATAGACAAAAACACCGCCTGGGCTGTGGGTAAAACAGCATCAAAACTTTGTTAAACCCCCCCAAAAATAAACTTACTGCTGGGATGGAACTCCCCTCACACCTCAGGTATGAAAGACTTTTCTGTGCTCTTTGTTTTTTTTTTTTTTACTGGTTCAGTCATAAAAACTACATTTATTTTAAAAAGGTATTTACAAACTTTACAACAGTCAACACATTTAAAAAAAAAACAACCAACAAAAACAAGCATGAAAGTTTATACACCTTGCTTTACAGAGTTAGTGAGTTGGGTTCCCACAAGCTTCAAATTCTCCTGAATCCACAGCAAGGTTTATCAGGATTAAACCTTTATAACACCACAGTGAGAAATGATATTAATTAATACCATGTACCTGGATTTTGGAGCTGCTGAGGAACTTCCACCTCTGTTTAAAAATAAAAACCAGATGGGAGAAGCAGATTCTGGGAGTGCCAAACTGTCCTAAAAGGTGCTTTAATTAATGTTAATGGAGCAGAATCAGGTGAACCTCACGTGCCAGTGCAGGGAAATCACATTATTGTTTAATTTTGATTGGAAAAGCTCGCCCTGATACACCAGAGAATTTGGTCTGCAACAGTAAAAATGAGAGAGTTTTTAATTTAAAAATTGAAATTAAAAATCAAAATAAGGCTGCAGAAATGGGTTAGGAATGTTTTCCCTATATATATATATATATATATATATATAAATCAGTTACATTACAGATTTCAACTTATTATTTCCATTTACAACCCGAAGAATAAATAAGGAGAGAAAATCTGAGGAGAGGGGAGGGAAATCACTGCAAAGCCAACTGGCTGTGAGTCTGGAGCCAACCCTGGGCTGTCATTTATTCCACTCCCCAAAACCCCTGCCCATCCCTCATCCCATCATCCCCTGGAATGCCTCTTCCTGCCCTGGATGAGAGCTTGGAATGCCTTCCCAAAGAACTGAGCCCAGCACGAGCTGTTTTAATTAAAATGTCCAGCAAACGAGGGCTGGACATTTCTCCAGAGGGACAGAAAAATGAAAAAGCCTCCAAGACTGGAAGTTTGAACAGCAGGGCTGTGAAATGAGGATGAGGTTTGGTCTCCTGGATGTTTGACTGGGAGATTTGGCATTTAAAACCCTAAATTGGGTAAAAAAAACCTGATTTTTTTGGTTTGATTTGATTTCATTATGGACCATCCTGCTCTCATTTTACAGCCCTCTGGTTTAAAACACATTGGAGGCATTTTCAAGAGCAGCCAATTCACATGAAAAGATCATTCTTGTTCGAAAAACTAAGTAGAGACACCTTAAACTGTCTCTGAAAATTAAACCTCAGAACTCAGGCAGGGACTGGAGCAAAGAGCAAACACCTAAAAAAAAAAAATCAAGGCTCTGGTGGGATTTCTCATAAATGTGGGCTCTTAATTCCACTTAATTAAAATCAGTCAGGCCCCAGGCTTGGTCACACACTTAAATGCCCAAATGCCTTTAAAAACCTGAGAGTTAAATGAGGGTTTTTGGGGGGCTTCTGCCTGATCTCTCTCTCTTTTCTATTTCTTTCTCTCTCTCCACCTCACATTTACAGTTAAATCATAAATATAACATTGACTTTGGCACGTGGCCTTGCTTGCACCTCAATTCAGGCAGAGGCTCCTCCAATAATCAGATTTTAACAACACCTCCTGCACAAAAAGCAGCCAGAACCAAAACCTCCTCAAAGTTAAAGAGCAAAGTGGAAAGGGCATAAAGGGCAGTGAAAAACTCTTGCCAAGGTCAGAGCTCCTCCTTGTAAAGGAGTTTTTTGGGTTTTTTTTTGCATGGATCGGTTTCCTCCTCCAGGAAAAACCTGAATTAATGACAGGGGCTGTTAAAGATGAACTTCAGAAAGCTCTGCCCTCATCCTGCTGTTCTGCCTGGAGCAAAATTCTCCCAGGAAGGCAGAAAAGTTCTGGTTCAAGTGAAGTTTGGGAGGATCCTCGAGTTCCCCTGAGCAGCAGGAGCAGGAGGAGGAGGAGGAGGAAAGTGGTTTTAAAGGGGAGGAAGAAGTGGACAAAGACTGAAAGGCAAGAAACACCCCTGTGGTTTTCCAGTCAAGCAGTGTCTGTGTCCCAGAACACAACGAGGAGCTGACACCTCCTCCAGTGCTCCAGGGATGGGGGGGACCTGGCCAGGGTGTCCAGGAAGGTTTTCCAAGATTCCTTTGGGAAGCAGCGAGGCAGAGCCAGCTGTGAGTGTGTGCAGCAAACAGGCTGTGAATGGATGGGATGTGACTGCCCTGCAGCCTCTGAAACATCTCCAGCCTGGAGGGGATGGCAAGGAGGGGGGCTCTGGGATGAGGACAATCAGTCTGACAGAGCCAGCAGCTCCTGGAGTCACTCAGGAGTCACAGGAATGCAGGAGAACAGAAGAAAGGACAACTTCAGTCTGAACAAAACCCCTCCCTGGGCCTTCACTGGGTTGGCTTTTCCCTGAAAAACTTCCCTGAGGTTTAACAAACTTTTTTTTTTTTTTTCCAGTGGGAACCATTTCTGGCTGGAATGAAACCCATTTCAGTCAGGTGAGGTGCAGTGTGGCCTTCATAAAACCCCCAACCCAAGAGTTAATCCCATTTACTGCTGTGAGAAACATCCTCAGCAGGTTTTTAGTGGCTCCCCCCAACTTGTCCCAGATAACCAGAAGTTAAATGACAAGTTACAGTGAACAACTAAAATTATTTCCTGGAAGAGAAAGCCCGTGGCAAAATCTTCCTTAACAGTGATGACAAATTGACTCCCAACAGCCAAAGTTTTTATATAAAAAGCTCAGAAATTTGGATCCAAATTCCTCTTTGTGAGTTTTAAGAAGTCTTTGAACTCTCCAAGAAGTTTCAATCTAAACTTTGCAGTCAAAACTCTCATGTTTCCAGAATTCCACAGTGAAAGGGAACAAGAAGAAGTCGTTTTTTTGCCAATCCCTGGAAAACATCAGGGAAAAAGAACAGCCAGGACATGAACTGGGCAGTCCCAGAGGCAAAACCCTCTGCCTGAATGGGATAAAAGAGAATAATTCTTACCACTCAAGGAAATCTCCAACTGCTCTTGCTTTTCTGCAGCTTTGGGGTGATGTATAAAGACATGAAAACCTAAAATCATGTTGATTTTTCTCTATGCAAGTAGAGAGACATCCAGACAGAGCAGAGAATAAATAACTAAAGGAAAAATTAAAAAAACCTGGATCAAGGGAGGCTCTAAACCAAGGGGTAAGAACTGCCACAAATGGGGGCAGGGGGAAAAAAAAAAATTCTTTTTTTGTGTGTGAATTTGCCAGGCCAAAGAAAAGGTTTGAGGAGATGATCAGAGGTCAGGATGAAGAACTGGGTGTGCACATTCCATCCTCCCCAAATTGCTGGGATCATTCCAGCTCTGGTATCAGTGCCACTGGGACCAGTATAATCCTGGGACCAATGCAACTGGGACCAGTGCAGCCCCTGGGAAAGGTGCAGCTTCTCTTCATCTCCCACATCCACAGGAGAGACCTTTTATACTCCTTTAAAAAGCACAAAGATGAAGTTTTGTCCCCAGTCCAGGACAAGAGGAATGGACCAGGCAGGGGACAGAACTCAGGGAGGATCTCAAGTGCTCTGGGGGGTTAAATTAAAAACCAGTGAAATCCTGCCAAAGGACTGGGGAACTCCCCACACCTGACAGCTCAGGAGCTGCTGCTTCCCAGCAGGAATGGCTGGGATCTGCTCCACTGCATGGGATCTCAGCTCATCAGGGATCACAAACACAGCTAAAAGTCACGTGGAAACACTGCTGGACACATCTCCCACTGCTGAGCCTCCCCCTTGGGTCAGACCCCCCGGTGCAAATCACTCCTGGGGCACATTCACAGCGGGCAGGAGCTGCTGGAAGTGCAGCAGTGAGCAAACTCGGGGCACACAACAAGAATTCCAGCAGGGATTAGTGTCACAGGGCTTAGGGAACACAGTCCACAACAGTTCCTTTTGGTGTTTCCCCCGAGGAAAACTCCGAGGGAGCGAATGGAATGGCAGGAGGGACAAGGATGCACCGTGGGGGTTGGATCCTTCCTCACTGCAGCCCCTGCTCCGAGGACACAACGCTGGATTTCCTGGTTTTTGGGGGTGGAGGGGGAGGTTTGGCTTCCCTCCTGCTGGGCAGCGGTGGAGCAACCTGAGGAGGAGGAAAACACACAGAAAAATAAATCATTACTGGCACAGGGGGGGTGTTTTTGCTTCCCACCAGATGAGACATCCAAAGGGTCCCAACGCTCCTCTCGGGGCCAAATCTTTGGATTCAGCCTCCCAGCACCACGTGCAGTCCCTGACAGGGGCAAACAAGGACACATCCCCAGGAGCTGACAGGAGCAGATGTGTTTTGGTTGTTAAAATAAGCTTCTAAATAAATTTCAATCGATCCTGACCTGCAGCCCAACTTCCCCAGCTCTGTCCCAGCCTTTGTCTCTCAGTACAGTGGCCACAAACCCATCTCCTCCCACTTCCAAAAGTGCATTATTTTTATCTTTGCTGGCTTGATGAGCTGCACACCAAGCAGGGGCCAAAAGGATGTAAAAAAATGCTTCCAAATCAGAATGGCAATAAAAGGGGAGCAAGTGAAGCTCTAATCAAACAAGCCACATCCTGCCTGTCTGGCACAGGGGGCTTTGCAGGATGTTGCTTATTCTGGCAGAAAACTGCATTAGTAGGTTCCTTTTAGCTGCTTCTCTGCCTGCTTGAGGGGGCATCCTGTAAATAGATGAGATGTGAAAGGCCAGGTGAACCAGGAGCTTGTGTGGCCCCACCACTTCTCAGCCAAAACCCTTCAGAAAATGCTTTACAACCTCTCTTTGCAGAAGAGACAAATCCTTTTCCTTTGGCTGCAAGCCAAGGGCAGGGTTGCAAGCCAGGACATGTTAATTATTAGTTTCCTTACAAGGCTCAAGGGGAAGAGGCTCTTTTATTAATCCCCTGGAAAACAGCAGCTCCCACAGCACATCCTCGGGGCTGGAATATCTCTGCCAGTCACACCAGCACAGCCAAAATCCCAACCAAAGGAAGGGCAAAGCACAAAACCCCCTCCTCATCCCACACTTCCAAGGCTTTATGTTGCTGCCACATATCCCAATGGCATCCCTGAATTAAGGGATCAACTGTTTTCTCCTCTTCCTGTGCTGCCAGAGGTCAAATATTTATGAGGTGTGATCATTCTTTCCATTCTTTTGGGTCCCATTCCAGCTCATCTCACCCAGGTACTCCCCAAATCCTCTTTGCAAGCTGGGGATGACATTCATGCCTTTCAATTATAAAAGGTGCTGCTTAACAGGGCTTGGGGAGCCTCCATCCCCCTCAGATTATCCCCAAACCTCAGGTTATCCCCCCCACTTCTTTCTCAGGCCCTGTTTCACGCTGATCACGTCTGGGAAACTTTTCCATCACGGTGCTTGCTCGTTCTCACTATCTCTTCCCACCCCCACACACCGTTTTCCTGACCAAGGGCAACACAACTCCCACTTGGAAAAAAAAAAAACAACCCTGGAAAAAGGGACTTCACTCGACATCCTACTCCTGGAGCAAAAAAAAAAACCAAAAAAACCTTTTCTTTCTTTTGTGGTTTCAGGGAGTGAAGCAGTGAAATGATTAGACAAGACTCGAAGCAGCACCACCCTCGAAAAGCAGCTCGGAAAATTCCACCGGTGCCTCTTTCTCAAAAGCTGTTTTCCAAAAAAAAAAACCAAAAAAACCCAAGCAACCTCCAAAAAACGTCAGCTCTCATTTCCTCACCTCTGCAGAATTCCTGGGGTTGCTGTTCTCGTAGGGTTTGCTTTTGGGTGGAGGGGGGGGTGGGGTTGCCAACCCGTCAGCCTGCAGGGAGGGGAAACCTGAAAGCAACAACAATGATGAGAGAAGACACTGAAGTGAGTGGGAAAAAAAAAAAACACAACAAAAAAAGAGCAGGAAATGGGACTGATTCATCTAATATCTCCTGCTTTCCATCTGCCAGCAGCTCTCTGCTCCTTAGCAGCTAAACCTGAGTGGATCTGCTGGAGCCACAGTTGTGTCTCCCTCGAGTTCCAAATGCCCAGAAGAGCCTTTTCCCCTCCAGCAGATGGATGTGAGCTGATGTGAGACCTGCAGGGAGCTGCATCCATTAGCACATCTGCTGCCTCCAGCCCACAACTCCCTGCCTTTTAACTCCACCTGATGGAGGAGATGAGGACCAGAACTTCAGAAGGGTTCTGGCCCCCTCCTAAGGGCAATTAAAGCCCCTTGCTAAGTGGGAGAGCTGAGTGAGGGTTCAGGTTCCTCTCACGGATCTTTCTTCTGAGTATTCCTGACTTTCTGTTTCTGGTTGTCTCCTCACCCCTCCCATGAATTTTTTGGTTAAATCCCCTCCCAGCACTTTTATGCTGGATTGGTTCATTAATTACCTACACTGGATCCTGAATTTATATCCCCACACCAACTTCTGCCCCTTTAAGAAACTTTTGCACCAGCTGTTCACTTTGCTAAATCTTCAAGACAAATTCCACCTCTTGTGGGTGGAACTTCACCAGCTCTCTTTCCAAGCTGCAGAGCAAGTTCGACCAGAACTTTTTTTCCCCACGTGATGGGAGTTTGTTCATTAAATAACAAAAGCCCTCAGGGCTTGCCCAGGGTATTCAGGCATCGAGCTGATCAAAAAATACCACCTGGGATCGCTGGGGTTCCATCCTGTCATTTATCCTGACTTGATTTATCACCTGCACGTGATGTTCACCTTGAGGTTTAATTTACCTTCCACAAGTCAACGAATTCTGGAATGGTTTGGGTGGAAAGGGACCTTCAAATCCATCCCTTTCCACAGGCAGGGACACCTTCCACCAGCCCAGGTTGCTCCAAGCTGGCCTTGGACACTCCCAGGGATGGGGCAGCCACAGCTTCTCTGGGAATTCCATCCCAGCTCCTCCCCACCCTCACAGGGAAGGAATTCCTTCCCAATATCCCATCTAACCCTGCCCCCTCTGGCACTTTGAAGTTGTTCCCCCTTGTCCTGGCCCTACAGACCTCTGTAAAAAGTCTCTCTTCATTCAGCTCAGAGCCACTTTCTGTGACCTAATGCAGAGCATTTCCTCCCTCCCTCCTTCCCTCCCTCCCCAGCGTGGCCACCCCAGCAAATACAAACCAATTTTTAGCACTTACTCTGTGTCCTGGGGGTTTTGGGGGTGATGGGAGGTGGGCTGCGAGTCGAGTGCTGCAGTGAGGAGCCCTGGAGCAAAGTCAGTCTGTTGTCTCCCAGCTGGAGACTCTTTGGCCTTTGTGCTTTCCCTGAGGTGCCCTGCTTGGAACAAGGACAAACAAACCCATCAGAAGTCAGCCAGGCAACATCAGCCTGGTTTTAGTGGCCTCAGAGTAGAAATCTGGCAGGGCATCTTTCCAAGATGTAAAAAACTGAATTTCTGGGTGCAGGTCAGGGCTGCTGCTGGTGTCACCCAGCTCCTTGGGGTTGTAAACCCAGCCTATTTTAGGCTTTCCAGAGCAAATCCTTTGCATCTGGGACTCAGGAGAAATTCCAGTTCCTCCCACTGTCATGTGTGCCCTCTGTGCCCTTCACTGCACCCATCAGGCCACAGGAGTCCAGTGGCTGAATATCAGGGACCTTTTAAATATCAATCTCTTGGTTTACAGAGCAGGCTGTCACTTAAAAATGTAATTAAACTCACTGGGCTCTTCAGAGCTCAATTCTCCATCCCTGGGATTTCTCCATGCACAGAGGAGACTGAATATAAAACATTTAAAGCCCAAATCTGCTGGACACCCAGCAAGCCTCTGCTTCCCTCTGGCTTTTCAGCTCCAAAACAGCTCAGCCAAGAGCTGCACAAAAATCATGCGGTTTTTTTCCTCCCCAGTACCCATTGACACCATCCCAGCTCCCCTCTTAATAAACATCCTGCAGCCTCCAAGTGCTTGGCAGCAGCAGCACCACTCAGATTTGATGAGAGTTCCTGAAAATGCAGGACCTGCCCCTGCCAGATTCCGTTGGGAACTCCAGAGAGAGAAAGGGAAACGCAAGAATTCATGTTTTCTCATTATTTACACGGCCTGTGTTCAGTCAGATTAGTATCAATGCCTGGGTGCCCAATCCTCTCATCCTCTGACAGCCTTTGCATCCATCAGGATAACATTCCAAGGTTCTACAGCTTCACCTGTGGGCTGAAACTTATCCCTGAATCCCACTGCCAGCCCTCCTGCCCCACAGCTCCCAGATATTCCTCCTGTGGGGGGAGAGGTTGCCTTTCATCCCTCTCCTGCAACTAATCTGCTGCAGGAATAACCACTGAGCGGGACAGCAGGGATTGCTCCGAGCAAACCAGTCCTGCAGGGTGCTGAGAGCATCCCATAGGAACTCTGAGCACCAGTGGGGCAACTCAGCACCCCCAGGAAGCACCAGAGCCCTCCTGTTCCCACTCTGTCCCTCCAGCCAAGCTGCCCCTGGGGCCATGACGTGGATTTTCCACAGAAAAAAAAGAAAAAAAAGAAAAAAAAGCATGGCTCAGATGACCAAAGCTTTTGGTATTTGAACCCCTCCCAGTGTTTGGAGCAGTTCCCAACCAGCAGAGCGTGGCTGGAGGAGATGGGAACGCTCTGATCCTCCTGCTGGGGGTTTTGGTGTTGCTGTCAGCATTATTGCTTTACCATTCTGGAAGTTGTTTCTGTTTCTTGCTCCTTCTCCACGATAACCTGAGACTTGCTGATGCTCCACTCTTTCCTCTTGAGTTTGCTGATCCTGTTGTCGCCCTCGTCTTTCGCTGGCAGCTCCTCAGCTCTGGAGGATGTCGATATTCTTCTCTCCAAGAGAGGCTCCAGGATGGATCTGTGGCCCCAAAAGAGGGGAAAAAAACATGTGTCCATCAGGCCTTTCAAGGGCTGCTTGTTAAAGAGCTGCCATCTCTTGGTTTGCACGGGATTATTGGAGAAAACTGAACCATGAATGTGGGTTTTCCCCCAAAAATCCTGAGTATTGTATCTCAGGTCTAATGAGATCTGGAAAACCACATTATGCATAGCAAGTCCCCTAAACCCTCTGCTCTATCACAGATGTAAATTAAATGCACAGAGAGGTAAAGCCAGGGAGTGTTTCCATGTGTAGCAGCTCCAATTCCATGGATGCAGCTGCAAACAGGGGTGGAAACAAGTTCTGTGTTGGGACTTACCCACCCCCCTTTGCTGACCACACCAAAACAAACCTCTCACACCTCCTGCTTCCCTGGGAAAGCAGAGACAACCTGAAACACACCCTGGTCAGTGCCAGGCAGATGATTTGGGTGGTGGGTTGGACTCCCAGAATCGCCCCCATCCATGCCCCCATAAAATGGAGCAACATCAACGTCTCCAACCTAAAATCCTTGCAAGCTCAGGGGGTAAAAGCTCTCACTGACCCATCCGAGCCTGGCCTGGAGGAGGTGCTGTCAGACGAGGTGGAGGACGTGGAGACCACGGAGGAGGCCACAGAAGTGACCGAGAGCCTCCTGAGGGTGGAGGACATGATGTAGGGCAGCACCACGGAGCCCGACCTGCTGGGCTTCCTCTCGGTCAGGCAGGGCGGCTGCAGAGGCAAAAACCAGGGCTGAGAATCCACACACACCCCCTCCCGTTGTGGGGGGTTGGAAAAGGGAAGCTTGGCATGCTCTGGAGGCAAAAGGCAGGCTGGCTCACCAGGGTGATGACCCCGTACTGCTTCTCCACCTTCCTCCTGAGCTCCCTGAAGCAGCTGCTGAGTCGCTCGTGCAGCGGCTTCAGCTGCTCCGTCAGCTTCTCCCCGTGGATCCGGATCCCCTCGGCCAGCAGGGGCATCTGCAGGGGGAAAACCAAGTTCCACGGGCTCAAAAATATGGCCATTTTCCCCATTTACGTCCGTGGTGCCAAGGTCTGGTTGGAGCAACCCGGTCCAGTGGAAGGTGTCGAATAAGATGGGCTTTGAAGCGTCCCCCCACCCCCCCAATCCAAACCATTCCATGATTTTGCCTCTCCAAGGCAATTTTCACTGCCCTGAGGGTCAAACCACACCGATTCCAATGGTCACACCAGCAGGTCTGATGATTTCATCAAGAGGTCACAAGATATTTGGATCCTCGGGAGGGAAAAGCCCCCCCCACCCCTTGGGCAGATATTTCAGCACAAAGCACGTGGAATATTTTGGGCCATGATTATAGGATGCAGAGGTTTCCTTAAAATAAAAAAAGCCATTGTGCACTGCTCCAGGTTCTCTCTCTGAAGAAAAGAGGATGATGAGAAAACATCTGCCCTCCCAATCCTTCCCCAGTTCCGTACCTGGATGGCGATTTGTTGCTTCAGCAGCTCAATTTTCTCTTGATCTTCAGGATGTTCCTGAAGGTATTTCTCTGTGAAAAAGGCCTGAAAGCAAAGAGAAAAGATGACAAAGGGGACACAAACACCTCTCTGCTTTCCCAGGGGGAGATCCCTGTAATTCAGAAGCAGTTTGTTGCCATTATTCCTCCTATTATGCCAGATTTTGCCATCTCCCTGCCACCATGCTGAGGGAAAAGGAACCAGGGTTACTTGTTGAGAAACAGGGGGGAAAAAGGGCTTTTTTTGTTTAAAAAATAATGATTTTTTTAAAAGTGAAACACACATTTTAAGAAGTTACTTCACCAGAAAGGTCTTATTCGATTCCAGCTCCCTTCTCATGAACCAAGATTGATTTGAATAACCAAGGTTATTCAAGGATGTGCTGCAGTGTCCCACTGAAAAGGATCACAATTCCTGCTTGGAAATATTTAATTTTCTTTTTTTTTTTTTTAAATCCCTAATAATTTTTTAATTTGGCTTTGAAATGCAGCATCCCTGAACTATTTCAGTGGGTGTTTTTTTTTTTTTCCTTCTGTGTGCCATTAACTGGACTGTGTGGACAAGTGTTTATAGGGCTGGGGGATGATCCCAAAAAAGGAGGTGAGCCTGGGAAAGGGCTGCTGGGGAAGTCCCAGAGGAACTGTCTTGAAAGTGGTCAATTATTGCAAGAAGGAAGATGTTAAAAACGCAGACTTTGGCTTTTTGGCTCCAATGAAACAATTAAAACTCGAGATTTGAGCCGCCCACAAAAGCCAAATGTTCTGATCTCCAGCTGAAATAGGAAAATCTGAACCAGAAATGAGTATTTCCAGATGTGGTCACCCATACTTTGCGTTTCCTCGTTTCAACTGCCTTCCCACTCTCGTAATTCTAAACTCTCTGTCAACCTTAATTCATAAAATGGGAGGATCCAGGGCCAAATTCAGCCTGGCAAAGCGTGCAGCTCCTCTGGAGGGAGCAGAGTCAGACCCCAGATAAACCAGCCCCTCTCTCCCATTTCACTTGTGCACTTCCATTCCACGAGGCTGCCACACATCTGAGAACAATCAGGTGTGTTTTCATACCATCTCTTTAGTTTAGGGAAACAAGCACTAGATTTTTGTCACTGGGAATCAACAGCTTCAATTAAACATCACAAAAAAAGAAAGGACCTACACTGGGGTCAGCTGGATAAACCTGGGGGGGAAATACTGATTTTTTTTTTCCTGGATATTTGCTTGTTGCTACAAGACTCCACTGGAAAGGAGGACTGGGAGGGCTGGATCAACCCCCCCCCCCCCCCCATGGCAAATCAGAGCACTAAAACTGAACATTCCAAAGGTTTTCCACCCTGTAGGCAGTGGGAATCTCTGCTCTTTGTTCTTCTCTGCTCTCCTTTGAGCTCTGAACACACAGGACATGGGATGGAAACTCAGCTGAACCTCCCAGGTTTCAATCCAGGCCCTCAGCACTGCAGAGGTCACAGAACTGAGCTGCACATCAGAGGAACGTGGAATGCTTTGGGTTGGAAAGGATCCTCAGGATCAATGAAATCCCACGGGCAGGGACACCTCCCACTAAACCAGGATGCTCCAAGCTGGCCTTGGGCACTTCCAGGGATCCAGGGGCAGCCACAGCTTCTCTGGGCAAGCTGTGCCAGGGGCCTGTCCACCCATCCCAATATCCCATCCAACCCTGCCCTCTGGCAGTGGGAACCATTCCCTGTGTCCTGTCCCTCCATCCCTTGTCCCCAGTCCCTCTCCAGCTCTCCTGGAGCCCCTGGAAGGGACTCTCAGCTCTCCCTGGATCCTTCCCTTCTCCAGTTGATCCCCCCCATCTCTCCCAGCCTGTCCCAGAGCAGGGGGGGCTCCCCAAACGTGATCAGAACCTTCTCATAGTTGGTGTATCCGCCCATCACCGCTGGGTCCACGATGCCGTTGAGGAGCATGGACAGGGGGTGCACAGGGAGGCTCCTGTCCCACATGTGCTGCTGGACAATGTTGGTGATCTTCTCATTGGTCAGCTCCATGGTCTCTATGGCGTTCTCCAAGGGGCTGATCTCTTCCTGATGGAGAAAAAAAAAAACAACACCAAAAAACCAGAATAAACCATGTTAGAATAATCAAATAAAACATCCTTTCCTGGGAGGGTGGGGAGGGGCTGGGATGGGATTCCCAGAGAAGCTGCCCCTGGATCCCTGGAAGTGTCCAAGGCCAGGTTGGAGCAACCTGGGCTAGTGGAAAGTGTCCCTGCCCATGGCAGGGGGTGGAATGAGAAGCCCTTTAAGGTCCCTTCCAACCCAACCCATCCCAGGATTCCACCATTCTGTGATTTATTGCTCTCCACTGAACACAAAACTAAGGAACCGAAGTTGTGCCCCATCCAGTGGTGGAAGGACTGGCAATCCTAACAGTTCCAAGGGATTCCTGGAGGGATTGGAGGGCAGGAGATGCAGCCCCCCAGGCAGAACTCACCGTGGTGACCTGCTTGACCTCAAACCACTTGAGGATGCCTGGAAATGAATAGGCTGTGGTGTAGGTTGTCCTCTCTATCCACATGGTCTGCTCAGAGAAGGGAAACAACAACAAAAAAAAATAAAAAATGCCAAGGTGTAAGGAAAATCTTTGCAAAGATTGCAGTGCCTTTTTTTTCTCCTACATTTTAAAACCAAACTTCCCTGGCCACAGGTTGGGTGGGGGGGAGAAAAGTGACAGTTTTGGTCAAAACACCCCCAAGAAAACAAACAAAAGGCAAAGAACTCACAGCAAACTCATTGTCTGGGTCTTTCTCTCCTTTCCTGACCGGTCTGGAGTGTGTGAATTGCTGCACCTCGTTTGCTCTGTAGTAGCTGGAAAGAAGCAGAGGGAGTGCTGAGTTTCCTCACCTCCCACCCTCCTTGGCATAAATATTCAGCTCTTTATTCTCCCAGCAAAGTTTAAACTGGATATTAAGCAAATTTACACGGGGCACAAAGGCCTGGGCTCAAGTCAGTTGGGGAAAATACAAAGGGAATGTTGAGGGAAAAGGAAAATGAATTACTTCAGGATCTGTTCAGGAACAGGTTTATCTTTGTAATTAGGTGGCAGGTTCATCACAGGCTTTACAATAAAGCACTGCACATCTGAGCAGCTCCAGTTAAGGCTGAAAAACCAGGAATCCTTTTTGGCAAGACAGGGGAGGGAGAGAAACACCCTTCCTGTTGTCAGCAAGTGTCAGACCCTCCACAATTCCCTGCGCTCTTGTCGTGTTTGAAGGAAAATATTAATTCATCCCAAAGCCCGAAATTAAAACCAAGGCCTGCCTAACACAACAATGATCTGGGCACTCAAAAGGCTCCTCATCTTCTCAGAAGGTGTTTGGAGGAGCCTGAGAGGAACCTGTCCCAGATCCAAGCTGTGCAGCTGCTCCCCTTCCTGGTGGGGCTGTGCCAGAGACCCCGGAACCAAAACACCCCCGAACTTTCGGCGGAGTTCAGATCTGGATCCAAACCTTTGCAGTTCGGGTTCATCTCCAGCCAAAAAAACATCACAACAAGCACAAACAGATGCAAAGGAAGTAGCTGGAACAAAGCAGCAACAGAAGAGGTATTTTTGATACCAAGTTTGGTCTTGAGTGAGTTTTAATTTCCTCTGTGGAGTTTGGGCTTGGCAGGATTATTGCAAGGGAAGCATCTGGTATCACTGCTTGAGCTGGGCCTCTGTGCACAAGATTTTAAGGCCAAAATGGACCATCAGATGCTCCAGTCTGGCCTGTTCAACGCAGGCTACAAGCCCAGTAACTTGGTTTTTTTCCTGCTGTTCGTCTGCCAGGAGCAACCCTGACAGTGACTGGAGCCACGAGCAGGGATGGGAGGCATCTGCACCAGCTTGCACTTGGTCATGCTCACAATTAGGAGGCTCTGAAGCCCAGTGGGGTGCTGTGACACAGCCTGGAGCTCCACCAGCAGAGGGGCAAAATAATAAGAATGAAAAAAATAGTAAGAACGAAAAAACCTGTAATAATAAAACCCAGTAAGAATAAACCCAATAAGAATAAAAAACAAATAAGGGCTGTTCACCCAACAACTTTCACTGATATAATCACTCTGGCTATCTCTATTTTCCTGCCCAGTGCCTTCAAACTCCCCCCAGAGCAATAATCTTGCTTATTATTACTGGTGACCAATTCTAGGCAAGAAGCAGCTCCTGAACGTGCCCAAAATGCATCAGAACCAAAAGATACACTGTTTAGGAGAAGCTTTGATGTCTTCCCCTGGAGGGGCAGTGCTGGTCATCTTCTCAGCACTGGGGAACTGTGTCAGCAGCTTCAGGTTGAAATCCTCCCTCCGCTCGTACTCTTTGCCACGGTAGATGAAGATTTTATTCTGTGGGGAGGAGAGGAGGAAAAGGAATGAGAAGGAGCTTCTGGACACACCCAGAGCAGTCTGAGAAGTCTGGTTTATGTGAAGGGATGGTTTTTAGGCTCAACAGGTAGAAGAGGTGAGGGAAGAAACGGGTTGGAGTGAGAGCACAGCAAGGCCTGGCAAAGGGAAAATCAGATTTCTCTGCAGAATACACAGGGAATCAGAGAACAGTTTGAATTAGAAGGGATCCTTCAGTTGGAATGAAAAGGGATCCTTCAGTTGGAATGAAAAGGGATCCTTCAGTTGGAATCTCCCTGTGACCACACAGGAGTTTTCCCTGCCCCATTCCTGACTCCCTTCACTCCACCACCCAAATGTCCAGCCCTGGCAATTTTTGCTCTGCCAGCCCATGGCCAATTATTTCTCCAGCCTGTCCACTTGGCACTGGTGCTTCCTGGAAGGGAAGGATCCAAAAACATGCCCTGGAGGCAAAAGAAAGCCTTCCATGCCATTCCACCACAATTAACACTCTCCTCTTTCATGAAGTTTGGCTTCCACTGATGGCCAGAACTTCAAACAGCTCCAGCCTGAGAATGTAAACATTCCTGAATTTCCAGGAATATTTTCTGGCATGCCCATGGGACTCATTCATGTGCTGCCAATGCTCAGCACCTGCCTCAGACAAGAGGCACCTTTGCACTTTTGATTCTTCTGTGTGGGGTAAACTCTCACTTAATGGAATGATCTGAAAATCAGGCTGATCCAAGCTGAAAAGCTACAGGATAAACTCTTCCCAGGCTAAACATTTTCTGAGAGCAACAATCTCATGGCAGAGGGCACAAACACAAAAGGAAAATTCTCTTTAAATCCATTCAAGAACAAACCCTCTTGCAACACTCTATTTAACACCCATAATTTCATCTCTTACTTGTCCCTTTTTAGACACTGAAATGCTCTGAAATGCTTGAGGGATTTTAGATCTGTCAGCGACATTCGAAGGAAAAGGAGTTTGGCACTGAATTCTCTTGGAATCTGTGGAAAAGTTGGGACTTTTGGGGTCCCCAGCACTGCAGGAACCGAGTGCTGATGAACTCTTACCCGGAGGAAGGAGGGGAAACCCTGCCCATAGTAGCCAACAGCAAAGTACTCTGGCTGAGGCCTCATTGCCTTCATGATATTCTCATAAAAAGTAGCTCTTTTTTTCTGGAAAATAAAAAAAAAGGACACAAAACACCAACTTTTTCAGTCTGGAGGGCTCCAGGACACTGCCAGGCTGGAGCTCCCAGCAGCTCTCCCAGACAGAATGCACTTTACATCCTTTTTCATGCAGTCTCTCCTACTTGTCCACTGAGTTGATTAAATATTTGGTTTGTCTGGGACCAGAATCAGCTTCATTTCCTGGCTTGCAGACGTGAGAACAGTGGTTTTCAGGGTTCCAGAAGGATACTTGAAATCCTCAGCTACTGGAGAGCCAATTAAATATAAATATAAATATATTCTGAAATGGTGACAAATGTCAGAGAACTGGCAGGAATCGAACTGGGCAGATGATCCTCATGTGAAAGAACATAAAGACCATCTGGTTCCACCTTTAATTTTATCTAGTAAAAAATATTATTCAGAACCAAGAGGTTTCTGTAGCCCTGTGTTTTTACACAGCAGTTTTACCACAGAAACAACGAGGTGAGGAGATTCAGGGAGCCTGAAAACACACCTTACAAACGTTGTTTTATTTGATTTAACAGCAAGACTTCTAAACATCTGCCCCTGGTATTGCCATGCTAATCAGGAGGGCAAAACCTGCTTTAAAAACCCTATAAAAACATCATTCTGATATTAAACTTTACAAAGCCATGGTGGGTTATGTTGGTTTGTCTTTAATATAAATGTGTTTTTGGCTTGTCCTGCTCAACAATATTAATTTAAGCAGTTTGGGGAGTTGTGTTGGTTTGCCTCTAACATAAATGTATTTTAGGCTAATGCTGCTCAACATTAATTTAAGCAGTTTAGGGGTTATGTTGGTTAATTTAAGTGGTGAGGAGACTGCAGAAAAAGGAGGGGAAAAAAGAAAAAAAAAGTCTTACCAGGAGATTGCCAAGCCCCTCGTAATCAAAGACCTTGTTCTCATACATGTCAGCCAACTCCTTGCTCAGCTGGATGGCTTTTTCCCACATCTCCACCCGGGGTGAAGGGAGGCAGGAGGGGAAGAAGAAAAAGAGGACAAATAACATAAAAGACTGAGTTAAAAGCATCCATTACCACAGACAGGTGAACAGAAGTGCAGCTGATTTTCAGCCAGGCTTGTGCTTTCATGCCCTGCCAGCTTTCCCCCCTGTGATGTGCATTTTTGGCAGCAGTTGTCACAGTCACAACAAGAGCTGTTCATCTGTAGGTCTGAAAGGCATTGACACAGCGAGGTTTCCACTGCAATTCTGAGGGGGAAATCTGAGGCACAAGGGAGGTGCAAGGACAAGTCCAAACAGGGAAGAGAAGCCCAGGTGGTCTCTTCCTGCAGCAGCACTTCCAACAGGCTTTTCTGGCTTTGTCTCATTACAGAATCCAGGAATGGTTGGGCTGGAAGGGATCTTGAGGATCATTTAATTCCACCTTCCACTAGCCCAGGTTGCCCCAAACCTGCCCTTGGACACTTCCAGGGATCCACAGCTTCTCTGGGAATTCCATCCCAGCCCCTCACAACCCTCCCAGGGAAGAATTCCTTCCCATTATCCACCCTAAATCTCTCATCTTGCAGCTTCAATCCATCACAAGGAGACATCTGGCCCCACCTCTCCCAAGTGCAGCCACGCAGGATGGGGACCAGCAGACAAGCCAAAAACCTGACACCTCACCCAGGAAAAGAAGGAAAACACCCTTTCTTTTCTCTAATACCCAGTTATCCTCAGCAGGGTTGATTTTGCAGATGCTCCTCAACCCAACAAGTTAACAGAAGGTTCAAGTATCAGAATCCCACCTGCTGTCACCAACCTCAGCCAGTGACATCCACTGACCAGTGATTAAACACTAAATACAGCCTGAGGTCAATTTTAGAGCCAGTATTTGCTGTCACAGCAGTGTCAGACACTCACTTTGCCCCTGTCAAAGAAGGAGATGATTTCTTGGTAGAGTTTTTCCTTGAGCTCCTGCTGGGAGTAGACGTAGAAGCTGTCCCTCTGCATGAGGTGGGGGGCACAGGGCTTCTCAGACCACTGTTCAGAGGGGAGAAAGGAGGAAAAATCTGCTCATTTTCAGATGAATTAACCCTTACAGTGGCTCTTACAGCGGTGCATCCAGGACAAATCACCATCAGTGCAAAGGAAGCTTTGCAGTGACACAAGCTGAGGCATTTTCTCCCAGCTCCCAATTATTAATCATTGATATTAATAACGTTTCATTTTTTTCACTGAACTGCTGTGCAACTGGAAAAATTCACGGGGCTCCTCCAGGACCTTTGGGATGCAAAGTCCCGTTAAAAAAAGAGGGGAAAAAAAGAATTGTGTAATCTGAGCTGTTTAAAAACCCCAAACCCTGGCAGTGGGAATTCAAAGTGGGCTTATGGGGCTACCTGGAGCAGCTCTGCATGGAGCAGCAGGGTGTAAGCTGCCTCTGTGAAGTTCTCACAGTCCGTGTGCAGGTCCCGGAGTTTGTAGAGGTACCTGGAGGAAGGAAAAGCTGCTGGGCCTGGGTGGGAAGGAACCCATGGACAGGACATCAAGGGATTGATGTCCTCTGGGCAGGATTCTGGAGGGGAACAACCTACCTGATGTAAATGTCCTCTCGCTTCTTCTCCTTGTAGAAGTTCTGCCAACGGTGGGAAAAGTCAAATTTACAATGTAAAGCACCATAACCACCCCCAGACAAGCAGCTTGAGCATCAGTTTTAGATGTTTTAAGGATCTCTAGTGCCATTTTGGCTGCTCAGGTGTATTTATCCCTGGTTTAGATGTTTTAAAGATCTTTGCTGTCATTTTGGCTGCTTAGGTGTATATAAATATATATATATATATCCCTGTAACCATCCTTTTAATACAAGGTGGGGTCACAATCACCTCCAGAAAAGGGGTAAATCATATAAAGTGACTTGTCCAGAGCTCTTGGCAGTAGAACAGGGACCCAAACTGTCAACTAGGCATCTTTCCTGCCTGTATTTCAGGGCTCCAGATCATCCTTTGGACAAGGATCAGCCCCATCACTCGATTTTGGACCGTCCATCTTTCCACGCTCACAGCTTGAGAGCCCACCATTAACCACAACTGGCCCAAAGAATGAATCAAACGACTAAAAACCAATCCCTTCAGGATCCCCCCAAACAAAACCAACTCCTTCAGGATCCCCAGAAGCTCCCAGGCCCAGCCTATCCCTCTCCCCCTACCAGCAAGTTGACGGTGCAGCTCATGCGGTTCTCCTTGCTCTCGTCGTGCATGATGGTCCTGTAGTCCAGCAGGTTCTCCAGCAGGCTGCTGACCAGCAGGGCAAACACCTCCCCGGGGGCAGCCAGGTATTTGTGCTTCCTGCAGTGCTCCAGGAGCCTGCAGGGACAGCCAGAGCCAGCAGGGAATGCTCAGTTATGGTGGTAAATCCAATTTCGGGGTCAGCGCTGAACCCACCCCACCCTGAGAGACCCAGCTCAAAACGTGACTTGCTGAGCAATAACAGTCAAAATCTGGAATTTTGATTTCACTCTGAGCCTGCTCTTCTCAAGCTTTTCCACTTTGGCACCTGGGTGTGAGTTTTGACCTCCCAGTTGAGGGCAGTTGTGTGAGCTGCTGAATAAACCCATCATTTTCGGGCACTGCACTATCTCCCTCCTCCCTGGAGCAATGAATTAGGGTCTCTCTGCATGAGAAAAACAGCCCAATAAACTGTAAATAAAGTTCTGGATAAAACTCACAGCTTCTCCAGCAGGATCTTGTACTGCTCATCTCCTCTGCCACCCTCCACCTCCTGGTCCAGCCTGGTGATCAGCTCGTTTTCAAACTGCAAAGGTAAAAAAAACCAAAAAACCCACAATTCAATAAAAAGCCACTTCCCAGGGTGCCAGAACCAAGTCCTGGGGGACCATCAACACCCTGTGATGTGCAGGGCAAGGAAAAAGTCTCACTTTTAACTGTTCCCTTTATATAAATACATATTTTGTACATTTTTTAATGTCTATTTATACATAATATATAAACACCACTGGGATGGAAAACCCATTGTCTGCAGCACGACTGCAGTGTCCCCACCTGCCAATTGAGGTGGGGATGTCTGGAATTCCCAGGGGAAAGCTGGAAGAGTAAATCCTTAAAAACTGCAGTGAAAACCTCAACCTTATATTTACTAATATTTACAGCCCAAATTGTGTCTGGGGAAAATTTATATTGTTATTATAAAGGTGAATTAATAGACATTGGTTTTTTAGCCTACTATTTTAAGGCCCCCAAATTGCTTCCCAATTTAGATGTGTAGATACTCCTTATATTGTACATATTATACTTCACCTATATTGTATTATATTGCATATCTTGTATTTTCTTGCATTCCACATGTACAGATATCGCATATTTGGGATATCCCCTTACCATGTGGAAGTTCCTGTTCCCACTGAAGTTGAACTCGCACTGCATCATGTCAAAGAAGATGGGAATTGTGGCTTTCCTGAGCTCAGGCTCTGGCACCAGGGTGACCTCCAGGATCGGCCCCACCATGGCTGGAATGAATTTTATCTTGTGGGGACCTGCAGGAAAAGCCCAAGTCAGACACAGCCAACTGTTTAAGCATATTGTAAAGAGGATGAAGCACAAAAACAGCGCTCAGAATGTGTGTTTTATGTGCTTAATGGCTGCTTAAAGCAGAATTAACCCCACCACAGCCCCACAAATCAGCAACAGTCCAGAAAACAATTGAGCTGGGTTGCAAATCACATCTCTGAAAAATCCCACTTTACAGGGCAGAAAACCCTTTATAGGCAATCTAAGCCATTATCTCAGCAGCTAAAATGAGGAAAAGAAAATAAAAATCAGCTTTTGGATGTTGTTCCCGGCAAAAGGAAAAGGGATTTTCGTGTGCTCAAAGTGCATTTCCCCACATTAAACACGAGCAGCTTCTCTTAAAAGAAATAAAGGATTTGAAACCCAGGCTTGAGAGTTTTAAATAAAGTTTATTCTTTGGCTGGAACTCACCCAGGTTGTACCACATATCCCTTATCTTGAAGCCAATTTCTTTCCTCATGTCCCCATACCTAGAAAAAGGGATTAAAAGGGCAGAGATGACAAAATTTGGAGTTACCTGAAGGATTTCCTGGCAAGCCTACAAATGGTCATTGTGACAGGGGACTGCAGAGTTGTGAGGGCAGAATGCAATTAATCCCACCCCGAATTTCGGGGTGTTTGGTGTTTTTCCCCTAAAGCTTTCACTGCTGACATGGAGAAAATGCATCAAGGTTTAATTATCAGGCTTCTTCAAGCAGGAAAAAGGTGGCAAACTGTGGGTGCCCTAATAAATCCCGTGCCAAGAACCTCAAAGGTATTTAGGGACTCGATTCTAAATAAATGAAGAAATGCGGAGTAAAAATGGGGAGATTTATCCCTACTTTTTCAGAAAAACCAAAGGAATAAATCCCCTCCTGAATTAAAACACTTCCCTGGCCCTGAGGGTTCAGGGGGGGACGTCTGGGAGTGGCACAAAATGAAACCCAAAAACAAGTCAGGCCAGGTTTAAGATGTGAACTCACTTCTTGATGATCTTGCTGCGCTTGGCCTGGGAGAAAGTCTCCAACTGCAGGGACTCATGAGTCAGGAAAGCCACTGCCAAGTGGAAGAAGTTATTCCAGAGCTGGGGAAGAGAAACTAAATAAAATAGGGGCTAAAATAAACCTGGAAAAGGCAAAGGAAAAGCAGCAACCAGCACGACAGGGGCTGGCACAGCCCCCAAATGCTGCTAGTGACCTCCAGGAGGAAGAAAAATCAACATTGTGAATGAACTGTGGAATGAACTCGTTAATAATGGTAATAATGTTAATTGTGGGATTTATTTGGTCTGGTCTGGGGGCCCCAAGAAAACCCCAGGGGAAATTACCTGGAGCTCAAAACCTTTCTGATCCAGAAAGGCCTGGTTGAGGACAGAGGTGAATTGATTCACTGCCCTGAGGAAAACCCTGGAAAAGATAAAATCATGGATGAGAGGTGGCTCTTGAAATTAAAGAAATGGCATTGCAGCTCTGGGTTTGTAAGTCCAGGAACAGATGCTCCCAAAGAAGGCAGGAGTTCCTCTAGAATGAATCTCTTCCACCTCTTGCCCAGTAGAGGAACATTCAGGGAAAGTTATTCCTTGGTTTTGTGGCCTCAATTCCCACCAACCAGGGCAGGTTCAGGTTGGATATCAGGGGATGTTTGTTCACTGACAGGGTGGTGAAACATTGTCCAGCTCTGGCTTTAGGTTTGCCATGGGATCCCCCCCAGAACTGGCACCAAAAAGTAATTTTTGGTTTACTGGCTGTGATTTATTGCCACTCTCCAACCGGATGAAAGACCCCCTGGTTTGTGAGAGAGATTTCCAGTCCCATCAGCAGAAACGCCCAGGAAGCACAACTCACTGAAATCTGATTTAAATCACCCAGAAAACGATTAAAGAAAATAGACCAGCTTGTGTGAGTCCTTTCAGAACCACAAAGGGCTCCAAAGCAAGACTTCAAATGTATATATATAAATAAATATATAAATAAATATATAAATAAATATATAAGTAAATATTTACCTGCTCTGCATCATGTTCATGACCATCCAGTCAGCTGCATACACGTTTTTGCCAATCAGATCCTTAAACATAATGAATGTTTCCATCAGGAAGTCCTGTGGCAGAAACAAAACCCAGAGCCCATCAGGCTGCAGAGATTTTTTTTTTTTTTAATCCACATAAAAACCCAAGGAAGTGCAAACATTTGCAAGTCCATTGATTGACAATCAATACCCAGCTCCCCCCCTCCAAGAAGAATCTCTCATTGTGTGGGTATCTTCCAATAACTGAATTATTTCTGACAGCCCATCCACTCAGTGACAAAAGGAGAAATAAGCTGAGCTGTTTAATTAATTCTGTCTTTACTGGTTTGAATTAGGCCGTGTTGGGGGCAGTCCTGGTGCACAAGATGGATTGAAAAGCAAAACCTCCATGCAGGATCCTCTGTTTTACCTGAATTATATCTAAATTACATCGAAATTACAATGTATTTACTAATAAATTTTACTAGTTAAGTCTTTTCTGGTCCAGTTTAAGAAGGACACCTAAAGACAGGCAGTGGGCATGATGTCAGACACATGATTTATTGTCCAAAAGACACTTTTTATGTTCTCCAAACAAGACTTAAGACTTGGGCAAGGCAAGGTTGAACTGTGGAATGAGAAAAAAAAAAAAGCAAAAAGAAGAGAGAGGAGCTAAAGAAGGGAACATCAAGAATATTGATCTCTATATTGTGGTCTGAAATCAATTCTGGTCTCCACAACGACACCACATCAGCATTAAAAATGAGAGGGACACAAAGGAGGTCACAGGAAAAAACACCCCCCTTGAAACCACCCGCAGGAAAAAAAAAATCTGAACAGTTTGCTCAGACAAAACTGGCAAGTGATGGAGAGAGAGAAATGGGCTTCTGGTGCTGCCTCAGTAAAAATCCTTCAGGCACTGTTAAATCAGGGCCTGATGGAAAGGTTTGGGCTTGACAAGAGGGCACCTTGAAGAGATGAATTAACTCCTACCAGTGTTAAACCACGATGCAAAGCAGGGCTGCAAATGCCAATAAAATGCCAACAAAAGCCACCACCAAACAACAAGAATGAAGCCAATTATTGCAGTGAAACAAAATGTTCTGCTGGCATGAACAGCTGCAACACCAGCAAAAAGGGGGGGTTTGCTTGGTAGATTTAGGGATGGGTAAAAATTAGATTAGAAATTGGGATTTTTCAATCAGTGTCTTGTTTAAACCCAGCCCTGCTCGTGGCAGGGGGGTTGGAACAAGATGATCTTTAAGGTCTCTTCCCACCCAAACTATTCCATGATGCTGTTCTGGAATTCTCAATGATGAGCAGGTAGTTTTAATAATTACATTAATAAGAATAAGAATAAGAATAAGAATAAGAATAAGAATAAGAATAAGAATAAGAATAAGAATAAGAATAAGAATAAGAATAAGAATAAGAATTTCACCCTCCTGATAATGGCTTTGATTCTGGTTTCTTCCTCCACCAAAGTGATTTGGGTGAGAGAAAAAGCAGCTCTGAGCCCACAGGAAGGGAGAGTGACCTGTAGATGGCTGTGTTGCTCAACAGATGGAAAGCAACTCGTGAACTGCACAGGGAAAGGGATTCTCTTGGCTTCCAAAATGAACTACAAAACCTTCCTGAGGGGTTTGACACAGGCAGAACACAACCCCAGCTGGTATTTCAATAACCAAGCACCTCCCAGTTGCAAAACAAAGAAATAAGGGGGCAAAAAAGCCACGGGAGTTGCTGTGTGGTGCACCAGGGATTGCTCTAATGCTGGTTCTGACCATTTTGGGGAGTCTGGAGAAAAATCTGGGCACAGCTGGTTGTTTTAAGGGCCTCAAAAAAACAAAAAGCTGATGTTTCACCTGGTTTCATATTGAAAGTCTTTGGGGATGTGAATTGTACACAATTGTTGCTGTTTTGGGAATTATCTGCAGTGCTGGCCATTAAAGCAAGACTGAAGGATTTAATTAAACTTTAGAGGAGGGGGAAGAGGTGATGAGAAAAGGAGCACAAAGAGAGACAGTGAGAGAGGGGGAAATGCTTTTCCTTTCCATCTCCACTCCCTTTCCTGGTTCCTGACTTAATCAGTCATTACACACGTTTTTCTCTCCATGCCACAAATGCTGCTCTTGGGCTCTACTGAGTCAACACCACCCAAGAATAAATCCCCAAGGGCTGTGGCATCAGGAGCCCAGGACTCACTGCTGATGGATGTGGTTTTATCGAGCCCAGGACTCACTGCTGATGGATGTGGTTTAATCAGCCCAAACCCCACACAGCAGCTTGGAGTGACCTTTCAGAAGCAGAGCCTGGACTGAGCCAATTCCCCAGCCAGGCTGACTTACAATGATGTCCTGCCTGGTTTTGAAAGTGCTGATGTAATGGCTGTAATGGCAATCATCCATCTGCCTCAGGATGGCTGTCATGCAGGCCACGAAAATACCCTGGAATGGGAGAAACAAAACCCTGGGTTACTCTCCTGTGTGAAGCACTGGAGGCTCTAAGAGTTCTCAGAGTGACCTCATCAAGCACCACTGAGCACAGTCCTGCATCATCCAAGTCCAATTCTCTGATTTTCAGTATCTTTTCCAACCTAATTCTCTGATTTTCAGTATCTTTTCCAACCTGATTCTCTGATTTTCAGTATCTTTTCCAACCTGATTCTCTGATTTTCAGTATCTTTTCCAACCTGATTCTCTGATTTTCAGTATCTTTTCCAACCTAATTCTCTGATTTTCAGGTTTGCCATGGCCAGCTGCGATTCCCACGGGTGACTTACTGACATGACTAGAAAGTTATCAAAAATATATTCCCAGCTCTTGATTTTTTGTCCATCTTTCTGGGCATGAAAGACAAGGAAAATTAAACCACTCCAAGTGCTTACACCTTCCAAGATATGTCAGAAATGCCCCTTGGGGATGTGTCAATCCTATTCAGCCAAGGTGATAAAAGAGCATTTTTTTCACCCCGGCCTCAGAAAACCACCCAAAGTGGCACAGAAGCCCTGCAGGGAAGGGCAAGATGATCTCATAAATCACTGCTACACGCTGGAACCTCCCAGGGGGGTGAATTCCACTCTGAAAAAAGGGGTGAACGTGGGAAAAGTCAAAGGCTCTCACGATGTGAGGGGACTGTCGGCTCATCCCGATCACCGTGCGGTTGATCCTCCTCAGCAGGCGCTCCATGATCAGCTGGATGTGGAGAGCTGTGGGGCCCTGGGGACGTGCAACAAGGAAAATCAGAGACCAGTCTTTTCCCAGCAACTCACAATCCACGTCCACGTGGGCAGAGCCATGATCCTCGTGCCCATTTCACAGAAACCAAACACTTCCATGACTTGCTCCAAATTACTCAGCAAGCCACCAGAAGAGCTGGGATAGCATTTTGGTCCCTAGAAAGGGAAGTAATGGCTTTTAGTACTGTGTGATAATGACTGATTCAACCTTTCCTGCCTCCTTTTTGGACACAGCTAAAAAAAAATAACTGCGGTTCTACAAAGAACTGCCCAGCAGTGCAACACCATTTCTGTAAACATCACAACTTCCTAATGCTTTAAAGCATCAGTTGAGGTGATTTTTTTTTTTTTTTTAACCACAGCCACTCCAAAGAAGAAGTGGCACCCTTGGGGAGTTCATGCTCACCACATCTTTCCTGTCCAGCACTTCCAGAACGCTGCTCAGCAGAAGGGAACTGGCCTCGTGGTCAGGCCTGTGGGAATTGTCATCCAGCTGCCCACTCAGCTGGTCGATCAGCAGGGGCAGAAGGGCATCTCTGCATTCTGAAAAAGGAGACAGAGACAGCACCACGTCATGTTGGCCTCAGGAAGACCCCTCAGCATTCAGGGTACTCTGGAACCACACAGGAGTTTTCTGCTCCCAGCTTCACACTGGACACCAGAACATGTTTAAAGCCACTTGAGTTACAACCAGCAGATGAGAGGGTCATAAATAACCTGTAATTAGAATCATGGAATGGACCTTAATGATCATCCAGTTCCACTCTCTGCTGTGGGCAGGGACACCTTCCATTAGCCCAGGTTGCTCCAACCTGGCCCTGGACAGGGCTGGGGCAGCCACAGCTCCTCTGGGCAACCTGTGCCCAGAGAATTTCTCCCCAATAACCCATCTAAACATTCCTCTCATTTCTAAATTATATCCATTGCATCAAACAGCAAACCCAATCTCTGCCTCTTTCTAAACCCACAACATTGGGAACTGAAGAGCCAAACCCCACTGCAGTTCTCCCACAGCAAGGGATATTTCCAAAGATGGATTTCATGGTGGATTAGCACCCTGACATGGGAACTTGCAGGGCATTTCTGTTTTTAAGGCTGTGTGGCCCCATGGAGAATCCATGGACTTCCCTGTGCCACTCACCTGCCTGCCTGAACAGATCACTCTCCACGATCTTGGTCAGGCAGTTCAGCTTCTGGCGCACGAGCTGGTTGTCAGGAATGCTCTGGATGAACTTGCTGAAGAGGACACTGGAGTGCAAACCACAGAGGGAACAGATGGTCAGCACTTCCACCCAGTGCCACCCCATCCTGATCACAGAATCCTGGGATGGTTGGGGTTAGAAGGAACCCTAAAAATCATCCCATTCCACCCCCTGCCACGGGCAGGGACACCTTCCACTAGTCCAGGTTGCTCCAAGCTGGCCTTGGACACTTCCAGGGATCCAGGGGCAGCCACAGCTCCTCTGGGAATTCCATCCCAGGCTTTTATTCCCAGGCAGACCAGACACATCACAGAGAATTTCTACACAGGCAACACTCTCTGCCCTCCAGTGCCAGCACCAGAGGATCACACTTGCTTTCATAAAAAATAAAAGCAGATTTTTGCAAAGACTCAGCAGCCCAAACTGCTGAAAGTTGAGACATGTACAACAACAGCAGAAGCACTTCCTTCCAGATGCCCCTTTCATCGAGAGTGATGACTCATTTCAGTCTGAGATTCCATTAAATTAAATTCCATGCACATTTGCTGTCTGTCTGCTGCTTCCAAGCAAATTATTTGTGTCAGCACAAGGAGACAGGGATGGGCAGTTCTGGGCAAGGCTGTGAATGAACACACAGGATCCCAGGATGGTTTGGGATGGAAGGGGCCTTAAAGATCATCCCATTCCACCCCCTGCCATGGGCAGGGACACCTTCCACTAGCCCAGGTTGCTGTTTTTAAAGTGAAGTGTCCAAAATTCTTCCCACCCAGTTGAGCTGGGTTTAGAGGACAAACAAAATTAATATCAGTTACCTGAGCTCAACGGGGTCAAACACCAGTTTGACATCATTTATGATGCTTGGCAAATACTTCAGAGCTGCCCCCTGCAAGAAAAGAAAAGCCCAAGGATATAAAACAGTCGTGGCACATCTAGTTTTTGTCCAGAGCAAATGTGGGGGCAACTGCAGGGAAATGGCTTAGGGTCAAATTTCTGCTTTCAAATAGCCCCCAGCAACCCCACACGTGCAGTGCAGAGACAAATCCTTTTCTCAGGTGCTCTTCTCTTCAGGAGATGCTGAAGGGATGATGCTCTTCTTATTTGATAAATTTTTGGATTTAAATATCCCCTTCCTGCCACACCCAGCTCATCAAATCAGACATTCAGAGGGGGGACTCTCCTTGAAGGGGTTTTACATTCCTCAAAGCCCGTTCCCCTCCTCTGGCCCAGCTCCCTCCCAGCTGCAGGGAGTTAATCTAATCAAAGATATTACTTTTATTACTTCTGCCTGCAGATCTTGCTCACCTTGATCTTCACAGCCTCCTCCAGGGGCCGGTCCATGAGGACGTTGAAGGACAGGAAGAGCTGGCGAATGGCATCGTTGAATTCATTCCCATCCTCGCTCTTCCCATAAACACTACAAAGAACAGGCACATAAACCCTGGATTAACAGTGCCAGAGCAGCTGAAATGGGATTTTATCATCTGCAACATCATCTCAGTGCAATCTCCTTCCACAGGCACGTGAGGGGACAATCAGTGTTGGGGCTTCTTGCAGTGATTTCCTGCTGGAATCCCTTATGATGGAAAAACTCCACTTTTTAAGCTGCCACTGCAGCAAATTCTGCTTGGGCTCCAACAATAAAGGCATTCAACAAAGAAAAAGCCAGAATGAATATGGCTAAAGGACTCCACCCTACAGGATTCACTGCAAATCTCTGACAAGATGTTCCGAGGCTCCAGTAAAACCAGTGCCATTCACCACACCCCAACTGGACCAGGTGCCACCCTCACCCCACCTGAGTGTTTGCTGTGTGTGTGTCTGTTTAACCTAAAGTTCCTTAAAATGAGGAAGTCATTCCATGTTTTCCTTTTTAAAATAACTACTGGGCTCCTTTTCAGCTCCCTGCACTCTCGGGGGTGAGTAGAGGATTCTCCTCTTCAAATGGGATATTCCAATTTTTGCTTTTTTTCCAGCTGTAGGCAAAAGGCAGGAAGGTCCCCTTAGTGAATAAGGGATAAAGATAAGGTGAAGAACAGGGGCTGAGTGGAAGAGCTCCAAGAGGAGCCCCCAGGATGGCAGTGCTTGGGCTCTCACCTCAGGTACAGCACCCGGGACTGGACGATGAACCTGAACAGGTACTTGAGGGCTTTCAGGGCAGCAAAGAGCAGCTCTGTCTTGCTGGAGTCCTCAGCATTCCCCACGTAGCAGTTCAGCACTTTGGTGAGCTTCCTTTGGAAATAAAGCACACAAAAGGAGAACTAGCACAGACACAGTTCAGTTCCTGTCCAAGTCCAGCTTCCTCATTCCAGAGGGGAACTACAGACCAAGGGACAGATAACGGAGGTTCCTGCTCACACCCCATTTCCTCCTGAAATCTCTGCCTTCATGGGATGCCAGCTTTTCATAACCACTTCATGAATTCCCACAGAGTCTACAAATCTGGCTGCCAATCCCACCTTCTTCATCTGCTTTTCTTCTTCCCTAAAAATGAGCTGGAAAACCCATTCCTACCAGAGGTGACTGGCAACTTCTCCCTGGGTTATCAGTCTCAAGTGTGAGGCACAAAGCCCTCCTGAAGCAATTCTGAGCTGCAGATAAGTGGCATAAACACAATATGTGTATTTTTTAATCAAATCTCTGCCACATCAGAAGATCAGGATCCTCCCTGAGCGCCAGGGCTGTGAAAATTCAGGCAAAATCCCCTTCATTAATCAACTCCCAGCACCCAAAGTAGTGTGAGAGTGGCAGCCAATCTCTTGCTGCTCTATCTGCCACCCTGCCAGCACCCAATTCCCACTCTTTTTCCCAGTTCTGGCATGTGGAACACACGAAGGATGTTATGGAATACAGAAATTTTTACAGGGTATAAAAAGTAACTACAGGTTGCCTTTCTCTCCTGTGAAAGCAGAGAAAAATGGGATGGGAATCTCTGGGCTCTGCTGCTTTTATCACATCACCATCACCAAAAACTATCTAACAAACACCACCATTACCAGAATTAAAGACTGATCACATCCCATGCTGTCAGCCTGGGGTGCCAATACTCACACATATGCCAGGGTGGCACTGAAGTGCTTGTAAATGTAAGTCTCGAGTACAGCGTTGAAATGCTGGAACTTGATGTCTCCAATCAAAGAAATAATAAATACCTGCCAAGAGTTCCGAAGGAAACACATGTACAGAGCTGCACAGCCTCCAACTCCAACATTACTCAGTGCATTTATAGGTTTGGGTTGTTTTCCTAACAGCATTAATGCCACAGAGAGTGTTAGTGATGTTCTAAGAGTCACTAAACACTGGGTGTATTTATTTAGTTATTACTATTTTCATTGTGTGTGTTTCAGTCCTGTTTCAGCTCTGAAAATGCCTTTAAGAAGTGCTTAAATGTAATTTATTAACACAGCAAAACACCAGTTGCTCATCTAAAGGCATCACCAGCACCAGGCTGAACATGTGGCTGGACACAAATACTCTAAATCCCCAAAAGATTCACTCACCAGGGCATCAAACACAAGGAAGTCATAGGTTTCATTTTCTGACATCTCCATCATGATGTTAAAAAGTGCATCCAGGGTGTCTGGCAAAAACTAGAGGAGGGGGGGAAAAAAATAGAACAGTAAAAAAAATAATAGTGAATAGCAGTAAAATAACAAGGAGGCTCAAAAAACTGCCCAGGTACCTTCACAATTTCCCCTCCTTCCACCTCCATGAGCTTCCTGAGGTTGTGGGCGATGTTCTGCGAGTTGGAGCGCCAGTTCAGCAAACCCAGCAGGTCAACTGGCAAGGGCACAACAGCACAGCAATTAGCAAATTGCAACAGCTCAGCTGACTTCGAGTCTGGAGGGTTATTTTTAGAAGCAGGGAAGAAGGAAAAGTCACCCCTGATGAACAGAACGTTACCCTGAGGTGGTGCTTTTGTCCTGGCAAGGAAGGGGAGTTTTGCTGTAAATGGAAACCTTGGTGCACGAGGCATTTGAGGGCAATTCTGCAGGTTTCTCATTCACCCAGGGGAGGTGTCTCAAGCCAGGAATTTTATTGGAGTGTGTGATTTAGCCCAAGAGCCTTCCAGAGTTACTGGAGGTCTCCTATCACACGCTGCACTCATTCCCAACTCCACACCCCTTCATTCTGCCCCACCTTGGCAGCAGGAAAAGCAGATTTAATGTTCAACAGCATCCTGGAGAGCTCAGTTCTAACTGCTACTCCCTTCAACAGCAGAGGAGGGAAGATAATTAATCTTAAACATTCATAATTCTGGGAAAACACACACACTGTCACTGGGAGGTGCCATTTCTCCACAAGGATTTAACAAGGGGAGTTTGGACACAACATTCATGGGATGTGGCTGCAGACACCTCTGTAGCTTGTACTGGCAGTGTGATGCCACCAACACTGGGACAGGGCTGCCACTGACACCCAAACCAGCAAAATTAGAGCTCAAGGACTGTGCCCACCCATCCTGCAATGCCAGAACACACCATTCTGGGTCAGCTTGGTGGAGCAGATCACGGTGGCAATCTGGAAGCTGTCCTTTGTGCTGTCTTTCGTGGGGGTGAAGTTGGCCAGATGGTGCAGGTTCTTCCCTGGGGGAGTCTCCCTCTCCTCCATCTCCGTTTTGGTGCAGGGAAGACTCAAGTAGCTTTTGGCATCTTCCATTTTCTTGTTGTCACCCTGGTCGGTTGAAGGCAGCAGAGAGAGAAGGGTTTTATCTCCCACTGAGCACACTCATCTGAGCTCTGGCACTTCTCATCTGCAGCCAGACTTCCACACAGTGATGGACAGAATGGATCTGAAGCACTTTTTAACCCCTGGAATTGTTTGGGCCTCTCACTTCAGGGAGTGAGTTGCCCATGCAGCCAAAGGACTGATATTTTCAGAGATCCAAACCACAGAGTTTAGGAAGGGTCTCCCTTCACCACCCACACACTTTACAGCTGGGAAAATCAGCCAAGAGAGTGTTTTGCTCATTTAAACAAGAGGCAAGAGTGCAGATGCCCAGGTTACCTTGTAAACAATCAGATTGTGTTTGCCATCCTGCAGCGTTGTTCCATCTGCATTCATCAGCTTCACAAAGCCCATGCCAAAAGCTCTCTCAGACCTGTCCCTGGCTGCAAACACACAGAGAGATCTTTGTTGGGAGCTGCCTCATTTATGTGCATGCAATCCACAGTGCAGCCCTCTAACTGAGGCAGCAGCTGCTTTATTTATTAGACTCTCAGGGCACTTCACAGGTACCTGCAACTACACAGACAAACATCCTCTCTGAAGCATCTCTCAACACACCATTTTAGTGGCTAATTGTGCTGATGGCTGGGCAGATTAATGGCTGGACTCCATGATCTCAGAGGTCTTTTCCAACCTGAATGATTCCATGACACCCAGTTGGGGAGATATTTTTTTTTTTTTTGGGGGGGGGGTTGCACATCTGTTTAGCAGGAATGGATGTGGAAGTCACTTCATCTCCCTGATGCCTTCAGAGGATTTTCTGGAGAGCCTTTCAAGGGCTTATCTCTCACATTATTGATCTCGTTTCAGGGCTCTGAAATTGTCTGATGAACCTTCTGGCTCGCACTTGCTCATTAGCCTCTCATTTACCTAATTAGAAATCCCCCTACAGGAAGATCAAGCCTTGCACTGAATTTTGTCAAGGCCTTGATATAAATTAAAACCAAGACCATACACTGAGAAGCCAGAGCAATGATAACTGTCTTTTAAGGGGACCACCATGCTGCTCCTTATCTAATCTCAGTTTTAAAACACCAAAACTATGCCAGGAAAAATTCCAGTTATTTTGCTTTTGCCTTGCTAAAAAATCCTCGAAGCTGGAAACGAACAGAAATGAGAAATTAGCAGGAAAAGAGCTACACTTCTGGTGCAGGGTCAGGAAATCCTCCACGAGGGTGGGAAGAGCAGAGACCCCTCCTGATGATACTCACACTCCTGTGACGAGCGGTGACGGAAGGTGAACCTCAGATGGCACCGGCTGACCTCCTCGATGGCGATGGCCACCTGCACAGGGGACACCAGAACATGCAGCACCACTCCCCACCTCCTGTCGCTTCACAGGACGTTCTGGGGCTGATGCACCTCCAGATTTTAAACCAGTTCTGGTTTAAGGCAGTCATGTTTGGTGCCTTTGTTGCCGATCTGGGCGAGGGGATGGAGTGAACCATTGACAGATCTGCAGGTGATGCAGACTTGGAGGGGAGGGAGGATCTGCTGGAGGGCTCTGCAGAGGGAGCTGGACAGGCTGGATCCATGGGATGATTCCAACGGGATGAGGTTCAACCAGGCCAAGGGCCGGTCCTGCCCTTTGGCCACAACAACCCCCACGGGCTGGGGACAGTGGGGGGACAGAAAGGGACCTGGGGGGACTGACTGACAGCAGCTGAACGTGAGCCAGGGGTGCCCAGGGGGGCGAGAGGCCGATGGATCCCGGCCTGGCTCAGGAACAGGGTGGCAGCAGGAGCAGGGCAGGGATTGTGCCCCTGGCCTGGGCACTGGGGAGGCCACCCCTCGAGTGCTGTGCCCAGCTCTGGGCCCTCAGTTTGGGGAGGATGTTGAGGGGCTGCAGCGTGTCCAGAGAAGGGCAACGAGGCTGGGGAAGGGGCTGGAGCACAAGTGCTGGGAGGAGCAGCTGAGGGAGCTGGGGGGGCTCAGCCTGGACAGGAGGAGGCTCAGGGGGGACCCCCTCGTACCTTGACGGTCTCGTACCAGCAGGGCTGCTTGACCTGGTAATAAACCACGGACTTGTACTCGGAGACACCTTCGTAGCCAGCCCCGGGATGGATGGCTTTCTTTGGACAAAACACAGAGGGGATGGGGGGGAGGAGGAGGAGGTGAGGTCAGGAACGAGAGCAAGGAGGGGTTTGGGTCATGCCAGACCCAAAGAGGCCCTGCTACCTCCTGGAGGTTTCCATCCTCGTCGTGGACGGACATGGTGACTTCCACGTTCTTGGGGGTCTTCTTCTTGCCCTTGTCGAACTCCCCTTGGATCAGGGTGACGTAGATGTCGTTCCGAACGTCACCTGAAATCCAGAATGTTCCGTGAGGGCTTTTTCCTTCGTTCCATGAGGGTTTTTCCCCTCGTTCCATGAGGGTTTTTCCCCTCGTTCCATGAGGGTTTTTCCCCTCGTTCCATGAGGGTTTTTCCCCTCGTTCCATGAGGGGTTTTCCCCTCATTCCATGAGGTTTTTCCCCTCGTTCCATGAGGGGTTTTTCCCCCTCACACAGTTTTCCAGGTGGAGGTTTCACAGCCTCGGGGACCACGCTACCCTCATCTTCTTCTCAGCCTTTGGGTCACTCCCAGAATATTCGGAGTTGGTAGGGACCTTTAGTGACACCCAACACCCCACCACTTCACCTCCACCCCAAATTACACAAATGAACCATTTTCATTTTAAAATGAACCATTTTCCTTTCTATAAACCTCCATCCTTATGTATTTTTTCGAATATAACAAGCTCTACAGGGGCTAAATCCGCTTGGAATGGATCATACAGGGTCAAACCTATGTGCAACAAAAATGTCTTTGACTAAAAGGACACTTTGTTCCAAAAAGCTACCATTTTTCAATCAGAAAGGAAACTCTTTTGACAAAAAAATTAAAAATCGCCTGGAAATTTGAGGAAAAATAGGAAGGTTTCAGTCAGCTTCAAAATAGATCTTTTTACAGCAGAAATTCTGGAATTTTAACTGGTTCTTTGCCTCTGTAGGGTCACAGGGGACCTACCAGGAAGGACAATCTCAGGGAATCCCATTTTCCGAGCCACAGCAGTTGATCTGTCTACGAGGTGGGAGAAATCCTTCTGAACCTGAGCCAGATCCCCAGGGAGCAGCTTCAGGGAGACCCAAAGGCCTAAGAAAAGGAAGATAAAAAAGGTACAACCCCATGAATTTTAAACCTGTGTTTATAAAAACCTCTTTCTTCCTGTTCTGCACCTCCCTAATGCTGAGGGAGGCTTTACTGGGCAAGAAGATTCTCTGAAGTGAAACACAGACTTTCTGAGGTGAATCCTGAACAATTCAGTTTAAACCCAAAGCCATCCACAGAACACGCAGCAACGTTCACCCAACAGGATTTTACGTCCACACAGACAGTTTTAGGTTAGAAATGCTGCACTATCAGCATGGAAATCATCAGCTGGAACAGCTCTTCTCCTTCAAGAACAGCTCCTGGGTTCATCTGCTTTTAGCTCTGCTGGGGTGGCCACCACTACAAAGGACCCAGGTTTGGCTCAGGGAAGGGAACAAACTCCATCAGTCCTTGATCTCTGGACTTTCACAGGGCATTTATTTCCTCAGCAGGCAGGGGGACCCTTCCCCAGCCCGGGTTTTACCCCCCAGGGGGGCTGTACCTTGTCCTTTGTGATTGACCTCCTTGGCAGCGATGACTTTGTTGAAGACAGAGGTGAGGGGCTCGTTCTCCCCTATCACGTGGGATGTGATCAGGGGGGACATGATCAGCTGCCTCTGCCTGATGTAGGTCTCCATGGCGATCCTAAATCAGACAGCAGAGGCCAACATCAACCTGGGCAAGAAGAGGGCTGGCCAACAGCTGGTTGTTTTCCAGGGAAATGTGTTTTTTTTTTTATTATTTTAAAAGGTTTCCCTGTGAATTTTTACTTCTTAACCTTCACAAAGCCACTGGAAATACATTTAAACTCTCAAACCAGGAAACACATCAGGCTTAGGATAAGCAACACTGAGCTGATGAGCTGGTCCCTTCGAGGCCAGGTAGATTAACCAGTGGCAAATTAATAGAATTAATGACTGCTGTGAGATCACAAGTGATGAACCTCTCCCCAGCCACAGCCACATCTGCTGAGCTTTGGATCTTGAACCTCACTGCAGCAAAAATGACACACAAAACCATCTCCCATCCTGGGAGAGGTGCCCAGCTGTGCATTCAAACTCAGCCTCATTAGAGCAGCAGGAAAAGGGGGAAAACCCCAAAACAACCAAACAAAAAACCCAACAGGAACAAACAAAACCCCCAACAAACAAACCAACCAACCCAAAACACGAATGAAGACCCCAAACAAAAAAAACCTCCAAGCAAACAAAGAAAAGCAGCAAAACAAAAACACAAAAACCTTCAAAGAAATTAAAAAAAAAAAAAAAAAAATCCAACCATAAAGCAGCAGACTGACATTATTCTGCAAAGCAAAAGCCATCCTTCCAGGCCCTGAAGGGGCAGGGGAACAAAATCTCCCTGCAAATACCTTGTAATAACACAGGGCTGGAACACTGGCATTGCTATATTTAGGACTGTAACAACATGGCTGGGTCTACCCAAACAAGCTCCATTTCAGTTCCTGGAACGTGCCAAAAAAAAATGAGCACCCAGAGCAGGCAGAACCCACCAGGCTCACCAGCACTGCAGGAATGCAGAACTCAATGGGATTTTGGGGGAAAAAAAATCCCTTCCCTGCTGCCCTCTGACCCTTCCAGGGACATCTGGAGAGGGAAGAGGCAGAGGAACCACCCAGCAGGGACAAGATGTGTCCCTGTGCTCAGGGGTTTCTGAAACTCTGGCCTCTCAGCCCTCAAACACTTTGCAAAGTCACCTCCCCCAACCCTCCCCAAGGTTATTCTGCACCTTTTGTGCTCTTCTTTCTGCCCTCCCAGGTCGAAATTTCACTGATTGCCCAAACTCCCCGAGCAACTCTGTCCTGGAGACACAGAAAAGCAGAACAAAGGCTCCAGGAGACCGACCAGAAACCTTTCCCTTCCAAGAGCTGGCTCCTGCAGCAGGCTGATTGGAGCACTGCCAGGCTCCCAGACAGCTCTGTCCTTCTGCAGAGGACAATGGCTCCAAAAAAGCCAAGAGCTGGGAACTCTGGGGCCAGTACTTACTGCTGGAACGGGATAAAATGCTGCTTCTCCTCGTCATCCACCTTCCCATGGATGATGTCAGTTATGTCCATCACTGCAACGACACCACATCATCACTTGCTGCTGAAGAACCCCCAGAGAGCTCTTCCCTTTTGTAATGGAAACAACAACAGCTCATTTGGGGCCATTTGTCACCCGTGGACAAGGGCTGGGAGCAACCTGGCCTCGTGGAAGGTGTCCCTGGGTGGTCTTTAAGGTCCCTTCCAGCCCAAACCACTCTGGGATTCCCAACAGAGAGCACCACACTCAGCTCAACTTTTTAAAAAGGCAGCTTTTCACTGATGAAAACTTTTCACTCCCTCAGCCCATGAGTGTGAAAATGTGATAAAAACCAAGGTGGGGCTCGGGTATTTCACAGCAGAGACGTTCCATTTACAATCAAACGCCATTATTGCTGATTTATTTAATTTTCCACCACGAATGTCAAGCCTTTTTCCCAGGAGATCCCAGGGATCAAACAGGAACTGGGTGTCCATGAGCATTCCATCCTCATGGACAACCTTCACCAGAGGTCTCAGAGGGGCCTATTTATAGCTTGGCATCAGCAGAGATGCTGACTCTGACTCTGGCAGGGCACACAGGCTCTGCTGACACACCCAGCCCACCCCTCCCAATTCCCAGCCCCTGGAAGCCTCTCAAATGGCTGGCTCTGTCCTACCTGCCACACCAAAGGGCCTCCTGAGCCCACAGGTGTGCTTCTTGCCATCTTTGAGCTCCATGTGCCCCACCCTGACGATCTGACACACCAGGCTGATCTTGGGGCGGATCAGGTCGGAGCTGCTCAAGTCCTGGGGGAAAAAAAAAAAGGGGTTGAAATGAAATGGTACCAAATTCTGCTTCAGGGATGGAAGGGGAGACAGAGAGAGGGATAGAGGGGAGAATTCCTCCCTGGTTGCCCAGAGGAGCTGTGGCTGCCCCTGCATCCCTGGGAGTGTCCAAGGCCAGCTTGGAGCAATCTGGGCTGGTGGAAAATGTTCCTGCCCGTGGCAGGGGGTGGAACTGGGTGAGTTTTTTGATCCCTTCCAACCCAAAGCATTCCAGGATTCCTCCACTCCCTGCACTCACAGTGAAGACTGCCTGCAGGTTGTTTAATTTCTCAATTTCTTTAGGCATCCCATTGCTGCCCCAACGAACCAGGTAATTTTCACTGCAAACAAAGGAAATGAAAAAAAAAGAAATGTCAATAAATCAACTACCTGGCATTCCCATTTCCTGGCAGAAGCTGGAAAGAGTTTTGATCTTTTGGGAATATTTGAAGGATCCTGCCCAAATCTTTTATCCCAAGAAGGCTCTGAGGTGAATTTTGATCTTTCAGGAATATTTGAAGGATTCTGCCAAGGTCTTTTATTCCAAAATGACTCTGGGGTGACTCATTTCAGAGGAGGGTGAAGGCCCATCTGCCTCCCTGTGTAATTCCAACTGCATTTCCACACCTGATAACCCAGTGGTGGAGACAGAGTGTTCCTGACACAGACTGGCTCCCCTGATAAAGTTCTTCACATCTCCCCTACCAGTACAAAATTCCCAGCTCTCAGACGTGACCCTGCACTGCCTGGACAGTATGGACATGATTTACTGGGAAACAATCAATTAATCAAAATTAATCCAGTCTTGGGAGCACAGCAGGGAAAATTGAGAATATAAAAGAGGCAACCTGGGGGTTTTGGGTGATGTTATCTCAGAAATGTCCAGCTTTAAGGAGGGGAGGCAGAACCCTGAGCTCCCATCTCAGCTGAAATTAATTCCAAATTAAGCAGAATTAATTTTCCCCTCACTGGGGCAGCAAAGCACAGAACTGAAAAACTTCTCTGCTGGATCTTCTTTTCTAACCTGCTAAAAACAGCCCCCACCTGATGAATTTGGAGAGATCGGGGTCGTAGAGGCTCATCAGCAGCTCTGCATCTTCCCCAATGTTGCAGACAAAGTTCTTGAAGTTCACATACAGGCTGTAGGTGTGGGTGGAGTTGAAGATTGGCTGCCCCCTGAGGTCCAGATTCTGCTGCAGGGACTGCAAAGGGACGGGAATTTTTAATCCCATTAAAAAAACAAACGCAGGGGAATTCCCTCGTGCTGCCAAAGGAGCACAACACCCTCCAGAGAGGACAGCCCAGAGCCAGAGATGCACCTTTTCCTCCTGGATCCTTTCATCAATCCTTTTGGAGGCTGTTTCGTGGGCCCTGAAGAGGGAGATGGTGCTGGTCTCGTCCGGGTCCAAGATGTTCCCGTTGTCGTCCCTCACCACCAGGTCCAAGCCCAGGATCCTGAGGGGGCAAAAGAGAGGGCCCAGTTTGTGAGCAGCAAAGAGCACAAACCCCACACCAAACAGGACTGCACAGCCACCCCACTCCTGGCAAGAATGGCTTTGTTTTAGAAGGTGGATGTGTATTATCTACCCGGCTGATTATCATCCTCTGCCATAAGCTTTCTTCTTAATTGGCTTATTTGACTTATTGAATCAAGTCTGACAGGCAGACAGATGAGCTCTGGAGACATTCCACCTTCTCTGCAAACCAGTGAGAGCTGGAGCTTTGGGTGGCCAACACAATCCTGTTCCTCAGCTGCTGATAAAGCAATTTACTTCACCACCAGCAGCCAAATCCTGGCTCCAGCCAACCAGGCACAAACTGTGCTCCCTGGGAAATGCCATCAAGTGCCAGATTTATGCAGAATTAAGGCAGGTGAGGCTTCCTGCCAAGCCCAAGAGATCTCTGGCACAGGAAGAACCAACTGCTGCAAACCCACCATGCCAGGCAGTCCCACCGTGCTGGGCACTCCAAGGTGCCACTGTCACCTTTCCAAGGAAAAAATCCGAGCCCAAATCATTGTGTGGTCACTCACACCGAGCATTTCCTGGCTTTTGGGATTTACCTGTTGCCATAGTCGATCTTGGCAGTGACTTTCTTCTTGAGCTCAGCCAGCTCATCCTTGGGAAGGGTCCCTGAGAGGATCTGCGACCTCCACTCTATCAGGCTGTAGGTCAGCTGCTGCACGTGCCTGAACTGGGTGGTCTTGTTGTTCTGCAGGGGGAAAAAACCCCAAATTAAACAAAAAAGGACAATTTGAAAGAAGGAAAGCCTGAAACCACTCAGCTGCAGAATCCCACAGGTTGTATTTAACTGCAAACACCTGAGAAACAGCCACTGTGGGGTCCTGCAAGATCAGACCCCAGGAATTCTCCAGTGCTTTGCACTGCCAAGGTTTAAGTGTCTTTAAGATCTTTAAGTGCCTTTAAGGGCTTCACTTTTGCCCAGGACATTTTTTTTTTTTTTGCAGAAAAACCCCCCAGACTAAAAATAGGCTTCTGGTGCTTTCCAGCACTTCAAACTGCTCTGATGGGGAATTTTCTGTGCAGGGCAGAGAGGGGATGTTGAATGAGCACAGGTGTGTTCTGGTGGATTGAGACAGGAATGCCAGCTTGACATAGAACCAGGGAATATCCTGAGCTGGAAGGGACCCACAGGATCATCCAGTCCAACTCCTGACCCTGCACAGACACCCCAACAATCCCATCCTGCCACAGCTCCTGCCATCCCCTTGGCTCCTGCCCCTGCTCACAGGGACATCTTGACCCACCCCACATTCTCACACCCTCCCCCAGCTGTAGCTGCTCAGAACCACATCAGAGCTTGCCCAAAACCACTCTAAAATCATCTCTGAGTGGATTCCCAGGCCCCACCTCCCCAGTGCACCCAGGTCCTGCCTCCTGTTCGCTGCAGCCACTGCATTTTCACCTCAGCTGAAATTACAAAACACCCACTGACCAGGACATCAAAACCTGCCTGCTTGAAGGCTTTCCTCCTGCCATCCCTACTGTGACCATCCTTAATTAATGACAATAACTCTCCTCCTGCTGCTTACTGGTTCCACCCTCCCAAAATCGCTCCCATCTGTTCCTGCAGTTTGGAGCTCCAAGGCTGCAATTAAAACGTGGGATGGGGGTGTGGAAACCGGCCCTGTTTTGTAGCAGGATGTGCCTGGGTAAGTAAATAAGCTTTTCAAAGTGTCAGGCAAACTATTTAAACCATTAAAAAGGGAGCCACCATAGAGAGAGCCAGTTCCTGGGATGGCTCTGAGTGCCACCAGCACCTCCTTTTCACAGGGAAAAGACACAAATTGGAAGTTTCTGGGACAATGATTGCAGTTACTCAGGTCCAAAACGACTTTCAAGAGGTTTCTGGCTCCATCCCACCCACAGCCAGTGGGAACTGGCCAGTGGTTCCTTGCTGGTCCTGACTGGGGTGTGACTGCACCAGGGCTGTTAATTTTTAACTACAAACCCCAAACTGCTCCCCCCAGAGCAGAAAGAGAAACTCAATTCAATGATTTCCCTATTCTGGTCTCTGCAAATAGCGTGAATTGTATAAATCACTCCCATTTCCCCCCTCCCAGATCTAAAGGGACTTATAAACAACAATATTCCTTTTGATTTGAGTGACAGAGGGGCTGACAGAGGCTACAAGAGGTTTTAGTTGCTATAGGGAGGATAGCAGAGATACATTTAATAAACAAAGAGATGTATTTAATAAACAAAGAGATAAACCCACTGCTGTAATGAAACCCACAGGAATTAAAGAAGTGAAATTAAATACTGCCAAAGAGGGAAAAAAAAAAAAAGAAAAAAATCCCCCCATGTTTCCTTTTTCTCCTCAAATACCTCCTTTAGGCTTTTTTTGTTTCTTTTAATACACACACTGCAGGGAAAATAAACTCAAATCCATTTCAAACCACAACATTTTCCAAGCCTATTTTAGGACTTCTGTTGGTTAAAGCACAAAGAACATAAAAGATTTCTTGCTCTTCAAAAAAAAAAAAAAAATAAGATTCTGAGGCTACAATCCTAAAGTTATTCAGGAATAATAATAAATTTAAAAAAAAAAAGCCAGGAACAAAACTCTCTTTTCACACAGTAATTCCATCCCCACACAGCTTCTCATTAAATTAAGAGGGTGGAACAAATTCTTGTGGTTTCGTGGCACTTAAACAAAATGAACTTGTGGCCTGGTGAGATCTCCCAACAGGAAAACTTGCTCTGGGTGCTCTGAGTGATTTAGAGCTGATTTAAACTCTGCCATCTTAATTAAAGCACATTCTATGCAGGCTGAACTCGCTGCTAATCGAAGAAAAGCCAAGCCTGACTCTTTAATGTGCCTTAAAAACCACCTCAATAATCACCTTCAAAAGAAGGTGCTGACAAGTCAAACCTTGCCCAGCACACCCAGAGCCCTGAATCTCTTCCCATCCTCTGCCCAGCTGGGCTGGGGGCACTTTGGGGTGAGGATCAATCAGCCAGGCTGTTCCATTTACATCCCTGCAGTGCTTCCAGAAGAGCATCTTCCACATCTGCAGAAGGTGTGTCAGAACCTGATGGTTCCCTGGGTCACCTCCCCCTCACCCAGGGGCAAGGGAACACCACCCCTCAACCACCAGCGGGGAGCAGAGCACTTTTAGCCACCCTCAAGGCCACTTTTCCCTGCTCTGGGAACACCCCAGGCTCATCTCACCCCAGTTTTGTGATGAAACAGCCACCACTGAGCAGAACTTACCACGTACAGCTTGTGCCAGATGACTGCCCACTCCCTGAGGGTGGAGGTGAGCTCCTGGCCCAGGGGCAGCTCACTGGGAATCACCGTCTCGTGTTGTCTGGAAAGGGGGAAAAAAAAAAAAAAGGAGAAAGCAGAAGGAAGGTTTTACACTCATGGCTAAAACTTGGGCAACCAAACATCCTTTTTTTTTTGGTGAACATGGAAATTTTCACAGAGTTCACTAACACAGGATGTCAGGAGTCTGAAGATGTTCTCCAGCACACACACACTGCACACTCATTACCCATTTTTAATGCAAACACGCTCTAGGCTTCTTTCAGTCTTGCTATTCCCACTGCATCCATTCCAGACACAGAATAAAGAGAGGGGAATTCAGTTTGGAAGAAATCACCCCTTGCAGTGGTCAACAGTTATCTGACAAACAAAAATAAAAGAGTGCTTGATGAAGGTTCTCCCTTTGCCACTGCTGTTTTCCTCTCCCTCTGAGCACTCAGCTCTAGGAACTGAACCAGGAGTCATTTCCTGAAATGTTTTCCAAGACAGGAAGGGATCCACACTCCTGCTGGCTCCTTGGCTGGGAGCAGGAGGCTGTTATGCCTCGCAGGAGTCCCCAGAGGAGGTAAATGGAGCTGGATGGACCTGCCCAGCTCGTAACTGGTCCAGCAGAGCTCCCTTAACCCTTCCTTTTCCTCCTGCCCCCATCCCACAACTGCTCTGGGATGTCAGTGCTCTGGAAAACCAAGCCATGCAGGGCTGGAAGTCTGGCAGAGAAGGCAAACCCTGCTCAGAGACAGTCCAGGAGTGGTTTATCCCAACCACAGCTCCTCCAGGTGGGTATTTTTTGGGGGGGGGTCCAATGGAATGGCAGAGGTGCCGACCTACCCCCGGTCCTTCACGATGGCCTCTTTTAAATGGATGTATGTCTCGGGGAAAATGCCCTAAAAAATAAAGAGAGGAATCAAAGTAAATCAGTCACACTGTGGGTTGTGACATGACAGAAATACACTGAGCAGGAAGAAGGGGGAAAGGGTAAGAAATGTCCCAGTGCCACAGGAGAAAAAGCCACCAAGGAGTCCACTAGATTTGATATCTGGTTCCTCAGAGATGGCAATTCCTTGTTTCCCTCTGATGACACTCATCTTCCTGCCTGAAATGTGATAAATTCCTGCAAATTGTCAATTATACTCATTTATCCTTGCTACAAAACATTGCTGGAGTCATCTGCCAGGTCGCCCTGGACCTGTGTCTCTCCAGAAAAGCTCCTCTAAAAACTCACAAATTTCCATTATTTAAGAGAAACTTTCCAGGAAACCTTTTCTGTTCCCTTTTCATTCCTTTTTTATGACTAAAAAAAAAAAAAAAAAAAAAGGAGACTGAGGGATGCTACCACAAGAGAATGTGCCAGGAATCCTCTGGGAAACCAGATTTCCCTGCAGCTTCAGGGCCAGATCCACAAACCTCCAGCAGCCTGGCTGAGATCCAGGTTTATGTGTAATTCCTGGAATATTTTCCAAGCCAAATCAAAACTCTGATATTACCACTAAATACAGCTAATGCTTCACGTATCCAGCTCCAAGAGCACAACAATAAAGCAATAAACTCGTGGATGCAGATGTGGAGCAGTCAATTTGGGGAGTTCAAGCTGCATCAGTCGTGATTCCAGAGGGGGAACATCCAGCCAATGGCTCTGAAACTTTGAGCTCCAAGGGAATTTTTTTCTGTCACTAAAGGAAAGGACACAATGGCCAGGAGACCTGCTCAGTGTTAAGACAAGAAATGCAGCAGATTACAGCTCTGGAGGGGGTCTGGCATAAAAATGAGAGGCAGAAAAAGCGAGGTCGTACCTTCTTCGATTTATTTCGGAGGGTGTATCCTCGGTACCAGCCTGGCAAAGGAAGCAGAAATACCTGTATTTATGGTTTTCCTGTCCACAGCAACCAAACAACAAGTGGAATTCACAACATCAATCTACTGATCATGTGAACAAATATCTGTGAATCTCCTTGAGGAGAAGAATCTGCTCCAAGTGGGCACTTTGTGTTGGTCTCTCACTGACCCCCAGCCAGGAAAACATTGAGACTCTTTCCCTAAGGCTCCACCTGCACAAAAACCAAACTAAACTAAACCCCCTGTCCCTCAGCAAGCACAGAGGGGATGGATAATGGTCCATAAGCTCGTGGAGGGTGGTGGGGTTTGGCCAGACAACCCCCCTGATCCCACAGGATTATGGCCTGCTGAGTGGCAGCACCAAGAAGGCAAAGGGATTTACAGGAATAATCAGGCAAAGAAGAGAAGAAGAGAGGAGGGGAGGCTGCTTTATTTGGGAGTTGGTTTGTTTGTTTGTGGGTCTTGTTGTTGTTCCCCCCCCCTCCAAATATTCATATAATTAGCAAAGAATCTCCCATGAAGAACCACAGATCTGAGACCCCTCAATCACAAATTAGAGCTTAGAGTGGTTATATTTGTGTTTTCTTGGAGGGGTTTTGTGTATATCTTGTTGCATTTGGTCTTTTTTCCTTTTGAAGTGCAGTTCTGTAGCAATGAGAACCACATGAACTCCAATATTCCAGTAATAAGTTAGGAGGAAAGAAGAAATTCCATTCCTTGCAACAGGATGAAAATAAGATTATACATTGACCATGGACCAATGGATCAGGTACTGGATTAGGGATGAGAAGATTTAGGTTCTATTTTTATCTAAGTTGTCATTAATTGAACAGTAAAGTCCAAGTTACTCAGGGGGTGATACAAAGCCCATGGAATTTGCCAGGAGTGTTTTCCCACTGATCTCAATTCCATCTGACACTTTTCAGCCCCTCCACAGCACAACTTCCTCATATCTCAGATGGCCTCTTGGCACCGACCTCGTGCTTGTAAAATATTTTGCAACCATTGCATAAAACCCCCCTCGTCTCTGATGATGCAAAACTATTTCTGCAAGCACCTTGTGTCATTTTTTTATCGGAATTCTGCTCCTGTTGTCAATAATCTTGCCCATCCCTGGAAAAAGGAACATCACCTTTTGCCAGTGGTCGATGGATGACGTGATTTCTTCTTATTAAAAAAAAAACAAAACCAAAATCTGCCTAAGCTTTGGAGGAGTGGGTTTTGGTTTTTGGGATTTTTTTTAAAGGGATCAGGTCCTCAGTTTTACCTTCCATTAAATGGATTTTATGCAGCGTGGGAAAGATCAGAAAATCTATGAAAAAAACCCATTCAAGCTGCAATGGTTTGATGCTGGGTGGTGCAAGCCCAGGTCAGGGGTTGAACCACAAGGTTCCTCCTGCAGGGCCCTGTCCTGTCTCACCCCACACACACAGGGATTGCTTCACCCACGCCCAGGGCTCAGAGAAGAGGCTGAAACCAGGCAGAAATTCAGTGTAAACTCATTTTCAGCAGGAGGAGAAACCGGTGAGAACCACAGCACACATTCCTTCTCTCCACGACCTGGCCATTCCCACAGCCTCCCTGAAATCATCATCATCATCATCATCATCATAAATAATAAGAGTTTCCCCTAAACAGCAACGTATCCTCCCAGCTCATCCTCAAGGACAGATGCCCAGAGAGCAAATCCTGCCCCAAAGCAGCCCCCAAAGCACTCTGGATGCAGCAAGATTCCTTCTCTCCTTGGATTTTGCAGCGTGTGCAGACTCTTGAATATTTGGCAGAAGCCCACACTGCACTATCTTGTTATCAAGTGGAACAAGGAATTCTGCACAAACACCTTGTGCCCTTTTACCAAATCCTCACAGCCCACCAGAGGTTTGGGCAGCACAAACTGCATTTCTGCCACCACTTTAATTCAATTTATTATTCATTCCTCTCCCCCAGGGTCTCAGCTCCATCAGTGTTGTGTCTCCAGCCCCTCCAGACTCAGATAACAGTTCCCTGTTAACACCAAAAGCCCAACCTTGGTGCATCCCTGCCAGGGAACACCCTGGGATTCCTGGGATTGAGCTGGGCCAGCCCAAATCCCACGAGGAGAACATCAAGAGCCCTCCCAGGAAGCCTCTCTGACACCTGGCTGAGAAACCCAGGAGGAAAAAGGTGTGAAATCCCCAAAATTGGATTTAATAACACGAGAATTTCCTGCCAAGCAGACTGAGCACAGAACTGGGGGGGTTTGAGGTGTTTTTTTTTTTTTTTGAGATGGGTTTATGGGAGATCAGGGCAGACCCACAGAGGAGTTCCCATCTCCTGGACAATCCCCACCTTCCCCCTGCACACTCACAAAGGTCTGGCCGGAGTTTTTGGCCGGATTTTGTGGGAAAAGGGTTCAGTTGGAGCGCAGGAATTCCCGTGGTGCCTCAGACACAGGGTCTGATTGCACGCTGATGGCTCTGCATATGAAAACAATCGCTTTCCCCCTCGCCCAGCTGAAAACGTTCACCCTCCCAAACAATTTACAGGCGGTTTTTCTCCTGCAGGAAAAAATTCCACCCTGGCAAAAAAAAGAGGACCTTATTTGGATGTTCATTCCCAAAGAATGGTTACAAGGAGGAGGGTTAAACAATGAGGCTGCTTAAAAACAGAGGGAAAGGAAGAAACACCCCAAAGTTTTGGGAAATATGAAACGCATCCTCATCGTGGGGGTAAATTTTTTTTTTTGCTTCCTGACACTCCCCTCTTTCTTGTGTCCTTTTGCAGAATCAAGTCAGAAATGAGCAGGGTTATATAAAGATATTTTTCCTGTTACACACAGATATTTTGCCTGTTATACACAGATATTTTCCCCTCTTATTACAGATATTTTCCCTCTCTCCCCTGCCCCCCAAACACCCGCCCCAGTCACACCCAGCAGGGTTTAAAAAACACCCATCAGCAACATCATATGCTTTGACACCGAGGAGCTGCCTGGGTGTTCCCAGGGCACAGACAAGTGGAAAGAGAACAATTGGCCAAGAACAAACCGCTAAACCAGCACTTTGCTGTTCCCGGCAGGGATTTTGGGAGAGCTTTTCCAAACCCAGCCCGCTCGTGGAGAGGACTGAATTTGTGTTTTGGAAGGGCTGTTTCAATTCTGGAGAGCCTTCCAGATGAAGGAGTGAGCAGAACGTCCTTTAAAATAATCAAATGGCTCTGGTTCGTTCCCAATATTGAAATCTTCATTAAGCAGTGGAGTTTAATGAGCAGACCTGAAGCACTCAAGTCTGATTTTAATCCTCTTTAAAGAAGAGGAATTTTGCTTTCTTTCTGTTTTACATTATGAATTAAGAAAAATTTCCCAGAAGAAATAGCCTAAAAGGGGCATTAAAGCTCCGTAGCTGGAGCTTTTTAAAAACATACAATGCCTTTTTTTTTTTTTTTTTTTACAATTTAAAACATTACTTTGGAAACAATCAGGCCTTCCCTCTCCTTTTCTTTCATCCCCTACCTCCATTCAAAAAAAAACCAAACAAACAACCAACTCAGGTTAAAAGCTACTTAAAAAAAAAAAAACAACTATTATTATTATTATTATTATTATTATTATTATTATTATTATTATTATTATTATTATTATTGTTTTTTCCCAGCTGGGTCACTTAATGTGATCAGTGAAAGTGCCTGGCCCAAAGAGGAGCCAAAGCAAACAGGTGTGGTGTGAAAACACAAACAAGCAGCCAGAATTAAAGTGTTTCTTTATCTTGTAGTTCTGCCTTGAGGTAAAAAGAAATCTTACCTTGATAAACCCTGCCAGGAACAGAAAAAAGATGGTAAATTTTCTGCATTTTTAACATTAAAACTGGAGTGCTTGCAGCAAACAAAGTGTGTAACAGCTTTGGGCACGGCAGGAGTGGGAAACACAGATCCCAAATTTGGGTTATTTCAGGAAAATAACCTCGATTTGTTATATTTTTGGAATTTTGGGAGCGATGGGGGACCCACCTTCGTACATCTCCAGGATGTGAACGGTGTCACCGACCTGCAGGGACAGCTCCACGTCCTGCACGGCGTCGTAGTTGTAAATGGCTACAAAAAAAAAAAAAAATAAAACAAAACCAGGGAGAAACACAGGAAAAACACAACCATGAGGGAGGAACAGGTAAGGCATCTTATTCTTCGCAGTCAGAATATTAATCCAGTCATTTTTCCACCCAGGACACAGATCTGGGAGTTCCTTGGGTGTTAGGTGTTAGGAATCAAGTCAGTAATTATTTTTTTTTACAGCTCTAATTAATGGAGCATTGGGAAACACCCTAACTTCGATGTCCTGATAAAACCCACCCCTATTATTCTATACTAAAAAACCCACTCTTGATTATTTGCTACTCGAGGCTCTCCCCAGCCAAGACCCAATTTTAGCAGGAAAACTTGAGGTTCTCCCCAAATTTAATCCCTCCCAAAGACAAAGCTGATCTGGATCTCATCAGCTTTCCAGGGGGGAATAGGATTAAACCCAGAAGGCCAGACTTCTCCATTGCCTCTTCTCTGGGACTTTCTGGAGGATGCAAAGCCGAGGGAGACAGGAGGAGAAAGTTTAAGAAGGGAAATAAATCACAGAAACTTTGGGAAAATCCTTCAGGCTGCCCCAGGTTTGGGTTTGAAGGGCTCTGTGTGGGAAATGAAATGAAATAATTAAATATATAAATACATATATAAAATATATATTTTTTTTATATATATAAATAAATATATGAAAAGTGGAGCTCTCCTGTCATAAAGTCACCATCATTTCTGTCGGGATGAGGAATTATTGCCTCCTGGAAAGGCTCCAGCACAAATGACTGTGGGTGACCACACAGGAAATTATCTCACAAGACAGGAGCTGCCCTCTCTCCAATATTGGCACTATAAATAGCCCAGCAGAGAGGCAGGAGCTGTGAATCCCTGCTGGATCTGAAATCCACCCTGCTCACAAGCAGACACTTCCTTTCCTGTGCTGCAGGGCAGGGTGTGTTCCCACAGGCACCAGTTCATGCCTGCACACACACACATGGACTTGGCATTGAAGCCACCACATGGGTTTTCCAGACAATTACAGTGTTCCTGGTTGCAGAAAAATCTGGATAAATGTTTATGGTCAAGGATGAACGTGAATATGAACCGTGGAATGGGTTGGAAGGGACCTTAAAACTCACCCAGTGCCACCCCCTGCCATGGGCAGGGACACCTTCCACTGATTCAGGTTGGTCCAACCTGGCCTTGGACACTTCCAGGGATGGGGCAGCCACAGCTTCTCTGGGAATCCCATCCCAGCCACTCAGGGAGGAATTTCTTCCCAATATCCATCTCTCCCTGCCCTCTGGCAGTGGGAACCATTCCCTGTGTCCTGCCCTCCATCCCTTGTCCCCAAGGGATCTGAGCATCTTCAGGCCCTGCAAGGGGCTCTCAGGTCTCCCTGGATCCTTCTCTTTTCCAGGATAACCCCCCAGCTCTCCCACTGGAGCAGCTCTGGATTCCTCCCAGCAGCTCCCCAGCCACCTCTCTCACACACCAGGGATTCCTCCATACAATTTGGAGATGCCTCGGGTTTCTCTGGCACAAACAAGGCATTATAGAAATACCAGGCTGCATTTTTCCCTTAAATTGCTGCTGGAGCTGCAGACAAAAAGCAGCCTGAGCAGCAGCAGGGTCCGAGGGAAAGGTGGGCGGGCATCAGAGCAGCCTTTCTTCTGAGAGCACAGAGGGTGAATTCAAAACCAAAGAGCAAAGAGGGACAACTCCCCAATTCCCTTCCCTTCCCCAAAGATCACAACAGCCACGAGCCAGAGAACTCATCTCTGCAGTTCCCTCTCCCTGCTGCACCAGGCAGGTCTCAAACCCCACGTGCAGCACTTTAAAATAAAGGAACTCGCTTCAAAACAAGGCAATTTTGTAGGATCTCACCTGGCCAGACCGAGGGAGTGAAGGCAGAGCATAAAACACGAAAAACCTCCTCCCCAGTGGTTCTGCCCAAGGTTAGGAAAGACAAATTGCTGGCATATTTTCCCTGGGAGTTTTGCTGTTTCCAACTGGTGCTTCCCGCTGCTGGGAGTCAGTGCTGGTCCCATCAGCAGTCATCTGCACAGCTCAGCCTCTCCCTCAGCGTGTGTATTTAATCTGACCTCTCCCAGACTTGAAAGCAAAAGGAAACTGCACACACAACAAACAGGGCATGCAAAAAAAAAGAATAAAAAAAAAAAAAAAAATCAACCCCCTTCGTTTAAATCCCGACAGAGCAGCAAGAAGGGAAAATAAGGCTGAGATTTTTGTCCTCCAATTTCCAGGACTATCTGAAGTCTTTTTTTTTTGCTTCAAGCTAAACTTCAGCTGAGATTCTGTCCTTTGAAATTCACTTTAGGGTGTTGATCCCGCTCCTTTTATCATCCTGAATGAAAAGCAGCACCGAAGCCCAACAAATTAAAGAGGCAGAAGGGGAGAACACGATCCATAAGGAGGGTTTGTTTAAGGATGAGCACAACCAGGGGCAACATCTCATGTTGTTTAGTTCACAGCCCTCCAAGCTGGACTAGTGGGAAGTGTAAGAAATGGAATCCATGAGGAGGGCAGGTCAGAGGAGCGAGCACTGGCAAAGGGCAGCAGATAACTTTATGACTGATGACAGCAGCCAGAGTCATGAGGGGAAGATAAGAAGCAATTTTCTGCTACAGGGCTGAAGGTGAGGCCTCAAAAAGCATGAAGAAGGAACTCCAGGTTCCTTGCACAGGTAGGGGTGGATGCTGGAATCACCCAGAGCCATCCCACAAACACAGCATGGAGGGCAAAGGAAACCTGGGACAGCCTGGGCTTTCCAGGGCTCTGAGGGATAAGTGTGGAGAGCTGGAAGGTTCTGAGGAGGCACAGTTTGGCAGCAGCGTGATGGGAAGAGCAGGTTTAGCTGTCTCACTCCCCCCCTGAGCTGTAGGAAACACCAGATTGATCCCAGCACACACATTCCTGATCCAGGAGACACCACACGAGGCACCTGCACAGCACGAAGCCTCAGTGTTGGGCACGGGGCAGAAAACGAGAAGTACAATGATATTACAAATTAAAAACCCCCAAAATGCACTTTAGGAACCCACAAAACTTCACTTTTTGACAGAGAGCCCAGGGAGAAGCCTCAGTTTGCAGGAGGTCTGTCAGCAGCTCACTGAGCCTGAGCTGGATCTCGGTGGAACCTGGGGGAGATCCAGCAGTTCCAGCGGGAATTGCTTCCAACTGAGAGGAGCTTTGGATGGGATATTGGGAAGAAATTCCTCCCTGTGAGGGTTGGGAGGGGCTGGGATGGGATTCCCAGAGAAGCTGTGGCTGCCCCATCCCTGGAATTGTCCAAGGCCAGCTTGGAGCAACCTGGGCTAGTGGAAGGTGTCCGTGCCCGTGGCAGGGGGTGGCACTGGACTGGCACTTTGAAGTCCATTCCAAACCAACCCATTTTACAATTCCACTATACTATTAATTCCCAGACCCCTTTTGCCCCCAGAATTAACTCATTTTCAAGGCTGTCCTAAAAGCAAAGCTCAGCTAAACCCCCCAAACCCCAGCGAACGAGGCAGAACCCGTCACACACTATTTTGTGTGCATTTCCAAGCAGAATGAAAGGGAATCCTGCTCTCAATAAGTGCATTTGAAACGTGGATTATTGGCCTGAAAAGCACAGCCACTGCAAGATCCATTATCTCTAAACTTGGCTCAAAATAACCAATCCCCCCCCTCCCCTCCACCCATCACAAAGACACGATAAACCACTTCCAAATGCCATGTCCCACTTCCCCCCAGCCTGCCCTCACCCTATCTGATAGGAGAGGGCTGGGTTTGCTTCCTGGGAACAAAGAATCACATTCAGAGCTGCTGCAACAACCAGGCTCCATCTCAGTCCATCTTTCAGTCAACCCCCATTGCAGGGGAACAGAAGCCCCCCCCGCTTTTATTGCTGTGACAAACCCCATATTTAAAAAAAAAAAAATAAAATGGCATGGCTGCTTGGACATCCCCCTTTGGAGGAGCCTGGCATGTTCTCCAGTGCCAAGACACCACCAAAAACACAGTGGCTTTCTCTAAAAAACAAGGAGCTGCCCCGGGAATTAATTCGTTAACGGGAACAAAGGCTTGTTTGATGTTCTGGAGCAAAAACGGTCTTGTAACTTCCCAGGAATTTGTGTCTGAAAAATTGAGAAGGGAATAATTAAGGTTTAGATGTCAGGCTGCTTCTGCTTCTTCAAGAAAAAAAAAAAAAAGTAAGTCGTGGTTCAACCCTGGGAAAAATGTACATTTTATGATGGTTATGAAAAAAAAATTCCCACCGCTCAAGGGTTGATGCTGAGATTCAGTCTCAATTCTACAAAGTCCCAAGTGGCTGCTTTAGCATTTTGAGCATAAATAATCCAGAATAACAGGATTCTGCAGCTGGAAGTGCTGGAATTAACAGCCATCATTAATTAGACTTCAGAGTCAAACCTGTGATGAGCTCGAGGTGGGACCATCCCTGCCCGTGGCAGGGGGGTGGAATGAGATGATCTTGAAGGTTCCTTCCAACCCAAACCATGCCATGGTTTTGTGGCTTTTAACATCTTGTGTTCCTGTTGTTTCAGGCTGGTCTCACACAGAAATACATTTTACTTGTTCTCAGCATTTTTAAGTTGGGTTATCTTAAAAATGGGATTAAAGGAGAAATGACACCACCTGCCTGTGCAGGAGGATGTGACATGGCCTTTCCAGTCTGGAATCTGGAACTGCTGGGTTTTAGATTCATTTCTTGCTTTGGAGAACCACACAAAAAGCAGGAGGAGCCACTGCCCCCCACGTTTCCAACACTTCCATTTCCAACTAAAGCTACTGCAATAACCAACCCCAAATCAAATCAACCCCAACCTGCCCCATCAAAGCTGATCAAAGTCTAAGATTTTTCTGATTTTCCCTCAATAATGGATCATCTTGGAGATGGCACAAGCAGATAAACACAGGCTTGCAGAATTTGTCCTGCACAAACAGCCTTAAATCAAACTAATTTCCAACTCTGGGCCCGGGGAAGGTTTTCAGCCATCATTATCTTTTGGCTAATCCTGTCCAGCACTGACTGGATCAGATTCTGGACTCCATGGTTTAATCTCTTCAATCTCTGGATTGCTTTAGAGCAAACAAGTTCCCCAGCCCAGCCCATGGGAACAGGGATGGCTGGGGGAGGTCACACGAGGGGCTGATCCAACGGGCTCTTCTGGCCCAAACCCACGGGCAGTTCCACACCAAAGAGCCCAGGGATGCTCATCAGACCTCCTCCCATTCAAATCAGGCAAACTGAGATCATTCAGGGCTGCTGAAGCAAAACACACACTGGGGATGAGCCAAAAGAGAAATCTTTTCACGCCTGCTCAACTCCCGTAGCTCATTCCCCCTCAAACGTTCATCACAAAAAGGTGTAAAAATAAAGCAGATTCGGTTCTCAGAGCGCAGCTGGACTGCAAACAGGGCAGGGAAATACATCTAAACACGCTGATTCGGGCACCAGCAACAGCAGGAGCACAGCACAAGCTGTTTTGCCTCTCTGGAGGTGCCAAACCCCAAGTGACCCCCACCAAGCGTGGGGTTTAATTTGCATGCAGGTAACACACCCAGGTCTTTCACTGGGACATTTTCCTCACTGGGCTCTCCCCCTCCTTTTATTATTTTCACTCTGAAGGGCCCTTGGGGATTTTAAGCTCAGATAAGGAATTAATCTACATTAGCTGTCTCAGCTTATGTCTGGAGTGAAAGGGAGTGCTGTGAGCCAGTGGAGAAATAAATCAGGGTAGGAGCCAACCTGCTCCTGAATATACAGCACCCAAGCAAACCTGGTGCTTGAGAAATAAAATAATAATAATAATAAAATAATCAAAAAAAGCAGACCTGCAATTCCAGTCTCCTTGGAACAGCATGAAAGTTCCCCACAGCTGGAAAAATAAAAGTGCCTGGCCTCTCCCCTTGAAGATTTTACAAGCTTTTATCAGGTTGCTTTGATACATCTCTTTCTGTTTAAGGTGTTCTTCGAGGTTCTGCCAAGAGAGGTTGGGGCCAGGTGATCCTTGAGCTGGAATTCTGTGCTTCTCTGATAATTTAGGCTGTGGTTTAGAGGAATGCTTTAAGCCTGAAAAATTAAGTGTTCTCCCCCAAAAAACCATATTTAAACATAGTCTGCACCTACCAGGGGCCTGAAACCCAGTTGCACAAAATAAATCTCTCGATTTTGGATGTTTGTTTACAAGGCTGAGTTTTACAAAGCCTGGCTTTAATTACTTTGTCTCCTCCAAGCCTGCAAATTAGCAGCTCGTGTTTGGAGGCTTTTCTAAGTACAGAAGTCGCTGTTTCAATGAAATCTTCACAAATATTTGTAAAAGCCCAAAGCCCCAAGCCCATCAGTGGGTAAATTGGCCCGCTCAGCTCGTTCCCAGCTCGAAGGCGTGTGGCGCTTTCAAAGGAATTAATTGAATTTGCCAGCGGGCTTTCAATCACCCTCCTAATTCTTACCGGGCAAAACATCAAAGGAAGTGGGAGGAAAAGTTGGAAATGCTACTGTGCAGAGCTGTGAATCGCTGTCTAATGAGTTCTGCTGTTTGCATCACTGCAGAGGGAGGGAGGGGGGAGAGATGAGAGCTCTGAGTGAGGAGAACGCTCCAGCACAGACTCCAATTGACACAAGGACTGGCACTGCAGAGACACAAAAACTGCTGCAGCTACAGCTTCTCCTTCCTAAAGACCCCTAAACCCCAAAGCACTTCTTCCCTTGCCACCTTGCCTCAGGTAACAAGCAAATGGCAAACAGGGAATTAAAGTGGAAACCTTGACCAGAAGGGAAAAGCCCAACAAAAATATTTGAACCCCTTATTGTCAAGAAGAACAAACTACCCCCAGATTTGCAATAAGCAGAATAGTGTTAATTAAACTGCAGGAGATGCCAGGAGATGAAGAATCTGGGAATGCTGTGGCCTTCCCTTCATTTCCTGGAGCTACTTTATTCCTTTCCAACAAGCTCCATCTCTCCCTGCAGCTTGAAGCCCCCACGACATCAGAGCAGTGAGGGTGGAAGTGCTGAAAGAATGAAGTTTAAAAAAAAAAAAAACACACAAAAAAAGGCACTTTTACAGAACCAATTGGCCACTATTCACCTGTGAGGTTCTGAACCACTCTTAGAACTGCAGTGCTGAAGTCATAAATGGGTTTATTATTGTGGAGGAGCAAAGTACCCAGCTCCCCAAGAGCAGGAAACTTTATCTCCACTGGGCCTTAATGAACTTTTTGCCCAGATTCAGCACTTTTGAGAATGAGTGCCACTTTTATTGCAGCAACACCTGCAAAAAAATCAAGTTTCAGTGGCCAAAGAATCATCTCCACTGAACAGCCACTCCTTTTTTTAGCTACATCCTGTGCCAGGGGGCCAGACACCCACCTGAAAGCTCCAAGGGGCTGCCACAGGAATTAATCCTTCAAACACTGCTCTCCCCTCAATTCCAGGGAGATCTCCCTGGGAGGTACAGCCTGTGCTACCCCAAAAAAACATCTTTTATCACTTTAACCACTGGTCCAACTCACAATTCTGCAACACCATCACTTTTTGAAGACAACCACGACCTGGCTGCCTCCAGAGCTGCTCAGTAATTGGGATTTCTGGCCTGGCTTTATGAGCACATGTTTCCTGGCAAATGCACCCAAATTCAGTGCAGGATTCCAGGCATTCAGTTAGAAATTAAAAGCACTGGACTTGAGAGCATCACCTCATTCTGGTAGCGAGGGTTTCAATGTGTTTATGACCTTGGGCTGAGGGAGTTTGAAGCTTGGCCATGCTGAGTCTTCAGCAGAAACGGGATTTTATCTTCCTTCATGGCACTGGTTGGGAGCAGTGTCCTACCAGTCCATGCAGTGCAAATTGAACAGCAAAAATTGCTGATTTTCAAATCAAAGGACCTTCAGCAGGTTTGAACACAGGAGGGCTATGAATGAATGATTACAATCTGAATAATACAGAAAGATCATCACACATTCACTGCTTTTCTGCATGTTAAACAGATTAATAAGGTTTTTTTTCACTTCAGGAACTTTTCTTATTCTGCTTTTCCCTTCCAGAGTTCCCATCTGCAGCCCTGCTGGCAAGCACAGCCCCCTGCCAGAAGGGAAACCACAAGAAATGATCAAGAGGTTGGTGTGAAATTCAGCAGCAGTGGCACACCCAGCTCAGGGGGGGAAGGTGGGACTTCAGCTCAGAACAATTAAGCCCCAACTAATCAGCAGCACAAAGCTCAGCCCAAACTCCAGAAGTTCTGGAGATCTCAAGAGAGGATTTAGAGCCCCCAATAAAGGGTTTAAGATGAACCCTGGGAGAGTTCCTAAACACTCTGGTGGTGTCTCAAGGTGGAACCCAAGGAATTAAAGCACCCAGAAGTCACCAGACACTTGGAAAAATACTTCTTTTCAAAGGAAGAAATAAGATAAGGAAGAACTTTACAAGTCTTGGTCACGCCAGTGGTGCCTTTGAAGTCCACAGGATTAGTTTTTCACGGGGGATGACTTAAGGAACAGAACAGAAATCACCCAAAATCCGAGAAGACAGAGTGGATTAAAAAAAAAAAAAATAGGGTATGGAAGCAAAAAGTAGCACAGGCAACTTTCACATCAAATAAACTGCAGAGACAGCAATAAAAATTGGGAAATAAAGTGTATATAAACATATAATACACATATACAAATAATCTTCCCAGTGTCTGTGAAGAGACAAAACTTTCTGGGGGTCAGCAGTGCCAAGACTTTGCTTTTCCCTGTTGGAAATCTTCTATTCTATTTCTATTCTATTTCTATTTCTATCAACATGATGAGCTGATAGAATGGCAGGCCCAAGGCAAGCAGCAAGTCGAGACAAATGTGGATTTTGCTCTGATTTGACACCCTTTGATCCCAGACAGTTCTGCAGGAGAGAGAAACGCTCCCAAATCCAAGGGCTGAGCAGGAGGATCTCACCCTGCAGCACCCTCTGCATCTCCCCTGCCATCAGTCACCCCCCTGGCTGGCAGGCACTGGGTCACATTTGGGGAATTGCTGCCATTCCTGAGACGTGAGGCAGCTGATTGTGAGCAAAGCAGCACGTGGTGTTTGGGCAGAGCAAACACTTCCCTGCCACCAGAGCAGTCCCGTGCCCCCAGGCAGGGAAAAATGGGATGGGCTGGAGAGGCCACCACCACAGTTAGGGGGGAATTACCTGTCAGAGGTCCAGCTGGTCCTTCCCCAGCTCTGTGAAACAGCCAAAACTACCCCAAAAAGGAGGGTTGTAGAATCATCCAATCTCCTGAGCTGGAAGGATCGTCCAGTCCAGCTCCTGGCCCTGCACAGACACCCCAAAATCCCACCCTGTCCCACAGAGAGTTGTGCAAACGCTCCTGGAGCTCTGGGAGATTTGGGGGGCTGTGGCCAAACCCTGGGGAGCCTGTTCAGTGCCCAACCACCCTCTGGGGGAAGAACCTTCTCCTAAAATCCAGCCTAACCCTGCCCTGACGCAGCTCCAGCCGTTCCCTCGGGGAATGGAATCTCCCAGTGCTTCCCACCCTCCCCACCATCCCACCACCGTCACCAAAACCCAAACCATCCTGGTCTTCACGTCCCAAAGCTCTTCCAGCACGACTTCAGGGAACAATTTCTGCTCCTGGAGGAGCACATTTGTGTATTGACTCAAGAGATCAAGCTGCATTGTTATGAACAAACATTTCACGTCCTGTTCCTGTCCTGTCCTGGTGGCTGCTGGGCAGGCAGAGGTGACACACAAAGCACTTGTACCTGGATCCATCATTCCCACCCCGGCTGAAAACTCCTTATGCTCCACGTTAATAATTCTAAAACAAGTAGATAATGAAAAAAATTAAAAATCACAGGCAGTAATTCAGGAATCCTTCCCTTCAGAGCACACTTGTTTGAGTGAAAGGCATTCTGCAAACAACAACTTCTTTTCCAGAGAAGCACTTGACAAATTAGCTCATTTCCTTCAGTTTGGCCCCAAAACTCATCAGCTGTCCAAGAAGATGCACCAGGTAGTAACTCTGGTTCCTAAAGACAAGATGCTGCTCATCAGCTGCTCCCTTCCCTTCCAAAGGCCCATCTGTCACTTGGGTGAAAATTCACTGCAAGTGAGAAGCTCTAAGCCATTTGTCTCTCACAAAATCTCTCACATTTCCCTAAAAATGTTGCCATTCCCAACTTTGCCCTGCCTGCTGTCTGCCACCCCAAACCTGGCCTGTGTGCCATCTGTCCCAGCCATGGGAAAAGACTTTATAACCAGCTCAGGGCAAAACTGAGAGGCAGCAAATCAATTTGAACCCACAATTCAGGAACCTGTAAAATACAATCCAGGACACAAACCCTTCTGAAGTGGAAAAAAAAAAAAAAAGAATAATAAAAAAATCAGACAAGTGACATTGAATCACATTGTTTACTTCTTGGAATTTCTTACTGCATTGGCATGACCTCCAGGGCTGCGATTAAAATAAATGCAAGCACTTCTCCAGTAGTTCCCAAGGCAGAAATCCCCAACAAACAGAATATTTAGGGTTGGGAGGGCCCTCTGGGGATGGCCCAGCCCACCCCCCCTGCCCAGGTGACACAGGGACACGTCCAGGTGGGGTTGGGATGTCTCCAGAGAGGGGAGATTCCACACCCTCCCTTGGCAGCTGTTCCAGGGCTCTGCCACCTCCTTGGAGAGAAGTTCTGCCTCCTGGTGAGGTGGAACTTGTGGGGGTTCAATTTATGGGCATCACTCCTTGTGCTGTCAGTGGGAAGAGTCTGGGACCATCCTGACCCCCCCCTTGGAGATATTTGTGTGGATTGATAAGATCCCCTCCCAGTTTTCTCTTCTCTTTCTGGACAGAACAAAGTTGTGGTTTTGCCCTTTCACAACTGGGTGGGAGTTGTTTTAACCACCCCATGGCCTGACAAGAGCCAGGCACTGCAGAAAGCCTTCTCCTTCCTGCCTGGGGATCACCCTCAGCAGTGCTGGCTGCCAGAGAGGAGCTGTCACAACCAGCAGCTGGCTCAGGGCAGCACAAAAAAAAAAAAAAAAACAAAACCAAAAAAAAAAAACTCACCCCGGAAGCCAAGAGAAAGAGAGAGAGGAGTGCCTGTGATTCATCCCACTGCCCAAGGCCATGGTGGGTTGTAAGAACAGCCCTGCTCAGAAAAAAAAACAAAACAACCCAGCATAACCCAGCAGAGCCAATCAAAGCAGCCAGGACGGAGTTTACCTGATTGCAACAGCAAAAGTTTGGGAAGTGCAGATGCTCAAACCTCCCCAAGCCACGCAGGCATTGTCCTATTTAAACCCTGTGGGCTGTCCCCTCCCCAGAAAGAAGCAAAGTTCAGGGTGCACAACCCTCCACACCCTCCCAGTTACCTGGAGAAACCAGATAAGGCTGTGCTGGGTGGAATATCCCTGCAGGTTTAAGCCACACCGGTCCTGAGAGAAGGGAGCTGCTTCCCTGCACTTGATGTAAATACCACTCAAATTCACGCTGTGAAAACCGTGCAAGATGAGGCTTTTCACCTTCACACTCACCGGCTGAACAACCTCAAGGGGGTCTGGGGAATTACCACCTTGCAAGCGTGAAATTACTCATTTCTTCTCACATCAAGAAATCCACTGCTGAGCACAAGTGGCAGGGAAGATCACCCTTCATTAAAACGAACTACCAGAAGCTGTTTATGCCATTAGTGGTTTCCTGTCGATTGTTTCTCTGCCCAACTCTCCCTCAACCAACCTCAAAAGTGTGGGTTTCAATTTGTCAAAGCTCTCAAGAAAAGCAGAACTTTATCAGCAACACCAAGGGGTTATTTCCTCCTAGAGAAACGCCAGCCAGCACCAAAAAAAAAACCCTCCTTTTAAACATCAAGGGGGACAGGGCAGAAGGTGCAATGTGTCAGTCATGGAATCCTGGGATGGGTAGGGTTGGAAGGGACCTTAAATCCCACCCAGTGCCACCCCCTGCCATGGGCAGGGACACCTTCCACTAGCCCAGGTTGCTCCAAACCCTGTCCAACGTGGCCTTGGGCACTTCCAGCCAAGCTTTCACCGCTCCTCACCCTCTGTCAGCATTCCCAGCCCCTGGCAAAGGTGTCACCTACAACCCTAAATCTGCCCCTTACAACATTCTTATCCTGCCACCACCTTTAGGAGCCACATCCTTTGGGGGGGGCGGCAGGAGGAGTTTTTTAGTGCCGTGCCAGAGCTCTCTCTCCAATCAGGATGGAGAGGCAAAAATTACAGAGGGATTCCTGGAGCTCCCCGGGTGCGAGCTGGGCACACACCTCCATCCCTCCATCCATCCCTCCCTCCCTCCCTCCATCCATCCATCCATCCCTAAGGATTCGGGGAGTGAACACCTGAGAGCCGCGAGTCCCGGCCGTGCCAGAAGAATCCCGGGATGCCCCGGGACAGGAGATCCCTGGAAATGCCCGCGGGGAGAGGAAGGGAAGGACGGGAGGAAGGGAAGGAGGGAGAGAAGGGGCGCTCGGGGGGGGAAAAGGTCCCGTCTGGCACTCACCGACCCCGTACTTTTCCCGCTTGGTGGGGATCCAGCGGGCCATTCCGGAGGGTTTCCCAAAGCTGGGCTCGGCTCGGGGACAGGGGGGGGGGATATCTCGGTCACCGCAGCCCCTCGCCCGCCACCTCCCCGCGCTGCCGTGGGGGGCCCGACACCCCGGGCTGCTCCTCCATGCTCCGAGAAACGCTGCCAAACTCGTCCAAAAACCAAACAAACAAAAAAAAGAAACAACCCACAAACCCAAAAACTACCCGGCAAACGCCCAACTTCGCTGCCTCCCCCGGAGCAGCGCAGGGAGGAGGAAGAAAGAGGAGGAGAAGGAGGAGGAGGAGGAGAAAGAGGAGGCGGCTCCGCTCCCCGCCCCGCCGAGCATCACCTGCCCCCCGCCCGGCACCGCCCCGAGCTGCGGGACGCGGCGGGGAAACTCGGGAAAAAGGCTGGAGAAATCCCCCGGGGAGTGGCTCCGGTGGGACTGCTGGGAGTGTCCGAGCGCGGAAATGGCCCTAAATGCAGGTTTTTGTCACAGGGACCAGCCGCAGGTTGGGGGGATCGGGAGAAGGGGTTGGCGCGCCGAGCGCTGGGAACGGCGCGAAAAGCCCGTCCCTAAAAGCGTTTGGCGGGATTTTTGGTGAGATTTGGGGTGTCCTGTGCGGGGCCGGCGTGATCCTCGTGGGTCCCTCCCAGCTCGGGATGTTCTGTGATCCTACAGAACCCGGGGATGGTTCGGGGTTTGGAAGGGACCTCAAAGCTCCTCTGGTTCCACCCCCCCTGCCCCGAGCAGGGACCCCTTCCTGCCACCAGAGCGGGTCCGTTTTGAAAAGTAATCCATTAATAGCTAAGAAAACAAAGGGGTTGCTCCAGAAGTACTCCAGGAATCTGGGAAGCGGTCCCAGCGCTGCGCTTTGCAGGAGGCTCGATGTTCCAGAGGCTGAGTTGGCACTCGGTGATGTCCCCCCCTCCTCTTCCCTGCCGTGCTGGGGACACCAAAAAAGGCTTTGCAGGTGGAGAGGGACCTCAAATATCGCCCAGTTCCACCCCCCTGCCGTGGGCAGGGCACCTTCCCTCTCTGGGGAAAGCAATGAGAGCGGTGATAATTCGGAGTATTTTAACACTTTAAGCATTAAAATCTGGGGAGATGATATTTTTTTATCATTCTCCATCCCAAGGGAGAGGCACTGGGCAGTTTTATTGCTCAGCTCCTGGGATGCCCTGGGCAGATCCCTTTGGATCCCTCAGATTCCCAGCTTTGCATGGCAGTTTTCCACACTCAATCCTCTCCCACCTGTTGTTTCCAGTTAAGTTCATTTTCCTTGATCTTCGCTGGTGCCCCCGAGGGGCAGAGCAACATAAAGAAGGATTAATTACGGGTAATTTGCTCCAACAAGCAGAAAGTTACACTCAAGGACACACTGGCTATCACAATCAGCACAGGCTCGGTGCACAGTACACTGATTTTTTTTTTAAATCTGGACAGACAGAGATGTTCAACGTGCTCTTTTAGTGCTCAAACAGCACCTTCAGAGTGTGGCAGGGGGGAAAAAAAGAAAAAAAAATAAAAAGCACCTTCAGAGTTTCTCGGGGTAGGACTTAAGGAAAGCAAGAAAAGATTTGCAAGCTGGAACTGGTTCACTGATTTGTTATTTATAAAACAACAACTCGCCACGCTCAGAGGTTGTGCTGGCATGGAAAATCGGGGGTTTTGTGCTCAGAACCCTCCAGTTCCTCTGGTTAAAGGTTGAGTGGGGCCACTCAAGGTACACAACACGTGGCGGGGGGGCATCCAGGACGTGGGAAGAGAAAATATTGGTGGATTTTTGCAAATCCTTTCGAGATCCACGCAGAGTCTGTCGGTGGAAAGTGAATTTTGTTTAAATTTAAATGTGTTGTGAGAGTGCTTTGGAATTTGGACTGAAGGAGCAGTGGGCTAGCAAGACAAGTAACCATGATAATTATTCTAGGGCTGATCCTGGACCACCTGGATTCCCAAATACTCCCTGTTCCGACTGGGGTGGAACTGAGAGCCCAGAACTTGGATTTTTCCTTTCAGATCCTTGATTTTTTTGGGGGGTAAAAACTGCCTGAGCTGGGCCAGCCTTTTCCAACCCAGGGAAAACAAACCCTTGGCAGCAAACGAAAACCAGAGCAAAGCACCAAAGACAGACAAGTAGCAACTGGAGTGGCTGTTTTTTTAAGTAGGGGAAGGTGGGGGATGTTTCATTAAATTATTATTATTAAATGATTTGCAAATGTCAGGGGCACGTGAAGGAAGGCAAGCCCGGCAGAGTTTATTTCAGAAAGGCTTTTATTTCGTTTTGCATCCCCAAATAACAGGGTTTCCTGCTCTTTTTTCTTTCTTTCACTGCTCTGGTTGGTTGATTGTGAACAGGCTGGGCCCTGTTCTTCTCTACCCTGAGAAGGAGAAATAGTTAAATACTAATTGAGGATAAATCAGAGCTTAACTCTTGCCCACATCAAGCCCACGACAGATCAGAGCTGGAGAGAATTTGGGTGACTAAAGTCCCGTTTAAGTGCGGGTTTTTTGGGGGGTTTGTTGGTTTTTTTGGGTTTTTTTTTGATGGCAGCTCAAAAAACTGGAATTCGAGTGCCCTCCTGTGTCCAGAGAAGAACTACAATGATTAAAGTTTCATCCAACCGACGGGAAAAGAAAGAAAGGAAAGGGATTTTCCTGGAAAAACATTTAAGAGAACTGTTCTAGTCACAAACCTGGATCGTGTCAAGCTGGGTTCTTTGCTTACACCAACAGAAAAGGTGGCACTTTAATAAGGAAATATAAATTCATAAATAAATAAATAAACCAGTTTATTTTAAAGCAAGAGAAAGGATGTGGAAACTGTGGAGAGGGGAAAAAATATAATATAAACTAACTAAAAACTACAACTAAAGCCATCTGCTCCTTAATTTAATCAGTCAGTCCCTCTAGAAGATGAATGATCAAGTCTGGTAAGAAGTGGACTCTTAATTTCCAACCACCAGCACAATCCATAAATAAAAAGCAGCAGAGTGGGGTGAATAAGCAATTAAATATGCAAATACCCACGCCACAAATAGGAGTAAACAGTGGGGGTTTTCCATCTGCCTGTGCATGATTTGACATGGCCCAATATTTAACATATTATCTGAAAATCTTAAAGCCCAGATAGGTTAGATCTGAATATTTCCACTGCACTTTTTTTTTTTTTGCTACCCAAATAAGGCAAATATTTGTGTGATAATGTCAGATTTGTCACCTAATTCTCGTTACCCTCTTGGCAGTTCATTTTGGGGCCAGAATTACTGGCCAGAGTTTGGGTTTAGCCCTTGAAACCAAAAAGGTGTTCGGCCCAACACTTGAGGAGCTGAGGGATGAAAATTCAGCGAGATTTTGGGTGTTCTAGGCCAAAACTCTGCTTATTTACACCAGTAGGAACCCAGGCTGAGTTTTCCCTGTCTCCATTATTATTCCTGCCCCTCTGCTCCTGCAAGTGGAGCCTTGAGATGGCACAGCTGCCCCAAAGCAAACCCTGCAAACTCTGAATTTCCCCTGTGGCTTTGTGCCACTGCTGCCAGATCACGTGGCAGGTGAAGAGGAGGAAGGCCCTGGCAGGCACTTTCATTAGGAACCAGTGGCTAATTGCAAAGTGCCTGTCAGGAGGAGCCCCTGTGGTGTCCATCCATCACAGCTGAGTCCCGGCCATCGACCGGTTTATATTTCAGGCAGCTCTTACATCTTTAATGGCTCAGGAGCTTCTTCCCGAAAGTGTCCTCAGCAAGGAGGCAAAATGGTCAGATTTAATCACCATTTCCAAGGCTGGAAATGAGCTCCCAATAATTCTGAGGAGTTGTGTTCAGCACAGTCAATGATTCCCCTTTTTTTTTTAAAAAACGCTGTTCTTTTTCCTTCTGTGCCCCTGGGAAGTTTCACCCCTGACAAGTGTTGCTATAAAATGCAGTGTTGCTACAAAATTAAGGCCCTGATTTTTTGGCAGGTGAAGAGAGAGCCAAAAGCACCTCTTTGAACTGGAAGGCTGTGACGTGGGATCAGAATCGTGGAATGGTTTGGGTTGGAAAGGACCTTAAAGCTCATCCATGAGCAGGGACACCTCCCACCAGCCACAGATTTTGTGGCTCAGACTGATCTCCACTTAGTGTGGAGCTTTAAAGCTCTGCATGTGCTTTATTTGGTTGCAAACAATTAATTGTTCCTTTAAAGTGTTTTAATGTGCAGTTTAAGGGCTCTGGGTGCAGCTTGTTCTTTGCACCCTCACTGAAGATCAACCCCCTGTATTTACCTGCAGGGTTGGATTTATTTGCAGCAGCAGCAGCAGCAGCAGCTTAGAGATCTGAATGAGCACAAAGTTTAGGACATGAGGCAGAATTTAGAATTAAAAAGTAAAGTCTGTAGGTTCCTGGTGACTCAGTTCCATTTGCATAGGAACAAACGAGCACAGAACTGATACATTCAGAGCCCTAAAAATGTCTCCATTCATCCAATACTGACTCTTTTTTATGAGTTTTATCTTTCTGTGTTTTTTTTTTTTTTTTTTAATTCAACTTTATTTCCCTTTTGTCCCATTGACAAAGGGGGAAAGAGACATATTCCCAGTGCAGGGAAACCAAAATTGAGAGACAATGGCAACACAATAATCCCTTTTCCTTGGGCACTGCCTGCTGCTTGCAGTGCTGCTGATAAAGGACTGGAGAGCCCAAAATGTCTTCTGCAAATCAGTTCTCCCTGCCTTGAAATGGGCTTTGAATCAGCCACAGGACACAACATGCTGGATGGAGAGCTTTTTTTTTGGAAAGGGGGTCAAAAGAAGAGGGGAAAGGGAGCAGAGCTTGGTGCTCCCTGCTTGCCAAGCTTTTTTAACTGGCCTAGGAGGGGAAAAATCCGTGCTGGGGAGGAGTGGAGGTTAGTGCTGACACCATCAAGGAGGGTGTTAGAAATGGTGGAATGATTTGGGTTGGGAGAAACCTTAAACCCATCCAGTGCCACTCCTTACCACGGGCAGGGATACCTCCCACCAGCCCAGGCTGCTCCAACCCGACCTTGGACACTCACAGGGATCCAGGAGCAGCCACAGCTTCTCTGGGAATTCCATCCCAGCCTCTCCTCACCCTCCCAGGGAAGAATTTCTCCCCCGTGTCTCCCCTAAACCTCCCATCCTTCAACTCAGGCCCCATCCCCCTTGTCCCGTGGGTGCTTTTAGGAGGTCAAAGCCTGCAAGCCTCGGCTGGGAGCGGACATTCCCCGTAAGAAGAGACCCCAAACGCTTCATCCCCGAAATGCTGGAGGTTCCTGCGGCCCCGAGGAGCCGCTGTGGCAGGAGTTCAACACTAGATGCCACCAAGACATCGGCGTGGAGAACGAGCCCCAGCCCCGAGAGAAAAACTGAGTTGTGCTGGTGTTTGCTGGGCAGGGACAGAAAAGGGGTGTTTGCAGAGTCAGGGGGCTCTGTCAGGGTTCTCTGCCCCCCAACCATCCCCAGATCTTCCCTTTTCAAAGCCTCTATGGCAGCCTGAAATGTGAAAAGCCATTTAAGCTCTGGATTTTGAACAACCCCCTCCTCCGTCCCTGCTGACAGCTCCCTGTACCCACACCAAGCTTGGTGTTTTCACTTCTCTGCCCCCAGGAGACCTCAGACCCATCCTTTTCCCTGCAAAAGGACCTTGGGGCTCCCTCCCTGAGCAGGCACTGGGTTTTTCTGGGGCTCAGAAGGGCTGGACTGACGTCAGCTCACTGTTGCCAGGCATTTAGAGCTCCATGCAGTGAAGAACCAACCCAGCAAGCAAAAAGAAAATCAAATTAACTCTCTGGCAACTTGTGGCTCGCTGGAGTGGCTAAGACAGAGCTTCTCTCTGCCTTCCTATTTGTCTGGGGTTTAATTAGGGAGTTCAGGATGGATGTGGAAGAGGAGCAGATTGTCAATCCCCTGCCCAAGTAATTCAGCCCAAATAATACTCATGTCTGACACAGCAGGGTAAGGACATTAAGCTGTTCATCAAAACTGCACAGAGAAAGGCAGGAAGACTTGATTACATTATGGCCTTACTAATCAAAGGCTAATCAGAGCAAGACAAAGTGCTGGACCCAACAGCAGCTCTGAGGATTGAGCTCTGTGGGATTCCAGAATCAGGCACATTCTTTTATAAGAGAAGTGGAGAGATGACAGCCTTCAGCTGAATATTGATTCAGCCTTTAGATGGGAATTAGAGGCACACACTACTTCAGAAATTTAAAAAAAAAAAAAAAAAAAAAAAACCACTACCAAACCATCCCAAAACTGCTCAAAAAGGATGGAGCCTTTTGTGCCAAGAGAAAAGAGGTGCATTTCTTACATGTGCTGGTTTGCAGTCCTGGCTGCTCCCAGTCTTCACTAACACAGATTTAATTTCATGTGTAACTGTTCCAGTCTTGTTAGCAGCACTGCTGCAGCTGTACACCACAATCAGCCAGGATAAAACACCCCAAATGTTGTTCCACAGAACCAAAAAAGACACAGCCCTTGAGGACAGACTGCTGGAGATGGTGCAACTCAGAAAAAGCTGGTGGAAGAGAGCAGCAAGAGTTTCTATCCATTTCCTGAGCTCCAAAGCCCAGGCATTATTCCCTTCCCACACCACAGCAGAAGGAATGCAGGACAAACCTGAATCACCTTGAGTGGGAGAGCAGAAAAAAAAGAAAAACAAAAAAAACCCCACCATCTACCAGCACAGCGAGTCCTGGCAGAAACATCCACTTGAGACTCAAGAGTGAAACCTAAAAATGTTCCAGCTCCCTATTTACGTCAGCCCTGGCTCTTTGCTGCTCTGCCATTACATAAGATTAATGCATTTCCTGTGATGAATTGTCTCACCATCACTGCTTTAAAGCTGCCACAATTCCACACTGGGACCTTTCCTTTTCTTTTTCTATTTTTTTTTCTTTCTTTTTTTTCTTCTTTCTGTTGCCTGCAGAACAAGGCAAAGAGAAGAAAGCTTTCCAGCTCTTTCCCTGCATGCAAAATCCAGCCCTGGGCTTCCAGGCCACCCCTCCAGATTTCTGCTGAGTAATCTGCCAAGTCCCTTGCCTGGTGAGGGAAAAGACACGCTGGGGAATGAAGCATCTGGTCTAAATTTTTGGGTCTAAACCGTGCTGTAGGATCTCTGCCTGCTTTATCAACCCCTGAATCGTCATTTCTGCCCCTTCAGGTGACAAACTGAAGCTGAGAGGGTGGCTAAATGAGTTCCTCAGGAGCTGCAATGAGGTTTAGGCTCTGCAAGAGTTAATCCCAACTTCGAGCCTTTGCATTTCCTCTGCTTCCAGAGATCATTTTAGCTCTGATCCCACCTGCCGGGTGCAGATCGCTGCATTCCCTGCAGAAGGTGGCTTGGCAGCTTGTGGCAGGGCTGATCCCTGCCTGGGAACTGGCACTTGGTGGCACCAGAGCTCAGCGAGGGAAGGGTGAATCAGCAGCCTTTGGGTGTTGGGGCAGGTGATGCTCAGTGGGGGGGGGGGGACAGAACTGTTTGTTCTGTCCCATCAGAGCCCTGAAATCTGGCTCTGCACTTCCCTTTGGGAATAAATGGGAATAAATGTGCTGGCCATCAGCTCTGAGTGCGATGGCTCTGCCTCCTGCAGCAGCAGCTCCACAGGGCTCGCAATTCGGAATTTTGACGGCATCAGAAAAACGAACAACTCTCCTTTCCAGGGCTGAAACTTCAGTGGATGCTTCCCAGACGAGCAGAAATTACATCATCTGCCCCGTTCTAACTGCAGGGTTTGATCTTGCAGCCAGTCCCTCACAGGGGCAGGAGGTTTCATCCAAATTCCACCCGTTCTGCAGGAGCTGGAAACACAAATGTGCAGGTTGCTGTTAAACCAGTAACCTAAATTAGATGTGTTGTGGTTAAATATTGCTGCTGGATTTAGGTTTAAAAGCATCTGCAGTTTCTTAGAGGACAGATCAAGGCTTAGGTGCAAATAGTGATCAGAATCCTCAGCTTAAAAAGGGTGAGATTTGAAGCAGCAAATACTTTTGGTGACACTGGAACTCTTCTGAGAGCAGCACTTTGTGTCTGAGCTGGAAAAAATCACAAGGTGGGCTAAGAAAATGCCTCCTTTCTGGTGTAAAAATAACTGCAAACACTGTCTACCGAGTTCATGAGACACGAATTCCCGAGGTTTTTTTCTCTCGAGGATGGTGGTTTTTATGTTTTCTAGAGACTGCAGAAAGCTTTGTGTCCCTAAACCATCACACCCCCAGTGACTGCAGATGCAATTTCAAAACAATTTGCCTTTTAATCCTCTAAAACCTGCTCCTCAGTACTTTTAGCAGCAGCACCTTTTCTGCCCACGTGGAAAAATGGGTTTAAGGGACTGTTAAAAGAAATCTTAAGGAAATCCAGCAGCCAAATTATCTGCTCCTTGCAAGTGCCCAGCTCAGCAAGCGCTGCAGAGGGTGTTGGATGATGGTGTGAGGTTCCTCCCAGGGCAGTGCTGACACCTCTGGCTGCCTCCTCTTCCACACCCATCAGAACCTTTTCACTCCCCAAAGCACCAAAGGGGCAGTGAAAAGTTCCCTTGCCCTGAGAGGGGCAGTGGATGACAGAGCTGGGGGGAAGTTTCTCACCCTTCACACTCTTTAATTGTTGTCTCAGATCGACCATCCAGGTCTGAGGATGATCCCCAGCCCCCCAGTTCTCCTCAAATAAAGGGGTTAACGAGGCAGACAGAGCCCAGACCAGCCTGACTGCAGCAGAGACTGCAGCAAGTGGCTGGGCACACCCTGTTAAAGATGCAGCACATCCATCGTGCTGCCCTTCAGGCTCATTCCATCCCCTTGCTGCAATGCTGGCGTCAGACCCAGAGCTTAACTCTTTTCAGGGCAAGCTGCCTCTAAAATGCAGGCAAAATTCACTTTATAGGCAGGAAAGTTGGGCTGTGAGCGATCTGCATTCGCTCTGAGTGCTCCCTGCCCTCAAAACAAAGTTTTACATTTATACATGCACATATATAAATATTTTGAAGGATGTTTTGGTTTGTTGTTTTGCTCTGTTTGCTGCAGGGAACGGGGTTTCAGGTGCCTGCCTGGGAATCTTCACTCCCGGATCCTCACTGCAAACCTCCACTCCAAGGCAAGGATGACACTGCAGTTTTCCCAAGCCCATCTTGGGTTATCTGGTAAACTGAGGCACAGCCTCCACCGAAATTCTCTTACGGGTTTTGATTAAACTTTTGATTAAAATAAATAAATAAATAAATAAATAAATAAAACAGCTATTTGTAAATCCAGCTCCACTCCAGTAAAGCTCAGGAGGAGGTAGGAAAAGTGGACCTGTGCTGAACTCCAGCATTTCCTACAGGAGCCTCTTGGACTTTTAATTTCGCAGCTGACCCAAATTTCTCCCCGAGACCAAAACCTGTGCCTGGATGAGTGAACAAATCCATGAATCCCACACAGAAATGTCCCTTGGATTGCTGTCCTTCCTTGCCATGGAGTGGAGCCCAGGGCAGGGAGCTGAGGAATCGTGGCCAGGGTGTTTTGTGGCTCACCTGTTCTGGGCTGGCTGTCACTGCCGTGCCACCAAATTAGAGCAGTCCCAGAGGTCAGACCTATTTGAATTTAGGAAGAGCCAAAGCAGCGTTATCCTCCCTCCCCTGTGAAGGGCAGCCCAGATTCTGAGGCTGCTGAGGAAGCTCTGGGACGTTATTAATGACTCTGCAGCAGGGCCAGCACTGCAGAACTCTCACAACTCCCTGCCCTCCCTCACCTGCACAGCCCCACTGCCCCTTCTGCAAGGAAGAAAAGAGAGGCCAAATTCAGCAGGGGGAAAGATTCCTTTCTGAAAGACTCCCCTAACAGAGGGAAACAGCCAAAATGAGTGCCCTGGGAAAGTGTGACAGCTCAGGAGCCAGGCACGAGCACCTCGTGGGGAAAGCTGGGCTGGGGCTGGGTTAGATGAAATAAAGAAGAAATAAAACCCTTGGCTTCCATGGTTGGAGAAGAGAAGGATCCAGGGAGACCTGAGAGCCCCTTTTCCAGGGCCTGAAGATGCTCCAGGAGAGCTGGAGAGGGACTGGGGACAAGGGATGGAGGGACAGGACACAGGGAATGGTTCCCACTGCCAGAGGGGATATTGGGAAGAAATTCCTCCCTGGGAGGGTGGGAGGCACAAAGACCAGTCTGGATAGGTTCTGATTCATTGAAAGCTCTGTAAATTGTGTCAGCAAGGGGCTGGCATTAAAGGAAGGGTCCAGATCCCTGATCCTGCTCCCCTTGGTGCCTGCCTGGGATTTTCCTGAGCAATGTGGTGTCGATGCCTTTCAAAGCTCAGCTCCTGCAGGGTTGGATTTGCAGGCCCTCAGGCATTTTAGCCTTTTCCTTACTTAGCCGTGCTCTAAAAAGAAAATAAAATACTCCTAAAAAATCCCCCCCCTGCCTGGCATTATGTAATTCAGTTTAAAATGGGAGCTGTTGAGGATGAGGTCAGTGCCCTCAGGTGACTGGTGCAGAAAGGATGGAGCACACAGGTGAAAACAGAGAATGTGGTGGGGAAAGGGTGAAATGGCCTTGCAAATTAACATGGAAATAAATAATCTTTTTTAAATAAATAAGCTGCACAAAATAAAGAGTCTTTCCTGTAAGTCTTTTTGTAGAGGAATAAAGAACATTTAAAGAATTCTGTTCCAAGATATCACAAGGTTGGGGGATTAATTAAACTGTCGGTCTCAGAATGTGGAATTCCACACAGCAGCCCTTGGCTTTTGTCCTTGGAATAACCACTCAGAGCTGGAAAATCTGTAGCTTGGGGCATAAAGATGTAAAAAAAAAAACCTCCTGAAATATCTACATTAAAGTCCACTAGTGGAAAAAAATAATAATAAAAAAAAAGTAGGGAAGGGGCAGGGAAGGGAAAGCAGGAAAGAGCCAGGGAAGAGTTCTTTCCAAAAGGACAGAGCTGTTTGGTGCATTGACACACGATACAGAAGGTCAGTTTGTTTGCTGTTATCTGTGTCATGTTCTGCTGTCACTGGAGGTCTCTGGACAGCTCAGCCATTGACACTCCTGCAGGCACACACAAAAAATAAATGATCTTGGGGAAGATAAAAGGCAAAGGTCTCTCCTGAACCTCCCCTTGCACAACGTCCTGAGGCTAAAAGAGAAATCAAAGAAGCAGCATTTGGAACCAGAAACTGAAGTCCTCTAGGATGATTCTTGTATTATCCCCATCCTTCAAAACCTGGGATCTGTGTGTGAACAGTTCGGGCTGAAATGTTATTTTTACTGGAACCTGATGGTTCAAAGCCACTGTGGCTGACAACAAAATATCATCACCAGCCTGCTGAGGAGGAGACAAACCCTCTCTCCCTCAAAGGCTCCTCCTTTCATGTCTGTCAACCCACCTGTTATTAAAATTAAGATTCATCACAGCTCCAGACTCCAAATTCTCACCCCTCCCCTCCCCCCAACAGTTCCTGCCGCTGTTTTGCATTTCAAAAGGAGCAATTTTGTTATAAATGTGCAAGAGGGAACTGGAGGAAGCATCAGCTGGGGGAACAGAGAGAGAGGACACTTGGGGTTGCAGGAATAAGCAGCACTGAGGGTTTAATAGATATTTGGAGCACAAGGTGAGTGCAGTGTCTGTGGGCTGATTGAAGCACCCAGGTGAGATCACAGCATTGGAGTTGTGTTCCTCCACTATTGTGTGGGATTTAAGGAGGGAAAGCAGCATCAGTTCATGGATAACTGGGAATAACACCCAGGTTCTGGTTGCTTTTCCTCCCTGCCCTGTGTCATTTTGGGCAAAACTTCTGCCCTTATTTACTTGCCTTGTAAATGCACAATTTCTCTGGGGGAATCTGGGCTCGTGCTTCTCCTACAAAACTTGGACAAATCTATTCCCTTCATTTATTTCAGCTTTGTGATATCATCTCTAGGTTGGAAGGAGCCTCGAGAGCGTTGTTATTATTAGGGTGTCAAAATGTCGTGTCTGGGAATGTCAAGAAGTGACAAAAGGGAGGCTGATTGGCAAAAATAAAATGTACACTTTTGCACAGCAAAGGGGAGGGGAATAAATCACGGTTGTGGCGTGGCAGAAGGTGCTCCAAATTGCTCATCTCCATCACAACTGCCCATCTTCCACCTGCTCCCTGCAGGGTGGGAGCCAGGCCAGATGATGGGAGTTAATTGCTTTTCCCAGTGGATATTTAGGCCCTGTGTCCACTGCCATGGATCAGTGCAGAGGGGCTGGAGCAGCTTGGCTGATGTGAAACTCTCTCCTTGTGTAAAAAAACCCGATTTCTGGTGGTGGCAGAGCCATCAGCTCGGAAGGGGTTTGAACAAACACCTTCCAGCAGAGCACTGAGCGAGCAGGGCAGGGGGTGGGATGGGGGGAGACACTGGTTTGTTCCTAAATCCCATCTGCATGCAAAAACCCGGCTTGCAGTCACATCTGCTGAGCCCACGGGAGCAGCTGCCCCTGGAAAGTGATCTGCAGGCTCCCAACCATTGATCAGCTGATTCCCTGCATTTATTTGTGCCTGGGGCAGCACATTTAATCAGTGACCAGGGGCAAAAACATCCCTGGGGAAAGAGCAGCAATAATCCAACAGCAAAGGCAACTTTAGTGGCATGATTGGTGATAGTTCAAATCTGAAATACGACTCCAAATTGCTGCCTGCGAGCAATTATGATGTAGACAAGCTTCCTTCTGGATTTTAGGTATTATTTCTCCTGTGGAGGAAAACCAGAGGCCAGGCCTAAGCCAGGAAATCGTGATGGGAGGCACTGAATAGCCCTGAAAAGCCAAGCAGGGTCAGGTGGTCTGGACAAAAGTAGCCTGAGCAGGACTGAGCCACTCCAGTGAAAAGCACTTGAAGGAAGGAGTCTCATCAAATGAGGCTCTGCTGGTTAAAAAAAACAGGAAAATTGTGGACCAACAGCATTCCCTGGTGTCTGAGGTTGGGCCTCATCCTGCTCTTCCCTCCCAACCCCCCATCCCCTGCTCTCCATCAGCAGTGGGGGAGGTGACCCCTTCATTCCCTTCCATGGGAGGTCACCCCACAAATGGGGATGGTGTCTGTGCTCATCACTCATCCCCTGGACAGGGCTGAGCTCAGCACGGGGCATTTGCTGATGGTCCCTTCCTACGCCCCATTTCTCATGGGCAGATAATTTAATAGAGCCAAGGTCTGTGTCCTTTAATGAATTGAATTAAAAATGCTGCAGCTGCTGCACGTGGAACGGAACCCACAGAAAAGAGGAACATCTTTAGAAACCATTGCCAGGGCCACTTAAATGATCTCTGCCTAATAATTAGCCAGGACAATCTAAAATGTCTTTTGAAGCTGAGTAGTGTTTGTGTTGCATCTCGAGAGCTGGGGATTAAAATCTCCAGAATAAGACAGTGCTTTGCTCTATTATCAATCAAGTGGAATAAAATAGAGTAAGATTTTAGGATAGTTCAGTACAGGGCTGGAAGGAATAAAGGCTCATCCCCCTGACAAGATCCACACAATCATCCCAGGATGATTTGGGTTGGAAGGGCCCTTAAATCCCACCTCATTCCACCCCTTGCCTGGACCTTCTACTGGTCCAGGTTGCTCCCAGCCTTGATGCATCTTTCACCCTCCTATTTTCCCCCAAATCTTCACACTGGGCAATTTTGAGGGGTTTTCCTGAGCCCTCCTGCAGCAATCCCAGAGGGAAAAGAGGTTAAAGGAATGGCTTGAACAGCAGGCAGTGCAAAGCAGCAGCACAGAGGGTTTTATTGCTGCCTATTCCAGCAACACACACCAAAAAAAAAAAAAAACCCCACCCCCACATTTCCCCTGCCCCAACCCTTCTTCCAAGAAATGTCAGCCCGATGGATAATCACTGCTGATTCAGGGCCCTGGAGGGCTCTTTTAAAGAGGAAAATTGCTGCAGCATCCTCTGGATTCATCAAACATTATTGCTGCTCTCTGAAGGAACAAGAAGATCCATTACCAAAGGAGGGGTAGATTCAGCATCACCTCATGGCAGCTGCAGGGAGACATTTTTATTTTAGAGCGATGCTTTCCTTTTGATCGGGAGCCAGAAAGGGAAAGGGGGGGAGAAAAAATGAGAGAGGCAGAGGGAAAAGAAGCAGAAGAATGAGCTGTCTCCATGAGTTGCACTGCGGGAGAGCAGGAAAGCCTGGGAAGTTCACAGGGAGGAGCAGGCGCTGCAGGAGTGACTCAGCATCATCCTGCGGCAAAGAGGGGACACGGCAGCAGCCACCGCCCTTTTTCCCCTTCCTTTTTCCCTATGGAAACAGGCAATTCCTGCAGGAGAGACCCTCACCCCCCCTGAGCTCTGCAAAGGCTGGGGGGAGCCAGGGGGAAGAGCCCCCAGGCCGGGACACAAAGCCCACTCTTGCCTTGCTTTTCCATCTGTTCCCATCCCACCTTTCTGCCTATTCCTCATTTACCGCCTTCCTCTCGAGTTTTGCTGATTTAGGGCTTTCTTCTCCTCCCCCCTCCCCCTCACCAAATTTTACTTGGCCCCTCCTCTCAGAAAACTTGGGGGGAAAAAAAAATCCTCCACCTTCTCTGGGACAAAATTGTTCTGCTCCCACGGATATCCCAGTCCTTGCTGCATCATTTTGGGCGACCTGGGGAGGGTTTTATGTCAATTAAAGCACAAACACCAGCTTTTTGGGGGGAGTTTTGCGGAGTTTAAAGCACAAACACCAGCTCTTGGAGGGAGGTCTGCAGGTGCTGAGGCCGCTGGAAGCCTCGTAACCCTCAGGATGCTGGGGCACAGCAGGCATTGCTGCACGGAAAAGGGGAATTTGGCTCTTCCCGAGCCTTTTCCTCGCTTGCAGCAGTTCGGCTCCCGGCCAAAGGGAGCCGTGGTGGCTCCTCCTTTCTGCGGGACTCTCCTCCTCTCTGCCTCCCTCCCTTCTCCTCTCCCTTCCAAGCTGGTGCAGTGTTGAACTTCTGCCAGGAGCTGGACCTGCTGCAGGAGCAGCAGCTTTCCAGAGGGAGGAGGGAGGAGGCAGATGGAGCAAAACGCTTTCCCTGAGCAACTCTGACAGCACTCACTCACACGAGCCTCTCTCCATCCCCAAATCCCCCATTCCTGCAGGGAATTCAGCACAGGCTGGAAAAAGCACAGGGCGCTGCCAAGGGCGGATGCCTGAGGGTTTGCTCCCTCCTTTTCCACTTGCAAAAGGTCAGATCCCCTTTTCCCACGTCCCAGGGTGCCCAGAGAAACTCTGCTCGAGGTTTTCCTGCCTCCCTGACACCCCTGCCCGAGGCCCTCCTGAAGGCTCATTCTCTCCTCCTGGGAAAATCCACCAAAAGGACTTTCTGCCCCCAAAATTGCAGCTGCCCTGGGGGTGAATTCCCAGCTGGAGGAGCACAGGGGAGCCCCAAATTCAAATTCCTGCGAGTTTTTCCCTCTGGGGGACTGCAAAGCCAGCATTAACCCTTCCTGCATCCCTGTCCCTCCTCTCCCACCGTGCCTTTCCCACGTTCCCTGCAGGTGTGCCAAGCCTCCTGAAGGCAGGGCTGAGCTCAGATCCCATGGCTGGCAGCTCCAGGTGCTGTTGGACACTCCTGCCCAGCCTGAATGAATCTGCAGTGCATTTTTGGTCAGGTTTTGTTTCCCCTCCTCTGAACTCGGGGCCACTGAGCTCTGTTTGCTGCCTCCTCTCTTACTCATCAGCTGCACTTCTGGGAGAAATAACTCCTCCCTCAGCCTTTCCTCCCCCTCATTCATCCCACACTTGCAGGAGACAGCTCAAAAATGCTCCTGCACCTCCCTGCCTGGGCCTTTGCTCCCTCCCAGCCTGTGCAGGAGCTGCAACAACACCTTCTCCTTCTGGGAAATCTGCGGGCTCAGAGCACCCAACCAACCCTTCTGAGAGGCTCTCAACCCCAACATCAGAGGGCACCAGCTTTAAAGGTGACATCAGTGACAGGGACAGCCCTTTCTGAGCTCAAAGGAGTGGAAACCAGCCCAAATCCCTGCAATAAATACAACAGCAGGAGCATCCCAGAGATGTCCCTGGGGAATGGGACAATCCCCTCTTTGCTGTCTTCATGTCCACACTGCAAAGAAAAAGGAAGATGAAAAACCAAGATGAATGGAGCCAAAGTTAAAAAGTACAAAAAGTATTCAAGGATCTGCTTTCTATGATGAGCAAGAGCTCCAAAAACCAAGCTGGGGATCTTCTCCTGAAACAAAAAAAAAGTTGTCTTAAATCATAATAAACTCATTAAAAAAAAATGTTTGAATTATAAAAAGTCCTCTTAAAATCTTTTCCCCATGAGTTCAAAAACACAAATGCATATCCCCAGCTTGTACAAAATCTTCCCCCCCAAATCCCATAAGCCACATTCCCCCTCATGATGACAAACCTGGGTGTTAACTGATCCCAAAATGGCTTTATTGGTACTGCAGAACTTTGTGGGGCCACAGCAGTCAGGCAGATGCTGTTTGTACATAAATCCAGAGAGAACTTGTGCTGTGGAGGCGCTTCCTATTCCATCCCACACCTGCATAAACCCTGCACTCTGCTCCTGAATGAGCAGATCCAGCACCAGGGGTCTGGGGGGGATGCAGGATGGCCCTTCTGGCTGCAGAAGTTTGGGGATTTTTTTCTTCCTGTACTGCAGAGCTGAGCCAATCCAGCTGACTCCATCCCCCCCCCCACTGCAGCACAGCCCTCAGACAGCTTTATTGCTCCCTTTTTCCCTGTGTTTTATGGGCAGCAGCACATGCCAGGCCAGGAAATAAAGGGCTATTTATATCCTCCCGAGAAATGCTTGTCCCTGCTCGTGGGGGGGAGGTGATCCACACCCCAAAAAGGGGGCTTTGTGCCCACCCCACGTGGGTTTCACATGGGAAAATGACTGAACGAGAGGGGAAGTATTCCTGAATTGTCCCTCCCCATTCTGTGATCAAAGGAAGGACATATCCTGGAAATCTGGAACTCCCTGTGCTTCACTTCCCTGCAGGTGCACCCATAAGATCTCTCTGCCTTTTACTTGTCCATGCAGCCCACAAATAAATCCTCCTTCTGACCCACATTTTACCTTTATTTTCCACTCATTCTGGAAGGTTTTAGGGAGGAAATCGAGTCCCTGACTGCGTTATGAGCCTTCACATGCTCTCAGCTGTGCTGTAAATGCAGTTTCCCCTCTTCCAGCCATCACCAGCAGGACTGGCTGCAGCTGGCACAGCCACTCTGTGCTCAGCAGAAAGGGGAAAACTGGGAAATGTCCACCCTGCTACCTCTGGGCTATTAAATTCCTCCTGTTCTTGCCATCTCCAGCTGCCCAAGCACAGGTTTTACAGCACAACAAGCCTCAAACAACCACTCTCTCCTCACGTTGGCAGAAGGTCCAATCAGAGAGATGGGACTTTGCAGATTAGTAAATTATCTCCTTCAAAATGGGCTGAGAGGGTTGGTGTTTTTTTTCAGTGCTCTGAGCTGGTAAAATGGGGGAGTTTTCTTTGCCCAGAGAAGCTGTGGCTGCCCCTGGATCCCTGGAAGTGTCCAAGGCTGGGTTGGACGGGGCTTGGAGCAACCTGGGATAGTGGAAGATGTCCCTGCCCATGGCAAGGGTGGAATGAAATGATCTTTAAGGTCCCCTCCAACCCAAACCACTCTGAGATTTGCCCCAAACCCTTTCAGTTTACATTTAATTCCCGGAATCAAAAGCAGGACATCTCTTGAATGGACTCTGGGAGGGAAGAACCAACCCTTGAAGACACGAGGAGGAATCTCTGCCATCAGATGCTGCTTCTCAGCTTGGAGTCCTGATGCAAGGAGTAAACAAAGCTAATGAATCTTCTAATTAAGCATTCCCTGGTAGAGCTCAGATGAAAGAACTGGCTGCCTGTTTCCTCCAGCTCCTGTAATCAAGAGACAGAAGAAACTCAAAGTGAGCAAATTGCTGTTACTGTGCTCAGAAATGGGTGCAAGTGACAATAAAATAATGAAAGCTGCTCAGGCACTTGCTATATATGGCACAAACAAAGCAAAGAGGGGTTCAAAAAGAAAGAAATTAAACACTTAATTTACATTTCTTTTGAGTTTTCCAGATACTGGTTTCAGTCCTCACAGACAAAAATCTGTGTGGGCTTTGAAATTGCTGTTAGTGTTGTCTCATATTAAAAGGGGCTCTTTGGAAGGGAGGAAGAAGAATTCCTGAAATGTAAGATTAGTTCCAATTCATCAAAGCCCGTCAGAGCATTTTCATTTGCCCGTTTCAGTTCAGCTCCTGCAGAGATTTTGGTATCACCTGAGACAAAAACACGTTTATGACTTCAGGACAAGGGGAAGAAAATGGTTCCCTGATGTGTAAAGTGTCGGTAAAACACAACAGCAACTTTCAGGTGTGGTCAGCACAGGGACAAGGACCTGCAGGTCCTAAAGCTGCAGCATTCCCTAAATATGGCACAGAGCAGGGACTGCTATATTGGACCTGTTCCAGTTCTCCCCTTTCTCCTCCAGAACTCCTCTGATCCATAAAAATCCAGCAATCCATATCACGGTGCCACTGGGTGTTGATTTTGGAATTGGCACTGATTTATTCACAATTAGAGAGCCCTGGGGAAGGAAATTCCTTAATCCTGCTTTGCTCTGTGTTAGTTCCTCTTTGAGGGACATAGATCTCTTTTTATATATATCTTATTTTATATGTTGGGTTGTACAACATGTCAGAGCTATGGAAGGAATGTTTTCAACATCAAATAAATTAAATCTAAATTACATCATTATGCAAATCAATTAAATATAAATTAATTAAAGCAGGCAGTGCCTGATTCCCTGCTCCCTCAGAGCTTTATGGGGTAGTAATAATCTAAATATTAGTGGACACCTTCCACAGGTTGCTCCAGCCTGGCCTTGGACACTTCCAGGGATGGCAGAAAGCACCAGAGTGGAGGCCAAGGGAATGAGGAATTCAGTCAGCACTGCCCTGGCCCTGCAAAGACAAGGGCTGGAGGTAAGGATGCCTCCAGGAGGAGCTTTCTTTGCCTTGGAGAAGCAAAGCTCCTTCCTTAGCTCTGAGTCACAGGGAAACTCTACCCTGCAGGGCTGTCTGCACACACACCTTCCATCCCTGCTGGCACACACTGCTGGCACACAGGAAAGGCTTTCCCACTCTTTTTTCCCTCCCTGAAACAACGTGGGAAGGAATATTAACAGCTTACAATTACAGAGCTTGTTTTGCTGGGGACCTGAAGTGCAGCTGTTTTTACAAGCTGAGGTGTATGATTTATTAATAAATGATAGCATTAATAATTAAATCTCGTGCTCAAGTTGCTGTGGGGGTGATTAATATAAACCCACTGGCATGAAGAGAGGTGTTTCAGCTTGTTGAGCACCCCAGAGCTGGGGTGCTGGGGTCTGGTGACACTCAGGCCTTTAGGAGCTCTTGGTACAGCTCATTCCATCTGGCAGAGCTCAGGGGAAGGAGAGATTTCCACTGCCCTTCCCAGCTTAATAACCCTCATTTTTAAATACCCCTGAAATTTAGGGAAGAGATGACCACACAACAGGTAATGTCCTGTTTGGGGTCACAAGGAAACAGCAGGGAACACATTGAATCAACTCTGCTCTGCCTTCAGCGAGTGACTGGTATTCAGCAAACACTTCTTTGTGCCAGAAACACCCAAGTGCCTTGCAATCAGTGACAGGCAGATTAATTTATGCACATTTCTGAGTCCCCCCCTTTCTGCTGGGAGCCACTAAGCATTTCTGTGGTGTCTCTGTCAATAAATGTCTCCCAATCCACACCCACATTTATTCCTTGCTCGGGGAAACTTTGAAGAGTTTGCTTTGTTTGCCCTCCTGGCTCAGGGAGATGAATTTTGGGGCACTCCCCATGCAGTCTGTGCTCAACACAGCCCTGCCCTCCTTCTGAGGAAGCTCTGCTACAAAAATACTGCCTTGTTTGAATCCACCAGTGGCTCCCAACCTGCCTGTGAGGTAGCTGCAATGCAGCTGTCCAGTTTTAATCTCTGTAGGAGCCAGATTAGGAAAGGATAAAGGTTCAGTCCCTGTGATCCCTGTCTCAGACTTGGCTCCAGGGAATCTCCAGGAACAGAGGGAGCCAAGCCAGGTAAGCAGGTCTTGATGCATCCTGCCAGGACTGGGAACCACCCTGTGTTTGCTGCTTCTTTCACGCAATGAAAGAACAAAGAACAGAGCCAGGCTTCTCCTGGAAGTGTCCAAGGCCAGGTTGGATGGGATTGGAGCAGCCTGGGCTAGTGGAAGGTGTCCCTGCCCATGGCAGGGGGTGGCACTGGATGGGCTTTAAGGTCCCTCCCAACCCAAACCGTCCAGGGATTCTGTAATTACCTGGTGATTAGGAACCACTTGCAACAATGGACACGGTGAGGATGCAGGGGCTCGAAGGGCTCTCGTGCCTTGTGGGAACTGCAAACTGAAGGGGGGAAAAAATGCTATTTACACGTGTCTGGGGGTTCTGAGGAGCAGAGAGGGCTGTGTGTCCTCCCAGAGGGGGCCTGGAGGGCAGAGGCAGATCCGAGCAAGGCCGTTCCAGAGCAGCCCGACCACATCCCCCCCGTGCCCGCGGTGATGCCCAGGGCGCTCCGAGCATCACCGCGATCAGCAACCCGGAGCGGACCTCACCGAGACGATGCCCGGAGCGCTCCAGGCATCACCTCAGAGCGCCGGGGGCGGGGCAGCCCCTCCCCGCGACGATGCCCTGAGTGGTCCAGGCATCCCCTCCCCGCGGTGACGGGGCGGGCAGTCCCCTCCCCGCACCCTCCTCACCGCGGCGATGCCGCCGCGCTCCTCCCCGTCCCCTTCGCCGCCCATAAATACCGGCTCCGGGGCATCGCCCCGCCGCAGAGCGGGTTCTCTCCTGTCCGCAACCATGAGCTCGTACGGCTACGACCCGTTCTTCCCGTCCTACAAGCGGCGGTACGCGGACAGCCCGCGCATCCATGTGTCGGTGCGCAGCGGCGGCGGCGGCTTCGGCTCGGCGCGCTCCGCCTACTCCAGCCTGTCCGCTCCCGTGTCCTCCGTGTCCGTGCGGCGCAGCTACACCACATCCAGCGCCTCGGGCTCCCTCCTGCACTCGGTGGACAGCCTGGACCTCAGCCAGGTGGCCGCCATCAGCAACGACCTCAAGTCCATCCGCAGCCAGGAGCGGGCGCAGCTGCAGGACCTCAACGACCGCTTCGCCTGCTTCATCGAGCGCGTCCACGAGCTGGAGCAGCAGAACAAGGTGCTGGAGGCCGAGCTGCTGGTGCTGCGGCAGAAGCACGCCGAGCCCTCCCGCTTCCGCGCCCTCTACGAGCAGGAGATCCGCGAGCTGCGCTTGGCCGCGGAGGAGGCGACGAGCGAGAAGCAGGCGCTGCAGGGCGAGCGGGAGAGCCTGGAGGAGACGCTGCGGGGGCTGCAGGCTCGCTACGAGGAGGAGGTGCTGAGCAGGGAGGACGCCGAGGCGAGGCTGCTGGAGGTGCGCAAGGGCGCGGACGAGGCGGCGCTGGCGCGGGCGGAGCTGGAGAAGCGGGTGGACAGCCTGCTGGACGAGCTGGCCTTCCTCAAGAAGGTGCACGAGGAGGAGCTGGCGGAGCTGCAGGCGCAGATCCAGTACGCGCACCTCTCGGTGGAGATGGACGTGTCGGCCAAGCCCGACCTGTCCGCGGCCCTGCGCGACATCAGGGCGCAGTACGAGAAGCTGGCGGCGCGCAACATGCAGAACGCCGAGGAGTGGTTCCGCAGCCGCTTCACCGTGCTCAGCGAGAGCGCGGCCAAGAACACGGACGCCGTGCGGGCCGCCAAGGACGAGGTGTCCGAGAGCCGCCGCCTCCTCAAAGCCAAGACGCTGGAGATCGAGGCCACCCGCGGCATGAACGAGGCGCTGGAGAAGCAGCTGCAGGAGCTGGAGGAGAAGCAGAGCGCGGATATCTCCGCCCTGCAGGTGATGGATGGAGGGGGTCAGGGGGTCGGGGATGGTGGGGTTTTGAAGGTGAGGGCGTGAAGAGTGTGAAGGGTCCTCGTAGGTGGAGGGGGTTGGTGGGTTTGCAGGGGGAGGTTGTCAGGAGCATCCCGGAGGTGGGATCCCAGAGATGCTCCTGCTGTACCTCTACTGCACTGGAGTTATCCCAAAATTGTAATGCAAAATGCCCCAGAGCTATAAATACCGTGGATCCATCTGATCCTGGAAAGGGAATGTTGCTGCCAGCTCGTGCCAGGGCTGTGTTGTGTCTCTAAACTGTGAAATCTTTGTGCCAAATGCCCCAGAACTATAAAGAATGGATCTATATCCCAATACAGCTTGAACTGTATTCTTATTAAAAAAAAAAAAACAACAAAAAACCACACAAACAAACAAACAAAAAAAACCAACATAGAATTGTAGAATATCCTGAGTTGGAAGGGACCCACAAGGATCATTGAGTCCAACTCGGTGGATATCCTTAATAATAATAATAACAATAACAATAATAATAATAATAATAATATAAGATAAAAGCAAGGAAAGAACAGAGAGGCTAAAACCCAGATGAAATTATACACAGATTTCATGTGGACTCTTTAGGGCAAACAGCAGTGGAATAATACAGTGTAGATACAGGACTGGGAAAAATCTGCCAGGGAAGGCATTAAAATATTGCCTTTTTGGTTGAGGTGGAGTGGGAGCTGTCCTTTTTTTTTTTTCTATCTGCTAGAGCAAGATTAAATTAATAGGATTGGAGAAATCCATTGTAATTATTGCTAGACTTGGAAGAATTGAGAATTTTGTGCCGTTACATCCGACAGGACACGATCAACAAATTAGAGAACGAGCTGAGAACCACAAAGAGTGAAATGGCTCGGTACCTGAAGGAGTATCAAGATCTGCTCAATGTGAAAATGGCCCTGGACATCGAGATTGCAGCTTACAGGTACGGTGGGGGATGTTTTAGGAAGCCAGAACTCGGATCAGATTCCCATTCTCTTCCAGAGAATTCACGTTACTTGTCATTCCTCCAGCAGGAATTTCCATGGATAGGTGTCAGGGTTTAATCAGGTCCTCTCTGTTGTCGTGCTGTTGGGAGAAACTATGATTTTTTGTTTGTTTTTGAGGTAAAATACTTCTTTAAAGCAAAATTTTCAGTGAGTGCAGTAGTCTGTGTGTATATACATACATAATCGTTACTTTTGGCAATCCACGATCTCACTTCTCCATCTTCCCACATAAAAATGCTTGTTCTCTGCTCAGTGATTCAACTTCTCAGTGCAGATTTTTGGCTCTCACAAATCCCTCGAATGCCCCTGAAGAGCACTGGCTTTGTTTCCCACTTGCAGATCTGCCAAGTGAATATCTTCACTTGCTGCTGGATGGCTCTGGGATGTTTTGTCCCAGCTCCTGCCAGGCATTTCTGATGCCGAAGCGGAGTTTCTGGGAATGCCACAAGGGGGAATACTGAGAAAGCCGGTAGAGAAAGGTTAGAGCAGCTAAACCTCGACTGGTTGGCTCTGCCTGGGCTTTTTGCTGTCTCTTCTAGCAAGGAAAAGTATAAATTCACCCAAAATAGGCATCTCTGAAGCAAACCATTCCAGGAAGGCAGGGTAGCAAGTTATTAACTCAGGGCTAACTCTGCACTCCTCAAGTCTCAAAGCACCCCAGTTTCCTGCTCTGTAGCTGCATCTGCTGCAGAATAATTGAACCCTGTATTTTATTTTTTTTTTTTCCCTGCTAGGAAGCTGCTGGAAGGGGAAGAGACCAGGCTGAGCTTCACCAGCGTTGGCAGCATCACCAGTGGCTACACCCAGAGTGCCCCCAGCTTCGGCAGATCTGCCTACACCGGGCTCCAGTCCAGCTCCTACCTGATGACAGCACGAGCCTTCCCCACCTACTACTCCAGCCACGTGCAGGAGGAGCAGATTGAGATAGAGGAGACAATCGAGGCTGCCAAGGCAGGGGAGGCCAAGGCAGCTCCTGCAGAAGAGGGTGAGGAGGAGGAGAAGGAGGAAGGCGAGGAAGAAGCGGGAGGAGAAGAGGCTGAAGAAGAGGAGGAAGGTACTTACAGCTCCTTTCAGATCCCTTCCTTCCACCTTTCAGATCCTTTCACCTCTCAGATCCCTTCCTTTCACCTCTCAGATCCCTTCCTTTCATGCTTCACCCTGCTCATCCGGGATGAAACTCAGAAATCCCATTTATTAATGATTAAACCCCTTCCCTTTCCCCCTCGTGGGGGGATTAAGCATTTAAGCAGCAAAGTCTGAGTGTTGGGTGCAAGATAAGGTTAAATCTCCGATGTCAGGCAGGGGATGGGGTCCCAAAAAGCAGAGTGGTGATGCTCAGGTGGCAGCAGAGCAGCACTCAGCTGTTAGACACCCTCAGAAAGGAGGAACAAGGACACCCTGAGCTAAATATTAATTCCCAGAGAGTAGCCTGGAATAATGGGAACAGCAGCTGATGCCTGTGGATGGAATTACCGGGGTCAGTGGGTGGCAATATAACATCTCTGAAGTTGCCATTGAGCTATTTGAGGCACTTATTAGCATAAAGATTAATTACAATGATTAATTACAACTGAAGAGCGACAGGATTGCTCTTTGAACCCACGTTTTTGAGCAAAGCTTAAGCAGTGAGTCCAGAATCGATATTTTTTGAAGCCATGATTTTTTAATGAAGTGTTACCCTCCTTCTGAAGTGCAGGAGTTGTGCAGTTCTGTTGGGGGTGGGAGGGTGTGCAGGTCCACTGGCTCCCATTACATTGGGATGGGTACACAGAGGTGAAAATATCTTCCTTTTTTTTTTTTTGTCTTCCAAAGGTGCAAAGGAAGAATCTGAAGAAGCCAAAGAGGGGGAGGAGGAGGAAGGAGAAGGGGAAGAAACAGCAGCTGAAGAAGGGGAAGAGTCTCAGGAAGCTGCTGAGGAAACTGGTGAGGAGGAGAAGGAAGAGAAGGAAGAGAAAGAAGCAGCAGGGAAGGAGGAGAGTGAAGTGAAGAAGAAGGCTTGATTGTGTTTTTTGAGGCAGCTTTGCTTCCCATCGGGCCAACAGAATATAAATGATGATTGACTGAGCTAAAATTGCAGTCCCACATATTTAATTCAGTGACCACTGGGGTTTAAAGTTCATGATTATGATGTTTCTCTCTGTGCAGAGTCTGAGTTTGCTTGCAGAGCACCCACTGGCTTGTTCCCTGAGTGCTGCATGGTCTCCACGGATGAATTCAGGGCTTTTGTCTTTCCTGGGGGATCCAGAACCTTAACATTTAAAAACAAGGAGGAAGGGGGGGGGAATAAATTTAAAAAAAAAAAAAAAAAAAAAGTCCTGGGAATGAAAGTTACCTTTAACTTGCATTTAAAATAATTATGGAAACCTTGGGTGGGTGGAATAATGGAGGCTTCAATAAGTGCAATAAAGCTAAGTCAATAAAGAAATGCTTACCTGGAGTGCTTGTGTGTGTCTTGTGTCACTGAGATGCTCTTAAAAGGTTGATAAAGGGGTGTAAATCACTTATTTTTGAAGTCTGTGGGACAGGAAGAGGAGGGGCTGGTTTGTTCCTAGAGAAGATTCTTGGGGGAACAAGAGCTGGGCCAAAGTGTCCTGATGGAGATGTAAAATTGCATTTATGTGCTGATTTTGTGGCATATATTTATCTTCACTGGCTCTCCTTGCTGGTTTTGTTCAGAGAAATGAAAATCTTTCTCTTTTATATGAATTTTCGTGGTGTTCCAAAGGCATCATCTCCCTGTTCAGTGCTGGAAGAGCCGTGAAGAAGACAATGATGGATGAGGGAAGCACTTAAAATCAGAAGCTGTGGCTGCCCTGGATCCCTGGAAGTGTCCAAGGCCAGGTTGGAGCAACCTGTGCTAGTGGAAGGTGTCCCTGCCCATGGCAGGGGATGGGACTGGATGGGCTTTAGGATCCCTCCCAACCCACCCCATTCCATGACACACCCACCCCACTGCTCCACCCTGCCTTTCTCCAAGCACTCTCACCTTTAACTTTTCAATACTTGATTTTTCCTGATTTTGCAGATAAACCCCTCCCCTCTGTTCACTCAGCCCTCTGCTCCCCCTCTCACCTTGGGGAAAAGCAAAACACCTTCCCAGGCATCACCAGGGATGCTCCAGCAACAAACACACCTCTCCCTGCAGCTTCCCCCTGCCTGATCCCGGCTGCTCCCTGTGGATGGAGCATTCCTGGGGATGCTCTGCAGATCAGGGAGAGCTCTCCCAGCCCTGCAGGAGCTGCAGGCAGGGACGGGCAGGAGCTGCAGGCAGGGACGGGCAGGAGCTGCAGGCAGGGACGGGCAGTGCTGACCAGTCTGGCACCCCCCCGGGCTCTGTAAGTGCTGGCAGGGAGGCTGCAGCTCCTGGTTCGTGTGTCGAGGCATTCCCAGGGCTCTGGGATGGATCCTGCTGCCGCCAGGATCCTGCTCTCACCTCGGGAAAGCGGGAGCCGCTTTGACGCAATGCAGTAAAAGCTGGCAGAGGGAGGCTCGGGAGAAACTTTAACCCCAACTTGCAGCTGAAAGTAGAGCCAGGGGTGCCCCTGGAGTTTTGGGGGGCTGGCTCAGGGTGAGGTGCCATCCCAAGGAGCAGAAATGCACGGAGGTCCTGGGTGCTTCCCTTGAGATTGCACGTTCAGCCCCCAGCCCTAAACTCAGCCAGGGGGACACCCTGGGCAGGGAGAACACCCAGATCCCTTCTGGGGGCTAAAGAATGGACATCTCATCCTCTGCTGCCTTCCTGGATCAGTCCAGGGTGGTTGAACCCTGAACAGAGAAGGAGTAAAGCCCACATGGGAATGAGGGAAGTGCAGCCCCCGATGCCTGGAGAACATTCTAGTGCCTGGCTCAGCTCCCTGGCAAATGCAGCCTATCTGTGTTTTGTAACACTTCCCAGCTTGTTTCCACCTGGAATTTAGTTCTGGGAGGCTGAAAACCTCTTCCTTGTAGCATCTCCACAACACAGGACAGTAAAAAGATCCTGTTTTACAGCCCTGAAGTCACAGGGGGCTTGATATCCCACCTTAAATTAAGACTCACAAATCTCCACTCCAAATTCCTTTAATTACTGTTTTCCCCTTCTTGGACTTTTGTATTATTTAATGAACTTCCCTGCCTGAAAATAATTATTCCCCTCACTGGTTCTGTGCAGTCTGGAGAAGTAATTGGTGCAGAACAGGCAAATGACATCCTATTTATGCATCTCTGCCCGGGAATTCTGCTCTCTTTTGAAACTGTTTGATTGCAGATGTCAGTAGACAAAACCTCTTGGCACCATGAAATATTAATCAGTTCTTATAGTTTTATAAACATCCAGAGAAGTGTGTTAACCACTTTCTTGGTTCTCTTAGGATTTGGTGGAAACATTTGCAGTGGGAAATGGATTAAATTCACAAATTTCGTGTGTTAGGGCAGAGGGTGAAAAAAAAATGCAATTGTGGGGATAACTAAAGGCTGGGATATATTCTGGGTGGGAGAGGGGGGAGAAATGAGGATATTGTGGTTTGTGTCAGTGGGTAGTTTGCCTCCCACCCAGGTGGGTTCCCAAACCCACCCCCCTGTGCAGGGAACTGCCAAGGTGCAGAAAGGAGCAACCCAACCCAAACCCCAGCTCTGGATCCTACCAGAACTGAGGAGAAAAGAGTGAAAAGAAAGCCTAAAACCAAAAACCAGCCGGGTTGGGATCCCCCCTGCCCCTTGTAACCCCCGTTAACAGTGTTGCTGAGCTGCTATCAACAGTTTAATTCCCAGTGCAAGGTGACCTTTCTCCACCTCCCTGCTGAAGATGCCCAACTTTCCAAGCTGAGGGCTGGTTTGGAAATTTGGGGCATTGGAGCAGCTTCTAGAACTTATCTGGAAGCACATAAACATAATTTTAGTGTAAATATTGGCCTCTGCTTCAGTTCTTGGGTGTAGTGGTAGCATCCCCTTGGTCAGATCCAAGAGAAAAACCATTTGGGTGCTCCCAAAGCTTTGGGAATTGCTGTGTTTTAGCACAATTTGCTGCAGAGGCTGAAAATGGGGGAGTGTGGCTTTATTCCTAAAGGTAAAGGCATTTTTGTGTCACACACACACACACAAGACTTTCACAAATAAGCTCAGGCTGGAGAAGCTGCCATTGAATCTGCTAACTCTGCTTTAATTAAACCTCACTCAGCCCCCCAAGCTGGTGAGCACAGATTTCCATTATTGATACCAGCAGGAGAAACATCCCATGCTTTGCTGCACAAAGGCACCCTTGGATTTCTTTGAAGGCTTCATCTGCTCTGCACTTTTTTTTATCACTTCTCCAGTGAAGAACAGGCTCAAGCCTCGCAATTAAAAGCTGCTTGATCTTCAATTATTGATAAAGAATTGGAAGGAATGTGGAAATCATAGGTTTGGATCAGACCTTAATTAGCTGACAGATTTGAGGGCAGTCCTTGTCCTGACCCCAGGGTTAAGAATGATTTGCATTTCTTTGTTTGCTGGGGGAGGTGGGGCATCATCCACGCTCTTCCCTTTCCTTTGGAAATGTAAAAGAAACACAGCATGAATCCCATAACAACCTCTTATTTCCCAAATTGGAGTTGGGGCCTTCCTCTTCTTCCCTTTGTTTCGTTTGTCTCCATTTATTTTGCATTTAGAGGGATTTTAGAGGGCCCTTTGATTGGCTTTGCTCTTCATAAAAGCCAACCTGGCAGTGGCAGTGAAAAGGCCAAGACTTAGGAGGCCTTAAATTAAAAAATGCTTTGAGATTTGATTTCAGAATTCCCTGTTCAGAAGCAGATTGATCATTTGGGAGAATTAAGATGGACTTTCCCATACAAGGAGTGCAAGAGGGGGCAGAATAATCAGAAATAACCCCTTTTTGATGACCTCAGAGTGCCTTGGTTGAGTTTCTTTAGTGGGTCTTGGCACACTTAAGTGACAAACTGGTACCACCACCAGCTGTGGCTCACACAGGTTATCTCCACAGGGGGAAAAAAAAAAAAATCAAGGAATTATTTGGAAATTGCCACCTCTTTAAGGCTCTCCTGTCATGTGGAGGTTGGTGTGCAAGGAGGAAAATGATACTTAGAGAAGATTTTAACAGTTTTAGACTTAGCCCAAGCAGGACTGATGGCTTGGAGACCTTCCCCTTCCAAGGAAAAGTGATTGCAACCCCTCTGAGCTCCTCAAGGCCAGACAGAAGAGTTCTCTGTATTCCTCTTTACTCCAGAAAACAGGGGATAATGGCTTTTAGGTATTTAAACCAACTATTTGTGTCATGTTACAGGAAATTTCTTCCTCAGCACATCCAATTTCTAAACCCTCCTGAGTCAGAAGGGACCCACAGAGATCATCAAAGCCCAACTCCTGGAAAAAAAAAGAGAACACTAAGGGAAAAAAAAAACAAAAAACAAAAAACCAAGTTCTCAAGCCCTCCAACTGCATTCCCAGCCAGCACAGAGCCCCAAACTTCGGGAAGGGCTGGAATTAGGGGAAAAAAAGAGCCACCAGACAAGTCGTGTTCTCAGTATTGACCTTTATTGAGCAAGAACTGCTGTGACTGTTTTACATCGAACAACAAAAGGTTGCGCACTGTGCATGTCAACAAGGTTCTCCCACGAGCAAAAATCCACCCTAATTGCACCAGTGAGGTAAACATAATTATTTATAAGTAGCTTTTATTATTATTATTATTAATTTTTTTTATTATTTTTATTTTTTAAGGCTAGGAGAGTTCTGGTTCTCATGAATATCCTACCACTGTTTTCCTCTGTTTGGTTTTGGTTTTTTTTTTGGCTCAGTCGGTTCTTTTGCATAATACATCTGAAAGTCGTCCCTCAGACACGTCCTCCCTCCGACAGCAGCTCAGGAAATTCAAAAAAAAAAAAAAAAGAAAAAAAAAAAAGAAAAAAAAAAGGAAAAAAAAGCTTCCTTTGCACATTTCATCTCATGCACTATTATTAGCGTTATTTTTTATTTCCTTTTTTTTTTTTTTCTTGTTTTGGGGGTAGATCCCCCAAGCTCTGTGGAGGGAGAGAGTACACCTTGAGCCTGCTGCATGCATTTCCCCCCTCCCCATCCCCGCCCAGCTTTCCCTTATATTGCACGAACGAAAAAAAAAAAACCCTAAAATACTGTGTGTCTGGAGAGCCTCCATGAGAGAACCCGTCCTGCTTTGAAGCCGTCACCCCAACATGCATTTTGCAGCTTTTTGTCATATGGCTTAACCTTTCGCACCGACCCAAGCTCCCGGATTTTGTTCAGATTGAGCCTTTTTTTTTTTTTTTTTGCTTTATTTTTTTGCTTTGGTTCTATTCGGCCTCTTTGATCTCCTTCACCACGGCGTGGGAAGTGACCTTCTCCACCTTCTTGGTGGACACCAGTTTCTCCTCGAAGCTCTCCTCGTGCTCCTCCACCTTCTGGGTGACGGTCACCGACTTGGTGACGAAGGTGGTCCCGCCGTCCCCTCCCTCGCCCGTGATCTTCTCCACCTTCTTGGTCACCACGACCTTCTCCCCCTTGTCATCGACGGGGCTCACGTCCAGCCCGTTGGTGACGACCCCCTTGTCCTCCTCCTCCTTGGATTCCTCCTCCTTCTTCTCCTCCACCTCCCCGTTCACCGCGATATCTTCTTTCCTGGACTCCTTCTCGGGCTCGGCGCTGACTTTGGTTACCTTCGTGACGGTGACGGTCTCCTCCACCACGGCCTTGGCGTCTTTGAGTGGGGATGGGGGTTTCTCAGGGGAACGGGGTTTCTCTGGTGATCGGGGCTTCTCCGGGCTCGCCGGTTTTTCGGGAGTGCGGGGCTTCTCGGGGCTGGCCGGCTTTTCCGGGGAGCGCGGCTTCTCCGGCGTCAGCTTCTCCAGGGCCACCGCCTTCTCCACCTTCTCCGGGCTCAGGGCCTTCTCCGGGGTGGCAGCTTTCTCCGGGGAGGTCACCTTTGGTGGTGCAGCTTTCTCTGGGGACGCTGCTTTCTCCTCCTCCTTGGCTGCTTTCTCCGCCTTCTCCACCTTGGGTTCTTTCGCCGCCTCCGCGGGTTTTTCTTTGGGGGCGGCCTTGGCCGGCTCTGTGACAGGGGATTTCGGGGGGGATTTAGGGGGTGACTTTGAGGGAGGGGTTTTGACCTTCTCTGCTTTTGCTGCCACCTCTTCAGCCTTGCTCTTGGCCTCAGCTTCTTCCTCCTCTTCCTCGGCCTCCTCCCCTTCTTCCTTCTCCTCGATTTCTTCTTTCTCGGAACCCCCTTCTTCTGCCGCATCAGATTTGGCAGCTTCTTCTTCCTCCTCTGCTTCCTCTTCCTCCTTCTCCTCTTCCTCAGGTGCAGCTGCTTGTTCTGCAGCAGCCTTCTCAGAAACAGCCTCTTCCTCTGCTTCTTCTCCCTTTTCTTCCTCCTGCTCTTCCTGCTGTGCCTTGGCTGCCATTTCTTCTGCAATAGCTGCCAGGGCGTCTTCCATTTCAGACTTTTCGTCCTCCACCTTCGTCTCTTCGATGATTTCTTCTACAAACTTGTGCTGGACCTTCAGCTTTGGCGGTTCAATTTTTGTTTTCTGGATTTTGGTGGATGCTATTGTGACAGATGGTTGTCTGTGTGTGAATATGGGACCAGTAATGCTTCCAGAGAAGGCACTGAATCTTGTCTCTTCACCCTCCAGTAGCTTCCTAAGGGAATCAGGAGGAGAAAAAAAACAGGAAAATGAGCATAAAAACCCCACATAAGGGGCAGCTGTTGGAATAGCTGTGTCTTCTCCATCCCTGGAAGTGCTGAAGGACAGGTTGGATGGGGTTTGGAGCAACCTGGTCTAGTGGAAAGTGTCCCTGCCCTGGCAGAGGGTTGGAATAAGATGGTCTTTGAGATCCCTTCCACCCAAAACCCTTCCATGCTTCCCCAGCATTTCCCTGCCAGCAGGATGGAGCCAGTTTGCACGTGGAACATGCTGGAAACGTCCAGCACAATCCATGGCTCGTAGCCCCCAGGGCCAGCTCTCCTCTTTGGCAAAAAGCTCCTGCTCAGCCAGCAGCTGTGTCAGCTCGGTTGGTGCAGGTGTAAAACCTGCAGGGACCAGCTGAAACCCAGCCTTAAGGTCCAAAAAAAATTAATGATGGCACAAATCAGCAGAGAGAAGGGCAAAACAACCGACTTCATGGGATGCATCACGAGTTAGGCAAACGGGATTAGACCCAGTCAAGAGACCCAAACCAAATATTGTGGCTGATCAGAGCACACATCTTGGTTCAGCAATTCACCCCTTTCCTGGGTGAATGTGGGAACTGGAGGCTGTGGTTCAGCTAACTTTGGCAGCAACCAGACCCTGCTATCTGTGTGTCTGCCTGAACAACCTTGGGAATTTAAACAGAGCTGGAGATGTTTGGGGTGTTTTTTTTGTTTTGACTTTCCTTCTGTTCAAATGCACGTTTGCCATCTAAGCCCGTGACCCAGAAAGATCAGCAGCTCTCTCCGATGAGAGCTCTGAAGAGACACAAAGGAGACTAAAAAAACCTGCCAGGTGATGGCAACAGCAAGCAACGCTCAGCTGCAGATTAGAGCGGGTGCCTCTGAAGGAAAGTTGAGCAAGAAAAGCAAAAGTGTTTGTGACAGGCAGATTAGCACTCCCTGCTTGAAACCATGATCAAGCAAGTGCCCTGTCTCTCCCAGGCGATAAAAGGGAATTCAAGTGACAAGCCCGGCTCGCTTGGCATATGCAAAGCAAACAGGAATTAAAAATAAACTCTTCTTTTGCTGCATGCTCTTGTTTTTTTTTTTGGTTTTTTTTTGCAGCCAAGGACAGAATGCGGCACAGGGGTGCCACTGCACTGAGTCACTGCTGCCCTGAGCCCACGGGGCTTGCTGGGAGCTTTGCCACTGATTAGCTGGTCCCTAATGACCTTCTGGGTTCTCACCGCTCTGCACAAACGGCTGCAGTGATTTAGCCAAGCTCTGACTTCACTCGTGTCCGCCGCGAGCAGATATTTCTTATCTGTGGTAAAGCTTCCCCAAGCCAGCAGCATCTGCAGTGCTATTAATATTCCAGCCGTGTCTGCAACCGTCCTACCGTACCTGTATGCAGCAATTTCAATGTCCAGGGCCATCTTGACATTGAGGAGGTCCTGGTATTCCCTCAAGTGACGTGCCATTTCCCACTTCGTTCCTCTAAGCTCGTTTTCCAGCTGGTGAATCGTGTCCTGCAAGGGAGAGGCGGAAAACCTCGGTGACACGGGCGTTCGCCTCCCGCGGGGACAGAGCGGGGAAAAGTTGCCAGAAGGGACTTTGAGAAACTCTCCCCGCCGCTCCGGGAGGCAGGGCCGGGATCGGAGCCGGACCCACCCGCTCCCGCCGCCCTCCCCGGCATCCTCCACCCCCGCTCCCGCATCCCTCGCCGCGGAGCCGGCGCCGCGCACCTCCCGCATCCCTCCCGCGTCCCCGCCGGGCCGGGGACAGCCCCGGGGCCGCCTCCCCGGTACCTGGTAGGTGGTGAGGTCGTTGTTGTGGCGCTCCTCGATGTCGCTGAGCTGCCGCTCCAGCGACTCCTTGGTGCCGCGCACCGACTCCAGCTCGATGCTCTTGGACTGGAGCTGGCGGCGGTACTCGGCGATCTCCTCCTTGGCGGAGCGGATCGCCTCCTTGTTCTGCTCGGCCGCCTCAGTGAGCTTGGCGTAGCGGCACTTGAACCACTCCTCGGCCTGGTGCATGTTGTGGTCGGACTGGCACTCCAGCTGGGCGCGGATCTCCTTCAGCGCTGTCGTCAGGTCGGTCTTCAGGTAGTCCTTCCTCTCCACGGTGGCGTGGGACGCCTGGAGCTGCGCCAGCAGCTCGGCCACCTCCTCCTCGTGGTTGCCCCTCAGGAAGGCCACCTCGTCCTGCAGCGACTGCACCTTCTTGTCCAGCTCCGCCCGCATCAGCGAGGCCTCCTCCATCTCCTTGCGCAGGGCGCGGATCGTCGCCTCCGTCTCGTCGCGCAGCCGCGCCTCATCCTCGAAGCGCTCCCGCAGGCGCTGGATGTCCTCCTCGATGTGCTCCGAGTCCAGCTGGATCTGCGCCTTCTCGTGGCTCACCTGCTCCAGGGCCCCGCGCAGCTCCCGCAGCTCCTGCTCGTAGGCGTCGCTCAGCTGAGCCCGCCCGGCATGTTTCTGCCGCAGCGCCGCCAGCTCCGCCTCGATCTCCTTGTTCTGCTGCTCCAGGTAGTGCACCTTCTCGATGTAGCCGGCGAAGCGGTCGTTGAGCCCCTGCAGCTGCTCCTTCTCGTTGGAGCGGCTCAGCTTGAGCTCGGCCGCGCCGTTGAGCAGCGAGGACTGGCTCACGTCCAGGCTGTCGGCGGAGCTCAGCACGGTGGAGCCGTAGGCGGCCCGCGGGCCCCCGAGGTTGGGGCGCTTGTAGGAGGAGGACACGGTGCTGCCCGAGCCCCGCGACCACGACTGCGAGCGGAAGCCGCTGGAGGGGGACGCGCTGGCGCGGCTGTAGGTGGCGCGGGTCTCGGTGACCCGGCGGTACGAGGGGTTGCCCAGGGGCTCCATGGTGTAGCTCATGGTGGGGGCGCTGGGGGCGGCGGTGCGGGGCTGCTCCGGCCGCCGCCGCCCCTTATAAAGCCCCGCCGGGCGGCTGCGGGGCGGCCCCGCACACGTGTGCGGGGGGCGGCTCCCCCCCGGTCCGGCCCCGCTCCCGCCCCCTGCCCCGCCCCGGCTCCCCCCCTGCCCTTCCCATCGCTCGTCCCGGCTCTCCCCCTGCCCGGCCCCTGAAGCCCCCCGAGGCCCCTTCCCCACTGCCCCTTCCCTCGCTGCCCCCGCTCCCTTCCCCCCCTTCCCTCTTTCACTTTTCCCACGGCTCCTCCTTCCCCGTTCCCCTTCCCGTTCTCCCTTGGCCGCGCTCCCCCCTTTCTCCCTCCTGCTCCCCCCTTTCCCTTTCCCCTGTTCCTTCCCTCTTGTCCTGCTCCCTTTCCCCCCCTTCCCTAGGCCATCACCCTCTTTCTTTCCTTCCTTCCTTTCCTTCCTTCCTTCCTTTCCCTCCTCCTCATCTTCCCTTCCCTCCCTCCCCCCTTCCTTTCTTTCTTCTTCCCTTTCTTTCCGTTCTTCCCTTTCTTTTCTCCCTTTCCTTTCTATTATTTCTTTTTTGCTGTTCTTGCTTTCCTTTCCCTTCTTTTTCCGCCTCTCTTTCATTTCTTTTCCCTCTTTTCCCCTCCTCTTTTCTCTCTCTTTTCCGCCCCCCCCATCCTCCAGCCCCCCCTTCCCGCAGCGGCCGTGGCGGAGCGGAGCGCGGGGGTCGCACAGCAGGGTAGGGCAGGGGGTCGGGGGCCGGGATTTGGGATTGGAGAGCGGGATCTGGCATTGGGAGACCGGGATCTGGGATTGGGGACCGGCGGCTGCATCACCACGGACAGCTCCGGCCGGCAGCGCGGATGGGGGCGGGGAGGGGGGACCGCCCTTAGCGGGGGGATTTAAGGGGTTCTATGACTCAGGGGGACCCCCAGATGTGTGGGAAGGGTTCATCCCCCTCTGTTCCCCCTTCCCCAGGCGGGGTCTGGCGTGTGAAGGTCGCAGCGGGCGGGGGAAGGCGGTGGCTCTGCGGCATCGGCCGCTCCCCGCTCCCCTTCGGGGGGCTCTGCGGGAGCAACGGGGGGAAGCCCTGGCAGGGCTGGAGCGGCAAGAGTTTGGAAGACACCCCCCTCAACTCCCCCAGCATCTCAAATCCTTCATCTCGATTCTTCTCCCCTTCTCCTCCTCGCTCTCTTTCCCTCCTCCCACTCCGATTCTAACGCTTGGTGCATTGCTCGGGAATAAATTCGTCTTTGAAACCGTGTTTAAAAAAAAAAAAAAAAAAAAAAAAAAAAAAGATGTTTACACGACAAAATGTACTTCGTATGGGCTGCGTTACCGTGCCTGGCCACCATCCAGACTCTGAACTCCTCTTGGAGGGATTACAGCTACGGAGGAAAATTGTTTAGTAAGCTGCAAAGAGAGAGAAAAAAAAACACAACCCAAAGCCAAAAAAACCCCACCAAAACCCGCTGGTGCTGGAAAAATCCCTGCCACAGCTCCCATGGCAAAACAGAGTGCTGAGGGGGGAGAGTTAACTCGTCAGCCAGACCCTGCTGAAAAGGGTCTGTGTGTGCTCACAGCCTGAATTTTTAAGCAGGTTCATCTGAACAGGCAAAATCCTCCTCCCCAAACCGCCTCGGTGCCTTTATCCCGGGACACAACACACACAATTCCCGGCTGGAGGCTCCTGGGGGGAGACTCGGGCAAGTCTGAGGGACAGGGTTAAACTTTCCGAGCACATGGAGCATCGCACCCCTCTGCTGGCTCATTAATATGATGCTGTCATAGGACTGCAGCACTGCAGTCGGGAGCGGGACTCGGAATTATCCCTGGATCTGCTTGGCTTGGATTTGCAAGCACAGGCAGCTCGGGCCACTGCTTAACCCCTGGAGCTTCATGGTACAGACACGGGGAAAAGGTTTTATTCTAATGAAGCAATCACGGGTTCTAAAGCTGCTCCGTTAATTTTGCTCCGAGTTTTCTCCACGGGAATTCATTTGGAAGTCAAAACAAAATTACTGCCTATTAGGGCATTGCATTTTGTTTCCTTTGAGGGAAAAGGATATGCTATGATCTGGTTTATTAATGGTTTAGTTTTTCTTTTTTGCCCCCCCTGGTAAGTAAAGATTGGGAGGGGGGAACATATCCATGTTTTATACATATGGAAAACTTACTGTAGAAGGAAACACACGGGTAACAGAGGTGCTTGGGAGCTTTTATTATCCATTTAATCTCTTGAAAACAAGGGAATGGCGTTGAACAGCAAGTAAGGAGGGGCATATGGAACTCTGTAATAAACCTCCCTTTCATTAAAGACCTCGTAATTCCATTTACCCAGGATGCAAAATAAATTGCTGCTTCATAACCAGGCAGCGACAGCATCTGACTTATTTATTGAATGTTGAGATCCAGCAATGCAAACTTTTACAGAACACAAGACCTCTCTCCAAACGTTGGGATCCCCTCAAAAATCAAGGTATTTAGAGGAGAAAGAAAGGGTTTCTCCTGAAAGAAAACCCCCCTGTTTTAACTGCAAACACAGCCTTCTGATGTGGGGGCAGGTGCAGGTGGACAGGGCTCCTGAAGGTGACCTGAAGGTGAAAATGAGTCAGGGAAATCAGCCTGAAACTTCGCCTTATTCCTCGAGGAGATTTCTGACCCTCCCCTCGGGGAGATTTGGAAAAGCAGCCCCAACATTTTCTGCTCCTGGGGAACTTTGGGGTTTGGCCTGGAAGTTGAAGGGAGCAAACAGAGACCTGGTGTGGGGGGTTTGAGGCAGGAGAAGGGGAGGAAGGGGCGGCTCCCACGGAGGGGGGGAGAGCAGCAGCACCGATTTGAATCTTGATTATTCACTATTGACAAACCTGCAGCGAAGAAATGCTCCAGGAGGGCGAGCCTGAGTCCTGCAGCTGCCTTAAAAATAAAATAAAAAAATTGGGAAAAGGGAAAAAAATACAAGAGGTGGAGTGAGACAACAGCCTGATTGCTGCCAAGGAGAGGAGATCAAATATAGCCAGTGATAAGGAATTCACTTGAATATCTCTTAAAAAAAAATTGAATCAGATAAACAGAATAAAAGGGGAGTTTGGGGTGGATTTTTTATGTTATGGAGAGGCAGCAGAATGAAGACAACTGGGCAGATAATACAACCTGGTTGTAACTATTTAAAAAAAAATCATTTATCAGCTAAAAGGGTGTTGCTAATTTACTGCCTGTTTTTAATATAAGCCTGATTTAAGCTTAAGCAATTTAAGACTAAATAGGTCTTAGTGATACCCGTGCAAGGAGGGCAAACAGGAACATCAGAGGGAATTTTGTCAGAGGGGCAGAAGAGCCAGGAAATCAGAATTTCGGCCACTTTTATATTCTACACCACGGAGTGATGTGAAGTGGTGAGACCCTGCAAGCCCAGGATTTTATGATGCTGTATGTCAGCTGGAGACCTTGACATCCCCAAACCTTCTGTGGTCCCCCCTAAACTTACAATAAATAATGCCCCAGCTGGTGGAAATTGGTCTCCCTCCAGCTGAGTCAAGAGGGCAAGGACAGGCATTCCAGCCCAGCTGAGCACAAGTCCTGAGGGGATTTAAATAAAGAGTGGGATTTATGGAGCCAGGGCCTCGTCCTGGGTGGTGGGGTTGGATGCTCCTTGAATTTTTAAAGGGATTTACATTTTTCCTGCCTTTTTTTTTTTTTTTTTTTTGAAATATATCCAGTAAAAGTTTCAGGTCCTGCTCTCCAGATTCCTGCAGCTTCCCCTGGTGTTGTGTGGGATAACAGCACACAACTTGGGTGAGAGGGGAAACTCCTGTGACAGATTGTGACAGATCCGTCCCTTGCTCCAACCTGGCCTTGGGCACTTCCAGGGATCCAGGGGAAGCCACAGCTCCTCTGGGAATTCCATCCCAGCCCTTCCCCACCCTCCCAGGGAAGGATTGCATCCCAACCTCCCATCCCTCTGGCAGTTTGAAGCCGAGTTTGAAGCAGACTCAGCACCCGAACGAGAACCGTGACCCTTCTCGGGGACCTTCCCGGAGCGACAGCCACGAACACAGACAGGTATTGGAGAACTTGGCTCCCTCCAGAGCAGCCAAAACCTGACACAGCAGAAACCAGACTGCCTAGAACAGCTTTTTTATTTTTTAAAGGCAGAAAGGGTTTGGAGGTGAAGGTTAATGAGGCAGAAGGAAGGTCCCACCTGTGGAGGGAAGGAGTGAACTCCAGGGAAGACACCGAGCCTCAGTCTCCTTTCTCTGACATCATCACCTGCAGAGCTGATCCATTCAGGCACAAAACCCTGCCCAGGCCCAGGAAAACTCGGCTTTAGTTGCCTGGGATGAAAAGCAGAGGGAGTGACTTCCTCTGGTTTTAATCCCTTGGTGCTTCCCCAGCTCTGCCCAGTTTTCTCACTGCTCCTTTTTTTTCCCCCTACATGTGCTGCCTGAAAATTGCCATCCAGAAAATACAGATATCCAGGTCAGGATAGCAATCTTCTGGTGATAAAGTGATCAAAAATAGCTCTTCCTACCTCGTTTGGAGAAGGCTGGGTTTTTTTGTGTTGGTTTTTTTTTTTTTTTTTCCCAGTCTTCCCTTTCTAAAAATACCTCTTTGAAAAGTGGCTGCAATTCTGCCTTTTATGACCACTTTTCCTGTAGCTGTACATCCCATATGACAAGACAGAGCTATTTTTAGAGTGCTGCTTCCCAGGGGGGAAAAGGGAAAAAAAAAAAATGGGGAGAAATTACTGGAAATCAGGGGAAGTTGGGCATAGTAACTGTTAACTCTACCCCTGGTTATCACACAGAGGTGTCATTCCAGCATCCAGGGGAATTGTTGGGATAGAATTCCCATTTTTCAACACAGTGGCAGCCCATGGATGGGGAGAACCTGCCTGGGTTGATGTGCAACCACACCAATATTCAGGATCAGGTTTTTTCCCAAATATCCCCTCTATAGAGGGGCTCATTCAGAATATCCTGGACCTGACACAGAGCCTGGGATAACGGATTTTAAACAGGAAAACTGCTGGTGGTGCAAAACGGGGCTGAGAGCTCTGGGAAGTGTCCAGGTTTGGAGGTGGGGAGCCCTTGGCAGAGTGGAAAGTGAGTTTAAAAATCAAAATTAAACCCTGATTTGAAATCGAAGTTAAAATTAGTGGTGCATCAGTGATTTCTGGGAGATGCCCAAATTTGCTCTGGTTGGGAACCATGTAACTGTAGGGTTAGATGGGATATTGGGAAGGAATTTTTCCCTGGGAGGGTGGGGAGGGGCTGGGAGGGAATTCCCAGAGAAGCTGTGGCTGCCCCTGGATCCCTGGAAGTGTCCAAAGCTGGGTTGGAGCAACCTGGGCTGGTGGAAGGGGCCGATTCTGACTTATAAAATAAAAAAAGACCAAACACCAGGCACTGTGATCCCCCTGCCAGGCTCATTTGTATCTGGGTTAATTGCTCTCACACTGAATTTTAATTGGAAGCCACTGGAAGGCTCTGAAGCTCAGTGACAGCTCCACATAAGTGCAGAGACCCTTTATTTTATTTTTTAATTAGTGCAAAAGGCAGGGTGTGCCTTGCAAAAGCCTGCTGAGCTCTGGGGGGTTGGGGTCAGTGGTCACGAAGATGCTGAACATAAAATTGTTTATTTTTTTCTGAGCAGAGAGGTTTTTCCAGGTAAGAGCATTCCATGGAAAACTTTAAAAAAAAATGGACCATTAAAGTGGTGCTTCCTTGGGGGACTTGTGATGTGTGTGGGTGAAAAAAAAACCTGACAATTTAATAATATTAATTATCAGCTTGGCCAAAGAGCTCAAAGGAGCCCGGGGAACCTGACTTAGACAGAAACCTGAGCTGTGTTTTGGCTGCAATTTCTGCAGTCTTATTCTTGTAACATCTAAATAATATTCTTAGTAGAAATAACCATAAGCTGATTAGGAGGGAAGCAATAAATACGAATCCAATGGAATCACGCAGAGACCCACGGGAAGAAAATCAATAATTTTTAGCAACGTGTTCTGCAAACTCATGTTCCTGTGAAAAAATCCACGTGGCTTCTCCCAGTCTTGATCAGGCAGAAGCTGTTAAGTCTTCCCTTTTTCTCTCGAGGTCCTCAGCTGGGGTAAAAATCAGAAGTTTTCATATAAATTTAAAAGCAATGGGATGGTTATAGGGCAATTATAGTGGCATCTGTGAAATTATTCCATAATCTGATTTAAAAATGGGGGAAAAACAAAGATTTTTTTTTATTTGCCAGCATAACATGTAATTTTTTATATCCCCTGAAATGATTGTATTCATTGGAGTCCTGGAGGCTCCTCTGGGCTTTGAGACTCCAATATATTCCTGGTTTTTAGGTCTTTGTCTGGCTGACCCTCCACCACCACGCAGAATTCTTTCTTCTCCCCACTAAAGTAAGTGTGAGAAGGACCCACAGGGGTAGAAAACATCTCAGCAGAGAGAATTTCAAGGGATTCTGTGGTCACAGTGATGCCCCAAGCCCATGAGGTGCCAGCCTGGTGCAGCTGCTGCACTGCTTGCTTTTGAATTCCAAGCTTCAGACTGACATTGTCTCATTAACTGACTCCCACCTCAGTTATTTGCAACTAGAAAACACTTGGAGAAGAGGATTTATCACATTGAAGCTGAAGGTCAGAATGTCCTGCATTGTCCCTTGAGATGCTCCTGGCCTTGGCAGAGCTGGTGGTGTCTGGAATTTTGTCAGGTGTGTGGGGGTTTGGAATTAAAATTTGAGGCAAACAAAAGCTCTCCCAGCTGATCTCTTAACCCGATTTCCTTACACATCCAGTGGGGATTGTTTGTGGAGAATGAGAGGAAGCTTCACCCAATAATCTCATTTCTTCTGAGATCCACACTCTGCTCCCTTCACACCCCTGCCTGTGCCTCGCAGTGACCCCCCCATCCTCCCACCACCCCTCAAGATGGCAACAATCTCCTTCCACAGTGGCTCCCACTGGTTTTCCAGCTGATTTTTCCCTGTTCCCTGGCAGGAACAACACCCCCATCTGTGGATTCTGCTACCCTATCTTCAAAAGTTTGATTCCTGCCTGGTTTGGATTTAGGAGGCAAAAGGGTCAGGAACGGCACTGGGGGTTGGAACAGACTCTTCCTGCTCATCCCAGGGAAAGGCAGGAGAGGATTCCTGCCCTGGCCAGGAGTGACACTCTGCAGGCCAGCAGTGGAAAGGGAAGCAAATCCCAGGGGTTGGCTGCTGATGTCAGCGGTGCAAACGAGAGCAGCCTCCTCCTGCTGCTGCCAGGGGAGCCTGGAGAGTCCATGGATGGCCTCCTTGGCCTCCCAGTGAGAGGGGAAGGAAGGAACCTTCCCTTCTGGGCCAGGCTGGGATGAGGACCTTACCTGGACACACCACACTTCTCCTTCCACAACTTCCATCAGTTTTTTCCTCCATCACCCACAACCTTTGCAACCTTTGCCATCCAGGACCTAAAGGAGCTGCTGAGAGACCATTTACAAGGGGGAATGGCTTCAACCTGGCTTTCATTGTTTGAACAGGGCACTCAATCAAAAGGTGCAACACAGAGTCAGGGTGCAGGGCTGGAATGAAGGGCTGATGATTCTCACTCCTCCTCTGCCTTCCCTGGTGCTTTGTCCTGCTCACAAGGAGAAAGAAGTCTGGGATTGATGCCCAAAGCATTTCCCTTTTCCAGAATCAGCCTTATTTAGCACAGTTCTCGGGGCTTCCCTTAATCCCACGTCTTTTGCCAGCAAGAAGAGAGGAAGAGGTGATGGATGGGATCGTTTTAGACATCAAATCTGTCCCTGCTGCCACTGGGGTTGTGTCCCCAGGGATCTCCCCGGGCCAGGCAGAGCCACCCACTGCTGCTTCCAGCGTGGAATCCTGCTGAGATAGCCTGTACCTATTGACACAGACAGCCAGGCCAATAACATCCACTTTTAGGATTAAAATAAGAATGCCAAAAGCAGCTTTTTTCTTTTTTTTTTTTTTCCTTTTCATTCCCATCTGCAGAAAGGGCAGGGATCCTTTCAGATTGTTGGTTTTTCCCCTGCAAGAACTGCACTGCCTCCTTTAAGCATACAAAGGAAACGTTCTCACCTTCATTTGCAGATTTTAAACATCCTTGCTGGTGAAAAATAACTTTTAATCGGGATGAAGATGTTTGGGAAGGAATGTGGAAAGGAGGGGAGGCAGCTCCAAGAGATAACTGTGTGTGTGAGGGCTCGATATAACCTTCAGATGCTGCTCTGCAGGCACAGAGGGACATCCTGGGAGCGTAAATGAAGCCTGATTTCTTTCTCAGAGCAGCAATCAATAAGTTCCAGAGGTCAAGGGAAAAAAAACAAAACCACACACACACATAAAAAAAACCCTCAACGAAACATCTGTGCTTTGGAAACGTTTCTTTCTAAATAAATATAAATATAAATCAGGGGGGCGAGCTGAGCAGCGGGAGGGGAAGTGCTGGGCGAGCTCTGGTGCTGGTGCCATCCCCTCCTCCTCCTCCTCCTCCTCCTCCTCCTCCTCCTCCTCCTCCTCCTCCTCCTCCTCCTCCTCCTCCTCCTCCTCCTCCTCCTCCTCCTCCTCCTCCTCCTCCGTGTTTTCCACAGCCGAGCACTGCTCTCCTGTGGAGCTGCAGGGATTGCCAGCCCCCAGAGCACAACATCTGCCACGGCCTTGGGAACAGCCTTGACCAGCTTTGGCAGCACCTCGCCCTCTCTGAATAGCTTCTTTATTTTTTTTTTATCTGTATTTTTTTTTTAAACCTGTGTTTCAGGCTATCTGCATTTTCAGGATCAGTGCCCGAAAATTCCACGTGTTTAGGGGTGCATTTCACAGGTGAGACGTTTCCAAAAGCTCCTGCATTTGATGGAAACCTCAGGCAATGAGGGACCAAATCCAAGTGTAAAACCCCTATCCAGGGTTCAGCTGCCCTGGGTAAGGATCCTGTTGTTCCCCCTGCTTGTCCTTGGGCTTTGTTTGGAGCTGAGAGGGGCTCATTCCTCATTATTTTCTGCACCTTTATCAGACTCTCCCTGTGGATGGAGATGGGGTCACTCCCTCTGGGTGGATTTGGGGTCACTCCTCTCCCTCTGGATGGATTTGGGGTCACTCCTCTCCCTCTGGATGGATTTGGGATCACTCCTCTCCCTCTGGATGGATTTGGGGTCACTCCTCTCCCTCTGGATGGATTTGGGGTCACTCCTTTCCCTCTGGGTGGATTTGGGGTCACTCCTCTCCCTGTGGATGGATTTGGGGTCACTCCTCTCCCTCTGGATGGATTTGGGGTCACTCCTCTCCCTCTGGATGGATTTGGGGTCACTCCTCCCCTCCCATCCCTGCCTGAAACGCTCCCAGAGCAGACTCCTGTGAGTCAGCACGACAGCCTGGGCTGGATCTGCTCCTTCCAAAGCAAGATTTCAGATTTCAGCTGCTCCCCATGAATTAAACATGGGCAAGCCCCGCTTCCATCCCCGAGCTCCCACCCCGCTGCTTTCGAGGCTTCTTTCTTTTTTTATTTTTTTTTTTTTTTTTATGTTCCTCCTTCAGAAAACGAGACACAGAAGCTGGGAAGCCCTTGATGTGCAGCTTGGGAAGGTGGAATTCCCGGGGAAACGCTGATTGCAGAGGGATGGCGGCTCCGTGCAGAGCCGTGCTGGGGGTGGGGAATTGAAATCCTTAAATTCCTGATTACAGGAGGGGGTTTTCTACGATTCAGGCCTTAAGAAAGTGTGAAAAACTCCCGAAGGGAGCAGTTGGGTGGTGCTGCCGCACATCCTGAAGGGAGACGATGGGAAGAGAGGGTATGGAGGATGTTCTGCGCGATGATGGATGTCTAAGCGATAATGGGCTTGAATTCTAATTAACGTTAATGGATAGCGTTTCTGTGGAATGCAAAGCGCACGTTCTGAGAGACTGAGACAAAAATAGATAATTTTTTTTTTTTTTTAAGATAGATAATTTTTTTTTTTTTTTTAAGACACGAAGCTTTAAACTCCAAGGACCAGACACCAGAGTCACTGTGCAGTTATTTTAATGCAGGAACAGTCCCATCAACCCCCTCCACCACCTCATCTGCACACGGGTCATCAAACACCTGCATCACAGTGAACACTGCCCCTTTGCAGTGGGGGGAATTTAAGCTAAAATGTCAAGTTGCACGGGATTCCTGTGTCTGCTTCCACTCGTTTTTCATTGCCCAGCCTCGAAGGGATTTAAAAGGAGGAGGGGTCACTCTCTTTAAACCCCTTCCCCAGGCCCGGGGAGAAATGAGAATTAGGAAAGACACCAAGAGTCTCGTGCCCTGCCCATGAGGAAACACTCCCATCTGTTCCAGGGGGGAACCAGCCACAGATTTTTCAGCCAGAGAAGCTGTTCTGATTCCTTTTTGTCAGGGCTGGCATATTTACAGTGTTTTGCTGGCACATTTTGCTTGGGAATTGCAGGCAGATCCTCTCCAGCATAGTGGGAACGGGAGCATCACGTGCTCCACACTCCTGTCTAGAGGCTGCTGCTGGCAAACCACAACTTGTAGTCAATCAAGGCAGGATTTTATAACCACTTCTGCCCCCACCCCCTTCTCACATCCCTTTATTTCCATCCTGGCTCTTCAGAGCAGGATGATTCACATGTTACACTAACCTACATTTGGCTTGGCACCACTTCTGGGCTATATATAGATGACAGAGTCACCCTGTTCTTCCTCCTTGATTCATTTTGGGTTTGTTTTTTTTTTTTTTCCAGTGCTGTCTGGGTGTCCCATGGGCTCAGGGGGGAGCTGGGAGGTAAAAAGGCACATCCAGCATCACATTTTGGGGCTGACCTGGGGCTGAGGTGGGAGGGGTGGGTGCCTTTCCTGGCTGTTTTAGAGGCCTGTGTTTTAGAGCCCCCCCAAGTGCTCTCCTTCCACACTCATCTCCCTCGGAGCTGTTTCAAGCTGAGCCTAAAAATAGAGACAACTGAAATGCCAGTCAGTGGAGAGTGAGCAGCCTGTTCCCATCAGTGCCTTGCACATCCCTGTGTGGGTGTTGATGCCTCTGCTCTTACCTTTTCGCACCTCTAGAGCCAAACTAGCCACAAAACTGGGGGGGTTTCTTTATTTTTTTTATTCTTTCATCTCAAACTGCAGGAACAACCCCACAGAAGGAAGGAGCCCAGCTGATCCCCCCCCTCCAGGAGCAGCCTCCCAGCTCCTCAGGCACCAGCCAGGGGGGCTGGGGTGGCAGCTGTGCTGCTAAAAGGGCTTCATTGACGCCTGCCTGGCTCCCCACAGCCCCTCCATCCATCCTAATAAAGGCTCTGGGGCCGCAGGGATGCAGATGAGGAGAGCAGGTGCTCCCTGGCCCCTCTGCTGATCGATGCAGGGAGGGTCCTGAGCAGAGATCTGTCGGTAAATCAACGTCTCACTAATGGCAAGGAGGGTTCCAGGGGGAATTCTGGCTCTTAGCAGGGTAATATTCCCTCAGGGGTGGGGTGTGGGGGAGGACAGGATGAGCTGTGTGAGCACCAAGGGTATCTGCTGGATTTGGGTCTGATTTGTGGCAGGATCTTTCAAGTGGCCACACGCAGGGGCAGGTGGAAAATGGCACTGGTGGAGATGAGGATCAGAGCTGGTGGACTCTGAGCCACAAAGTGCTTCCTGCTTTGCCTGGAGGCAAAGCTCTGTTTTATCTCCTTAACACCAGCCAGGAAACTGGGAATTGGGAATGTTGTGTGGCCTGCTGTCAGTCCTCTGCCTTTTAGGATCATCTGCAGCCACAAACTCCTCCATCTGCAGCCAAGCTGCTCCTTCAGAGCTGCTGCCCACACATCCCTGCCCAGGCTGCTGGCAGGTTCTTCCAGCTGCAGCCTGGCTTGTCCATCATCCATCAGACCTTTCCCAGGAGGAGCAGAGGAACCCAGGGGTGCAGGAGCTGGGCAGAGAGGGGAGGGTGTCCTTTCAAACCTGCCCTCACTTGGTCGCAGAACTTTTTTTCCCCCTTTTAAAGGGGCAAACCCAAGAGAAGAAAGAGGTAAATAAATAAATAAAGGCAGGTAAATAAATAAATAAGGGCCCCTTTCCCTTTCTGGAAGATTAAATGCTCCCTTGTAATCGTGCATTAACCCCTGGCCCTGCATTAGGAGGCCGCTGCTTTGCACCCTGGATGCTTTTAAGCCCGGATTCCAATCAGCCAAAGTGGCTCTTGACGGCCTTCCAGGCCACATTCCCGAGGGGAGATGGATCATCAGAGGCTGGAGAAGCAGCTCCTTCCCTGCAGGACGGGGGTAAATGGAGCGGGAGGGGGCTCAGGGTGGCTCTCAGGCTGCAAAAATCAATGAAGATGGACACGTTTCAAAACGTGTTTTTAATTTTTATCAGCATAAAACCCGCTCAGAATAAAACATCAGAGTCGCCCCCGAATGACTTTACTTATTTAAATTTTCTTTTCGCAGTAAAAAGGTAAATAAATAAATAAATAAATAAAATCGAGGTAAAAGATTATTTGCAAACACCAGTTGCAGTTCTCACACGGGTTAAATTACCTGTCAGCTTTCCACATGAGGCTCCCTACCCTTCAGTAACCCGAATTTTTATGTGGTGTTAAATTTTAATCGGCAGCGTTGCTGCTCACATTTTAATATCCCTTTTTTATTGTGTGAAACACAGACCTGATCTTTCTAGCAGTATACAAGGGGGTACAAAAACTTAAATACACTTTAGATTATTTAGGTCACATATTTGCAAAGGATAATAATAATAATTAAGAAAAAAAACAACCAAAAAACAACCTCTTTTTGACAAGAAACCCCGTACTTGGTCCAGGTACTTCTGACATCAGCAAGGGATTTTTCATAAATATGAATTCAAGTTGCTTTCTGGTTGTCAGCACGAGGGGAGCTTATAAAGTAAGGGGGAAAAAAAAATAAAAATAAATGTGTTTGAAAAATATACAACCTCATTTTGGCCCTGCCTGTTGAAAGCCCAGGGAGTTCATACCCATAATGAAAAATAAGATCTGTGCTTTGGAAAACAAGTCTGTTTTCTCCCATAAAAAGAGAAAAAGGCACGAAACTTGTTCAGCTTCACTATCCCTTCATTTCCTGAGTCAGAGCATGTCCAGGGCCTTCAACTGGCCTTTTCCTGCAGGTAATTTGGGGGGGGTTACCATAAAAAAAAAGAAGGATTTTGCTTCTTTTTCAGCACAAAGCACTGGAGGGGGAGAAAACCCTTTGGGTCTGGCACTGACACAGGTGAGGTTTGACCATCAGGAGTTTGTTCATGTGCTGGCAGGTGACAAGCTGGTCACCAGGAGCCACCAAACAGGAGCCAAACTGCAATTTAAGAGCCAGCAAAACCTCACTCGAGCTCTCTGGAGGTGTCATTTCATCCTCCCTGAGCAAAAAATGTTCCTTTTTCCCAGCAGCTCTCCCAGCTGTGACTTCACCCCGACTGCTGTGAACGTTCAGCTCCGAAGGGTTTGATTTATGGCCCTTTTTGAAGCTTGTAAAAGCATTTGCTTCTATTAATAACCACTCATGGCCCACTGGCACCTTTATGAGGGACAAATCCGCAAGTCACAGATGGAGGAGGATGAGGAATTAAAATAACCTGAGGAGCCCGATTTCAACCTGCACAAATTCGGCTGGAAAGCTGGAATGGGAGCCCAGGGACTTTTTAAGAAATGCATTTACCCTGGCAATTTGGGGCCTTAGGAAAATTGTCAGGGACAAGGGGGATGGGACTCATCTAAACCTTTTTTTGGGGGGGTGATGAAGGAGAAGTGAACAGGACATGAAAAGCAGGGGAGAGCTGGGGGGCTGTGTGTGCAGGTGCACTGGGGCTGTTTGAGATAAAAAGCCCCAAATCTTGTCCTGAGTGGGTTTTTAAAGTGTTTTGGGTCAGGATAAAGCCAAATCAGCCACCCCATGATCTTGCCAGAAAGCCTTGGGTGTCCCTCGCACTTAGTTGGTCATTCCAGGTGACCTTGAGCTGAATTTCAGTGTCTTCAAAGACTCAAATTCTCCCTCATTCTATCAAGAAACCTTGAATATTTATCCCACAGTGAATGAATCTGTACAAGTCTATTCATCCCCTGGAAAATGCAACTCTGCAAACACTTCATTGCTGGGCTGTGGAAATGCAAATCAGGCTCAAGACACGCTCACCCCTATTCTGCTCCTGCAGGGAGCCAAAATCCTTCCTTTTAATATCAAACTGATCTGCCAAGGCTCAGCTTTCAGTTCTGAGTGGATTTGTTTGCTGTGTCCAAGTTTAAAGCCCCGAGGAAGAGGGATCACAAAGGGGAGTGTGACACACTTTGCAACCCCCTTGGAATGAAAGGAGATTCACCCAGCCCAGGTTGCTGTGATCATACCGAGCTGATTTTGTTTTCTAAGCGAATCTAAAAGAAATAAAAGAGTTTCAGCCTCCCCTGATTGTTTATTTGTGCCAATGCCACTTCCTCAGTGTGGCTTTTTTTATCCCCTCCCTTGTCTGGGATGGCTTAAAACCCGATGTGTTCTGACTGAGCTGAAAAAAAAGTGATGAGAGATGGAGAAGAGAACAAATCTCAGAGCTGAGGAGGCTCAGAGCATCCACGGACTCCTGACCTTGGAAAAAACTGCCCCAGGATTAAAATTTAACTTTTGACTCTCAGATATTTGAAGGACACTGGCATTCTGAAGCAATTTAACAGTGTCCCTAGAAAGAGCTAGATATTCCTTATGGTTTATTTTCCATAATTTACCCACTGCAATCCTGTTTTCAGCCGAACCACACCAATTTTTAGCAGCTGGAGGTTTAACCCAGGGCCAAGACAGGCAATTCTGACCCATCCTACTTCACCAGTGCATTTATTCCAGCCCCACCTTCCTCCAGGGGCATTTTAATCCCCCTGCAAGGCCAACAGCTCATTTCTTCCTGTGGTCCTGGGAGCTCTGGGGGGTTTTTTTGGGGATGCTGCACAACTGATAAGTGTGGTCAAGCTTTTGCAAGGTGATTTTCATTGTTCCTTGCCTGGGAATCTCTGCAGCACCTCAAATCAGCCCAGATTTTAGGCAGTGCTGTGCAATCCAGGAGGCAGCTCATTGTGGAGCATCCTGAGGGTCTGGCTGGAGGGGATGGAGATTCCTCTGGGTCTGGGGGTGCTTTCAGTGTCTCTGGGTTACAGGAGTAAATTTTGGAGTCCAGCTGCAATGTTAAGCCTCATCTCGAGCTCGGTGACCTCACAAACCTGGGGGTGTGAGCTTCTCAAAGCCCCAAACCTGATCCAAACCCCTCCTGATTTCACAGCAGCACCGAGAGATTTCTGCCTTTATTTCACCTCCCACTTCCTTTATCCCCAAAAACCGTGCTGGCATTGCTGGCCTGGGCACGAGGGATGTGGGGATCTTTATGAACAGGCACTTTAATCCTGGTTTCAGCTGAAACACTCCCCTTGCAGCCCCTGTTTGAGGCAGCCCGGCCATCAGAGCAGATGCTGAGGGATGGGAGGGGTTTGCAAGTGTTAATTGAGGTTTCCCCCTCACAGGTCGCTGGAGAAGCACTGGCTGGCTGTTTTTAACTTGGCTTTTTCTCTCTTCCCACCAAGGCAGAAAATCAAACATTAGGAAATTAAAAGATGGTGGAAGAGAGATGCAATAATCAATCAAAGGCTCTTCCCAGGCAGGAGCCACCGAGTCCCAGGGAAGCTGAGAAAACTGAAGCAACTTCCCTACATTAAAGGTGAACTAAAAAGACCTCTCTATCATATTTTAATGAGCTGCTGCCCTTTTGGCTGAGGGAGGGTGACTTCCCTGCGTGCACAGTGGGGTTTGATGAGGGGGTTGGATTGAATTCAGGCTTCAGCAAGTGCTGGGCAATAAAGCAAGGTCTGAGTACAAAGGCAGTGGATTTGAGGCTGAATCCAAGATTTCCTAAAGCTTGAGATTGCCCTGGCACAGCAGCTGTGACTGCATCCCCCAAACAGATACTTGGCACACACAGACCAGCAGGAATCCATCCCCTTTCTTCAGTTTGGAGCATCTCCTGTTTGGCATTTCAAGTCCTTTTCAGGGGGAGAAAGGTGGGAGATTTGACTTGTGGGAACCAAAACCATTGTCTGGGAGAAGAACCTTTCCCAAATATCCCACCCTCACTTGCTGCCTTTCTCTTTCCAAGCAGATGATCAAAAGCTGCTTGTCAGGAAAGATTAGTAGCTGAGGGAGGGGGAAAAAAATAAAAATTCAGGCTCGAGGCAAGCTGATAAATGATGTTTTTCATTTCTGGATCATCCACCAGGGTGGGTGAGGTGCTGCTCTCAGTTTACTTGACTCAGTGTATGCAAAATAACCAGGTGCTGGTCTTGGATGTCAAATGAGCTAAAAAAAAATATTAATAAATGAATATTAGTGATCTATCCACGTTTGGGACCTTGGGAGCTCACCTGAAACCAAGGGTTTAAAGCATAAGCACCAAGAGCATCTTTCCCACTCGAGGTTTGAAGCACCAGACAGCCTTCATTAGCCAATAAAATATGGATTACACAGAAAGCAGACACTGCAGCATTGCTCAGGGCAGGGAATGGAGCTGCAGCCTGGGTTTTTTTCCCCCCTCAGGGCAGTGTGTGTCACGTTTGGCAGCTGTAGTAACACTTGAACTCAGATAATACCCAGCCCTCAAGTGACTATTTTTGGTTCACGACTTCCTTCGGCTGCCTTGCAGTTGATGTCTTTATTTGACATGGCCTTCAGGAAGGATTTCTTTAATTCATTTCTAAATCTTGAGGTGGAAAATTGATCTCTTCTGGCTCTTTTCTGCTGCTGCTGCTCAGCAAACAAATGCTGCTTCCCCCAGGAAAAGGCTTTATACACTCAGGTTAATGATATGTGGAGTTCCAGAAACTCTTCAGTCAGCAGTCCAAAAGGGATGAGTCTCGAGACAGGGCTGTTTCCCAGGCAAGGAATTAATTAATTGTATTGAAGCAAGCAGGAAACATCTTGTTGTGATGTTTATCTCAAGCAGATACCCCTGTGCCTGGATGCTGATAAGTGATTTGGTTATCTCCTGTCCTCCACCAACGAGCTGAGGTCAGGGCAGGGGGGATAAATCCAGGCTAATTCATCACTGGGCCGTTTTTCAGGGGTTATTTGTGCACCTGCAGCTTTTCTCCTTGTCCAAACAGGAGGCACAGCCCTGGTTTGAGTGGTCTGGGGGGGTCTCAGGGCGTGTGATTTTTCTGCTGGGAGGTGCAAAGTCCTTGATCTCTGCAGGAGAAAACCTAACACTGCAGACAGGGCAGGTAATGGCCCAGAGTCCACCACAGGAATTGCATTTTGGGGGCTGCAGGGTGTTTGTAATTCCAAAGTGTGGCTAAAACGTGTTTTTGTGAAGGTTAAAAGTGAAATCCTCGGAGCCCCAGACTCTCTAACCCAAACACTCACTGCCTGATGCTTCCCTGCACATCCCAGGCCCTCAGATCTCTGGGGAAAACATCGGAAAACATTCATCTTGCCTGTCAAAACCTCCCAAACGTGGCCAAGATGCCCTGGACAGCTCAGGGTCGGGTCGTGGGGGCTCGTGCTGAGATGGAAATGAGGATTTGATGGAATAAATCCCTGCTCCCAGAGTGGCTTTGCTCAGTTCCTGCATGGATTAGATCCTGAGGGCTGGGAGTGGCAGCAGGAAAACATGAGAAAGCAGGATGATTCCATGCATTTTGTTTAAAAATATAATTCACAAGGATTTTTTTTGGGGGGAAGCATTTGACAATTCCTGGAAATCTGGCTTTGAGGGAATCACAGAGTTGATTTTGAACCTGGGAATCAGGGGTGTTGAGGTGAGGCAAACCCTCCAGGAGCTCAGGAAAAGCTGTAGAATATTCAAACCACAAGTTTTGGGGAATTTTTTGGAGTTTGATTCTCCTCCTGTCCCAGCTGCAGCCAAATCCCGAGTCTGGACAGAGCCCCCACTGCAAAATCCACCTGCAGCTCCTGGAAACTTGGGAGTGCTGGGGAGGCAAAAGGCAGGGGTGGAGCAGCATTTCATCATCCCCCTGCAGCGAGGGGGGGAAAGATGGATTTTCTTTGTCTCCCAGAACCGCCATGGAACATAAAAAGAAATTCATCTCCCGGACTGTGTGAGGAATTGTGATGAGATTTCTGGCTAATGGCCTCTGACAGATGGAAGGGGGAATGGAAATGCAACTATTTTCAATCCAAGAAGCAACGAAACGAGGGGAGTTTTGTGGTTGTTTTTTTTTTTTTTCTCTACATGACAAGCCTTGTCACACAAGTTATCTCCTTGTTTTGCCAAGGAAGCACTTCCAGAGCGGGAAGGGGGGAGATGGGGAAGTCAGAGGAGCAAATTTCAGAGAGGAAAAGCAATTAGGGACAAGAAACCCTCCAGTTAGTGTAATAAAATCATGGCTTCCCCCCCCCCCCAGCAATCAGTATCTGGGTAAAGATGGAGTTTACCAACAGTTAGTTAGCAAGTTTTAACTTGTCCAGCTTAACCAAGCCATGCCACATCCATCTGTCTGATGCAGGGGAATTTTTTATGAAAGACAGAGCAGGGAGATGAGGAATAGAGGGTTTGGTTGTGTTTTTTTTCCCTTACAAAATGATGGTGGAAAAACCCTGCAGGAAGATTTTGGGGTTTTTTCACAGGCCATACTTTTCCCTGAAGGAGCTGGAAGGAATTCCATGAATTGACTTGGCCCCCTGATCCCTTTGGGAGGGTCTGGGATAGGATGTGTCAGTGCTGATGGAATCACTTGGGATGTGATCATTGCTATTGATCAGGAATATTTTAAAGCCCGATTTTTAACGCTGTTAATGGGCACAGGTAGAGGAACCAGCTGCTCCCAACCCCTGGGGAGAAACCTCAGCTGGTGCAAAGCAAGAACCATCTCCTGGAGGAAGCAGGGCTGGATTGCAGCAGTTTACAACCAATGAACCCACTGGAAAATCCCCCAAACTGGGATGGATTTGTCCACTGCAATCAGTGCCACTCACCCCCAGGGTGGGTTGGGTGGGAAGGGATCTTAAAGCTCCTTTTATTCCACCCCCTGCCATGGGACACCTTCCACCAACCCTGCCTTGGACACTTCCAGGGATCCAGGAGCAGCCACAGCTTCTCTGGGAATTCCATCCCAGACCCTCCCCACCCTCCCAGGGAAGGATTTTCCCCCTAATATCCCACCTAAACCTCCTCCCTTTCAGTTCAGAGCCACCCTCCTTGTCCTGCCCTCTCTGTAAGGGCAGGGGAAATTTAATACTGATTAATTCCAGTTCTGCTGGCTGGGATACAAAGGTGTCAATGCCTCGCCCCTTTTGCACCTTCCCCTTGTCACAAACGAGCCCCGAGCACAGGAGTTGAGGCAGGGGCTGTGCTGCTCCTCATCCCCGGGGTTGGGAGGGTAATTTGGGCACCCAGGAGAATAAAAAAAACCCTGGATGTGTTTGAGAGCTGCTCTGGAAACGCTCCAGGGCTGTTTGTAGCCGTTCCTCTCCCTGTCCTCCCTGTTTCCAGGTGTGGAGGACACTCCTTCATCCAGGTATCTTCAGGAAATGTGGGTTTTTTGTTTGTTTGTTTGTTTGTTTTTTATTTTATTTTATTTTATTTCTTTTATTTTTTATTGCTTGAGGTTTAAACCTGCAGGGCCGTGGAGTGCCCAGTGCCACACAAGGCTTGGCACTAAAATCTCCTTCCATGCAAACCTTGCCAGATCACTGCAGCTGGGAGGTAAACTGCTCAGGCCCTGGAGAGGAAGAATTTTGGGGTAAAAAAGGCACTTTTTGGGAGTGTGAGCAGGGCTCTGCAGCAGCAGCAGCAGCAGGATGACTCCACAGTTCTGCCACATCCCTGCTCTTCATTATCCCAGGGATGCCAGGCTTTGGAGATGGGGGTTATTGATTGCTGCTGATGTTCAGCCAGCCCAAAGCGAGTCCAAAGAAAGCCCATTTTGCTGATTTGTGGGTTTGTGCTTGTCTTTTTTTTTTTTTTTTTTTTTAATATTATTTTATTTTATTTTAATGCCTTAAACTGATCCTGGTCTGCTCTGCTCATGCTGCAAGAAACCCTGAGCTGGGGCTGGGGGGCATCAGGGAATTCACAGAAATTCACAGAAACCAGAGCTCAAAATGTGAGCCAATGAAAAAGTCATGAGGCAGCACAGCAAGTAGAAAGTGAGGAGAGCAGGACTTTTTATTTGTGGTGTTTTTTTTTTTTCTTTTCACTGGGAAAATATTTCTGGCTATAAGTTAAAAATAGATTTGTTTCTCAGCCCCTCTAATTCTTTTATCACAGTGGGGTGCTCAGAGCTGACCTCCAGGTGTGGCTCTGCATGCAGAATTCCTCTGAATTTATTGAAAAGGCAGCACCAAACGTGGGTTTTCCCAGGGGGAAAAGGAATTTTAAGCTTGAACTCTTGCAGGACCACTGAGGTTCCTCGTGGTTCTCTGATCAAGGACAGTGAGAGAGATCATAAGTGAAGTGGTAAACAAAAAAAACCCAAAAACCCAAGAGCAAAGGGTAAAATCCTAAAAATGAAACATTTCAGCAGCTTTAAAATCTCCCCACTCCACCAGGTCTGAGCTCAGAGTCCTGATGGGCTTGCAAAAACCCCGGTGTTTGGAATATTTGGGGGTACAACAGGGCTAAAGATGATTTTATGCCCTTTCCCCCCTGCAGATGGATAGAATCCCAGTGTACAATTAGCTGCTATTTGAATGGTAAAACGCACAATTAATGTAATTACACAGGAGTGCTGCCTAATTAAATGATTACATCGCTCCTAAAGACAGATTATTTACATTATTATGACAGGAAAGCTGGAATAAACAGCCCAGAAGCCTCAGATCTGTGACATGACCACGGGCTACTTGCACAAATGTGCTTTATAAAGCCGATTTTGGGGATTTTTAAACAAATTGAGCCCTTCCCTGGGACAAGGGAAGGAGAAGGAGGACACACATATGTGTTTCCACCTCCAAGGGGCTCCCTGCCAAGCCCAGCTCCTGGCTCCACGTTTTTATCTGCAATGCATCAATAGTTTCTGCAGCTTTTTTTTTTTTATTCTCTCTTTTTTGGCACTGTTCCCGCTGCCTGTGCAGAGATGCAGCCTCCCCACCCAGGTGCTGCATTCCAGCTGGAACTCTTGGCTTGCTGCTCTCCTGCAGAACTGCTGAGCTCCAAAAAAAACCAAAAAAAAACCCCAAACCAACTTCCTGACCCCCAAGAAAACTTGTGGAGTGCAGATGATTTCCAATGACAGCACTGGCTGACTGTGGGAGGGGTTCTGCAGTACAGGGGGGTGGGATTTGTGCCCACTGCCAGATTTCCTGGGGGTTTTAAGGTTATTTAATGTATAGGTGGCCCCAGTATAGAATTTACCTTGGCATTTCATGGCTCTGATGATAATAATAATAATAATAATAATAATAATAATAATAATAATAATAATAATAATAATAATGAGATTAAAAGCCACAAAGGCACCTGGGTGTGTGACATGAGAAATCCTTTGCTTAGGGCAAGCAGAGTTTTACCTAAAAACAACCACCCCAAATCCTGCTGGAGGCTGGAGAGGTGGGAAAGATTAATACCAAAGCAAGGCCCTGGCTAATTTTGGCTCCCTGTCTGATGGCTGGGTGATTTGCAGGTGGATGAATCTGTGATGAATTCATCCCATTTAATAGACCTTTCTGTTTTCTGCAGGGTTCTAAGTGCTGTTTTCAATGTCAAAGGTGACTGGGAAAATAATATATTTCTATTCTATAATATATCATCTGGATCTAAAATACAAGGGGTGTTTACACCCAAGGGGGTGCAAATAACTCCTACTGTAGATATTTCACTATTGAAACTTTGAATCTTTCTTTTGGGGGTTTTAAGTCCCTTATTTTTCCTTGTGTGTCAATCCATGCCCTTCCCATGAAAACATCCCACAGTTTCCTGACAGCTGCAGCTCCTTAATCTGCAGAATTCTCGAGCATCTCCAAGCCAAGCTGAAATTAATGCTAAAAGGACCCTGAAGATCAAAAAAAAAAAAAAAAAAAATTTAAAGTTATCAAGATTTATAATGTTATGATAGATATAAAAATGAGCTTTTTTTTTTTTTTTTTTTTTTTTTTTGCACAGTTAACATTTTTTCCTGACTGGAAGTTTTAATGTCTGACTTGAAGGTTGTTCATTAGAGGGAAGAAACAATAAGAGTGATTTAGCAAGATGGGGAAAAAAAAAAAAAAAAGAGAGAGAGAGAAGGCAGCAATAAATTTGAACATTGTCTAGATTTCAGCCATCATATATCATGGAGGTAATGGCATATTAATGCCCAAATCAATAGCCAGAATTAAAGCCAAACTCCCAGTTAGGTTTCTCAGAGCTCTGGGGGTTTTTTTCCCTCTTAGGGGGAGAGCCAGGGGATGTGGAAGGAGGGTGTGGAAGGTGTGGGGATGCTTTCTGATGATTCTGAGAGTGAAGCAGGGGTGGCAATAAGCTGTGAGCTGTGCATTTGGCACTGGGTGACACTGGGTGACACCCAGCCCTGCTCTGCTGAGCTGCACCAGGAGCAGCTTTGGGGGGGGGGGGGGGGCTCTGTGTCCTCACACAGGGCTTGTGACCCCCCCCAAATCTGCTCCAGGGTCATTTGGGGCCAGCAGGGCCATTTTGGGAGGCATCACTGGCTCATCAGTGCCCTAAGTGCTTAACTGCTCCTGACTAAAGTGCTGCTCTGCTCCATCCCTGAGCGGGGGCACAGGAGGTGAAGGGAGGGACCAGACAGAGGGGGGGAAATTCTGCAAGGGTTTTCTGGGCTTGAGGCAGCCAAAGCAGCACGAGCAGCTGGTGCAGGGGGGTCTGCACGATACCTGCCCTGTGCTCTGCTGCTCAGGGCATGGAATGCTCCTGGAAAACAGGGATGCTGATGAAAGCGCTGGGAACTTGTTCCTGGACGTCTTTTCCTACAACAAACCAGCACCCCGCTTATTTATTCTTATTCTTTTAAATTTTTAAGTTATTTTTATATCATTTTTATTCACCTTATTAATTTTTTATTATTTCCTTTTTTTGGTTTTTTTTTTTTGTTTCTTTTTTTCCAGTCCCTGCCACAAAAATTCCTCTTGCTCTGCTGTTCCCTCGTTTGGATTGGAGTTCATGAGGGAACGTGAGCACCTCCTGCATCGCTGCAGCTCCCCCAGCCCAGCCTGTCCTCGCTTTGGGGCTCTTCAGAATTGAGTTTTGTCCCTGTTTTCGGTGCCTTGAACGGCGGGAAGCGCTGAAATGGTGACAGTAGATGGCACTCTCTCAATCCTGCTCGCCCTGTGCTGGCTGGGGAAGGAGCTGCAGGCACCACTCCGGATTTCAGACGCTGGAAAAAGGGGTGTAAATCGGCTCCGAGCAGCTCCAAAGGCTCTGCTGGGTCTGACATCACCTGAGGGACAGGGAAAATCTGTTTTGGTGGAGCAGCAGAGACAGGGATCGATACCCTGGGCTCAAAATGATCTTTGGTGGGTGGCTGTGGGCACCTCTGGCAGCTCCTTGGGCAGGACAAGGGGGTTAAAAACCCTCTGCTGGTGACCTTGGGGTGTGTGGAAGGTCCTGTGAGTTCCTCCAGCACCTCCACACGGGCTCCTTCCTGGAAGGAATTCCTGCAGCACCTTCTCCCCAACATTTTTATTATCCCAACAATTTATGTGGTGCTATTTCCACAAGATTCCTGCCCTTTGTCCTGCTTTGCTGCTTTTCTTTTTACTTTCCTATGTCTTTCTCTTCCCCCATAAAATACATCCCATCCTCATCCCCCGTGGAAAAAGACACTTTATCCCATCATTAACGATTTTCCATTTGTATCTTTTTTTGTAGCAATCCCAAAAATGCACTTTGGCATCCCTTTGCAACCCCCTCAGCGTGTGTTTTACATCCTTTTTCCTGCTTATTCTTCATTTATTCCCGGCCATTTCCCACGGAAGTGTAAGTGGAAAAGCTCCACAGTGAATTAGGAGGTGTGAGGAATTAATCAGCACAGTTTTATCTGAAAAAAAAAAAAAAAAATTAAAAAAATTCACCATTAACTATTGTAAGGGAAAAGCTGCTGGTAAATGGGATGATTGGTTAAACTGCAGCTCTTGTTTAACACCCTTTAAAACCCTCTCAGAGGTTTTCAGTCGTGGCTTTATTTGCTGGATAGGAGTTCTTGGCGGGGGGAAATCTTCAAATAACCATTTATAGCAGCAATTTCCCTCCCAGCCTGTTGCTTCCTTGTGGAAATGTTGCACAAGGAATCCCTTCCCCCCCAGCTAAATTGATAATAATCACTTAAAATCCTGTTAATATTCCTTTTTCTTCGCCAAGAAGATGCTTTCAAAAAGCCACCCCGGTGAAATCCGAGATTTCCCGAGGGCTGGAATTGTGATTTGCAGGGACCCCTCAGCTGAGATAAAGCGACAGCAGCCAAACCCTTTTTTTATTGGGAGGTGAGAGAACATTACGGGCTTTTTGTCGCTGCTTTTGGAGCTTCTTTGCACCCTTTTGAGGGGTAGGCAGGGAAAATTCCCCTGGGGGGTGGAAAAGCTGAAAGAATTAGAAATGAAGCCAGAGGGTGCTCTGCAAGGTGATGATCTCCAATCGTCTGGCAGAGGAAGGGAATTTAGTTAATGGGAAGAGCAGCTTTGTTGCTGAGTGACCTTCAAGTGGAAGGGATGCTCTGCCCAAGCATTTTATCAGCCCTGCTCCCCCTCCCCTGCCTTTCCAGGAGGGTCCTCTAAATTGGCTTTAGAAGATCTCAGATGATCTGGAGGTCCCTTCTCTGCCTGCTGACTCTGCTCCCTGAAAGTGCCTGAAAATGCAGTCTTAAACTTGATTTTTCCCCTTTTCCTTCCTGCTTTCTCTCTTGTCACTTCTTCTGCTCAGTCCAAGGACAATCCCAGGCTCCTTTCCACCCAGTGCATCACTGAAATTCCAGGATGGCACGGAGAGGGTTGTAAGATGACGATGAGATGAGCAGAGGGTGGTGTGATGTGAAGATGCTGCCTGGTTAATGAGGCTCAGTGGCTGCAGCCAACATTCCTCAGGAGCATCAGCACATGGGAATGGACATTCCCTGCCTCCCACAGCTCCCAGAATGTCTGGAACCTCAATCCCAATGCAAAAATAAAGTCCTGTGGTCCTTAATGCAGTGAGAAGAGTCCATGGAAGAGTTTTTATTTTACACTCCACATTCAGGTTGTTGTGCAAAGAGATAGGATATTAATTTAAGGGGGAATTGGGGTTTTATCTCTCTGTATTTGATTTTAGGCCTGTTTTACACTCAGGTGTGCTATGGACAGGCAGCAGCTGCCTGTGAACTCCTCACAGCATCGCTTTCACTGCCTAAAAACGACTGGATTGATGACCCACAATATCTGTCACTGGGAGAGATCAAAAATTGCTGCGTGGAGCCCTTTGCTCTCACCTTGGGGAGAGTGAGGAGCCAGCCAGGAATTACCTTATTGATCCCCCCCTGCTCCAGCCAGCCCAGCCCCCTGGGGTCACTTCGTGCTGCCTCAGCAGAGGGGGCAGAAATTCCCTTGAGAAATATCTGTACAATGAATATTCCCAAGGAAAAGCAGCTTCCTGGCAAAATTCTCCCCCTAGAAGAGGATTCCACTCAGAAATCTGCTGCGGTGGCAGGACCGGCTCAGTGGGCAGATTTTAAAGGGTTTTTAAAGTAATTCAGTTCATTGAGGTGTTCTCACCTTCTTCCCGTTTCTTAATGCATAAAAACCTTCCTGCAGGTTCAGCCCCTTCTGATGGGGAATGTGGAACTTCCAAAGTTTTCTGAAAGGTTTTTTTTTTAGAGGAGAATCCGAGTGAGGAGGGCAGGGGCTGCTGCACTTGAATAACTCTTATTAAAAACTCCTTTATCTACACATTATCCAGCACTGCCAGTCTTGAATCCTCTTCTAGGGGGGAGAATTTTGCTTGTGCAGTAGGCAAATAATATAATTTACCCTGTTTTATGTGTCAATGTGGGCTTAAGAATTGTTCCAGGAGCTTGTTAGAAAGTTATCCTGGAGCAAGATGGGATGGAAATCCAAGAGCAGAGTTATTGGATCTGGGCAAATAGGTGTTCCACCTTTTTAATGAGTGGATTTGGAACTGATCTTGAGTGAAACTCGTTCTCTCCACTATCCCTTTTGTGCTTATTTGCTTGGACTTGATAATCTTAAAAGCCTTTTCCGACCTTCACAATGCTGTTATTCTAATTATTCCCAATTTAGGGCTTGCTTTGTTCACTTTCAATCCATCTCCCACTGAACGGTTTTTTTTCTTAATATTATTTCTATTCTGTATTTTTATATTATTTATATATAATTTTCTACCCATTGCCACGAAACCGTCCTAAAAGGTGATGTGTGAGTGTCAGAGGTGCAGAAAATCCGCTTTACAACCCCCCCTCCCCTTCCTTCTGCATTATTGATAATAAAAGCCCTGCCACCGAGTAGTAAAAAAAAAGGAGGAGGAAGATTTAATTGCAGAAGGGTTGGAGTCAGCTGAAAATAAATGCGACTTTACAGCTCCTCAGTTTGTGCTTCCCAAATGTGACACTCCGGTTTCCCACAGTTCGCTTTGCAGAGGGAGGCAGAACACAGACCCGAAAAAAAAAAAGAGAAGAAAAAGAAAAAGAAAAAAAAGGCCCACAAATAGAACAATTTAGTGAGAAAAGGGAGAAGCTCAGGATAATCAGCGAGTTCTTTGTCTCTGTGTTAAATGCTGGCCCCGCCCGGGATTTTGCCCGGCTGGAGTCTCAGACATTGAGAGCTGGCAGGACCTGTTATCCAGCACAACTGGGCTGGAAAACCAGGTGGATCCTGGAAAAAGCAGGGAATAAAATGTCCTGGGTGGGTGGGTGGAGGGTTGTGTGGTGGGTAAAGATCCCACGTCCTTCCAGGCTCAGGGATTAAATCAGAGAGAAGAGTTTTTTCATTTCATCGTGGAATGATTTGGGGTTGGAAGGGATCTCAAATATCACCTAATCCACCCTCTGCCACCTTCCATTATCCCAGGTTGTTCCAGCCTGGCCTTGGACACTCCAGGGATGAAGCAACCACAGCCTCTCTGCTGATGGTGTTGATGACACCCCCTTTGTTTGTTCAGGTTTTACCCCCCTTACTCACAACAACAAACGATAATAATCAACACTAGATGATTGTTTGGGGAGTCATTTATTTAAGTGAATCCCTTTCCCTGAGACTCCTCATCTGCTCACAGACCATCACTGTCCTTATTTCAGCACGAGGAGCTGTCCGAGGCTCTCCTTGCTGTGATTTGGGGAGGAGAAGAGCCTGGCAAGGAGCAGATGTGTGAATTTAAACCCATTTCTCTCGATTTCTGCCACTGGCTGTTCAGCTGACGCTGAGGCAGATCTTGCCTTTATTTTTCAGCCAGCCAAGCTGTTGGGTATCAGCCAGGAGCGAAGGGCTTGTCGAGCACAGCAGCCTGGCTGTTCCAGCAGGGCCGCTGTTTAATTTACTCCTAGAAAAGGCTTGCCCAGCACAGAGGGGGGAGGAGAGCACAGCTGGCTCACAGCTGGCTCAGAGCTGCCCAAAAATCAATTAACCAGTTGCACACCACTCACCCTCCCTCCCACGTGGTGAATGAATGATCCAGGGAAGGGGCAGGGCTGGATTATCCCTGGGTTTTTGGGATGCCTGTCCTTGAGTGGGACACACAGCTGTAATTTGGGTTGATTTTTTCCCCCCCAGTGGAGCACATCTGGTCCCTGAGCAGCAGGGAAGGGAATCCTTGACAAAAATCTCATGGGTTGGGACAACTCATCCTGATGTGCCTCTTCATTAAGGTGCTGGTTTTTTAATTGTTTTTAGTTTTTCCCCCTCTCTTCAGGCTAACCCAAGCCTGCCATGGAGCAGAATTCATCAGTACTTGTCCAGTTCTTTGCAGAGAAAGGTGAAGCGTGGCTGGAGATTGATCCTGTGCTTTTTTAAGGCTCCAGTGTGTCAGCAGCAAGGGATGTAACTTAATCCTGAATATTCTCCTGGCTGGCAAAGACAAAAAGGAGAAATCAAAGGTGAGACATCAGAGCTGTGTGATCTTGCAAGACAGCTGTAAACTGCTTGCTTTTTTTTTTTTTTTTCTTTAATTAAAAAGAGAAGCCTTTCATATCCCACTCCAAGAAGCAGAGACGTGGGGAAATGAGCTCTTTTCTTGCATGACTCACTCTCCCCCCAGAGGGAAGAGCTGCAGCTTTGAGAGCTGCCTCCATCAAACAAGGCTGAGTTTAAGCCTGTGTCCCACTGCAACCCAAAGAGCTGGAGGCTGTGCCCCAGTCAGGCAGGATTTTCCTTTGCAAAGCATTAAATTAAAATAGCTGAGGTGAGGGAATGGAGCTGTTTCCAAACAGGGATCATTTTCAGTGCCTGCACTTCAGGGCCTGAGCTGCCTCAACAAAAAGATTTCCCACCTCCAGGCCCCTGAAGGAAACAATCCCTTTTGTCCCCCAGGGGATAAAATTTTCCTGGATGTGGCAAAGTCAACTTAGGAGTGGCTGCTGTGGAATTTGTGAACACCTTCCTTGCAGCTTTCTGTTCTTGCAGGCAGCACCAGAAATTGCAAGAAGGAACTAAAGACCTTCAGGGCTGTGAGAAAGATAAAACAGGTTTTCTGAGTGATGCTGGCTCGGGATAAAGAGCTGGAGGTTGTTGTTTCCCTCCTTGGGTCGCTGTGGCACAGCCTGGGGAGGGCAGAGATCAGAGGGGGGGCTTCAGGGGCCCCCAAAAAACCTGCTGCTTTTATTATCAAAAAAAAAAATCAGAAGTCATAATAATAATAATTAATTCACGTGCTAATTGCGCTTGGAAAGTGATTTTGGAGACATGTGTGGAGCACAGAAGGAGAAAGACGGAAGCTTTTAAAAAATGCATGAGGAGCCAAAGCTGCAGGAGCAGATCTGCTGATGGAGAGGAAAAGCAGAGTCACCCCTTGGTGCTCTGGGACGTGCTGCTGTGTCCTCAGACATGATTTGTTCCGTGATCTATCGCTGTTTTTTTTCTGTGCCAGGCAGGATACAAGGCCATTAATCATTGATTAGCCTCGTTAAACTCCTTTAAATGTTGTTCTGGGACGCTGATGGCCGGGGGAGGACATCCTGTGGTAAAATCTGCTTTGCATCCCCCCCTCCCCTCCCCATCAATTAATTGGATGGTTTCTCTATTCGTGGTAATTAGAAGGTTAAAAGACAATTTCCTTCTGCTGGGCAGCAGGGCAGGTTTGTGTTGGGAAGGCTTTTACAGGGGATGGACAAATCCTGCTCCTTCCTTTAGAGGAAAGAGCTTGGGGTCGTGCAGGAGATGGATTTAAGTTTTGTTTGAGGGTTTCTGAAAACACCAGAGTGGTTCTGAGAAGGGACCCACAGATGTTCCCACTTGGGATGAGTCACTGGAGAGAATGAAGGCAGGATTTGCAGAAGCAGCTGAGTGACAGTGGTTTTCACTCTGGGGACACACTGCGCTGATTAATCTGCTTGCATCACCTGAAAAAAAAAGGAAAATCTCCCTCTCTCTCTGTCCAGATAATAATGAGAATCTGCAGCATCTTCATGGAGGAGGGGTTATCAAAGTTTGCTGAGCTTTGGGCTCACAGAGTTCAGTGTCCCCAGAGAGAGATTTGGTGGAGCAGGAATGGGGTCCTGGAGTTGTGAGTTTTTGAACAGAGGGTTCATCAGGTTTATTCCCCAATTTCCCCTCTCTCTGTGTGAGCAAAAAGCAGTGACAGGGCACTTTGCTCTTCCTAACGTGGGAGTTGGGGGGATAATCCCTTTCCAGAAGGATCCCTGGCATTGCTAACCAAGAGGAAAGTGCATTAAGGGGTTCATTTTTTGGGGTTTTAGGCAGAGATGTGTCATTTAGTATTTGGGGTGGGGGGGTGGGGTGTCAGCTGAGCTCTGGGTTTGGGACCCACGTAAAGAACCAGCCCCAAAAGTCCTCAATTAGGAGAAATCCCTGTGGTGTTCTGCTGAATGTCTGAAATGTGGGCAAGGAGGAGAAAAGAGAGGGAGAAAAAACCCCAAAACTTCTCCTCCTGCCCTTTCCCTTGGACCCCTTTTCCTCCTTCCTTCTCCTTTGCCTTCATTCCAACGCTGTAATAACCAGGAGCTCCAATGAAATTAAAACCAGGTTGTTTTCACTATTTATCCACTTTCCACTTGGACAAACACAACTGATGAGCCCTAAGTGGTTCCACCTCGTTGTGTTCCAACAAACCCCAATCAGGCTCTCCACAAACACCCCCGTGGTGTTGAGAGAGAAATGAAATTTAGAAAGATCAACTCCCCAAGTCTGTGGGAGATTAATGCTTTAAAAGAGGTTTCTGCAGCTGCATTTCATGCTAAGTAATGTCCCTTGGATTTTGTTGTACGTTTTATTTAAGTGGTGTTCAAACAATGATTAATTTTGACTTACAGCCAATTAGTTTCTGATTTCATCGACTTTGGGGGGTTGCAAAAACGCTGTTGTTGCTTGTTTCAGTTGCCTTTTCCTAATCAAAGATGTGCCCATTAATCTTAGCATTTAATCCTGTGAAATGCTGATATGAAAGCGCTCCAGCTCCTCGAGTCCTGGGAGCTGCTTCCCCCTTTTTCCAGGTGTTATTTTGGGGTTTGTTGCTTCAGTACCTTTAGAATTCAGGAAGCTTCAGCCACACTTGAATAGAAATTTAATTTCAAAGGGGTTTTTTTTGTTTGTTTGTGGGTTTTTTGGTTTGGTTTTTTTTTTGTTTGTTTTGTTTTGTTTTGTTTTTAATCAAAAGTCTCTTTCCATCTCTTGTCTCTCAAAATGTGTGTCACCCATGGAAATTTGGCTTTTCCACTTCCAAAGAATGGCAGAAAAGGGATGTTTTAGAAGAGGGATGCTTTGAAGAGGGTATTTCCTCTGGAATTTAAAATGGAAACACGAGAAGGAAGGAGGGTTTTTTTTTTTCTCTTGAAGGAAGTATTTTTTTCCCTAGTTATTTGATATAAAAACACAAGAAGAAAGTGGTTTTGAGGCTCTGCAGCCTCAGCCAAGATCAGAAAGGTCCTAAATTGCTTACCCAGGCAGGATTATTATCTCCATTTCCTAGGGCTGGTGGTTGGTTGGGATCACAGAGGGCCAGTGGAAGGTGTAGGGGGTGGAACTGGGTGATTTTAAGCTCCTTTTTAACCCAAATCACTCCATGATTCTGTTAATACCCATTTCTAATTGAAAAAAAAATAAAAAATCATTCCAGCCTTAGTTAGCAGAGGAAATGTTGCTTTGTAGTCTCCACCTTTGGGGTGGAATCATTCGAGAAATTCAGAGTTATCTCTAATAATCCAACCACTGAGGGATGTTTCCTGCATTAGCACCAGCCTGGGGGCCACTCACTTCCAAAAGATGAGGAAATGATATCCTCATTATCTCCCAGGGGAATGGCTTATTTGGGTCAAGATGTCAGAGCTGAGGCAGCCCCAAGCTTTTTCCTCAGGATTCTCAGTGTTTTGGGGTTGTTTTTGGGGGGAGGGGGGATCAAAAGATCTGGAGCTTTCCAATGGAAAGGGAATCTTTTGGGAAGGCTGATTAAAGCAGGAGGATTTTATAGCTGCCAGGGATGGGGCTGGTGCAGCGTTTGGCTGCCTTTGATTTCTTGCCCCAAAGGATCTGGTACCCATTCCCAGCTGGAAAATCCCTGTCCTGATGCCTCCCATCCTTTGCTTTGCCCCTTTCTGTGTCTCCCTTTAGAGGGGCTTTGGAAAAGGTTCTTTCCAAGTGCACACTGAGGGCAAATTCACCATCCTGGGGGGGTTTCTGCTCTCCCCCTGCTCACAAAAGGAGTTCACTGGGGCTGGGAACGACCCCAAAACAGGCTTTGTGGTATAAAATACCCCAATTTATGGGATATCAGGTCTACATTCTCCTCCTCCTGAGCTGGACAGGGCAAGGTGTGCTTGCCAGAACTATTCCTGGTCTTGTAAAGCCACATTCCTTGTTTTTGGGGAGAAATAACAGCATCAAACAGCTTTACAAGTGGGAAGGAAGTCAGAGGTCTCCTGAACTCCCTGTCCTTTGCCATGGTTTCCATGATGGACCAGTCTGAGCCTCCCCTGGAGGAAATGTCCCCCCAAGGTGATTTTGATCTCATCAGAAGCTCCTTCCTCGAGCTGCAGTGCCCAGGCCTTTCAATTAAAGCCCCATCCTCCTAATCAAACCCCTGGCTCCTGGAGATGTCACCTTGTGGAACCTGATTAGATCCTGCCCTCTTAGAGGATGGAATCAATTTTTCTCCTGCTTGTTTGCTAAGAGGTTTTTTATTAATTAAGGCAAATGGAAATTGGGCTTGGAAGGGTCCCCTCCTCGGATGGATCTGGCTCTTCCTGCCAAGTCTGTGTTCTTGGCTCTGCAGCTGAATTGCTGATGGCTTTGGCTTGTTCTGGGCTTTGGTTTATCCCTACATCATTTTCTGGTGCCAGTTCCTCCTCTGTGGAATGCAGGTTGCTCTTCCCTAAAGCCACCGGGTGGGAAGGGACCTTAAAGGTCATAGAATTCCACTCCCTGCCATGGGCAGGGACATCTTCCACTAGCCCAGGCTGCTCCAACCTGGCTTTGGACACTTCCAGGGCTGGGGCAGCCACAGCTTCTCTGGGAATTCCATCCCAGCCCCTCCCCACCCTCCCAGGGAAGGATTCCTTCCCGATCCCCAACACAACCTCCTCTCTCCCAACTCAACCCCAGTTCCCCTCGTCCTGTCCCCGTGTGCCCTTGTGCAAAGCCCCTCTCCAGCTCTCCTGTGGGTGCAGTTTTGCTGTGGAACAGCCCTTCCCTCAGCTCCCAATCCCTTTGGGTCCTGCCAGGTATCCCAGCCTGGTTGGATACCCCCCGACAGGGTCTGCCTCTTGAGTTTTGCTTGGATTAGGAGCTTAATTTCCACCGAGAAACCATTTTAAACCCCAAACTCGGCCTCTCCAGAAGCAGGCAGGGGTTTCCTGGGGTGAAGGCAGCAGCTCTGGGCTAAGTGGCTCTGACACATTGCGTGACTTCCCCCGCCCTGCCCCTGCATCTCCAACTTACAGAGCCACTAAAACATTGATGTTGTGCAGCAGCAGGGGCTGCTCTGCACAGGTGGAGGGAAACTGCTCGGGTAGAAAACGCTGCTCTGGCTTTCTGTGCCCCCTGGGGGTGGCAAATCCGTGCCCGTGGATGCTCCCAGGGCGTGGATGCTCCCGGTGGGCACGGCTGAGAAAGCTCACGATGGGAGGGAGGGTTTTTTGTTCTTGCCCTGTGTGGTAAAACCCCTTTCCCTCACTGAAGGGAGATTCAGGCCTGGCTGGGTGGGGTTTGCAGCAAACTGGGCTGGTGGAAGGTGTCCCTGCTCCTTCCCAACCCAAATCATTCCACCATTCTCTGAAGGGTCACTTCTGGTTTCCCCCGGTGCAGTTGTGTCTGTGCCAGGGCCCCTTTTGTGATGATAAAGAAGAAAAGGGGCAGATCCTTTTGGGACAAAGGAGATGCAGGAACACAGGGATATTGGGAAGAATGGTCATTTTAAAATTAAAAAAAAAAATCAACCCAAAAGCTCAACTTTATTGATTAAATTAGCATTGAGAAGGGAAAGTTGTGGATGCTGCCATAAATTAATGGATTTATTTGGCATTTCTTTCTTGGGTGTGCTAAGTGCTGCTGTAGAGATCTGTCCTAAGGCTTGATGTTTAATCCTTAATTTAATTACTGGTATTTTCACCCAGGAATAAAAAAATCTATGTGTCCACTCTGTATTTTTACTGGTGGAAACTCCAACTGTGGGCACGAAATTGGGGGACTCTGCTGCTTGCAAAGACTCTTCTCACCCCATCCCAGCATGGAAAACCTGCCAGAAATCACCACAAGTGCAAGAAATGGATCCTGCTCTCCCAGTTTAGCCCAAGAGGAAGAAATGGCAAAACCACGAAGGCATTTTGTTCAGCCTTGACTACAGATCATTGGCCCAGCCCTTTTCAAAGTAATCTAAAGGAAATTAATGGAGCTTTTAGTATTTAAATCCTTTTTTTTTTATCCACCTCGTGCTCCATTCCCCCTCTGTATCCTGAGCCCAACAATCCTTTCTCCCCCAGGGGTTGTTTTTTTTTTGAACACAAAAACCTGAGCCAGCCCTTGCCCCTTGCCCTGGAAATGTCCATCCTCCTGTAAAATGGGATTTTCCTCCCTGGCTGATGGGTTTGGGCGAGGTTTTTGTAGTTCCAGTATGTCCTGAAGGGCCTTTCAGCAGCCTGACCCCTCTCAGAAACCCATTAAGCAGCATCCCCAGACAGACAGAGCACGGCCTGAACGGTCCAAGGGCATTTCTAACCCACCCCAAACCCCCAAAGGCTTTAATTTTTACACAAATAACCCCACAAAAACCAAGATATTCCTTAATGGAGGCCATGATGCTGCATCTTAGCACTGCTGGAGAGATTTCTGCTTCACCCCTCATCAGATTTTGAAGGATTTGGGATACAGGGCTCTCCTTGTTTCAGATCTGGTGGCACCACAAAGGATTGTCCCTGCAATTGGGCTGGGCTGGCGTTTGCTGATGGCAATTGCAACGCTCCAGGCTTTAATAATGCACTAGATCTGTGGCTCTGTAAGCCCTGCTGTAATTATTCTAATAAATAGCCATTGTAGATAAGCAGATCCTGTAAATAAATACGACTTTTAGGTGTAATTTCATTTGGCTGGGGAGAGAAAACACAGAGAAATGCCAGGGATGCCTTTGGTCTGCTTTGGTCTCAAACAGAACCAACAATTTCCCAAATGCATGCAATCCAAACTGGAGACACAAATCTGGCCTTTTAAGTGACTTCAAGGTCATTTCAATGTCCCACAAAACAACTGTTTCCATGTCCAGAGCCTTCATCCCAAAGGCACATTTCTCCCAGTGCTGATCAGACAGCCCTGATTTTGTTTTCTCTCGTGTTTTTGGGATCCCAGCTCGTAGAGTTAATTGGCACCGTGCAATTAAAGTCAGTGCAGCTGTGCCAATTAACACCATCGCTGAATTTGAATAAAATAATGCAGGCAAGGCCTGAAACTCTGCATATCAACCCTTAACTCCTGGCTGGTGCTGAATTCTTGGGGAAAGAAAGCCTTGCTGTGTGACCTCCCCATCAGCCTTTTTCAAAAACTGCTCTTTAAAAAGCAGATTTTTTTTGGAATCGAAGGGATTTCAAAGCATCTCAGGGTGTGGGCACACAATTCCTCTGATTTAAGGGATGCCTTTTCACAGCACAGAGTCTCTGCTTTTTTTTTTTTTTTTTTTTTTCAGTAGATTAATGGAGATTAAGAAAACCACCCCAGGAAAACCAAATGAAGGTTTTAAAAAAATGGGAATTTGAAATAAAGCCTGCACTTCCAGGGAGTTTTACACATTCCCAGGGAATGTTATTCCAGGTGAGAGGAACCTTCCTGGGGAGCACTTGCAGTCGTGCAGTGCACAAATTAAAACCACTTGCAAAGCCCTGAAGTGGAAGGAGCACTAAAGGCAACTCTCAGAGCCTGGAGATGGATGCCATAAAAATTGCATGATGCCCTGCAGGGAGCTGGGAATAAATCTGGGAGCTGCCTCACCTGCAGCTTTGGTGAGGGGCTAAATATAGACAAGTGGGTTTTTTTGGGGACTGGCAGCAGCTCCACTGGGCACCAGGGACTCCCCTGGCAGCTCATTCCAGCAGAGCTTGTTTTTTGGGGGTGGGAAGTGAGAAACTACAGGTGACAAAGTGATTTTTTTATTTTTTGGTGTTGTTTTGCTGCAAACAGGGCTGGGAGCAACTGCTTCACAAGAAAAAATACCTGGGGAGCAAAGGGGGGAAAAAAAAAAGAGGAGGAAGGGGAAAGACAGACAGTTGTCCTCCAGAGTTGCAGATATTGAATTATTCTGTGTATCAAACTAATTGCTGGAATGAAAAGATGATAGTAATAATAATAATAATAATAATAATAATAATAATTCTCCAGCAGCCTGTGAGATTGTTTGCTGACACATTGGGCATCTTTCAGTTTGCCAGTGCTTTAATCCCCGTTTAGCTGCTGACTGATGAAAACACAGCCCAGAGCTCTTTGTTAGGAGCCCTTTTATTGAATAATCCCTCTCAGATATCCATTTATTGCCCAGTTCCTGTTTCAGTTCCCAGTTTTCTGGCTGGGGGGGTTGGAGCTAAAAGTGGCTTTTCAGCCCTGCTCTGGCTCCATGAGCAGATTGAAATCACCGGGCTGGCCACAGAGGATGATCCAGCCAGGGTGGAACTCGCTTTGTGCCCCCGGTTTGGAGCCAAACAAGCCCTGAGGGTAATTTGGGATGTGATCCCATTTCAGTGGGCATTTCCTCCCTGTCTGTTCTGCCTCCCAGCACAAGGACTGATGGCCCCTGGAGTTTAGACAGGGCTGAAATGTGCCCAGTGCACAGTAAATAAAGCACTCAAAGTGCTGCTGCTGAGTCAGGAAGGGCTGAAATGGTGGGAATTTGTCTCTCTCTTTTTTTATTTTTTTTTTTTTTTTTGCTGCGTTCAGGCTTTTTGTGACAGAAACACCACGTGCATCTTCTGAGGGAGCATGACCAGTGGACAGGCTGCTAAAAATCCCATCAGAGAAGAACCCTGCCCTGCTCAGGTGGAGCCTGCAGGTACCACTGATGCTCTCCAAATTGTTCAGCCCACCGAGGGAGGGAAGAAACTGGGAGTAAATCCTGCCGTGGATCGGCCCCAGAGCGTGGAGGAGTTTGTGATGAGCCTTAAAAATCACTTTATTCCCGGAGACAAGCCCTCTCAAATGAAGACAAGCCCTCTCAAATGAAGACAAGCCCTCTCTCTGCCCCTTCCCCTGGGCTGGGAGACTCTGGTAGTTGTAAGCCTGCAGTTCCAGGCTGCACTTATTGTTCAGTTCCTGCTGCTGATGTTTTTATGACAGCCTGCCCTGACCTTGGCAGGCAGCAAACAGCGAGCCCGTGCTTCCCTGGCAGGAAAATGGGATTATTTTGCAGAGGCTGCAACGCTCCCAGCAGAGCTCCTGCAGATCACCCAGCCCTCCATCAGCACAAGAGGTTGCAGCGTGGAGCCTTCCCTTAATTAGCTCAGTTGTTAAGTGCCTGAAATAGTTTTCAGAGTGAGGAAAGTGGCGGAAAGCAGGGACTGAAGGGGGGAAAAAAAAAAAAGGCTGAGAGGAACAAATCCTCGAGAGGGGTGAACTGGTGGGATCCAGCCCTGTATGGTGAGGGGAAAAAAATATAGGGGGAAAATAACGTTAGGAAATGGCCAGAATCATCAAGGGATAACATTACAGTGACAGAATAACCTTGATATATATATATATTATATAGAATATAAGATATTACACAGAATATAATCAGCCCATAGAGGTTGGTGTGGTTACTGTAACAGGTTTTTTCTGTTCCTGTGCAGCCCAGTGATGCAGCAGGCACAGGATAAGCCAGGCTGCACCTCCAGCCTCTGCATTTTCTGCTCTCAGAAAAAAAAAAAAATTTGGTGATTATTGCAATTAATGCAGCAAAAACTGCATTAGTTTCTCTATCACTCAGCAGAAACTGAGTGATTTCATTGACAGGTTATTTACATATCCACAGCCTTTTGGAGGGTAGATTTAGGTGGGATATTAGGATGAAAATCCTCCCTGTCATAAATCCATTTCTGGTCACAGCCTTGGGGCACCGAGCCCATCACTGCACACCTGAAGGGTTAAAAACCCACTGCTGGAACAAGGGCAAAAATCAGCAGCAGGGCAAAACTGGGCAAAAACTGTGCCTTCCCAGAGGAAAAGAGCAGATCACCATCATCATCATCATCATCATCATCATCAGCAGCAGCAGCAGCAGCAGCAGCAGCAGCAGCAGCAGCAGCAGCAGCAGCTCTGCTGCCCAAGGACAGAGCCCCTGTAACGCTGCAGAAATCACAGTGCAGGAGCATCTTTTTTTTTTTTATCTTTTTTTTTTTTTTTTTCAGGAGGCACCTTGAAGGCTCTTGTTGATGCTGCAATTGTTGCATGAAGGGCCCGAGGGGACGCTGAGGGTCAGCAGCCCAAAATAAAGCAGGTTCCACTGGCAGGGTGGGGCTCCTGAGCAGCACAAACTGCTGTGTGTGGGTATTCAAGCGACATTTTAACACCCCATCCATCCCCGGAGCAGTTTTCTTGCCTCCTGCTGTTTTTCTGGGGTTATTTTTAAACCTTGCCAGCGCCGTGGCAGCGAGGGAGAAGTGCCTTAATTACTGCAGATAAAATAAATCAGGGGGAATCTCATTGCAAATGCAGGGAGATGAGACGAGACGAGGCTGACTCGGCTGCCTGAGTCATCCTGCCAATAAAGGTTATTAATTCAGGCTGAGGGAACAGGGGGGGAACATTTTCAGAGGCACTTTTAGGAGGCATTGCAGGGCTTTGGGATGCATGGGGTGGGTGCTGATGGCTCAAAGCATCCGGACAGGTGATGTAATGCCCTCTTGGATGGAGCTGCCAAGAGGGAGAGGCACACAAAGACTCCTGAGTGGATTTTCAAGCTGAGTTTGCTTCGTGGTGGGGTGGATGGAGGGAGCCTGCCATGTGTGCATCTGTGGGAAAAAACTATTTACAAGGTGCAGATCTGTCAGTCCTCCGGATCCAGAGGTGGTTTGCTGATTTGGGTGTGTAAATATAAATGAATCAGAGGGCTGGGTGGCCCAGGGAGTTTTGTGCCTGGCTAAGTCACCTTTCTAATTACATCACTTCTTTTTTTGCTCTGTCCCTGAGACAAAATCAAACCTCCTGGATGGAGAGCCAGGAATGGTCCTAAAATGTGTCCTTCAGCCCTGCCCAGAGCAGGGAGAGCTTTGCCTGAGGCCTTGGAGAACTGGGATTGTTCTGGATGGAGAATTGGGATTGTTCTGGATTCGAGTGAAGTGTAAATTGCCCATAAGTGGTTTAAAATTTTTTATTTATTAATTTTTTAAAATCTTTAGTGGTTTGGTTTTTTTTTTTCTCCCCTCTCTCCTCTGGCTCACAGGAAGTTCCCTCCCATCTGTTCCCTCCATATGTTTCTGATGGCACTTCACAGGGCTGGATTGGCTGGATTGGGATGTGGGGATGGTTGGGACGTTGCAGAAATCCCAAAACTCGACATCTGAACGCCCTGTGTGAGGGCAGAAGGTGCAGCTGCAGCCTGGTTTCCTCTGCCCACCTTCTGGACCTGCTGCATCACTCCAGCAGCACATTTTTTTTTTTTTTTTCCCCTACAGTGGAGCAGGAAAAAGCCTCAATCCCAACAAACCCCAACACCTCCTCCAGGGCTGGAGTTTGTGAGGTTGTTGTGTCACCCTAAACTGGCATTTTTACTTGATTAGACTGATATTCTCTCTATTTCTCTCTGTTTCTTTGCTTGCATTTTATTTTCAAAACCCCCCAAAAATGCAGCATTTCTGTGTTGCTAAACCCCAAAATTTGTTTTAAAACAAACAAACAAACCAACCAAAAAAACCCCCACCTACTAAAAATGCAGTAAAAGCAAGTTTGGGCTCAAACTCCAGGAGAGTTTCCAGAAGGGGAATGCTTGGGGTTGCTAAACCACGTTCTCCTGCTCTGCTGTCTCTTCTGTTTGGTAAATGGCACCAATTAATTTTGAATTATATGAAACAGAAGTAAAAAAATAAAAAAAAAATAAAATAAAAAAAACCCCCACCAACCAAAAAAAACCATACTGTCTCCAGAATGACTTTTAAAATCAATCTGCATGGCATAAGTCTAATTTCAGTGCATTTCTTCAAAGGCACAGCGTCTCCCTGGCTGGCCAGTGGGGTGATTATATCTTTAAATCCCTTTATTCTCCACTAGACTTTTAGTTTGTGGTTTGTTGGTTTTTTTGGTTGTTTTTTTTTTTTTTTTTCCTCTCCCCATATAGAAAACCCCACCCATCTCTCTGCAGTATCTGCAGCGTCAATTAGAGAGTCCACTGGGACATCTAGGTCAGCATGAGCAGATCTGACATCAGCCTGCAGATGATGCCCACGACCAACAGTGCTGCAGTTGTTTTTCTTTCCTCCCCCACCCTCTCCCCTCCCTTTCTTTGTGCCAGGAAAGGAATGACTCTCCCCTGGCAGTTCTAAGAACTGTTCAAATGCCTTTTACAAGACGAGGCTTGTCAAAGAGCCATCCCCTGCAGCAGCAAAGCTCCCCTGCCTCCTGTGCAGGGGGTGGGGGTGCTGGTTGATGAATATTTGCTAATGCAGCATTGACTGGGGTCAGGAAGCCAGTGGGGGAAGCAGAGGAAGGAGGCTGAGAGCTGATGGTGATGCAGGGAGGAGAAATGAGGCTGCTAATCAGGGTTTTCAGCAGCAGAGTTGCTGCCCAGGCTCAGAGTTTGGTGCCTTTGCTGCCTGAGATTCTCCACCAACTCCTCTGTCTACTCCTAGAAAAAAAAAACAAACCACCCTGAATAGATAAATCTCTATCAGAATACTTCTTGTTTCTGCTCTTCCCCCCCACCCCCAGCAGGCCCTGCCTACACTTTAATTTTCTTTTCCTCCTAGATCTGTATATTAAGATATAGTTCCAAATTCTCCAATTTCCTGAGCTTTTTCCCCTCGACCTCAGGGCTCTCTCTTCCCTCCCTGTGCTATTTTTGCACTACTCTAATTATCCTGCTCTCCCTGGAATTCTGCCTGCTGTATCCTTGGGTAAAACCAAACCCCAGCTCCCCAGCTCTAAGCCCAGTCACACACTGGTGCAATCCACTGGAATTAACCTCAATTTACCAGGCTGGGGTGAAATGTGTCCCTCAGGGTGTTGTTAATAGCTGTGTTCCACAGCTCTGAGGGGAGGTTGGAAGCCTGGAAGATCTCCTTGTGTTCCCCGTGGAATGGGAGCTCGTGTTTTCCACTCCCACCCAAAAACGGGGTGAGGTGGGGATGTTAAAACCTGAGAGCTGCTGGTTTAAGCAGAGCAGGAAACTGGGAAAGGCAGGAACTGGTGCAGGAAGGGGGCAAGAATTGCTCAGGGCAGCCAGGACAGGTGGAAGGTTCAACCTGGATCCAACCCAAACCATTCCATGGTTCTCATTCCCTGACAAGCCCTGCATTTCCAGTGACCTCAAATCACCACTGATGGGCCGAGAAACCAGCCCTGGGGTGCCTAAATCCGGGTTTAAATGGACTTAAATCTGGAGCTGAGGGTGACTTCGTGTCAATTTAGGAAAGAATTCCAGCTCCCTGAGTTTTTACCGGGGTGATCCAGCCCCTTTTCCTGCTGCTGGGGGGGGATCAGCAGGGCCAGGCTCAGCTGAGAGTGGGAGAAATAATAAATCAAAGCCAGAGGGGATGGCTGTTCCTTAATCAAAGGCCAGTGCCGTGGTGTCACTTGAAGGGTGACACGCTTGGAATGGTGTCCAGAGGGACCTTTGTTCCCTGCAGAGTCCCATTAGCTCCCCGTGGGCAAAACATTCTGTCTCTGGAGGAGGCAGCTCCTATAAGTACTTTGCTTTATTATTTTTTTCCTGATTTGAACGTTTTCCAGGGCTTTGAATGCAAAAAAAAAAAAAAAGAAATGACATTTAGAAAAGCAAATTGGGACATAACTCCTGAGTGCTGAAGTCTGTTGGAATACAGAGTTCTGGGGAAGGACAGGGTAATAAAATTATTAAACCTCCTTTCTGAAAAGCCATAACCCTTCCTGTGCCACGAGAAGACAAATATTTTGAAGTTTCTCTGCCTTTAGAAAATGCAATACGTTAATTTTATTCTTGCTTTTTTTCCCCCTCTTCTGGAAATTGCAGTGGCACATGAACAAGATGGCAGCTGAAGATGAGTCAGGAAATTATGCTAATGCTAAAACCACTTTTTTTTTTTCTGATTATGGTTTGGGGGGGGGGATAAAAGCCTAAAAGACTTTTATTAACATATTTATATATTTTTTTATTTTTTTTTTTTTGCCATGCATTGCACATTCCATGGCAGGGCTGGGAATGCAGGAGGGGCAAAAGTTGGCACCTTGATGTGGCTTCTGAAGGCCAAGATCAAACCAGGGGAACTGCTTTAAATGACTTGGAATCCTTGAGCAAGAGGCTGAGATTCCTACACTTCAGTGGAAGGGTTGGATGTGGAATTTTATGGAAGTGATGGGTCCAGAAAAGCTGGGACAAGGGGGGGGGGGGAGACACATTGCATGAATATTATTTTATGAATATGGATTATTTAATTTGGCAGCATCTGGTTAAGAGTGGCAATTAGAACCAAGGGCCTGGGCTCACCTGGAGCTTGGAGCCACTGCTGGGGAGTCTTTGTGTTGGCTTTTGTTGCTGGGTGACTGTTAATTCCTTCTCCATCTCCTTCATTAATTAAAGCACTTCCCTCTTAACGAATGCAAAGCAGTTCGTGCTGTCCAAGGGCTGAATCTGGGCTGGAATTGGGCTGTTCAACCCCCCTGGAGCTGCAGGATGGGCTCTGAGCAATCTGAAGGACAAGCTCTGTGGATCTGGGAGGTTTGTGGAGTCCACAGCCCACGAGGGAATCTGTTCCCAGCAGATTCATTCCTGATGGACACGTTCCCAACACTCCAAGGAGGGACACGGTGCTGATTCCATCATCCCTCTGGAGCTGCTCCTGCTTCAGCCACTCCACACAAGAGCTTCTTGCAACCAAGAAGACTCTGAGTGTGCGAATTATTTGCATTTTTAGAGCTGAAAATCATTCAGTTTGGAAGGAATTTGTTATTTTTTTTCCTCTCTGGACTCGTTCCCTGAGCAGAGGGCTCCGTTAACTCCGGGAGAGCTGGAGCTGTAAAACTGCTTTTTAAACAGGCCAAGAATCAGTGCCAGCAGCAGGACCCTGGGAAGGAGAAGGTGACATTAATCTGGGGTTACATCACACCCTGATGTCATCGCTGCAGGGTTTGTAGGAGGATGTTCCAGTGGAACAGGGGATGTGAAGCTTGGCCTCTGCACCGTGGATTCAAGGGCAGCGTCACATCATCCTCCAGCAGCACTGGCACCTCCAGGCCTTTGGTTGTGGGGTTGGAGCCTCATCCAGCACTAAATAAATTATCTGTTTCACCACCTGAGCTGGGGCTGGGACAGGGGCTGGGGCAGATCTGGGTTCCTGCTCGTGGTTCCTGCTCCCCAAACTCCACCTCTTCACACCGTGATCTTTGGCCAGTGGTGCCTTTTGGGTGGCCAAAAACCCAAGAGCAGAAGGGAAAATAAAATAAAAATAAAATAATCAGGGGATCTCGGAATGCTTTGGGTGGGGAGGGACCTTAAAGGTTATTTACTATTAAAGGTTATTTATTATTAAAGGTTATTTATTATTAAAGGTTATTTAATTCCAGCCCCTGCCACTGGCAGGGACACTTTCCACTAGCCCAGGCTGCTCCAACCTGGCCTTGGACACTTCCAGATTCCCTGTCTGTGCAGCCCAGAGGGTTCTCTGAGCCCTGATTTTCGCTCTCCTGTCGCATTGACTGATCCCAAAGCCCCTCACAGGGAAATTTGGGCTGCCTGGAACTCCCTGTTCCATCCAGACAAATATTGTCTCATTGAGGAAGTGAGTGATGATAACATCTCCAAACTCCAGCCAGGCTTTGTCTTTGAATGAGCTCTTAGTCCTGACTCTTTTTTATTTTTTTATTTTTTTTCTCCCCTGATAACCTTGGAAAACCTCCAGGAACACTTCATTAATTGGCTTCCTTGGAATCTGCAGGATTCCTGCATGTCCTGAGCGGGTTAATGGTTAACAAAATCAGTTTAGTTTATAACCCTGGCAATCAGGAGGTTGCACATGTGATGGCATTTCCATGTTTCATTTTAAGGGCACACTTGGAGCTGGGGTGGCCCAAAAAAACCTGTGTGTGCTGAGGAGTTTTGATGGGGTGGGGACTTCCAGTCAGACATGATATTGTATCCTCATGCCCTGAGGATAGTCTATTATTATTATTATTATTATTATTATTATTATTATTATTATTATTATTATTATTATTATTATTATAATATTATATTATATTATATTATTGATTTATTATTATTAATTTCTTCCACTATTTATTATTTCTTCCATTGTTTATTATTCATTCCATTACATATTATTATTTCCATTACACATTACTATTATTTCCTTTCTATATCATTCTTAGCATTAATTATTATCTATTATTATTTTTATTATTCATAAAGTATCAGGAAACTGGGACTAAAAAAAAAAGAACCACAAAACTCCCTTGAAATGGTCTGAGTGCAGATTAAAAAAAAAGGAAGTGTCCAAACCTCTGCAAGGGGGAAGAATTTCCCCCTAAAACCTCTGCAGATAAAAGGAGGGAGCGCTGGGAGTTCAGTTCAGGGAGATATTCCGAGCTTGGTGTAATTATTAATCGCCTGATTAAGTGTTTGATGTTCTTCCCAGCCAAGTTATCAACATGTTCAACACTCGTTTTGCTTGTACTGCTTTATGCAACTTTCATGCCCCATAAAGTGCATGTTGAGTGCTGGGGATGTTTAATAATGATGTGGGTTTGTTTTTTTTTTTTTCACCAGGGCACGGTTGTACAACTCCCTTGGGATAAAAAAAAGCTGGAAAATAGCAATAAATAGCAATGAGGAAACTTTATTTGACAGGAGGGGAGGCGGGAAACAGCTGGTTGTTGTTTGAGGAAGGATCTTGAAATAATAAAGGAAAAGGGTAAAGGAGCTTTAATTTACTGTGTCAGTGGCACAGATTGGAACCAGCATGGAGATTTATGCAGCGCTTGGGTTTCCTTTGATATGAAAAAATGAAGAGCTCTTGTGGTGAGTAATGAACAATCTAATTCAGTGGGAGCAGCTTGTCTGAGTTCATTTTCATTTGTGCCCCCCCCCCTCCTTTGATAGCAGGAGTGATTCCTCTGGTCATTTTAGGAGAGAAATATATTCCTGGGTGTGCTTCTTTGGCATTGGCAGCTGCTAAGTGGGGAATAAATGGGTATTTGTTATCTTTTAAACTGCTCATCGATGGGGTGAGGTGGGGGAGAGTCTCCAGAACAGCTCCAGGAACACGTGGAAGCTCCAAGAAACGTTGCTCTGGATTATTGCTGCAATTTTATGGGCCAGTGGAAAGCAAAAAGTCTATTCCTCATGCCCTGCTGCTCCATCTGGTAAATCAATAAGTAACTAATGACAGGTGATTTAACAGTTTCCCAATGGATCCTTGTCCGGTTATTAAATGTGTGCAAATTGAAAATCCAGCAGGAGCAGAGAGGGAGGGGAAAAAAAAATGAGTTTGTCTGAGGGTTGGTTTTGTCCCAATGCTGATGGGAAACACAAAAGGTAATTTAGGATTATTGTTTGAGGTAAATGTTTGGTTGGTTGGTCTGGTTTGTGTTTTCCAGTGGATTTATTTGGCCAAGGAAGGACTGGATGTGGCTCTCAGTGCTCTGGGCTGGGTGGGGAGGTGGGATTTGGTTAAAGGTTGGGCTGGATCTTGGAGGGCTGGGAATATAATTTGCTTTAATTCTTCCTGGCTATAATTTGATTTTCCATCATTCCTATCGAGCAACCCGTGTGTTCAGACCCCTCCATTTAATCATCTGTTTTTTCCCCACCCCGTGTGTCCTTTGCTGTGTAAATACACAAAGCCTTTGTTTGTAAGGTGTTGTTTTATAAATATCCCTGCTGTGTTTACCAGCATTTACCACCTGCTAAAATTAGCCGTGGGAGCAGAGCATTAATCAATGGAGATCCAGAGCTGACATTTGGCTGGGCTGGCTCACAAAGAGGCAAGAGCTGGGAGTGAAAAAAAAAAATCGCAGCCAAAACCTCTGAATTAAAGTGATTTTTCAGCTGAGTGACTGCCCACTTTGGGTGGCTTCAGCTGAGGCAAGGAAAGAAAGCTTTTACTGGAGATATCACTCAATCTCTTTATTAAAAAAAAATTTAAAGGGGGGGAAAAAAGCCAACAAAGTGATACATTCCCCCCTAATCTTTGTGGCCCTGCTACATCCACCCATCCCAATGGCTCAGCTCATCCCTCAGGCTCAGCCTCCTTCCAAGCAGGAACGATTTTATTTTTTTTTCCCCTGTTTTCTGCAGACCAAGGGGCTGTTTCTGCAGCAGAGTGTCGAGCTGAGGCAGCGCTGAAGAACTAAATTCTGGGATGCACATTCCTTCTGCAGGCTGTCACCTTCCCTGCCAGCCAGCAGAACGTGGGGGCGAATCGATCCCCTCTGCCCTGGGCTGAAATTAAGATTTCTCAGAGCCAACACTACCTGAGCCTGGTGAAATCATCTCCCCCTCCCCGTGTCTGTGATGGGGACCTGCAGGTTGATGTTTAGTCAATAAGTGTAATTGGGTTTGTGGCAATAACAGAGTGTAAGAATTCACTTGGAAGGGGAAGGGAAGGGGGGTGAATTTATGTGATTTCACAGCCTGAACATGTGTTAGGTCAGCTTTGCCTGGGAATTTTAACAACCTGCCAGATTGCCTGCGAGGGAGAGAGGACTCTGGGAGAGCGATTTGGGAGTGTTTGACAACGCTCTGCCACAACCACGGCCTCCCTGGGGCTGGGCCACGGTGCCAGCTCTTGTTATTCCTCTCTCCTGGTACAAAAGGCTGGACCTCCTGTCTCACACCCATCTCTGCAACCTTGGAGAGCCTGTCAGGAGTGCTGGAATGTAGGACGAGGCTGTGCTGTCCTACAAAGGGGCTGGAACTTTTGGGATGGCTTCCCCTGCCGGTCTGAGCCGCGGTTCAAACGTCACCAACACCCCTGGGGATTGTCATCCATCACCTTTCCGGGGTAAATCCTCACACAGCTGGCTCAGGAGCTTGGAAACACTTCAGTGTGTTTTTCAGAAGCCAGATTTGGCCGATTGTCGTTAACTTCTAATTAAAATGTTGTTTCTAAAGCCCATTAAGAATATTAATAATTCAGTGAACAGCTGGAGTTGCAGGCAGCAGTGCAGTGAGTTATAGTTAGGATTCAGCTGCAATGCAGAAAATTCAGGGGGTAATCCATGATTTATGATACATTATTCAGAATTAATTTACATCTGTACCTTCCTCTGCCCGTGGAGTATTTCCCGTGAATTCCTGACATCAGCAGGTTTCTTTTTGCCCCCTGTTCTGAGAGGAGGAAATGCTGTCCTGGCAGTGTTTGAGAGTGGGAAGCGGTTTAGAAGGTCAGGCTGTGGAAATGTGACGTCATTTGTCCTTTTTGGGGGGACAGAAGGATGCTGAGCATGGCTTGGCTGGTGCAGGGCTGGAGGGGGGGAGAGGGCAGTGGGATCAGGAGGATCTGAGACGAGATTGTGGGTCTAGGAGGCAGTTGCAGGGTGGGGGGACCAACCCCAGGGCATCCCCCCAGCCCAGGCTGCCTTTGGCACCCCCAGCAAAGTGGCTTTTTCATGGAGCAAAGTGGCTTTTTCATGGAGCAAAGTGGCTTTTTCATGGAGCAAAGTGGCTTTTTCATCCTGCCTCGCCTGGCAGAGCTTTGCACTCAAATTGCTGCCAATTAAAGGGGGCCTTTTGAACAGGGGTGTTGGGAAACGCTGCCATTTGTCTGCTGGGTGTCCACAGGCTTTTGATTAATGCAGAACACAGAGCAAATATTATGGGAAAACAAGCCTGCTGTGCTTGTCTGGGTCGTTTCTCATCCCTCTCCCCTCTGGAGTCAAGGGCCATCAATTTTTCGAAAGGAGGTAATTGGAGTGTGGTTCCATTTAATCCATCTGTTATTTTTAACCTTGACACAAAGTTTCTTGATGATGCTTTCCCCTCCTCCTCCTCTTTTTTTTTTTTTTTTTCCTTTTTTTTTCTGTTAGTTTTTCTTAATTGCTTGTCTTGGCAGCAGGACATTTCAGCTGTCCCAGTGTAATCTCCAATTCCCTCTGGGAATGTTCCAACAAAGCTTTCTGCAGAGTCAGCCTTTCTGAAAATAAAGCAGGTTAACAGAAGAGGAGCGTGCCTGGAGGTCACATTGTCATTTTTTTTTTTCCTTCTCTCTTTTTTTTTAATTCTCGTGTAAGAAGGACAAGATTGCCTTGAAATGCTGTCTCTCCCTGGGTGCCTCGAAAAGGAAAAGATCTTGGGTAGTGTTGAAGAATTGCTTGGTTTTTTTGGACCCCTCTTTTTGTTCCAGAAGTTGTAATAGGGATGTAACTTGGTGGGATAATCCTGCTGGGGGAATAAGACACACTTGCTGGTGATAATGGGGTGTTTCAGGGAGGTAAATAATTCCTTGCAGTGACATCCTCTCTCTGCCCAGGTTTAGAACTGCCCCTTTTAAGATTTCTCTCTGAACGACCTGATCTTTGCAGCATTTTTGGCTTTGAGGGGGTTGTGCCTCGTTCAGTGCCGACAAACCCCGATATTCCCACCCCATCTGCTTGGAGCCCTTTCCTCCCTGCTGTGCCTGCTGTGTTATCCCTGTCAGGGCCCAAACATCTGCCAGGAGAGAGGTGTGAGGCTGCCAGGGAAAACTCTGCTTCCAGGTGTTCCTGACCTAAGTGCTTTTTGCTGGAGCATCCCCATCCCAGGAATGTTCAGCTGCTCCTTCTCCTTGTTCTGACAGAAAAACCAGGCAGAAGGTGGAGGGAAGTTCTGTGAAATCCTGCAGTGACGTTTTGCAAGCTGGGAAATCCATTCTGGGCTGAAATGAGACTTGTTGTTCGAAATGTGAAGTTGGTGTGTGCAGCCCTGGCTTTGAATAATTCAATAAATAAATAAAACAAAATAAAACAAAAGGGGGGTTTCTTGGGTCAGGGGCAGCTGGTTTGACACTGGAAATTCTTGGGCTGTCAGGCTGTTCCTGGGGATGATTCCCAGGCTGGATAAAGGCTGCAGTGACCAGGGACCAGCAGATAAAGCTGCTCTCCTGCTCGGCCACCTCTGTCTCAGCAGAGCACTTAGGCAGGGATTTATCTCTGTGAGCTGAGCCCGTCCTGGCAAGCAGAGGTCACAACGAGGGTGATTCTGCACTTATTCCTGAAGCCCCTGGGGGTTCCATCCCTGCAGAGACCCCCTGAGCTCTGGAGAGACCCCCAGGGTTCAGCTTGGCCAGCTGGTGCCACTCCAAGCTCGAGCTCTCCAGGATTTCCCTCCCCTTGCTGTGGATCAAAAGGACTTGGTGTTGTGTGGTTTTAATTGAAATACATTATCTACCTAATATCACACCGAATAAATTAATTCTTGCAGCTCCCCTGGGGTGACTGAGCAGAAAACAATCCTGGTGCTGATGCTCCTTCCCTTTTCTCCCTGACTCCAACCAAAAAAAACCTCCCTGCAGCCTTTTCTGCTGCTTTGAGGCACAAAAAGTCTTCTTTTCCAGCCAAAAATGCCACTGGCACCTCGTTCAAAAGCTGATGGCACAGAAAATGACCCCTTTTACTGACAGCTTGTTTTAGGGGGGGGCTCCAAAGGTCACGGCACTGCCTGGGTGCTGCTCAGCAATTCCCAAAGAGCTGAGCTGATGGAAAAGCATCCTTTGTCCTGGCCTTGCAGGTGAACACAACACCAGGCAAGTCCCCCAGCCTGGCAGCTCTTTTTAGGGTTTTGTTAATGGTGGTCACTCTAAATCAAACTCCCTGCTCTTCCCAGGTGTGGGGGTTTGGGGAGCCTTTAGGATTTTATTTCTTTCTTTTTTTTTTTTAACCAAAATAGGTCATTTCTCCTTCCTGTTTGCAAAATAATCCCTCCCCCCCCCACACACACACACACTTTGAATTATTAATTTCTCTTCTTGTCCTTTCAAGATCCTTTCCAAAGAAGGGTTTGAATATATTTAATTTTTTTTTCAGGAGGTTCTGTCCCCACCTGCTGAAGTGTTTAATATCAATTCCCTGCCTGTCCTTGCAGACTGCATTAAGCAGTCTGGGGCTGATGGACTTGTTAATAAAGTGAATATTGGAGACAGATTTGATAAAAGACATGCCACTTCTAATGATGGTTAATGAAAATAAAAGCTTTGGGCTTTGGTGTCCTGCCCATTAAGTTAAGTGTGATTGTATTTATTGGCCAGCAGGCAGCTCAACACAAGCTCAGGCAGAAAGTGGAGTTTTAAGTGTTCCAGTAAAAATAGCAAAACAGGCTTTGGTTGGGGGCCAGGCAGGGATAGGGGAAGGTTAAATCCATGGGAACAGGGACAGGGATGGAACTGGGCTGTGGGAGGGAACGAATCAAACCCTGCAGATGTTTCTGCTCCTGGTTGGAGGTCTGAGGTGGGACCAGAGCCTTGTGCTTCCCCTGGTGCTCTTTGCCTGATTCTGGTGGCCTTTCCTGGAGCTCCTGCAGACTCTGGACACGGCTTCCACTGGCCCAGCTTGCTGCAACCCAGTTCTTTTTCCTAAACCTCCCACTCTGTGCCTTTGCTGCGTGGTTTGCATAAATAATTGGCCAAACACCCCAAAACCCCTCGGAGTAAACGATGCTCTGCAGCTCCCAGGCAGTTCCCTCTCCCCAAAAATCACAGCAGGGCTTTCCCAGCGAGACATGGGTGCAACAAACCCAGCAGGAGCCACCTCTCCTCACCGGGGAGTGACACAACAGGTTTTATTTCTTCAGCTGCCGGCCCATGAATTTTTTAAACTAATATTGAAGCTTCTCTGCTGCTCCTCCGTGTGCTGGAGGATGCTCTGCAGGTGGGCAGGAGATGTACATGTGTAATTTCCCCTTCTCCCCCCCCTTTTTTTCCCTGCTGGTCATAATTTGGGATATATTTCATTTCGTGTCTGTGCTGCCTGGCACATCCTAAATAAGTGATGAGAAGGCACCGCCCTGCTGATTGCAGCCTTCCTAACGAGGGCAGTGATGAAGTGAAGGGCTCCAAAGCCATGGCAGGGTGGCTTTTAAGGCAGGGAAGCGGTGCCATGGATAAGGAGGAGGGGTGGGATCGGGAACACGATCGTTCAGGGGGAATCAAAGCCGTGGTGTGGGGGTGGAATCAGAGCCCTGCTCCTTTCTGGCTGAGGTTTCATCTTTCCACCCCGGGCTTAAATTAAATCTGTCGAGTTTGGGGTCAGGTTTTATCAGGCAGAAGGGGAAGCCTGTGGTTTATGGTGTCTAGACAGAAGCTGAGATGTATTGATAAGTGCACCATTAGACCCCTTTCTCCTTCCCTCCCCCCTTTCCTGTGGGCTTTGTCCTGCTCAGACCTGCAGGAGTTTGCTTTAGGAACGAGGCTGCTCTTGGCACAGGGGTGTTAAAGAGGCTGAGAAGCTCCAGTGCCAACCAACCCAGGCTCCTGATGTGTCCCACAACCCCAACACCTGCAATCCTTTGTTGTCCTTCCCATCAGCTCTGGGCCAGCTCATCCTCACTGAACTCCCCTGTACTTTGGCCAGGAGGGGGTTGGTTCCAGCAGGGCTGCCTGAGGTCACCTGTCCTCATTTGGAGATCTTCTCCTGCCTGTTCTCTGCACTTGGGTCATCAATATTTCAGCCTGATTTTTTATTTTTTTATTTTTTTTTTCCATGCAGTACGTGCCTGCAAAGCACAACTGATTCCAGCAGGAAAAATTCACAGCAGATCCAGAGCTCTGGGATTGGGGAGAGGTGAACCAGGCTCAGGGTTCCCACTGGGGCTTCTCTTCTCCCCAGTAACAGAAGAGCAAACGGCCCCAAGTTGTGCCAGGGGAGGTTTAGGTTGGATATTAGGGGGAAATTTGTCATGGGAAGGGTTTTCCTGCCCAGGGAAGTCCCCAATCCCTGGAGGGGTTTAAAAGATGTGGCACTTGGGGACATGGGACAGTGGTGGAATGGCTGGACCTGATGGTCTTAGAGGGCTTTTCCAACCCAAATGTTACAATAATTTCTCTTCCCCCCTCCCCATACCCCCTTTTTTTTTTGTTGTGTTTTTTTTTAAGGACTTGGAGCTGTAATTTGTTTTCCTTTGCAGTTTAGGGATTGCCCAACAAGGATCAATCCCAGCAAAGCATCCCTCCCTGGGTGTTGAGAGGTGGCAGCAGCAGAGTTTTTCTTCCATGAAGCCTTTGCTGGGGCCTTGTCACGTCCTGGGGCTGGGTGGGAGGGGTTTTTTGGGGGTGGCCTGATTTTGGGAGCGTGGCTGCTGCACAACCATCCCTGCAGCTCTTGGACGTGACGTGGGACCCGGGGACGTGGCTGGGAAATGGAACATGGAAAACACATTTCTGCAGTGCACTCCAGGACACGCAAAAATAGATGCAGGGGATGGCAGGGAGAGGCTCATTTCTCACTAACAGGTGGAAGGAAGATGTTTTGTGTCTCTGCAGCCCAGGGTGAACACACCTGAGCTTGCCCTCACCTCTTCTGACTCCTGCTGGAAAAGCTCTCCGTGCTTTCACCATTTTGCCTGTTTAAGGAGGATTTTGGCCCCCATTTCCCGAAGTCCTGCTGAAATGGTGGTGTTTTTGTTGTTCATGCTGTTCCTTGGTGCTGTTCCCTCACATCTGTTTTGTCAGGACGTGGAAAAGGTTCCCCCCCTCCTCGTCCTGGTGCTGGGGGCTCACACCAATCCCATGGAAAGCGCTTCCCTTTTTCCCTAACAGCTCTTACAGACACATCTATCAATATTTCAGCCTCCCCTGTTTTTCCCTGAGACCTTCTTAAAGGCCAGGGCCTTGTCTTTTGTGGAATTATTTATGGCTCTAATGTCAGGAACAGCCTGTTAATCTCTCTGCCACTTTTGGAGGGGGGGGGGGTTAAAGTGATGAAGGACCAGGAGAAATGCTGGCACCACCCTCCTCCTCTCGGCACCAGAGGAGGATTAGAAGCATTTTAGCAACGCCATATTAATTAATCAATCAATAATCTGATGATTAACGGCATTTCTCAGCCCGTGGTGGTGGATAACGCGAGGTGGCTGATGGCTGAAGTTCACATTTCAGCACAGGGTGGGATTATTGCCCTCCTCAGGGCCAGGAGCTGGACTGGATGATCCCTGTGTGCCCCTTCCAACTCAGGATATTCCACACCCTACGATTCCTCAATTATCAGCCAGTGGCAAAGGCTGCCATGGTAAGAACCATTTGCTGGGGACCACCAAGCCCAGTCTGGTGGCAGACAACCAGCAAGGTCTGACCTCTCAGGGACTGTCAGAGGGGAAATCTTCAACATTCCTGGGACTTCCCACTGATCTGCACATCAGTGGGTGCAGCCTGAAGCCTTTTCTTCACTTCTTTGCCCAGGAGGAGATGATTTACACCCTGCTAAAAGGCGGAGAGGAAGTAAAAAAAAAAAAAAAACGCTTAATTTGAAGTCCCAGCTTGTGATTCACGTTGATGAAGGGCCGGTGGGACAACACTCGGTTTCCAGGGCAGTAAAACCCGGATCGAAGAGCCCAAAGCACGTCCTGTCTGTGCTGCCACGCGGGGAGGGTCGGGTTCAGGCTGTTGATGAGCTGGCTGGTGCCTCCGTGTCTGAAAATCTTCCCGGGGCTCCAACTCCCCCCCTCCAAGGTGCCCGAGGTCGGGAGGGGAAGGAGGGGGATGCTGGAAAAGTGCGGGATCGATCCCTGCGAGGCGATGCCGCTGATGCCACGGCGAGTGGGAGCCCCTCCGTGTCCCGAGGCTCTCCAAAGGCCAGAGTTAGGAATTTGCCGGGAAAAGAGGGGCAATTCCAAGGAATCGGCAGGAATTCGGGCTGTTGGGATGACCTGGGGGGATGGAAGGGGGGTAAGAAGCCCCCCAGAAGATGTGCCCAGCGAGGGTTGGGTTTGGGGGGGAGCAAAGGGGGGTAAAAGGTGTTGGTGGCACCGAACCAGGGTAGGGATGGAGGGAGGGGAAAGAGGGTGGGAAGTTGGAATGGGAATGTTGTGGATTGTCCATCCCTGGAAGTGCCCAAGGCCAGGCTGGAGCAGTCTGGGGTAGTGGAAGGTGCCCCCCTGGCACTGGGTGAGCTTTCAGATCCCTTCCCACCCAAACCGCTCCGTGAATCTTTAATTCTATAAATTTAGGGATTGAAAAGCAACAGGGGAAAAAAAAAAAAAAAAAAAAAGATTTTTTTGGGGCAGATGGAGGAGCAGCATCACAGCAAGAAAAAAAAAGACCCAGCCCCAAAACCAGCCATAAACTGCTTTTCTTTAGAGCTCGGAGCAAGGGAAGGGTCCCGTGGCTCCTGCACAGCAGATTAACAATAAATTATGTATTTTTATCCCCTTTCCCTCTTGCAGTGGAAGGTTTTTAACAGCAGATGTCACGTTTGTATAACAGAACAGGAGGCTGCACAAACACAGGGAATAACAACGTGTTCTCCCAGGCAGGAGGGGCTGGCACCTGTCCTGGGCTGTTGGAGCCAAGGGAAGCTGTTTATATTCCAGATATAATTTATTGTTAGCCCTGGGTAACAGTAAATCATGTATAATAATAAATTATGGGGGGATAATAGATGATGTATAAAAACAGATACATTTTTCTCCAGTTTCTACTTCAAGTCAGTGCTGAAAGGGGACGTTTGGGAGGCACTGGAAGTGTTCAGGTATTTGGGAGGTCGGAGCACTGGGATTCTGGAGGAGAAAAGGCAGCCCAAGCTCCCTGGTTTGGGAGTTGAATCTGAGGAAGATGATGAAGAAACAGCAATTCTCTAGACTTGCTTCAAATCTCTCCATCCTTGGAAAATTCTGGAGTGCTCACAGGGGTTGGAAAGTGGGGGAAAAATGGATTTTAAGGTGGCAGAAAAGTTGGGATGGAATATCTTATCATTTAAATCCTCTTTGTAATTTTAAATACAAGCTCATTATAATTTAAATTCTTTACTGGCTAACTTGGCACTTTTGACTACACCTGGGAATACTCTTTTTTTAAAAATACAGCAACCCCCTCCCATTTAGAGAGAACACTTTAATACAGAAATCTCTGTCAATACATTAATTACAGTTCATAAAAAATAAGTTCTGAGTCTTTACACCACAGTCAAACACAGATACAGGTTCAAAATCCGCTCCTGACTCAAATAAAGCAGCAATTATCCAAAGCAGAAGAAAGCTCTGCTCTTCCAGTAACATTCATCCTAATCCAAAATACCACCTCCCTCCTCAAACCAGACTGGAATTCCACCAAACCTGTGTTTTGCAGGGCTTGGAAAACTCAGACAAAGCCCAGCCCAAGGGGAGAAATTGGAGTTTTAAATGGATTTTTGTATCTGAGATGGTGGGTCTGAAGTGTGAGGGATCAGTGAGGGTCACTGGAAATAACAGGAATTTGGGAATTTGGCAGCAAAGCCACCAGTCCAAGGGCTGGAAGCAGCCTTCCTGAGTCCCAGTGTAACCAGCTGGATCCATGCTCTGATTTTGATCCTGCTCCAAACCTAAATCCAGTTCTCACAGGAAACTCCATAAAAATCTTAACTACTTTGAATCCAGGGCAAGTTCCTTTCTCCCTCTTTTATTTTTCCTTATTTTTTTTTTTCTCTGTTTTTGTTCTTCTCCCCTGGTAGAACTTTTGCTCTTGAAAAAGGACCTCAGGGGTGAATCCACAACAACCCCCCTGGTGTGAGCTCAGTGAAACAGGAGCAGCAAGGGAGGGTGGGGATGGCCTGGAAGGGAGAAATGCTTGGATATTTGTGGAGCTGAGGGGCCAGTGAAAGAACTGGGGAAGGGGTTGCTTTGGTGGTGCTTTGCTGGTGTTTCTCTGCCCAGGGGCAGTGGAGTAGCTGGAGCTCCTTGGGCTGGCACAGCCAGCACTTGGAGCAGCACTTGGAGCTCTGGAGTCTCCCCACTGGGATCTGGTTTAACAGGGAATCTAAGGGTTCCTGAGAGAATCCCATCCCAAAGGATCATTTCCAGCGGCTCATCTCACTCATGCTATGCCTCATTCAGACCTCAAGGACACCAGCTCCTCTCCAGAGGGCAGGAAGGGTTTGTCTTTCTCCAGCACTGGCGTCAATCACTGGCATGTGATTGAAAAGAAGGCCTGGTGTGTGGTGGAGGAGGGAGAGGAAGAGATCCAAAAATGGAGCAAAACAAAGCCAAGAGTTCACATTCCCTGAGCCCCTCAGGTCTGTGCCCAGAAGGGCAGTGTGGGTGCCGGCCCAGGAGTTGGGATGTGCTGAAGCAGCTTTTGTAACCCACTCCCAGCCTCCACCTCAGTGCAAATAAGTGACTGTGCTTCCTCTCCTCTTGGGCAGGAGCTCTGGGTCATCACCACAACGTTCCTCACTGCCTAAAGTCCAACCCTTTCCTTTCCAAGCAGCTGCCAGTCCGTTGTTGTTGGAAGGAGAAGAGGAAGATGATCCTGGAAATGTCAGGTGTCTCCATCAGCCCTGTGTCAGAAACTTCAGACTCGGGGATTCATTGGGGGTTTCAAAGCCTGGGTGGAAAAGAAGGAGTTCAATCACACATCAGAGGGGGTGCCTGGGGCTGTTTCAAGGAATGACATCCCACAAGGATTGCAGTTCCCACTGGAACTGGGTTACCTTTGGTGGAGGTGCAGGTTTGCCTTTGGGGACTGGCAGATGAGGAGGTTTTTTCTCCTGTGCCTGGAACAAAAAGGGGTTTAAATGTCTCTGGGTTTTCCTGTCTGAGCAGCTGCAGAACCTCCACAGACCTCAGGTGTTCCCCTCTATTTACTGCAACATTTCCTAGTGGAAATGCTACAGGGGAAGTGGATTCATCTCCCTGGGTTTATTAATGACAAATATTCACATTATTCTAGCTTCCAGGGGTTTTTTTAACAATTCAAAATACACACTGAGGGCAGAGCCCAGCATGTGTCTGCACTGCAGGGACCATCCCAGACACCTGGGGGAGCAAATTTGTTCTTCATTTGCATGGCTTGACACCCCAAATCCCTGTGGCTTTGAACCCCATGTGCTTGTGCTGCTGAGAGGACTCCTTGGCACAGATGAAGAGTATCTGGTGCAGTTTAGGATCATGTTTAGGTCAAAAAGGCGACTCTTTACCTAAAGAACATGTGGTTTGAACGGCTGTGAGTTTTAATTTTTGTTTTAAATCATGGTCAGAAACTGGAAATGGTATTTGGCATCTGGTAATTATTTACTACTCAGAGGAAATGTGTGAGGAGTGCAGGGCTGTACTTACAAACTTCTCCTCTGTGTGAGATGAGCCTGGTTTGGTGGAAGGAACAGGAGGTGGGGGACCTTTAGGCCTTAAGGCAGGCTGGAAAAAAAAACAGGATATAAAACATCTTGACTCTCCACCCCCACTGTGCATGCCCATGTTCCCCACGGGAATGTGGCTGGTGGAAGAAATCCCTGGCTGGAGCTCAGGGGTTCCCCAGCCTTTGGGGGAAGATGGTCACTGGTTTGGGATCTCTGTCCCCAAAGCCCCCCCAGGAAAGCAGAGACATCCCCTGGCAGAACTTACACTCTGGAGCTGGGGTTTGTTCTCCTGAGGTGGAGGCACAGGGAGCAGGAGTTTCTTCCCATTCACCTGCAAACAAGGGACAGTTCCATGGGATGGAGCCCTTATCTCGTGTGTTTATCTCCCTGTGTCCCTTTTACTGTACCCAGGTCACTCAGGGCCTCAGTGCCACCTGCTTTCCCCACTCCCAACCCGTGCTGGCATTCCCAGCACCGTCCTCTCACCCTGGAGAAGAATTTTGGACCCTCAAGGAAGAGGAGCCCACTTTGCCCGATGGGTTTTGGTGGCTGGGACAGTCACAGGGAGACCCAGTTGGTCCCAGCACCCCCCTGCCCTCACCTTCTGGGCAGGCACTGCCAGGCCTGGGGGTTCTCTGCACCTCTGCTCTTGATCCACAAAGACTTGGTTGGTGGCCCCAGGTCCCCTCCTGTTCTGGTGGCTGTAAAATATTTCACATGGTGAAAATATAATAAATAGACTCGCAGTTGAATGCCTGCCTTACTGCCAGTGGTGTGTTATAGCCACAGCCCTGCTTTTTTATCTCATTTATTAGGGATTAATCTTGATTAATCCTTCATTTCAAATCTCCATCCTCTCCCAAATAAGAGGATCCTGGAACAGCTCAGCAAAGCTCGAGTAATTCCTTGGCTTCTCAGTTTCTAACCCCTCCCACCCCCTTTGAAAACTCGAAGTTAAGCCCATCCAGGTATTCCTTGGCTTTGCTTTGGGGGGTTTTTTTCGGTCAGTGGGGAAGGCTTTACCTCTCCTTGGCCACTCGGAGGCGGATGAGCAGCACGGCTGCAGTCGCTGTGCCAGCCAGCACAGCCAGCACCCCCACCACGATGGCAATGCCTGCCAGGGAGAGACAGCAGAAGGTCCTTAAACATCCCAGAATCCCCGAGCTTGCAAAGAGATCCCCACTGAGCTTTCCTTCACAGCTGTCCTTCAACCAAACCCTGATGTTCAGAGCTGATGGTGCTCTGCTGAGTGTGGGGAGAGGACAAATATATTTATATTACAAATAAAATAAAGGCTGCTTGTGTTATTTGGGTTTTTTTCCCAGACAGATGGAAATCTATCCACAAAGTCTTCTCCCTCAGAGCTGGATCAGTTAAAGACCAGCTCCATGCAGATGATGAAGGAACTTGTCCACCTCCCTCACAGCAAGCCCTGGGGGATCTTGGTGGTGAACGTGGTGGTGCTTCTGGTCCATGGTTGGACTCAACCATCTTCGAGGGCTTTTCCAGCCTTCACAATTCCACGAACCAGCCTGGCCCGGGGTGCTGGGCTGTTCCCCTGGAGCTGACTGGCTCATTCCAGCCAGGAGAGGGCAGATCCCGAGGTGTGGCCACGCAGCACTTACTGGTAAAGGCTGAGGAGCTGTCGCAGGTGGGTGGTGCCCATCCCTCCTCACACTGGCACTGCAGCTCGTGGTCACACACCTGGGGGAGCACAAAGACCCTCAGCTTGGAAATGAGAGCAAAGCTGGGATTGTCACTGGGTGGCTCTGGGAAGTCCCCAATTTTTACCAATTCCTACCCCAGTGACTTGAGTGCCATCAGCAATAAGGTCTGCAGCTGATGTGCATAATTTTTAGGGGGTTTTAAAGGGAATAGCAACAAATTTCAGCTCTTACAGCGTGTCCAGAACACTTGGCAGAGCAGTTGGTTGACCTGAAGATCTCCTCAGCATAGACACACTCTCCATTGCTGCACACCTGAAAGGAAAGGTTCCCAGAGGGGTTCAGAGCTTCCAGAAGGTGCAGAGGTGAAGTGGTGAAGAGCACAATGAGATTTGGGAACATCTTTGGAAATCAATTAAACCCCCTTTAGGGGTTTGGTTACACCCAGCTGAGCTTTGGGTGTTTTACAGTAAAAGATGTGCAGACATCACTGCTCCCCACCCCTCCTTCATCCCTCCCCTTCCAAGAAGAAAGGCAGAGCAAAGAAATTGGGAATAACACTTAGAGATTCCTGGCACATCCAGGATGGGAATCATTAGATGTAGTAATACATTTGGGGTCTTCTAACCCTTCCTACAAAGAGGGGAAAAAAATAAAAGAGACAGCAGCCCAAGCCTAAGGAATTTGGAATCATGGAAGTTCCTGTTTGCTTTGCTCCTGGTTTGGGGTAGATGTAGGGAAAATCAGCAGAAGTCTGGTGTCAGCTCAGCCTTCCCTGTTTAAAAAGACTGAAAGAGGAGGAAAAAACACAAAGAAAAGCTATTCCCTACTAACCATGCCATTCCCACACTTGGTCCCATCAAGAATCATCCCGGGGTCCTCGTCTCCAGTTTTAGAAAAACTTGCTTTGCAGGAATTAAAGGTCACCAGGCTCCCCTCCCGAGGCATCTCCCTCCCTCCGGAGCAGAACAGCTTCCCACACATTTTGTCTCTGGAAGGAGAACAAGAGCTGTCAAAACAAGGACATCCAGCTTGAATTCCAAGGGAATAGCTGCAGGAGGGAACTTGGGCTTGTGGTGTTGGGTGCTTTGAGCAGGTTCTTAATTCCTCTTGAGCTTGTTGGGGGATGATGTGCAGGAATGAGTGTTTAACTGGTGTTCCTTAACTTCTGAGGTGCAAATTCCCTATCCCAAAATCCCTTCCCTGGAGTTTTCCTGCACACACACACACATTCTCATCCTCTCCAGCAGGTCTGCACACACCTCTGCCCACATCTGCTCCTTCCCCTCGTGATCTAAAACTGATTCTCCTAGAACTGGCTTTCCCACTAGACTGAGCAGGAAGGGACATCTAAACTGTCTCTTAATTGGAGCAGAAATTGGGGGATTTTTGTTTTTTTCTTCCCAAATGCCAAACTCTGGAACACAGGGCTTACTTTTTCTTGCAGGGGACGTGGCTCCCTTTCTCCTTCCTGCAGTAGCCGTAGTAGACCCCCCTCTGGTTCACGTGGTAGCAGGAGGGTGCCCCGTCCGTTGCCTCTGGGAGAAAGGAAAAGGCCCTGGAGTGAGTTTGGGAGCTCTGCCTGGGAGAGCTGAGAGTGTTCCACTGCCTTCACCTGCTCAGGAAATGGCCTTGCCCGTTTAATTTACTGGCTGAGTCTCGGGCACTTCAGCCTGGAGAAGAGAAGGTTCCAGGGGGATGTGAGAGACTCTCCCAGTGGCTAAAAGAGCTCCAAGAGAGCTGGAGAGGGACTTGGAGCAAGGGATGGAGGGACAGGGCACAGAGGAATGGTTAAACTGAAAGAGAGAAGTTTAAATTAGATATTGGGGAGAAACTTTTCCCTGTGAGGGCAGTGAGGAGCTGGGATGGAATTCCCAGAGGAGCTGTGACTGCCACACCTCTGGAAGTGTCCAAGGCCAGCTTGGAACAGCCTGGGCTAGTGGAAAGTGTCCCTGCCCATGGCAGGGGGTGGAATGAGATGATCTTTAAGCTCCTTTCCAACCCAAACCAGTGGTTCTACAAAACACCGCTGTCAGCAGCAGAAAGACACACCAAATTTAGATGTTAATTTGACAGGCAGACATTTCCTCTTCCTATGTGGCCAAAAATACTTCCCCAGCTCCATCCTAGCCCTCTCGAAGCCATTGTGCAGAAAGAGGAATCCTCTCCCCACTTCCCATTTCTCTGGAAACACAACTGCATTGCGTGCTCCGAGTTCCCATCGCTCGCGGCGCGGGACACGGACACAAGAATTGTGGGAAATATGGAAATAATAACTGTGCCAACTATAAAAATAACAGCCATGTGAAACACAATTATTGCATGCTAGAAACTAGGGCTTATTTTTACCTAGGATATGCCATTCCTGATTTACAAGAGGTCTTGGAGGGTTTGTAGACGCAGCCTCCCCCTCTCTTTTTCTCTTTCCTTCTCTCTCTCTCTCTCCCTGTCCCAGGACACCCCGATCCCAGTGCTGGTGTCACTCACGTGGTCCAAAGGCAGCCTTGCACTGGCTGTCCCTGGTGGGGCACTTGCCCATGTAGCAGTACCCCTCTCCATAGTTGCAGGGGTGCCCATTGACCCGGAATCGATCGGAGGGGCAGCTGGCCGAGTTCCCGGAGCACATCTCGGCCAGGTCACAGTCGTCCTTCACCGCCCTGCACACTGCTCCTGACTTCTTGTACTGAGGGAGGGGACAGCAAAGTCAAAATCACACACTTGGCCAGAGGTGAAATTAGGGTGGGAAGATCTCACTGTGGTCATGCAGATTGTGTGAGGAGCAAGGGTGGGAATTGGAACAGGGAGGGGACCCCAGGGAATGGCTGGAGTTGTGTCAGGGTAGGATATCAGGGAAAGGTTCTTCCCCCAGAGGCTCTGAACAGGCTCCCCAAGGTTTGGTCACAGCCCTCCAAACCTTCCAGAGCTCCAGGAGGGTTTGGACAACGCTCTGAGGGACAGGGTGGGATTGTTGGGGTGTCTGTGCAGGGCCAGCAGTTGGACTCTGATCCTTGTGAGCCCCTTCCAGCTCAGGATATTCCATGATCCCATGACAGTGCTATGGCAGTAAGTCCAACTGAAGGGGACTGATCCTGCTGGAAGCTGTCCCTGCTTCCTCCAGGAAAGGCTGGGTGGGGAGGGCTCTCACCTGGCAGTTCTCACAGCACTCCCCTTGGGCACACACAGACCCCGAGGTCAGCTTGCAGGTCTCGGGGTCACAGCAGTCGTTGGTGCACTCCTGGGACAGAACAACAACCAGAGCTCTGGGATTTGTCATCACCCCCTTCACCAGGGGGGGATCTTGGACCTGCACTTTGCCTCTTGGAAAGCATTTCCCGAGAAGCCACCCCAGCCCCTGGGAGGGAGTGTGGGAAGGGCATAGAGCAGGGGTGCTGGTGGTGGAAGTGGCTGGGCCGGTGACGTGGGGGTGGCTTTGTGTGTGACTCTCAGTTCCCCTGTCCCCAGAGCCCCACAAACCAGAGCCTCGTCCTTCCCACCACGGGGACGCCGCACGTGGTGAGCACAGTTAATCCTACAGCTAAATTCGATCTCCCTGCCCCACAGAGGGGCAGAAACCAGCCTGGATGAACCCCTTTGCCTTTCCCAAGGGGTGTTTCATCAGCAGGTACCTCGGGGGTGCCACAGTCGCACTCCTCCCCTTTCTCCAGGAAGCCGTTCCCGCAGGCTGGGGGGGCGATGATGCTGCCCACGTCGGGAATGTTGGTCAAGCACTCCGGCATCTCACCCAGCATGAACTTCTCAAAGCTCTGCAGGCTGCAGGAGCTGAATTCCTTGGGAATGAAGGAACTGCAGGGAGAGATCCGGAGGGTTTACGTTAGGATTGGCATCAGCAAGGAGGAGAAATCCCCTTTGTGAGAGAAATTCAGTGGGAGAAACTCAACTGGCGACAGAAATCAGCCAAGTGACCGTCCCCAAAAGTCATCTGCAACCATTTTTCCAGCTATCTCTATTAATGTTAACATAATTTCCAATTATCTCTATCAGTAAATACAGAGAGCAGAAGAAAAATAATAAAAAATAATACCGAAATTGTAAAAACACATGAATAAAATTAATGGGGGGGGACACGTGACAAACGAAATTTAAAATGTGAAAATAAAACGTCAAAACAAAACAAAGGGAAAAACCTAGAAATGAAATTTAGTAGATCTCAGAGACCAAAATTTTGGAAACTTCTGAGAGTGGTCCTTTTTCCCCCCACCAAGGCCTTCACCTGACGGTGTCTGTCATGATGCAGATGTCATCGCTGCACGAGCAGGCCTCGGTGTCGTGGCTCATGCCCAGGTTGTGCCCCATCTCGTGGGCCATCGTGGCTGCCACTGCGATCTCGTTCCTGCTGTGGTCCTGGGGGGACAGGGACGAGCTGCTGTCAGTGTTTGGGAACAGGGGGGACCTCAGGGGAGAGGGTAAAGCAGCACAGGTTTGCTCCAAGGAGATTGTGCATCCCTGTGGGCAGCTGTTCCACTGCTGATTCTGGGTTAGGGAGTGTTCATCTACCTTTAAATACAATATTGATAGAAATGGAATAGATAGAGACATATCTATAGAGATATAGCTAGAGTAAATATAAATAGAATAGATATAAATAGAGATAGAATGTATAGAATATAGATATAAATAGAATGTAGATATAAATAGAATGTTGATATAAATAGAATGTATATTGATAGATCTATAGAGATATAAATAGAATGTATGTAATGTAGATATAAATAGAATATAGATAAAATATATATGGATAGATCTATATAGATATATCTAGACTAAATATAATATAAATAGAAAAGGAATATAAATGAAAAAGGGCCATAAACCCAACAACCCAAAATCAATGGCCTTTGCTGGTTCAAAAAAAAAAAACAAACACCAAACCAAAACAAACCAAACCAAAACAAAACCACATAAAAGGCTTAAAAAATAAATTAAAAATCAATCAGACCTGAATAATACCTGCAGAATATAAATTACTGCAGATGGACTTGAGAAAGGCCAATCCAATCGTTGTCCCCTCAAAGTCAAGGCCCCTGGAAAGGAGGAGGAAGCAGAGTGGGGTCACTGATGTCACCAGGATGCAGATTGAAGTCAAGTGTTTCCTGACCAGGCTCAAGGTTTAAGCACTCCCAGCTCTGGTTTGCATCTCAGATCTACTACAGTATTTAAGGACATACTAAATATAATATATTATATATTAAATAAGTAATACCTATCTCAAATATAATTACAGTATATTATAATATACAATATTATAATACAATATAATAATCGTACATTATAATATACAATAATATGACTATATATTCTATATTATTTATATAATATATAATTTATTATAAATATCATAAATATAAATGTTAATGTTAAATATAAATATAAAATATATAAATGTGTAATATATTTTATAAATGTGTAACATATTTTATAAATGTGTAACATTTTATAAATGTGTACTATATTTTATAAATGTATAAATATGTATACATATATTATATATAAATATAAATATAAAGTATGTACTATAACTACAAAATTATAATCCTAATATAAAATATAAGACTATAAATAAAGCTACGAAAATCTAAATAAACTATAAATAATGTAAAATAAAAAAAGAAGGAAAAAAATTTTAAAAACACACTCTTTTCCCTCTCCAGGAAAAAAATAAGAGCACAAAAAAAAAAAAAAAAAAAAAAAAAAAAAAAAAAAAAAATCTAAAAATCAGTTTAATTTTAATTTTTGTCCTAAAATTGGTACAATGAAATCCAGTTTTGAAGGACTAAAAGCCAGGGAGAGGCACCCACGTGATGAGCTGAGCGTTGTCGTTCCTCTTCCTCTTGAGCAGGTCCGAGCGGCGCCACTTGGCGAAGGCGTCCAGGGTGATCCCGGCGTTCCTGCTCAGGGCACACTTGTCCCCATCCGTCCACACCTCCAGGCCCACCAGAGCCACGTGGATGTTTATGGCCTTGTAAACCTGGGGAAGAAATGCAGTTCCAAAAATTGGGGCCCTGCCCCACTGGGGGGGTTGATTTTCTTCGCTTGCAGCTTTTCCGCCCACAAATCCCTTCCAAATCAACCCTGAAATCTGATTCCACCCCCCTGCATCTAAATTGGCTTTAAAAATGCTTCAGAATTCCAGGGGTTTTGGAAGAAGTCTGGCTTGGTAAAGAAATCAAGGATCAATTTATTCTGTTTGAAGGATTTCAGTCAACATGTGATAAGGATGTTCAGTTTAAATCTTTATAAAAATCTCATGTCTGAAGGCACAATACGCACACAAGTGTTAAATTTGCTCCTTAAATTACAATCAAGTTGAATTTTCTTTCATTACTACATAAAATAATGAAAATTTGTGACATTTGCAAGAGGAAAAAATTGCATTTCAGTGTCACTGGTTTGCTCCTACCGTGTTGATGTAGTTGACTATTCCGAATATCCTCTGTCTGATAGCATTAACATCTTTATCATGGTTCTTGTACTAAAATGTAAACACAGAACGTCAGCAAAAGGGAGAGGGGAAAAGGGGATTTCTCAGAAAATCAATATCCCACAGAAGATGGTGCTGCAAAACCCTTTTCCCACCCAAGATGAGTGGTAAAGCAAAGGAGTTGGAGTAGGATCCCAGGGATACAAGCAATACCTCTCCTGGGAAATAATTCCAATACTCACCATAGTGTTGTCTGCAACTATGTAGAGCTCCAGGTATTTTTTTGCCTTCAGATACTCTTTCATCTAAAGAAATAAGAGATTTAAATGGCCTGGTTTAGTCTCAGTTTTTGCAGCTTCAAACCTGTCCATCAGTTATTGAAGGCATTTCTTTGGCCAGGTCATTTGGAGTGGGATTGTCACGTTTTTAAAAGACGAGAAGCAGGTTATATATTAAAATTATTAAGATTATGAAAGGTCAGCTTGGATGTTAATAAGTATTTAGGTGTGTAAAGGTGCACATGGGCACCTGTTGGTAGAGGCAGGAGGGTTTAACTCAGGGGGTGACTCTGATTTTTTAAAACCTGACGGTTCTTCACTGTCTGCAATCAGCAGGCAAAGTGGGATTTGGGCTCCTCCTCTGGCCATAAATCCGAGTTTTTGGCCTGTTCTGGCTGTGTTTAACCCTGTCCTCACCTCTGGGCTGTTGCTGGATTTGAAGATGTCGTTGATGGGGTCGTTGGAATCCTGTTCCCAGGTGTTGTTGGTGAGGCCACAGGTCTTGATGGGCTCTTGGTTCAGGGCCTCGTATTTATACACGGCGTGTTCTGCTCTGTCCGAGGCTCCCAGGGGCTCAATGAGGTACCTCTGGCCACGGGTCTCAAAGTAGCCACTGAAAAAGGAGATGGACTGTGATTTTTTTGGGCTCAAGAGAGAGTTTCTCCCAGGCAGGTGCAGCCTTGGGATGTCCTGGCAGCCCTCAGACAACGTCAATGTGAGTCAGAAATTCGAGCTGCTGAGTGGGGTGGAAGGTTTGGGGTGAAGGCTCTGAGGAGGAGACTGTCAGCAAAAAGGAGCTGGGGTGGGAATGAATTTGATTTCAGTTGTTGGGGTTTGTGCTAACAGAGAGGGTTGAAAAGGTAATTTTGGTGCAGTGAGGAATTCAAAGGTGTTTTCATCCTTGGCTGAGATGAAAAGCTGAAATACTGTGAGGAACTGAGGAACTTCCCCCCTTTCTTTCCCTGCTTCTTCAGCAAAGTGGTTTCCCTGTCAGCCTGAATAAAAGATCACATGACTTATTGCCATTCTGATTCTTTTTATATGGAAAATATATATTCTTATTGTGCCTTTGGGAAGCAAAGCTCCCCTTACCTGAGACCTTGGCAGGTACTGATGCTCACTGTGGACTCAGCATCACCCTCAACTTGACCTTCATAAAAACAGTGATCCTGTTTGGAAAACAAAAATCCAGTGTCACACTGGGCCTTGTCCCACTGACCCAACTGGCCTGGAGCCAGTGATTCCAAAAGACAAGCAACCATAAACTCCACTGGCTGAAATCTCCCATTAGGAGGGCCTTAAAATGAATTAAAAAATTATCCCATAACCACTGTTTTTATCCTTCAACACGGAGTGACCCAAATTGTGCCCAATTAATCATGGTGGGATCTGGTCAACACACAAAGGGCACATAAAAATAAGAATATGGACACACACTGCTCCAAATTAAGCACAAACTGCTGAAACAAAGTCCACACCAAGTTATTTCATTGTGGCCAAATTTCAAGGAAACACTGTTTAATAAGCCAACAATTTTCCTGAAGGGATTTCTTAAGAGCATGGACCCAAACCTTCCTGCCTTGTGCCTTTTGTTTGCTCCTGGGTCTTTGGTTTCACCTTTTACCATTTATTTGTCTTCCTTTCACCACAAGGTGCCAACTTTCTTACAGGGACAAAGAGATCCACAAAGGGAAAACTACTGGGAGGGGAAAGTGGAGGATTTATCTCCATCACTGGAGGATTTACGAGAAAAATAGGAATTTCCTGTTCAGCCCAGATAGGCCTGATTGAGTTTGTCTTTATCCATGTTTAGGTGATGTTTGCTTTTCTCAGCATCTGTTTAGGGAGTGAAAATAACTGGAGCAATGACAAATGGGGGAAATGACAAATGGGGGAAAAAACCAATGACAAATTGAGGGAAAAAAAAAAAAATCCCCAACCCAGAAGTCTTTGTGCACATTTATTTCACTCAGAATCCTCCTGGTCCTGCTAACAAAGAAAACCAGGCTTTGTGTTCCCAACCATGAGTGTCCAAACACGTGGGGTGAGCCAGGACAAGGAGCTTGGGGCAGAAGATCAGCCTGAGGAGTGCAGAGTTAATTAAAAAAATGCTTCCTGTGGTGACTCCCCTTTGTGTGTGAGTGGAAAAACTGATTTGTCACAGACTGGAGGAGCACCTGGAGTGACCTGAGTGGGTCTGCTGAGCGTGGGTGGGAAGGTGAGCCCGGAGGAAATGGGGATTTATCCCAACCTGGGATCTCACCGGCCCGGGGTGTGAACCAGCAGCGAGGTCAGGAGGGCACAGCGGGGAGGTTGAAAGCAGTGGGATGGCCCTGGCTCCACTCCCTGTCCTGCCAGAAGGGAGGGGTTTGACTCACAGGCTGTTCATCAGCCCTGAGGGGAGAGGTGGTGTCTTCCTGTGGGGTTGATTCCCAACGGGAACAAACCGGGCTCGGCTCTGCCCGAGCCAGGAGTCCCAAATTCACAGATGGAAGGAACACCCACCAGGATCATTGACTCCAGCTCTTCAATGCATGGCCCAAATCACCCAGAAAAATACCACCAGGGTATTAATTATCTCCCCCCTCTTCCCTGAATCCAAGAACACCCCAAATCTCTGTCCCTTCCCTGTCCCTTCAGACACATCCTACATCACAGCCTTAGAAGCTTGATTTAAAATCTCTCCTTTCTGTCTTACATCTCCTATTATTTCCTGGCCCCAGGAATCATCACATGGACCTCAAGACTGTAAATGCAAAGGGGAAAAGCCTCTTCCTCTATTACCTTGATCTGAGGAGTTGTTGTTATTTGCCGACCGTCATCAGAATAAACGGTTTCAGTGTAATCTCCACCTAAAAGATCCCTGCAAAGAGCCAACCAAGGGCAGTTTATTATCCCAGGTAGAAATGAGGTGATGACACAACACACCAAGTATGTGGGGAATTCAAACAATTACTCAGGTTATTATTGGTATCGAAAAAACTCGGCAAGCAGAGCTGCGGGGTGGGGAATTCTGCCTGTTCCTCGTCTCTCCTCAAACAAAGGGACACTTCCAAAGAAGAAGGCAATTAAAGTCCTTGATTCTTATTTCTAATCTCCCAGCAGATCTGAATGCAAATGTGTAATTATATATTGATCCTTTTTCTGGCCTTTTATGCATCTGAACTAAAATCAGCAGCAAAACAAATCCACCAAATCACCTCTGTTTGGGCAACACTGCCCCGAACTGCCCCAATCCTACTTCTCTTCAAAGAAAAGGGATTTAGTACATTATATTTTCCCTCCCCTCCACTCCAAATATTTAGATTAGATTAAAACAGGGGCAAGCAGTTAATTACAGTCTATATTTAACGTGAATTGATTATGGCACCACTGTATTTACACAGGCTTTTGTAAAGCACCTATTAATGCAGACTTGTCTGATTGCATGTTCAATATTGTGGAGGAGCCAGAAAATCCCAGCTGGGCTTTATTTTGTGCTGCTCTGTGCAATTTTGGGCTTCTCCTCGTGTTCTTTGTTGTGTGACAAAAGCCCCCTGCCCCTCTGGCCTCTTTCCATACCTGTTCCTGCAGCCAAGGAGGAGAACTCTCCCCATTTTCCACTTCCAGGAAGCACTTTCTCAATGCCAGGATATATCAGATTATTCCAAGTCCAGCAGCAGTAGTGTTAAGGTAAATACCTCTGTCTATCCATCTAATATATAGCTATTTAAATATAGGAGCATCTCAGTTTAAAACCATTCCCCCTTGGCCTGTAACTACATGCTACAAGTTTATAAGCCACTGACACAGAAAACTTGGGGAACACCATAAAAACATTAAACATTCCGAAATTTGGCCATTTAGGAAACAAATGGGAGAGCAGAGGTACAAGCAAGTCACTCCACCATGGCAATGCCTCCTGTCCAAGTCCTTATTTCATGTTCCCAAAACGGTGCCATGATGCTTCTTTCCCTTTTTCTTCTTTCACTGCCACTGAAAGGTTGTTTTTACCAAAACACCCCTGTTTTACAGGGCCTAAATCCTGTTTTTTTGTATCCTGGACACCCCACAGTCATTCAGAGGCAGGAAAAACACCCAAGGAAAGAGCTGAACTGAACCTACTTATTTTTTCGGAGCTGCAGGACGACTTCCTGGCCACTGGCTTTGATTCCATACTCCACTGTGTCAACATATTTGGTCTGTAAACAGATTGAAGTGTTAGAATACGGACTGCTACAACTTCTGGCCTGAACTGCCTGTTAACTGCCTGTTCACTTCTGACCTGCCAACCCCGTGCTCTTTTCCTCCTCTTCCCACCAAAAACAAGTGCTCTGGCAGTACCAGGATAAGCAGGAGGTCACTGTGTCTCATATTTTTTAATTAGAGGAAGGCATTTCACTCTGCAAGTTCATTTCTACCATCAGAAATGTGTTTGGGGAAGTGCTGGAGTGGATGCTCAGCTTTAAACACTTCCACAATACCCTCTGGAAGCGCCTAAAACCATCAGTGCTTTTAAGCTGTTCATTGAAATTGCTTCAAAATAAATTGTCAGGAGGTTGTTGAAGATCTGAATGAGAATCTCTGCAGAGATTCAGGTCCTGAAAGACCCACTGATGGTCACTGCACGTGCCCCACCTCACAGCTCCTCTCCACTCGGCATGGCATCACCTCTCCAGGTCAGCTGGAGAGTCAGCCATCAGCTGTCTGGCTCCAAAGCCCTCAGCCTTGAAAACCAAGGGTTTCCTGACTCCAGAAACCCTTCCCCATCTCCCAGCCCCACAAAACCATCTCTCCTCTGGTACCTGCGTGCTCCTTCTGTGCACCGAGCGCGATTTCCGTGGATAAACTATCTCATAGCTCTCAACTGCAGGTGCCTCCCTGCTCGTGCTCCCTGGGGACAGACAGGTGGATATTTAGGAAAACCCAGCATTAACTTATTAAGCACCTCATTCCCCGTGTCTCCAGGCTGATTTCTTTGGGGCTGTTGCACCCCTTGTGCCTCGTGTTTGGGGGTCTGTCGTGACCCGACACCAAAGGGTTGTTCCAACCTGGATTTTGGATGAATTGACCCACCTGGCTCTTTCCCAGGTGTCCAAATATTGCCCTGTGGGCTTCTCTCCCCAGCCCTGAGCAGCTCAAGTCCCAACATGCCAGACCAGCTCTGCAAGTGCAGCCTTTGCCTCTGCACTGTGCAGGTGACACAGATTAATTTATAAAGCTCTGTGAATTGAGGGGGGGGAATCTCCAGACCTTATCACATGATAGGCAAGTCCAGACTGCCTGGAGATAAAGCAAATAAACTTACACAATGCAAGAGGTTTGGAATGAGGCTGGATCTCTGTTTCAAATAATCTTGTCAGAACTTGATGATAGAGACACTTTCACCTCTTTAATTGGAAGGGGGAAGGTACAAAGTTGTGACAGCAGAAGGATTAGAGGAGGTGTTTGAACAAAGCCAGGTAAAATAAAGGGAGAGAGCACTAAATTTTGAAGGTGGTAAGGAATCCAGGTGGTTCCTTAGCTCCCATAACACTTTTTAGTGTTTTTTAAGGCATGTCTGCAGGGGTTGTGAGAACTTTGGGGGGAGATACAGAGCTGAGGAAAAGCGTTTCTTTTTGTTTTCTGCTCTGAACCCAAATAAATCTTGGCCAAAGTTAATTTGGGGTAAGGCAACAGCAGGTTTTAGATGGCCCTGAACTCCTTCATCTCCTGCAAAAGGGCATTTCATGTGAACTGGGAAATTCTTGAGGGCTCAGAGCACAAGAGCCTGTATTTGAATAGAAAAACACCCCCAAACAAACCTAACCCCCCAAAAAAACCCAACGAAACCCCACGAAAACCAAAGGGAGGACACACCTCCCATTTAATTCCCTGCCCCAGGGCCAGGTTTTCCCGGGAGTGGAGCACCCAGTGCCTGTAATTTGTCTGGAACAACAGAGCACATCCTCCCTGCAAATTGTCCCAGTCAAACAAACAGATTCCTTCTTTACACTCGGTTTATTGGACTAAACCCTTTCCAAAAGTAATTTGCTGAATAAACTGGGTGTTATCTCGATAAAGCTGGTGGTGTGAAGGTGGAGAAGTGACCTTACAGCAGCTGAGCTGTTCCAGAGCCCAGGAACTCCCTGGGCACGTGCTCGGAGCAAATACCAAGTGTAACTTTACTCCTGCAATTCACAGTGATCTTTTAGAGTTTATTTTAAGCAGCTAATTACGTTTATTTTTTTTTTAAATCATGGTTTTCAGACTTAAGTCTTTCCACAACCATAAAATGTGTTCTTATGTAGCAATCACAGTGATATTTTAGGCCTCCAGTTTTTTTATCTCCCTGTTCACACCCTTTGTCCAACTCTAGCCCAGACAGTTCAAGTTTGAGTGGGATTTAAATGAAGACTCAGGGCTAAACTTATCCCTTTCCTGCAGTCTGATACAAGCAGCTTTTCGAGGAAAACTCTGTTAGTTTTGGCCTGGAACAAATGGTTTCTTAGAGGGGAGTTTTTTAATCAGTGGATTGTCTTTGTCTGCCTTCAGGCACTGTCTGGAGTCAGGAGCTTTAAGGAGGAAAGAAATTCCTTGGGCCTGCTGCTATATAATAAGGAAAAGAGAATTATGTACTTTTGCAAGTGCCTAAACTAAAAATCATTAGTGAGGAATCCACTGGCAAGGAAGAAAAGAAAGATATAACACCTTAAATACTGTGCACATCTCCAGGTATTCTGTGCAAACAATCAAAACTTAGATATCTGCCTGAGTATAAATTATATGTTTAATTATGTGTTTAAAACCTGTCCGTGCCTGTGCCTGCCAAGCCCTGAATTAAAAAAAAAAAAAAATCTGTTCCCTGTTGACATGAATGGAAAGGAACAATTGAAAGGCAAAAAGTGGGGTCAGGTGAAGGCACAGGAATACCCACACAGCCTGAAGTGCCATGCAGAAATAAGGGGGTTCAAGGTTTTAATTGGGGTGATGTTGTGAATTGGATTCAAATAGGAATCTTTTATGGCCCAAAATTGAGATGCAAGGGGATAAATTGGCCTCTCACCTGCAGGGCAGGTGCTTTCTGAACTGGCTCACAGAACTCACCAGTTCTGGGGTTTTAGGCAATTTATGGCCAGTTTGCAAACAAGTAAATAAAGCTCTGTCTAAAGAATTAGAGAGGATCAATTTGAACATAAAGAAAAAAAAACCCCAAACATCCCCAACTCCATTTCCCAACGGCTTCAATTCCTGCTCTTCCCTATTATCCCCCTGTTAATAATTAAAAATTCATACAGAGTTCTGCCCAGAGAAATGATTCAAAAAAAAAAACCAAACCAAAACAAAAAAACCTTCTGTACCTTGGTGGAGAAAATGCAGGAAAAGAGCAGAAAGGAGGAGAATTTTCATGCTCCCAGCTGTGCTCGCTCCGGGGAGGGGTCGGTGCTGCGGGAATGTCGCGTTCCCGGGCTGGGCTGTGAATGAGAGGGAGCGACGGGCTGAGCTTTATTCCCGTCCCCAGACGAGGAAGTGTTTGCTGAGGGTGTTGCACAACACCCAAGTCACGGAGGGTTGCAGCAGGTGGAAGTTCCTGCCGGTTGGTTGGTTGGTTGGTTGGTGCCCCACGAGCCGGGATATGGATGGATGGCCTTGAGGTCGGGCGAGAGGAAATCGCGTCCATCGACAGGGAAAGATGGAAATTGGAGCGGTGGTTGGGCTGCAGGGTGGTTTGGGTGGCCCTGATTTCAGCTGGTTACAACTGAATGAATTAAAGTGAATTAAAAGCAGTGGTGGCTCGAGGAATGGGGGGTTTTGGAGGGGTTGAGGGTGAAAAAGGAACACAGGGCCGTGCTCCGGTTGGTGGCAATTCCCAATTTATCCGCATTTGTGAATCATATCCCCGGTGCAAACACTGAGCAGAGCCTTTTCTGCCCCTTTAATCCCTCTTAGTAATGTTTGCTTGAGGTTCCTGTGATAAGGGCTGAAAAAAGGAGGCAGAGCAGTGAGCAATCAGGTGATGTCTGGCAAATAATATTCCAAAGAAAATCTGTGCTAGGAAAGGAGCACGTTGGCTTAGTCAGCTGTAATAAAGTGGTAATAAAGCTGCTGAAGGCCACAGGTATCAACATAGAGCTGCTTTATAGGAGTGGAACTTTTTATAGGTTAAAATAAGTGTTACAGAGTACATGGAAGTAAAACTGGGCTGTATAGAAATTAATATTAATATATCAAAGCAATATATATATTTATATGTCCAGTATATTTGATATATTTATATATGCAAATATTCATATATATTAACAAATTCAGTATATTTTATGTATACTAATTTACTATGTTCATTTATAAATATGTAAATATATCCATATAAATCTACAGGAGAATTTTACTGCCATAACTAACATAAGTTCATATTTCTAACATAAGTGCTATTGAATAGTTATTTCTGTCTCAGGTATGTGTTGAAAAGCTCTGATTTTTGGAACATTTCGAATTCAGACTTTCCCCTTGGGTTTTGCTGCATCTCCAGACATTCTGGGAGCTGCAAACAGATGGGCTCTGAGCTTTTATTAAGGGTAGAATGTGCTAATTAATAACACTGACTTTTGGAAGGACCTTCTGTCTCCTCCTTGGGAGCAACCCGAGACTCCTGGGACAGGACTCCTTGTTGGGAGCAGCTTCTTGGGGACAGTGTGGCTTGGAGATGGTCACATCCCTCCCCCCAGACCGTGTCATCAGCCCAGGTTATGAAAGAGGCCTCCAGGCAAACAATTTGGCAAGGTTTGGACATAGCAAGGTGCTGGTTGGAGTTGCTCAGAATCCCAGAAAGCTCAGCCTGAAAGGTGGGCAATTCAGTGCTGTAAATGTTCTGTGGATGGAAACGAGCTGGGCATTCTTGGACTGCATCTTTGCCTTAATTAAGAAAAATAACTATGGGCAACTGGTTTTCCAAACCAGTGGCTGCTCTCCAAGCATTTATCTCAGCTCGTTCTCTCAGCGTGACGCACTTGAAAATTATGAGCTGACCCCCCCACAATCTCCTCAGCTAATGCTCTGAATAAACTGTGCTCTTGAGCAGGATAGGAGGGAGAGTCACTGTGTGAATAGACACAACATCCCAACAAAGAGCTGGCAGGAAGGAGGGAATGTGATGTGATGTGGTCTTGGGTGGACTTGAAAGGGAATTGGATGTAATTTCCTTTTGTGACTTGAGAAGCATTTGATGTTCCTGCCCTTGCTTCAGTGGCTCTGTAATAATCTGATTGCAGCTTCTTCCCCTGGAGGTGGTCAGGGAGCCTGGGAGGCCTCAGATGGCAGCAAAGCTGCTTTGAACTTTTTGAAACCCCCAAACAATTGTGCCAAGCCCAAGTGAGCAGTTTTCGTGCTCATGGGGGGGGGGAAATGGGACCACAAGTTTTGTCTCAGCATTTAGTGACTGGAATATTGGTGATTTCAAGCCAGTGCTCTCTGCTTAATTAAAAGAAGGAAGCAGAAAAGGGTGAAATTCCCCCTTGCACTGAGGGTCTGCACAAATCCTGCCTGTGTGAGATTAAACTGAGTATCAGAAGTAAAGTGATGGTTGCAGGTGAAGCACTGGAAAGAGCTCAGGAAAAAACAGGGTTCCAATCCCTTCTCTGCCACTGCCTTGTCCTGAAGTTCACTCTGAACCAGGTTTACAAAGGCACTAAAGCACCTGCCAGGGATTTTTGGGAGCATTTACCAGTGTAGGTGCCTTTTCCCCTGCACTTCAGTAGGTCCACGTTCAGCCACGACACGAAGGACACCCCTGCAAGCCCTGCAGGGATGAGCAGGTCAGAGGGATGATTTTATTCTGTCCTGTGACTCCATCTCCTCCTGCTGCCCCCCCTGATCCCAGGCCAGGCTCAGCAAACAGCTCAGCAGCTCTGCCCCAGCTCCGTGGCCACATCCTCTTCCTCCGGGAGCGAGTTCAGGGAAGGACTGGGGTGTTTCACAGCCCAGCCACGGGGCTGTTGCTTCACTCCACAGTCACCTGCCTTCTGCTTTCTTCCATTTTCCTCTCCCAGCCTCCATCCCCAGCCAGCCTGCTGGTTGTTTTTCTTGGGAACACAAAGCAGCCCACGCGGCTTTGCCTCTGTGTTCCTTTGCTCCCCTTTGCTTCCTCCACCTATTCACAGCTGCATTCCAGCCTTCCCACAACCTGCCTCTCCCTGCCAGCCCCATCCCTTCCCCTGCACTTCCAGTCATCCAAAACCCATTGGAGTCAACAGAAGACTTTCTATTGCCTTCCAGGGCCTTTGGATCAGCTCTTGGATAATCTCAATTCTTCCTGCAAACCTCCTCTTTATGTAAAGCTTTTCCTTGTGCTTGACTCTGTTGTCTCACACATTCCCAAAGTGAATTAACCTTCTTTTCCCCAACTACCAATCTTCAAAATGTTCCTTTCTGGGGTTTTGTTGAAGGATATGAGCCAATGGCTTAGAAGTTATTTCCCTTCTAGCTGTGAATTACCTGCTCCTCCTTCTTATCTGCAGCACTTGGCTACCTTTGGACTGCCAGGGTTGAACGGAAAGTAAATACAAAGGAAAATGTTTTCCCCCAAAAGGTGATTGAAAGTCACTCAGTGAGCACCAGCTGAGTTATTTTTGGTGTGGCTTTAATCAGGTTACAGACTGTCATCCGAGTCTGACTAATGAAACCTCATTACAAACATTCTGCATCTGTGCAGCACTTTTTGCCTCAGAGATCACAGACAAATATGGTGTTACAAGTCTGTGGCTTCCTTCTTTCCTTCCTTTTTCTTTGAAATGTGGGAGCAAAAATCAGTTGCTTCATCTTCCTCCTCTCTCCCCCTCGGTTAGCTGCATTTTGCTTAATTATCCTTAATTAATCCACCCGCACGCCCCGGTGTGATGGAGCACATGCAGCAGCAATCCGTGCAGGCTGGAGGGAGTTAATCAAAGGTGCAGGACCTTTCCATGGATTTCTCAAGAACCGTGAACGCCTTGTGAGTTTCTTAAGTTGATTAAAGTGATTTTTTTTTTTTTTTTTGAAGGTTAATGCTCCTCACAAAACACCTGCAGCCCCATTTCGGGCCGTGCCATGTGTTGTGTAACTGTGTGGGCACGTAGAGCTGTTTAATGTTCTCCATCCAGAGGGGACAAAGCAGATCATTGTGAATTCAGCACTGTGGTCTCAGGGCCTTTTTGTGTTTTTTTTTTTTTTTAAGTGTTGTTCGTGGTGTTGTTTATCCCGGTACTACGTGAGGCCTTGGCTCCTTTCTCCCGAGGGAAGGGGAATTCCACATGTTCCGACGTGGTCCTGAGCACAATCCTCCTCTGGCTGCCATCCACAGCTCCTCTGGGCAGCCTGTGCCAACCCCTCCCAGCCAAGAATCCCTTCCCAATATCCCATCGAAAGGGATTTTCTGAAGCCGTTCCCCCTTCACGACAGAGGGTGGATCCCCCCTCAGGCCTCCATGACCCTCACCCCTGTGTGCCAGCCCAGCTCGGACGGGGCTTGGAGCAACCCGGGCTAGAGGAAGATGCAGGGGGTGGAATTACACGGTCTTTTAAGGTCCCTTCCAACCAAACCATCCTGGAATTGTGCCCATCCTTGTCCTCCCTCACCCCTACATGAAGGTTGTGCCCACCTGCCCTCTCTGCTGTCCCAGGGTCACCACCAGGCCCCTCCAGCCCAGCTCCCTTCCCTCCCGGCCTGTCCTTCTGCCAAATAAGAAAGGGGAAGCAGAGCTGTTTTACCTGGATGATCTGTCTCAGCCTCCAGCCCCGCTGGATCCAATCCCAGAGCAAACAGAGAGTGTTTATTGAGGGGGGCAAGGACACGAACAAAGGGCCCAGCTGCCCACCCTGAGCTGCTTCCACTGCCAGGGGGTCATTCCTGGCCTGGCAAGCTCGAGGGACGTGGTGACAAAGAGATGCCAGCTCTTTGGAACTGGATGATCTCTAAAGTTTGTTTATGGGACCAGTCCCACCAGATGCCGGCCAAGCTCTGATCTGGACCAGCAGAGTTGGGAGCTTGAGGGAAGCAAGGCCTAAAGGCGTCCGTGGGGATGTCACGGGAGTGGCCTCGCTGTTCCTTGACATTATCCTTTGAGATCCATGGAACAGCTTGCCCAGACAAGCTGTGCCTGCCTCTGGATCCCTGGGAATGTCCAAGGCCAGCCAGGTGTGAGGTGTCCCTGCCACTGGATGGGCTTTAAGGTCCTCCCAACCTGAGCTGGGCTGGTGGGAGGTGTCCCTGCCACTGGATGGCTTTAAGGTCCTCCCAACCCAAACCATTCCATGGTTCTCACATCAGAGGGACTCTGAGCAGCTGCCAATGCAGTTAAACCTCTCCTACATCTTTTATTAATGAGACTCAGACCTTCCCAGACCTCAGACTGACAGCACCTACCTTTAATGTGAAGCTTTGTGTGAGCAGGACTTAAAACACTTCAACAATAAAGTTCGTATTTCCCCATCTGAGAGATGAGGAAAACTGGGGTGTCCAAATTGGGTGATTTGCTGCAATGTCCATCCAGTGTGCACACCTGCAACCTTCTGGCCCAAATCTGGACCTCTGGGTTTGGATTTACCTGAGCCTGTGATGAACTACCCACCTTGAGAGGGAACAGTGGGCAAGATGATGGCTGGGTGGTTTTACACTTTTTTTCGATGTGAGAAACTCTAAGAAACTAAAAAAAAAAGCAGACTGAAATCATAAGATGTCTGTAGTGGCATAAAAAATTTGGTTTAGATTATAAAATTGCATAAAATTATATAAATTTATATAAATTATTTATAAAGTAAGAGGAAAAAATAGGGGATAAAAAGAGAGCAAAAACTGCAAATAGTTTTTGAGTGGAACAGATGAGCAATGAGAGCAAATGAGCAGAGCTCAGTGATTTGGTCCTGGCGGGGTCACTTCTACAAGGGAGAGTTCCTGGACTCCAAAACGCCATAAAAAGCAATCCCTGCCTCCCAGCTCCCTTCACCTTGTGACCAGGAGCTTTTTTTGTGTGGGTCACGTTTTCTGTGCCACCCTCCCCCTGCCCTGTGAGGGGACAGGCACTGGGCAAGGAGGAGAGGGAACAAAGGCAGGGCCCAGGGCTGTTTGCTCACTCCACGCACTGTTGTCTTCCATCAGATAAGCCCGTGGCCATAGGGTGGAATATTTCCAGACCCAAACCAGCCAGAAAAAAAAAAAAAAAAAAAAAAAAAAAAAAGGGAGACTGGGAGACAAACAGCAGACCTCTCGAGTTTCATGAGTTTCATCTGTCCGAGGTCTGTACTCGGGTCATATGATGGGGAACAGGCTGCCATTCCCAGGCAGAGGGAGCCTTCTGGTTCCATCCTGCTGCAGGGTGTGCCTCCTGCTGCGGGCAGATCTTCCTGCACCGCCGTTTCACCCACTAAATGGGACAAACTGGTGGGGGAAGGTGAAGGAATGAGGTGTTGGGAGGAAAAGCTGCACCTGCCACGTGGTAGGCGGGTTGTTCTTCAAAGCTGCTGAGACACAGGAGGGCTCCAAGAGGCAGGAGCCAGCCCTGGGGGTGACAATTTGGGGGCTGGGGACTCCAGGGTGACAAAGCCTTGTGATCTCTCTCCAAACAGAAGCAGCAGGTTACTCCCTTGTCCGTGCTGGTGAATCCAAACTGCACCCACTGGGGTTTGTTTTGCTTTCTGAGCTGGGGCTGAGCCAGGATTTAATTGGTGTCACTCAGCCCAAACTTATTTACCACCTTCCCCTGCTTTCCCGGTGTCACTTTTGGCCTGCTGGAGTATTTGAACTGGAGGCAAAGCAAAGGCTGCTTTAAAAAGGTGGTTTTGAGCATCCTGTTCAAGGAGAGTGTTTTGCTGAGTGCCAGCCCAAACGGACAGGATGAGTTCAAGGGAAAAGCTGCTCCCAAATTATTACCTGCAGGAGGTAAAATTCTGAAACTCAAAGGGAGGAAAACAAACTTCCCAAAGGATTTAATTGAGTTAGTTTTACAGAACACCTTGGGTTGATTAACTGAGTGGTTTTGAGCTGCTAACCCATTTTTTTCCCCATTATTGTTGCTGTTTGAATCCTGAGAAAACAACTTTCAAAGAGCAGAGTAAAGTGTTTTGTAGACAGGGCAGCAAACAGCAGGAATGTCACATCCCAGCAGCACTCTGGGATATTCCATGTGCTCCATGGCAGGAATTCCCAGGCCAGTGCTGACAGGCAGCTGCCATGGAATGGTTGTGTTATCGTGGTCTTTCCCTGGATTATTCCAGCTCTTTGCTCTGGTTGTCTTTGTTTGAGCTTCCACTCTTCCTCACTTCATTTAATTGTGGTTCTGACAGCACTGACAGGATCCATAAAGATTCCCTGAATCCCTGTGCTGTGTTAAGGAGCTGTTAGCAATCACTTAGGCTGGCAAATCCTGGCAGAGATACCTGGGCTTTGCTAATCCCGTTCAAATAAAGCACAAAAGCAGCGATAAAAGTGAGAGATAAGACCTCAGCGAGTCCTTTTGCCTCAAATCCATCCCAAAGAGGGGGATGGCTTTAAATTTTCACCACGTTCAAGAAGTAATGGTAGAGGAACCCAGGCGATTTTCTCTCTGGCATTCTCCTCTGACCACGCAAGAACACTCAGGGGGGGAAGAGCCCAGGGCTAAAGGATCTCCTCTTAATCTCACATAAAGTGCTTTTTGTTGGTGTCAGCGTCACCCTATGGATAATCTCATCCCCTGGCACCCCACCTTTGTCCTGAGGAAAGGAAACCCCCCCTTCTTGGAAGAATGGGAGCCTGAATGAACAATGCAAAGAGCTGGGTGTGTTCAAGATCCCCACGAAGGGCTGGAAAATTCAAACAAAAGCTCCTGTGTGATGGTTGTGAGGAAGCTTCGTGCTGGTGGTGGGTCTGTGGCTTTGCATGCCATAAACAAAGCAGGGACATCCCTGGAGTGAGATCCTTGTCCGTTTTATGCAGGTTAGGGCAGAAATATAAATATCACAGAATCCTGGAATGGTTTGGGTTGGGAGGGACTTTAGAGATCATCCAGTTCCATGCTCAGTGTCCCACCCAACCTGGCCTGAATGTCACCTCAGGCCATGGCAGGTTCTGCTCTGTTGATCATTTCCACCCTTTTTCCCACCCTTTGCAGCTGGATTTGCCATCCCAAGGGGTGCTTCAGAGTGATCTGTAAGGCCATCCCTGCCCACCAGCACGGGGTGGACCAGCAGGCACCAGTCCCACCAGTTCCTGGCCTGGGACAGTGGACAGGCAGGACATGGAGCTCACCAGACCTGGAGCTGTTCTAGAAACCTCTCCTCCACTGCAGGTAGGATTTACTGTCACTTCTCCCTGAAAAAAAAAACCAAACCTTTGGAATGGCAGGCTCTGATGGGAGAATGGAGAGCCAGGTCACTTAGACAACTGCCAAGATAAAGCTTATCCAAACACCTCTGTTTGTCCTGCAATTTATTCAGTAAATGGCCCTGTCTGATTGAAATGTGATGGGAAATGATTCCAGGAATGGAAGACAACTCACAATATGTCCCCAGCTGCCACGTGTGTCCCTGTTTGAATCAGAGCAAACCTGGAGATTGCTGGTTTAAATATATTGAAATCTGTTTAGCCCATCTCAGAAAATCTCTGCTGTCAGTGGATGCCACAAAAGCAAATTGCCATGACAGCAGCACTTGCCAAAAATTTAGGCTTTGGTTTCTCTGCCACATCACTGTTCTTTCCACCTTTCAGAGTCTCATTAGGCTCGTGTTTCCTTTGAAAAGTTCTGTCAGGAAATGTTGAGGCCATAGGGGTCCTTCTCTTAGTCTTCTTAAAATTTATCTTTTTGTTAAAATTTGAAATTTTCACCCTTTTCTAAATTAAACCTGGTGATTTCATGCTTCCAAACCTTCAGGTAACAGGTGGGATGAGGGAAGGGCATTAAAGAACTTCTTGTTCCAGCCTGGGCTCTGTGCTGGCTGACTTGTCCTCACAAATCCTGCCACAGGCACACCTGCCTGCATGGGAACAGCAGGTCCTGGAAAAATAAGGCAGCTCTGCCCTTCCAAATCCATTTTTCTTTTGGCTGGGATTGCATTTCCTGAATGTTTCCTTCCCCCTTTCTTGCTCCCACAGAACTCAGGTGCATTTGCTCCCTTCCTCCTTCACACAGTGCTGTGATTCTCACAGAAACTGAGCTTTTTTTATATGACTTGCAGTAATTTTGGCTTTATCTCTACATTGGGAACAGCCACTGCCATCCTGGCTCAGGAGCTGAGGTGTCAGGGAGCTTTGGGGACACATGGCCAGGAACACACCAATGCACAAGGACATGTACCCAAAGAAGCGGGGATTTATCATTCTGAACCAGAAAAATATAATTTCTAGGACAAAAAAAAAAAAAAAATAGCACTTTTCTTCTATTCAAGGATGTGTGTTTAACCCCTTGTCCTGGGCTAACTTTCTGTGAGCATTTCTGAACTTCTCCCTCGTGTGACCACGATTTTTAATCCAGAGCAAGGAGCTGAACTGGGTGTTCTACCCAAGAAACTCTAAATGTGAGCCTTTGTTACCATGATGCAGCTTTTAGAGACATTGAAAACATTTATTTGGACATATAAATTTCTGCTGTGACAGCAGGACCCTCAGGGTGAGCTTCTTCAATCTGTAATTTAGTAAAGTGACTGATTGCAGGAGGCTGTCCAAGAGTTGAAAAGCTGCAGAAACATCATTAGAGCTGTTTTACAGGGTGGAAAACAGAAGAGCAAAGCTGTTCCCTGGGTTGATAACACAAATTTGGGAGTGAAGATCAGCAGAGATCCTTCTCCAGTCTCCCTGTGCATTTGGTTCCCCTTGGTATCCAAGCTGAGGAGTTTAAAAGGGGAATAAAAGTCTCTGACTGGGTCTGCTGTGTTGGCTCAAACACCTCAGGGATGTTTTTAGGCTCAGACTTTTCAAAGTGTCCGTGGGAGAACAGACCTTAAATACCAAGGAAAAATGAGCCAAGTTGTACTGACTGGGGCAGGGAAGAGGGGGGACATTTCTGGGTGATTTAGAGCTCAAATCACTCTCCTTTTCCCCCAAAGTGACAGTGGGATTTGAGGCTTCTCAGTCACACCACACTATTCAAAACATGACCCTCAGAAGCTGCAGTGATTTGGGAATTTCAGCCATGCCCAAGCACTTCAGGGAGCAGTTTTGCAAAGCTGAAATTTACCCCTTTAAAATATTTTGAGGCTGGAGAAGTGCTCCAGATGCAAGTTCCCTTTCATCTGTGATTTTGCTCAGCGTGCACCAGGACAGAGTAAACCACAGCAGAAGTGCAGGAGTGATTCAAGAGTGTGAACTAAGCCAGTCCCAAGCTTTCCACGGCCCTAAACATTTTTAAAAAGCGCTTAAGATAAGGATTTATTGCTGAGCAGCGTGCTGGGCTGTGTCCTTTGCCAGGTTTCACATTGCTGACTAATTCCTCCGGCTGTTCCAATCCACTGACTCCAAACCTGCGTCATGGGAGCCCTCGCTCCAAACACGAGTGTAGGAATTCGTGTCTGAGGCATTCACTGGAAGGTCTTGTGTGTGGGGAAGGATTTCAGCTCTCTGGGTTGTGTTTATCCAGCCCCATTCCCACACCCCCAGGCTCAAACCCTGCCAGGTGTGCCTGTCCCAGGAGCCTGGGCAGGATTTCTGGTGGGTGGACAACCAGGCCGTGTTCCCCTTCGGTGCTGATGGGGAACTGGGGTTGGGATAACTCCTTTTGGAGTCAGAATCTTGTTTGCTTTACCCTCCCTGCATCTTGGGCAACCGTGTTTCCTCATTTTGGGTGTCTTACAGCACGGTCCATTTTCCTGTTGGGGCGGCAGGGAAAAGGTACAGGATGTACAATCCTCTTTTTTTTGTCATCCTCCTGTCCCCTCTGACAGCTCCTCTGTGCTGTGCTCTCTGTGCAGGAGATGCCACTCCTGGTGCTTGCACAAAACTCTGCTCCCTGTGCCTGCAATTCCCCCACAGATTCCAGGTTTTCACCCCTCTCTCCGTGCTTTTCCTGGTGTTTTCCAGCACCAAAGCAGATTTTCCAGGCTCATCTCGCCCTCCTCACCTGCTGCAGATTTCCTGGCACCCGACCCCACCAGTGTCACCGACTGCAAGGATGAAAGAGCAGAGCGGGGAGCACCAGGAAACGCTAAAAATAGAGAGAGGGAGGATGTGGGAGGAAGGAAGATGAAAGAGAGATTATTTCAAAGCTTTTCGCAAGACTTTGGAGCATTATCTGCAAAAACCCCACTCAGCAGAAGGTGACAGCACCTGCTCAGGGCTGGAGAAGCGTTTCCTTCGCTCGGGGATGAGTCACTGGAAGTGAGATTTGTGCCCTCAGGTGAATCAGGTCTGTTAAAAAAAACCACCCAAGCACAGGGGGTTCCTTGGGACATCTTGGAGGGAGCAGGATTTGGGAGCTCAGATGGCAGAGAAGTTTCTTCTCAGCTTCCCAGCCTGCTTCTGCTCTCAGGTCAGAGAGGAAGGTTTGAAACGCCCCTAAAAGGTCATTTCTCCTCGAGGTAATTCAAACACTGAGAGAGGGGTTTGTTTGCCAAGGGGCAAAGGTTTGATCACTTCATGAGAGCTTCAAACTTCATCAAAGAAAGTGAAATTTCCAAATTTAAATCGTTTTGCTTGGGGTGGGTTTCACCTCAAATCACAGAATCAGAGAGTGCCAGGATGGTTTGGGTGGGAAGGGACGTTAAAGATCATCCAGTGCCACCTCCTGCCATGGACAGGGACACTTTCCACTAGCCCAGGGTGCTCCAACCTGGCCTTGGACACTCCCAGGGATGGGACAGCCACAGATGCTCTGGACAACCTGTGCCAGGGCCCCAGAGATAAACGAGAGCACAGTTTGGAGAGCTGTGATGGAAACCTCTCCCAGTGTAACAGGAGTGCATCCTCACTGGGGACGTCACTGTTATTTCAGTTCTTACTCAGCTTTTATTACCTGGTGACTGGAGCTGTGTAAATTACTGATTGCTGATAATCCCACGTTCCATGAACCCTCCCTGAAACGGTCGCTGAGCTCAGTTTGAAAACCGTGTGCGGAAATGACACTTAAATCCGATTATTTTGCCACGTTTGGTTCCACTGCCCCAAGGAACGGAGGATTTTAAGGCCGAGGAAATCCCCTGGGAGCAGCAATTAGTGTGTGTGATTACAGCACAAAGCCCTCCGAGGTCTTTCCCAAGCTGTGCCTCCCCCTGGTTATCCCTGTGCTGGGATACCTGTCCCGGCGCTGAGGCAGAGGTGGGAATTCCCACCTGGAATTCCTGAGCTTGTGCGTTGCTGCCATCCAGAGGACTCGGGGAGGATGCTCTGCCAGCCCCTTCACCTGCCAGGAAAAGGCGATAAATAATGGATGCCATGAATAAGGGATGAGGTTCCAAAATAGCTCCATTTTCCAGCAGGGACTGGGAGCTGCCTCTGCCACATCTGGAGCAGGAATGTTTTCATTTCGCATTCACTCTGTTCTCTCCTCCCCAAGTTGCTCGTTTGAGTGAGGAGAACAAGATCTCAGAAAGAACCTGCAGGAGATCGGTGTTCATAGGCTGGCGTTTTTATAACCTCGTTCTGTTGGGTTTAAATGACTCTTTATGGTTCTGTAGGAAAACTGTGGATGCCTCTGGATCCCTGGGAGTGTCCAAGGCCAGCTTGGAGACACCTGGGCTAGTGGAAAGTGTCCCTTCTCGTGGCAGGGGGTGGCACTGGATGAGCTTTAAGATCCAACCCAAACCATTCTGAGATTCCATGAAATTTTTAACAAGTGACCTGCTCGCATTTCAGGGCAGTCCTCTGTAAATCAACACTGATTGTGCCTCATTTACACCCCAAATTCCCTCTGTGGTCACAGAAATCATGAATTCTGGAACTGCTGCACCCCATTTAGTGTCCTACAACGATTTGCTGATGTGCAGGGAAAGGGGTGAGGTTTGGAGGAGCCTCTCCAGAGCCCTCTAAGTCAGATGGTAAACGCTGTTCCCCTGCACACTCGTTGCTTTTGTGCTGTTTAATCAGATGGTTTGGGAGATTCCCAACTCTTGGTGCCCACAGGAGGGAGCCAAATCCTTTGCTCTGGAGAAAAGACAAAAATCACCTTTGCCCTGAGTGTCTTCATCAGCCCCTCGTGTGAGAAAGGGAGGAAAAGCCACTGGAAATCCCTGGATACACCAGAGGAGCCTCGTGTGCCTTTCCAAAGGGAATTCAAGCTCATTTGGGAGATTATCTGAAAGAATTCAGGGGGAAAGCATCATCCTGAGATGTATCATGTAATCATGGAATCCTGGAATGCTTTGGGAGGATGGTTTTCCCCTGAGTTCTTTCAGATAGCTGGGGTTGGAAGGGACTTTAAAGCTCATCCCACCCCAACCCCCTGCCATGGGACACCTTCCCCTGTCCCAGGAGGAGGCAGGAATGTTGTGTCAGAGGCAGGGAAAAGTAGCCTGAGGTTTGGGAATCTCTTCCTGTGCTTTGTTTTTGGTTTTTCCCTCTGGAATGTGGCCTGTTGCTGGCTGAGGAAAATCCAAAGCAAAGGAAGCCTTCAAGTGACTAAAAATAAACGGTGTTTTCCATGAATATTTCACAGAAGGCTGGGATTTCTTCATCTTTGGCGACACTGGGGGCAATTTTTCCATATTAAAAGAATCCATGGTTGTTTTTTGGTTTTGTTTTTGTTTTTCTTGGTATTTTCTGGATTCCTTGAGTTTTTCAGCTGCTTGCTGCCATCTGCCATTGCTTTGGGATTGCACTGGGCCACGAGGTCCAGCACACATTTGCTTTTGCTTTGGGATGGAATGGCCCTTCCCAGCTCCCCAGGGGCTGCATCCCAAAATGATAACCCCCCCAAGACAAGTGGGATCAACCCCTGTGGTGGAAGGAATGACCTGGTAAATCTGTGCCTGTCCTGTGGCTGATGCCACCAGCAAACCCCATCCCAGCTCTGGCTGAGGGGGGGATCAGTCCCTACAGGAACAAGATGCTCCCACAGGATGCTGGGGACACAAAACAAGTGGAGTTTCATCCAGTTATTTGGAGAGTGAGAATGAAAAACTTTAGAGGAGCTCACTCACTCACACACAAAAAAAAAAAAAAAAAAATGCAGGAGGGCAAACAGAGACTGAATACCCTGCACATAATTCAGAACAGCTACAGGATGGAAAAGAAAATAGACGTGTCATGGGCAGTGTTTGTTCACGTGTGCAAAGAACAGATTCCTTCCCCCTGTGCTGGAGTGGGGAATTTGTAAGGGTTCACGTTTTTCCTCTTATTATTTCTCCTTGTTAAAGGTCATGGTGCTCTCAAAGTGCAGCAGGGAGTCTGTGTGTCCTAATCCAGGGGACACAGCGTGAAATCCCTGCTGGCCAGAGCCACCTGGATCCTCCTCCTCTGCCCCTGGAGCTCCCTGTGCCAGTGGCAGGATGGATTCTGGGAACAACAGGGCCAGGATTTCATGCCATATGTGTCATTCAGGATAGAATCGTATCATAGATATCAGATAGAATCAGAATATCCTGAGCTGGAGGGGACCCCCAGGTCTCTTCCTCAATCCACAGGTCCAGGAGTCTCCACCTCGTTGTGATTTTCCAGTTGAAGAGGGAACCATATTCATAGGGACAGGGACATGTTTGTTATTTGAAGGCAGCTGACAGATGCTGCAATTCATTTGTTTCATCGATCTGGGGTTGGTTTGGCTTTTTTTTTTTTTTTTTTTTAAGCTCTCCCCAGGGAAAAAGCAAACACCTGCCCTGCTGTGGTGGAAGTGGGAACGTGCTGCCCACTGTGACCACAACTAATTCTGTGCTGGCCCTGGAGAGCCCCAGTCTGTTGTGGCCTCCCAGGTTTTTCTCCCAGTTTAAGGATTCACAGTGCGAGCCCAAGCCTAAAATAACCAGTTTATTGCAGTTCTAAACCTTGGGCGTGCTGGAGCATGAAAAAGGCTCAATCCCTCTTGCCTTGGGTTCAATAAATACTCTCCCAGTGCAGTTTAGGTTTTGGACAGTGCACTGTCCAGCTTTTTATTTAACACCCCTGTCTTAAGCACTGTAGAGGAGAAAGAACACGAAATCCAACTTTCTGCTTGATGGCAAAACGCCTTCAGTCTTCAACAGCTCAAGAGCTGGCCCCAAACTGGTCACAGCTGAGGGAGATTTGAGTTGCAGTTACACAAGGGAAGGAATTGGCTGCACATGTGTGTTTTCTGCTCCATCCCTGTGCTGAAAGGGGTCGTTTGCTCTTGGGAAGCTCAGATGTTTTTAGTGATAAGGAGGGAGGGAGAGAACCTTCTGGTTCCTCGTCCCCTCTCCTTAGACTGGGGAGAAGGCTCAGCCAAAGTCACTCAGAAAATCAGCAGCAGCACGAAGATTCTGGCACTTTTTTTTTATTTTTTTTCCCCTCTCTCTTTTTGATTTTCTTCTTGAGAGCTTTTTCAAAAGTTTCTCCTTTGCTTTCGAATTTGGGGTTGGGAGGAGGTGAAAAATGGGAAAGTCAATGAGGAGAGGGAAGGGTTCTGTCTAAATCCCCTGTATAATTGTTGCACTTCTCTGTGGCTTTTAAGCACACAGTTAAAACAAAGAGCTTTTCCACTGGAGGCCATGAGATATAAAGATGATTCAAAGCATAAAATAAGGGGATGGATTAAATGGAGAATAAAAAGGAAAATAAATGAAGAACTCTTGTGGTTAAGTGCTAGGAGCTTTGGAAAATAATGCTCAAATGAGAAGCATGTGCTCTAGAAAGTTACAACATAGGTATTGCAAAAAATGCATTTTTCCCAAAGGGTGGGAGGGGGGAATTGGGATTCAAAACTCTGAAATGATGTGGGGATAAAAAGGAGATAAAAACTGGGATGGGGATCAAATGCAGGAAATGGTCAAGCACAAAACATGGCAGAGCAGCACTTGGGGAGCTCCAGTGGGTGATGTGGAACCACCTCCATGGAATATGGAAGAAGAACTGGAATAGGGAGAAGGGCTCAGCTTCAGGCCTTAAAACCATTCCTTGTCTAATTTTCCCACCTTAGATTTAAGGGCCACCTTCCCCTCCCACTGTGTTTGCTGAGAGATGTCCTGCTAAGGCTGGGAGTGGGCACTTCAGATGGAGTTTAAATGACTGTGGTTACTCCTGCATGTGGAGAGAGGAGATGGATTAATGGGGCAAGAGAGAGTTTGTGGCTTAGGGATGCAGAAATCCCATGGCTGGGAAGGGGCCCCCTCTTCCTTCTTGTCAGAGAAATGGCCCAAATCATTATTTCTAGATCTGGAACGAACTCTTTGCTAAAATCTGCAGCCACTCGGAGCAATTTCCCAGTTGGAAGATTCAGGAAGGAGGAGAGAATTCCAAGCTGGAGGCTGGAGATTTCAGCCATTAATTAGAACCATCTGGCTGTGTCTCTCCCATCCCCATCCCTAGATGTGGAGCTCGGAAGCTTCTGGCTGTGCCTCTGTCCAGCACTTCTCTCCCAGCACAGACATCCCTGCTGTGCTTTTATCAACCAGCCTTCCCAGATATTTTTGTTGTTCTCTGCTCTGATCCTGCCCTTTGAAACCTTCAGAATTCCCCCATCGTGCTGTTAACACACAGCTCTGGAGTGGGGTGGTCCTGAACCTTCCAACTGGCTCCGTTCAGGAGAGACACCACACAGCAGGTTGTGTCAAGGCTATTCCCAGCCTGGAAGAGCCAGCTGAGCCTCAGGGAATAAGGAATGGAATGTTGAAAGCATAATGGAGAGGTTTCCTGGGTAAATACACTCTTTAAAAAGCCGTGGAATCCCAGGTTTGGGTTGGGAGGGACCTTAAAGGTCATTTAATTCCACCCCCCTCTGCCACGGGCAGGGACATCTTCCACCAGCCCAGGGTGTTCCAACCCAGCCTTGGACACTTCCAGGGATCCAGGGGCAGCCACAGCTTCTCTGGCAATTCCATTCCAGCCCCTCCCCACCCTCCCAGGGAGGAATTCCTTCCTAAAATCCCACCTATCCAGCCCTCAGCTCATGGACGTCAGCGCTGCTCCAGTGAAGTCAGCAGATCCAAACTTCCATCAGCTGCAAATCAGGCCCCGTGTCTCTTCTAAGCTAAAAAGTCTTAAAAGTGCAGCTGGTGGGGGTTTGTGGAGGAAGTGGCAGAGAGGGAAGCAGTGAGGGACGTGCTGTCCTTCACAGACAGTGGGAAGGGGGAGAAAAGAACACAGGAAAAAGGTGGAAATCGAAGGAAAAGGGTGGGAGATGCTCCAGGGTTATGACTGCCCTGAGTCACAACAGCAAGGGAGGAGCTTTGCCACTTGCTCAGCTGATGCCATGAGAAAGGAAAAGACTTCCAATGGCAAATCAAACTTGGGAGCAGCGAGGAGAAAGGCTGGTTGTGTTCTCTGCATGTTCTTATAACAGAGTGAATTGTATCACAGGCTCCATCACCAGACTCTGAGCACTGGGGCTGGGGGAATCAGAGGTGTTGGTGTCACAGCCATTCCAGTTCTTCCCAGCTCATCCCTGAGAGCAAATCCACCTCAGGAGTGCCTGCCAGGCTTTGGAGTCCTTGAGAAAGCTGGGAATTCCCTGTGGTGCCAGCCCTGGGGTGGCTGTTCCTAACCCTGACTGCAGGATTCACCCCTGCCACGTGCAAGGCCAAGGCTGGGGATAGGTCTTTCTAATTTTATCCCCGTGGAATTCCTAGAAACCAGACAAAATTGACTTTCACACAAGAATCTCCATTGTTTACACACCCTGCTCCTCTGTTCAGTCAACAAAACGTGCTTTTGATTAGGTTTGCCCTGGAAAAAAAGAAAAAGAAAAAAAAAAAAAAAGAGACATTTAAAAGGAAGGGAAAAAATGCTTGGTTTGGGTGTTGGGGTGAAATCTGGGGGTGGGAAGTTGGTGAGCAGAGAATGTGAATGGGAGATCAAAGCTTTTGATTGCCATTCAAAGGTCATCAAGTGCCACAGATCTTTATCAGCTGAGGGTCACAGAGTCATCCAGGTGGGAAGGGACCTGTCCAAGTTTGGAAGGGACTTTAAAAACCCTCTAATTCCAAGGGCAGGGACACCTTCCACCGGTCCAGGTTGCTCCAGGGGATGGATTTGTTGTCCAGGGAAGCAAAATGGTGAAATGTCTGAGTGGGAAGGGAGGAAGGAAAGAAAGCAAATAATAGCTCTGTAATAGTAGATTAAAATCTGGGTAATGAAAATGTAGTTTGCTTTAAAGGTGGTGATTCCTATCTGGGCTGCTGGAACATTCCCCCTTCAGGGCTTCACTCTGGGAGAGCCCAAAATGTCCCTTTGCTGACTTTTATCACCCAGGCAACTAAAAATAATTACCTGTGTGTGTGTCTGATTGCTGGGGTCACAGGCAACTCTGGGCTTTCATTTTCCACCAAGTTGTTATTTCTGTCTCTCTCCTTTTTTTCTTTTTTTTTTTTTTTTTTTTCCCTTCTCCTTTTCTCCTTTAGCAATGACATTTGCATTCCTTTGAGCAAAATACCAAGGTTAAACTAAAAATAATCCTGCCCATCAGTTTTAGATTAGGACTAGAGCAGGCACAGCTTTACTGTAAATGTGTATGTCATGACTGCTGTGTGCTCTGCCAGGAAAGTGCTGCAGTCAGACACTGGAGGAATTCGATTAATGTGTGTTTTTTAACATAATCTGAAGTTACTTTTGATTGCCAGGTGGTGGCTGCTATAAATATCTGCGTGAATCCACCTTCCTTCAGGAGAAACGAAGATGTGTGGAAATGTTTTCCTCTCCTGAGCAAGGGGGAGGGTTTGAAACTTTGTGCCATTCTCCTTCTGGAAAAAGCAGCAGCACATCCCTGAATCCCAGTTCCCTTGGAAGCAATGGATTCATGGTTGTTATAATGCTGGAAGTGTCCAAGGCCAGGTTGGAGCAACCTGGGCTTGTGGAAGGTGTGGTAGGGGATGGAATTAGATGAGCTTTAAGATCCCCTCTAACCCAAACCATGCCAGGACTCCTTTAAACAGCTTTTTACCCCCAAGGTTCCAATCTCTGGTGGTGGATCTGAGTTACCTACAGCAGGTTTAGGAATATCCCCCTGCTTTTTCCTGGTGAAAGAACAAATCTGGTGGATTGGAAAGCTCAGCTGGCAGGGCTGGCCACGGGAGACCCTGCAGGGAAGTGTTAATCCTCCCTCTCCCCCAGTGCAGAGGTTTAAGGGAAGGTGCAGTCCCACAGTGGGATTAGAACCAGCTCCAGTTCTGAAATCAGAGTCTCCTTCAAAGGCCCCGGAAGGCCCAAGTTTATGGGAAGGAATCCATTCCTCTGTTCCCCTTCCCAAAAGGTCTCAACATCCAAAGCATGAGATTATTTTTGCTCCCCGTGGGTGAGAGCAAAGCTGGAGCTTGTGTTCTCCTTCGAGAGGGCTCGGGGAGGTCACCAGGGAATCAGGGAATTGTCCTTTCCTGAGTTTATCCATCAGCAGTGACTCCAATAAATCCCTGTTGGAGCTCCCGGCACACGACGAGGAGGATCCACGTGGGGTCTTGGTCTTGGATCTTTAATATCACAGATATTAAAGACATTAATCTTTAATATCACAGCTATTAAAGAGAGGCAGTAAACTCTGTTCAGCATTTATTAGTGTGGCTGTAAAACCTCCATCTCATCTGCAGTGGCTTTGGGTGGTGGCAGAGGACGTTTCAGATCAACGGGGACTTGTGTGGGACCAAAGCCTGGGAGATGTTCTCTCCCTCTCAGGTTTCTTTTAAACCTCTTGCAGCCTTGGCTCTCCTCACTGAGGTGGCAGGATGTTTTGAGGTGGACTTGCAAAAAAAGATTTGAGGGTTTAACTATTTTTTTTTCTTCCCCAGTGGAAATTTGTGGGTTGGTTTCCTCATCAGAAACGCCCTGCAGAGTGCATTTGTTGCTCTCTGTGTATAAACTCCTCTCTAGAGGAAACCTAGACCTGCTCTGGAGACCAACAGATCTTTCCTCCCTCTGGAATTGCTCCTGGGCCCAGTCACAGATCCAACATTTGTGTTTTGAGGCAAAAGAAATGCAATTTGTGATCTACCTTTGTGACCCTTTGCAGGCTCAAAGCTCACAGTGTGTGTTTGTCACCCAGAGCTTGGTGACATGAAATATTGAGGTTCTGCTTCCACAGAGAGTTAAAGAAGTGCTAAAAACTGATCAATTGATTGTAAAATATGTAATCCTGGAAAGTAGTTCATCACCTGGCAATGCTTCCAGCAGCGTGTTTATGAGCATTAATAACGTACTGAAAGGATGTGTTGAAAATCTCTGACATATATTTCTATCTTTAGCATTCTTTGTTAACCTTTGGCAGCTACAACGTAAAATGGGGCTGAAATAATTCCCAGTCACCAAGAAAAAAAAAAAAATTCCCTCCTGGAAGTTCTCCTAAGATGAGCTGAAATGTTGTAGTCTGTGAAACAGAGCTTTTAAAGAATTCCCCACTTCCTTTGGCTTTGAGGAAGGGAAGTTGTAAATTTGATTCTGGGAGCTGTTCAGCTCTGGAACTTTTAAAACATTGACTTAAGGTTAAAAGAGAGACTTTTGGTGTGCAGCTACTGGGATTGCTTTTACATCCACTTGCATCTGTGGGTTTCTCCCCTGTGAGTGCCTAACGAGGAGCAGAGAAGATCCATCATAAAATTAACTCGTGTTTCCAAAGCTCTTCCCCCATGACAGGAGCCCAAAAATTGACTTTAAGGAAAACAGTCCCAAAAAAATTCTCTGCCAAGGAAAAAAAAAAAACAAAAAAAACCAAACTTTCCCTCCACTCAGGGTTCCACATATGTTTTTTTCATGGCCTGGCACTGAGAGCTGACTGCATCTCTTAGCTAATTACCCACTGACATTTAATTCAGCCCTAAAAAAGAGCCCGGGGGAGCTAAAAATAATCCCGAGGCACAAGTGAAGGCACCATTTGTGTGGCATTAACACCAGGGGTCCTAGAAACGCTGCAGGTGACAGCGGGGAGGGGCTGAGCAAAAATCCCTGCAAGGGATCCATCCTTGTGGTGGTCACCCAGGGCTGGAACTGCTGGGGTTGGACCTGCAAGGGGTTTCAGAGCTCACAGAGGGGTTGGTGTCTGACAGAAGGGCTGAACCCAGGAGAAAAATAAAAAAACAAACCAAAACCAAAAACAAACAGTTAAGATCATTTCTTCCTTCAGTTTGGGGCTCTCTGCACGGTTTTTAGAGCTGGGAGACCTTTCCAGTGGATCTGGTTGTTGAAATGTTCCACGTCTAATTGTCTAATTGTCTAATTGTCACATCTATACACAGGCAAGTTCTGATTTCCCAGTTTCTTTCCCAGTGGTGTTAGAGAACGGAATGCCAGGAGAGCTGCACCTTCAGCTGGCTCCAAAGGAGCTTTTTGGGGCAGGCAGGAGGCCAGCAGGGAGCCCTGGAACACGAGTGGCATCTTCTCTCTGCCCTCTCTTGCACCTTTCTGGGTCTGTCCCAGCTCCCAGAGCACACCAGCGTGAGCAATCCCCTGATTTTTTCACCATCAATCCCCTGATTTTTCCACCATCCACTGCAGCAGGATTTATTTCCCAAGGCCCAGCCTGGCTCCCTTGGATTTATCTGCCAGGTCAAGGCTTTCCTTCCCAGCAGCAGCTCCCACTGCCACCAGCCCTGCAAACGTCACCCCCCCCCAGGGCCGGTGTGGGTCGTGACTCCCCGGCAAACAAACAACGTCAGCAGGGGTTTGATCATCCAGCCCACTCGCCCAGTTACAGCACAGAGGCTTTTTTTTGGCTGCTGGGGCTTGGGCAACGCTGGCTGTGCCGGGGAGGATGTGATGAAATGGTTTGTAAACGAAGCAGGGGAGAGCTGGAAATACTGAAATAGAATAAATATAAATGACCCTGACCAGGGCCACTGGTCTGAATAGAACCAGACTGAGAGAGCAGTTGTGTGAGATTCCCCCTGCCAGGTTTATCTAGAAATAGAGCTGGGGAGGAAATAATGTTCCTGTTCTGCGAATATTTTTCTTTTTAAGCTTTTTCAACTTTTTTTTTTCTTTTTGCTGTTTTGCAACAGGATGGAGCTGAGATCTTTTGAAGTGTTGCATGGAAAAAACTGAGACAGATTCCAGAATATATATATAAAAAAAAAAAAAATAGCTCAGGGAGCAGATCACCTGGGATGTGGAAAACCCACACATCCCTCTTCAGGCTGAAACACAGGAGGAACTCGAACCTCCATTTGAGATGAACACTTGAACTCATCTGTGTAACCCATCAGTCACCTCCTTATATCGAATCTTCTTGATCTGTGGCAGCAGAGGGGTGTCCTTGGGGTGTCCTTTGTCAGCTGATGAGCTTTGCAGTCGCTGTGGATTAACTGCAGTAAAACATTTCTGCTGAAGTGTGAGGGATTGTCCAACATCAGGCCAAAGCACCCACCTTGAACCACTCCATTTGCACAAACTGGCCTTGCTTTGCTTCTGAGAAACCCTGTCCTTTGACATGTGGACCTCCTGTGAGCTGGTGCCTCCTAAAATGAGGAGTTTTAAGCTTGGTTTTAAGTGCTGCTGGATCCAGAGATAGTCAGAGGATGCTGTTCCAGCAGGTTTCAGGATGAAAACTTCCAGGTATCCTTTGGGTACACAGTCTTGTACCCATCTGGGTGATAACCTGAATTATAGGAGAACTTTCTCTCCTTCTTGGAGGTGTTTATCCTACAATTCCTGCCAAGGGTTTGTCCTGGAAGTCAGGACCCCCTTGTGTGCTTTGTGGCCATCCTGGATGACCCCAGCTGGTCATCTGGTGCTCTGGGGCACCTTTGAGGTCCAGAGAAGAGTCATAAGCAAAAAGTGGATTTTCTGTGTACCAGGGGGGGCTCTTCTGTGTGTTCCTGTGGTCTGTGGAAGGGACAGTGTGTGAGTTCTCCAGCTGAAGGCACGAGCAGTCCAAAGGGAACTGTGTGTTCTGTCCAAAGGGAACAAAATGTGAGAGGAAATTGTTTAATCCTATAGAACTCAAATTACTTCAAAATGCCACTGATTGAAGGAGCAGGCAGTGGCTGAAGGTTGGGATCCTTCAGGCAAAGCTGTCAGAGGATTTGCCATTTTTAATTTGCTCAGTTGCCTGGGCTGAGGATTAAAGGGACCTCCCTCCCTCCTCAGGACTTGCTTTAGGTTTACAGAAGGCAACATTCTCTTTAGGGATGGGATGTGAAGGACAAGGGGGCCGATTTGGGGGGGATTTCCTTTTATAAAACATCATTAATTTTATGGTTAGCTCTGAAAACAACATTTTAAACTCCATCCCCACAGCAGCGAAGGAGCCACGGGCAGGTGATCCAAGACGGCCTGGATATGAAAACCAGACACCCCAGCGGGAACTATTAAGGATTTGAGGCTGCAGAACCAATTCACTCCTCTGAAACTGCTGTCTGCACTCCCTCTGGGCAGCCCCCAAGGTGATCAGAGGGATGGAGCAGCTCTGCTGGGAGGGAAGGCTCCGCTTGGAATTGGATCCTCCGGTGCAGATAAATGGCAGCTCATTCCGGGCGGATCCCGAGTTCCTGTGTTCCTGCAGAACATCCCCCTTCCCTGCCCTCAAACACCTCATTGCAGGTTGGAATTCAGCACACAGAGAGTTTCATCTTGATCACATCAAACTGGTTATTAACTCCCTCTTGCACTGCAGGGCCAGGAATTGCTGGGTTAAAGCACTGGAGACACCCAGAGCTGTGGGAATTCTGCTGAGCCTCTTTGCCATCACTGCCTCTGGATTCAGGAGTTGTTGTCCATTTTAGAGGCTCCCCATGCCACAACATCTTAAAAAGTGGAGTCAGTGGAGCAGCAGGAGTGTGTCTTCCCGACAGATCAGCCAGTTCTCAGTCGTTTTAACCCCTGGCCTTTGTTAATTGTTGTTTGTGGATTAGATTTTCCTCTGCCCGTTTCTCAGTGGGACATGAGGATGGTTGATGTCTCCAGCCCACTTCAAGTCTGTGTCTGGCTGTCTCTGTTCAACAATCCAGATGTTTTCATAGCCATTTTATAAAAGCCTAAACCAAACAAACACACAATCCCAGCCCATCACCTCTCTTTGGATTAAACAATCCCAGAGCGTCATTAAGGCTAATGAGTGTTTTCTTCTCTTGATGAGCAGCAAATTCACACAGATCCGTGGCAGGGCTGGAGAACCACAGTCACAGCAGAGCTTGGGCCCCTGCTGGGGATCTTTGGGACCCTTCCCCAGAGCTCATCCCACGGCACCAAACCCACCAGGCCAGAGCCTTGGACGTGCAGCACGGAAAGTAAACAACATCTTCTCCCCCACGGCTTCCAGAGGGGATGATTTGCAGCTCCATCCGTGGAACTTTCAAACAAGCATTTCCCTGGCAGATTCGTTTGAAATACCAAGTGGGTTGTGTTGTTTTGCCTTTTTTTTTTTTTTTTTTTTTTTTTTTAATGGGGAAAAAATGAACCAAGAGGTCTTACATTGCTGGGCTGTTGTTGTTTATAATCACGGCCGACAGCAACGTCATCGTGTAATGCTTCGCCCACTTATCTTGCCACAGGATTATTCATCCCAGGAGCGGGGCTGGGAGGAAAAGAGCCTTCTGACATTGTTGTTTTGTAACCTTCTCCTTATTTTTCAAAAGCCACGCAGCCCAGAAACAAACAAAGTGTGGGTTTAGCTCAGCCCGACATCACCTCATCGCCACCAGGACCTTTTGTGGGCTCCTTGGTGTGATTGAATCACTCTGGGCTGTGCTCCCAGGGGATTGGTGGGGACACAGCTCTGCCAGCCTTGTGGCATGTGCTGCCCTCTCCAGCCAAGCTGTCTGTGCTGAGCAGGGAGCATCATCATTTTCCCAGGGTTGGGATTTAACCAGGACACCCAGCTATGGGTTGTTTTGCCCCACCTCGGGCTCAAGATGCAAAGATCCGGGGTCATCCTGCACTTGCTTGGTTTGGTTTTGGGGACAGGGGGAGGGAATTGGATTAGTCCTTTTAAAGGAGAAGTCCCAGAAATGGAGTAGGAGTTTTAGGGAACCCCTGTGGTCAAGGTTGCTGAGTGTCTGATGTGCCCAGAGTTCCAGGATTCAGTCAAAGGTTGGACTTGGTGACCTTGGAGGTCTTTTCCAACCTCAGTGATTGTGTGATTCGATCTGCTGGGGACTGGTTTGCTGTCATGGCCTAAGAGGACACCCCAGGGTGGATCTTTAAACTACAAAAATTACCAATCCTGTCATCCATACCTTGTCTGTTGGCTTGCCCGAATTTCAGTCCTGTTTTCCAGGCATTCCTTTTGCCCACAGAGGTTGTTGGTGTCCATTTCTGAGCCACACAACAGGACAGGAACCCAAAGGGAGGCCAGACACCTTCCACCACAGGCTTGGAACGTGATCACATTGAATCAAAATCCTCAGCCTTAATATTTTTGTCCCATATCTCCATGACCAGGGCCTGAATTAGTGCAGGGGAAGAGAAGGGTTTAAATACACATTCAACCACAAAAATACCTTGAGATCTCCCAAACAAACTGAAGAAGAACCAATGAGTATAAACCAGTTGCTGGCCAGTTTAGTGGAGTTAATGGTAAGTTGCTTTGAAGGCAGTGTAAGTAAACAAACATTTACCCAGGATTATTTCCCTTATTCAGGTAGCAAAACACCAGGCTACTCAAAACACACTTCTTGCACTTTAAATATTGTTTATAAACATCTCTCACAGCTCCCAGGGCAAAGAAAACCCCAGTTCCAGAGGTCACTGAGCAACCAGAGGGAGGGAGCGAGGTGGGCACGACACAGGAGGGAGCCAGGCTGGTGAAATGAAGTCACACAGTTAATGGGTTGCAGACTCATCAGCACAGCTCTTTCCCATGGGTGTCTTCCCACCGAGAAACTCTTCTTGTGGCTGCATTTCCAGCCACAGCAGCCTCCAAACCTCCTCCCCCCGGCTGCCATCACCTAGGGAGGGTCTGCTGAGCCAGCTGTCCTTGGGCCCAGGGACACCAGTCAGTCTGGGCTTTGAGGGACAGTGGTGGGACCATTCCCAGCACTTTGAGGGTGTTTGTGTTGCCTCTGGAAACAGAATAATCTCTGTTTGAGATGCTGGGAGGGTCTTGCACCCCTGCAGCCCTCGTAACTCGTGAGGGTGTTTCTTGCTGCGGGCACTCTGGAGGATTGCACACCTGCTCATTCTCAACAGCAGCAGTGGGGGGGTTCATTTCAGGTCTTGGCTTTAAATTTCTTCTTAAATGACACCAACCATCCACCCTGGAGTAAGGAATAAGCCCGGTGCGTTGTCTGGGCTCTGTGCAGAGGATGGAGGGTGATGTCTCCAGTGACACACAACAGCCACGGCTCTGTCGTGCTGCTGCACCAGCCAGACGTGATTGGAGCTTCGTTTCTGGGCAAGGAAGAGGCAGAAGTTGTTAATTAAGGGAATCTGGAACAAATTCTCCCCGGAGGAGCTGATGATGTGAGGGAGACTCGCGCCAGCAGAGCAGCCGCTCTCCCCGCTGGAGCTCATCAAAGATTTGGAGCTGATTGAGTTAAAAACTACTAAAGGTGTATTTTCACCTCCAGCTGATAAGGAGATGGGTGCTCTGAGCAATTAGCAGGGCTGAAGGGCTGGTTTGGAACACAAGAGATAAGCTCTGGTGGATCTGGAGTTCAGTGTGATGGGAGAGCTGGGCTCCCTGATCTCAGAGGTCTTTTCCAGCCTAATGGATTCTGGGATTCTGGGAGTCTGGGCCTGACTTCTTGCACTTCTCTGGCTTTAATTGGGCTGTGCTGGGAGTTGCTTCAGCTGGGTAGGGAGGGCCAGAACATAGAGAACTGGTGACACAGAGGGAAAACTGGGTCTCCCTTCTTGTTTCCACTGGGGCTAATGGAGTTTTCCTCGTGCTTCAGCGTTAAATCACCGTGTGAAAATGCTCACTTTGCTTTTGCTCTGAGGTGGCAGGGAGAAATACTGGGTGTGGAAAGAAGCCCTGACCTCTAATAAATGACCTCTAAGTGGTAGGTCACAGCTCTCCCATTCCTTCATGGTTTCAATGCTCAGTTTCTTCTCTGGGATTAAAAAAAAAAAAAAAATGCCTAATTGATCATTTGAGAGGAAAAAATGGGGAAAAAATGAGATTTAAAAAAAATGCGTAGACACACAGGTAAATCTACTGCCTGGGCATGCAAATTCTCCCTGGAATCCCCCCAGTTCAGAGGGAGGAGTTAATTTTCTTTCTCCCTCCAGTGCCACTGGATGCATCACATGAGGAGCCACATCTGCTGGGTGACTCAGAGAGGGGGAGCGTCCCGTGCGTGTGAGCGGCACAGGCTGCCTCACACTCCACCTTCCTGCAGCTTTCTCCAGGGCTGGTTTTGCAACAAATGAAAGGGGGACAAATCCATCCCAGGGAAGAGCTTTGAAAGCAGTAAATTGGCCTGGAGATGTGTCCAGTGTCGAAGTATTAATAATGAGGGCATGGTCCTGCTGACAGTCCTGGAGACAAGGATTCTCCTGGTGTCCAGGGCCAGCTCCTCCAGGCCCCTCTCCTTCATCAGCCAGGGAAAGAGGGAGGCCAGTGGTGCCTCCAGAGAGTTATAAAGTTATTAAAGTTGCAAAAGACCCCCAAGTCCAAGGTGTGACCAAATCCCACCCGATTTTTGGACACTTCCAGGGATGGTGACTCCACCACTTCCCTGGGACAGTCTGCTCCAGTGGTTCACCACTCTTTTCCAAGAAAAAAAATGCCTCCTAATATCCAACCTGAACCTCCCATGGCACGACTTAAGGTCATCTCTCCTTGTCCCATCAAACCTGCTGGTCCAGGGGCCAAGAAAACACCCGGAATTGAATTTTTTGGGCATTCCATTGGATCTGTAGGATCTTCCCACAGGCCTGTGCCATCTGGGATGGGCAGCTTAATGCTGGCATCAATAAATCTGGGCAGTAGCCCTAGCAGTCCCTGGAACTCTGCAACCCTCTACTAAAGCAGTTGTGCAACCAAGAGGAAAATAAGAATGTATTGAGAAGGGGGGGTTTGGTCAGCCAAGGGCTGGGAGATAAATCAGAGGAAGCCATGTGCTGAAAGTAATGGATCTGCAGGGCTTGCCTGGCCTTTGGGATTTGTTTTCCTTCCTTTTTTAAATTTTTTTTTAATTATTTTTTTCTCTTCACAAGTTGTTCCTCTGCAGATTGTGGTCCTGGGCTTCAAATAGGGCATAACTATCTCCTGCTGAAGTTTATGAACCAGTGTCACCCAGTGGAGCTCTGTTACTTCCACCAGCTGAAATGCTGGCCTTTGGTGTGTTTTTGTGACCTTTCTCATTAATCTTGCTTGATGATGACAATATATTCCTTCCTTTATGTAAGTGACCCAACACGTCCTTTGTTCTCCTCCAGACAAATTAAAATGCAGGACAGAATTAATCACTGGCACAAGAGATCTCTCGGGATGAAGGGAGGGGAGGACCCCAGGGAAGGAGTTATGGAATCACAGGATAATTTAGGCTGGAAAAGACCTTTAGGATCATCAAGTCTGAGTATTAAGCCAGCACTTGAGGGGCCAAGTCCAGCTCTAAACCCTGTCCCCAAGGAGCAGGTTTAGCTCAGGGCTGGGTGACCTGGGCTTGAATTACCATCCATTCCACACGGAATTGGATCAGTGGGAGTCTGTCTCCACCAGCTGTGGCATTTTGGGATGTCAGAGAGCACTTGGCTGGGGGCAGTTGTTTGGTCCTGGGAGAGCTGAGTGGTTTGCTCATGACTTTGCTCAGGTCACTTTGGAAAGGTTTTACCTTCTCTTTCTGCAGGTGAGTTTTAACGTTCTGATCTGGGGGTTGTTTTAACACCCAACCCACCCTCTCCTCCACCAGTGGAGCTCTTGCATATGAAGACCCTTCAATGCAGTTTATTGCAAATAACAACCCATTTTTCCGGGCTCGTTCAGAAAAGGGATTTTTATCCCAACTGGCTGTTTCCCGCTCAGGCTTTTGCTTTATAAGGAACTATTTCAAACAGTCTGCAACCAGTTCTAATGAACTATAGCTTCAGCAGCCTCTGCCTGAAGCTGGAGCTGGGTTTTCACCCCCCATTTCACCCTGGATTTGCCTTTCCCAGACCCTCCTTTGAGGAGCCCGGGCCGTCCTCCCCACGTCAGCGGAAAGATGAGGGGAATATTGTGACTGGCAGAGCTCCAGCTCTCTGCAGCTGAAGCCGTGGGATGATTGTCTGCTGTTTAAATGTCAGAGGCTCAGGGATGTCCGAGGGGAGAAGCGGCCTTTGAGCTCAGCGAATCCGCGGCACGGAGCTCGCGGGAAACGCCGGGCGGGAGCGTCGGGATGATCCCACTGGAATTCCCGTGACTCAGCACTTCTGCCTGACATCCCACCCCATCCCAAGTTCTGGAAGGGCCCAGGGCATGGGGTATTCACTGCAGAGCTCTGCCCAGCACGCATGTGGCCACGTTTAACGTGTCACGGTCAGAGCCGGCTGAGCTATGCCAGGAATTCCGTGGAGAAACTTGGAGGCCGAGCTGATCCCAGCTCTTCAAAGCAGAGGCACTGAACCACGGTCTGGAGATGGAATATTTCCCAACAGCTCTTGCAGCACAGCCAGCTGTGCCCCTGATCCACTTGTTTAACACCAGCTTGGAGATCCACGCTGTGATCCTGCTCCTCTGGGTACAAACCAGCACATTTTCAGTGCCCACCACCCAACATCCACTTCTCCCAGCTGGAAGCCAGCCAGGATTCCTTTACCACCACTCCTGGAACCTGGAATAACTGTCAGGTTCCTTTAACATCACTCCTGGAACCTGGAATAACTGTCCCCCTTCTTCCCTCAACCCAATTACAAGCCAAGAACACTCCCTGTCCTTGCCTTCCCACCATGGTTCACTCTGCAGGTTGTGAGGCTCAGATTGGTCAAGCAAATTGTGTCCTGCTTGCAAAGTTCTCCTCTCCCTCTTTCAGAGGAGGAAAAAAAACCTACAGAGTTTAGTTGGCTTAGAAAAGCAGGAAAAAAGAATTCTTCTTCTTGACACCCCAGTTTACCCACCAGATTCTCCTCCCTCTTTTCTCTGTTCTCTTTCCCTTTTTTTTTTTTGTTTTTCGTGGGTTAAATCTGGTTTGATGATTTTTTTTTCCTCTTTTTTTTTTTTATTTTGGTCATTTTGTGTTTTGTAAAAATGTGCTTTGGCAGGAGCTGGGATTTTTTGGTTAGTAATCCACTTATTTTGTGGTTTAGAAAACGTCTCAAATCACAGCTTGGACACGTTGCTCACTGTCATCGTTGGCTGCTCGTGTGGCACGAGGAACATGCAAGGAAACACAGCCTTTCATGTTGAACCACCTTCCCAAACAAACAGAGGGGCCAGTTCCTGCCATGTTCAGGCCTTTGGGCTTGGAGGGGGGGCTGCAGATTTGGAATAAAACTCCTCAGAGGTGCAATCTTGACATATAACCTTGGTTTTGTCTCTCAGTTTCTGTATTTCTAGACAGGTAGGTGTAAATCATGGAATCCTGGAATGGTTTGGGTTGGAAGGGAATCATCTGGTTCCACTCCTTGCCACTAGCCCAGGTTGCTCCACAGCTCAACTTTTGGGCAGCTAAAAACTCACCTTTTCTCTTCTCTAAACCCCTGAACTGCTGGCAGCATTTTTTTATTCAGAACCCAGAGATTAAAAGTTAATCTGCCTTTTTTTCTTTTCTTTTCTTTATTCTTTTCTTTTCTTTTCTTTTCTTTTCTTTTCTTTTCTTTTCTTTTCTTTTCTTTTCTTTTCTTTTCTTTTCTTTTCTTTTCTTTTTTCTTTTTTTTCTCTTTTTTTTTCTCTTTTTTTTTTTCTCTTTTTTTTTTCTCTTTTTTTTTTCTCTTTTTTTTTTTCTCTTTTTTTTTTTTTTTTTCCTTTTTTTTTTTTATTTCTCAGGGAGCAGGAAAAGAAGCTGAACAAACAGCAGCTGCCTCGCAGTAAAATCCATATCATGGCCACAGGATGTTTGAGGATGTCAAATCTGGTTGGAAATCCCAAGTTTATTTTGTAACCAGAATAAAACTTGTGCTGAAGATGAAGGTTGAGCCCTGGAAGAGCAGATGGAGCTCGGAGCTGGTTGGGTATATTTATGGTGTATCCTATAGGTCCCAGCCCAGGTCTTGGCTCCCTCGTGCTGAGCACTGCATAAACAATTTGTGAGATCCTGACTCTTCTCCAAGGAGCCTAAATAGGCCAGGGAAAGAGTTTGACAGGGGGAGAATTATTAGTTCCTTCCCACAAATAGAAAAACAGGCAGAGGACGAGGAAGCGACTGTGGGGTGACAACCACAAACCCCCAAGGCTTTCAGAGAGAAGATGAGGGGGAAATAGGGGCATCTACCCCTGTGAAGCAGAAAGTTTGGAGCCTCAACCCATCATTCAGCTCCTTGTGAAGCAGCCTGGACCACCAGCCTTCTGCTGAGGTGCTACAGTGAGTGTTTTTATCCGGGATCCAGGATGGGATCCAGGATGGGATTCACGGGTGGCAGAGCCTTCTTCCTCTGCACCACGGCCACTCACACACTCTGGGGACATTTGGAGGCCCTGTGGTAAAAAGCTGATGGCTGGAGAGTCTCATCTTGGCCTGGGTTTGGGTGATGCTTTTCCCTTATTTCAGGCTTTCCTTGGATTTGGGTTGGTGGCAGCGATGCCCTGAGGGGAAGCACAGCAGGACAAAGCAGAATATCCCTGCCTGAATCTTGACTAAATACCATATTTAGTTAATTAATTAACCAGTCTAGTTGCCTAATTAACTCTCAAAAATAAACAGGGGGCTGGACAGCTTATTTTGGGGTTGATTGGGCTTCAGAGTGTGTGTGTGTGTCCTCTTACAGCTCCTCAGGGGAGGTGGCAAATTCCTCTTTGGTGAAGTTAAAAAACCTCTTCAGATTCAGAAAGAAAACTTTCATAAGGCCCTGAGGAAAACCCTCACACTGGGGGAGGTTTAGTTGGCTGAATTTAGTTTTCTCAAGTCCTCTCTGCATGAAAAAATGGTGGGTCTCTTTTTTCCAGATGATACAGGAAGTTTTGACACATTCAGGCCGTGCTGAGCTGTTAAATATTGGAAGTTTTGGGTATTAGTCCTTCTATCACCTTCAAAAAGACAATGAGAGGTGTTGAATGTTTCTATACATATATATTTTTAATATAAAATTAAGAAAGGGCCATATTTGGAAAGATAATCAGGATTCCAACTCCTTGGGGGTGCTGTGTCCATAATTTACTGTAGAGGGACATTGAGGGTCAGAGGGGAGAAGGAGCTGGGAGTGACTCAAGAGCCAGAGCTTAGAACTTTTTCCAAACCCTTGGAAAATCCCATTTTTCCATGGAAATGCCACCTGATGCTGAAGGCAGTGGAATTTTACAGTGGCCTACGAGCAAACTACATTTTCAGGTTCAGCAACGTTGCAGATCAGTAGTTGGTGTTTTCAGTTCCCAGGTTAATTTTAGGGAATATTTTGCATTGTGCTAGACTTTAATTATTTCCAAATGATTCCTTCTTTCCTCTATTTTTGCATGCAAATGTCTTCTAAAGGAACCCAACTCTCCCTTCTCTCTGAGACCGGTAATTTTGAGACAGAAAGGAGGAGAAATCTCAAGTGGTTGGTTTTGTTGTTGTTTTTTTTCTGCAAACCAATTACAGACATTTAGGATAAGGACTGTATACTTCCTTAAAAATAAGTTAAAATCCCATTTAAACAAAAGCAAATTAAATCACATTGCCTAGAGAAATTTACAGGTAGAGTTTTAGAAGAAAAAAAAAGAAACAAACAAAAGCCTTGTGTGTTTTGGGGTTTGTTGGGCTTTTTTGGACAACATTTTCAGGCTCTGATTTTTAATATAATCTCGAGGACTTGTGACTTTTTTATTTTTCCAAGCAAGAGGATGTTGCATGAGAGATGGGTGGATGAAATCCCCTCTGAGAGGGTCCTGAATCAAACCCCAGCTCGGTGCAACCCCAGCTGTGGAGGGGAAAAATGAAACGAGGGGCCCAGCCCGGTGTCCCAACCTGGAGCTGGTTCCCAATCCAGCTGTTCCCCAGCCCTGGGATGTGCTGGGATGTGCTGCACCAGAGGGTTCCAGCCTGTGGCACCGCTGGGAGTTCCTCTGGAAACTTTCTTCTCTCGTTTTCTTGTACAAACTCGGGTTTTTCAGAAGTAAATTGAAACCACTCACGGAAAGCATGTTTGCCTGAGTGGTGTTTTTTGGGTTGTTTTGGGTTTTTTTTTTTCATTTTTTTTTTTTTTTACCAGCAAGCAGCACATCCAGCTTTATCTGTAAACAAAGAGCTTCGACTTTCCATCAAAAATAATAATAATAATAATAATAATAATAACAATCTAAAAAAAAAGTGGAAAATAAGTGGCCTTTGATGCAAAGTCATAATTTTCCGTGGGAGAACCTCCAAAATTCCACGGTGGGGTATGTCAGCACTTTAGATGAGTAAAAGAGATACAGGCAAGGTTTAAACCAGCTCAAACTGGTACCAGTAAGAGTCCAGTACTGGCTGTATCAGCTCGGCATGGACTCCTCTGCCCATGTTTACAACACAAACCAGCCCCATGCACGAGCTCCTATTAAAGCCACATTGGACAATGGCTCTGCTCCATCTTTTCCTTTGCCTCTGGCCAATCTCTTCCCAAAAAAACCATGGATGAACTCAGTGATCCAAGCAGTCCATCACGTCCCATTCTGCCCTCAGGATCAGGTGTGTCCTGTGGAAAGTGTCCCTGCCTGTGGCAAGGGGTGGAATGGGATGGTTTTAGGGTCCCTTCCAACCCAAACCATCCAGTGATTTTGTGCTTTATGGAGCTGGTGAAGAAAATTTACATTTTTTTAGCCCTCTGGGGGAGTTTAATTCTGCCCCCAGTCTTTTCTCTGCGCCTTCTCCACTGCAGAGAACCAGCAGAAGAGCAGAGCCACAGGTTTTCCTTGGATTCCTACAAGGAGCAGCTCATGTTTCTGTCTTGGGGAGCCTAAACTTGCTTGATTTTCAAACCCTCCAGGAGATAAAGCTGAGAGTGGGTCCCAGACCTCCACCAGCACCCCTCACTTAACAACAAGGTGGGATTTTTGCATCTCAGCCTTTAGGAGGAGAGAGTCCAGAGAGCAACTGCCCCTCTCCTGGCCAGCCCTGTGCCAGGAAGTGTTGGCACGAGGCACAAAAAGCAGGGGAGATTTTCCTCTTGACCTCTGCCAGCTCCCACAGAGGCCCCCACTGGTGATGCTACAGGCAAAGCTGCATTATTGTTCAAAAGAGCAGTCCCTGGGGCCGGTTCCCGATGGATGATGGTGGTGTTTACTGAAGGAAACGGGGCAATCACCGAGGTTATTTTTGTTGGGTGCCATCGTTTTTAGCATCCTCGTCCCCAGCCCACGTCAGTGCGTGGCGTTAACAATGACTTGTAAGAGGATACAGCAGTTGCTAAGGAAACCTCTGTAGCCCAGGAGCCAAACAAATAACAGCAAACCAAGCAGAGGCCACCAGGGACCTGATTCTGCAAATCTTTTTTTTCCCCCTCCAACCCCTGCAAAACTTCGCCGGGAGATGCTCGAACCTGGCAGGGGGGGGAAAATGTTTATCCTCAGACTTCTGTGCCTCCCCCAGAGCAGATCAAAGGCAGCAGCACTAGGAACAGCACGGAGCTATTTCTGGCCCCTGATTAGAATGAGTTGTCTGCTCAAAGCACCCGTGGAATCTTTGTTGGGATATTGGTTTCACTGGGAGGCACCGACAGGAAACTTCAATCCCCCCTCAATCTGCAGGGAGAGCAGAGCAGAGCAGACACCTCTGGGCATTAATGTCCAGGTATCCCAGCCCCTTTAGGCCCTGGAAGGTGCTCCAAGGTCTCCCTGGAGCTTTCCCTTCTCCAGGTGAACCCCTCCCCAGCTCTCCCAGCCTGGCTCCAGAGGGGCTCCAGCCCTCGGAGCATCTCCGTGGCCTCCTCTGCACTTGTTCCAACAGGTCCTTTTGAACATTAAACCCCAGAATATCAGTCCAGCAGAGACTTTTCCTCCACACAAAATCCTGGTTTGTTTGGTTTTTTTGTTTGTTTGTTTTTCAGGGGACAAGCAGCCTGATCCCAGCGACTGGAAAAGGTCAACCAGGAGAGTTTGATCTCCCAGAAAGGCACAACGACACTTTAACCCCTGCAGCATCTCCAGGCCAAAACCATCCCACCCCACAAAACAAAACCCAGCAGCAAGTGCAGGGTTTGCAACAGAAAACCAGAAATTTGAACATGATGAAAATCAGCAGATGAGACAGCAGGGTTTGTTACCTGTACCCACCCAAAAGCCACAGGGCCTTCTGACTGTTGGAATTCAGCACCAAAAGAGGCATTTCAAGCCCAAAACCCCCAGAAGTTTCTGACAATGAGCAGAGAGAGTTAAAGTTTGTGGAAGTGGTGGCTTTAAACCCAGGCAGTTGAAGGGCTGCAGATTGCTGAGCAAACATCGACCCTTCAGCTCCCAGTCCTGTTTGGTTGGGTCCAGTTCAAGCCAGGAAGGAGAATATTTAATCCTCTGCTGGGATAAACCACCAAAATAACAGCGACCAGGAGAACTTGGTGTGGGTTTTAAGTGAAAAATCTGTAAGATCTGTGGACTAAGGGACTCTCTCCTGCTCATTTCCACGGAACCCAGGACAATGGGACCAGGATTACAGGGTGTTACCACGCTACAAATGAAACACAGCATTAAGGAAAACAAGTGTTGCCATAGAAACAGCTGATAAATGGGCACATGCAAAAAAAAAAAAAAAAATTGGCTTAATTTGCTTGTTTAAATGGGAGGGGAACTGTTTTGATCCTGCTTAATTGCAGCTGATCCTGTTTAATTGCATTTTCTTCCATCAAGTCCAGTGTCACTGTTGGAGCAGCAGGATGAAACTCTGGTGATTTTAGTGGGAAGCTGAGGCAAGGAGAGATGTCTGGGTTCATTCCCAGCTTACTGAGTTCTCCTTGCCTGGATTTAACCCTTCCTGGATTTTCCTATTGGCAGCAAAAATGAAAATGCAAAGGGGAAAAAAGGGGTTGCTCACCTGCTTTGCTTGAGTGGGAATAAAACCAGGCCCTCTGGCTCTCAAAAGGGGGCTTTGTCTTCTCCTATTTGTCCTTTCCAAGGTGCTAATGCTGATTTTTAAGGTCGCAGGGGGAACGAGCTGCACGTTTAGCAGAGCGGAAAAGCAAGTGTGGAGAATCAGAAACCTGATTTGAATGAGAGCAACCAGATTGTGGGGGGGACTTTAAATAGACTGGCAACTTAATGCAATTAAAATGGGGAAAATTAAAAAAAAAAAAAAAAAAAAGAGGTTCAGAGCAATGTTATGAGGGCATTAATATGCACTGAGGGGATTGTGAGCTGGTTCCATCTGCAGCCTCGCAGCGCTGAAGGTGAAAGGAGCAGCACCCATAAAAGCCCAGAAAGTCACAGCCCCCAAAGCCTTCCATGGAAATGGGGGTTATTTTGGGATGCCTGGCACCACGGGGGGTGGGTAACAAAAGCACCAGGCACGCTCAGGTCGTGGGGCAGATCCCCAAACCAACCTTCACCTTCCAGCCTGGAACACAAGGAGAGAATTCCATCAGCCTCCCAAGGTCTGCCAAGGCAGGGAAATGGATAAAGAGAGCAGGGAAAGGGCCAGGCTGGGGCAGGAGCTGCTCCCCTGAGCTCTCCCCTGCAGAGCCCTGCAAGAAAGTGTGCCCTGCAGCAAACAGCTCCCAGATCCTCCACCTTCAGGGAATTTCCTTCCCAGACGTTTGCCTGAGTCCTTCTAACAGCTTATCCCCCTAAATATAGCTCCCTTTCAGCAGCACATTGTTTCATTTCAGCAGTGGGGATGGAGATGACATTTTGTTGGACTGGGGAACAGCATTAACCAGCATGGTTGTTCTAACTTCGTTTTTTGTTTTGTTTGGTTTTGGTTTTTTTTCCCCAAAGCTTTAGAGAAACCAAACGAAAGAATTCCCATTACATATCCTCCTTTCTGCACTGGGAGGATTAAAACCAGCTCGTCAACACACGCCCTGGATGTCCTAATTAACTCCTTTCCTCGTGGCTTTAAGAGAACTCATCCCAGCTCCCTGCTTGGAGATGAATTTCACCTAACGGGGCTGGAATCCTGCCATGGACATCACTCCAAGCAGGATTCCACCTCGGGAGCTGGGCAGGCAGAAACCCTGGGATTTCAGAGGTGGAAGCAGGGGCTGGGAGATGGTGAATCCCCCGTGCTGGGACAGGAATGTTTCCACCTGGAGGTGTCCCTGTCACCTCTGGACGGAGGGGCAAGGAGCAAACACCCCCTTTCCACCCACACAAAACTCCAGATGTTCCCCCAGGAGCTGTTCCCAGGCATGTGGTGGAGGGATTGGGATTTGCACAGCGTGTCCCACTGCCAGGAACAGCCAGATCTCCCAAGTGGGAGCCTTTCATTTCTCCTGCATGATGACAATGCAGCTTGTTCTACAACCACCCTCCTGTCCCTCCTCCTGTTCCCTCGTCCAAGGGAGCTGTTTGTCAGTGGGTTTGGACCCTTTGCACTCCTCAGGAGCTGCTGGGACATGCTGTTTTCCCAGGGTTGGTGTTTTAACTCCCAAATGTGCTGTGGTTTAAGTCTGGGGACATAATTCTCCTTGAGCAGTTTTAGAGGGGGTGCAGTTTAGCTGTGTAGCAAATATTTGGTTCTTCCAAGCTCCTTCTTTGCTTTTTGAAAGGAAATCTTAAAAAAAAAACAACAACAAACCCCAAACACTCAGTTTCCAGTGGCAGTGGAAGTAGTTTCCTATGAAGATAAATAAATAGATGTGAGAATAGAAAACATTTACCTATTCTAGTTCCATCCCAGGGGTTTATTTTGTCTCAGCACGGAGCAGCCCCAGCTTTGATCCTGCACTATGGAAGAGGATCCTCCTAAGGAAAAGGGTCAGGCAGCAAGCAGAAAATCCATCCACAGCTCCTCAAAAAAACGATATTGTGGAATCACAGATTCTACAAGATCCACCCCCAGCTCCTTCTCCCAAATTTCCTGCTGAATCACACGGGTTTCTCCTATTTTATTGAGTGATTTCGTTGTCTTGAAGCAAGAGATGAAGGATCCCAAGGGTTTTCCTCCTCCTCCCAGCTCTTATTTGCTCTTTTCTTACGGAACAGCCAAAAACCAAACACAAACCCCGGGTGCCAACGGGAATTCTGGAGTGTCTGGTTGGATTTGGCATCAGAGTTTTCAGCTGGAAAAGCAGAGCATGCTGAATTGAATGATGGCAGTGGAAGCAAAACCATTTCCAAAGGGAGGCCCAACCACGTTAAACGAGGGGGATAACGAGGAAGGTTTTATAATTGCATCAATTGTGGATAAAACCACAGCCCATTTTCCATTTGAAATGGGTGCTCTGGGTTCAAATATCATCTCACACTGGTGTTATTACGTGGCAGGAAAGAAATCTCTTTGGTCCTGAAGGCTTTGCAAAAAAACCTTCTGTGTTTTTTGGGTTTTTTTTTTTTGGGGGGGAGTGGGCATGAAATGATGTTCCTGCTGCTCCCCAGCCCAAGTGTGAGGGGACAAACATGGGCTGAAAACGAAGGTGACACTTCCCAGTGTCATGCAAGGAGTGACCTTTCTGCATTTCACAGGAACTCCGAGGTTTCAAAGGGAACAAATTCGCTCCTAATTAGAAGCCCAGACCAGACGTAGGAAACTTGTGCAAGAGAGTAATTAAAGCAAATTCCTCTCGGTCCCTGTGTGTGCAGGAGCTCCCATTTTAACGAGCTGTGTGTGTGTGTCAGGCAGGGTCTTGAGGTGGGAGTTGGTGGCTCTGTGAGAGCTGAGAAGGTGTCAGGGTGAGCCCAGAGGGTGAAACAGCCAGGCTGGAGGAGAAACAAGGCAGAAAACATCAGTGGCATAGCAAAAAAAAACACCTTAAAAATGGCACTTTTCAGTCTTAATTGTGGCATCTCAAATCTCTGTCGTTGAGCTGAGGAAGTCTCTGCTTGAACCTCCCCCCTGGGAGGGACTGGAGCCCTTACAGGAGCTCAGGGTGGTGGCCCCTCAGGTGGGAAGTTGGTTCATGAGGCTCAGGTTTTTCTAAGGGTGCCTGGAACTGGCCCCCTCCCTTCCAGCGACCTTTCCTGGGGCGTATTTTGGATACTGGGAAGAGCTGGGTCTGGGGCAGAGCAGTTCATCCCTGCAGCTGCAGGTTCAGCCAACTCAGAGGAAACTTTTTCTTTTTCTACTGTTTTTTTTTTTTTTTTTTTTTTTTTTTGTGTGTGTGTGTGTGTGTATGTGTGTGTTGTTATTGGTTTTCTTTTCTTTTTCTTTTTTTATTTTTTTTTTTTCTGGACTGGGTGTGTTGCCAAAAGATACACAACCATCAACCGCCTGCAATAACACAGGGAGCTCTTCCCCCTTGGAAACCCTCGCTCAGGGGTCAGGCTGGGGAAATGCTCAGCCCCCCCCTTTCCAGAGGGTGGATGAGGTTTTTTTACCGCTGGGATTCCGTGCTGGGAACACAATCCCACGGACCTCACCTCTCCTTGCAGTGGAGAGAGGGCTGAGCGTGGCTTCGGCCGCCCCTGGATGATTTTTACAGCTGGAAGGGGGGAGATGGGAGGTTTTTTTAGGAGCTGGACAGGCTGCCAGGCCAGCTGAGGTGATTTAAGGGATGCTCTGGGGGGTTCTGTGGGAATCCTGGGTTCCAGCAACCACTTGGGATGGTTGGGGGGGTGGTTTTTTTAAGGCCCCTTTGAGGCAGGAGATGCAGCCCCAGGGAAGTGAGGGGGCATTTGAAGATGCCTTTGGTGAATTGGCTTTGTCCTGTTTGTAGAAACACCAGTTTGAAGTCCCTGCAGCTCCCCAGGCCATGGGGACACAGGGTGGGGGTCTAAGTAATTTTTGTATTGTGAGGGTGAGGAGGGGCTGGGATGGAACTCCCAAAGAAGCTGTGGCTGCCCCTGGATCCCTGGAAGTGTCCCAGGGCCAGGTTGGAGCAACCTGAGCTGGTGGAAGGTGTCCCTGCCCATGGCAGGGGGTGGCACGAGGTGATTTTAAGCTCCCTTCCAGCCCAAATCATTCCATGATTCCAACTGTGACCTTTTCAGATAAACCAGTAAATCCCAAACTACGTGAAACCCTCCCTCTTAAGGTGTATTTTAACCAGGCAGAGCTTTCAACCAAAGCCCTTCCCCAAATAAACGTTCTGGGTGTTCTCTGGGGCAAGAAGTTCTGGAGGAACCAACAGTTAATGAGTTCAGGAGAAACATTTCGGGAACAAGTGTTCCCAAAATCCCACTGTGGAGGGAAAAGCCCAAGAAGCTGCAGTTTGCACAGGAATCTTTGCATTTCTTGCATTTCTGCCTTGTAAATCCCAGCTCTGGCCACTCCTTCCGGCGTGGGGTAATCCCAGAGCTTTGGGTTGTGCTTCAGAGTTCAGAAATCTTTGTCCTTGCCTAAACTTTGCACTGCAGGCCTTGTTTATGAGCTGTCTGAGGGGATCTGGGACTCAATGGAGCATTGTTCAATAAATAATCAAAGCCAGACACCACAGTGTTATTTTTTTTTTCCCCCATAGGACACGATATATAAAAATTTCTGATGGGTTGGAACACGGATTCTTGCTCCAGAGAGTGTAATTTAACCTCATCAAATTAACTGCCACCAGCATCCCAGCCCTTGAAGTAATTTGTAGCATCACACATGAAAACATGAAGTTGCTTTGTGAGCTGGGGCCTTGTTGTGATTTAGGTGCTGCTTTTGCTGCAGGAAGCTGTGAATTAATTGCTGTCAGGGTGATCTACAAGTGGCACTTTGCTTCATGTTTAACAGGAAAGAATTAAACAAGCCTTTCTAGGCCTCCAGCTCCTGTTGAAGAGTCAGTTTTGGGTGATGTTTTGCATCTCCCTCTCGCTTTATCCCAGTTCTAGAGCAAGGTTCAGAGGTTCAGATTTGACTCCCACCTGTGCAAAATCCAGAGGGGATTGTCCTGCTCCACAATCCCTGGGTTTCCTCTGCTCACTAACACTGGGATTTACCATCACTGAAAACTTTGTGGATCAAGCCAGCATCACCTGGCAGGGATTTCATGATAAATTCCCTGGAAATGTTAAAAAACTGAGTAGTTGAGGCACTTTCTGACATGTTTTAATAGGGCATTTTTTTTTGGACAAAGGCTGGACTTGATGATCTCAAGAGATCTCTTCCAGCCCTGCTGATTTTCTGGTTCTCTGAAGGCAATCAAGCCTCTAATCTTTCTGAGCTCCTCTTACTGAGAAGTGCAAGTGGTGACAACCTCATTTCCTCCTCTCATTCCAGGCAATTCCCAATCTTTTACTACAGTATGTCTCTTTTTGAATCAAGGTACAAACCTGCAGCCTCAGACCCTCGTGGTTTTGCTTCTCCTGCACTTCCCACCTGCAGCTTTGGGCTCTGATTTTCGTTGAATAAACCTCTTCCAAGGATGTGTGGGACTCTTAAAGTGTTAGAATAAAACAGATGGTTAAAAAAAAATAAAACAGCTAAAAAATGGGATGTTCAGTGGTCAAACCCACATGTCAAGTCTTGTTGGGATCACTCTCACTGACCACAGCAGGCTCGGAGCTGCATTTCCAGGAGGATTTGCAGCTCCAAGGATTCCAGCACTGTGTGTCCTCCTAAATGAGTAGAAAACCAGGCCTGATGATGGAAACTTTACTGAGCAACCTGATACTCCAGAGCCTCCTAAACACAGAAGTAGAGGGATAATAATGGTAATAAAAAATCAGAGCCGTTCTAAAGGCACAATCCAAACTGCTCCCAGTCCCATCCAGTCTGTGCTGCTCTCTGTAAACCCCACAATTCCTAAATCTCTGGAGAAAATGGCTCTTTCAGAGCAAAAGGAGTCTCCAAGAAGCCTTTTTGTGCCTCTCTGCCTCATCCAGGACTGCCTGTTTAATTGATCCATCCTCCTTCAGCGTTTTGAGGTCCCCAGGGTTCCACAGCAGAACCTCATTTACCTTCTCACCCAGGAAAGCAGATGAAGTGAAGGAGGGAAAAAAGGGACTGTGGAAGGCAATCCCAGTGGGAAAGGAAAGGAGGTTCCTAGCACAATGTTTTCTCAGGTGGAAGGAAGGTTAAGGCTCTTTTAGCCAAGGACATCAAAGGCAGGGAGACCCTCCCCAGGCTGGCTGGGTTTGGCTGGGCTTGGCTCAGAGCTCGGGGGTGACTCAGAGTGACAGGGGAGCAGTGTTTGTGTGTGTGATCCACAGGATGGGAAGGAGCCTTTGTTTGAGAACCTCTGCAACTCCCCGAGTGAGTTCATCCCAGTGAGGTCAGTGGGCAAAACATCTCAGAGGCAGGTGAAGAAATTCTCCCCCCCCCCCACCACCACCCTTGACTTTCAAACTCTGGTGTTTTGGGAACACTTGTGTGGGAGCTGCTGTGTCTGTGCTCAGCTCTTCTCCAGCAGGGGAAAAGAAACAGTGACCCAAGAGACATTGGGATTTGGAGCCCTTTGGAGCCTCCTGAGGGCTGATGAGGAGAACAGATTGTCCTGGAAAATGGGAAGCTGGGGTGGGACTGCCGGCTCTGGGTGACCTGTGGTGTGGCCCATTGTCCCACCCGGAGCTCCTGGGGGCACCCTCGGTATTTACACAGCAGGGCCACCACTTCCAGAGAGCTCCTGCTGATGATCCAACACAAATAACCCGGGGATGGAACAAGTCCTGGCTCCAGGGCTGAGCTCCTAAGCACCTGCCCTGCTGGTGACTTCAGGCCAGCACAAAAAACCCAAAGGAATCGAATTTTTCTTTTTTTTTTTTTTCCCCTAAATATAAAGACGAAATAATATCCAGTAATTCTAAACCACATCAGCCCTTCCCTTCACCCCAGCTGGCTGCATCCTGCTGAAAATGCAAACAGTTGAGTCAAGCACCCAAACCTTAGTGCTGTGTTGCAAGAATCCAAGCAGCAGCAGCAGCAGCAGCAGCAGCAGCAGCAGCAGCAGCAGCAGAGCCCTTGGCTCTCTGCCACCACTTTATTACTTATTCCTTATTTTTCTATAGCCCTTGGCACGGCGAGGAGCCCTCCTTTAATTATAAACAGGAACGAAGAAGCCACAGGAGGAAACCATCCAGCTCTGGAGCCGGATAGCTGGTGCTGCGCTGATTACAAAGAGGGGGCTCTTATCAAAGCTGACACAGAGCTGGGGTTGAGCAGGGCTGGAGTGGGAGCCACAGGCTGTGCGTGGGAGAGAGCCCGGAGCGGACGGAATTCTGCTCGGCTCAATCCTCCACGGGCAGCTCTCTCTGCGCTTCCTTTCCCTCTCCCCGTCTCTCTCCCCACCCTGGGCTGAGGAAAAGCACAAGACAAGTCCTGGCAGAGGGAGAAATAAGATAAATGGGTGACCTTTTCACTTGTCCTTTCAGCACGTTGGAGGGGGAGGAGAAACCTGGGTTGGACACCGAGATGGGCTCTGGGTAACGAGGCTGTTTGTGGAGCCACGAGAAAACTCCTGAATCCACTGAAGGCTCTCCCAGGAAGGGAATAACTGCTGTTTGTTTGTCTGGCCAAAGCCTTGGGAGTTCTCTGGAAGGACTCTCAGCCCCACCTTCTCTGTAGGATCTGAGGATCTCATCCAGAGCCACCTCAGCTTCTGTCCCTGCCCTCCACACCCCACCCCTGGAGGTGTCCCAGGCCAGGCTGGAGATTTAAACCCTTGCCATGAAATCCTGTGGGTTCTCAGAACCTCCTTTTTATTTTATGGGCTCCTTTATCATCCAGAAAGAATCCTGCTGAGCTTCACTGCCTTGTTTTCCCCCTCGTTTCCCACTCTGGATCATTTTTCCAGCCAACACTCACGGAAGGCCCGTAAATAAATCGTGTCAGAGCTGCAGACACCTCCCAACCCTGGACATTTTTCCAGGGCCTGTGGAGGGCTGGGCAAAGCGAAGCTTTCATTGCCTCCAACCCAGAAAGGGACAGAAAGACAGAGCTGTGTTTTTATTGTGCCCAAAGGGGATTCAGATCAAGGGGTTTGGATGAGTTTCCTGATCTTTCTTTGCTCCAACTGCTCCTTTTCTGAATGCAGAGTGGATCATTTCCCCCGTGATTTGGGGGATGATGTGGAGCCAAATTCTTGGTGGTTTCCCTCAGTCAGCTCCCTCTGCCCAGAGCTGTGGTTGGGGACATTCCAGCCCCAGGAAAGGGAATCTCAGAGGATCCTGCTGGGAGCAGCTGCTCCCAAGCAATACCTGGGGGTTCCACCTGCTCAGGGGGAGCATCAGCTCATGGGGTGGAACAGGGAGGGTGAAATCATCCCAAAATTTAAAGGGCTGGCGGATTTGGGATGAATCGCCTGCTTAGCAAAGGATTTCAGCAGCTCAGCTCTCCCTCTAAATCACTAAAAATACATTAATTCCCTTATTTTCCTCCCTCCTTCCTCTTATCTTCAGTGGGAGATAAAACAAGGACAGGCAGAGCTTCCCCTGTGGAGAGCAGGGCCAAACCAGAGACAGAGCAAGGATGAATTTCCACCACACATCCCAACACTTCCAGCTCTGGCACAACACTGGGATGGAGGAAATCAGCTTCCACTTCTAAAAATACCCAGAAACATTTTGTCCAGAGATTGGAAAGCACACTGCTCACCTCTGAGCTGCCTGGCACTGGATGTGAAGGGCAGAGGTTAAATTTGAGTCATTCCTGCATGGACAAGGTTGGTTTGTGGGGTTTTTTTTGCTTCTTCAGGAGATTCCTGATAATGGATTAATTTTATTTACTTGCAGCAAGGAAAACTCTCAAGGCCTCACTGGAAGGACCAGAATGTCCTAAAATTACTGTGCCAAACACAGGCCTGGGTGGGGAATAAAAAAAAAAGGGAATAATGGCAATGTGAAAAGAGACTCTCCCCTAACAGGTGGAAACCCAGGCAAATGATCTTCCAGACCTGACCCTGCAAACACCCACATGTGGGCTTAATTTTAAGCATGACTGGTTCCTAAAAGTCTGGGATTTAAAGGATTACTCGTGCTTAAAATTAAAGACACATGTATGGATCTGTGGAGCTGGAGCTTCGAACTGTCTGGGTGTGAATTGGCCACTTCGAGCTTTATCTCGTAATAAACACCCAAATCATCTCATTAACAGCGTCTTGGGGGTTGTGCAGCACCTCCTGCACAGATCCCTGCAATTATCTGGGGCTCTGCTGCACCAGGACAGGAGACAAGGAGCGTTCCAGCTCTGCTGTTCCATCCTCATCCTCTCCCTGCACCTCTGCAGCCTCTGGAGTTTGGGGTTTTTTTCAGGATCTGCCTCAGCCAAAGGGCAGAAATGAAGTCTCCCCACGTTTTATTCACCTCCCCTGAAAGTATTTTCCTTCAAACCCTCCCATTGTGTCCCTTCCATTGTTTTTGTGTAAGGTTAAGCGATGCCATTGGGTCGCCTTTGGGGCTGGCAAGAAGAATTCCAGGCAGGATGGAGAGCAACTTTCTTCTCCCAGTCCAGGGAGGATGGAAAATAACACCCCTCTCAACCCCCAGTTATTAAAAATGAGTCTCAGTTTGAAGCATGTTCTCTTTTAAACCCTTTCCTGGCTTAAAAACTGCATCTTCTTTATCTTTATTTGTGTCTGAGCCCTCCTTAAAAATCCTCCTACGTGTCTTCAACAAAATCTTGCAATAATGAGTCTAATTATCAAATGTTTTTTTATCTCTCAGAGCTGTTTTCTTTTTTTCCCCCTAAACCATGAAAAAAGTGGAATAGTTACAATCCAAGGCCACTGAGCAAGAGCTCTGGGTGAGGGGGGTGTGGGAGCAGCATCGTCCTCTTCCAGCAGAATCCAGGGAGAGAAACTGGGCACTGGAATAAAACCAGGGAGTGGCATCACCTGCCCTGAACTCTCATTTTTAAGTTTCTGGAGAAAAGTGTTTCCCCCTGGAGTGCCAGGTGTGTGTGCTGGAGCAGATCAGTGTCCTCCTTTAGTTTTTTTTCCCCATTCCTGAGTGGGATTTATCAGCAGGATCCCTGTCACCAGCACAACCTCCAAAAGAAAGGGAAAATGTTCCATCCTGCCTCATTTTAAGCCAGGGAGAGGGGAGCCTGTTTTCCTTGCAGCTTCCTTAGCCAGCCACTAAATAAATTTACTGAGCCCTGGATTTGTCTTGCTCGACTTTATTATAAAAATCAACCTCCCAGTGACAGAGACTCTGTCTGGAAGGTTCTCTGAGAGCTGGAGCCCCTCTGGAGCCAGGCTGGGAGAGCTGGGGGGATCACCTGGAGAAGGGAAAGCTCCAGGGAGACCTTGGAGCATCTTCCAGGGCCTGAAGGGGCTCCAGGAGAGCTGGAGAGCTGCTCGTGCCTAACGAGCTGCCCCGGGCCCTGCAGCCCCAGCCCTGTGTGCTGAGGGTTTTTATGTAAGAAATGAATAGGGGAACCCAGTGTGTGTGAGGAGGGGAAAATTGCTGATCCCATAATGACTGTTCCGCTGCCTGGTACAGAGCGGGATAATTAGGGTTTCTTTTCTCTTTAATTAGAAAATGGCAAACATAGATTAATCAATCACAAATGCCTCTTTATACCGCAGTGCACTGCAATTAACGTTACTTAAATGTGTAAACAAAGTAGGGGGCCCGTGTTTGTAAAGCAGCTTCTTGCTGCTTTTTTCCTTTCCCGACGTGCCTGAGCCCTTTCCCTCTCCCCTTTCTTCCCCCCTGCTCCTTGTGCAGAGGTTGAACCCTCCTCGATGAGACTTTTAAACCCTTATAAATCATTGTACAGTGTTAGAAAAGCTGCTTTTCAAAAAAAAATAAAATTAAAAAAAAAAAAAAAATTAAAAAAAGTTCTTTTGGCCGGGCTGGGGGGAGGAATTAAGCAGGGGAATTCGTGGATGTTCGCTGGGGTCGCACACGACAATGGCAGAGGAAAACCCGGGAAATACAATAACTCGATTCATGGCTCGCCTCTCACGCCGCTGCCAAAAGCGTGATTAAGTCACAAAGGGTTCGATCAGGGACACGCAGGGCAACAAAAAAAATCTCCTCTCCATTGACAGGGCGCTATTTTCAGGGAACATCCAGTGCTGGGGCGCTCCGTCCTCCCTTCTCAGCCGCCAGAGCCGAACAAAAGTAGGGGAGGACGGAACGGGGGAAGCCTGGAGAGGGTTGGAGGAGGAGGAGGAGGAAAAGGAGGAGGAGGAGGAGGAGAAGGAGGGAGCTGCTGCGTTCCAGGGCGCACAGAGAAGGAGGGAAGGCAGGGTGGTCCAGAGGCAGGAGCATCCCGGCTCCAGAGGCAGGAGCATCCCGGCTCCAGGGGCAGGAGCATCCCGGCTCCAGGGGCAGGAGCATCCCGGCTCCAGGGGCAGGAGCATCCCGGCTCCAGGGGCAGAAGCATCCCGGCTCCAGGGGCAGGAGCATCCCGGAGCTCACCTGGAGCCGTGCCGGTGTCCCCGGCCACTGCTGCCATCTATTGGGAGCCATCGGCTCCAGCCCTGTCCACGGCTGCCTTCGGGAAGCGGGTGGGAGTTTGGAGGTGTCACCCTGCCCCGGGGTATCAGAGCCCTCGGACCTGGAGGGTTTTTAGGGCTGCTACACGCGCTGCTTCCAGAGAGCATCGTGGGATGGGCTGGGAGAATCTTAAATCACCCCAGTGCCACCTTCCACTAGGGACACCTTCCACTAGGGACACCTTCCACTAGGGACACCTTCCACTAGGGACACCTTCCACTAGCACAGGTTGCTCCAACGTGGCCTTGGGCACTCCCAGGGATCCGTTCTATCTTCCTACATCTTTCCTTGCATCATTAGGAGCCCCAAATCGCCCTCCTGGCCCCCCAAGTGCTGGTGGCACAGTCCAGGCTGAGACACTGCTGGGTAGTGCTCAGTTTTGGGGTGTAAGAGTTGGGGTTTAGGGGAGATATTGGGGGAAAATTCTTCCCTGTGAGGGCAGTGACTTTGGGATTGCTGAGGCTGAGGCAGCTGGAGCTTCACAGAGCAACACATGAGTGTAAGTAGGGGAAAAAAAATCCCATTTTAGTGCATGTTCAGCAGGAACATGTGCTTACCACATCCTATAGCTTAGGTGTGTTCAAGCAGCTGCTTAGTGTGCATTTATATAATAACTTAATTGGAAGTGGGCTCTGCTTGGGGAGATTAACTTTGCAGTCTTGAATGCCTCAATTTCCTGGAAACCTCCTGGATGCAGGGACTCCTGGTCAGGCCTTTTTTGGTTAAAATAAGCTGGTAGGATCTCTTGGAGATGCATTTTAAAAGCTCACATATGAGAAGGGCTGGATCTGCTCAGCACAGCCTGGGCTTTTTTTTTTTTTTTCTGAGTGGGGGGCACTGGGAATTTCCTTGCAGGCACATTGGCCTTAAAAAATCTGTGTTTCTTAAACAGGAAACATTTACTAAAGAAGTAACTTGCAACTAACAAACATAAATAGACTCACACATAGCTTGAGTTCCAGCTTTGTCTCCTTTGTTTACCAGGAATTTGTCAGACAACTGTCCTGGGCTCTAATATATCCCATGGAGGCCTCAGGCAGCTCCATCATTTATTGCAAGGGGAAAAAAAACCTCGATGTGAGGCAGAAAAATCCCAGATCTGGGCTGGGGCTTCTCGTTCCTGACCGTGGCTGTGCCGGGAAAACTCATTTTGTGGAATGACTTGTGGAAGTGAGCGTGGAACCCGGCGAGCTGCCCTGTGGGTGATCACGGGGATCACGGGTGCAATTCCCATAAAAACCAGGCAGGGAACGAGACTGTGGAGGATTTGGCATCGTTTAACTGGGGTGGGGATGGTCAGAGGTGCCCAGGGGTGCGTTACAGCCGGTGCCAGCCCCCCATTCCACCCTCCCAACCCTTTTTCCAGGCCCTGACCGGCAGCCTTTTCCCTCTGCAGGTGAACATCCCTGGGAAGGGGTGGATTTGGGAAGGGAGCAGGGGCTGCCTGGACCCTGGGGCTGGTGCAGCCTTTGCAGGCAGAGCTGTGTAACAAGTGCAGCTTCTATTCAGCCACTTTAATGAGGGAGCTGAGGCTCCAAGGATCCTGGGGGGGGGGGGGGGGGGTTGGGATGGGAAGGCAGGGGCAGGGCTGGTGAATCCTCCTGATCAGAAAGGGAAATTTATTTACCCATTTGATATGATATGATTGATACATGTGCTCCCCCCTGCCCCTCCCCAATTCCCAGCTGGTCCCCCAAGCTGCTGATTCACTCCCAGGGTCCAGCTGATGCTCCAGAAAGCCCCCCCGTGTGAATCCAAACCCGCGGCGATTTTGGGGCCAAACTGCGATTTTAGCCTTTGATTCTGAGTCGTGGTTTCAGCCTCTCAAAGGCCAGAGGGTTCCTGGGGGCTCTGGGTGGAAAAGGGCTTGTTGGGAAGCCAATTTAAGCTGCCCCAGCGTGGCCAGGGCACGACCCAGCCCTGCTGGAGGGGGGGAGGATTCCCAGAGCCCGGAGCTGTCCCGGGCTATTCTCAGTGGCCCTCTGTATATTTAGCTGGGATTCTGTGCCTCTATTAGGGCCTTTCCCTGCTCCTCATCACCAGAGGAGCTGAACAACTAGGCATTCTTTGCATCCTTGCCCAAATTTGCACTTTTATTCCCGGGAAGGAGCCGTGCTGGAGAGCGGAGCTGGCGCGGAGGGAATGATGTTGCAGATTTTGCAGCGTGAGCTGCTGCCTGCTGGCACTGTACACGAAAATAACCAAAACTCCTGGCTATTTTTAGTGCCAGAGCATTCTCAGAAGCTTCCTGCCTTGATTTCCCTGCCCCCCCACACACACCCTGCTTATTGTTCACTGCTTTGGGCTGTGCTGTTATTCCAGGAGTGACCCCCAAGCCTTACCTGCCCCAGAGATAAAAAAAACTCCATTTCTCTGATAAGGACTCCTTGATTCTGGTTTTTGTGGCCATGCTTCTTCTAGCCAGCTATTAAGTGCTGTTAATTAGCCAGCTTTTCATGCTACAGCTTTAGGAGATGTTTACTACCCCAAATCCAGGCCTTGGCAAGCCCGGATGGGAAATTTTTTCTTTGGCAAGTGGGAATTTTTCTTTGGAAAAGATCTAAGCAATTTTTTTTCACTGGTTGCTCCTCTCTCTCAGGAACCCTGCCTGATAAGCAGGAGGCTTTCAGCATCACTCTGAAATGCCTGGAAATAATACCTGCTAATGCCTGTCCTGAACCACGGGAAGAGCTGAGAAATCAGGAATTCCCAGGTGTCAGATTGGCAGGAGCTTTGCAGAGTGGGGTCAGCTGCGTGGTGGGGGGTGACAGTGGGGAGCAGGTCCCTTGATTTGGGGTGCACTGGCCATCATCCATCTTGTCCTGCAGCCCCACTGATAGTTCTGAGGTACCAAAGTGGTACCTGCCACGTGGCTCCTGCAGTGAAGGGCAGGGTTTATTTTGGGTGGGGGGAGAAGAGCAGGAATTTCCAAACAAACTGGCCCAAACCTGAGTGGAATGGGAAGAGGGGGCAGAAAATGGTGCTGAAATCCCTCCTGTCCTTCTAAGCCAAGGTTGGGGTCCAATTTTCTCAGGCTTTGTCTGTCCAGCCCTGTCTTAAATATCACCAGGAGTTCAAATTACTCGTGTGTGGCTCGTCCAGCCAGGTCTGGAATATTCAGGCCTGACCTGAGGGATCAGTGGTGTGTCCGAGGGTCCTGAGCAGCCCTGGCTGGAGACACCCCCAGCATCCCTGGCTGGGAAGGCAGCTGGCAGGAAACAGGCCCCTTCCTCAGGGTAGGAAGAAGTATTTCCTTGAGCACAGGGATTAACAAAGCCCGCTTTCCCACAGATCCCTGGCTCGTGGGCAATTGGGAATCTCACGTCAAGCTTTTCCCACAACTTGGGGGTATTGGATATTTCCCCAGTGAGGGGTGCTGGGGATGCTTTTAGGGTGGTTTTAGGGTTGTCTTCTAACAACATGACCTTTGGTAAAGAGGATGGGGAACTCTTAGGACATTTAGGACCCCCTCAAATGCAGCTGAAGGTGCCCAGAGGATTCAAAGCAGCAGAAATGTGTTTGTAGAGATGTCACCTTGTTGCATCAGCTGATGTAAAACCACTGAGAATGGGCTTAAAAAACATGCCAGGCTTCACGAACTTAGCTGGGTTTTAGTTCACTTGGTGGTTTGGTGGGGTTTTTTTGGGATGTTTTATGGGCTGGGGGTTTTTTATTTTGTGTAGAGCCCAGTCTGGAATTACTGGCTGAAAAAACACAGAAGATTAAATTCTGCTAATCTCAAAAAGAGGACTTTGAGCATTTATCCTGACTTGCTTAGGACAGGCAGAGCAAGCAGGTCCTGGTTTTTGGGTTATGATCTGGCTGAGATGTCAGTTTGTTGCTATTGGATCTTAAAGTCTCTGTATCAGTTTCCCAACTCTTTTCCGTGGGGATAAAAGATCTCCAAAGGATCTCCAGAAGAGCTCCTCTATTGCATTTAAAATTAAAAGTGGGAGCTGAAACAATGGAGTTCCCCAAACAATAGGCCCTTGGTGTTTAGGTGGCTGTGACCTCCAGCCATGGCTAAACTAGAAAACCTGCAGCCAAATCTTCCAGAGGCTTGAACTGGGTCAAATTCCCGGTTCACTTAAGGCCTTTGAGATGCTGATTGTTGGGGCTGATCAGCAGATCAGTGGCAATTAGAACAGACAATCAATTTGAGGCTGTTCCCTGTTCGGTTTCCATCTGATGCAGCAGCAATCTGGGAGACAAATCTTCATTTAGGACTACAAAGGGCTGGTTCTCCGGGAGATAAAGCAGCCATGCAAATTGCTTGTCCTGTTTGCTGATGGCTCTATTTTCCTGCAGCTGCTTCAGAGGGAGCTGCTGGGAAGGATTAAACGGAGCTTGTGGATGCTGTGACCCCCCTGGAAGTGTCCAAGGAGCAGCCTGGTCTGGTGGGAGGTGTCCCTGCCCGTGGCAGGGGGTGGCACTGGATGATCTTTAAAATGCCAACCCAAACCATCCTGGGATTCCATGATTGCTGCTGTGAGAGAATCACTACTCATCCCACCTCTTCTCCCTTCCCTTTTTCCAACTCCCTAAAACTCTCCTGTTTTCCTTCCCGTGGTTTGAATATTCGAAACTCTGCTCTGCAAAATCTGCTTTTCTCCTGCTTTCGGTGAAGGGGGTGAAAATGTGGACCCTGGAGCTGTTGGGATGCAGCTGGAGGTGAAATTTCCCTGGCAAACACAAAAAGTCTCCTCGGAGGCAGAGGACAGCTCGGAGCTGCTGCTTCATTGCCACCCCCAGTGTCCTTTCTCCTTTCCCCTTCCCTCTGATCCACTCCCTGGATTCCAGTTTCTACCTTTCACCTTCCATCCCCAGACCTCCCTCGGCTGGCTGCTTTGATGATGCTTTCTCCTGCCTCTTTTCCTGATAAATGGATAGGAAAAGGTCTTCTGACTAAGCTAAAAAACCAGGTTCCTCCCTGGTTACTGCGCTGGTGAGAAAGCTCAGAGCAGCTGTCAGATATTTCTGCAAGCCCTTTTCCTCTTCTATTTTAAGTTCAGTTTTGATCAAAAAAAAAAAAAAAAAAAAAAAAAAAAAAAAAAAAAAAAGAGGGTGCAGGGAGAGGGGAGGGGGGGGGGAAAGAAAAAGGAAAAAAAATGAGCTTTAGAAACCACAATCCATTATTCAGGGGCTCCCTGCTGCTTCCCTGCTCCTTTGCAGAAGGAGGTGTGAGGTGCAGTTGGAGCTGAACCTGATGATGAAGGAGGTGGGAAGCAGAGGACTGGAAAGATGCTGATTTGCTTCTCTCCAACCCTTCCTCACCCTGGGGTTAATCATCCTCTCCCTTGCAGGCCAATCCACAGGGAAGTTCCCATACAATTCCCCCCAGCCCCTTCCTGAGCCTGCCCAGGGTGTGACACCCCGAGCAGCAGATGGGGTTTTACCGTCAAAAAACATGGAAAACTTCCCTGGTTCTCCTAAAAACACCCTGTCCTTGTTTTGCTGTTGACAAACAGGTACCACACGTGGGGGTTTCAGGGACAAGAAGCTCCCAGTGAGAGCCCAAAATCCAGGAGCTGCAAGGATTTCCAGGGACCTTCAGCCTCTGCAGTTCTGGGGTTCCATCAGCCTCTGGCACAGAGAGCTGAGATTTGAGTTTTCCCAGTTCCTTTTATATATTTTAATGATGCCCTACTCGTTTCTTACCTGGCTGTGGGAATTTAGGCCTTGGCAATTAGCAGTTTTTCCCTGACAATAATCTTTGTACCTTCTGAAAAAAAAATCACAGGCAAAGAAGGATTCTCATGTCAAAGTGGGGTTTTTTGTCAGCACAGTGCCCAGAATGTTTATTATACCAACCTTAAGATCTGTGGCTTGTTACTTTAATAGAAAGAAAAAACAAACCAAAACACAAATTGCCACTCTTGCAACACAAATTCCAGTAACTATTGGCTAGAAAAGTTGGAAGAGACTTTCTCAAGAGTGGGGTGAGGAGGCTGCCATGTCATTGCCCTGCTTGGCTTTGGGGTTTAATTTAAAGAGCTGCTGTGCAAAGTGAAATGTGTAACCCTGCCTGATTCCTGCTTGCCCCCCTCACACCCAGTGCTGGGGAAGGAGCTGGAAACAGGGTGGGGGGGGAAAGATCTTCCCGAGGATGCTTCCACACACTCCATCAAAAAATAAATAATTAAAAAAAAAAAAATTCATGATTCATGGAGGCTCTGGCCATAGATCTTGCAAAGAAATGCTTGGCAGCTTGAGAGAATAGCTGGGTTTATTTTAACCTTTAAGAATGACACCAATTTCACAGCTGTTAATGCTCGGTGGCTCCTACGCTTTCCAATGCAAATTGCACACCAAGGGCTGCTGCATTTTGATGAGGGGGGGGAGGCAGAATCTCCATATTAATGTGCCAATATCTTTGTTCTGGAGTGTTTAATTTTATGCTTTAATGAGAGATCCTCTCCCCTGTTCGGGGCAAGCCTTTGCAAGAAACTATTCGGATAATTTGCTGGTGTCATCAGGCTCTGGAGCAGGGCAGGGAAATGCTGGCTGGGATTTTTGGGGGGTGCCTCTGTGGTGCAAACTGGGGGGGGGGCTGGGGAGGAGTCCCTGAGGAAAGGTTTTACCCAGAGCCCCTCAAAACTGGGATTGGGATTCATTTGGGATGGGCTGCTGGGAAGGAGGTGGGATGGGTGTTTCCCCTTCCACAGGGCAGTGTTGTCACTGCCTGAGGTACCAGGAGCCGAGTGCTGAAAGTTCTTTATGCATCTCGTCCGTGATGCACATTTGGTTTGAATCAAAATCCCATTGAAACAGGCAGTGGGATTTAGAGCACAGGATTACAAGCAATTCTGGGCTATTATTAGCAATCACTTTTCATCAGGCATTGCCTTTTACAAGATGCAGAACAATCCCAGCAGAAATGAACTAAAATATACCATTCCTTTTATTAAAATAAAAAAAAAAAAAAAAAAAAGAAAGAAAGTGTGTGAGGTGAATTGATCATGGTGTGTAATAATATGAGGAAATCTTTAACTGGCCTTCATTTATGTTGTAAATGAACTCAAACACCATAGATTCATGGAATAATTAAGGTTGGAAAACACAGACAATTGAGTCCAACCTGTGACTGATGCCCACCTTGAGCACTGAATGCCAGTGTGGACTCCTCCAGGGCAGCCCCTTCCAATGCCTGACCACCTTTTCCAGGCAGAAATTCCCCCTGATTTTCCACCTTATACTGGGCATTAACCAGCTGCACCTTCACCACGCAGCGGCTGGGACACAATCAAACCTCTCCTGCCTTTCTGCACACGAAGCAGAGATATTAAATCCCTTTAATAATAAGATTTTCAGCAGGTTTTTTGCTGCTGTTGCTGCCAGGCTTCTGGAGCCTGTAGCCAGATCCAAGTGGCTCTGTCGGGGCAGACACCCAGGTAAACTCTTAAATTGCATCCTGCCTTTTGGAACAAGTTCTGACATCACTGCCCCGGTGCAGCCGGGGTTATTCATCTGGGCTAAGCAAATTAAAAGGTTCTGCTTTGCCTCTTCCCCCTCTCTTTGCTTTCATACTGTCAGTGTAATTGAGGCTGCCGGCTCCGGGAGGGGGGAATCGCATCCAGAGGCAGCGTGTGGTGCCGCACGGGAGCCATGGCGGAGGCGAGGGGAAGATTGAATCGGTGGTTTAACTAAATGTGCACCTGCCGAGGAGCTGCTCCAGCGGGGCCTGCGGGGGCTGGACAGGGGCCAAGGCCTCCAGACAGCTCGGGTTTGATCCCCTGCAAATCGTGGAATGTTTCCCAGGAGGCTTAAAACACCTTTCAGCTGGCAGAGAGGACGGGCCGTGCTGGACGTGGCGGGGGGAGAGAGCCCAGAGTGCTCGTGGATTCCCCCCCATTCCTGGAGTGTCCAAGGCCAGGTTGGATGGGCCTTGGAGCAAACTGGGCTAGTGGAAGGTGGCACTGCCTGTAGGGAGTGGGACTGGGTGGGCTTTAAGGTCAATTTGTCAAGTACAGGTTACACCCCTGGGTTTTTCCTACTCACACGGAAAGAGAGTAGGATGAGATGGGATGTTGGGAAGGAATTCCTCCCTGGGAGGGTGGGCAGACCCTGGCACAGGTTATCCCCGAGAAGCTGTGGCTGCCCCTGGATCCTTGGAAGCATCCCAAGCCAGGTTGGAGCAACCTGGGCTGGTGGAAGGTGGGATGATCCCCCCATGGCAGGGATGGGCACTGGGTGTGCTTTAAAATCCCTTCCATCCCAAACCATTCCACGGCTCCCCCCGTGCTCTGTGGTGATTTCTCCAACCAGCCTTTCAGCACGTCCAGAGCGTGGAGCCACCAGGGGTGGGTGTGGACGTGGGGGACAAAGTGTCACCTGAGCCAGAGGAGGGTGGGGAGGGAGCAGAGGCAGATGGTTTGCTGGGAGGAGCAGGGGTTGGTTCAGGAGGAGCAGAGGTTGGTTCAGGAGGAGCAGAGGTTGGTTCAGGAGGAGCAGAGGATGGTTTAGAAGGAGCAGGGGATGGTTAAGGAGGAGAAGGGGCTGGTTCAGGAGGAGCAGGGGTTGATTCAGGAGAAGGGGTTTGTTCAGGAGAAGGGGCTGGTTCAGGAGGAGCAGGGGTTTGTTCAGGAGGAGAAGGGGATGGTTCAGGAGGAGAAGGGGATGGTTCAGGAGGAGAAGGGGTTTGTTCAGGAGGAGCAGGGGCTGGCTCAGGAGGAGCAGGGGATGGTTCAGGAGAAGGGGTTTGTTCAGGAGGAGCAGGGGTTTGTTCAGGAGAAGGGGCTGGTTCAGGAGGAGCAGGGACTGGTTTAGGAGGAGCAGGGGCTGGTTCAGGAGGAGCAGGGGCTGGCTCAGGAGGAGCAGGGGCTGGTTCAGGAGGAGCAGGGGATGGTTAAGGAGGAGCAGGGGTTTGTTCAGGAGGAGCAGGGGCTGGTTCAGGAGCAGGGGTTTGTTCAGGAGGAGCAGGGGTTTGTTCAGGAGGAGCAGGGGCTGGTTCAGGAGCAGGGGTTTGTTCAGGAGAAGGGGCTGGTTCAGGAGGAGAAGGGGCTGGTTCAGGAGGAGAAGGGGTTTGTTCAGGAGGAGCAGGGGCTGGTTCAGGAGGAGCAGGGGCTGGTTCAGGAGGAGCAGGGGATGATTAAGGAGGAGAAGGGGCTGGTTCAGGAGGAGCAGGGGCTGGTTCAGGAGGAGAAGGGGTTTGTTCAGGAGGAGCAGGGGATGGCTCAGGAGGAGCAGGGGCTGGTTCAGGAGGAGCAGGGGATGATTAAGGAGGAGAAGGGGCTGGTTCAGGAGGAGAAGGGGTTTGTTCAGGAGGAGCAGGGGCTGGTTCAGGAGGAGAAGGGGTTTGTTCAGGAGGAGCAGGGGCTGGTTCAGGAGGAGCAGGGGCTGGTTCAGGAGGAGAAGGGGTTTGTTCAGGAGGAGCAGGGGCTGGTTCAGGAGGAGCAGGGGCTGGTTCAGGAGGAGCAGGGGTTTGTTCAGGAGGAGCAGGGGCTGGTTCAGGAGGAGCACGGGCTGGTTCAGGAGGAGCAGGGGCTGGTTCAGGAGGAGCAGGGGCTGGTTCAGGAGGAGCAGGGGATGGTTCAGGAGGAGCAGGGGTTTGTTCAGGAGGAGCAGGGGCTGGTTCAGGAGGAGCAGGGGCTGGTTCAGGAGGAGCAGGGGCTGGTTCAGGAGGAGCAGGGGTTTGTTCAGGAGGAGCAGGGGCTGGTTCAGGAGGAGCAGGGGCTGGTTCAGGAGGAGCAGGGGTTTGTTCAGGAGGAGCAGGGGCTGGTTCAGGAGCAGGGGTTTGTTCAGGAGGAGCAGGGGCTGGTTCAGGAGCAGGGGCTGGTTCAGGAGGAGCAGGGGCTGGTTCAGGAGGAGCAGGGGCTGGTTCAGGAGGAGCAGGGGTTTGTTCAGGAGGAGCAGGGGCTGGTTCAGGAGCAGGGGTTTGTTCAGGAGGAGCAGGGGCTGGTTCAGGAGCAGGGGTTTGTTCAGGAGGAGCAGGGGCTGGTTCAGGAGGAGCAGGGGCTGGTTCAGGAGGAGCAGGGGTTTGTTCAGGAGGAGCAGGGGCTGGTTCAGGAGCAGGGGTTTGTTCAGGAGGAGCAGGGGTTTGTTCAGGAGGAGCAGGGGCTGGTTCAGGAGCAGGGGTTTGTTCAGGAGGAGCAGGGGTTTGTTCAGGAGGAGCAGGGGCTGGTTCAGGAGGAGCAGGGGCTGGTTCAGGAGGAGAAGGGGATGGTTCAGGAGGAGCAGGGGCTTGTTCAGGAGGAGCAGGGGCTGGTTCAGGAGGAGCAGGGGCTGGTTCAGGAGGAGAAGGGGATGGTTCAGGAGGAGCAGGGGCTGGTTCAGGAGGAGCAGGGGCTGGTTCAGGAGGAGCAGGGGTTTGTTCAGGAGGAGCAGGGGCTGGTTCAGGAGCAGGGGTTTGTTCAGGAGGAGCAGGGGTTTGTTCAGGAGGAGCAGGGGCTGGTTCAGGAGGAGCAGGGGCTGGTTCAGGAGCAGGGGCTGGTTCAGGAGGAGCAGGGGTTTGTTCAGGAGGAGCAGGGGCTGGTTCAGGAGGAGCAGGGGATGGTTCAGGAGGAGCAGGGGTTTGTTCAGGAGGAGCAGGGGCTGGTTCAGGAGGAGCAGGGGCTGGTTCAGGAGGAGCAGGGGCTGGTTCAGGAGGAGCAGGGGCTGGTTCAGGAGGAGCAGGGGCTGGTTCAGGAGGAGCAGGGGTTTGTTCAGGAGGAGCAGGGGCTGGTTCAGGAGCAGGGGTTTGTTCAGGAGGAGCAGGGGTTTGTTCAGGAGGAGCAGGGGCTGGTTCAGGAGCAGGGGTTTGTTCAGGAGGAGCAGGGGTTTGTTCAGGAGGAGCAGGGGCTGGTTCAGGAGCAGGGGTTTGTTCAGGAGGAGCAGGGGTTTGTTCAGGAGGAGCAGGGGCTGGTTCAGGAGCAGGGGTTTGTTCAGGAGGAGCAGGGGTTTGTTCAGGAGGAGCAGGGGCTGGTTCAGGAGGAGCAGGGGATGGTGTGTGTTCTGGGAGGAGCAGCCGTGCCGGGTCGGGCCAGCAGAGCGTTTCTAACCCTCTCCCGCCGAGGTGCAGTTGCTCACGTCCCTCCGGAGCGAGGCGAATGGAGGGGTCCTGGCCGGGGAAGGGGGGCTGAAAGGTGGGCAGGGATCCAGTTACACAATTGCCCTCGCAGCATTCCCAGCCGGGGAGCAGCTGAGCAGGGAGCTGGGGAGGGAGGAGGAGTTACTGACTTTGGGTCCCCTCCCTTCTCTTTTGCTTCTTTTCTTCTCCCCCTCTATTATTTTTTTTTTTTAATTGGGGTTGGATAAAAATCTTAACACCTTGGGAATAGCCTAACAGTGGTACAATAGCCTCGGCTGTGCAATTTAATAGGGTCTCCTGAATGGGAATGGAAAGAAGGGGATGATTCTCTCAGGGCTAACAGTGCCTTTCTTTTTTCTCTTTCCACGAATCAGCCAGGAAAAAAAAAAAAAAAAAAAAACAACCCTTCAGCGTTTAACCTGTAAGGGAAGGGAAAAGTTCTTCCAGCAGCTTCTGCTGAGCTTTTAGTCACAAATAGCGAAATTTGTTATTTTTATTTTTGGGGTTTGGGGTTTTTTTCTCACCTGGGGAGCTCTCTGTGCTATAGACCAGGGACTACCTGAGAGCAGGAGCAAGGAAGATTTGGGGGAAAAACATTATCCCATAATGCCTGTTCTTGTATCCCTAAACAGTCTTAAAGAAGGGGCAAACCATGACCTTTGGGCAGTCCTGATCCCTGTGCTGGTTGTTCCTTTTTCCCTTTAAAATCAGGTACAGGAGAGAAGCCAAACTCCCCTGGCATCCAGGTCCTACGGCGAGGGCAGGAGGGAAGTTTCTGGGGTATTTTACAGCCCTTGTTTCCTTCAGGATGCAAAATAAATAGTGCAAGTACTCTCTGGAACCAAAGGACTCTGATGTCTCAGGCAGAAATTTGCTTGTTCAAGGCTCCTGCCAAATTTGACAGCGACTCAGCGTGAGCTCCTGCACTCCTGAAATAATTTTCAAGTCGCTGTTTTAAAGCAGTAATAAAAGTTCTGCTTCCACGGGGTCTTTTTTAGAGGCTCAATAAAGTTTTTCCTGGTGTTCTCCCATTTGCCTGTGTCCTGATCCGGTGGATCACACAGTGCCATGTCACCAAACCCAGCCTCATCTTGCAGCTGATCTGCTCTTAATGCTGTTTGTAATTAAAACCTGCAGCAGGTACAGCTCCTAAATAGGGCCCTAAAGGAGGAAATCAGCCCTGGAATAACGATGGAAAGAATAGGAAATGCCCTGGAATAATTGGAGTATCTGCTTGCCCCTGATTTTTTCCCTGCTCTTGGACTCCCAGCTGGGTTGCATACGTGCTCAGAGGGCCAGGACAACCTGTTTTGCTTTGCAAAACTCCTCGCAGTTCAGCTGGAAACATTAAAAAAGACAAGGAGGAATGTTCACCTTGGGGGTGAAGGGGTGGAGGAATCAGGCTCGGAGTTTGCAATTCAATTGTGTGGAAAATGCAACGCTTCCCCTCCAAATAGGACTTGGATGGAGCCGTGATTCATCCCCCATTGAAGTCCATGCCAGAGTTGCTTTTTGATTTAATCACAATCAAACCCTGTGGGATTATTCTCACTTGCAAACTGGACTGGATCTATTAAGTAGAGAAACCACAACTCTTTGCGGGGCTGCTGCTGCTGCTGCTTTTTCTTTAATTTTTTTTTTATTATTATTATTCTTTTTCTTTTCGTTTAATGAATTTGGCTCTGTGTCACGAAACCCGAAACCCTCCTGTCTCCCAGCTTTCTGACTGTTCTTGGAACATCTGGCACAGCTGTTATTTTGACCCCAAGGCAGGAGCACAACCTCGCTCCTGTTCCTATTCCGCTGGAAGCCGACACCCAACGTGCCAGCGGGAATTGGGGCTGCCCAAAGCTGAGCTGGGATGGGAGCTCAGGGATGGGGCAGGATCCAGCAGTGATCCCGTTTTCCAGAGGGGAAAAAAAAGACAGACACAGCTCTTGGAGCTCCATGAAGAGCCTCCTCCTGCTTCTCTTTACATCCTTCCACATGGACTTTGAAATGGAGCTGCCCATAAAGCTGATTGAATTCCCACGGGTTTCGCACCTTCCCCCCGACAAGGTTTGCAGAATCGGCTCATCACATGGAATTCCTGTGCGTGGATGGATCCATGGATCTCTTCAAGCTGGGTTTCCCTGCCTGGCACCACGGGCAGGGACATTTTTCCTTCCCCAAAGGAGATCCTGGGGAGAGCAGAGCGAGACCCAAACATGTTCAAGCTCCAGTGTGTCCCCCCCTCAATCAGCAATACCTGATATCTAAACCTTTTTGGCTTATTCTAAGCTGCAGGAACTTGTAATTTTTTATCTGTAAATCTTCCTCCCTGCACCTTCCCGATTTCCATTCAGTTTTAATACCCCTGCTTGTACTTTCATCCCTTAAACACTCAGAGCTTTAAATTGTCTCTGGGATACAGGATAATCAGTTCTCCACTGTGTTAATCCTCATTACGTGCCCATTAAAATGAAGATTAAATCAAGCATTAGGGTGCCTCCTCCCGTTATGAAATCTGAAAAACAGGCTTGAATTGGAGTGGGTTTGGAGGTTTGGGGGGGGGGGGGGGGGGGGAAGAGGAAAGGAAAGCACCAAACACTTAAAGAAAAAAAAATAAAAATAAAAAATCATCCCTTGAGCTTCACCGGGAAGGAACAAAAGCGAGAGTGAGGTGTGAATTTTTATTCAGGCAGGTGAGGGGGAGATAAGGAGGCAGCACCCGAGGAATCAGGTTTTGGGCAGGGAGGAGGAGGAGGAGGGAGGGAGGGGGGGGTATTTGCATGTGCCTACGTGAGGTGCGGAGTGTGAGTCCGCGGGCTCAGCTCTGCACACACGTGCTCTGGCAGCGGCCAAGGTGATGCCTCCCTCCCCAGCAGCACGAACACACAGGTACGTGTGTGTTCACCTCGGGGAGGAGGGGATGGGAGGGGGGGGGCTGTTCGAAAGATCCTTGCCAAGCTACCCGGGTGGGAAAAAAAAAAAAAAAACCACAGCTCCTTCTCAAGGGCAGGTGCTTTTCTTTCGGGGTGGTGGGGAGGGGGGTGGTGGGGACATTTAGGAGAGCGCTGTCATTTCCTCGAGCTCAATTATCCATAGGAAGTCCCCCCTCCTTCCCCCCCCCCCCCCCCCCCAACCCCTCCTTCCCCACTTCTCCTCCCTTTCCCAGCGCTCCTTCCAAAGATTAACTTTTCGGTTATTGTTGCTTTGGCAGGTACTTTTTAATTGGCTGGAAAACATCCTTCCTGCGAAAGTTGCAGTTTTCGTGGGGCTTGAATGAGTCCAGTCCTCCCCTGGCTCTGCCCAGCGCCGCCGATTGGCTCCGCAGCCCGGGGGGGACCGATAAGGGCGGCTATAAAAGAGCCCTGGGCTGCTCCTGGTCCCCCGACGAGCAGGAGCCGGAGGGGCCACACGGATCCTGCGCCACATCCAGCACATCCCGAGCTCCGCAGACTCCCCTTTCTCTCTCTTCTCTTTTCCTCCCTTTCTCCCCGTGTCTCTCTCTGGCTGCGAGCGCGTATCCAGATCCACGTCTTTGCTCGAGCCGGAGTGGGAGAGGAGACACACACACACACACACACACACACACACACACACACACACACAGAGCCACCAAAAAAAAAAAAAAAAAAAAAAGGCAAACAAAAAAAAACCATCCAAAAAAAAACCCCCCACACTTAGCGGAAACTTGTCAGAGAATGCTCCTAAAGTCTGGTTTTCTCCTGCTGCTGGTGATCAGTGCATCCGCATCCTACGAAGCTGAGCAGAATGACTCTGTGAGCCCCAGGAAGCCCAGGGTGGCAGCCCAGAACTCAGGTAACACCCAGCAAGGAGGGCTTGGAGCTGAGCCCTCATGTCTTAAACTGTCTCAGATTGCTCTGCTGATGATTTTTCTTCTTTTTCCTTCTTTTCCTTTTTTTTTCTTATTTTCCCTTTTTTCTTCTTTTCCCCTTTTTCTTCTTTTCTCCCTTTTTCTCTTTTTCCTTTCCCCCTCCTTTTTCTTTTTTTTTTTTATTTTCCCTTTTATTTTCTTTTCCCTTTTTTCCTTCTTTTCTTTTTTCCTTTTCTTTTCTTCTTTTTTATATTTTCCTTTTTTTATGTTTTCCTCTCTTTCTTTCCTTCCTTTTTCTTTTTTTTTTCCTTACAAACTTAACATCTGTCAGGCACAAATATTAATGCGAGGGTCTGACAGGAGGATGTTGGTGCAGAGCTGGAGAAGGAATCTCCTTTAGGAGCCGGTGTGTGAGGATGCAATCCAGCCTCTCTCTTCCTCCCCCAGCTCCTAAATGAGTTCCATGTACTTTTTATTTATTATTATTATTATTAATATTATTATTTTCCCTGCTTGCATGTACCTCTCTCCCCTCTCCAATTGCAGCCCTACTTTGGTGTTAAATCCCTTGCTTTTTAGGAAGTTGGTAAAATCCGTGGAAATTGGCCTGAACCATTGTTCTGCCAAACATCTGCCTATTCCAAGAGGAGGGGAGAGAGAGAGAGAGAGAGAGAGAGAGAGAGAGCTGCGACTTTGGAGAATGCAGTAACCTAGAAACTGTCCCCTGCTAGCATTTATTTCCCCAAACTGATTGCTATCAGTGAGCTGGGACGATAAAAATACGATTGTGACATTTAACAAACTTGCTTTTACAATGGGGGGAGAGAAAAAAAAAAAAATCGCTGGCAAGTCAGCTCTGGATGTCTCGACTTTGATGCTTAGATAAGTTGGAGACATTGTCTCGAACAATGGGAATTAAAAATCTCTCTTCTACTGTACTGGAAAGATATTAGGGCTCTAATTTGGAGCTCATTAACAGCTGCCTTATTTTAGATCTGCAAGGCTCTGCAGCATTATAGCAGGGTGTTTGCTCGATTTCCTTTTGTATTTGGTTGCTATAGAAACATGGGGTCTCACTCTTGCACCGTGCCTAAAACAATAAAAGCTTAATTCCTCCTAAGTCTGCTGCGAGCAAAGTTATAATTTGAACCTGTGGAAACGTAATTATGGGGGTGACTCGTGCAGTGGGGAGGTTGTGAACTGGGGAGAGGATGAGCTGACCAAATATTTCTCCCTTCAGGCACGTAGGCAAGAATGAGGAGGGGTTAATTGTTTTTATTATTATTATTATTATTTAATATTATTTCTCCTTTTTTTTTTTTTGCTGTTAGAAAAAAAAATCCGAGTTGTAAAGAATGATCTTTAGGCTACAACTTAGCTCTCAATCAGGTGTGTTCTCTTCCACTAACCCCTCACTTTTCCCACACCTCAGAGCTCGATGGGTTTGCATTTCTTCCTAAAGAATGTCTGGTAACATGAGCTGCAAAAGTAATGAATATGCCTTGCCCAGACACATAAGGGGACAGATGTTCAGCTTACCAAAAAAGGTTAATCCCTCCTAATTTCAGGGCAATCATGTGGCAATAGTGCTGATTCATTGTTAAAATGCATGGGATCTGCACGGGAAAAAAAAAAAAAAAAAAAAAAAAGCTGGGATGACATGGATACCCTCCTGCTCAGACTAACTGGAGGATTTTAATTATACATGGTCAGCTCCATTACCTCAACTTTCTCTGCCCAAATGCCCCTTCTCCTCATGAAATCTTGGGCAAAAAATGACCTTTCTTGGCTGTGCTTGCAGCCCACCAGGTCAGGATTTAGCACCAAGCTGCCTGAGCCAGTCCTTTTCAGTGCTGATAATCGACTCACAGGCTAAAATCGGATTTCTTGGATACCTCAGGCTTTTTAGGGAAGCACAAACACATCCCAAGGAGTGCAGATTTCTTGGCATCTTCTTGGCAATCCCCATCACTTCAGTCCTGTTTTCAGATCAGGTTTGTGAGCTAAGCCCCAGGAGAGGATTTGGGCACCTGGCGCTCTTCCTGGGCCCATCCTCATTGCTTCTCCTTCTCCAGAGGGAGTGGGAATGAAGCTGTGAATGAATGCCTGGAAGCAGGATTGGGTTGGGGTGGATCTATCCAGCCAAAGACCACCAGAAGTTGCCCCTCTTTTTAATCTATGTGTGAATTGGGAGTTGCATTTTCTGTTCCTCGGTTTGCTGGGTCGTGTCTTCAGTTCTTGGAATCCTGGAATCATGGAATCCTGGAATGGTTTGGGTGGGGAGGGGACTTAAAGCTCATCCAGTGCCACCCCCTGCCATGGGCAGGGACACCTTCCACTAGCCCAGGTTGCTCCAAGCTGGCCTTGGACACTTCCAGGGCTGGGGCAGCCACAGCTTCTCCGGGCAACCTCCCCTCCACCCGAGTAAAGAATTTCTTCCCAGTATCTGACCTAATTCTCCTCTCTTTTAGCTCAAAACCCTTCCCCCTCCTCCTATCTCATATAAAAAGTCACTCTCCCCTTTTATAACCCCCTGTTAAGCACTGGAAGGGGCTCTGAGCCTTCCCATTCCCAGGTGGGCACCCTCCCCATGACCTCTCCCCCCTACCCAGCCCCGATTATCTGCTTGTCCTCAGTCTGGCACTGCTTTTCCTGCTTCTGGGGGGTGGTTTTGTGGGGCTGGGGAGCTGTGTCCACATGCTGATGACCTCCCCATGGCTCTCCCCACAGCAGAGGTGGTTCGGTGCCTGAACGGGGCCCTCCAGGTGGGCTGCGGTGCCTTCGCCTGCCTGGAGAACTCCACGTGCGACACGGACGGCATGTACGACATCTGCAAGTCCTTCCTCTACAGCGCTGCTAAATTCGACACTCAGGTACTGGGGGCAGGGGCAGGAGCGTCCAGGGGACCAGAATAAACCAGAATAAACCAGAATAAACCCTCGGGGTAAAACCTCTCCCCATGCCCCGGCTCAATAAAGGACTTTTAGAAAGGGCTTTTACAAGTCCGGCTGACACCAGAACCAAAACCAACCCAAGGCTTTAATTCCTCCTTCTAGAGCCGGGCTTTGGGCAGCCTTAACCCTTCCTTTCTTGCAGCCCTTCCTGCAGCTTGGCTGCTCCTCTCAGCCACGGGTTTTTTGGCTCCAGGCACGTCCTCCAAGGGTGTTTTCTCCAGGGGCAGTTTCCACACGTCCCCCCTCCCCGCTACGTGTGAGGACTTGGCGAGGAGGGCTCGGTGGGGTGGAGGGTGAAGTTTCCTCTCTGGGAGGAAATAGAAATGTTCTTCTAACAAAATAAGCCTTCTGACCGTGTTGACCTGGCACGGGGCTGGGGTTTGGGTTGGAAGTCTTTGGGGCTGGGAACACACGGCTGGGTCAGCCTCTCCAGGGCTGCAGTCGGAATAAATGGGATGAGATCGGAGGGCTGGGGCTCTGCCAAGGGCACTTTTCCTGAGGGTTTTCCTCCTAAAATGCATACCAGCCCCGTGTTCCCTGTTCTTCTGCTTTCCAGGACAAACTTCAGAGCATCTTGAGTTCTGGTGAAGCAGAGGTATTAAATCTCTGGCATTAAATTGATGGTTAAATCAATCCAACCCCCTCCTGGAAGTGTAGGGGGGCAGAACTGGCCCCTCTCTGCTCCTGGCACTTCCAGATCTGTTCATGCAAAGCCTCCCATTGCCTAAATCCTTTGGGAACTGTGTGCATCCCAGTTGTGAGGATCAGAGTCCCCTTCCCTGCCATGCCTGGGAAGGGACCTCCAGCAGGTCTCTAATTGCAAGGAGGGCAATTAACAGCAGCCAGGCACGGTGGGAGTACCTGCAGGACTTCCCTTCCTGTTGTTTTCCCTGGAAAGCCCTGGAAATCCCTGGAAAAAAACCCTTTTTTTTCTCCTGTGCTTGCAGGGAAAAGCTTTTGTGAAGGAAAGCCTGAAGTGCATTGCCAACGGGGTGACGTCCAAGGTGTTCCTGGCCATCCGCAGGTGCTCCACGTTCCAGAGGATGATCTCCGAGGTGCAGGAGGAGTGCTACAGCAAGCTGGACATGTGTGGCATCGCCAAACGCAATCCTGAGGCCATCACTGAGGTGGTGCAGCTCCCAAACCAGTTCTCAAACAGGTACGTGGGGCTGAGAGACAGAAATGGGGGGAAACAAGCAGGGCCAAGCTGACTGAACTCCTGCAATCCTAAAACAGCTCAGCCCAGCCCTGCTCTCTGCCTCTCCAGCTCCTTCTCCTGCTCCTCTTTTTGGTGAATGCACTTACAAACATCTCCAGGAGGAGAATCATAAGATGAACTGGACATCAAGGCCTGGAGCTTTGGTTAAGTGTTAATTCTTTGGGTTGGAGGGCAGTGTTAACAGTGAGCAGGGCTTTTAAATCCCAAACCAGACCCATTCTTTCAGCACCCCTGGAATACTGAGCACTTCAGGGAGTAGAAATATAGAATGGTTTGGGTTGGAAGGGGCCTCAAAGCTCATCTCATGTCCCTGGGCAGGGACACTTTCCTCTAGACCAGGTTGCAGCCACCCCCTCCCTCTCTTGGGTTTCTGTGGCCCCTGGAAAATGAGTCCCTGCCCTCTGCCTTTCCATGGCACCGTGAAAAACCAGGAAAAGCTGCAGGGAACCAGCAAGCCTGATCCTCTACCACCTTATTCACATTTCTAGGGGTGCTCTGGGCTCCTGAGTGGTCTGGTTTAGGGTTCCTGTTCCCTCTGGCAGCACAGGATCCCTGCAGGAACGGGCACATCACGGGGCTGGCACCTCGAGGGGAGCACAGAACTGCCCTGTCCCCTCCTGCAAGGACAAGGGACACAGGGGAGGAGGCTTCAGGGAGCGCTGCAATCTGCTCAGTCACGCTGCAAGGGCAGGGATTGCTTCCCCTGAAGCCTGGAACAATCAGTGCTGAGTCTTGTGATGGGGATAAAAGGGATCTTTCGGAGCAGTTTGGAGTAAAAACACTCTGGAACTGGAGAGCAAACAGGGTGAGCTGCAGTGCAAGGCCTTGGCTGGTCGTGGCAAACCCCTCAGCTCCTCTGGGGGGGCTGTTTGGCTTGGTCTAGAAGCACCCCAAGCCTCCAGACCCATCCTAGGACAGGTGTGCAAGTGATAAACAGATGTTGCATCTCTGCCCAGCACGGATTTATCCACAGGACCACAGAATATCCTGAGCTGGAAGGGGCACACGAGGATCACTGAGGTGCTTGTCCTGTTGTACAAAACTCTACTGCAGATATTAAATCCAGAAAATGGCACAAAATCAAACTGAGGGGAGGTAAAAATGACATTTGTGTGTCTTTCCCCAAGGAAAGTTGGGAGGGGTTTGCTTTGGTGTTCCCTGAGGGCCGGGACAAGGAGCATTCCCAGGTTGAACTGATGGGTTGTGGAGTTGAATCGAGGGGTTGCAGAGTTACAGTGGTGGATTGTAGAGTGGAATTGATGGCTTGTAGGGTTAAATTGATGGATTGCAGAGTTAAATTGATGGATTTTCGAGTTAAACAGCCCTTGGTGGGGCTGGAGGGGCTCTGGGGTGAAGAGGGGACACTTGGGCAGTGCTGGGGATGTTCCTGCCAGAGGACCAGGCCAGGAGGAGGAGGAGGAGGAGGGAACTCCTCCCCCACAGCTGCCAACCCCTGCCAGAGCCAGAGGATATTATGACATGTTGAGTAACAAAAGCAGCAGGATTTCCCAGCTAATAGTTTACGTTGAGGGCTCCTAAAGCATCCTGCTTTCCCAGCCCCTGTCCCAACATAGCCACGGAATAAGAATGTGCCACTTGGCCTGGGCTGCTGGGAGGAAGTAGTTAAAGGTCATAGCACCTTCCTGTGATTTAATCTCGTGGCAGGAGCAGCAGGAGAGGAAAGTCCTGCTGCCTCTGCCTCACAGCTGAGCTGCTGAAGGCACTGCCAAGCTCTGGGATTGCAGCTCCAGCCGTGGAAACCACCAGGCTGGCTGGGATCTGCCCCTGCTGTCCCTGTCTGAGGCTGGTGCTGATAGAAGCTGCAGTGTGGCTGCTTGGCCATCACTGCTCTGCTCCCTTTAAACCTCCAGCCCAGCCCTGCTGGGCTGTGCTCCTGCTGAGCCAAAGCCTGGCCCTTTTGTGCTTGAAGTGCAGCACAAACTTTGACCTCAGCTGACCTCCCCTGGCTGCTCCACGGGCCAGGGCTGAGAGTTGGGAAAGGAGTTTGGATGCGAGCTCTCATTTCCCTCTTCCTTCCCCTCCTCCACCTGCAGGTTATTCTCTTCTCTGCTCCCGTGGAAAAATGTCAGGGTGACCTTAAAGGCTTAAAATAAGTTCCCCAGCGTCCTTTCAGGCAGCAAATGTGGGGCTGCTCCTCTTTTTCCCAGCTCTGTCTCCCTGGGAAGGTGTTCCCTGGTACAGAGAGGTGCCAGCTCTGCTGTGCCAGCCCCTGCTCGTGGGGCTGTGCTGGCTCTGCCTTCTCCCCCCAACCCCGTGGAGGATCATTCCTGGGATCACTGCTCTCACAGGGCTGGGAAAATAGATCAGCACAATTTCCTGGCTCCTCCTTGAGCGAGGAATACGTGCTCAGGGCTGCTGCAAGAGGAAAATGAAGCTTTGGGGAGTCAGGCTCGTGCCAGGGGGGAAGCACAAGGTCCTCACTTGGGATTTAATGCCTGGCCAGCTCGGGGGTGACAACTGTGTGTCCCTAAGGATCTGTCCCGAGGGAATATGTGTGTCTCAGGCTTGGAGGGACTGGCTGCTCCCTCTTGTGGATCCCTGGAAAGGCTGAGCGTGGAGGGGAAGGGAGAGGGACAAGAGGGGATGGAGCCTCAGGGATGGGTCCGTTCCCAGTCTGGGATCCTGGCTGGGGATGGGCAGCACCTGCTGGTAGAAAGAGCAGGTATTTTTCTTCCTAAAGCTCCAGAAACTTGGATTCTTTAGTGGAGAGTAAAACACACCCTTAAGCCAATTAGTACAGCCCTTAGCTCCTGGGTTTTACCTTCTTCCCAATCCACCAGGATAACACCAAACCCACTCTGCTTATACCCCCACCTTCCAGAGCTGCTGCAGCTCTGGATGGATTTGGAACTGGCCTGGTTGATCCTGATTTTTTGGCTCATCAGAGCCCAGCCAGGTGACCATGGGAGTAGGTTTAGGACGATTCAATCAGAATTTTGGTGGTTGTGTTCCACCCCCATGTCACGGGCACAGCATCTCCACATCCAGGGGATTTGTTAGATGTAGTGACAACAAGGCTGGTCTTGATCTCAGAGTTCTTTTCCAACCTTAACAACCCCGTGGTGAGATGTACATTTTGCACTACCAGGCTGAGTTTTTTTTTTCGTTTTTAAACAAAAACGAGGGGCTTTCAAACCTCCAATTCCCTCGCCTTGTTCAACTGGCTCCTTGCCGGGGGGAGGGTAACGAGGCTGTTCCTCCGGTGCAGATACTACAACAAGCTGGTGAGGAGCCTGCTGGAGTGCGACGAGGACACGGTGAGCACCATCAAGGACAGCCTGATGGAGAAGATCGGGCCCAACATGGCCAGCCTCTTCCACCTGCTGCAGGCCGACCACTGCGCCCAGGGCCACCCCCGCGCCGACCTCAGCAGGAGGAGGATCTCGGAGCCCCAGAAGCTCAAGCTCTACTTCAGGAACCTGCGAGGTGAGGGCTCGGCCCCGGCCCACGCCAAGCGCAGCTCGGCCGAGAGCGCGTGACGGGGGCTCCGAGGGGGATGCCAAGCGCTACCAAAGCTCCAGAGCGGATGCACCCAGGCCCAAGTGCACTGTAGCTTGTTCTAACTACACCCAGGGACCCGGGGTTAGGTTTAGTCCTTGGTGTTTTCTGTCCCTTTTTTTTCCTTCCCCCTGCTTTCCCCCAGCCCCGTGGGTGGGTCAGCGTTCGGTGTCTCGGCTTTGCCCACCAGCAAAATGTCCCCGTCTCGTTTTCTTCCCACCCCCTCCCTTCCAAAAAAAAAAAGAAAAAAAAAATTATGTCCCAAAAGGTCTCAATCTTGAGTGGTCAGGCCTTCAGACACCAAACCCTAAACGTACTGTAGTGCTGACACCACTGGAGTCTGAAGATCTGGGCCCCTGTCCGAGCTCGGGCGACAAGAGATGCACTAAAAAAACCGCTGCACATCCCTAAAGGTGTCGGTGGAGTTCGTGTCATGAATCTGTGCTGGCCATGGACGAATATGGATGTCGTATTCCTGGTCTCTTAAGAGTGTCCTGCAGTCCTTAACCCTTCCAGCAGAGCTCTGTTAAAACCCCCCCTGGCTTTGCCAAACCGGCTGTGGGTGAGTTCAGTCACCGTGACCTGGCACCACGGGGCACACTGAGTTAAAACCAACCCCCTCACCACCCCCCAAAATCAGGAAAGGGACGTTTTGTACCCTAGAAGTGATCAAAAGAGGTGCCAGCCTGAGGCTGAAGCTGGGCAGGAGGTTCCATAATCTTGCATTGTATTTAAAAGCTAACATCTATGTACTGTATTTAACTGTCTAAAGCTTTAAAAGAAAACCTAACAGAAACAAACCCTGTCTTAAGACTAGAGTATTAAAGGTCTTGCTCTAACTGTGGTATAAATAGTTTTAAAATCTGTCATGTACTGTACATAAATTCCACAAGAGTCTGCTTGAAAGGAGCAGAATATAATAACTTTATTGCCTAAACTTAGTTTTGTAATTTAGCTCTTTCTTTTCTTGTTCTTTTTTTAGTTTTCTTTTTTCTTTTCCTGGAAACAGTGTCTCTGTCATATTTAAGAGCTCTACTCCGTGGCCTTTTTTAATAATGGAAGAGGGGGGAAAAAATTGGTTTAGGATGGGAATTGCAGGGCCAGAAACAAGCTTTTTATGGCTAAAACAAAGAGGAGTTCAGCCTGGCCAGTCCTATCCCCCCTCCCAGAGCTGCTGTGAGACACCCTCACACCCCAGTGCTGCTGGGGGAGCTGCTGCAGGAATCACCAGATGCTTTGGGATAAAACTGCCCTCAGAAGGCTGATTTCTGGGGAAAGGCAGGAAAAAAAAAATCCTGCAATTCTCTGAAGTGAAGCTGAGGGCACAGGGACTCCCCCCCTGGGAGCTGCCTTTGCCCCCATCCTCCTCCTCAGCAGGCTCTGGGAAGAGGAGCAGAGGGGCCCGTGCTGGGGGTTCCCCCCCTCAAATCCCGCTCCCAACTCGCCTGGCCTGGCCTGAGCCAAAAAAAAACCAGGATCACCCAGGCCAGGTCCAAATCCATCCCCTCAGAGTCCATCTGCAGAGTGGATGACTCTTCCTCAGCTGCTCAGCGAGCTAATAAAGGAGGGATCTATTTTCCTTTTCGAAACCTAAAGCAATATATTTTTTCTTTTTTTTTTCTTTTTTTCATTTTTTTTAATAAAAAAAAAAGAAAAAATACAACAACAAAAAAAAACAAACCACGAAGCCTTTAAACAATAACTTGCTGCTAATATATTGAAACCAGATGCAGTGGCAGCGTTGCTGATGTTGCTGTCTTCGTTCAGTGTAGCCCAAAAGTGCTGTCAGAAAATTGGAAGCAGCAAACAAACAAACAAACAAACAAAAACCAACATCAACAACAACAAAAAAATGTTGCTGACCGTAGAGGGTTGTTATTTTAATTTTTATTTTGAATTGTAGGGCGAGGAAGATGCAATATTGCTGCTTCTTCGGGCAGTCAGGGATAGAGAGGCCAACGAGAAGAAGTTTTGCAAGGTGAAAAAAAAAAAAACCTAAAGGCTCCTCGAAGATCCCGACCCTAAAAGTTGGTGGAGGGGGGGAGAGGGGGTCGATCAGGAACTTTGATGCCAGGCTGTGGGATTCCCACCCCCATGGCATCATCACAGCTGATGAGCTGAGGGAGACAGGGAATTCTCCCTGCTGGGGAGGGGGGAAATAATTCCAAGGAAAGGTCCAAACAACCCCCCTGGGGGGCTGTGCTGGTGCTCCAGAGCTCCCAGAGGGGTTTCCCAAAGCCTCTCCCACCCGGGACACCTGACAGCCCCCCCTTCTGTGGGGATGTTCCTGGTGGAAAGCAACTTCCCCATTCCCTAGGAAACCCCAAAAAAAGGCGGAAAAAGCCGATTTGGGGCCGGGGATGAGCGTGAGATCCATCCCCCCCCCCTCCCTCCCCCCGAACCTGATCTTTTTTTTTTTTGGGGGGGGGGGGGGGTCACGACGAAATTCCTCTTTCCCGGCAGCGATTTCAACTCGTGCCCTTAAGAGGGGTGGGAAGAACGAGTGGGAAAATCATCCTCCCCCACCCCGAGCAGGCTTAGGGGTCACCTTGCCCAACCAACCCCGGAGCCTCCCGAGCCCTGGCAGAGGAGTTTGGGATGAGGTGGGAGAGATTCACCCCCCCCAGGGGGAGCGATGCTCGATCTCGAGTCCAGCAATTTCACTGCTTCGCCTCTGACTCTTTATTTATTTTTTTTTTTTTTGGTTTAATCTCATGGTTTTGATGGCAAAGTGAGGTTTTGTGGGTTTATTTTATTTTATTTTATTTTATTTTATTTTATTTTATTTTATTCTTCTCTTGGGGGCGGGGAGGGGCTTCTCTAGAAACGTTTGCATGAGTCTCGTTGTGATTTGTTTGCACTTTAGAACGTTTTCGTGCCATTATAAATTTGCCTTTTATTGTATTTATAATTTAAAGATGCCTAGAAGGGGAGAGAGACTTTGGGTTCTTCGTTTTGGTTTTGGTTTTATTTTGTTTTCTTTTTTTGCTGAGTACTGGAATAAACAGTGAGCATATCTGGTATATGTCATTATTTATTGTTTAAATTACATTTTTAAAGCTCAGTGTGTTCATATAAAAGGTTATTTGAGACATATCATAGTAAGGAGAAAGATGCAAGTTATTTTCTTTGCTTATTTTTATAATTAAAGATGCATAACATAATGAGGCCTATGTTGGATTTTTCTTCTGCAATGAAATAAAATGTCAGATTTAAGGGTTTGTAGTGTCTGAGTCTTTCATTAAACCTGACTGTGAACTGGTTCTGGTACCACCAGCAAGAAAGATGTTGGACTTACCTCAGATGAGCATCCATAAATCTTATATAAAGATTTATTAAACATCCTCTGGTGTTAACAATGATGTTAATAAATGATGTTAATCAATGATAATGCTAATAAACCCCAGTGCTAACGAAGCTCTGGAGATGGGCAGTGGCCTGACCTTGTAATGGTAATTTATTTACCCCCATAATTAATGCAGAATTCATGGACACCACTGCAGGAAGAAGAAAACACCTCTATTTTTTTATTTGGTGTACGTGTCACTGTGCATTTCAGTCAGGAAATCTCTGATTTCCACTGGAAGATCAAAAATGAAGTTTAATAACACCAGAGGAAGAGTGGCAGGTTAATCCTGAGTTAGTGCTCCAAAAGCTGCTGCAAAGTTTACAAACCACTTCCCCTGTAAAACAACATTTGTCAAAGAGACCCAAAGAACAAAGATTAGAAATACAATTGGATTCATGTGAGATCTCTCACATTATTCTCTCTTACAGCAGAGAGGTTTTGCTGAACCCCCCCCTTATCTCAGCCAGGGAGAGGTTGGAGAACCTTGGGCAGAAAATACCTGGGAGAGACACAGGAGTTTTATTCCAGACACCAGCTGGAAAAACCAGTAAAACCTGTATGAGCTCATGTGGGGGGAATGTCATTATTTTCACACAGACAGGAGGTTTTTTTCCTCTTCTTTTTTTCATTTTTTTCCTCTTCTTTGGTTTTTATTTTTAAGCAGAGTGAAACTCCAGCATAACCCAGGATGATCCTCATTACCTGCCCCTTCCCAAACCCCCCTCCAGCCTTTCCCCCGCTCTGGATGAGCTGATTTGAGTCCAAACACACAAACCCACACTGGCCCTACTGGTTATTTAGAGAGAAAAATCATTTTTTTTATGGAGAATACTGTTCCCTGTATTCTCCAGCTGGGAGAAAATCCCACTTGCTTCCATTGGATTTCCTTCAGGGCTATTTTTCAGCTGCAGGCTTGGATGGTTTTATGCTGCAAAAACAAATCCCCTGCTCTCTCCTGGCTGGGCTGTTTGGCTTGGAGGAACCAACCAGCTCCATAAAACCATCAGCCAACCCCAACTTGGGGCCCAAACCCCAGCAGGGTTCTGCTCTCCCATGGGGAATTCCCAGTGTCCCATCCAGCAGGAAAGAGCCCAGCTATTTAGTTTGGTTGGTTATAATTAATCCTGGAACCTTTTTTTAAGGACTTTTAAATAAATAAATGAATAAAAGCCCATTGTCTGAGCTGGTTTTTTTTGCTGAAGTGCCTCACAGGTTGGAGATGATCCCTTGGAATCATCTCCACGGTTTCTGTGAGGATGAGGAGAGGTCCAGCTGGTCCTCCAGGTGCCTTCCAACCCAAACCTTTCCATAAAAATCAAGAAACTCCAGTTGATGTGAGCAAGCAGAGAAGAGCACAGATGTTTCCTTGGGTAAATTGTGCTCGGTGTGACCCCAGGTTTCCACCAGCACCACTCAACTCCCTGCCCCAAAAACCTTCCTGCCGGAGCATCCACAAGTCCTTCCTGCCCGAGGGGAATCTTTCCTTCCTCTCTGGGCGAAGCCACTGCCCTCAGGAGGAAGGAAGGAGGAGGCTGAAAGTCCTGGATGAGGCTCCAGACACCTCCTGGAGAGGTGGAGCTGCCACTGGTGAGTCAAACACATCCCAAACGACGCAGGAGCGTTTTCCTCCTCGTCACCGGGATGGTGGGAATGGCCAGCCCAGCCCTGATCCCACTGACACAGGACATCAGGAAGGGCCATCCCAGCCCTGTTCCCGCTCCCACAGGCCAGCAGGAATGGCCATCCCAATCCTACCAGCACAGGATTGTTGGATGGGGCTGCAGAGGGCAGAGGTTTTATTGCTGATAAAAGGAAAGGGCTCCGGGCAGATCCACCGGGGCTGGATTCCCAGGACAGGGAGCAAACTTCCCCTAAGGGTGGGGAGTGGTATGTTCTGGCCTTAAAAATGAGATTACCAGAAGGCCAGTGTTGGTTTTTTTTTCCTCTGGGCTGGGCAGGAGTTCTGCCCTGCTCTCAGCACTGTGGACCTTCATTCTTCCCAAGGGTAGATTTGGGAGCTGAGCTCACCCACCCTCAGTCACTAATCAGTCAAGGGCCAGGGACCTTTGGTGGAAGCCTTGGGGCCCCTCAGTGCTCCAGGGAACATCAGCATCCAGAGGAATTTTCCTCAGACACCTGAGATTTTCCTTTTGGGGCTCCTAGGGACACTAAAAAAGCAGCTGGACACCAGCAGGGACAATCCCAGCCCCAAACATCAGCCCCTGTCCAGCCCAGCGGATCAGAGCCACCATAATGGCCCCATTTACGTGGAACTGAGTTCCCAGGAGCATCTGGCTGTGACGGCTTCCACATTTCACATCCAGGAACAGCTAAAAATGTCACTTTAGTGTCATAAAAATCCTGCACGTGTCGGTGCCCAGCTCAGCTTTACCACCTTCCACTCAGGATTTACAGAATCCTGGGATGGTTTGGGTAGGAAGGGACATTAAACTCTTCCCATTCCACCCCCTGCCACAGACAGGGACATCTTTCACTAGCCCAGGTTGCTCCAACCTGGCCTTGAACACTTCCAGGGATGGGGCAGCCACAGCTCCTCTGGGCAACCTGTGCCAGGGCCTGCCCACCCTCCCAGGGAAGGATTTCTCCCTAATATATCCCATTTTCTCCTTAATATCCCATCCAAACTTACTGCCTTTCAGTTTAAAGCCATTTTGCAGCAGCTCAGGGTTCCACCAGCCATCCAAACAGCAAATAACCCCCCTTCTGCTAGAAACAGCTCATCTATTTCCCTTATATCCTGAATTTCCAGGAATTTGCTCAGCAGGCACCAACAAAAAAAACACGGTGATTTTTCCCAAATTCCACGTGCTCTGGCTGCCTGTCACACTCCCTCACCGAGGCTGCAAACGTTGTTTTAATGCTGGAATAAAGTTTCTCTCATCCCGTTCGTTGCCCCACCTGGAATTCCCACCTGGCTGGGCTGCTGGGAAGGGGCTGAGAGCTCGCTCAGCCCCGCAGGATTTCTGCCCCGCAGGATTTCTGCCCCGCGGGATTTCTGCCCCGCAGGATTTCTCAGGCAGCTCCGGGGCTGCCAGGAAGTGATGAAGAAAGCAAAGGAAACAAAAGCAAGTCCAAAAAAGCCCCGATGCCGCTCCCCCTCCTCCCCCCGCGGCGATTACTCAGGGGTCCCCTTGGAAGCCGCTCTTGCGTCAAAGGATGGCACCTGAAAAAAAGGGGGGGAATCGCCTGGATCCCAGCCTGGATTGCAGGAATCGCCTGGATCCCAGCCTGGATTGCAGGAATCGCCTGGATCCCAGCCTGGATTGCAGGCAGGGAGGGTTGGGGGTGATTTGGGGCAGAGAATCCTCCCTGCTGTCCTTCTCCCGGGAGGTTTCAGTGGGTTCTCAGCTGGTCCCTTCGCCCCTGGGAGGGGGAAACAGCTCGACATCATCACCTCGGGCTGGCAGAGCCCTAAAGATAGATCCCAGCAGAGATTATCAGCCCTCCTGTATTAATAGGAGGCAGCTGCTTCTTGAAAGTGGCTTTTAAATAAAGAGAGAGAAACTTTGGTGTATTTTTAAAAGCCTTTTAAGTGAGGAGAGCTCCCCCCTGGGGGTTTGTGGGGTTGTCCTGGGGTCTTCCACACTCTGGCATTCCCCCCCACCCAGACCCTCAGCCCACGGTGGCAGGAGCCAGCTGTGCAGCTGCTGAGCCCACATCTGGGCACCTTGGCACAGGCAGGGCCTGCTGGGAGAGGTGCCCGAGGTGTGGTTTTACTTCTAAACCCCAAAAACCAGGGCAAAATCTATTGCTGAGCAGTGAAAACCAGCCAGGGAGAGCAAGAAGTGTTATTTCCCTGTGGAAATAGAGGCAGGGTGGGTGAAAACACCGGGATTTGTGCCTGGGGAAGGAGGAGCAGGGCGTGGGCACGGCCTGATGGAATCTCATCCATCTCCATCGGGGACAGGGAGACACAGCCCGAGTGTGGGGCTGGGATCGGGATAATCCCTCTCTCCCAGGCACCAGGGGGACGTTCCCAACCCTCAACACACACACAACCCACATACTCGTGTGCTGAAGGAGGTTATTCCTCTTGGCAGCCCTTCAGCTGGAAGAGGAAAATCCCGTGGCACTCGGCAGGAGTTTTTATTTTTACTTTTTTTTTTTCTTTAAATTAAACTCTAAAAAAAAAAAAAAAGGACGTCACAACCCCCAGCACCAAAAGGGGCTGCTCTGGGTGACCTCCAGTTGCTGCTGCACGTCTCCCAGCCCCGCTCAGGAAGTTGCTCACAGCCAGTTTATGTGTTTTAAGGGTGGGGAGATTGACAAATCGGAAATCTAGGACGTGTAATAGCTGATAGCAGATGATGCATTTCCCCCTGCCCTGTGAATTATTTGGGGCTGCTTTTTATCTGAGCGGTGCCGGGGATTGCAGCGTGAGGCATCCACGAGTGACATCAGAGGGGCAGAAAATTCAGCAATTCTCCTGTTTTTAGGGCTTACTGAAGCCAGATATTTTAAGTTACGTTTTGGGGCCGGTGTCCAGGAGATCTCTCCTCAATCTAAATAAACGTCTCCCATTTAAAAATAATCAAAAAAAAAAAAAATCAAAACAAAAGCAAACCAAAGCAAAGCCCAAACCCAACAGATGTGGCCGGAGTTCCAAAGCAGAAATTAAACCCCAGGCACGTCTGCCAGGCCCTGGCCTTGCTGTGCACCCTGGAAAAACCAGGAACACAGAACAGCTGGAGCAGGGCTGGATCCCTGGAAACCATGGAGCAGCTGCTGGTGGGGATGCAAGGAGAGAAAGGGGTCCAGGAGGAGCCCCCCCTTTTTTTTTTTTTTTTTTTTTTTTAAGTGAGGATGTTGCAATTTGGGGTTCAGAGAGGTGGGATTGAAAAGTGGGGGCCTTTTTAAAAAAAAAAAAAAAAAAACTTTGGAAAGGTTTTATGGGACCAGATTTTTCCCATATATCTGAATCTGGGATGCTCCAACCCTGACAGCAGGAGATACAGCAGCCCCTTATCCCTCTGGGAATGTTTGGGAGCCTCAGGAGAAGCTGGAGGGGGCATCTCCAGCTCATCTCCCTGCCGGGCTGGATTTTTTTTTTTTTTCTTTCCCGATTATTTCGTTTCCAGCAGCTCTTGTGCCACCTGCTGACCGAAGGCTCCCTCCACATCCAGCACCCCTCTCCTTCCAGAGGGTGGAATCCCACCCAGGGGTGGGATCACAGGACATTCCAGGCTGGAAAAGGCCCTTAAATCACCAAATGCAGCCTCAAATGGAATGCTGGGAAGGGGCTGCTGGGCAGGAATCTCTCCATGGGGAGATGCTGCCCTTGCTCAGCACCCTCAGCCCCTGGAGCAGCCCCAGCACAGCCCAGTATAGACCAGTACAGCCCAGCACAGCCCAGCACAGCGATGCTGCAACCTGCACAGAGTTAGAAACTCGACTGCCAGCTGCAAACCCGCTGGATTCCCTCCTTCCCATGGGAACAGCTCGGTAAGGAGCCGGGATGCTCCCCCAGCTGCCTCCTGAAAGCACTGACGGACAAGTACAGAGAACGCGATTTTCTGAGTCCAAATCCATCCCCTCCATCCGACAGCGCAGGGGGGAATTATTCATGACGCTCCACCAAAATAATCCCGCCTAAAAATAAAACTCCCCTGCTTCGCTTTTAACCCCCAGCAGTGTTTTTATCTGCCGGGTGTGACGCTGCAAAGCCCTAAAAACCCGCGGTTCCTGCCCCACTGCTCTGGAACTGCGGCCATGAGGGAGCGATTTTCGCACCTTTTAATTCCTTAGCTTTGGAATTCGGAGGAGAAGAGAAGCTGCACATCTCGGCTGTCCAAGCAGAGGGCACTGCTGGCTCATGATTCGAGCCAGGGGTTTAAGTCTATCCTGAAGTCCTTCTGGCACAGCAAATCTCTGCTGAGAAACCCCCTTTCCACTTCATCCCCCTGACCCCAACAGGTCCCCAAAACACCAGCAGTAACAGGTTAAAAATGGTGCTAAAGCCCCGTTGAAGAGAACAGTGACAAAGAACACCAGAACACCCAGCAGGGCCGTGGCTCCATCCCAGAGCCACAAAGCAGGTTCTCCATGAAAGCTTCCCCAAGTTTAATTTCATATTTTCATATTTTTTTTAATATCTTCATGCCAAAGGTTCTGAAACAAAACACATTTTCCTTCTTTTTTCTCCTGCCTCCCCCCCATGATTATTAGAAAGCCTTGGAGAGGGAATCTGCTCCCCTCACCCTCCTGCAGTTCACCCTCTGCCACCACTTCCATTTTCCCTGCCTTTTGTTTTGTTTCACTGATGAAAAAGGACAGAAAGCAGCTGGGGCGGGGGGAGCAGAGTAGTTTAGTTTTAAATTTAGTTTCAGCTGCATCAAAGCATTCACCAGCTCCTTAGGGGTGTCTGCTCTGTGCTTGCAACACCTCCTGCATCCACCTCGCTCACTGCTCCCCTTATTCCCATTTTATCCCAATTATTCCCAGAGTAAATATTCTCATTATTTGAGCACTTTAAAAACACTTTAGGAACAAAACCTCCTGGCAGGACAGGAGTCCTGGAGGAGGGGGGAAGGGGGGGGGTGCTGGCAGGCAGAGTCGGGTTTCCAGGGCTTCGGATGCTCATCCGACATCTCATCGGGATCTTGATGCATCCCAGAAATCAGATACCCCGCCACAGAAATCTCGTGGGTGGCTGGGAGCAGCGGCTTTCTCCTGATTTCCCCTAACCCGGTTAGCAGGAGGCAGTAATGTCCCCTCGGAGCTGTAACCACATTAACTCCCCTCGCCCAGAGAAGCCGCTGATTGATGCGGGCTCGCCGCTGATCCTCGCAGTCTCCCTCCCAGGAATTCCCCAGGGGCAGCTCTCTGCCAAAATGTGTCCATCCCCAGCTGCCCAGGAAGGGCCTGAGCCCTCCTGGATGCCTGGAAAAGCTCCGGGACACAGGGCAGGGAGCAGAGCTGAGGCTCTGGGCAGCAGCTTTCAGCTGTGGGGATGATTTAGGAGCCTCAGCCAAACCTCTGGGTGCTTCAGAGGCTGCCCTGCCAGCAGGGGAGGGGTGGGTGAGACCCACATGGTCACTAATCTGAATTAATTCTTTCATTTTATTCATTAAGAATTTATCTATTGTATAATATATTGTTGCATATCATTGGGATGTTATATATTATTAAAATATAAAACATAATAATTAATAATACACGTGCTATGTTAGATATAGTACTAACTATCTAATAATTACTGATAAGTGTAATTAGTAGAAAATCATTATATAAAGACTCGAAATTAATAAATTAAACCAATCCTGCCCCTCTCCCAGCTGCTAAAATCCATTTCCCTTCACTCTCCCACACAACCCACCCCTCGCCGGTCCCTCCGCAGGTCCTGAGAGCCAAATCCAGCCTCCCCATTAATCTCGGAGTCATTAGGGGCGGATAAAGGTACTTACCCCAATTCCTTCCTGCTCGTCTCGATCTCAGCCAAGCATTTCGCGTCGGCGCCGCCGCCTCCCGCCGGCGACGAGGTGTAAAATTACCTCCTGTTTGCCCCTGCCTTTCGGTGCTTCCAGCCCCAAACGAGCAGTTTAGACGTGGCAATGAATCCAGCCGGGAATTGGGAAGGCGCTGGGAGGGTGGGATGCAGCCCCGGGCTTGGAGGAGGTGACTTGGTTGTATAAGAATACCCTAAGAAATCATTTGTAATAATATATAGGAAATAGTATAAGTAAGGTGCCAAAATACATAAAGTAAAATAAAATAAAATAAAATAAAATAAAATGAAATTAAATGAAATAAAATAAAATGAAATAAAATAAAATAAAATAAAATAAAATAAAATAAAATAAAATAAAATAAAATAAAGTAAAATAAAATAAATATTATTATAAATAACAATATTTCCCCCCCCCTCCCCAAAATAGCCCAGTTAACACCTTTTTAAAGGACTTCACTGGAAGTGAAGGGAAAACCCGTGTTTCAGTGCTGGGGTTCCTGATCCTGGGCTGGAGAGTCCTCCTGGCATTTCTTCATCTGGGGCTCAATTTTTAGCACTTGGGGGAGAAAGGAAAGCCCCAACTCGGACTTTGCAGGGTTTCTAATAGTGTTTGTTGTGCAGGATAATTTCAGGCGGTGGTTTATTTGGGAGGGAACTGCCTGGGAACACCGGGAAGGGCCGTGTGGGCAGGAGGCTCCAGCCTGGGCTGCTTTCATGAGCTGCAGGATTGGGAATTGTGGGGTCTGGGCAGCAAGAGCAACCACCCAAAAAAGGCCATAAAAGCCATCTCAGGTCAGAGTGGGTGCTCTCCAGGAGGGAAGAACCCCCTGAGCCGGGCCTGGGCTTTGCCCCACCAAAGGGATCCCGTGGATGCTGAAGGGATGTGTTCCACAGGAATCAGGGCCCACCTGTGGGGCTCCAAACCACGGAATCACTGAGGCTGCAAAAGACCCCTGAGATCATCGAGTCCAAGCTCTGACCCAACCCCACCTTCTCACCCAGCCCATGGCTCTGATGCCACATCCAGGCCCTGCTCAAACCCCTCCAGGCACGGGGACTCCACCCCATCCCTGGGCAGCCCCTTCCAAGGTCTGATCCCTCTCTCTGGAACGAGTTTCCTCCTAAAAGCAGCGCTTCTGAGCCCTTTTCTCGCCCAGCCACTGTATTTATTTTCCCTGCCGTCCCAGCCCCTCACTTCCTTGCCTGCATTTGGGTGGTTTATTTATTCAGCCCCCCCTCTCCCCTCCCCTCCCAGCCCGGTTTGGTTATTTCGGTGCTGCGGGAGATGCCGGCCCAGCCCAGACACAAACGAGCCCGGCTCTGTCAGGGCTATCAGCAAACACCAGCGCCTCAGGCCGGCCAGGAATTTTAATTGAAATCGCCGGTCCCCGGGGCTCAGATAAGGCCCGGCATCACCCCATGGGGGACCGCCACCCCAGCCCACTCCCCAGACTCACGCGGGGTGCCCTGGCACCCCACTCCACGCCCTGGCACGGGTGTGCCGGCTCCGTGCCCGCCCGCCGAGGTGGCACTGGGACATCCTGGGAGGGAAGTGGGGCCCGGAGCTGTCCCCACGTCGCGAGGGCTCCTCCGGCATCTCCCCCCTCTCCCACCGCCAGCAGGAGCTTGGTGGTCTGCGCTCCTTATCAGCCCTTATCTCCCGAAGCCGCTCGCTAATGTGACCTTAATGGAGCTAAATCGACTCGATTTGTTTTATTGCGGCTTAGCCCAAACCCCAACAGCCCTTTCCAGCACCCCCCCCCCCCCACCCACACACACCCCTCCCTCCCTTCCCGCTTCCCTTGTTTTGGAAACACGCAGGGAAGGGGCTGCTCCTTCCTCGGAGCTCGGGGAAGGGGGGGCAGCGCATGGGGAGCCAGAGCATCCCAGGCTGCAGGGAGAGCCCTCCGGGGGACTGTCCCTCCTTCCCCTGCTCCCCGCGACCCCCGGGGACCCCCCCGAGCCCGGAGGGAGGGTCCGAGGCGGGAGCGGCGCTGGGAGCGCTCGGTGGCTCCGGCACCCCCGAGCCCCCCGGCCCCGGGAGATGCTGCCCACCCCCTTCTCCGTGAAGGACATCCTCAACCTGGAGCGGCCGGAGGGTCCCCGAGCCCCCTCCGGTCCCCGCAGCGCCCGCAGCCCCGACGGGGAGGACGAGCCGCAGCAGCGTGAGTGACCCTCGGGGCCGGGGGGCGGCGGGGCGGGAGGGACCCCACTAAGCAGAGAGACAGAAAGACCAGGGGGACCCCATGGAGCTGCTTTCGTTCCCCTGGAGGGGAAAACCGAGGGCAGCGGAGCCGCTCGTTGCATCCTCGCTTGTCCACTCTGCCCGCTCCCGGTGGTCCCCGCCGAGGGCCATGGCGGTTTCCTCCTTTCCCCTCCCTTTTCCCCCTTTTTTTCTAGATGATATGTTTTTTGGGAGGGTTTTTCAGGGGATTTTCCGGCCATCCCGTTGAGTCCCAGCGCATCCCCCGTGCGCCCCCGGCTCTCCGGCTGCCCCGGGGGAACGGAACGGCCCGGGAGGTGAATACAGCTGGGAAGGGGTGGATATAGGATAGAACTGGGGCTTTTCCTGCCCCAAATCGCCCACCGCCACCGTTTTCGATGACAAGCTTCCCCCCGTGTCGATGCTCCGTAAATTGTCCCCGCTGGGAGCACCGAGGCGTCCCCGGGGATGCTCCGGAGCGGTCCCCGAGAGAGGATCGGACTTGTCCCCCTTCTCCCCGCTGCTAAAATCCCCCAAAGCTTCCTTGGCTCGTGTTTCCCCAATTCCCGGCGGCTGCGGAGAGGAGGAAGGGGGAAACCAGTAGGAGCGGAGCGGGAGCACTGGGATGCACTGGGATACAGGGGGAGAGAGGGGGAGAGGAGCCCGCGGAGGGCTCTGCCCTCTTCTCACCTGCATTCAGAGCCCTCTGACACCCCATTTCCCCACAGAATCCCCTGGAATTCCCGGAGGAATGCTGTGCCTGCCGGGGAACGCGAGCTCATCCCAAGAGCCGGGAATGATCCCGGGTGCTCGTGTGCCACTCGAAATCCCAGCAGATCCAAAAAAATCCCAGCCATCGACTCCTTCGCGCCTTCTCTCAGAGCAAACAGTTTTTTCTCCCTCATTCCCAGCCCCTTCGGGGTTTTTTTTTTTGTTTTACTTGAACTCGCAGGGATGTGGGATCCCCCTTTCCCTGGATCCTGGAGGTCTGGTTTCCATCCCTCCTGTGCCCCACTTTCCCCGTGCCCCTCAGGCTGGAGCTGCCCAGGGTGGCAGTCCCAAAAATATCCCCAGGCATCCTTAGGAGGCGTCAAAAAGAGCCATTATCCAGAATTAAAGGATCAGACTAAATCTATTAAAAAAAATAAAAGATAGGAGGAGAATTTCCTTAAATTCCCTTAAACATCACAGGGAAGTTCATATTAACTTATAAACTATCAACCTCAAATGTATTAATTTATTAATATATCAGTTTATCAACTATATCAGCCTTACATTTATTAATTTATCAATCTATTGATTTGTCAACTACAAGCCTTAAATTTACCGACTACCAGGGGTAAATTTATTAATTTATAGATTTATCAACCTTAAATTTATTGATTTATTAATTTATCCCCCATCAGCCCCACTTCACTTTATTCCCAAGGGAATAAAGTGAAGTGGGGCTGATGGGGGACAAATTAATAAATTAATAAATCCCATGGAATAGGGATGGATTTGGGTCTCACTTTGCCTTGTTTTTTGCTTTTCTGCAGGGAAACGTTCGCTCACCCCCCCCTCGGAGGGCGAGGAGAAGAAAAGCCCCCCCTGCCCCCTCCCCAGGCAGCGGCAGAGGAGGAAGCCGCGCGTTTTGTTCTCCCAGGCTCAGGTTTTCCAGCTGGAGCAGCGGTTCCAGCGGCAGAAATACCTGTCGGCCCCGGAGAGGGAGGAGCTGGCTCGGCTGCTCCAGCTCAGCTCCACCCAGGTGAAGATCTGGTTCCAGAACCGGCGCTACAAGAGCAAGAGGCAGCGGCAGGACAAATCCCTGCAATTCGCTGCCCACCCTCTGCCCCCTCGCAGGGTGGCAGTGCCGGTGCTGGTGAGGGATGGCAAACCCTGCCTGGGGCGTTCTCAGCCTTTGCCAGCTTTTGCCAGCCTTTATTCCTACGGCTCCTGCTGCAGCCCCTATGGGGCCGCCTTTGGGGTGGGGTACCCAGGGGTGCCCCCCGGTGCCACCCCCGGCTGCTCGGGCATGGCCAGCCCCGCTCAGGACCCCCCCGCAGCCCCGCGGGTGGCACTCAGGGCTGGCAGGTGGAGGTGAGGACCAGCCGGGAATCCCTCTCTGCTCCAGAGCGGCCGAATTCCAAAGGATTCCTGCGGATGAGCTTGGGAAAAGCTCCCCGAAAGGCTTGGGAGAGAGGGGGACGCTGCCACCCCAGCACTGAGACTTTGGGGAGCCGAGGACTGAGGGCATTCTGTATTATTTATTATTAAACACAAGAGTTTGGAGTCTGCCCCTTCCAGCTCCCAGAGGATTTGCTCCTCTGGGATGCTCCATCGGGAGGGTGTGAGCTCTGGTTTTCTTTCCTAAGGACAGCTGGAGAACACACGTCACTGTGCTTTTTTTGTGGACAGTATTTAACTCTTTGAGCTCCCCTAATCTTCTGAAATATATTTCTGATTTATATGTCTTAATATCTCCCGGCAGAGGTGTCCAATTCTGTCTCTACTATTATTATATATTATATATATTTATATATTATTATAAAATCTCCACCCCTGCCCCTGCTCCAGGCTGTTCCCCCCCTCTTCCCACCTCATTCCCAACAGCTCCTTATCCTCCCAGCATTTGGGAAAAAAAAAAAAAAAAAAAAAAAAAAGACTTGCAGGAGGCCATTAAGCTTTTATCTGCAATCCCACTCAGCCCCATCACTCCAGCAGTTCCCTCACTTCCCAAATGGGACCTCCCTGACATCCAGATCAAACCACAAAATCCCTGTCGGGGAGATAACTCCTCTTCCTGCTGCTCCAAGGCTTTGGAGCCCCTGGAAACGCCTGGATCCTGCCCCTTCTCCTCCCCTTCATCCATCCACACTCACTCAGGGGTATCTCCCACTGTCAGCTGCATCTCGGGGCTCTGTCCCAGGACTGCACAGGGTCCTTGCACTGGGAATTGCAGCTGGCACTGGGAAAAGCCCTGGCAGACAGCAGCATCCCAGGGCAGGGGCTTCTCCTGCAAGTCTGAGAGGTTTTCCAAGGAGCTTCAGCGGCAGAATGAGGCAAATCACAGGAAACTCCCCCAAATCAGCACAGAAATCGAGGAAGGAAATTGCTTCCCTCGCCAGCTCGGGATGAAAAGGCCTGGAAATGGGAATAATGAGTATGGAGGGAATGTTTGGACAGCTCTCTCAGGCACATGGTGGGATGGTTGGGGCTGTCCTGTGCAGGGCCAGGAGCTGCACTCCAGGATCCCTTTGGATCCAACCAAACAACTCAGGACATTCTGGGAAGGCACCATTTATTCCCCTGTATTATGGGTTGGGAAATGATAAACTGGAATAAAAAGATCCCTCTGGAATTGCCTGTGGGAAGAGGAGCCCTTCTGCTGGGCCTGGAGCCTGGAATAGCTGTGGATGGACAATGGGATGAGTCCCTGAAGGTGCAGCCAAAGCTGGGCAGGGGAAGGGGCTCTGAAGTGGAAAAACTGCCCCCAAATCCAGCAGGGACCCTTTGGAACACCCCCTACCCCAACAGCACCTTTCCCAACTCCTAATTTGCTCTCCAGAATCCCTGTTTGGGGGTTGGAGAGTCACAATAAAACTCTTGGGCTCCAATTCCTCTATAAATCTTCCCAAATTCCCTTTCTCTGACTGAATTATTGAAGCTGCTGAGGTTTTCCAAGCCATACAGGGGGATATTTTCCAAGCCAGCAGGTTAAAGAAGGAGGGAAAAAAGGGCAGGATAAAGCAGAGTTTGGGACACGTTTGCACAACCTGCTCCGGGCTTTGGGCTGCTGTAACCAAACACCCTCCTATAAAATCAACAAAGTCCTCAGGGGATTGCAAGCAAATCTATTGTTTCCCTTTTTAAGGTTTAAAAAAACCCAAAACATGCCCAGGCTTTTCAGCTGAGGGAAAATGCTGGGTTTGGGCAAAGTTTTTTGGGAATAAAAGAGGTGACCAGTGCTCATTCCACCAGCAAAAGGAGTCTGGAGAGCTAGGGGAGGTCACAATATATTGAGATATATTCCAGAGAGAAACTCTGTAAGAACACCTGTAAATAAAGGAGATCCTCAGGAAAATAATCTGTTAGAACACTCGTGGGTTTTCTTGGATTTGGGAAGGGTTTTGATCCTAAACCTCCCATCCCTCTCCTGGTCATAAAAAGCAAGGGGGGTGATTTGGCAGGGGGAGGTTGAGGGATCCCTGGGGAAGGATCCGAGGGAGAAGCCAAGAGCCAAAACTCCTCCGGGAGCCAAGACACGAGGGAAGGGCGGGCGTAGACTCTGCTGGGGCTCTCCAATCAGCCCCGGGAGGCTTGGCTGCCTCCAGGATAAATCCAGGGCCGGGAGGGTGGGAAGGCAGCGAAGCTCTGGGCAGGGACTGCAGGAGGAGGAGGAGGAGGAAGAGGAGGAAGAGGAGGATGAGCGCAGGGGCGCTCCAGGGAACGAGGCAGAGCTCACCCAGCAGCGCCCCGGCAGAGATGAGCCGGACCCCCCCGGCCCCCCAACAGCCCATCCCGGTCTCCTCCAGGCCCAGGACATCCTTCCTCATCCAAGACATCCTGTGGGATGGGGCGGAGCGAGGAGCACGGCTGGAGAGGGGCAGGAGCAGGGGGTTTGGCAGCCCCGGGAATGGGGAGATGGGAACGGCCCCGGCGGAGGGCAGGGAGGGGAACTCGGCCCCCGGGAACAAAGCCAGGAGCCCCCATCCCACGGGAGCATCCCACGGCACGGGGACACCCAGGGAAGTGGACACAGGTAAGGGCTGGGAGCTCCTGGAGGAGCCGGCTGGCTGGGAATGGGTCAGGGAATGGATCGGGAATGTCTGTGCTGGGTCAGGGAATGGATTGGGAATGTCTGTGCCTGGAGCAGGGAATGGATCGGGAATGTCTGTGCCTGGAGCAGGGAATGGATCAGGAGTGTCTGTGCCTGGAGCAGGGAATGGATCAGGAGTGTCTGTGCCTGGAGCAGGGAATGGATTGGGAATGTCTGTGCCTGGAGCAGGGAATGGATCGGGAATGTCTGTGCTTGGAGCAGGGAATGGATCGGGAATGTCTGTGCCTGGAGCAGGGAATGGATCAGGAGTGTCTGTGCCTGGAGCAGGGAATGGATCAGGAGTGTCTGTGCCTGGAGCAGGGAATGGATTGGGAATGTCTGTGCCTGGAGCAGGGAATGGATCGGGAATGTCTGTGCTTGGAGCAGGGAATGGATCGGGAATGTCTGTGCCTGGAGCAGGGAATGGATCAGGAGTGTCTGTGCCTGGAGCAGGGAATGGATCAGGAATGTCTCTGCCTGGAGCAGGGAATGGATCAGGAGTGTCTGTGCCTGGAGCAGGGAATGGATCAGGAGTGTCTGTGCCTGGAGCAGGGAATGGATCAGGAGTGTCTGTGCTTGGAGCAGGGAATGGATCAGGAGTGTCTGTGCCTGGAGCAGGGAATGGATCAGGAGTGTCTCTGCCTGGAGCAGGGAATGGATCAGGAATGTCTCTGCCTGGAGCAGGGAATGGATCAGGAGTGTCTGTGCTTGGAGCAGGGAATGGATCGGGAATGTCTGTGCCTGGAGCAGGGAATGGATCAGGAGTGTCTGTGCCTGGAGCAGGGAATGGATGGGGAATGTCTGTGCCTGGAGCAGGGAATGGATTGGGAATGTCTGTGCTTGGAGCAGGGAATGGATCAGGAGTGTCTGTGCCTGGAGCAGGGAATGGATCAGGAATGTCTCTGCCTGGAGCAGGGAATGGATCAGGAGTGTCTGTGCCTGGAGCAGGGAATGGATCAGGAGTGTCTGTGCCTGGAGCAGGGAATGGATCGGGAATGTCTGTGCCTGGAGCAGGGAATGGATCAGGAATGTCTGTGCTGGGCCAGGGAATGGATCAGGAGTGTCTGTGCTGGGTCAGGGAATGGATCGGGAATGTCTGTGCTCGGTCAGGGAATGGATGGGGAATGTCTGTGCCTGGAGCAGGGAATGGATCAGGAGTGTCTGTGCCTGGAGCAGGGAATGGATGGGGAATGTCTGTGCTTGGAGCAGGGAATGGATCAGGAGTGTCTGTGCTTGGAGCAGGGAATGGATGGGGAATGTCTGTGCTTGGAGCAGGGAATGGATCAGGAGAGTCTGTGCCTGGGTCAGCCCAGGGGCAGGATCCAGCCCTGGCTGCTGGAGCTGGACATGCTTGGATCAAACACCCCTGGGCCCTGGCAGGGGGAGAGGAGGGGATTTAGTGACTGGGAAAACCTTTCTCCAGGTGCCTCAAACAACTCCAAGGTCTGAACTTGCCTAAAATGAGGTTTAAAAACTCCCAGTCGATGCATTTCTGCAATACCTCGGGAAATAAATTCATTTTTAATGCAGAAGATCCCAGAAAGGCCCTGTGGGGACAAAGCTGCAGATCCCAACATCCCAAAACCCGATTTTTTGTGCCTGGTGTCCCTGTCCCTGCAGCAGCACAAGCCCATCCAGGGCTGTGGGATGGGGGGGGACACTCAGCCTTTCCCTGCCCAAACTGGCTGAGCTAAAACAGCCAAAAAAGCAATTTTGAACTCCCTGGTGACCAGGTCCTGCTCCCTCCAACAGCCCCTGCCAGGGGAATTTTGGCTTTGCATTTCGATTCTATTAAAAGAAGTTTCTGCATAAAAGCAAGTTCAGAGACAGCCCCCGGGCTGATTAATCAAAAAAAAAAAAAAATCACTAAAAGCCACCCCAAATCTCCCAGGAAGTATAAATGAGCCCAGCTTTGGAATTCCAGGGGGACAACCAGGATTTACACCAGCTGGGAGCTGTTCTTTATACTTCGAGCATTATATTCCCACCTTAAGAAAATACACAAAAAAAATAACCAAAGGCCAAAAAACCTGGCTTGTTTCCACCTTGACAATGCACAGAAAGGAATTAACTGCACAAATAAAGTGAATTGAGAGGCTTTGAGAGCTCCAGGTGACACTTCCCAGGAGCTCAGCACCTTCCTGGGCCGTGACTCTGGTGATCCAGAGGAATAGTCTGGAGGCAAACACTGGGATCCAGGGCCAGCTCTGCAGTTTGAGGTGGAAAGCCAGGCCTGAAGGTTTAAAACTGCCTGGGAGTTGAGGGGTAGAAAAGGGAGGGATTGATTTTTCAGTGCTCTCCCTGCAGTCTGCTCCGAGCTGCTCTGATTCCCCACTCCTGAGCCATCCTCTGGAGCCTGAGGGCTTGTTTTCTTTGGGAATCAGGATTGTCCTGTGGGAACAGGAGGATATTTAAAAAAAAAAATCCTAAAAGTATGAATTCTGCAGTCAAAATCTCAAGAGCCTTTAATACCACACGGGACATAACAGAGCCTTGGGGGTCTGGGGAGAACCTCCACCAGCTCTGAAAAGGATCCCTTTCTGGGGATTCCATTCTATCCTTGTCCTATTCCTTTCCTTATCCCTATCCTTTCCCTATGCCTATCTTGTCCCTATCCTATCCTATTCCATCCTATCCTGTCCTATCCCTATCCTACCCTACCCTATCCTTTCCCTATTCCTATCCCATTCCTACCCCTCCCCTGCACCATCCTCCCCATCCCTCGAGTTTCTGGGATGAACTGGCACGAATCAAACCTCTCTGACTCAGGAAACACACAAACCTCCCTTCCCTGTGACTCCCAAACCCCCTCGCTGAACAAAAAACCGAATCAACCCAAACATCAACCCCTCTGCTCTCTCGGGTGGGGGGGGAGAAAGGGAAGGATTTTGGGTAACTGTTGATTCTCTCAACAGATGCCACGGTGGAGAGTTACCTGGAGGGGTGTGACCCCCCTTTGCCAGCATCCCCTCGCCCCTCCAAGCCCCCCAAGCGCTCCCGGGCCGCCTTCTCCCACAGCCAGGTGATCGAGCTGGAGAGGAAATTCAGCCATCAGAAATACCTGTCAGCCCCGGAGAGAGCCCACCTGGCCAAGAACCTGCAGCTCACCGAGACCCAGGTGAAGATCTGGTTCCAGAACCGCAGGTACAAGACCAAGAGGAAACAGGGGATGGCCCGGCCGGACTGTGCCCTGGGGGGGCACAAAGGGGCAGAGCTCCCGGGGGCATCGCTGCTGGCCCTCAGGGCAGCCTGGCCCTACCTGCCCTGCCTCTACTACCTGCACGGCTGGAGCCCCTCCTGGTAGCAGCAGCTTTTCTTTTTTTCTTTTTTTTTTCCTTTTTTTTTTTTTTTTTTAAAGCAGAAAACATCTTTTTTTTTTTTTTTTTTTTTTTCGCTTTAAATCCCGGGCGTGGTCGCGTCGCCCTTTCTAAGTGCTGATTAGGGGAGGGATTCACACTAACGATATTGGTGTCTCCTGCACAAACCTCTTGTCGCTGACACTAAAAAAAAAGAAAAAACAGCAAAAAAAAAGAAGGTAAAAAAGCCCAAGGCTTTAACTGTTTGAGCACGAAATTAAAGCGTTTTGTTCATCCTGTTTTATTGCAGCTCTGGCTGCCCCATCCCTGGAGGTGTCCAAGGGCCAGCTCGGAGCAACCTGGGCTAGTGGAAGGTGTCCCTGGTGGTTTAAGGCCCCTTCCAAGCCAAACCATTCCAGGATTCCCAAATCTGCAGCTTTCAGGGGCAGAAAGGGCTGGTCCAGCCCCACAGAGAGACAGCAACTGTTCCTCTCTGCCCCCCCTTTGCCAACCACCTGCTGCAAACTGCTGGTGCTGGTGCTGGATGAGCTAAAAACCAGGGTTAAAAATGATTAAAAAGGCCCCAAATCGCCTTTCTGCTGTTAATAACACAATTATAATAATCTCAGAGCTGCCCTGTGCCCTGGGGAAGCTCCGCAGTGCCGTGAGAAGCCAGAGCAGGGACGGGGACAATGGGGCACTGACAGATGAGTTTTGCATATCCGGGTGTTGGCCCTGCTGGAACATTCCCTGTCCAAAGCAGCAGCAGCAGCAGCAGCAGCAGCTCCAGGAGTTCAGCTCTGCCAGCAGAGAATTCCCTGTTTGCAGGTCAAACCTGGGGGTTGGAACCCCACGGGCTTTGTGGCCCCTTCCAACCCCCAAAGCATTCCAGGGTTATGAGAAATCATCCCCATTCAAGAGGATGATCCCACAAGTCATTTTTAGGGAATCAACTCCTATTTGCACTACCAAAAAAAAATCCAAATATTTTATTTTATTTTATTTTATTACTTTAAACTCCACCAGTTCTATGGGAAAAAAATGGAACCTTCTGAAACGAAAATTCAAGGAGGTTTCTTCCCCTGTGAACACCTCCCAAAAACCATTCTTGTGGTGCCCTTTTTTTTTCCATCAGGGAATTAATAATAATCTCAGTGCTCCTCCTGCAGCAGGGAAATACAGGCAATTAAATGACTTTAGGAAGTTGCTTGGATTTGTCCCTTTTCACAGGGTTTTTTTTGGGGGGGAACTTCTCTGGATCTTGCAGCTCCCAGAGCAAAGGCAAAGCTGCTGGGTTGGGTGGGGGGGACAAAATTCCAGGGAAGGGAGTTGAGGGAGAGGAGAGAACACACAAACTGGAGCCCTTTGCGGGAGATCCGAATTTTCTCTTGCTATCAAAGCTTCTCTCCGAGTTTGGAGGACACTCAGTGGCTTCCTAATTGCCTCAAAGTAACTCTTAATATCTCCAGATAACATTTTCCTCCCTGCTGCTGCCTGGGTTTTTAGTGGGGGGGAAGGACATCTCCCCTCTGCCGTTGCAATGTTTCAAACCCTGCTCTTTTATCCACTTACCCGCTCCTTGGAACAACAAAAAAGCTCTTTATGGCCTCAAAGCCGGGCACAAACACCCCCCTGAGAGCACCTCCCGCAGGATTCCCACATCCAGAGCCTTGGGACGCTGCTTAAAATCGATGATGTTTGCACTAAATCCAGCGGACAACAGCTCTGAGCATCCCCTGGAGGGGATCCCGTGTCCTTTGCACAGGCAGGGATGGGAAAGTTACACTCACCTGGGCTGGGAAAAACGAGGTGCAAACTCTGAAAATGAGATAGAAACCAAAAATCAGATGTAAACTGAATTTCTTGGATGCTTCTTTGGGAAAATGCTTGTGTCAGAGCCCCTTTTTTTTAATCTCTTTTCCCTGCTGATGGTTTCCAAGCAGTCAAACATCCTCCTCGTGCTCCAGATCCCAATTGCTCCCCCTCAAAACTTCGCTGCTCCAGTGCAAATAGTTGCTATTTTTGTATGTATTTTTTTAATACTGTTTTATCTGATGCTGTTTTATTACCCTTTGGAATAAAGAGAGCAGAATGTTGGCTCAGAAACCTCCGTGTGTTTTTATCTCTGGGGGGTTTTTATCTTGGGTTTTGGGGTATCTTTCCTCCCCCCCCCAGCACCATCTCAGGTGGTTCTGCAGGTGGAAAATCATCATCCATCCCTAATTTGAGGTGCTCAGCCCCCAAATCCTGCCCCATCCCTCATCCAGCGCCCTCCAATCCTATTCCAATCCTATTCCAATCCTATTCCGATCCTATTTCCCACCCCTTGGGTGAGTATTTCCCAAAAAGGAAGAGCGTAGAAGTGAAGCATTTTCTTCATCACCCCCAAAATTGACTGTAGTGCCACAATTTAAGCACAAATCCCAGTGGCCCCCAAGGGTTTTGCACCCCAAGAACTGGTCCCAGTTGTTCCTGCCCCTGCCTCCCAGTCCCGAAATCCCAGTCAGGGCCATTGGGGCTCTTTGGGATCATAAAAAGGGGAATTTATTCGGGGAGCTGCTCCTGGCAGTTCTTCCCAAGTGGAAAGGGAGCTGCAATCGCTGCCACCATTCCCAGTTTAATTTATTACCATTAATATACATAATAGATATTTTATATATATATATATTGCCCTTTTTATAGTATAAATTATTAATATGATTATTGAATTATTAATAATGTGTCATTAATATAATTATTATAATTTATAGTGATTTATTGTTAATATAATAAATAATATAGGTTTATGACTTGTTATTATAATAAACAAGTTTGAAAGAATTAAAAAAAAAAAAAAAAAAGAAAGCCAAAGCAGGCATCAAATGGCAATATGAGGGTTTTGCATCCTAAAATTCCCAAAGCCAAGTGGGGGTTTTTTATGGGCACAAGACACTCTTCCAGTTGGTTTTTCCTTTTTTTTTTTTTTTTTTATCCCCAAGCACAAAGCACGAGGGGGCTGAACACCAATCCCAATCCCGGGCGAGCCCCTGGCAGGAGCTTCCCGGCCACAAATACCCCTCTTGATTAATAGAGGAGAGGAAAATGCCACCCCCGAGCTGCGGGGACGTGGAGTTTTAATGGGCATTAACGAGGCAGAACCGCTGATTGTGTGTCCCCCCCCGGAATGGGAACAGAAACAATCGGTTTAATGTCTGTCAATTGGTGTCGCGCTCCGCCGCCAACGCATCCATCAGGATTAAAGAGTGTCCACAACCCCGCCAAATCGCTGCCTTAAAGCTCGGAAAGAAAGGGGGGGAAATAAAACAAAATAAAATAAAATAAAATAAATAAAAAAAAAAAAGAGAGAGGGAGAGAAAGAAGGCTGACAGCGGATAATGTAACTGCTGACTAACATTTGCATGCAATAAAACCGCATTCTTGGCAGGGAAAGGGTGGGTTTGGAGCCAAGGAAAAGCTCCTGCTGGACCCACGCGGGGTTTGAAGGGCCGAGCAGTGGGAACGAGGGGCAGGGAGTTCAGGAGGGGGGTGGGAAAGGCAAGGACACCCCCGGGCCCGCAGCAAGGGGGAGGTTTCCTGGAGAGGAGAGAGGGGAAACTCTCAGCAGGAACACTGGGATGAGTCCTTTGGGATGTGTGGATGCTTCCCAAGCAGAGTGAAGCCATAAGGACACCCTTTTTGTGGCTCTCCAGAGCCCACCTTGGCCGAGCATTTGCTGCAGGGAGAGTTGAATCCCTCTGGTTCTGCTGATGGCCCGGGGGAGTTGGGCTCTCCCTCTGCCCCCAGAGCTGGCAGGGACAGCAAGGACACGAGGGAGGCTCCCAGAGCCGCGGGACATTCCCACTGGATGGTGCTGGAGCAGGGGAGGACCAGCAGAGGCAGTGGGGGAGGATGCTCACAGCGCTGGAGTTGTGTTTTGTTTTGTTTTTCCCAGTCCTGTTCCCACTGAGGGCTTTTCCCACCACTAATTTTTAGGATTTCCAAGAGGTGCCAGCCTTGCACGGTGTTGCCCAGCAATTCCTTCCATGCAGAGCCTTTTGGGGACAACCAGAATTCCAGAAAAGCAGGTGATGTCACCTCAGAGCGAGGCCTGTCCCCCTCTGACCACACAACCCCCTCCTGAGCCTCCCAGAGGGACATTCCAAGATTTTAAGGGTGTTTCCAACCCGGTTTGATTTTCTACCCTGTGCAGGGAACAGGTTTGGGTCACCCAAACCTGGCAGGGCTGGATCAGGGACCGCAGAGGAGGGGAAAGGGATCCTGTCCTGGGGAAGGGATCCCATCCTGAGAAATGGATTCCATCCTGAGAAAGGGATTCCATCCTGAGAAAGGGACCTTTCCCTGAGGAAGGGATCCCATCCTGAGGAAGGAACACTCCTGAGAAAGGGACCCTGTCCTGGGGAAGGGACCTTGTCCCAGGAAAGGATCGCTCTCCCAGGGAAGTGACCCCATCCTGCAGAGCCCCTGCTGCTGAGAGGAGGTAAAATCAGGGATCTTTGCTCCCTGGAAAAGCCTCCCAAAGTACTTTTCCACCATCCCTGGGCCTCCCAGCCCAGCCCAGCCCCGGGGTCCTGCTCAGAGCACCCCGGAAAGCGGAGGGATCAGCCCAATCCCTCTGCAAACACGGCCTGGGTGGAGCTCCCGGGGCTCCCCAGCGCTCCCAGCAGAACAAACGGCTCCGTTCCCCGGGAAAAGGCACCGGCTGGGCTCTCCCAAAGCCATTTTTCATCCTCCTGGGGGATGGCAGCGCTCCTGGAGCGGGGATTTGGAGGGTTTGCACGGAGCAGGGGAACCTTGGGGTACACCCAGAGCAGCTTCCCCTGCAGGAGAGTGTCCAGGGGCTCTGCAACATAAATTATTATATATTATTTATTTATTATAGAACTCATTTTTAACCTAGATTATTAAATATTATTTATTATATAACCAATTTTTAATGTATATTATTATATGTCATTTATTTATTTATCCTAGAACTCATTTTTAACATAAATTATTACAAATCATTTTTCATAGAACTCATTTTTACACATATTATTATATATAATTTATTTATTTATCTATTATTATAGAACTCATTTTTAGCATAGATTATCATATATAATTTATTTATTATTATAGAACTAATTTTTTTACATATATTACTATAGTTTATTGATTTATTGCAGAGCTCATTTTTAACATTTTAACATATATTAATACATATTATTTATTTTAGAGCTCATTTTTAACATATATTATTATATATCATTTTTATTGATTGATTAATTATAGAGCTCCTTTTTGCATATATGACTATATTCTATTTATTTATTTATTTATTTATTTATTTATCCTAGAGCTCATTTTCTTTTGAGGCACCAAAACCTACTCATTTTTCAGCCAGTTTTTTTTTTTTCCCCACCCCCTCCTCCAACAACCTCTAGGTGTCAATTAAAAAAAAAAAAAAAAAAAAAAAAAAAAAAAAAAAAAAGCCCAATATTTCCCTTTCCTCCCTGCTGAGCTTTTTTGCTGGGTGTCAACAGCACCTCAACCCTCCTCACCCTCTATTTGTGCTGCTGAAAGGAGGAATTATTGCACTATTTATATATATATTTATATTTAACTCCTCTCCTTTGCAAAGCAGCCCCGGGGGCATCAATCCCCGAAGGTTTTTCTCCTTCCCACTTGCTGAAAACACCTCAGGGGCAGAGCTTTAAAGCAAATAAAATAATAGGAAGTTGAAAATGGAGCTGATGGATGAGCTCGATGGGTTTGAGGGTTGGGGCTGGGCTGTGGATCCGCAGCCCTGAGAAGGATTTTGGGAGGGTTCAGCCTCCTCCCAGGGGCAGGGCTGTGGATCTGCAGCCCTGAGAAGGATTTTTGGAGGGTTCAGCCTCCTCCCAGCAGCTGAAAAGGAAAACAGGAGGAAATCCTGGCTCTCCTCTTCCCACCAAAAATGTTCATGTTGAGGCCTCTGAGCTGGAAGCAGAACAGGGGGGTGAGTGAAACAAAGCAAAACGATGCTCTGAGGGTGGAGATGATGCGTTGGGGTGCAGAATTTCCTTAATTCCAGGCCCAAAAGGCCCCAAATTGGCCCCATTTCGGGCTGGAATTCCACCCAGCTCCTCCCCAGCCTGCACTTGGCCACGCCAGGACACTCCAGGCCAGCTTTACACCTGCAGAAAACACTTACCTGCTCCCCAAACAGATGGCTGGGCTGCTGAAAGGAATTAAATCCCGTGGCTAAATGCAAATGTTTTTATTGCCTTTGTGGCCAATTGTGGTAAGAGTTGAGACAGAGGGGGGAAGGTGTGGCCGGAAAAACCTTTCCCTCCACGGGTTGTGTCGTGTCCTCCAAGGCAAACAGGCAGCTTAAATGAAATTTGGGGAGGGAAAAGGTGAGATGTTTGTCTTCATGTTCCTTTCCCCCCCCCTTGCTTTTAGAGCAGAAACAATATTTGAGGAGAAACAAAAGATAACGATCGGATGCGGTGAACAAACACGGCCCAGATCCTGGATTAACCAAGGGGCTCCCAAATCCCAGCTCCAGGCTGGTGGTGGCACAGGGAGGGCACCCACAGCCCACCCTGGGGGCACCCTCTGGATCCCTGGAAGTGTCCAAGGCCAGGTTGGAGCAACCTGGGATAGTGGAAGGGGTGGAATCAGATCACTTTAAGGTCCTTTCTGACCCAAACCATTCCAGCATTCCATGATTTCTCCCTCCAAGCCACCACAGGTACTGTTTAATTCTTTCCCCCCATCCTTCTGCTTGTCTTGTTCACCCCCCAGGAATAAACACCAGGTGGGAATTTTTTTTTCACTGCAAGTTTAAGGAGTCACCAGGGCCTGTCCCACAAATAAATCACATTAAAAACATCCCCCCCCCAAGAGATATTTACACAACAATCTGTCCTGGTTCCAGAGGAACCATCAGTGTCAATTAGAAAATGGGATTCGTTCCCAGGGCAGAGCCACCACCCAGCCCCGAGGGGACAGAGGTGTCACAGCTCTTGGAAGGGCCACAGGCCAAGCAGCTCATTCCTCCTCCTGGGGAGCCATCCCCAAAGTTTCATCAAGAATTCCTCAGCAGGATCTGGAGGGATCTTCCAGGTCCTTTCCCTCTCTAATCCCTTTTTTTTCCCTCCTTTTTACCTCTGATAATCCTGGCAGAACCTCTTGGTCCTGCCCGAGAAATCAGACTTTGGATAGATCAAAAAAAAAAAACCCACCAAACTCAGGCCAAAAAATAACCCTAAAAAAGATAATGAATTCCTGCTTATGCACGTGCTCCAGCCTTAGGAATCCTGTTGTACAAAACAGGCACCACAAATCCCTGGGAGGAGCCAGGAGTGTTTCCCACCTGCAGCTGAAACATTCCCCCCACAACGGAGATCTCATCATTTCGATGTTCTGGTTAAAATTACCATTTTTTTCCCCCTTTAAAGCCCACCATAAGGACCCCCCTCATTGGCCCCAGGGAGAGGTTTTATCCCTCAGATTCTCGGGATGCTGCTCAGCCCGGTTCCCAGGGAACTCTTCCTCCCTGCACCAAGGAATGTGGTTTATTTTCCCTTTCTATTCCAGTCTTCTGGGGTTTTCCCTTCAAATTGTGCGGGGAAAAAAGTGAAACCTCAGCAAATGCAGCTCCTCAGGGCCTTCACTTTACCCAAGAGAGAAGGGGGGAAAGAAAACCTGCAATTTGGGAATTCGCTGAACAAGCCACAAGTCTGTGGGTTCGGTTTGGGAATCCCAGCAGGGATTCCTTGCCAGGAGGAGGATCGAGTTCCAAAACTCTCCAGCGGCTCCTAGAGGAGGGTGAGCCCTTCAGGGGAAGAGTTGGCAGCTCCTGCCAGGCTGGAAAATCCCTCCCCGAAGGATTTTCCTCCTCTGCTGATGACGCGAGGGATGGAGGAGCCGAGCCTGCCAAGTGCTCCGGCAACACTAGAAGGCACCATTCCCTCAGGGATCAACCTGCCAGAGCCTTCCCCACCCTCAGCTCCCAAGGAAAATCACCCCTCTGCTTCAAAACACCAGCCCAGCAGCACAAAAATCAGGATATTTTATTTCTCCACGAGCTCCAGTGATACAACTGTAGCAGCATTTCACAAAAAAAAAAGAAAAAGAACTCCTGCATTGTTAAATACGCCTCGAAGAGAACACTTTTTCTCTTTTTGCCTCGGCAAAAAAAAAAAAAAAAAAGAAAACAGAACACAAAAACCCAAACAACAATAAACAACACAACTTAAGAACTGCGAAGTTCCTCATCCTCCCCCTTAAATAACGAGTGATGTGCGTTTTTTTTCTTGCAGAGGAAGAAGCAGCAGCACGTGTTTCACAGGCTGAAAGAAAACTTCAGGCTCAAAAAAAGCTCAGCTTTCAAATGCAAAAAGAAAGGAGGAAAGGGGCTTTGGGGAAGGGGGATCCAGCCTCAGGAAAAGAGACCTCTGGAATTATTATTACACCAGCTGGGCTGGTTTTGTGGGATAGGCAGAAAGGCAGGGAGAGCTTGATAAATGTCCAAGTGCTCCTTATCCACTCCCAGCTAGAGGAAGAGCAAACTCCCCCAAAAAAACAGGGTTTAATTAGTAATTATCTGTTGATAATTATTAATTATTCATACTCAACATTCAGGAGGTTCCCATGCTCTCCCCTCCCCAGGGAGATGCTCAGCTGGCCAAAAAAAAACCCCAAAAACCTCAACCAACATCCCAACTTCTCCACAGGCAAATCCAGGCTTTGTGTCCCAGCACTCCAAGCAGGAGATGAGGCTCTGCCAGGACACCAAAGGTGAAGGCAGAAATATTAAAAGCAGCAGCCAGAGGAAGGGGATGATGCAGGAGGGACCAACCACTCCATGTTTGGCTCCTGAACTGGTACTAAAAGCTGCCAATCACCCACATGATGCTACCATTTGCCTCTTTAGCACTCCAGTGACCCCAAAATCCCATCCAAAACAGAAACACTCAGTGCAAAACCAGGGGCCTCAAGCTGAACTTTCCCACTTTTAAGACACAGGGTGAGTTTGACACAGTGATTAGTTCAGTTTAAGGCCAAAAAAAAAAAAAAAATAAAAATAAAGCATCGTCAAGAAAAGCTCATTTCACCACCAGTGGTTCATTTACACAAGGCACAGAGAGGAGCTCTTGGATTTACCTTCTCCAAAACAAAAAACCAGAACACAGAGGGATTAGATGGGATTAGTGTCATCCCAAGGAACACAACTGGCTGGTGGGACACTCCAGGGAAACATCCCAGCCCTAAAACTGCTCCCAAAGCCACATCCCAGGGTGCAGAGCAGGGCAGTGATGCTGCAGCAGGCAGGGCAAGACCCAGGGAGGGTGGAGACTGGTGCCCTGCAACTTCTATTTACACATCCAGGCTCCTCAAATCCCTCCTGGATCACCCAAGGGGCGGATTTTGGTTTGGAAGAGCCTTTCCCAGGAGGAGCAGGGCACACAGGGAGGCTGCCACGAAGCTCAGCATTCCCAGAGCAGGAAAAACCAAACCCAGGGCACGAGGAACCTCCCCAGGGTGGGGTTTTCTCCCCCTCCTCAACAGAGATGAGCAGCAGCTCGTTTGTCAAAAAGCTGGGAGGTGGCTTTGGTTCTTCCCTAAGGCTTTCCCAAGGTTTCTGGTGCTGGTTTGGATGTGACTCCTGAGACTCAGGGGTCAAACTGTAAACAGAAGCTCCAGGTTTGCCCCACTTTTCCCGGGAGCAGAGCAGCTCCATGCACCCACCTGGAGCCCAGGGTGGCTGCTGGCAGCAGGGTCAGGGCTTTAGTGAGAAAACTGGGAATAAATTAAGGGAGGATGAAGGTTGTTCAGCTGTCAACACGCCGTAAAAATGTACCTTTAAAAATAAAATAAAGAGTGTCTGCAAAATAAGTACTTTAGAAATCTGCATCTTAAAGAGTCTCCTTGTAAAAAAAAAAAAAAAAAAATGGAATCGAGTTTTCCCCTTTCCCATCCCCCCCAACCCCAACAAAGTGACCAGGTATTTTGGGGTGCTCTCCCCCCAAAATTCCTTCTCCCCCCCATCCCAACGAGTCTCAAGGGGTCACCAAGTACCTGACACCCAGGTGAGAATCCAGGCCACCACTTGGGGGTTAAATGCTGTAAAATTAAAGCCATAAAATCTGGCTATAAAAATAAATGCTTTTGTGTCTTCCTCGCACAGGATGGAAGAAATCAGCCCTTTTTTTAAACAGCTTCACATCCAGCTGTAATAGCTTTTTTTTAAAGAACAACCCAAATGCTTCCATAGAAAAATAAAGGATAAACATTATCCACCTCTTTTATATTTCTATAAAAGTTAAGTTCTGTGACAGGATAAAAAAAACCAAAAAAAAACAAAAAAAAAGAACAACAAACAAAAACCAACCCACCCAGCTCAGGTTTGCACAACCCAAGGAAAGGAGTCAACTACACCTTCAAACCTCATCCAGAGAAAAAAAAAAAAAAGAGCAGTTTGCCATTTCCACTCCTCCAAAAAAAATAAAGTTATTAAATATATATATATATATTACTGTAAGTCTTTATAAACTTCTTGTTTTAAAGCCACGAGGACCTCCCCTGGGGATGGCAATCCTCCAGAAAGCCGGGAGTGTCCCCTCGGTGGGATGCGTGTCCCAGAGCTGGCCGTGGGTGGTGGTGGTGGTGGTGGGACAACAACACATTGAGAGGACACACTGAGGGCTCCTGGTCAACACCCTCACAAGGATGTTCTCTTCTCCAGCTTGTGCTTGGTGAGGAAGTACTTGAAGAACTCGTACACCGACCAGGCGATGGCCGTCGAGGGCATCTGGTAGATGACGCGGGCTTGCACCCCCCTGAAGAAGCCCGGGAGCCCCCCCAGCCTGTAGACGGTCCTGAAGGCGTTCACCATGCCCGAGAGGTGCCCGCTGATGTTGAGGGAGCTGAGGGCCGTGTTCTCCTGCGTGTTCAGGAGGGTCTTGCAGACGTCCAGGGGGGTGGTGGCGGCGGCGGCCACGGCGCCCGCCACGGCCCCGGCCACGATGTGGGAGCGCGGGTTGTACTCGCGGCGGGGGTTGATGTGCTCCTGCAGGAACTCGTAGGTGATGAAGTGGATGGCCTGGAAGGGCACGTTCATGGTCAGCTGGGTGGTGTAGCTGCGGTAGAAGGCCCCGAAGCCCTCGGTCCTCTGCACGGTCCTCACGCAGGACAGCACCGACTTGTACGGGGAGTTGAACATCTGCATGCGCTGCTTCACCACTGGCAGGGCGGGCGTGGGGGGAAAAGAGAGAGGGCTGTGAGCTCAAACACAGCTGTGCTGGTCATTTCAGAGCCCAGGCTGACCCCCTGCTCCAGCCACAACCACCCTGACACAGCCTCAACCTTCAGTGTCCAAACTGAGCCACCCAGAGCTGACCTCCCCTTCTACACCCCCCAAAAAGACCCACTCAGACCCAACATCTTCCATACCCCAAAAAATGAGCCACTCAGAGCTGACCTCCCCTTCCACACCCCCCAAAATGACCCACTCAGACCCAGCATCTTCCACACCCCCCAAACTGAGCCACCATCTCCTTCCACACCCCCCAAAATGACCCACTCAGACCCAACATCTTCCACACCCCCCAAACTGAGCCACCCAGAGCTGACCTCCCCTTCCACACCCCCCAAACTGAGCCACCCACACCCAACATCTTCCACACCCCCCAAACTGAGCCACCCAGAGCTGACCTCCCCTTCCACACCCCCCAAACTGAGCCACCATCTCCTTCTACACCCCCCAAACTGAGCCATCCACACCCACCATCTCCTTCCACACCCCCCAAACTGAGCCACCCAGAGCTGACCTCCCCTTCCACACCCCCCAAACTGAGCCACCCAGAGCTGACCTCCCCTTCCACACCCCCCAAACTGAGCCACCATCTCCTTCCACACCCCCCAAACTGAGCCATGCAGACCCAACATCTCCTTCCAAGCCCAAACTGAGCCCCTCAAACTGCCCAGTGCCCCCCAAAAAAACCTCAACACAGTGAGGCAAGCAGGTCAGAGCTCAGCCCCAGCCCTGCACTCCCACGGGCTAATGAACTCCTCTCCTCCAGCTTAATTAATGACCCTTTAGTTCTAGCTTAACTAATGACCCTTTAGTTCCAGGCAGAAAGGCATTAAGCCAGACTGATGAAGACCCTCAGTGCACAAACACTGGCACACCAAGAGGACAAGGGCAGAAAAGTGAATTAATAACTGTCCCTCGCCTGGGAAGTGGAACAGACCCCACCTCCAGCCCCACTGACTGGAGCAACTTCCACTGACTCCAGCAAAAGGCCAATTAATTTACTTCACTTCATCAGGGTATAATTAAAAGGATTTGATACGCCAGAGATTTCTTCCCTCAGAAAAACCTGACTCTGGGCCAGCTCAGGAGTGCACTGAGTAGCTGCAGGCCAGATAATTGTCATTTTAGCTGCATTTTACACTGAGAGTCCTCTTCAAGGCAGACTTTACCCACCCAGGAAGACACACAGGAGTCGCTTTGGCTGCTGCACTTGAGCTACAATCACGACAAGAGCTCAGCTTGATCAGTCCAGAGCTTCAGGAAAACCAAAACCCACTCCCACGAAGAAGGGATGGCCCGAGGGGGTGTCCTGGGTGCTGTCCCAAGGCCCAGGGGGGTGTCCTGGGTGCTGTCCCAAGGCCCAGGGGGTGCAGCCCTGCCCTTCCCAGGGATTTACCTTCGGCAGGGTTCATCACGGCGTCGTGGAGCAGCGTGGCCACGCTCCCAGCTATTCCTGCAAGGCAAGAGCAGCCTTGAGAAAGGGCAGCAGGGCTTGCCCAGGCACTGCCACCCATGGGAGTACCCAGTGCCACTGCAGTGACCCCCAGGGACAGGGGAAGCCACCCAGAGCAGCCCCAGGGACACCAGGATCCACTCACGGCCACTATTCCCACCAAATCCCAGGGTTTTGTCCACACCACAACCCCCCTCCCAGTGACTGAGACATGAGCAATGTTTGCAACCACCTCAGCACATCCATAATTAGGCCTTTTTTTCAGCCCTTTACTCAGCCTGGGTTTCAAACACTAATTGCCCACATTCTGCCAAATCCAACCAGCCATGAATGATCCTGCAGTTGGCTCCAGGAAGGGCCTCTCTCCAGCCACACCTTCCCCTTTGATCTGGGTTCTCACCTCGAATTCCCTCTTGCCCAAATGGCTTTTGGTCATTTCTCATTAACCCAGAGCTTCAGGTTTTTTTTTTCCTGCTGGTACCAAAAGCCTGTAGCTACTTGAAAGGCAACCATGGGAAGCCTATTCCTGGCAAGAGGCAGCAAGAAGGAAGATATTTCATTCCCTGAACTCCGGGAGAGAGACCTGCCAAGCACTCCCCCAGAATCCCAGGACAGGACAAGGGGTGTCAGAGCAACGAGGTGACCACCAAGAAAGGCTCAACCCAGGGGCAGGTGCCACCTGTGCCCAGCTGCAAACCCAGCCTGGAGCAGATATTCCAGGGGCAGAGCACGGGGAAGGCACGAAGCAAGAAAAGGACAGGCTGATAAACCCACAAGCAGGGTGAGGGGGGTGACAAACCCCCTCCCCAAAATACCATTGGCCAGGTGGCTGTTTCCTCCCTGCTGCAGGGTGTCACTGAGGGACTTTTTCATTTTCTCATAGCAGGCAAAGTACATGGCGTGGGCGGGGCCGGCCCCCAGCATGGTGACATTAATCCCACGTAAGGGTCTCCAGAGCCCCTCAGTGAGGACAATCCTCTTCAGAGCTTCGTACACACTCCTGTACTGGGCTTTGGGGTCCGGCTGCAAGCTCTGCATCCTTGTCTGCAACAAAGCACACGGAGGGAGAGGCTTTAGGGGGGGGTCGGTTGGGTCCCCCACGCCAAGGCCAGGGCGCTGCCGGTGCCACCGGATCAAATCCACGCTCCCGTTGCGACACCAGGGGGAGGGAATGTGTGACCTCTGCTCCTGTTTATCCATGGAAAGTCCAAGGAATTAAGCTGGCGTGGTTGTTCCCAGTGAAGAAATAACACAGTTAGGTCTGTAATTGCCTCTTGCTTCACAACACCCCTGACTCTGCCCCGGCTTGCCTGCCCTGCAGTGGCTCAGCAGCTTGTGACATGTTCCTTTGGGCAACAGGGTTCCTAGAAGGGCAACCTGGGGGAGCTGGGAATGCACAGGAACCACCCCCAGGAGGGGGAAAGGCAGAGCTAGAGGGTGACACTGTCCCCCAGCAGCCTGGAGGGTCCTTCATCCCATTTTTCCCCTCCCCAGCAAATCCTGACATTGAGATGCCCAGAAGTCCTTCCCTCTGCTACACTGGAAAGGGCTGCCCTGGAGGAGGAGGTGGAGATCCCACCCCCTGGAGGTGTCCAAGGAAAGGCAGGACGTGGCACTCGGTGCCAAGGTGGGGATGGGGCACAGGTTGGGGCTGGACGCTCTGGGAGGGCTCTTGTGGCCGATCCACCCCCATCCCACCGAAACCAGATGAAGGGATACGGCCCTTGGTGCAGCCCCCACACCTGGAAACGCAAACACTGGGCTCCTGGGAAAGCCACAGCCATGGGAAAGGGGTGCTCAGCAACCTGCAGCTCCCTGCACTGGATGATTTTTCCAAGGAGAAGCTCGGGAATTGCAGCAGGAGGTGAAGGAGGGATCCCTGCAGCTCAGCTTGAGAGGCAGGAATAAATCACCAAGAGCCACCTCAGGTTTGAACTCTCGATTCTCTAAACCCACCTGAGGCACTAGAAAGCAACAAGCACTTTCACCCACATCCTGGGAGACCAAGGAAGGGCTCAGAGCCGAGTTCAGGACTTTAACCCAGGATAATAAACCCAAGGTGGGTTTACACAAGGCCAAGCCAAGCGAGTGGCTGTGTCTGCAGCAAACCCTCCGAAACAAAATCCCCCAGGAATTCTCTGCAAAGGGCCCTGGCCCGGCAGCCAGTGGAATTCCAGACTCCAGCATCAGCTGGCACTCCTGAAAGGCATCACCCCACACCAGGGAATTTGGCAGCCTCCAGCAAAGCTTCCTGTTCCACAGCCCTCCACACGCCCTGGAACCTGTGAACTGGAACTGCAAATAAATCCAAAGGCTCCCAAAAACCCTCCTGGGAAGGCAGCAAGGCACTGAGCACCCACCAAGCCATGGATGCTGCTCCTCCTCCTGGGGAAGGGCTGGATTTTTGTGGTGCCCCTTGGGGGAAAAGCCCCACTGTCAGCATGACTCAGCAGGACCCACCTCTGCCAAGCTGCTTCCACCTGGGATCTGGGCTGGAGTTTTGATTTCTCTGCCAGTTTTGACTTGAAGGCATCGCTGTGAGCCAGCAGATCCCAGTCTCAATCTGTCACTGGGATGCCTGGGAAGCAGCAAACACCATTTCTATTTGGGGGTTTGTTGAGAATTAACCCAAGGTATTTCCACCCTCACTTCAGCTCCCATGACAGCACAGGACCTCCCTGTACCTGCTAAAACCCCACAGAGCCACTGGAAAAATCAATTTACAGACACAGTCTGGTCAGGAGCAGGGCAGGTTTTCATGGGGCAGGGATGTCACACGGGGATAAATACCAATTTAATTTTTTTGGGTGAGCTGAGCCACTCTAAAGGGATTTTCAAAACTCACACCACAGCCCCAGAGCAACCCACACACAGGCTGCAGTTTGAATCACCACCAGCACAGCCTGGCCTGCAGCTGGAGCTGTGGAAGAAACAGGACAAACAGCCCAAGGAGAAGCCCAAAACCAGGATTTGACAGGCAAAGGACCCAAAGAGTGGCCAAAAATCAGGATTAAACAGGATGAGCAGCCCAAGGAGCAGGCAAAGCCAGGCTCTCCTGTGGCTGAGGCAGAGCTGGGAGGTGAGAGGGAGCTGCAGTTTATCAGGTGTGAAGGCTGAGGATCTGCCCTTGCCCTCCCCAGCTCCTGTCACCTATCTGAAGCCAACAAGCCTCCCAGGGAGCCTCACCCCCTGATAACCAGCCAAGAAATACTTCTCCACCTACTTAAATTAATCCTCCTTGCATAAGGCAGGAGTGCACAGGCAACCAACCACAAGAGCCCTGGTAGTCCTGCTTGGGCATAAAAAAAAACCCAAAAAATAAAAACAAACACCCACCACCCAAAAGTGCCAGGCTGGGGCTCACCCAGTGACCTGTGGATGCTGATTTTTGGGAAGAACACAGCAACATCCAGGGTGCTTTTCTCCCCAGGGTTGTATTCTGCAGCTCCTGCCAGGGGGGTGGTCACTGATCTGACATCACAAACACACCCAGACCTCACTTTTGCCTTTGTTTTTTTTTTTTTTTTCTTTCTTTCCTTTTTTTTTCTCCCTTCTCTCCTCCTGAACACAACACGCTTTTTGCGAGTTCACGTGACAGGAGCAGCCTAACAAAGGCTCAGAGAACACAATATGCCTTCACCAGGAAATCAGCAGCGTTTCTGCAGCAGATCCCTGCTGGCTGGAGAAGGCACCAGCTCTGAATCCCCCCCCATCCATTTTCAGGGGGGTTTTTATCAGCTGGAACAGCTGCCAGCTGAGCTTGTGGCACCCAGCTGTGGGTGGAAACACCCACGGGAGGGTCAGTCTAACAGGTCAGCCCTGACTTTTCCACCTCTGAGCTGGAACAAGAAGAGCTCCAAAGTGTGACTGAACCACTGAAATCCTCACCCCATCCCCTCCCAACAAGCCCTGAGCTCGTTCTCCATCCCCTTTCTGGCATGGAGGGAGATGTTCCTGCCAACCTTCACCCCAGCAGGTCTGGGACAGCACAGAACCTCCTGTACCTGCTGTCAGCACCACACACAGCCACGGGAAAAATCAGCTTCCAGACATCCTGTGCCCCCAGCTGGGTCAGGAGCAGGTCAGGCTCTCCTGGAGAAGGAGCTTTTTTTGTCCCCAGTGCCACTGCAAGAAGGGAGGTTCCAGCCCTGCAGCTTCTCCCTGAGCTCTGTCCCATCACCAATTACAGTCCCCAGGGGAGGACAACTTTCCTCACATCCTCCAGGGATGTTTTCACATCCTGTGGGGAAGCAGCTCCAGCAGAGAAATCACCCCATGGATGATCCTCCCCAAACTCCCCTCTGGAGTCCTCGACACGCTGACCTCCCTCCAGTCAATCTGCAGATGGATCAGCCTTCCCAGGACAGCTGCTGGCAGCAGCTCCAAGCAAAACAAGGCCCAGCACTGTGAGAAACACCAGCAGCACCCAGCTGAAAATCCCAGCCAGGGTGGCAACCCCACCGGTGTGAAGGGGGGTAAAGACAAGAGGCTTACGGGGGTAGGCGAGGCTGGAGCTCCTCAGGCTTTCCCTGAGGGTAAAAAAAGATGCCATTTACCATTCAGCATTTTATCTAATGGTGGAAAATGGGGTCAATTCAGATGGGATACCGGGGAGAAATTGCTCCCTGCGAGGGTGGGGAGAGGCTGGGATGGAATTCCCAGAGCAACTGTGGCTGCCCCATCCCTGGAAGTGCCACCTGGGACAGGGGAAGGCGTCCCTGCCCATGGCAGGGGGGTGGAATGGGATGGTTTAAGGTCCCTTCCCACCCACACCACTCCAGGATTCCGTGACCTCCTCCCCCCAAATTCCACCGTTTCCAGTTTCCCTTTCAGAGGAAATGACTTGCTGGAACCAAAACATTCCCTTCCCAGCACTGCCTGAAATGCCTCTCTCTGCAACATCCAACAACTCCCCAACCTCCTCCAGACCCTGCTCTGCCACCCCCAAGCCCAGGAACTGCTTTCCACTCACTCCCATCACAAACAGAAAAGCCCTTTTGGGGTCAAAAAAAAAAAAAAAGCCCTTTTTAAGGGTCAGATCTCACCTTTTTTCCCCCCAGCAGATGGACAGAGCAGCAGTGGGAGCAGGACCCGAGCCTGGAGCTCGGGGTTTCAGTGCCTCACACACACACACACACACACACACACACACAGACCTTGGCCAGGCTCCACGGGAGTTTTCCCGCAGCCAGAGCATTTTATCTGCTCCCAAACACTCCAAGGCACTTTGCTGAGCTGGATTACTCCCAGCCCAGGGCACAGCCAGGGAATTCACAGCCCAGTGCAATCAGGGCTTTGCTCTTCCTCCAAAAGCACCTCCTGCTTCGGGAAACGGGGCACCACTTTCGTTTTCTCCCTGCCCTTTCCCCCTTGCAGAGGAAATGCCCTCAAACAGCTTCTTCATTTCCCAAACAGCTCCACAGCCCCCTCAAACAGCTCCTAAATTCTTCAGGCAGCTCTACAGCCCCCTCAAACAGCTCCATAATCCCTCAAGCAGCTCCACAGCTCGGGAGTGATGGGGCAGAGAACCAACCCCGGGTTTGTTTGGTGTGAAGAGCTGGTGCCACACTCAGGGTGTCCCCCTCCTGTCACATCCCAGGGGGAACAACCCAAATTTACCAGCAGGGACAGACCCAGAGGGATAACACAGCAATAAAAAAAAAAAAAATTAAAAAAGAGGGAATATTTTCCTTTGGGTGCTTATCACTGCAGTGCCTCAAAGCCAAGGCAGTTCCTCTCCTCTGCTCTTTCTACTCTTTCAGGGAGCTCTGCGTGGAGAAGAGGAGGAATTAGAGCATCTTGTCTTTCCAGGGATCCATCCACACCAGCACAACAGGGGAGGTTGGTTTTTCCCAGTCTTTCCTCTTTTTTAAGGGCCCAGAGCTGGCAGGGCAGAGGGGGGAATCCCTTCCTGATGCTTCCTCCCCCACACTGGGAAGCTTTCCCTGGCAGACTTATCCACACTCCCACCTTTCCTGCATCCCAACATCCCTTGCACGAGTTCCCCCTCTGGGACCCCAACACCCTTTACCCCGCACCCCAAAACCCCCTGCACACTCCTGCCTGTCCTGCACCCCAACACCCCCTCAAACACTCCCCACCCCTCTTCTTGCACCTCCAGCAACTCTTTGCGCCCCATTTACGCACTCCCTGCACCCCAAACACCCTTCCCGCACCCCAAACAACACGCTGCCCCCCAGCACCCTCCTGGCACACCCCCGGCACCCCACGCGTGTTCTCCCACGGACCCCCGGAGCATCCCAGACCCCCCGCACACCCCTGGTACCCCACGACTCCATCACCGGTACCCTGGGCAGGCACCCCCGGAGCATCCCGCGCACCCCCGACCCCCGGAGCATCCCGGGGCACCCCGGCACCCGCATTCCCGCTACACCCCGACCACCCCCGACCCCCAGGGATGCTCCCCGCGTTCCTCCCCCTCCCCGCAGGCACCTTGACCGAGTCCACGGGGTACATGACCGTGTGCTCCATGATTCCCGCCACCGCCCCGGCCACCATGTGCGTGCCGAGCGCGGCGCCGCTGGGCAGGCTCTCGTACTCGTCGCCCTCGGCCACGGCGGGGCCGGGGGGCGGCCCTGGCCCCGGGGGCGCTGCGGGGGCGCAGCTCAGCTCCATGCGGGGGAGGGGGGACACAACGCGGGGCCGCGGCGGGGCCGGGCGGGCACAGGGACCGCGCGGAGCCCCCGCCCCGCTTTAAAGCCGCGCCCCACCCCGCCCCGCCGCGCTCATTGGCTGGATTTACGGAACGTCACGAGATTGGCAGCGGAGAGAACAAATAGGAAAGAGAACTGAGGGAATGGAGAGCAACGATTGGCTGAGCTGTTGGGAGGGGCGGGCTCGGTGAGGAGGACGCGCGGTCCTAGAGCCCGGCTGAGGGGTGGGTTGGGGAGGGCGCGGTTTGTGCGCTGGAATTGCGCGGGAATTGCTCGGGAAGATGAGGCGCTCCGGCTCCGAAGAGTGCTTGGGGATGGAAAACGCGGTGTCAGACGCGTGGGGGATGTGGGTGTAGTGTCCTCAGGAGGAAAGAAAGTAGTGAAATGAAATGATAAATAAGGATCATAAATAAAAATAATAAATCAAACAAAACAGTAAATCAAATAATGATAAATAAGGATCATAAATAAAAATAATAAATCAAACAAAATAATAATTAAGGTAAGGATACATGAAATAAACCAATAAATAAAATAAAATAGTCATTGACAATAAAAAAATAAGTTTGACCCTCTCAGAGAGCAGGAGGCAAAGTCTTTGTGGCCCAGGGAGCCGGGAACGGCCCTGACTTTATTTCATTCCTCCTCAAAGGATTATTTGGAATTCGACCTTGCGGGGAAGGAGGTGTTTGTGGCATGAGCTGGAATCAAGGTTAACCATTTCCACGATAATGCAAAGCAATTTATTGCTGAGCGAGCCTTGGGGAGGAAGCAAAACCATCCTCAGAGCCCAGAAAAAAAGCAGGAAAGTGAAGTCCCTTTGCCAGCACGCAATTTAACCCAGGAATTGCTAAACCTCCCCTTCCTGCCCCCCTGGCAGAAGGCACGGGATTATCACACCTCTGTTTCTTCCTAAGGAGACTAAATCTGTGCTGCTGACACTCCTGGCACCATGTTTCCCAGCCCCAAGTGACATTTTGGAGCAGCAGAGCTGTGTCCCCACCTGTAACCCCAGCAGACAGCTTGTCCTGTATCTGCCACACACGAATCAAAAGTGACCACAAGAAACTTCCCCTCCTGTGACTCAAGGAAATGCCTGAAATAAAACTCGCAGGGGGAACATTTTCCACTATTGCTCCACCGAGTTTTTATCTGGGTTTTCTACTCCAGAAGCGAGAATCAAAGGCACTTAATCTCCTCCCCTCTGACAGGGCAGGGAGGGGGAATTAAAGTGTCGCTTACCCTAATGAACTCTTTCCCCTGCAGCCTGAGGTCCTGCTCCCTGATAATGCCATGAATCAGTGTGGAATGGGTGCTGCTTCCAGGTAAGGACAGGTTATATTTTAACCCTGGAGCAGTGACATGAGGAATCCTTTCTGCTCCCGCTCCCAGGCCAGCTCCTCCAGCTGCAGGTGCCCAAGAGAAAGCACAGAGTGAGGTTTTTCCCCGTGTTCATGGAGAAGGGATGAAATTACTCATTGTTTGTGTGAGGAAAGTGAGGCAGAGAGGCTGCTGTGGGTTGTGGGTTCGTTGTGTTTCGTGTTTTCAGGAGAAGGGACAGCTCTGTGTGTCTTGGATGGTTCCCTGCCACCCCAGCCTGGCAAAAGGGAGTCATGGACAGAGTGAACTCAACTTCATCTACAAAACCTTCCTTTGAAATGCTCCTTTGTGCTGATTCCCTGGGTGTGCCCTGGGAAGGGCCTGGCTGGTGAATCCCATCCTGGAGATCCCTGGGCAGCCCCGACACGGCCCAAACGTGAAACACCAGTGCAAAGCTCCTGCTTCCATCAGTCCCTGCCCACAGCAGGTGCCCATCCCCTGGAGTATCTGCCTGGCACCCACAGCTGATTACAGGGCCCTGGGCTGGCTTATCGTGGTCCCTCCCGGGGCAGGAGCTGCAGGACCCACCGGCTGCACCCCCCCAGATAAGGCAGGAGGGGCCAGCTGGGAGGTGGGCACAGGACCTGGGGCTTATCTGCACCACCACCCACCCACCAGCATACATTTGAATTTTACCCCCCTTTCCCCACCACTTTTCAAACCTACAGGTCCTCTAACACCTTGCTGGAGTTTTATCCTTCCCACGAGGTGCCAAATTGTGAGACACTTCGTTTTAATTGACGGATTCGGCAGCAGATAATTGTGTTTTTCTTTCCCTGGCAGGGTGGGGAGACCCTGGCACAGGTTGCCCAGAGAAGCTGTGGCTGCCCCTGGATCCCTGGAAGTGTCCAAGGCCAGCTTGGAGCACCCTGGACTTGTGGAAGGTGTCCCTGCCCATGGCAGGGGGTGGGATGAGATGGTCTTTAAATTCCCTTCCAACCCAAAGCTCTTTGAGATTCCATGATTTTTAATTGTGGAAAGGAAAAGGCACCAACCATTTTATGTTCTGGTGGAAAGCCCTTAGGAAAGGGATCAGAACAAATGGATGTGGTTAATATGTTTTTTAATCTCATTTGCAGAACAACCAGCCTGAATTTTATACCCCCACAGCCATTCTTTTTCTTTATTTTTTTTTTTTTTGCAAGCTTTGGTGCCAGATCCTTCTGCTGGAGAAAAGATGGTTTTCATGTGGGAACTCCACATGCCAGAGCACAATCCCCCATCCCACATGGCCCTTCCCACCATATCCCAACCCCATCCTTCCTCAGAGACGCTCAAGGCCTCAAAATACAATTTAAACAGCGAGTTTGGACCTCACTCCCAGAACCATCCTGAGCTCTGAGGCAGCATCAGCCTCGGGAGAAACCCTGGAAAAGGGTCCTCTGGCACCAGCCTGGGTTTTCCTGCCCATCTGGCTGCAATTTGGGATGCTCCTGGGAATGGAGAGCCGTGGAGAAACATCATCTGCTTGGAAATCTGATGCGTTCTGGTTATTTTTTTTTTTTCTCTCCAGCTCAGCAAATCCCAGGAAAACAAACAAACAAGCCCTGTTTTGTCTTCGGGGTGGAGTGACCCACTTATGGGAACACCAGCACGGGGCACCCCCAGTTTGGAGGTGCTGGAAAATCAAGGAAACATTAATTGGAGCAGGGATTAATGGGGGGGGGGGGGGGTTAAAAGCAGGGAAGCCCCATCGGGATTAACCGACCTGACTGTTTTGAGGAGGAGGTGGCAGAGCAGGATCATCCCCAGCTTTGAAACACATTCCTGCCTCCTTTTTGCCATGAATCACCCAGGAATTGGTTTCACAGCCAGGCCTGCAGGTAACAGCACCACAGGGCATGGGATTGATGCCAGGGAGGGCCATCAGAAAGGAAAATTAGGGAGAACTGAGCCCTGCTGGGGCTCCAGAAGGGGGTTATTCCATCCCCAAAACAGCCCAAATGGGAAACCCCAGCACTGCAGCTCCACCAAAGCCACCCAAACTGCTCCTTTTATGCAAGCTCCGAGGTGAAGGTGTGGACTCCAGGAATTTGGCCTCTGGGTTTTATTTCAGTGCTCACATAATCTGACCTAATTTACCATTCCCAGGCTTGCCGGATTCATGGGGCAGGGAGAGGCAATGCCCATTGTGTGTAATGAAACCTGCTTTGGGATTATTTCCTGGACCAAACTTATTTATTTTAATTTTTTTTTTCCTCTCCAACTTGCCTTTCTGGTTTGAAGCCCTGAGGAAACAATGGGAAGGTGCAGCACATGCTGGTGGCGCTCCCAGGGTGGACTGGTGGCACTGGGCAGAGGGGGCTGGGAGGAATCCTGGGTTTGGGAACGGGTGTCCTTTTGTTTTATGGCTTTGTTTCTAGCAGTCAGGGAAGATTAGACCCAGAAAAAAAGGGGAACTGGGTGATTTGACAGTCCCTTCTGATCAGAACCGTTCCAGGATTCCATGATCCTGCTTCTGCCACTGCCCCCTCACAGGGCCTTGGTCAAATTGTTCAATGGTGATGGGCTTCACCACTTCTGATGGGCAAATAAAGGTGATTAAAAGAGGAAAAAGAGGCTGGAACCAGGGCTCTGCAGATGGAGCTGGGACCACTGTTCAGGCAGAGAAAAAACCCCATCTTTATCCACCCTAAACCCAGAGCGCAGGGGGGCCTTTAGAAAGGGAATCGGGGCCTTTTAACCAATAATCACAGAAACACGCGGAGGAAAGGCCAGCTGGGAGGCACAGCCCGGCTTTGCCACGTCCCCCCAGCAGCAGCCGGGGCTGTTCCCCGCCATCAGCAGCGGCAGCCGCGGCCGGTCCCGTATCGGAGCATCCCGGTGCCCGCCGATAGCGGGCAGGGCGCGGTGGGTGGGCGCGGTGCTCCCCCGAGATAGGGACCACCCCCACCCCCCATGCACACCTCGCCCGGCCCCTCAGGGGGGGTCCCAGGGGTGCTTTCCCCTTGGCATTCCCAAAATCCTGCGCTGAGTCCTTCTCGGTTTAATCCCGGATTCCTCCGGAGCGCGCAGGGGAGGCGCTCGGGAAAACCGCGCTCCTCGGAGCATCCCAGCCGCGGTCTGGAAGACGCTGGGAAGGTTTTACTCCCACTGGTGACAGCGTGGATGACGGAACGAAAAAATTCTTCTCATCCCCCCCTTTTTTCCCCGGAGCGGAGGGCGGGCAGCTGGAAATAATTAACACATAAAAACAAGGCGCGCATTCCTCCCCGGCTTCCATCCTGGGCCGCCTGCACGCTCTGCCAGCAGGGACCTTCAGCAGCAGCTCGCAACTTTTCCCTGTTTTCCAATGTTTTTGACCCCCCAGCCCAGCCAGGGAAGGGCTCTGGAGACAAAAACAGGCACCTCCCAGGGCAGGGAGAGGGGAGGTCCCTGCAGCCCCCTCCAGCTTTTCCAGGAGCTTATTCCCGTTATTTTCCATTATCATGGCCAGGATAAGCTTTCCCTGCCGTGTGGGCACAAGCTGTGCTGCCACTCAGTGGCAACACACTGAAGGGTTCCCCTTTGGCCCGAGGATTTCCAGGCAAGGAGAGGCTTTTCTTGGTTTATTTCTAATCCAAATCATCGATTTATTCCTTATTTAATAAATGTTTGTGTGTTTATTCCAGCTGCTGCAACATCACCGTATATTTATAACGACATATTCCGAAATATTGATGTTTTTATGGCTATAAATTACTTTTTCTGTGCTTGTACAGTGGGTTTATATTCATATATACAAGTGTGGTTTTTATATATTTATATTGGGTTTACATTTATATAATTTGTAATATGTTATATATTATTAATAATATTATGCATTATTAATATAATATTATAAATAATTATGATATCATTAAATATTTTATATATTATATTATAGATGATATAGTTTATATTATATATTATATATTATATAATAATTTATATTATAAATTATATTATTAATTATATATATGTATTTTCTATATATTTATATTTAATATAGAGTTTATATTTATACAATTTTAATTTATATATTTATATTTCTACACCGGTTTTATAGCCCTAAATTCCCATTTCCAAGCTTAAATCCCTGGTTTTTACCGATTTTTGATAGTTTTTTTCCCCCGGGAGCCTCTTGACCACGCCCCCTTCGTGACCGCGCCCCTCGGGTGTGGCCGCCGAGGCCACGCCCCCGGGGAATCCCTTTCCCATTCCCGGGGTGACGTCAGCGCGTGTGTGCGTCACGTCCGGTCGCGCACCCGGAAGTGGCGCCGGGGGGTGTCGGTTGCCATGGAAGGGCCCGGGAGGTGACGTGGAGGGGGAAAAACACCGGGAATGGGGGTGGGATTGGGAATAGGGACGGGAACGGGGGCGGGAGAGGGAATGGGAGCGGGAATGGAGGTGAGAATGGGAATGGGGGGTGGGAATGGGATGGGAACGGGAATGGGGGGTGGGAATGGAATTCCTTCCCGGTATCCCTCCTAACCCTCATGGTGCTCCAGCGCTCTCATCATCTGGTCCTGTTTGGTCCCGAAGATCCCTGAATTCCCTGTCCTGGGGAGCCCCGAACTGACCCCACGTGCAGCAGCGCTGGGGGGGAGAGGGAAGATCCCATCCCATGCCATCCCATCCCGTGGGATCTGCCCAGGGAATCACCCCGGCGTGTCTGTCCCGCAGGGCGGAGGCGGCTCCGGGCCCGATGGATGCGCCGTGTCCGGCCGGGCTCACGGGCTGAGCTCCGAGCGCTGCCCTGCCCTGCCCCGATCCCAGGATGGGCCGGTGAGAATCCCGCGGGATCTGCCTGGGATGGCCCCGGAGAGAATTCAGGGCTGGGAGTGGGGAATCCCGTGGAATCGCGGGGTGGTTTGGGTTGCCAGGGCCTTTAAAATCGTCCCATGGGCAGGGACACCTTCCACTAGGGACACTTCCAGGGATCCAGGGGCAGCCACAGCTTCCCTGGGAATTCCATCACCCTTAGAGGGAGGAATTCCTTGTGCTGTGCTTTGTTAACTGAGCCACATATATATATATAAAATAAATATGGTAATATGTAGAAATATATGGGAATATAGAAATGTTTAGCAATATATGGAAAAATATAGCTATATATATATATGTTAACCCTGCAGTATCAGTTAGGTGTGCTACCACAAGGGCTCTGGGAAAGGCAAACCCCCAGCTCTGCACAGCGCTCTATGAAGATGTGTTGGATATAAAATTTTATCAGTTAGTCAGCCTGGGGCATTTTCCTGCCAGTTAACAGCAGCCTAAAAAGCAGGAAAAAGCGACGGTGAAAACCTGGAGGAGCCGCTGTAGGAACTGAACGAGAGGGCAGAGGCCGAGGGGTTGCAAACCAAGCAGAACTGAAGTCGTTGCCATCTACAGAAGGGACCCCTGAGGCTGCCAGCTCAGGAATCCGAGGGGAAAAATACTGATGGGTCATCCCTTTTTTTATCTCCCACAGGCTCAGCGTGTCGTGCCTGCTGCCGGCCTCGTGGCACTTCAGCCTGGCCCCCGTGGGGTGCGCGCGGCTCCCGCTGCCCTCGCCGCGCCAGCTCCTGCTGGCAGGGGCCGCGGCCCTGGCGCTGCTCTACTGCTCCCTGCTCCTGCTGCGCTCCCGCTACGGCCGCGCAGCGACCTTCCACAGGTGAGCAATCCCTGCCCCACCACCTTCCTTCCACAGGTGAGCAATTCCACAGGTGTGATATTCCACAGGTAAGCCATTCCACAGGTGAGCAATTCCACAGGTGACAATTCCACAGGTGAGCAATTCCACAGGTGGGACATTCCACAGGTGACAATTCCACAGGTGAGCCATTCCACAGGTGAGCCATTCCACAGGTGAGCAGTTCCACAGGTGAGCAATTCCACAGGTGAGCGGTCCCCGCATCCAGAGGGAGAGCGCAGGGGTTGTGCTGAGGGTTGTTGTCGTTTGGTTCCTAATTGTGTCGGTGCCTTCGGCTGCTTGGAGGTTGTTTCTTGGTCTGAGCAGGGTTGGGATGAATATTTAGGAAGTGGAGTATGGAATATGTTGTATGGAATGTGTTGTATGGAATGTGTTGTATGGAATATATTATGTGTCATAGATGATATACAATAGATAATATATAACAGATAAAATAGTTTTAATGTATAATATGACACAATAATTTGTACTATATATTAATGTAGTATATAAGTAATGTATGTTACATATGTTAATATAGTATATAAGTAATGTGTATGATAAATATTAATATAGTATATAAGTAATGTGTATGATATATATTAATATAGTATATAAGTAATGTGTATGACATAATGTTAATATTATGTATTAATAGATAATGTACAATAGATAATTTGTAATAGATAAAATGTGTTTTAATGTATAATATAATACAATAATATATGCTATGTATTAATATAGTATATAAGTAATCTATATTACATGTTAACATAGTATAAAAGTAATGTACATGACATAATGTTAATATTATGTATTAATAGATAATATACAATAGATAACATATAATGCAATACATTAATATATGCTATATATTAATGTATTAATATATGCTATATATTAATGCATATAAGTAATGTACACTATATATGTTAATATTAATATTATGTCTTAACATTATATACAATAGATAATATATAATAGATAAAATATATTTTAATGTATAATATATTAATAGATGTACTATATAATGTAAGTAATGGATACTATATATTAATATCTTAATATTATGTATTAACACATAATGTACGTAGATAATATATAATAGGTTAAATATATTTTAATGTATTCACACATAATACATATTTTTTTCTGTAAACTCTGTGATTCCTCTGGTGGAAACTGCTGCCCTGGAGTAATTCCCAGCTTTTCCCAGGTACCTTGCCCGGGTGACGGACACGGAAGCCACGGACACGGCCAACCCCAACCTGAACTATGGGATCGTGGTGGACTGTGGCAGCAGCGGCTCCAGGATCTTTGTGTACTGCTGGCCACGGCACAACGGGAACCCCCACGACCTGCTGGACATCAGACAGATGAGGGACAAGAACAGGAAACCCGTGGTGATGAAAATCAAGCCAGGTACTGGAAAAAAATTCAGTTTATTGGGGGTTTTCTACCAAGTTGCCTCTCCTGATTTCTGCTTCTCAGCCCTCACAGTGGCTGGAGGAAGGAGAGTTGCAGGTTTCTTGGGGTTTGGTTTGCTGAGGGTTTTGTTGAGCTTTCAAACTTGAAACAGGGCCAGGGGGTAGAGGTTTCTCTGTGGACAAGCCACCTGCTGGTTCACTTGTCATTTAACTTTATTCCTTTTTATTTAGTGAATAAAAAAAATTGGCTTCCTGTAAAGCTCTTTGAACCAGTGATATAAATAATCACAGAAAGAGGTATTATATCTCTATTGTTATGTTGTTTAGAGGATGATTAAGGGTGAATTTAATTTCCTAGAGTTATTTCCCACGTTTGGCTTGGGGTTTTCACGCCGACCTCGGGGTTTTCATGGATTATACATTTCCCTGCCTGTTGGCACTCGAGATTTCCCCTGAACTCGAGTTGCTCTCCCTTTCCACGTGGATTTTTTTTTTTGCCCCTCCAGGGATCTCAGAGTTTGCCAGCTCTCCCGAGAAGGTCAGTGATTACATCTCGCCGCTGCTGAGCTTCGCTGCCGAGCACGTGCCACGTGCCAAGCACAAGGAGACTCCCCTGTACATCCTCTGCACCGCTGGGATGAGGATCCTGCCGGAGAGGTGAGCTCCTGCCTGAGTTTTTTAGGGATTGGGAGCAGCAATCCTGCTGGCTCTGGCTGGTTTTAACCCTTCCCCCATTTTTGCAGCCAGCAGAAGGCCATACTCGAAGACCTGCTGACAGATATCCCCGTGCAGTTTGATTTCCTCTTCTCTGACTCGCATGCAGAGGTGATTTCAGGCAAGCAGGAAGGTAAGTGAGCTTTGCCAAGGTTGCCTTGGAAATATTTACTGCTTTCAAGGTACAACTTGAATAGTTTGGTTGCTTTTTTTTTTTTTTTTAGTTTATTTTTTCAATTTTGCTTTGCTTGGGAGGCCCTTTTTCCTCAGTAGCAACATATGGAGCGTGGAGCTGCTCAGCTGCTGGGCTCTTCTGACTTGTCTAAATGTTTTCTGATGAACAGTGAAAATAACTTGGCTGGGTTTAGCAGGAATTCAATCCATTTTTCTTAGGGAGGGAGAAGGAGAAAGCACAAAGTTCTTGATGGAAAAAGCTTTGCAGGGTGGAATGATTTGTAAGGGAGAGATATTGATGGGATCAGCTCACTGAAGGCTTAAAATCACTTTAAAAACAAACATGTTTAATCCTTCTAAGTGTTGTACAAAATAAAATGTGAGCAGCAACATGTCTTAACTTATATATGGAAAAAACCCTCTTTGTTTTTAAGTTGATATTCCAGCTATTCCAGCAATATCCCGACATCTTTCCTTGTACATGCAGGAGTCTATGCCTGGATTGGCATCAACTTCGTCCTGGGAAGGTTTGAACACACAGATGACGGTGAGTGAATTGTGAGGGGGGGTGGGGTTTGGGGGGGGAGTTGAAGTCAAGCCCTGTCCTTTAGGGGGTGATTTTTTTGGCCAGGAGTTTGGGGCCCGGGGTGTTTTCAGGGAGATGTTGGTGACCGGTGTTGCCACCGTTCCCACGCGCGCCTTCCCCGCCCTCCCTCCGAGCGGCTCCCCAGCAGCAGCTCCATCTCTGAGCCCTCCCCATTGCATCCCACTGATTTTTCCCTGTTCCCTGCAGAGGAGGAGGCCATGGTGGAGGTGCACATCCCGGGCAGCGAGCACCAGGACTCCATATTCCGTAAGAGGACTGTGGGTATCCTGGACATGGGCGGAGTGTCCACCCAGATCGCGTACGAAGTCCCTAAAACTGTAAGCTTTGCCTCCTCACAGCAGGTTATTATCTGTGCAACTTTCCTCTTTGCCTTTGGAGTTATTTTAATGCATATTCCTCTTTTGTTTTCTTCGTTTTTTTGAGTTCCTCCATCCCATCCCATTCCCAAAGGGAATCCCAGAGGCCATGACGGGAGTCCTGCACCAGCTAAGAACTCATTTGTGTTTTGTTCACCCTTCCATTCCCATAATCTGCCACTAATTTGGGAGTTTTATTCTTTGTGTGTGTGTGTGTGTGTGTGCATGCTTAGTTTTAAATCTGTTAGGCAGTAAAAAACTGTTATTCTGGAGCTCAGGAACCAAAAATAATGTGGTGGCTCTTATGTAAAGCTTACATAAGAGTGACTTTGTCCTTCAGGTTGTGTTGGGAGAAACTGAATTATCAGGACCTGGGGGTGACAGGTTTGTTTAAATATCACCTACACCCTCAGCACAGTTCAGCTCTTGCAGGAAGCAAATTGCTTTGTTACAAGTCTTAAATAGAATATGTACAGCTCCAGCTCCACTGAGTTCCAAGAAATTCCTGAATTTTTAAGGTTGAACCTCCCTTTAAATTAATTGGGAGTTAAAAAGTGACAGCAGCATAAAAGCCCCGTGTTTTGGCTCTCAGTGCACTGTTGCAATGATCTGTATATTGATCTGTGAAATGATTCATGGTTACAGGTTTTAATAACTACAGACAGGTGGTGTAACAAAGAACTGGGGCTGTTGAATATTTAGATCCAGAGCAGATTGCCCCAGTCAGAGATGAACTGGGAATTTGGATGACTGTTGATGGCTCTGTCTGAACATAAACTGCTATAAAATGGGTATTTTGGTCCTTAAACCTGTCCTGGCAATCAGTGCAAAGGGGGACTCACTCCGGGGTGGGAACACTGAGTTTAGTGGCCACACCACACATTTTTTGGGGGGGTTCCTTGAGTGTCAGGAGTTCCAGCTCTCTGCAACTCATATCTTGCTTTCCTTGTGAAGCAGAAGGTTTTGTGCAAATGATGTGGGAGATGATCAGCCCTGAGGGAAAGCCTGGAAATACTGGGGTTGTAAAGGGTTGTCCAGCCTTGGGGCAGTCCCCGTGCCTGGAAGTGTTAAAAAAATGTGTGGATTTGGCACAGTGGGGACAATGCTTAGTGGTGAACATGGTGGTGGGTTGATAAGTGAGGGGTGAAGTTGAAAGATGTCCAGGACACCCAGTTGTCCAGAGAACTCGTTTTAGGTCCTGGCTCTCATCCTGTCCACCCCTAATCTTGGCGCTTGTGTTGCTGCTGCAGGAGGAGGTGGCCAAGAACCTCCTGGCAGAATTCAACCTGGGCTGTGATGCCCACCAGACCGAGCACGTGTACAGGGTCTACGTGGCCACATTCCTTGGATTTGGAGGGAATGCAGCCCGGCAGAGATACGAGGACAGCCTGTTTGCCAGCACGGTGCTTAAAAACAGGTACCTGGGGGGGATGACCCAGGGAGGGGGTGGCTGCTCCATCCCTGGAAGCATCCAAGGCCAGGTTGGAGCAACCTGGGCTAATGGAAGGTGTCCCTGCCCGTTTCAGGGGGTGGCTCTGGATGATTTTAAGGTCCCTCCCAACCCAAACCATCCTGGGATGAGGGTTCTGTGCTGTCACCCCCTCAGTGACACAGCGCTGAGGGTTTTGTCACCCGAGGGGGGTTTGGTTGGTGCTGTTGGCTCTCAGAGCTCCACCTTTCTGACCTTTTCCACAGGCTGCTGGGCAGGCAGACTGGCCTGAGCTCAGAGTCCCCGTTGCTGGATCCCTGCCTGCCCCTGGATGCTCAGGATGAGATCCAGCAGAACGGGCAGACCCTGCACGTGCGGGGAACGGGGGATTTCCATCTGTGCCGGGAGCTGATCCAGCCCTTCATGAACAAGACCAACGAGACCCAGACCTCCCTGAACGGGGTCTACCAGCCCGCTGTGCACTTCCAGAACAGCGAATTCTATGGATTCTCCGAGTTCTACTACTGCACAGAGGATGTGTTGAGGATGGGAGGAGATTACAATGCTGCTAAATTCACTAAAGCTGCCAAGGTAAAATGTGCTTGGTGGCATTTTCACCTTTTGCAGGCCAGAAGCATTGTTGAAATGTTTGTTTTCTTCACCTTTTTTTGTTTTATTTGTTTCCCCCGCAGGATTATTGTGCCACTAAGTGGTCTGTCCTCCGGGAGCGCTTCGACCGTGGTCTCTACGCCTCTCACGCTGATCTGCACAGGCTGAAGTGAGTGTTTGTGTTTGCCCGGCCAAAATCCCTCCTGCAGAGCTGCCGGGCCAGCCATTCAGGGCGATAAATCACCTCAAGTGGCGATAATGCCTTTAAAAAGCCCTGATAATTGCGGGGCTGATTGTGCTCCCCGATGCCCTGGGGCGGTGTAACTGCTGGCCTGAGCTTATCCCGCTATTCCCGACCTCATCCCCCTGTTCCTGACCTCATCCCCCTCTCCCTGCTGCAGGTACCAGTGCTTTAAGTCAGCCTGGATGTATGAGGTGTTCCACAGTGGCTTCTCCTTCCCTGTGAGTTACAGCAACCTGAAAACAGCCCTGCAGGTTTATGACAAGGAGGTGCAGTGGACCCTGGGGGCCATCCTGTACCGAACACGCTTCCTCCCCTTGAGGTACCTCTTCCTTCCCTCCAGTGCCTGGCAAGAGCCCTCTGGGTGGGAGTTCTGGGGTCGGGAAGAGCGTGGTGGTGCCTCAAATTGTGCTTGATGAGCACTGTTTTGTTCAAATGGGCTCTGATCCCCGTGGTGAGAGAAGTTGAATTTCGCTCCCACCTCCCCAAATTATTCCCGTTTGTCCCTTTGCTGCTTTCCAGAGACATCCAGCAAGAAAACTTCCGTGGAAGTCACTCCCACTGGAGGAGCTTCTCCTTTGTTTACAACCACTACCTGTTCTTTGCCTGTTTCCTGGTGGTCCTGCTCTCCATCCTGCTCTACCTGCTCCGGCTCCGGCGCATCCACAGGCGGATGCTCCGCAACGGCTCCTCTCCCTCCCTCTGGATCGAGGAAGGCCTCCCCCCACAGAAGATGGCAGGGCCCTTATGAGGTGCTGGGGTGGAAAGAGGCTGTTCTGTTTTGTTTTGTTTTTCCTCGGACTTGTTACACGAAGAAGCCATTTTTTGCCTCAGGGTTCCTCCTTTTTTTGTCCCTGGAAACCATTGGAGAAGCAGCGGGAAGGCCCAGCGAGGAAAATGAGGCCACGTGGCTTGGGCTCAGCAGACAATTCCTGCCAAAAACGACTCGAGTTTGACTATTGCACTTTTTTTGTGTGTGGTGGGATGAGCTCAGGCTTGTTGTCAGCACCTGAAGAGGAGCAGCAGCTCCAGCTCCAGGGCAGAGTGAATGTGAGTCCTGAAATCCCAGGATGAGCGAGGACTTTTCCAGATTGCAGGGTTGGGGTCGCTTGACTTCTCAATCCTGAGTCTCAGTCGAAGAAAAGGAAGTGCAGGGTTTTCAGAAGCAGAAAGAAAATCCCCCTTTTAGGACAGTTTCCTCTGATTTTTCCCTTCTGGGTCCAGTCCTCTGATGGAGAAGGAAAACCTCTTGCACCCAAAGCTGTGCTTCCAAAAAAAAAACCCACAAAAAACTGCTTCAATCAGTTCTGTTCCATTGTGACAGTTCCCTCCTTTGTCTTGGAAGCTTTATCCTCATGGTGGCACGAGCCACTGCTTTTTAATCCTTTATTTCTGTTCCTTAATCATGCAGAAATCTCCCAGAGACTCCAGGAAGGGGAAAGAGAACTGGAAAAACCTTTTGTTCCATGCACACTGTCTTTCTGAGTCCTCTGATCTGTTAATTTATATTTTATTTAAAAACCGTTGATTTTACTTGAAAGTAAATTTGTCCCTGATTAAAAGTGGGATTTATATGAGCCTTTGGTGTGGGGGTATTTTATTGCACGGTGTCACTTTGGCATCCAACTCCCTTCCCTCTAACAGGTGGGAATAAGCTGGAAAATGGGATATTTTTATTATTAGAGAACTAGATATGTTGATATATGTTTTGTCCTACTTAACCTAAAAAATCTGGATACTTTGAACTGTTTTTTTCTCCTTTCAACAGGCTTTTGGAAATTTAGGCTTGAGCTGAACTGCACCTAAATCTTTTTTTCCCCTCCTCCCCACACCAGCATTTGTAGGATGGGGCAGGGGGCTCTGGAAGAGGAGGAATAAGTTTTGTGGCATCTCCTGAGGAGAAAACTAACCCCATATTATCCCTGGAGCTCAAATTTTTTGGGCTCCACGGGCTCTTAAACGTGTCCCTCTGCTCTTTGTTGGGGTGGTTTTGTGTGGGGGACACCTTGAGCCAGGGGCACCTCGTCCTGGTCCCATTGTTTGGGCCATTGTTGCTACCAAATAACGCATGAAGCTCGTTGTTGAGGGCTGGGCTGATCCCAGGGAGGACCTGCTGTGTCCCTGTCCCACGGGTGGCTGTGCAGGGACCTGCTCCTGGCAGGCTGCAAGCGGTGCTGGGGATTTTTTGGGACTGGGTTAGTGGGTGATGCTCCCAAATACTTCCTAAGCACTGGGTGATCCCATGGAGGTGACAGGTGGGAATGAAATGGTGGGATCAGGCACAAGGGGCTGGGAAGCATCTTCCAGGTGGCTGTTTCATCCCCCTCCCTGCATCCCACATCACAATCCCAGGACATTTAGGGTTGAGAGGGTCCTCTGGGGATGGCCCAGCCCAACCCCCCTGCCCAGGTGACACAGGGACACGTCCAGGTGGGGTTGGGATGTCTCCAGAGAGGGGAGACTCCACATCCTCCCTGGGTTGCTGTTCCAGGGCTCTGCCACCTCCTTGGAGAGAAGTTCTGCCTCCTGGTGAGGTGGAACTTGTAGGGGTTCAATTTATGGGCATCACTCCTTGTGCTGTCAGTGGGAAGAGTCTGGGACCATCCCCTGACACCCCTTGGAGATGCTGATGTGGATTGATGGGAGACATTTGAGATATTTCTGTGGTTTGATGGGATCTCCTCTCAGATGAGACATTTCTGTGGATTGATTGAAGGACTCAGGTTCAGTTCCTCCTCTCTTCTTCCCTTTCTCTTGGATGGAGCTTTCCCAAAGTAAATCCTGAAGGAGTGGAGGGGAGGCCAGATCCCTGCAGGGCCTGCAGCCCTTTCCCTGGCTCTGGATCCCTGGCAGAGCTCTGCTTTGGGAGGGGGACTCTTGCTATCTGGTGGGAAAGGATGGGACCTCCAGGACCTCTGTTATCCCTCAGGATAAGGCAAAATGCCACCCTCTCTCCCAGATTTTTAGTGCTCGATGCAGGATTATCTCCTCCTGCTTTCCCCCGGTGTTGTCACTGCCTCCAACTGCCTTTATCCCTCTTTTTCTTCCTAGAAATCCCACTCTTTTCGTATTTTTGGGAGCAAAACTCAATTTCCATTGTTCTGTGCTCGTCTCCTGGATGGCTGAGCTGCACAGAGGGAATCTGTCAGGAATATTTCCTGAAAGGTTGAGGAGGGAAATACAAGGAAGGTTATGAGCCTTTCAAGAGGTGGGATTAATGGGAAGGCTCCCAGAGTAGCTGTGGCTGCCCCATCCCTGGAAATGGGATTCCCCACCCCTGGAAGTGTCCAAGGCCAGGTTGGAGCAACCTGGGCTAGTGGGAAGTGTCCCTTCCCATGGCAGGGGCTGGAATTAGATGAGCTTTAAGGTCCCTTCCTACCCAAACCATTCCCTGATTTTTAAGTTGTAGAAATTCCCACGAGGATTAAACAGAGATAAATCAGTTTATTGCTTTTTTTTTGTTGTTGTTTTGAGGGAACCACGGACCTACTCCTCCAAAATTCCTGGGGCTTTTTAACCACCCGGGACTCTGGAATTCCACCTTGCAGGAGCTTCCCACTGGAGCCAAGTGGTGTGACAAGTGCCACGTGCCAGTGACACCTTTCCAGAGCCCTGGGGGTCCTTCCTGCAGCTTCTTTGGGGTGTCACCAGCTTATCCCCTGGCACCACCAGGTTATCTCTGCACGGAACAACTTTTCTGGATCTTGGCTTACCCACTCCAGGACTTTGAAAGGTCGGGTCACCCCCTGGCTCCAGAGAGTCTCCAGGGTGCAAACACGAGGTCTGGGCAGGCAATGAGCCTTCCCCTCTTAAAAGGAGTGCAAATTGGAAGGGGGGGAGATTATGGAAGCAAACAGGCTGTACCTCATTTTGGGGAGCAGGGAGCGTGACTGGGGCTCCTGGCTCAGAGCCGGTCGGGACTTGCCCCCGTGGCAAAAGGTGTGTCCTCCAGGCAGATGCAGCAGAAACCAGGTGGGAAGGGATGTGACCTGGAATGTGTGTGGGCAGGAGATGGGGCCAGCTGGAGCTGGGACCTGGACAGGGATTTAGGGGGGGAAATAACCCCGTGTGGAATCATTGGGGCTGAAAATGGGGGACCTGCTGTTGTGGTTCAGGCTGAGGGACCTGCCAAGTGGCTCCCCTGGCTGCCTGTTTGAGTGGTCAGACAGTGCCCATCCAGCCTGGGCAGCAATTTTTCCCTGTGTGGCTTTTTCTCTGCGATTTTCAGAAGTTTTCCAATGCATTCTTCTTCTTTTTTTTTTTTTTTTTTTTTTTTTTTTTTTTTTTTTTTCCCTTCGGTCTTAACCAGCTGCAGGATGAAGGGGGCAGCAAATCCAGCGTTTTTACCTCGAGGAGCTTTGCTGGATTCCTGCTGAATGTCTCACTTTATGCAAGCAGGGAGCTCTTCCATCAGCTGGAAGCCTCCACGGCATTATCCTCACCCGACCCGGGCCCTGGGCTCAGCATTCCTGGGCCGGGCTCTCCTGTAGCTCCATGCCCTGCCCAGCAGACACTCACACATTCCTCCTCCTGGCCCAGCTCCTTCCAGCTTCCTGCCAGTCTGGGATGGCTCTGGGGAGCTTTTCTGGGGCACCTTTTTTCCCCCCTGGTGTCCCTGAGCCAGGTGAGTCCGGCTGGATCCGCCCTCTGGAAGCTGCTCAGGATGCTGATTCCAGTGTTCCTCCTCTTTCCCAAGCATTCCTGGTGCTGGAAGGGACCTTAAATCCCATCCAGTTCCACCCTCTGGAAGCCCAGAGTGGTTTGGGTGGGAAGAGACCTTAAAATCAAGTCATTCCAGCCCCTTCCAGACCTCCCAGTGGCCCAGGTTGCTCCAACCTGGCCTTGGACACTTCCAGGGATGGGGCAGCCACAGCTTCTTTGGGAATTCCATCCCAGCCCCATAGAATTCCTGACAGTCCAGTTCTTTCAGGGGTTGGTGTTGCAGCGCTGGAAATGCATCCAGAGATGTGCATTCAGCCCTGGAATTTTTCAACAGAATTAACAGAACTGAGGTGAGATTGGTGTGCAGGACTAACCCAGAAGGGTATTTATAAGCAGCAGCCTTGTACTAGGGAAGGGCTTGCTAGAAAATCCCATAAAAATAGGAATACACTGGAATAAATGGGGATATTCCTTCCAAAGTTACCTTTTGGGAATGCTGTTCTTTCTGGGCCCATCAACTCCCTGCTGACCTGTTTGAAAAACCCACTGAAGGTGGATTCAAACACCCAAGGTGAGAGAAGTTCGGGCAGTACTTGGGAATCTGGGAAATGCTGACGCTTCAGGTTGTGCAAAATTGGGCCAGAAGACAAAATTTCAAGATTTTCTCTGTGCCAGAGATTCCAAACCTGCCCTTTTCCTGTGATTTTCACACTCCCAGCAAATGGAAGTGAGTGGAATTGTTAGGATACATCCAAATCCTGGTTGAACAGGATGATGCTGAAAAAGAAAATCTCCTCTAGCTGAAAAGACTTCAGAAGTTTACAGAATGATTCCTAAGTGGCTCAGCTGCTGATTGTTGGTGGAGGAACTGATTGAACCAGCTCAGAGCTTCCCTGCTCCCTGTTCCCAACCACAGATCCCGGGAATTCTCTGCCAGGGGACTTCAGGTGGGTGGTTTTTCCACGAGAAGTTATTTTTAATACGTGGTTGGTGCTCAGGACGTCAAGGAGAGAGGAGAAACTGCAGGTCCAGGTGGTTTTTAGGTGCTTTGGAGTTTTAGGAATATTGAGCAGCTGAAAAAAGGATGCTGAAGGGTTAAAGGCAGGAGACACCTTGGATAGCTGGGAATGGGCTGCTGCAAACTCCCCAAACTCTAAAAAGGGTGTAAATCTGAGGATGCTGTGTAGATTTTTAGCACGAAATCATCTTGGGGGTGCTTAAATAATAATAATAATGTAAATAATGATGTCACCAGAGTGGGGTTCACCAGCTGTGGCGACAAAACTCCCAATATTCCTTCTTTAGGAGCATCCCGGGGAAAACATTAAACATTCCCGAGTCCCTTTCCCGGCAGCTCTGCCTGGATTTGCCCCCCTCCTCCCCTTTATCCCTGCTCGGATTTCAGGACGAGCCCGTGATTTCACCGCTGGAGCCGCTGGAGGGGCCGGCTCTTGGGAGGGGTTTGCTGGAGTAACTGCGCTCAAATTGGCCAGGAAGCAGCAGCTCCTCGCAGCATTTTTCCCTGGCTGCGGGATATTTTCCAGCGCGGAGGGGACCACCGAGCCCGGCGGGGAGAGCTCCATGAAGGAGGACGGGGCAGAGGTTCCCCCCAGCGCAGCCGACCACTGATTAATTCCCAGGTAAATCCGACCCTCGGAGCCACGACTTGCTGTTATTTCTGCGGATGTGAGGGGGGGCTGATTGATTAATTTAAGCGTTTCTAACTCTCTTGCTCCGGGGCTGAAAGTTTGATTTCCCTCTTTATTTTTTTTTTTAATTTATTTTAATGTGTTTTTTTTTGTTTTTTTTTTTTCAGCCGTAACAGGCTGAGGGGGAAAAACAAAATAGATATTTCTTCTAATTCCTGTCCCCTGAGAGTGGATTTGGCAGGGCTGGGATGGCACAGATACTCAGCGTCACTTTTTAAAGATGTGGTGGTTTTTCTCCCCTCTTTGCGCGTTCAGATAAAATAAAACAAACAACAACAACAAAAAAAATGTGTTGCAATAAATTGCCTGCAAGCCCAGGCGGTGCTTTTTCTTTTTTTCTGCGATTTTCCTCAAATGTGCTGAATTTAGAGCGCAGAGCTCCAGCACATGCCATCACCATTGTGTAAATGTTACCCGGCTAAGCTGGGCAGGCAGTTTGAATTCTCCTCTCTCAACAGCTCCGCTCTTTCCGAGGGGGGGAAAAAAAGCTCCAGTGCAGATGTTTCCCATTGGCAGAAGGTGCAAAATATGTCCTTAATTAAAGCGTTTCGCTGTCATGGCTTGGGATTCACAGCCCCTTGCAAAGCAGCTCTCAGGCTCCCAGCAGATTAATTTTTAAGTTGTTTTTTTAGTGCAGGGATCGTGATGGTTTTCAGGAGAATCCTGGGGATGTGCAGGGATATCCATCTGCACCACAGAAATGTGGGATGTTTCATCCAGCCCGGGTTGGGTCCTGACCCTTCCCCAAACGGCTCTGCTTTCTCTCTGAGTGATTTTTGTTGTTGAACTCAACGTGCAGATTAAAAAAAAAAAATAATAATAATAATAAAAAAAGAGATCTAAAGATAGTTTAGAGCACTACAGAGAAAACTCCTGGTTCAGAAGTGTGGGAGTGTAGCAGGAAAACTATTTATCCTCCCCGGAATCAGCTCTTGGAGATGCCACTGCAGTGCTCTCACATCTGTCCCGAGCACAGGCTGGGAATAAAAAAAAAAAATCGCTTTTAGGCTTCCTCCTCTCCAGTTTTTCCTCTGGATTGAACCATCCACGGAGGAGGAATTTCCTTGGTTGGAAGGTAGAGAGCAGTTAAAGGACTTTGGGTGGAATATGAGACATCCCCCACACTCACCCCTTGTCCGTGGGGTGTTGCTGCAGGAGGGAATTCCGAGTGTTCCAAGGGCAGGCTGGTGCTGGGAAGCATCCTCCAAAAATGGGTTTAACTAATTATTGGGGTGTTTAATACTTAATGTGCTGATGAGGCTCGAAATCGCTCCCCAAAATGCCTTCCTAGTAATGAGCTCTGGGTTTTTTTATCCAGTTTGACTCCCAAGTTCATTGTCTTTACTTCACCATCAGCTCCCCTCCTGTTCCTGGCTTTGATATTTATTTCAACCCTTCATCCTTCCTCCTCCTGAACCATTCCCGGGGCAGTTTTACCACCAGAGCTGCCGGGATTGGGGTGGTTTGGGATGATTTCCCAGCTCAGTGGGGTTTGCAGAGCCCTCTCTGAGGTGCGTGGGGGGCAGAGCCGTGTTTGCCGTGACCCTCCGCCAAAAAAAAAACACCCTCCGAGGAGGAAAAGTACCGCTCCTAATCCCCTGTGATGCCAGGGGGAGTTTGTTATCCCAAGGGATGCCCCGCAGGAATAACAGCATGCAGGGTTGGAGTCGCTCTGTCCCTCTGGGGGATTAGGGGGCATTAATTAAGACAGCATCACCCAGGGGGTGAGGAATGATCTCCTCCTGCCCGGGGGACTTTCATATCCACCTGCAAAGCTCCATTAAAAAATTATTAAAAAAAAGATCTAAACCCTTGGTAGTTCAGACCATTACAGGGAAAGAGCCTGGTTTAGAAATCTGGGAGTGTAGTAGGAAAACTGTTTATCACCTCTAGAAGGATATATTTACCCCTATAAGGATGTATTTATTTCTATAAGGTTTATTTATCTCTCTAAGGACATATTTCTCTCTGTAAGGGTATATTTATCTTTCTAAGGATATATATTTATCTCTCTAAGGATATATATTTATCTCTCTAAGGATACTCTCCTTCTTGGAGGATATTTGGGAGTTGCTAATGCTCCTCAGACTTAGATCATGTAGATGTTTTTCTGGTTCTTTGAGTGTGTGCCAGCTGTGGATTTTAACGTAGGGTCTTTATTAATGAAGTAATTCTGTGTGTCATGATCTAACTGTGTGTTTGATGGAAAGAGAATTGAATCATATATATATATATATGTATATTTGCCATTGCTTGGTCATCATAATTACTTTTTAATTGAAGAGTTTATGCTGCTCAGATAAAAAAAAATCACTTTTTCTGTTTAACTCTCTTAGAAGTGAATTTGGGAATTGGAGAATCCCAGACTGGTTTGGGTTGGAAGGACTCACATCCCTCCTTATCTTCCCTCTCCCACAGATTTATTGCCATTGGTTGGTGTATCTTGTCTTTTAGGGCTCAGGTTTTTTTTGAGGGTGTGAACAAGAAGGGGTTTGTTCACCAGGATTTTAATCCAGGGGGATTTAATCCTTGGAAGGTCAGCCCTGGTGGCCGTGGCAGGGCTGAGTCTCTTGGAATGATGGGAGAAGGTATCCAAGCTCTTATCCCAGAGAGTGGTGGGGTCTTTATTCATTTCAGGAATCCCGGAGAGTTTCCCAGCGGGAATTGCTTCCACAGGGGTGGGAAATCCCATTCCCATGCCAGGCTGTGCCCTGGGAGTGAGCTTTGGGCACTGGAGTGTGGAGCTGGGAATGCAGGGTGGAGGATTCCCAGTTTCAAGCCACTGAACACCAACTGTCTGGTGCTCCTGGCCCCGGGCCAGAGGGATAATTGTCCCATCCTCCAGGCATTCCTGGATCTCCAGGCACAAAGGACTCCACTCCAGCCCGGCCCTTTGTTGTCTGGGTGAGGATGTTGCTGGTTCTGTCTGAGCTGCTCTATTGTTTGGGTGATCTGGTGGAGTTGAAAAGAGGATTTTTTGGGGGGTAGGAGCCAGGTTTTCATTCAGGAGGTGAATGAATGGGCTCTTTAGGTTCACCTGGTGGAGTCCCCTAGGAAGGAAAAGCTCAGGATTATGAGCTTTTGGGGGCTTATAAAAGGAGGGAGAGGGACCCAAGCCTGGAGCCCTGCAAAGGGCTGAGTCAGCATCCATCAGGAATGTGCCTTAAAGCCTTAAATGACACCTTAATGAGGTGATGGAGCATCATCTTAAAGCCTGCAGTACAGGATGGAGACCTGGAGTATTTCCTGGCCTCTCCACTGACTTTATTCCATAGGTTTTTAGTGTTCTGTCTTGGATTCTTTTGAATGAAGTGTGTGCAAACCTCCGTCACAGCAGCAGAGCAGTGGGTTTGCTTGAATATTTTCCATGTGAAGTTTTCTTACTGTGGCTGATCTGCTGCCTCCATAAGTGTGTGTGTGCAGTTGGCTCCTGTCTGACCCTGTCCCTGCTCTTCAAATGCTCCAAGTGAGCCTGTGATTGAATCACCAGCAATGGTTTTGGTTGGTACTGGTGCTGTAAAACATCTTGGAGCTGAAGAGGGAGATTTTAGGAGGAGCCAGGGGAGAATAAATCCTGGATTTGCTTGGCTGTTGTGCTGTGGAGGGAAAGAAGTGGTGTAAAATTTGCTTTATCAGTGCTCTGGACCAGTCCTGTGTGACTGCTGGTCTGGGATCCCAGCGAGAGCTGACCTGGATGGTTGGGATCACAGAGCCATGGAATGGTTTGGGTGGGAAGGGACCTTAAAGAACTCCCAGTTATCCCCCCCTGTCCACTCCTGAGATCCCATTTCAGTGCTGCAGCCTTGGGAGGCTCCCCTGGATGCTGCTGAAGTTTGTACCTGGGCAGCTGCTCCTTGTGGAAACACCAGAACATTCCTGTGCACAAATCCCTCAGGATTCAGCTTTTCCTGACAACGTGCCTGGCTCTGAACAGTCTCCCTTGAGCACCTCCCCAAATAGGAGCTGTGGGGATGGAAGGTTTTTCTTTCTGGGGCCCTGCAGACACTGTGAAGGCTTTGTCTGCTGGGCAGGGACTGTTTGGAATGCAGATGGTGGCATGACCCGAAGGAAAAGCTGTGCTGTGTCTCCTGAAGCGTTCCCTGCTGCCCTGATCTCCATGGGAATTCCTCCAGGATGCACTTCTGCAGGTGGAAAAGGATCTGTGATCGGGTTTGCAGTGCCTCCCCCTGGAGGAACCCCCTCCTGATCCTGGTGTGACCCAAGCCCTTTTCCCTGCTGAAGGTTTGGGAATGTTCTCCTTCACACAGGCTTGTTAAAATGCCTTTTTGCTGCTCAGGCTTCCCCTCTGGGGATCAGGGAATCTTTCCTTCCTTCTCCTCCTCCCCAGGGTTTCTTCAGTTCTGTGCTGAACAGTGGGTTTTCTTAGTCCCAGCTCAGGATATTCCACCATTCCCAAGTCCCTAAGCTTTCAGGGAGCAAAAGCAAACCCTCCTGCAGTTTCCTCTTTGCAGTCCTGACTCAGCCAGGCTTTGCCAAGAGGGAGAATTACACCCACAATATCCCCTACAAGCTCAATTAGTGTCTGCCTGGCTAATCTCCGTGTCAATTAAAACAACCTGGAAGTCTGCTGCCACCTTCCCCTCCCTTCCAGCTGCTCCTGGAGCACGGGATCTCCCAGTGCTGGGACTTTTGGGAAGGCTCTGGCACCTGGCAGTGCTCTGTCTGCTCCACTAATTAACACTTGAGGGAGCACAGCTCTCAGCTGGGAACCATCCCATCCCTTCCCTGAACGGTTCCCCCAAATTGTTGTGTCTCTTGGCTCGAGTCCTTGAGTGAAATGACTCGAGGGAAAGTGGAGTTCAAGGCTTTTTAGCTGCTCCTTGGCCCCTAATCCCGAGGGACCCCCTCACCCGGGGCTGACACCGGGCACTGTTTGCCTTGGCACCAGGGATGGGTGAAACCTGCTGGTTCATTTGCTGTTTGTTCATCCTTTCCCCCCACCCACCCTATAAAACATTCTGCTTTGGTTTACACTGAGCTTTCTGAAGGCTCATAAACAAACCCAAACTGTGGCCCAGAGGGGAATTTGGGGTGTTCTGTTAATGAGGTCAAAGTGTCACCTTATCTCTGGAGGGTCCTTAGGACTCCACTGGGAGGTTACTCACCAGCTTATCTGCCCTTTTCCTTCCCAAATATCCTTCACGAGGCTGCAGGACCATCCAGCTGCTCCAGAAGGTCCCAGAAATATAAATACAAATAGATAAATATAAACAGAGCTCTGTGCTCTGATGCACGTGGGACAACCCTGGGAAAGCTTTATTAGGACTTATTTAGGAACCCCAAACGTGAGTTTTTGGCTAAACCAGGGCCCTGCTGCTCCTCACCTTGTTTTTTTTGGGGGGGAGGGATTGTCTCAGCTCCAGCTCAGTTTTTGATTAGTGCTGTTACAGACGCTGGTTATGCAGTAGCAAGGAACAACAGCCACAGCAGATGAAGCAGATCAAAACAGATGTTTTAAAGATGAAAACTGAAAAACCAGCTTTTCCTGAGGAGCCACGAGGCTTGTGGTTGTGCTGGGCTGGAAGCTGAACACCTCCCCTTTTGGGGTTTTCCCCTGTAAGTAAAGTATGTCCCCATCTGAGGGGATTACTGGAATTTTTTATACATCCATGACAATCGCTCTGCCTGCCTGTATTCATCCCCTGGGCTGAAAAACCATCTTGTATCCATGAAAAACATCGGGAGACGTTTGTTTGGGAGCCTGTGCTGGTGGGGATTGAGGTCAGGGGTGTCTGCCTGGTACTGAAGTGCCTGTTGTTTCTCAGGATACACGGATCCTGCCCTGCCAGCTGCATTTCCTTTGGGAAATCCCCCCTGTTTGCTGCTGGAGGGAATATCAGTTGTATTTTATTCCCCACTCTCAGCCTCACCTCCTGACCTACAAACAACAATTGGCTCCTCTGCACCAAATGTTGATTTTCCAAGAACATTTCGCTGCATCTTCTCCCCCTTCTTCCCTCCCCCCATATCCTGATTTATTAGACCTGTTGCAAAGTCTCCTCTTGCTTTTCCTGCTATCCAATGCTGGATTTTTAACCCACATGCTTGGGCAGATGCCTTTCATTCCCAAAGCATTCCAGCCCCTTTTGACACACGGGGAAACTGAGGCACAGCCCTGTCTGGGGTCGCTGCTGGAGCTGAGGTTTGGACTCACAGCTCTGGAATTTTGGGCTACTTGCCCGGGATTTCTGATCCACCTCCCCACCAAGGGCTGGTTAATGTATTTTGCCGTGTCTTTGTGTCAGGATGTGACTTCCTGGTCATGTTTTTTGGGGGTTTTTTTAGGGGTAGCTCAGACCTAGCAAGAATTCCGGTGGGTTTTAGTTCCGAGACATCTGGTCGTGCAGCCAAGTCTCCCCCTCTTTCCCCCCTTTAGTGGTTGCCAGGAAATAATGGGAGCTTTGGAGGTCTGGGGAGGCTTTTCCCACTCTTCATTGCTTCATTTGGAAACTATGGAATCCTCACCCCCCCTTCCATCTACTCCACGTGTGCTCCTTGACCGTTCCACGTGCCTGGATGGAGGTTTGGGAGGGCAGCAGTGGGAAGGGGGCAGGAAAAGCCCAGGATTGGGCCTGGATGCAGTTCCTCCCAGGAGAAGCTGCCTGTTAGCACCTTAAATGATTGGGCTTATTTAAGGATGACAGTAAGTGCCTCTCCAGACTTAACAACCAAAAACTGGAGGAGTTATCCAATGGGATGTGATTATCCAAGGCTTCTGCCAAGTGTCCAGTAACATATTGATTTTCTGCAGATGAAACTGGGATGTGCAGGAGCAGGAACAAGTCTTTTATCACACTGGGAAAAGCAGGCTTCAGTATAAATCCCTCGCTGCCTCCCATATCATAATGTATTTCCTTCCCCTTCTGATTTTCCACTGTTTTAAGTGGTGGGTTTGGCTTCTTTATTGAAGGAGCTGTGGGAGAAAAAACGGTTCAGTTCTGTCCCGGTAGGATTTGAAACAAGGTTTCCTGTAACTTGCTGGAGCCACCGAACTTCTGGATTTGCAGAGAAAGAGGAAAATCAATTGCTGGCCCTTCCAACCCACAGAATTTTACCCTGGGAAAAATGGATTTTTCAGCTGAAACCCTTTGGCAAGCTGACCTAAACTTACAAATGATTTTAAGGGGGGTGGGTTTGGGGTGATTTTTTTCCGGTTTGCTTGTCCACCCCACAAGAAATAATTTACTTTGGACTTCGGAGTCGGACACGATCCCTCCCTTACCTTGACCCCCCAAGAGATGGAAAGGCTGCATCACCAGCAAGCCTCACTCAAACTCTTTTCATTTCCTTCCAGAACAGCCACAGCAGCACCAACCTGCACTGCCTGGGGTGGGCTCTGAGGACTGTGAGCGCTGACAATGGGAAGAGCCCGTGTTTTCCCCCACAACCACTCGCGTCTCCTCCTCGCGCTGCTCCTCGCCTGGCCGAGCTTCGCCCAGTACGAACACTGGCCCTACCCCCCCGGCTACCCCGAGCCCCCTCCCCAGGTTTACCAGCCCCCCCAGAGACCGCCCAGCGTGCCCAAAATCCAGCTGAGGCTGGCTGGCCAGAAGAGGAAGCACAACGAGGGCAGGGTGGAGGTGTTCTACGGCGGCGAGTGGGGCACCGTGTGCGACGACGACTTCTCCATCCACGCCGCCCACGTGGCCTGCAGGGAGCTGGGCTACGTGGAGGCCGTGTCCTGGCTGCCCAGCTCCAAGTATGGCAAAGGAGAAGGTAAAAAGGAGCTGCTGGGGGTGTTTCTGAGCTCCCTCTCTGACCCTGGGAGGGGTCGGTCTGGTTGAAGGTGGTGTGGATTTCTTTGCGGTCTCCGGGGACAGTTTGGGGGGTGAAGGAAATGGTGAAAGGTTATGAGATGGAGGGGCAATTAAGGTGGGGAAGGGGCCATACTGAGGGTGCTTGGTCTGTCCAGCTGGAGAAGAGGAGACTGGAGGGTCAGCAGCTCTGTGGGAGCACCCAGGGAATGGCTGGAGCTGTGTCAGGGCAGGCTCAGGGTGGATCTCAGGGAAAGGTTCTTCCCCCAGAGGGTGGTTGGCACTGAACAGGCTGCCCAGGGCAGTGGGCACAGCCCCAAGGCTGCCAGAGCTGCAGGAGGGTTTGGATGATCCCCTCAGGGGCAGGGTGAGATGCTCCTCCTCAGCTGCACTCGGGGTTGTCGATACACAGATGGTTCTTCTCCCTGTTCACCATTCCACTGCCTTGCAGCGACTCAAACGGGGCCTCTCCACGCTCCTTCCTCCTTTTTCCCTCTGAGCACTCTAAACACACTGCCTGGCTGATGTTATCCAAACTTTTCTTATCCCTGTCAGCCTCTCCAGAACGTCCTGCACCGTGCTCTGCAGTGCAGACTGGTCTGCAGCTCCAAAGGGGTCTGCACACCTCATACCCTAAACAGGATTACCTTGGGAATAATCATCTTGGATGCTCTCAGGCTGTTCCTGCTGGGGGAAAGCTCTTCATCCCCACCCCAAATTGTGCATTATGGAATCATGGAGGGGTTTGGGTTGGAAGGGACCTTCAGGATCATCCAGTTGTTCCATGGGCAGGGACACCTTCCACTAAACCAGGTTGTTTTAAGCTGGCCTTGATCTCTTCCAGGGATGGGACAGCCACAGCTCCTCTGGGAAATCCTTTCCAGGGCCTCCCCACCCTCCCAGGGAGGAATTCCTTCCCAATAACCCATCTACCCCTGCCCTCTGGCAGTGGGAAGTCCTTCCCTGTGTCCTGTCCCTCCTTGCCCATGTCCTCTCTTGCACTTGGAGAAGGTGGATCTTGGAGATGCTGTTGGGGTTTTTGGCTCTTGGGAGAAACAGGAGCTGAATTTTGGAGGTGACACCTGCTGGGTTTTGTCTGTTCTTCTTAGAAGGGAGTTCTGAGGGGCCTGATTTTTAAGAAGACATCATTTAGTTATGTGTAAATATATATCTATGCATTGCACACACACTTTTGGCTGGAGGGAAAATGGTAATTACAGGCTGGAAACCGGACCTAGCATTTTATTTTCCAAGAGCACCCTGATAACAGCAGGTTCCAAAATCAACAGGGGCTTGCTGAAGTGAAGACAGAAGCAGAAAATTTGCTTTGTAGAAGCTGAGGCATTTGAGCAAACCCTGAGCTGCTCCTGCAGGAGGTTTGATGAGGGATGATTTGATGAGTGTGATTAGAGGGGGCTAATCAGCCAAATCAAGGGACCTGGTGACATTGTGTGCTCAGAGCTGTCCTCGGGGCAGGGCAGTGAGCAGGGGGGGCTGGTGGTGGGTGTTCCCACGTGGAAAAGGGAAAGGGAGAGCTCTACCCAGGTTTATTTTAGCAGAAGTCACAGCCAAAGCCCAGCAGCTTCCCCTGCTTTCAGCACCACCCAGGTTTACCCTCTTTGAGAGTCTCAGCTCTATTTTCTTTGCCCTTCAGGGAAAATTTGGCTGGACAATGTGCACTGCACTGGCAAGGAGACCACCCTGGCAGCCTGCACTTCCAATGGCTGGGGAGTGAGTGACTGCAAACACACCGAGGACGTGGGAGTGGTCTGCAGTGAAAAGAGAATCCCTGGCTTCAAGTTTGACAACTCACTGATTAATCAAATAGAGGTAAACACGCTTAAAAAACTGTCAGCTGCTGATCCAGAGCCTCCTGGGGAGCAGGGTTAGGAGTTTATCACCTATTTATCACCTACTTTATCTCCTGTTTATCCCAGCTGAGCTGGGTGGTTAAAGGAAACTCTTGGCATTGCTCCTGGGAGGTGCAAAATTCAGATCCCAATTTCAGCAGGTCAGAATATTATACATATATATATATAATAAGAATTTTAAAGGGGTTTTAAAGTGTAAGAATAAGGGTAAATGATAAGTCAATCATGATAAATTGCTCCAGTTTCACGATTAATTTTCAAAATGGAAAAACTGGGTTATTGTGTTCGGAAGAATTAATTTAGAGAGGCAAAGTGTGTTCTGTGCACAGAGATTCTGTAGGTTTATAGCATTAAACTACTGAGTTTTCTTTCCCCCTTGGTACTGGGACCAGTTTGGAGCCCTCTGGCATAACGGGGGGTCAGCAATAGGGTTGGGTTTGGAGGTGAACAGGATTTACAGCAGTGGCTTGGAATGGGTGGATTTGCAGGAGAAAAAAAAACAACAGATCTTTTTTGCACATTTTGGCTCAGCAGTGATGAAGAAATCATGATAACAGTATGGAAATATTTGTGGGAAGGGGGGATTAGTGGTGGAAGGAAGTTTTGGGCTGGTCACTCTGCAGGAAAGGTTCTGGGCTGGGATGGGGTCAGAGTTGGGGGGAAATGACAGACCCCAAAGGCTTGAATCAAACCCCAAGGGTGATTCCTGCAGGATAAGGAGCTGGGGGAATGCTGGGCTGAGCTCTGCAAATTAAAATAAGGTGGCATTTATCCCTTCAGCTTTTCGGGCTGGAAGGGGCTTGTGGTGACCCAGCCTCGTTTGGGGTGCTCTGGTTCTTCACCTTGTGAATTGACCTTGGCCAAAAATTCATCCAGAGAGCCCAGAACCTCAGTCAGAGCCTCTCTGAAGCAGACAGGGAATGCAGGATGTGTGGTTTCCATGGATTTGTTGAGATGTGAACTGAGGGCTCCTGCCTTGCCTGGCCCAGCATTCCATGGAAGGCAGAGGTGCAGGTACAGGATATGGGAGATTAAATCCTCTTCCTTGCCTTGACCTTGCTTCCCCTGGCTGGGGAGGGGATCCCAGGCTGCCTCCATCAATGGCACTGTTGTTTCCCAGGGAGTGAGGTGGGATCATGGAACACCAAAGCCATGGCTTTGGCAGGCGTGTCCTCTCCCCAAAGCCACAGCGAATCCTCCCAAAAAAAGCCCTGGAAGAAAAACGATCAGTGTCTAGACTGGAGGTCACTTCACTCTGAGCTGCTTCACAAATTAATCATGGGAGCTCTGGAGGGCTCTGCCTTTCCATGAGCTCAGAGTGTGGATGAGCTGCTGCTCATCCCTGGGCACAGCACAGGGTAACTGGGGGTTGGTTTGGCTGCTCCAACCTCCAGGGTGAGAAGGAAAAATGAATCATGAGGCTGAAGGAGTTTGGGTAGCAGAAGCTTTGGTTCAGCAGCAGGAGAAATAGGTGTGAACCAGAGAAATGACTGCATTTTTAAGTGCCTGCTCTAAGCAGGTGGTAAAAGTGGGTGTGTGTTTTTTCTGGGCAGGGGCTGCTGTCACCCCCAGCTTCTCCCCTGCCTGCTTCCAACTCCCAGAGGGTGGGTTTAGGTGGGATATTTGGAAGAAATTGTCCCCTGTGAGGGCTGTGATGGAACTCCCAGAGGAGCTGTGGATCCCTGGGAGTGTCCAAGGCCAGATTGGAGCAACCTGGAATAGTGGAAAGTGTCCCTGCCCGTGGCAGGGGGTGGAATGGGACGATCTCTGAGGTCTCTCCCAACCCAAACCACTCCAGAATTCTCTCTCTGCCTGACTTTCAGGATCAAATTCCTCCCCCACTGTTGCTCCCAGCCTGCAGAACCGAGCTGGTTTTGTTTCCCTCTCCCTGCAGGATGAGTGGCAGCTTCCTCTGCTCTTCCTCTGCTGCCTTCCTTGCAGCAGGATTAGGGCTGCTGAAATTTTTAGGATGCCACTGGGGAAGAAGCTTCTTCTCAGTCACAGCTGGCTGTCAAATATTTCAACCCTTTCCTCCCCCCCTCTCTGAGCTTTCCTCCTCCTAATCTCTGCTTTATCTCCTCTGTGACACTCTTGGAGCCCGGGATGACTCACAGGGTGACTCACAGGGGTCAGAAACCCCCAGACCAGGAGGGTCAAAAGCCTCCTGTGAAGCCAAGTTGAAAGTCTTTGCCCCTTCCCCTGGGAGTTCTGCCCCTGTCATACCTCACATTCATCAGGGCAAACATCATCATCCTCCTCCTCACCTTGGGAGCTGCTGGCTTCCTCAGAGCTCCTCCAGTGATGTTTGCTGTCTGGAATGAGAGCAGGGGGGTGATGAAGGGGGGTCTGACATTTTCTCTGAGCAGCAATTCCGTGGTCAGGGCTCTCCACCAGCTCAGCCATTGCACTGGCAGAGCTAAACCAGCACGATCCCACTGAGATTCCCAATGGAATCTGCTCCAGTTTGGGCTTCAGCAGTGGTTAAAAAGCAGGCTCTGCTCAAAATAGGCCTGGCTGGAGGTGCTGCACCGAGCTGAGGTGTGGGATTCCACCTAGGGAATCCCAAATGGATCTGACTGTTTGCAGGCTGGTGGGATACAGGCAGTGGATTAACAGGAGCAAGGCTGGACTTTGGGAACCCTGTTACCAGAGGGAACAGCTGGAGTTGTGCAGAAAGAGGGATAATTCAAAAAGGTTTTCAACCTTGGAGACTCCCAGGGATGGGGCAACCTGTGCCAGGATCTTCCCACCCTCCCAGGGAGGAATTTCATCCCAATATCTCGACTAAACCTACCCTCTGTTCCATTCCCCCTTGTCCTGTCTCTCCAGACCCTTCTTTTAGGTCTCCCCCATCCTTCTTTTAGGTCCCTTCAGATCCTGGAAAACCCCACTTTGGTCACTTTGAAGCTTTTCTTCTCCAGGCTGAGCAATCCCAATTCCCTCAGCCTTTCCTTGCCATTTAAATCCCCTTCAGTTCAAATTCCCTGGGGCTACCAGAGATTTAACATGGAAAACCAGCACATTTCGAGGGGGCTCCAGCTCAGGGGGGGTGGGCTGGCTCTGAAAATTGAAATTTTGCTCAACTCTGGCCTTGCTTCCCCAAACCTGCCAGGCAGGGAGTTCACACTCTGTTAAAAGCAACTGGAGAGCCCTTGAGCAGAGTTTATTTTTACTGGACACTCTCCATGCCTCCCCTTCCCAGAAAAAAGCTGCAGATAAGTGGTGTAGGCTGAGATTTTCCATCCCCATAAATCACTTTGGCTCGGAGATGGTCGTGCTTGGGCAGATCTTTTCCTGTCCCAGCTCATATTTTAGGGGTTATGTCACATCTCCTCCCATCCCTGAGCCTTTCCATCCCCTCTGCTGTTGGGAAGGGGCAGTGGCTGATCCTTGCTCCCCTGACAGGCCTTTAGCTCAGTGGCTGCACTGGGGGTTCCTCATCTTGAGCCAGGAGAGATTTGGGTTTGGGCAGCCCTGATGGGGAGGGGGAGACCTCAGGTGCATTTATTTCACAGAGAGGCTTTTCCCCCTCCTGCTCTTGGAAGTTTGTAGACTAAATAATCAGACAGTTTCTCATTAATGTGGGGCCATTATTTATTATTACTATTATTATTACTATTATTATTATTAATTATTATTATTATTAATGCTATTATTATTATTACAAAGAGCAGGATAAATCAGTGTAAAAGCACTGCCAAAGCCTGGAGTGTAAATGTGTGCCCCAGTGTTTCCCTGGGCTTTGCAGGATGCCAGGAGCCCTGCAATCAGATGGTTCAGTGTGTGTTCCCAAAGCTGGGAGCAGGGAATGCCATCCCTGCTTTTTTCAAACAGGACATTTAGTCCCTCTGTGTTATCCAAGCTCATTCCAGACCCACCTGTGACTCCCTTCCTGGGCTGTCCAGCAATTTGAAGACCACAGTAACTCAGTCCCACCTTAATGTATTTTCTCAAATGAATGCACCAGAGGTATTTTATTTAATGTATTCCCCCAAAACATCCCTAACAAAATATTTGTTGTCCACCTTCTTCCTCTGTGTGCACCCACACGGCCTTCAAAAGGGCACACTCTAAATATATCGAATTTCTGCAGCTTTTGGAGGTTCACAAATAGCTCTGGTACCTGAGACCAGCCCAGGGCTCTGGCCAGACAGTGGCCAGACGAGGTCTGGCTGAACACACCGGGTTGTGTGCTGCTATTTCTGGCCCTCCTTTCCCTTCTGGGTGTATGTGAAGCATGAAAAAAACCCACAAAAAACCAAAACCCCTCACTTCAAAGCCCATTGGCTCCAAGGCTCTGGTTCTGCCAGGTTGGGAATGGGTTGAACCATCCCTGGAAGTGTCCAAGGCCAGGCTGGAGCAACCTGGGCTGGTGGAAGGTGACAGGGGGTGGAACTGGGTGATTTTAAGGTCCCTTCCAACCCAAACCATTCCACAATCCCGAGTTTTCATCTCAGCCCTGGGCTGTGTGTCCTGCAGCTCTCAGAAATGTCGGACCATAAAAGGTTTATTTGCCTGTTTGTTATGACAACAGTGTTTTAAAACACTGCATTTCTTTCAGTGAGGCAGGACTTCTTTCCCCTTGGTGTAAATGTTTGATTCTCTAAACATAAACCCAAGTGCAACAGGAATTTCTGCTGCCCAGAAGGGTCTTTAGCATCTCTTTGCTCCTGAGAAATGCTAATTAAGCTGATTTTTGGGACAATCCACCTTGTTTTAGTGCTGTGATTGGAAGGTGAGTGTGATAATTTGCACCTGCATCCCTAGGGGGGTGTTTTGTGATGCTTTGTTGCACCTCAGGGTGCTGTGAGTGCACTCAGAGGAGGGTTTGGGTTGGAAGGGACCCCAAAGACCATTTCTCTGTTACAATATTTAACTCATCCCGAGGCCAGAGTGTGATGGTTTAGTTGACAAGGTGGGTGGTGATCCTGGAGGTCTTTCCCAACCTGATTCCATGTTCCTGACCTCCTGTCCTGCTCTCTGGTGCTCAGGCATTAAACTCTCCCAGCTCACAGTGTCTGATCCAGATTGTCCTTCAAGCAGAGTGGGAATGGGGAGTGGGAATGGGGACACCCTCAGAGCCTGATGCTGCCACACCAGAGCGGGTCCTGTCCCAAACTGAGCCTCCAGGGGCTCTCCAGGGCTCAGTGCTCCTTCTCTTCTCCCTCCTTGGCATCCCCAGCCCTTCCTTTCCCTGCTCTACTCCATCCCCTTGCCTTGGCAGTGAGGAGCCTTTCCCAGCTCAGCCTTTTGCCATCTTTAATCTGCCCTCTGCTGATGCCTCCTGGCCCCCAATCCTGAGCTACCCTGGCCCTTTTGTGCTGCTCAGCACAAAACTGGTGCTGGCAGCTCCATCCCCTCCTCCCGTTCCCAGGGGATCGATGTCCTGCAGGGTTTGTGCTGCAGCATCTCCCTCCCAGTGTTTATCCATCAGCTGGGAACGCTGCTGGTGACTCAGGGGCTCAGCTCCAGATGTCTGAACCCAAACCCGTTCCCATGTGTGTGCAGGGGGATGACTTTAGCAGGAATTTCAGGGGAAACCACTCTGGGGTTGAGACTTTGAGGGGAGGTTTGAATGCAGGAGAAAGGGTGGGATGAGCAGAGCCTGCCTGGGAAGATTTGGTGTTATGTTAACTGAAGGGGGGGAAAAAATCAATTTATAGCCTGAGTTTCAGCCTTATTTCTCTGTGTTTGGAAGCCAAGGAATCCTGGAGCTCCGTTGTCAGTGATTCAGCACCAGGGCAGTGTCTGCAGCCTCGTGGAGCTGCACTCGGATTTCTAGGAATGGGATCTTCTCCCTGGATTTGATTCCTGGGCATCCTCGGGGCTCCTGCAGAAGGAAAGGATATCTGGGGGTCTGGGCAAGGAGAAGGACACAAACACCCTGCCCCCACAAATCCCAGGGGCAGAAGGTGAAAACAAATATTATGAAAGTTGCGTCGGGCTCTGCCCTCGGATCCGAAGCCGTGGGGGGAGCGTTTGGTTCAGAGGGTGGAAACAAAAGCCGTTTGAGGCTCCTGTGAAAACTTTTCCGAGCCAGGAATCCTTTTGTGAGGGCTCCAAAACAACCCCTTTTCTCTCTGGGCTGTCTCTGGGGGTTGCTGGGGCTCTCAGAGGCAGCGGTTTTATAACCGAGCAGGGAGCGCTGGCTCTGCCCAGCTGCTCTGGGAATTCCATCCCAGCCCCTCCCCACCCTCACAGGGAGGAATTTCTCCCCAAAATCCCACCTAACCCTGCCCTCTGGCAGTGGGAAGCCATTCCCTGTGTCCTGTCCATCCCTCTCCATCCCACCTTTGCTTTCCTGGAGCGTTATGGTTTAACCCCCAGCTCTCTCCTGCTCTCAGAGAGGTTTCCCTCTTGCAGCTTTTCCTCTCCACGTGTCCATCAGGGGCATTTCAGGAGCCTGCTTTAGCTATTAAGTGTTGCCTGCTGCTGATTTTGCTCTGGAACCTGTTTTCCCCATCAGCCCAGCTGCTCCACACGTTGGTGCTGGGAGATGAAACCTTCCTGCCTGCATTTGCATTATTGAACGGCCCCAGCGTAACAAAACCTCTCCAGTGAAAGGAAATCGTTCAGATCTCAAGGAGTTATTGGGGGGAAAAAGCTCTTGGCAGCCCTTTCTCCCTGACAAACCCGCAGTTTTGATCCTTTGTTCTTTAATTTTCCAACATGAAGCTGAGAGCTCTGCAGTGTCTTGAATTCCCCTCGGGGGTTTTGCTCTCGGTGCAAACCCTAAAGCTGCTCTATCAATAACTCTCTGCTCTGAACCAGCTCTGGGAGTGGAAAAGGGGACTGGCTGGGGGTTGGTTTTGCTCTCAGACAGATCATGAAAATGCCATTGTGGTCTGCTAGACCTATCTGGAGATGGAATACCCTCCAGGGAATGAATTATGCCTTATTTCTTGCTAGTTTGCTCTTTTTTTCCCCCCTTTCTTGGCAAATACAGCCCAAAAAACGTGACAAAGGAGTTGGATTCACTGAGCAGAGTCCCAGGTCAGAGCAGAATTTCTCTTTTTGTGTCTGTGTCAGCATCTCTGGGGGAAGGGAGGTGTTTTGTAGCAGATCCTGAGGTGTCCCTTTGGCCCTGAGAGCGTTTTCTCAAACCCAGGAGCAAGAAATTCCGTTTGCACCTTGATTTTCACCCCTGTAAAACGATGAGCCAAGGGCAGCTGATCGCTCAGGGGAAAAGACAAGCCCAAACATCCCGCCTGGATGTGGGAAATGCAGGAATTTGGAGTCCTAGAGGAGGTCACAGGTACCCCAGCAGGTCAGGGCACCCTGCAGTGGCCAGAGCTCTTCTGGAAAAACATGGAACAGCCTGTTTTCACCGGTGGAAAACTCCCTCTCCCACTTTCTCAGCTGTCAGTGCACATTTCCTCCTCGGTTCCTGCCTTTTCATGTGCTGTTTCCAGCGTAATTTGAAGCTCTGGCTCTCTGGCCTCTGGGTTAATCCTTTTTATTAAAAACACTTTTAGACCTTCAGCACTCAAAGCTGGCTCCAAGTGGATTTAAGGCTTTGATTACTCCTTGATTTCCTGGGGAAGAAAGCAGAGCAAGGTGGAGGGAGCAGGAAAACAAGGTTCTCCCTGACAGCACTGGGCTGGAGCTCCAGGTAAACACACTCTTGTCCACCAAGTGAAAAACTGGGAACATTTCTCAAATTGCAGCAGGGAAAAAGCCAGCTCCAGGTTTTGGAACCCAGCCTGGGGAGGCCTTGAATGCCCCGAGGCTCCAGCACCTTCCTGACAGCACGTAGTCAAAACCCAGGAATATTTGAGGAGGAACTGCCAAAATCCGGGAGGATTCAGCGTTGCAAATGGATTTCTCAGGCTGCACGGGAGCTGGGTCGAATTTACCCTCACATCAGACCCTTTTCAGCTCCTTGAAGGGTCTCAGATGTAACAAATTTGGGTGTCACAGGGGTTGGTTTTTATTTCTTGAGGGCTGCAAGGGCTTTCAGAATTGCAGCCCAGGCTGTGAAGGCTGTATGGGTAGCACTGAGCTGCCCAAATCAAATCCCAGTGTCCTGTTTCCCGGGGTTCCTGGGGGTGTTTGGTGGATGCTCCAGCTGGGATGTGCTGGAGAATCAACTCCAAAAGGAGGAATCTGTGATTGTTGTTAAACCGGGTGGGAAATAATACAAACATTTTATATGTGTATATATAAAAATATTTTAGATAAATATTATATATAAATATTTATATATTAAGAACAAAAACAAAGGGGGGAAATAAGGAAGGGGGAAGACTTGAGTGAGTGGCTTGGGCAGAGCTGTGGGTGAGGAGATGCCAGACCCTTTCCCTGCCCCATTCCCTGCTCCAGGCAGGTTTTTTTCCCCTTCCCTGGGCTCTCTTTGCTGCATCAGCAGCTGCTGAAGCATCTGGGGAATGGATGAGCCACGTCATTTGCAGGACTCAGCACGTCCTGCTGTGACCTCCTGGCCTCCACCATCCCCGGGAGCTGCTGATCCAGAGGCTCTCGTGGCCCTTTAAAGCTCAGGGCATTTTTTTTTTCTTTTCCAAGCGATTGAATCGCAGGGAAGGGAGGATTCCTCAGTCCTGATGTAACCCTGAGCCAGACCCACGTGGGTTTGTGCATATTTGACAATTCAGGGCTCCTGGAATGGGCTTTATCCATTTTTCAGTAGCTCTCTTGCCGTGGCCACAGCAGATATTTTCCAGCCAGGCTTCTCTCTGGGCTCGGGGCCCTGCAGGGCTGCTTTGTGCCCTCACTTTTAGGGCTCCACATGTGAAATCCATTCCACCCCCAAGTCCTGCCTCAGCTGGAGGAGGAACCAGAGAAATGCTGGTGTCAGCACAGTGGAATCCCACGTTCCACATGAGCTCCTTGAAAACCCCGAAGTTTTCCCTTCCAGGCTCCCAGTTTCCTGCATTTCCCTGGATGATTCCATCTTTAGGATGGCCCTGAGAAAGCTGAGCTTATTTTCACAGCAGCTGGGACTAAATTCAGGCCACTGTGCTGCCAGAAACCAGCACTGGGATGGACAAGTGCTTAAGTCCATCCTTAAGTGACAAAGGAGATTTGTTAAGTGGCTACTTATAAAATGAAGTTGGTTTTTGGGGGGTTTGTTTTTAAGGAGAAAGAGCATCCTCTTAACGGGATGGAGGCTGGAGAGGTTTGTTCCATGAAATCCCAGGATAGTTTGGGCTGGAAGGTTTGAATCCCTCTGGCAGTTTGAATCCATTCCCCCTCGTCCCGTCCCGAAGCAAAGAGAATCTTCGCTTCCCCGTTGTCCCTCCTTGCTCAGCCCACCCTGAAGCTCCACCAGCACTTTCCCCCCGAATCCAGGGTGACTCCTGTGTGTTTTGTGCCTGCAGAACATGAACATCCAGGTGGAGGACATCAGGATCAGGGCCATCCTGGCCACCTACCGCAAACGGGTGCCCGTCACCGAGGGCTACGTGGAGGTGAAGGACGAGGGCACCTGGAAACAGATCTGTGACAAGCACTGGACCATGAAGAACTCCCGGGTCGTCTGTGGCATGTTTGGCTTCCCCAGCGAGAGGAAATACAACACCAACGTGTACAAGTAAGAGCAGGGCTGGGGGTGAGCCCCAAACACCTCCCTGGGATCGCTCACAAAGGCAGAGTGGCAAGGGCAGACCTCAGGCTTGGGGTGGAGAAACCTCCAGCTGCTTCATTGCTTCACATGGAGGTTTTCCTTCTGTGTAAATGGCTGAAATGGCAAGAATTTCCTCGTGGCAGGCAGGGGGGAGGGCTTTGATCCTCAGCCTTTGGCTGGAGACCTCGTGCAGGATCAGTTGGAGTGCTGGATATCCGGTCTGGAATAGGAGATGGCTCAAGGGTCTTTCTGGTTTTTAATTCCAGCCCTAGGGTTGGCATTTCCTCCCCCAGTGATGGTTGTGTGTGCAGGGCAGGGATGTGAATGAGCTGCTCACTGACTGTCCCAGTCAATCCATCAGCTGTGAGAAAATCATGGAATGGTTTGGGTTGGAGGGGATGTCAAACACCATCTTGTTCCACCCCCTGCCATGGGCAGGGACATCTTCCACTATCCCAGGTTGCTCCAACCTGGCCCTGAACACTTCCAGGGATCCAGGGGCAGCCACAGCTCCTCTGGATAACCTGTGCCAGGGCTTCCCCACCCTCACAGGGAAAAATTCCTTCCCAATATCCCATCTCAAGTGCTCTCTGTCAGTTTGAAGCCATTCCCCCTTGTCCTGTCACTCCAGGCTCTTGTAAATAGTCTCCCTCCAGCTGCTCATCCCATCCTCCTGCAGAAAGCCAGCCCTGGGATCAGTTCTGGGTGTGCTGGAAGCTCCAGTCAAGTCATGTCGGAATAAAATCAGCCTTTCTTGCTCTTCATTGCTCTGGTTCCTCCTTCCCACCACTTCCTGCTCTCAAACCCCTCAGGACGTGTTCATCCCACCCTGGAATTGCTGCCACTCATCTCCAGCTTTGTCCATCAAATCAGCTCTGAGCCGAGTGCTGAAAACATCCCTGGTGCCTCCACCCTGCTCTTCCCAAAGTTCCTCCTGCCTGTGCATCCCAGATGGTGCTGGTGGAAGGACTCAGTGTGGAGCAGTTGTGACCTCAGTGCTGCTTTTCCCTCCTGTATTTGTAGATGCCTTTAAAATGAAGAAACCTGTGACCCACAGGGAGACTGTTTTGTTTTCCAGAGCTTCAAGCTGAAAGGTTTGGGCTGCATTTCCTCTTTCCTGGAAGGCAGGAGCTCTGCTCTCTTTTTTTTTTTTTTTGCTGTCACTGCTTCAGCTTGGATTCTGTCACCAGACGTGCTCCTTCCCACTCTTGTTCCCTAGGAAAAAGAAAAAAAACACAACACCCTAAAGCAGATGCAAAACAGTTCAGATGAGATTCTGTCTCCTCTCTTTCCTACACTTGTGGGGTGGGAAAAGCATCCACTGGGTGAGGGGAGAGCAGGATTCTCCAGGCAGGAGCTGTGGTTTTCCTGCCTGCTCCTTTTTAGCCTGTGGAATTGCTGTTTCTGAAAGCTCTTCCCCCTCCCCTGGACCTGCCTGGCCACGTTTCAGTTCTTTTATTAGCAAAATCCCGATCCATCGGGGCTGGAATAGTGGAAAGCCATGCCAGGAGTCTGAAATCAGGAATCCAAGAGGAATTTTGTTCTCAGGATTCCCAGTAAGTTAATAATTGCTCCCAGGCAGGCTCAGACACCAGTTTGAGGAGGGTTTGCTTCCATCAGTCCCTCGAGCTCACCCCTGAGATTCCCACCCCCTGCAGCAGAGCAGGAGCAAGGGATAAATCACCCCTAAGAAAGACAAAGTAGATTTTCTTTTTTTTTTTCCTTTTTTCCTGCTTCCAGTTGTGCTGCTTCCAAGAAAAGCATTAACTCCAGCAGCTGGAGCCATCTGCCTCCAATAAAAGGGTGCCTGGTGCTTGTCCTGTCCCTTGCACACACAGAGATGGAAAATCTGAGGCAGGGCTGTCCAGCATCAATCCAGCAGTGCTGCAAATCCCACTGCTTGGAGCTGGGAAGATGCTGGGGCTTCCAAATCCTCAGGTTTGGAGATCTCTGCTGCTGAAGGCCCCCAGTGCCTCTTTGCTTGTTTTCAGGCTCCTGCACCCACAGATATTTTGGGAAGTTGAATGCTATCCCAGGGTGGAAGGAGGATGGGAGGGCATTTTATTGGGGCTTGTGAAACGCTGGCAGCTGGACAGTTTTGTTTGTTAGCAGAGTGTAAATGCTGGATTCTTCCTTGGGGCATTGGCCTCTGTGTTACTGGCAGATCCACTGTGTAAAATCAGTGTTAGGGGTCACCTTGGTGGGCAGGGAAAACTCCCAGTTCCGGGCTGGGAATGGCACAGGTTGACCTTTGTTTCATGGGCAAGGTGCTGGAATGATGAGCCTGGGCCAGGAGAGATCTGCTCCCTGCTTGTCCCTGTTCCTCTGGAGAGGGAAAGGCTCATCCTGGCTGGTCCCTGCAGCTGAATCCCCTCCCCAAAGTCCAGCCCTGCCTGCTGAGCTTGCAGATCCCCTGCTCCTGCACAATGGTGGGAGGTGAAACGATTTGCAGATGGATCTTGCTCGAAAGAAAACAACTTAGTTCATCGTTGTCCCAGTGCCAGGGTTTTATTCCTGACTGTAACTCGGCCTCTGGAGCTGACAGCACGATTTATGGTAGGAAATGAAACCCATCTCAGTGTTGTTTCCCTGTTCTTGTTCATTCTTCAGAGTGGTTTCATGTAGGGGCTGATGTTCACTCCTCCTCCCAGTTCCTGCTCTGGCTGGGAAAGCAGAGCAGAATTTAATGGATTTTGCTGATGGAGAGAGGAGAGATTTGGCAGAAAGATGGACCTGATGCCTTTTTAATCTTTAAAGCTTTGTGATTTGTCAAAGAAATGGCTGGAAGAGCTCAACAGCTCCAGGATACTCCGTTCAGTGTCAGTGCAAACAGCACCTCCCACTTCAACCAGTCTGCCCCTGGCCCTGCACAGACACCCCAAAATCCCACCCTGTCCCTCAGAGCGTTGTCCAAACACTCCCTGAGCTCTGGCAACCCCGGAGCTGTGACCAGTTCCCTTGGGAACCTATTCCAGTGCCAAAATACCCTCTGGATAAAGGATCCTTCCCCAATATCCAACCTACCCTGCCCTCTCTTACCCAGCCAGGCTCCTTTAGCCAACCCTCAGCCACTTCCCACGGCCCTTGGGCTTCACCTGTGCTTTTTTTAAAGCTTTCCTGTGAAAAAAGTCCATCTCCCCTCACCAGCAGGGATGGTTTGAAGTCCAGCTTGACCTGGAACTGGCTGGGCTCTCCCAGCCAGACTGTTCACTGCCACCTCTGACCTTGCTCTTGGCTCCCACCGAGGGGTTTGCACCCTTTCTGTGTTTAAAAACTGAAAGACAGCAGTGCCTGTAAAGATCATCTGTATTCTGCTTTTTTTATATGTATATATATATATTCTGTCTGGGGAAAACTGAGGTGGGGTTTTATTTCTCCCCAGCCTACTGAAGGCTGTTAATACCAACCAGATGTTGATGCCTCATGAAATTTCCAGGATGAGGTCATTGTTTGCTATTCTAAGGCATCCCCATCATTATTTCTCCAAGACAGGCTGTTTCTTGTCTGCTTTGGAGTTCGTGGAGCTCCCTGGGCCTGTCTGTGGAGGGTGAAAATACTCCTTCAGGTGGCTGGTGCTTTGTGCCTCCCTGGTTTTGGGGGTTTATTTTCCAGATTCTTGTTCTCTGTTCCCATTTCCCATCCCTTTTGCCTCGACCCAGGGTCCCCTGACAGCTTCTGCTTTGTGTTGACAGCCAGTTCTGCCCCCCAGGACAGGCAGGACCTCAGCCCTGCTCCATCCCTTCCAGCCCAACACCATGAGTTCCAGTTGCATCTCCACCTCCAGCCTGGCTGTATCCATCCCCAACCTCAGCCCAGGGAAATTTGGCTCCAGAAGGGATTAATCAGTGGCTGTGAGCCTGGAGAAGTGCTGGTCAGCAGAGCTCAGTGAGCAGGAGGGGAGAGGAGAGTCCCTCAAAATCTCTGTGACCCTGCGAATCAGCCCCTGTTGGTGTGGGGGATAAAAACCTCGACCTGGCCACTTGAATCCCAAACCAACCCCCTCTGAAAGGCTCTTTGGCCCTTCCCAGCTGCTCTCCAGTCCCTCAGTCCCTCAGGGACCTTCTGCAGTTCCCCAGAACTGGTGCTTTTCCTCCCAGAAGTTCCACCCCCCCGTTTGTCACAGCCCATCCTCAGATCCCGGGGAGCCCACGGGGATCCCACCAAGTCGGGATCCCAGCAGGGCGTTGGCTCCTCAGTGTTTTTAACCTCTCCCACCTCCCCTCTGAGGATGATCTGCCCCATAATTTGTGTCTCCTTGACTTTCAGCTCCGGTGAAAGCCAGGCCGGAGCTGGATTCCTTCCCTTCCCGGTTTATCACACGTGTGCCCCTTTCCTCCTCAGGAGTGCCTGGAGCAGCTCCAGGCAGCTTGGGAGCGAGAAGCAGGAGCTGCTGCCAAGCTCCTCTGCTGTGAACATGTCAGCAAGGGAACTGCTCCTGCTCTCGGAAATTGCTTTCAGGGTCAGGCTTGTTAACACCGAGCCTTCGAGAGGAGCTGCGGAGCCCCGGAGGTTTTTTTTCCCAATCTGCCAATTCCCAGCTGGAAGCAGCAGAGGGAGAGGATTTTGGGGGCTCTCCAGGCCAAACTCACCCTGGTTATTTGCACAAGCCCTGTTTGTTCGCTGCAGTTTGAGTGAGCTGAGCCCTCTGTGATGCAGGGATTTCTACCCCTTGGAGCTTCTGTAGCTGCACCTTTGATTCATATTCTGATTTTTAGCTTTTGCAGGTGGACTGTTTGCTCCCAGGTGGTTGGACTTGATGACCTTGGAGGTCTTTTCCAGCCTCAATGATTCCATGATTCTAAGTGCCACCTTAATGAAGAGTCCTGCGTGTGAATGGATCAGCCTCCAAACAATTCCTGCTCCATCCCAGTTTTATTTCAACCTCTAAACAACTCCTGCTCCATCCCAGCTTTATTTCAACCTCCAAACAGCTCCTGCTCCATCCCAGTTTTATTTCAGCCTCTAAACAACTCCAGTTCCATCCCAGTTTTATTTCAGCCTCCAAACAACTCCTGCTCCATCCCAGTTTTACTTCAGCCTCCAAACAGCTCCTGCTCCATCCCAGTTTTATTTCAACCTCCAAACAGCTCCTGTTCCATCCCCGTTTTATTTCTAGACATTTCCCCCCCAAAAAACACCACCCCATCAGTGCAGTTTTTATGGATTCCCGACTTTCCCCGTCCCATTGTATCCCTTCCAGGATGTTTGCCAGCAGGAGGAAGCAGCACTACTGGCCCTACTCCATGGACTGCAGTGGGAACGAGGCTCACATCTCCAGCTGCAAGCTGGGGAGCCACCTGACCGTGGACGCGGAGAAGAACGTGACGTGTGAGAACGGGATGCCCGCGGTTGTCAGTTGTGTCCCTGGCCGTGCCTTCGCCCCCAGCAGCCACAGCGGCTTCAGAAAAGCCTTCAGGCAGGAGGTGAGCAGGGAGAAAACCCAACCTGTCCCAAAATCCCAGCGTGGTTTGGGTTGGGAGGTGCCTTAAAGGTCGTCCGATCCCACCCCACTGCCGTGGGTAGGGGCGCCTCCCACTAGGCCAGGTTGCTCCAAGCCTTGGGCACTTCCACAGCTTCTCTGGGAATTCTATCCCAGTCCCTCCCCACCTTCACAGGGAGGAATTTCTCCCTATTATCCCATCTAACCCTCTGTGGGTCTGAGCAGGAACACCCTGGGGGTGTAACTCTCCACCATCAGCTCTCCACTGTAGGACCTGAGCACCTCATGCCATCATCCCCTCTGAGTATTCCCGTCTCCCTGCAAGCCCAGCTAACCCCTATCCCAAGAAATTCCCGCTTCCTTGCCTCCTTTGCAGGCTCTGGAGGGTGGGAGCTGGCAAAGCTTGGGAGCAAGGAGTGAGAAAATCCCTGGATCACGTTCCTGTTGGAGCTGCTCTGTCCGAGCCAGTTGAACTGGTGCCCAGTTGCTGCCGGGCTTTGCTGTTCCACAGCCACTGGAATCCTGCTGGGTTGATTTTCCCTGTGGAGGGACGAGGGAAATCAGTTGGCATTTCCTCTACCTCTGCAAGGAAATGCCCTGGGAGACTGGGAAAACACGGCCTGCAGGAAGGTTGGGGAGCTGTGTTTGTTTAGTCTAGCGAGGAGAGGGCTGTAAAAATCCTGGGATATGCAAAAAGTGTTGTAAAACAACCCTGGAGCTGCTTGTGCTCAGGGTCAGGGGGGTGACTGAATAGGAAAGAACAGCTTAACGTGCAGCAAACATGGCTTAGTGGATGCCAAGGGAAATTTTCCAGCTGCAGCCTTAGGACACAGGGCTGGTTTTAGGAGTCTGGAGGCCCTAAATGCTGGGTCAGAAGGGTTTTTCCAAGGGTGCAATGGGTGGGGTTGGAGCTGCATCCCCCAGCCCTGGATCTATGTGGATTTAGGAGGGTCTCTGAACTCTTCTCAGGTGTCAGCACCTCCCAAAACCGCTGTGGTGGGAATAGTGCAATCCCTGCCTGGATCCCAGACCCTTCCCTGCACGAGAGCTTGCAGGATTTAGGCCTGAAAGGCGAAAGGTCTTGTAAATCATTACTAATCTCCTCAGCCACACACGCTGCCACATCATTCCTTAAGTCTTTGTTTGGGCTTTGCATGTCCCCTGTGCGACCCCAGCCTGCTCCCAGGTGGAAAAGTTGAGGATTTCTTGGTGTTCCCAAAGCTTCAGCTCCGCTGCCACCGCCACAACCCAGCTCTCGGGTGACACATCTGTGAGTGTTTGCAGGTAAAAACTCACTGCCACCCTGCATCTTCCAGCAACCACTGGTGAGGCTGAAAGGAGGAGCCAACACGGGCGAGGGGCGAGTGGAAGTGCTGAAAAACGGGGAGTGGGGGACGGTTTGCGACGACAACTGGAACCTGGTGTCGGCCAGCGTGGTGTGCCGAGAGCTGGGCTTTGGCAGCGCCAAGGAGGCCATCACAGGAGCGAGGCTTGGCCAAGGTAGGACCTCCAGGGGCTGCTGGGGCCTTGTCCACCTCCCAGAGCCCTTCAGGACACGGGGCAGAGTGTTTTTTTATTGGAATATTTGCTCTGGGGGCCAGAAGGTTCTCCTCTGACCTTAACGAGTCTCTGGAGTCCAGACTGGAATATGTGACTTAAAAAGATGTTCAAGATTCCTTGAAAGAAGGTTGGGGATGATGAGCTTAACCTTTTGCTCAGGCAGCTGTTCCAGGAATTAATTTTTCATTATCACATCTGTTGCTCCAAGACTCCCTTTGAGTCCTCTAGAACCACATCATGGTGTCATGCATTACTAGAAGGTTCCTGGCAAAAATGAGTCCTGGATCCAGACTTCAAAGGCTCCAATTTTAACCAGAACAGTAATTTATGGAGTCATTTATACGCCCATTATAAATAGAAGGGCATTTGAACAGCTCAGAGCCAGGTTTGGGTTTGGATTTCCTGTGTCTGGGAGCTGGTTTAAATCCCAAAATGTGGGAAATGGCAACTCGAAGGCGAACTTACACCCTCTGAAACCACCTGGGGATTCCCACACCTTGCTCCTGTGGTGGGAAAAGGAGAGCAAATGACACCAAACCCTTGCTGTGAGAATAAAGGAAAGGGTGAATCTTCTTTGGAGATTCGGAGAAGGGGAGGGAAGGAAACAACACGTGGTGTGTCCTGAGTCTGGAGAGCTTTAAAACGTGACCTGCCCGCTGGATTTGCCAAAACCCTTCTTGTGGTGGGATGAAATCTGCTGGTGTGCTTAACTGCATGTAGGAAACAGCTTAATCATGGCTGTGGGGAGGGCAGGAGAGGCTGCCACGTGAGGGAGGAGAGCATGGAACGCTCCGTTCCCTGCTGTCTCCCGCAGCCTGGAAACTCTCGGCAGCCGCCGATTCCCACGGGCTTCCCTTTCTCTTCCCACTCAGCCCCGGCCATCCATCAGTGCTCCCTGTCAGCAGTGTCCTTTGGGATGGCTGAGCTCCCCCCAGCAGCGGGATCATCCCCTTGTGGGAGGAAAAGGAGCTCTTTTGGCCCAAACTCCCCTCCAGGCTCCGGCTGCGGTGAGGGGGGGACTCTCCCAGTTAACTCCACATCCGTGGTTACACTTTGGTTTGTTCCAGCTGCATCCCGGGGAATTTGGGCATTCTGAGGCTGCCTTTGAAGGACCAGCCTCATCTTGGATGCCACTTTTCCTCCTAGATTATTGCCATTTGTCTCCCAGCACCTCTCTGCAGAATGGAATGGTTGATACTCGCTCCTGTGCTGGAGCCCACACCACCTGGCCCAGATTTATTTCAGTGGCTCCTCATCCATCCCTGTGGTTTTCTGCTTTATTGTCCCAGCAAACGTGTCCATGGCCCAGTGAAATGTCAGGGCTTGACTGGGAGCAGATTCCAGCGCACAGACCCAGCCAAAAGGTCATAATTTGTGAATTCCTGCAGCTGAAGTTTGTAAATTATGTAACAGCGGAAACTTGGCCTTTTTTCTGGGGCTCTTGCCTGCTGGAATCCCGGAGAACACTGCAAAGAATTCAACAGTGAAAACACTAATAACCATATTGCAGTTTTTTGGTTTATTTTCACACGAAATCAGTGGCTTTTTCTTCCAGGTGTTTCGAATGCTGGAGGGCCCCAGCGTGGCATCTGCTGTTGGGCATTTCTTCAACACAGGCAGACATTAAGGGACCCTTTTTCCCTTCTTTTCCCCCCAGGGATGGGCCCGATCCACCTGAACGAAATCGACTGCACGGGCTTTGAGAAGTCGGTCACGGACTGCAAATTCAACACCGAGTCCCAGGGCTGTAACCACGAGGAAGACGCTGCTGTCAGGTGCAACGTGCCAGCCATGGGCTTCCAGAACCAGGTGAGAGAGAAGCCGAGGGTGCCAGGGGATGTGGGATGGGTGTTTCCAGGCTGGGGCATCCCCTGCCAGTGCTCAGCGCTGGGAAGGAATCCTTTTCACCCAAGCCATGAGGGTTTTACCCTGGGTGTCGTGTCAGGAGGGAAATTGAGGGTGATGCTCCCTTTGTAGGCTGAGCTTTGAGCTCCTCTGAGCAGGACAGAGGGTTATAAATGACAAAAGGAATGATGGAAGGACAGGGCTTGGAGCAGCTTGCTCTGGTGGGAGGTGTCCCAGTCCGTGGCAGGGGCTGGAATGAGATGATTTTTAAGGTCCCTTCCAACACAATCTGCTATCTGTGATGGCTCCATGAACCTGCCAGGGGTTCCCAGGAGCCAGCGCTCCTTCCAGAGGTCTAAAGGAGCAGGGAAGGGGGGTTTTCACAGGGAATGTGTCATTCCTGCAGCCCCCTTTGAGCTGCAGGGCTTGGCCGGACTGTCCCCTGCCCCGGGTGGGAGGTGACCCCAAACCACATCAGCGCCCAAACTGATGATGATCCCCGTGTGAGCTCGGGGACTGCAAGCCCCGAGGAGCCCCTGGGGTGCTGTCCCACATGTCTGGTGGGGAGAGGGGGCTGTGAAGTGACCTCAGTGCCCCGTGGGTGTCTGTGCCCTGCAGCTGCGCCTGAGCGGAGGCCGCAACCCCTACGAGGGCAGGGTGGAGGTCCTGGCCGAGCGCAACGGCACCCTGAGGTGGGGCACGGTCTGCAGCGACAACTGGGGCACCGTGGAGGCCATGGTGGTGTGCAGGCAGCTGGGGCTGGGCTTCGCCAGCCACGCCTTCCAGGTGAGCCCCTGAGCCCCTCCCCACCCCGGGTTTTGGGGGTCTGGGGGTGGGTTTGGGGATGCTGGAGGAGGGGGGGGAGGAAGGTTTATCCGAAAAAGCAACCCCAGCTGTAGCACTCCAGGCTTCCAGGCATGAGCTGGAGGGACCCTGAGGGTTAAAGCTCATTGAACAAGAGCCACGAGGAGGGAGGTTTGGAGCAGAAGGAGCTGCTGCAGCTCTGGGCAGAGCTGTTGTTTTCGTCCTGCTCCTGGCTCAGGTTTCTCGGGAAGCCTCGCTCCCTGATCCCTGGTGGCCACGTGCAGTCTGTGATCCCTCCCTGGAGTGTGGAAGCCAAGTCCAAACTGGTGTCAAATCCCTTGGTTTTGCCCCTGTGGTTAGTCCAGGGCTGTGTGTGGCCCCCCTGGGCAGTGGGGCTGGACCCAGCTCCCCAAACTCTTTGTGCTCCTTGCTCCTCTCACACCAGATGCCCTAAACCCTCCCTGACCAAGAGCGACACTGAATTTTTGCCCCATCCCTGGAAGTGTCCAAGGCCAGGTTGGACAGGGCTTGGAACAACCTGGGCTAATGGAAGATCTCTAAGATCTTTAAGATCTTCCATTAGCCCAGGCCATGGCTCACATCAGGCTCACGAGCAGATTCCACAGCCAGGGAGGGGATCTGCCGATCCCCAAGGGACACCCTGGGGTTGGAAACCCAGCAGGAAGGATTCCCCTGCACCAACTGGCTCCTCCAGCTGCTTCTCCCCCCCCCGTGGCAGATCCCAGGAACTGAGAACACCCACGTCCCCCAGCGCTGGCCCTGCCAACCTCCTGGCTCTGTTGACACAGCCCTGAGAGTCCAGCGGGGAACAGGGCATTTTTTCCTTTAGCTGAGGCTGCTGGAATTCCGAACAGAAAAGGCCCTTATGCTGCCCCAGCTCCAGGAGCATAAAGCCCCAGTGTGCAGAACAGGGCAGGCTGTGTGTGCAGCGTTGCACGCAGGGCTCCCAAACAGCCACGGCACAGATGGGGTTTCTCTGCCTGCAAACGTGCTCTCGGTTTTTGATTCTGTCAGATTTGATCTGATTTGGGTTTTTTTGAGTTCTTTCTTCCTCTCCTCCCCACCTTCTCCTGAGTTGTGCCATGGCAACTTTGTTGGGGTGTGAGTTTGTGAGTTAATTGATGTTTCCTGTGGGTTTTGTATAAAGGGGTGATGAAGAGGAGCAGTGAGCAGGGAACTTCATCAGGAACTGGAGTGGCAGGACCTACAGTGGCTTCCCACTGCCAGAGGGCAGGGTTAGGTGGCATGTTGGGATGAAATTCCTCCCTGTGAGAGTAGGGAGGCCCTGGAGAGGATTTTCCAGAGGAGCTGTGGCTGCCCCTGGATCCCTGGAAGTGTCCAAGGCCAGGCTGGAACAACCTGGGCTAGTGGAAGGTGTCCCTGCCCATGGCAGGGGGTGGAACAGGGTGATTTTAAGGTCCCTTCCAACCCAAACCAGTCTGGGATTCTGTGATCTCTGAGTCCTCCTTAACACCAGGAGATGCTGCCCCTGGGTCAGCAGATCCTGTTAGTCCTGATACTCCTCAAATTCCTCGTTCCCACTGGCATTTCCAGCATGGCTGTAACTCTGCCTTCCCCCCCCACCTTGTGCAAGCAGAACCTCTGGCATTGCTCGTGGCCCTCCCAAGTGCCCAGATGTCCCAAGGCAGATGTGGTTTAAATGCTGGGCACCTCTCCCAGAGGCACAGCCCCGATGACTTCCAAGAGCCCCGGGATGAACTCGTCAGCTGGCCGGGCAGAGCAGGGTGGAATTAAAAACAAGGGGGAGATTTAAACCAGCTCAGAAACAAGGAGAAACATTTGCTGACTGTTGCTGAGATGTTTAGGTCAGGGAATAGGGGTTAAAATCTGGGTTGAGCAGCCTTCTGCTTCCCTGAGTTCACCGGCAACATCCTCCTCCTGCACACCGTGGGCTCTTGCACTGACCTTCCCTGGAGGGACTCACACGGGGGGAAACATCCCTCAAGGAGCCCACTGAACCCCGAGGAGTGCGTGAAACGCCCTCTTTTGTGCCTCCCTGCCCAGGAAACGTGGTACTGGCACGGGGACGTGAGCGCCGACAGCGTGGTGATGAGCGGGGTCAAGTGCTCGGGGACGGAGATGTCGCTGGCCCACTGCCGGCACGACGGAGCCCACGTGTCCTGCCCCAGGGGAGGGGGCAGGTTTGGAGCCGGGGTGTCCTGCTCAGAGAGTGAGTAACCCGGGGTTTTATTGTGTCTGGCCATGGGTGTCTGCCCCGAGATCCCCGGGGGGAACGGGGTGAGCTGTGCTTGTTCCTCGGGTATGGCAAAGCGGTGGTGAATTCTTACACCCGGAGAAGCTGCGGCTGCTCCATCTCTGGAAGTGTCCAAGGCCGGGTTGGAGCAATCTGGGATAGTGGAAGGTGTCCCTGCCCGTGGCAGGGGGTGGCACTGGGTGATTTTAAAGCCCCTTCCAACCCATGCCCATGGCAGGGGAGTGGGAATTAGATGAGCCCTAAAGTCCTTTCCAACCCGAACCATTTCATGATTCCATGACTCAGACCGCTGCTGCTGAGGCTGAGGAGCGCAGCAGGAGGAAGGGGCTGACCTTCCCCTCTGGCAGACCCCTGTGGGGTGTTTTTAACCCATTTTTAACCCCTTCCTTCCCCCGCAGCCGCCCCCGACCTGGTGCTGAACGCTGAGCTGGTGGAGCAGACTGCCTACCTGGAGGACAGGCCCATGTTCATGCTGCAGTGTGCCCTGGAGGAGAACTGCCTGGCCAGCTCTGCCGCCAACACCTCCATCACCTCGGGGTACCGGCGCCTGCTGCGCTTCTCCTCCCAGATCCACAACAACGGCCAGTCCGATTTCCGCCCCAAGAACGGCCGCCACGCCTGGGTCTGGCACGACTGCCACCGGTGGGTGCCTCAGATGGGGTCTCCCCCCACCTCTTTCTGCTGCCCGGGGCGCTGTCCTGGTGTGGGAGCACAGGGCGGGGTGGGGGGGTCACTGTCACCCTCTGAGAGCAGAGAAACCACCAGTCGGGATAAGAGTTGAGAAGTGGGATAGAAACGAGGCAAGTGTGGAGCTTTCCTTGGGAGAGGAGCCTGGGCAAGGGCACTGTGTCCATGCCATGTCCATGGAAGTGTCCAGGGCTGGGTTGGACAGGGCTTGGAGCAACCTGGTCCAGTGGGAGGTGTCCCTGCCCCATGGCAGGGGGTGGAACAAAATGAGCTTTGAGGTCCCTTCCCACCCAGACCAGTCTGGGATTCTGTGATCTCTGAATCCCCCTCAACACTGGCTGGTACAGGGTTGATTTTTCTCTCCTTGGGGGTAAAAGGGAGTGAAGCAACTCAGTGCACAGCTCTTGTCCTGCCCCTGGTGTAAGAAAATTCTCCAATCTGAGGGTTCTTTGTAGTCTTTACAAAGAGCTGAGTGAGGTGAGACGGGGATGAGGGGGCACTTGGAGCGGTCTGGGAGAGCCCTTGGAAGGGAGGTGAGACTGGGAAAGGACGAGGGAAAGGCCACGAGCCATCTGTGCTTCAAAACTGGATCCTGTTTAGGTGGAGGAGGAGGAGGAGGATGAACTCAATTCCTCTTCAATCTTTCCAGCCTGTAAACAGCAGAATGTAAACACCCCTCTGAGTGGTTCAGACATAGTTCAGAATCTGAGTCAGACTTGGGAGCCTCCAGCCCTGAGCAGAGGCAGCCAAATCTGCCCCAAATCAACAGCCCTGAGCCTCTGCTTTGCCAGTGCCTCCCTCCAGCACTGCGAGCTGCTGTTTGGGTGCCTTTGGATGTGGAAGCAGGACAAAAATGGGAAAGACCCGGAGCAGGGATTGAGAAGTGATTCACTTCTGGCAGATGGGAATTTGTGGATTTTTTTTTTTTTTTTTAAAGGCAGGATGAGGTAAAAAGGAAAAATTTCCTCCCTCTCCTTCCTTGCTTCTCCTTTATCTGCAAATCCATGTGCAGTTATGGTGATGGGAAGTTTTTAAGCCTTGATTATTTTTTGCAGCTGGAAAGGAGAGGATTTATGCACGTTTTTTCCCTCTTCTTTTATTATTTTTTTTAATTCTTAAGCAATTGGTTCTGAATTAGGGCTGTCTCAGCACCTCCAGTTGTTCTCCTCTTCCCAGCATGCTCATGCTCCTGATTCCAGGACTGGGATCCAATCCAGGTGTTGCATCAGCATGACCACACTTGTGTGCCCAGCCCTGGCCACGTGGAGCCCACAGCTGGGCTTCAGGCAGGTATTGCCACCGAATTCCTGCTCTCCAAACCCCATGGACTCCACCTGGCCTGAGGCACAGCCCTCATTTTTGCTGAGCATCCAAAATGTTCCTGAAGTCCAGCATCACCCAAACCCCGCTGGGGACCAACTTTGGTGGTCAGGGATCCACAGTGGGCTCTCTCCTCACTTTTTGCTGTGCCCAGCAGTGCTGGAATGTCCCCAGTTTAAATTGGGGAAACATCCTGTACGAGCCCAGCGAGGCAAACTGGGCCCATCTTTGTGTTCTGCCAATTAATTCACCTTCTGCTTCTTGAACAATTACTAAAGGAGAGCAGGCAAGGGCTGGGCTGGGCACACCCAGCTCTGCATGGAATATTCCTTCTTCTGGTAAATGCCAGGGCTGCTACAGGTGATGACTTGGGGGTGTTTTTTGTTTTTTTTTAACCTGCCTGCCATTATAAAACACTGTGATCCCAAAAAAACTAGGGCAAGGCTTTTCCCTGGAACAGCTTTAGCACTTTTAAAGAGTTCAAGGCCAGGTTGGCTGGGGCTTGGAGTGGCCTGGGATAGTGGAAGGTGGAATGGCCTCAATCCCATTCCACCCCACGGCAAGGGGGAGGAATGAGATGAGTTTTAAGGTCTCTGCCAACCCAAACCATTCCATGATTCCATGCAAATAAATAATTCCATGTAAATAAATATCCAGGAGCCAGCATGAAAGCGGGGATGGTTGATGGTGCCAGACAGGATTATCCCCAGGGGAATATTCCCTGGCTGTGGTTTCTCCCACTCCACCTCCTGCAGCCCTTTCCACCTGGGAATTAAGGGGCTGTTTGCCCTTGAATTTCTGTTTAATTCCATTTATAAGGATAACTCTCCCTGTCTGTGACCCTCAGGCACTACCACAGCATGGAGGTTTTCACCCACTACGATCTCCTGAACCTCAACGGGACCAAGGTGGCCGAGGGACACAAAGCCAGCTTCTGCCTGGAAGACACGGAATGTGAAGCCGGTGCGTGCCAGAGCCCTGGGAGCTGGGAATTCATTCCTGTCTGTCCCCAGGGCTTCCAAAGGGCTGAATGGGGGCCTGGCAGGAGCCCTGAGGGGGTGGGTGGATGGATGGTTGGTCTCAATTCCCTCCACCCCTACTCTGAGCTGCCCCCAACACCCACGCTGTGCTTTTTCCCGATCCCTGCCAAGGGAGGAATTCCAAACTGTGCCTCCAGGTTGGAATTCCAGGAATTCCAAACTGTGCCACCTCCAGGCTGGGAGGTGGCAGCTCCCTCTGTTGTGCTAAATCTCATCCCAAACACTGCACCTGTATCCCTCTGCTGTCCCTGGGAGCTGGGAACACCTGGGAATTCCCGAGGGAAGCGCCCAGCCCGCCTTGCCGTGGGCATAACACTTTGTTCCTGGCACTTTTTCCCCCTCAGACGTGCAGAAGCAGTACGAGTGTGCCAACTTTGGGGAGCAGGGGATCACGGTGGGCTGCTGGGACGTGTATCGGCACGACATCGACTGCCAGTGGATCGACATCACCGACGTCCCACCCGGAGATTACCTTTTCCAGGTAAGGAAAAGAGGGCTGGAGACCACTCCTGTTGCTGTTATCATCTCACCCATTCTGCTCAGATGTTTATTTGTACACCTCCTACTTGTGTGAGGGTGGGGAGGGGCTGGGATGGAATTCCCAGAGGAGCTGTGGCTGCCCCATCCCTGGGAGTGTCCAAGGCCAGGCTGGAGCAACCTGGGCTGGTGGAAAGTGTCCCTGCCCATAGCAGGGAGGTAGAACTGGGCAATTTTAAGGTGCCTTCCAGCCCAAACCATCCTGGATTCCGTGTCTGACCTGGCTTTAACCAAGCAGTTCCCGTTTCCCCGTACAGTGAATTATTTTTTTTCCATTACAAAAACCTCAAGTGTAACAGCAGAGCTGACTCTGTGTCCCCTCCAGCCCACCTTTTTTAAACAACCCCACCCTGTATCTCTCCCCCTGCCCTCCCCAGGTCGTCATCAACCCCAACTACGAGGTTGCCGAGTCGGATTATTCCAACAATGTGATGAAGTGCCGGAGCCGCTACGATGGGCAGCGCATCTGGATGTACAACTGCCACATAGGTAAGAGCCCTGCCAGCCTCGTGCCAGGCTTGAAACCCTCAGCTCTGGCCTTAAAAGGGGGAAAGATGCTCCAGCTGCAGCAGGAAATGAGTGGTGTTCCCTCCCCAGGAAAGCTCCGGTGCAATCCAAGTGCCTGTGTGGGTCCGGCACTGAAACCTCTTCAGCATTTTATAAATGCTTTAAATTTATTTATTTTTTTTAAATTATTTTTAGAAATGTTTAAATTTTTTTTTAGAATTTTAGAAATGTTTTAAATTTTGTATTTTTGAATTTTTAAAAATATTTTAGTTTTGTGGGGTTTTTTAAAATGTTATGTTTAAATTATTAAGATTTTCATAAACATTTTAATTTTAAAAAAAATTTTATTAATTCTTTCGGTTTTTTAAAAATTTTATAGCTGTTTTAAATCTTATATTTTTAATTTTTATAAACGTTTTATTTTTGGTGGGTTTTTTTTTCAATTTTAGAAGTGTGATAATTTTTTAAAAAAAAAACTTTAGAAATGTGATAATTCAAAAATTTTAGAAATGTTTTTAAAATTATATTAATAGTTTAAATTTTATATTTTAAATTTTATATTTAAAATTTTACATTTTTAATTTTTATAAACGCTTTAATTTTTAAATTTTACAAATGGCTTCAATTTTCCATTTTTTAACATTCCTCAATACTTCTAACAGCTTTATTTTTTAACCAACCAAGCAGTGAATTTGGCTTGTTTGCAGCCTTAATCTTCCAAACCCATTGAGGACTAAACCTGGGGCTTCCTGGCTGTTTCAGTCGTGGTAAAATTCAATTAAAATTCAAATTTAATTAGCCCAGGAGAATCTTTGAGCCCTCCTTCTCACAGCTCTTTGTGCCCTGAGCCTCCTCTGCCTCCCCTGCTCACCCTGTGCCCCCTTTGTGCCCCCTTTGTGCCCTTTCAGGTGGTTCCTTCAGCGACGAAACGGAGCAGAAATTCGACCACTTCAGCGGACTCACAAATAACAAAGTGTCCACCCGGTGATGGGACCCCCCCTCCCCACTATTTAAAGAAGGCAGAACTCCTGCCTCGCTCCTTCCCAAACCACTGCACCACCAGGAAATCAAGGAAACAGCCCGGCTCCCAATCTCCAGGTGAATTATCTCCTGCAGCCGCCTTCGCTCCCCGCCTTCGGTGCTCTCCCCTCCTCCGGCCCCGGAGCATCCAACCCTTCCAACCTCCCCCCAAAAGGTTCCTCCCTCCGCTGTGCTCCCTCACAGCCACCTTTTAGGGTGCCAAGGACCCCAAAAAGTGGCTCCACCCTTCGTTCTCCAAGGCATTCATTTGGTATCTTAAAAGCCCTTTTCGACTCCAGCTTGGACGCCCCAAACGTTTGTGCTGCTGTTTCTTCTCCTCCCTTCTCCTCCTCGGCACTGCCACGACTCCAGCTCAGCAAAGAAATACAAGGAAAGGTAAAAAAACAAAAAAAAAAACCTCAAAAAAATACAAACAAAAAACCAAAAAGGAGCAGCTTTTTTTTTCCAAGCAGAACAGTGTAAAGCATAATTTAATACTGCAGTGAAACTCTCGGGTCCAACAGCGGAGCAGAACAGATTCCAACAGACCATCGGAGCTCCCCCCGCCTCGGACACCCAGAACTTCGCAGATTCCCGGTGGATGAGACCGCTGGACTGTGAATTCCCACCCCAAAATTCCACCCCCACCCAGCTCTCGCCTCCCAGGCTGGACTCTCCCCATCTTTTCCTCAAAGGATGGATTAGTTTTAAGGCATCGTCTCCTGGCCGTTCCTTACACAGGGAATTCCTGGCTCTCATCCCCAGGGATCTGGCCCAGCCCCACTGGAAATTCATGGTGCTACCCCGTGCTCCTCTGTTTGTTTGAGGACACACCTTGCTGCACATCTCCAGGCACAGCTACTTGAATAAAAACGTTTTGACCCAGAAAAAAAAAACAAAACGAAACGCCCAAAAAAATGGTTTAAATGCCATTTGTGGATTTCTACTCCATGAAAGCTCACAATTCCTGGTACTTTAGTGTTGTTTTTTTTTTTCTTATTTTATTTTTTTTCCCCTCTGTATGGAAGACTTTTACAAGCAGCTGAATTTTAGAGCTGACCAGGGGATTAATCCACAGGGGATTAGAACTGGCTGCCAAACTTGTGCTCCCCAAAACCTACCTCACAGGGGTGTTGTGAGGCTTAAAGGACGCAGAATTATCTTGCCAACGCAATTCATGGCCTGGCAAAGGTGTTTTTTTAGCCTCCTCTGGGTTGGAAAAACTCCCATCTTTTCCCTCAAGTAGCACAAGCAGAGCCTGGGATGTGGGGGATGCTCTGCTGCCACACCAAAGGGTTTTTAAGCCCCTGAAAAAAAAAAAGGGCTCTGGGCCCACCAGAACAGGCAAGTTTTCCTTTTCCTAAGGAGCACACAACAACTCTTCCTTGCTTAACAGGGCTGTGTAAATATGGGGGGAAAAAAAAAAAAGCCACCCCCTGAACTCACCTGCATCCACTGCCTGGCAGTTTTATGGGGTATCTCAACAATAACATCACAACCAAACGCTGAACAGCTTTGGGAACTCCTGTTCTTAACCCCCCCCAGCTGGAATTTTGGCCAACCAAACACACTAATTTTTATTTGTTTTTTTTTTTTTCTCTCCAAACCCAGAGGAGGCTTTTCTGGAAAGCCTCAGGGAGGAGTAACTGGTGCTTGGAAAACAGAGAGTCCCCCGAGGAGATGGGGGGGCTCAAAAAAATCCCATTAACACTAAACTCCCCCCCTCCTTCCCAACTTGAGGAGGATGGTGCTGATCCCAAGGAGAACCCCCCAACTCCCTGCTCCACATGCAAAGTTGAACAGCACAGCCATGCTCATCTTTACAGCATTTTTTTGGGGGGGTTGAGTGGGGTGGGGGGGGGAAACCAAGGAGGGGGAAGCTGAGGTGGTTTTTATTCCTGCTGGTCCGATGCTTCCTGCTGGAAAACTTCAGTTCCTGAGCCTTCCTGCTGCCTGTGCCTCCAGCCCAGGGCGTGGGACACGAGTCTCCTGGCCACGGCCGTGTCCGTCTGGGGCCGTTCCTTCCCGAGGTGGAGGAGTTCTGGGAAAAACAGGGGGAGAAAAAGGATCAGCTCAGGGCTGACCCTCTTTTTTCAGCTCCTCCACACAGTCCATCTGCTCCCTGTTTTCCTTTGGAAAGGTCTTTTCTGCGGGAGAAAACTGTTCCCCCGCTTTCTCCTCCAGGGAAACTGCTTCCCAAAGCATTCCTGGCAAAATTCCTCTCGGTTTATCCCTGCACAGCACAGTTGGATTTTTATTTAAAGTAATCAAAGCAAAGTTTGATTTTCATTTCAACTTATCGAAGCCAGCAGCCTAAATCCTCAGAAACCAGGAAAAAAGGAAGAGTCCCTTCTAAATCCTCAGAAATCAAGAAAAGGAAGAATCCTTCCTAAATCCTCAGAAACCAGGAAAAAAAGGAAGAATCCTTTCTATATCCTCAGAAACCAGGGGGAAGAAAAATAATCTGCATTTTAAATAATATCTAGATATTCCAGGTGCAATTCCTTGTTACAAATGGAAGGGATGAATATTCCAAAATTTGACCCAAGAATCTGGGATTTGGGAATCACCTAATGCTTTATCAGCAACTGTTTGCAGAGTTATTATCCAGACAGCAAGGGGGGCTTGGCTTGGTTGGTTGGTTGTTTTTAGGTTTTTTTTCAGGAGTTTCATTAATAAAGTTACAAAACAAAAAAAGAGACACTGTCAGCCAATTAAAATCCAAATTTCCATGTGGCAAAATTCAATTTAAACCAAATGCAGACAGGAAGCTCTGACGTTCCCCGGGAGGAGTTTATGATTCACGATGAAGGGGAGACTGCAAAGAAATCTCATTTTTTTGGACGTGTCCTTTGAATCCAGAAGTTCTTAAAAACTCAGGAATTTGTGGCTGTCACAGTGTCTCTTTAGAGCATCAATATTGGAATTGTTTCCACTGCAGTGAACTGGCAAATAACGGGAGTTGGACAATCCAAGTCTCTGCTGCTAAAAAAAAAAAAAAAGGTTCCTGGCATTTCTTTACTGCGAATAGAAGTGATCACAATCTGATTTTTGAGGCGATGAAAAATCAGTAAAACAATGTTAATGGCTCAGCTTAACCAGTTCTTGGTTTCCTTCACCTGATGCTGAATAAAATGATTCCAACCACGAGGTGGAACTGGTGTTGGGTTTTTGTCTCAGCTGGGCAGGGAAGAGGAACTTCCTGGGAATGTTTATGGCGTTTAAAATTCCCACAAATCAGCAAATAACACACACACACACAAAAAAACCCATTAAATCTGAATTTCAGCAGAATGCACCCCTGCAATGCAAATAAAGCCCTAAAAAAAGCATCAGACAAAAAATGTAATTCCTCATTTAACCTGTCATCTTGAGCATTTGTTTTATGCATGGCTGGGAAAGCAAGGACTATGATATTAAATTAAGTGTAATATTAAATTTAGTAAATATAAAATTAATAACATTATTAATAATTAATAATAATAATTCCATTTCAGAATGGAGAAGGGTAACATAAAACCATGAAGTGAGGAAAAAAGGGGGGAAGGGAAAAAGGAAAGGGGAAAAAAAAAGAAAAAGGTGAAAAAAGTGAAAAATTAATAAAGGAAAAGCAATAAAGGAAAATAAAGTAAAAATGTAAAATAAAAATGTAATATAAAGTAAAATGAAGTAAAATAAAGCAAAATGAAGTAAAACACAGCAAAAAAAGAGACAAGGAAAAAAGTGAATAGTAAAAAAGAAAGTAAATAATGTAAAAAAATAAATTAATTTAAAACCCCCCATAAAAATATAACCAAAAAGCACCATTTAAAAAACCCACAAAAAATAATAAAAAAAAATTACACAAAAACTGTCACAGAAACGTTAAAAAGAACACACCAACATGAGCCATAAAAATAAATAATCTGAATTTTTAAACCTTGTCTTACTTGGTCGCTGCAGGGCCCTGAGCTTGGACTGTTTCGAGGCGTGGATCAGGGGCCGGATCTTTAGACAGGGATAACGTCGGCCCAGGGCTTGAGATGCTGCAAAGAACCATCAGAACATCAGGACATGGCATTAAAAAACCACCCAAGAAAATATCAATGTGCTCTTTAAAAAAGGTCCTTCATTAGCAGATAAATAAAGCCTAGGGGCTGTTGGGATCCACGTGTGCCAGATGGGAACCTCTCCAGGGTCTCAGGGTGGGGAGTTTGTCCCTAAAAAAAGCTCATTTTTCCCAAAGTTTTGGTGCCACCGCACTCCTGAGGTCCCTGGGAGGTCACTGAGTGTTTGCAGGAATTTTGTCCAGTTACAGGAGGGAAAAAACACGATGGAAAACCATTAATTTCCAGGAGAGCAGCACCACGTAAGAGGTGTCCAGATTATCATCCAAGCCAATTAAAAACCTGCTGCTCTGGCAAGGCAGAATTTCCACACCCCACCACAGCAATTCCAGCTTCCCAAGCCTCAAAATCCTTCCCAGCTGGAAGAGAACAGGAGGGAAAATCGTGAACCACCCTCAAATATACCTGTGGAAAGGTTGGAGAAGATTCCCAGGGCGTGTGTGTCATCCACCCACTGGATTTTGAAACCACTCTCGCTGAAAGGAAATGGAATATTAATTAATATATAGAAAAATGAACCCACAATAGAACCCATCAGCCCCCTGGAGCTACCAGAGCCTCCTTGGAGGCTCAGAAATGGTGTAAGACACCAAGGTGACACTAAAACCTCAGGGTTAATCCAGTTCTGCTGCAGATTCTGGTGTGGATGCTGCTCCTGCTGAGCTCAGGGAGGTACTCACTGGAAATCTGAGAACATTTCCATCAGATCCTCCGTTTTCAGGGATGAGGGGAAGTCGTAGATCTCAGTGACGTGGCCAAAATCCCCCTCGCTGACCTGGGCCTCGCGATAGCTGGAATGGTCCACGCTGATCCTCTCGATGCTGATGTCCTTCACTGTCAAATTCCCCACAATCTGAGGAGATTCAGGAGGAACAATTACCAACTAATCCCTCAGGGTTTCCCTTCAAAGCCCAGCCCTCATCTTGGCCACTGCAAAGCACTCTCTGCACCGGGGCAGGCCCAGCACAGGGACCCTCCTCCTTCCCTCGGCCACCAGTTTTCATCCCCCCCCCCCCCCCAAATTTGGCTGTCCCCAACCCAAACCCTACCTCTGCCAAGAGCTCTGCAGTGCAGTCGTCCTCCAGGCTGCTCTGCTCCTGCCTGCTCCCCCTCTCCTCTCTGTCACCCGCAGACAAGCGCAGCTCCCTCCACAGCGCATTGGACACATCCGAGGGCTCCTTCTCCTCCTCCTCCTCCTCCTCCTCCTCCTCCTCCAGGGGCATCTTCCCACTGCCAGCATCCCCCCAGTGCTCCCCCTGCTCCTCAGGAGCTGATGGGTCACCACCAGCCACCAGCACAGCCGCAGCCAGAGGCTCCCTCCGGGCTCCCAGGGGGTTCTGGGCACCACTTGGGCGCTCCCGATCTTGGCTTTCCAACGCGGAGAAATTCACGGAGACCTTGCCCTGCTCTTCGGGTGCTGACAGGTTCCCGCTGCTCTCCAGGCTCTTGGCAGCGGCAGCACTGCCCTTCTCTTGTTTTTCCAGCCCCAGGGACTCGGCCACAGCCGGGTCTGGACAGCGGCTGCCACCACGACTCTCCGGCAGGGAGGTTTTCCCGCTCTCCAGCGCTCCGGAATCCCGGCTGGTTTGGGCTCCGTCTCGCAGGAATTCGCTGCCTTCTGCTACAACACTGTTGTCACGGCTCAGATCTTGCTCTTCTGCCTTGGAAGGTGGGTGTTTACTGTGCCCAGAAGAAAAGGAATCAGAGCAGTCTTTATCCCGATTTTCCTGCTCAGAGGAATCGTTGCTATTCCCTAAGGACGGGACGTTTGTACTGCACGGAGGACGCTCAGCGTGGGAGCCAGCGTCTGTTTTTCCCGAAAAACTTCCTTTACCGGGCTCCTGCTGCTTTCCTAGAGCCACAGGGACACCCCCTGGGCCTTCTTCAGACTTGCCCAGCTCCTCACGGGCGTTCCCTGTGGAATTTTTGGGGCAGATTTCATCTCCTTGCGCCGCATCCCCTCCGGCCTCTCCGGGGCTGTCCCGCTCCCTCCAGTTCGCCTTCTTCCTCACCACCTTGGGCACGTACAGGGCTTTGTCTGGCTTCCTCCTGGGGGGCCTGGTGATCCTGCCAGAGCCCACACAGGCCCGGGAGGTGTCCCCATGGATGTCCCCTCCGTGCCTGGGCCGGGCCCCCCGGCCCCCCCGGCCCCAGGGCTGTGCAGGGCGGTGGGGCCGGGCTGGGTTGGGGCCGGGTTTTTGGTCACTGGTCTCATTGGGCAGCCTGGGAGCAGAGGGAAAGGTGAGATGTGAGCAAAAGAACACGAAACAACACCCAGGGAAAAGGAGGGAAAAGCAGCCAATCCAATATGGAAGTCAGCACGCAGGGAAAAATGCTGCTCGTTCCTGAAGGACTGGAAGATGCTGTTGGTAAAGGAGACCCCGTGGAGAAACCCCACAGAAACTCAGCCCCTCTGGATGGAACTGGATGAGCTTTAAGGTCCCAAACCATTCCAGGATTCCTGTAAGCTCCCACAAAGCCCCCACAGCCACAGGAAAAGCAGCACCACACACCAACCCCACCAACCTCACAGCTGAGTGGCAGATGACCGTCCTCCTCCTCCAGCCTTCCCCCACCGAGAAGCTGCTCAGCAAATCCATGTTTTCCACGGTCCGATGGATCAGGTACCTGAGGCGACTGGACAGAGGGGGGAACAGGAGCACTCTGGAAACAGAGAGAGAGAGAGGGGGGTCAGGGCATCAGCAACTTGCAGGAAGGACAAGGATGGGAATGAAGGAAAAACGTAACCAGCTCTCTCCCAGGTTACTCCCAGTCCAGGGCTTAAAGTGGAGCCCAAAAGCCACACAGGACTTTATGTAAAAGAGCCCAAATCCCTTCTCTATCCCAGATGTGGAGCCAGACATGCTTGCTTTGCATGCAGCTGGGAATGCCTGATCCCAGGTCTTGGCCTGAGATGCTCATTCCTGCCTGTATCCCTGGGGGAAAGGCTGGTTAGGGTTAGGGTTCCCATTCCTCCCAGTCCGATTGTCCTCCAAAAACCAGCAGTAAAATAAAACACGAATGGATAAATCAACAATTCAATTTTGCTGCATTCAGAAGGTCTGTTCCCATTTCAGTTTCCTCCCCAATAACTGCCCAGGTGATTTCCCTGCCAAACGTTTCTAAAACAAAGGCGGCAAAACAAATATTTAAAGGTCAGCACAGGCTGGCAGGGAGCTGAACTGAGCAATCCCACCCCTGCTCCTGCCCAGCACCCTCTTTTTTCAGGCCATCTCCAGGGCTTCAAAGGTCACTGGATCAGGGGGTAGGCTGGGGTAAACCCAGGGTGTAAAAACCACCAGCATCCACAAGGGCTCTGCCCGAAGGAGGAGGGCACATGGCAGATCCTACACTGACCCCTGGAAGTTCTGAGCCAGGTAAACCTTGGAGCCAGGCTGCAAACGCTGCTGCTTTCACCCCAGAAAATGCAGAACACCAGACAAGAGTCACCGGCCCTGCAGGGACACCCGCCCTCGCCCAGGGACCGCAGAGGGTGGCAGGGAGCGGGTCAGGTCACACCTGTGGTGCTGGCCCTGCTCCATGAAGTGCTCCAGCTCCTCGGAGATCCTGCCCACGAACTCATCCTCGTTGGGGGACAGGAACACGCCGTCCATGGGGGCAGCGTGGCAGCGGTGGGGAAGGGGGGGGAGCCCTGGGGAGGGACAGGGGCACATAGAGGGGCGGCCACCAGGCCCCCCAAGGGTGCCCAGCACCCCCTGCAAGCCTCACCCCCCCTCCGTGCCACCTGCACCCACCCACCCCGTGCAACCCCCGAAACCCCTGTGCGCCCCCAGCACCCCATCCCGCTCCGTGCACCCCATAACCCCCCTTTCCCTGTGCGCCTCCCCACCCCCTCCTTTCCCCGTGCAACCCCGGCACCCCATCCCGCACCCTGTACACCCCTTTGCACCCCCCGACACCCCCTGACACCCCCTGCCCTCCCCCCCAGCACCCCCCAGCACCCCCCACCTTCCCCCAGCGCCACGTGCTGCCTCCTGCCCCCCATCACCCCATTCCTGCCCCCCCATCCCCGCACTCCTGCCCCCCATCACCTCCATCCCTGCATCCCCCGCGCTCCATCCCATCCTCTCCGGTCCCCCTCCCCAACCTCCGGCACCCCAAAACCGGGCTCCCCCCGCCGCTCTCACCGCCAGGCCCGGCCGGAGCAGCGGATGCCGGTGCGGCGCCTGCGCTCAATCCCGGCTCCTCCCGCTCCATCCAGGCTCCTCCCGCTCCATCCAGGCTCCTCCCGCTCCATCCAGGCTCCTCCCGCTCAATCCAGACTCCTCCCGCTCCATCCAGGCTCCTCCCGCTCAATCCCGGCTCCTCCCGCTCCATCCAGGCTCCTCCCGCTCAATCCCGGCTCCTCCCGCTCCATCCAGGCTCCTCCCGCTCCATCCCGGCCCCTCCCGCTCCATCCAGACTCCTCCCGCTCCATCCAGGCTCCTCCCGCTCCATCCAGACTCCTCCCGCTCCATCCAGGCTCCTCCCGCTCCATCCAGGCTCCTCCCTCTCAATCCTGGCTCCTCCCGCTCCATCCAGACTCCTCCCGCTCCATCCAGGCTCCTCCCGCTCCATCCAGACTCCTCCCGCTCCATCCAGGCTCCTCCCGCTCCATCCAGACTCCTCCCGCTCCATCCAGGCTCCTCCCGCTCCATCCAGGCTCCTCCCGCTCCATCCAGGCTCCTCCCGCCGGGCATCGCTGCCCCGCATCGTCCCGGGACGGGATGGATGCTCTGGGGATGGACGGGATGGATGCTCTGGGGATGGACGGGATGGATGCTCTGGGGATGGACAGCAGGGATGCTCTGGGGATGGACGGGATGGATGCTCTGGGGATGGACGGGATGGATGCTCTGGGGATGGACGGGATGGATGCTCTGGGGATGGACAGCAGGGATGCTCTGGGGATGGACAGCAGGGATGCTCTGGGGATGGACGGGATGGATGCTCTGGGGATGGACGGGATGGATGCTCTGGGGATGGACGGGATGGATGCTCTGGGGATGGACGGGATGGATGCTCTGGGGATGGACGGGATGGATGCTCTAGGGATGGACAGCAAGGATGATCTGGGGATGGACAGCAGGGATGATCTGGGGATGGACAGCAGGGATGCTCTGGGGATGGGCGGGATGAACGCAATTCCAGCTGGGAAAGGGGAGCAAGTGGACACAGCTCCACATCGTCTGCACCGCCCGACCACCCTCATGTGGTTCATTCCCACAATCTCCCTGCCCGCCGGCCCCCAGACCAAGGAATTAAAATCATGGAATGCTTTGGGTTGGAAGTGACCTCGAAGACCATTTCTCCCCGCCCTATCCTCTGACTTCCATGCGGATTTTCCTCCTTTCTTTTGCAAATACCACGTTACTCAGGTTCCTCTGCTCCCTGCCCCAAAAAACAACCCACCTGTCTTCACAAACCTGTCCCCAGTTCACCCTTGGCAAATCCAGAGCTCCAGGAAACGACCTGGTTTCCCTGGGATTACAGGGCGGGAACAGGGATAGCAACAACAGGCACAAGTCCTGACTCAATCCCTGCTCCAGGATCAGCCCCAGGTAGGAATAAATTCACTCACCTCTGCAGCACAGGTAGGGATGGAAGGAGGAGGAGGAGGAGGAAGAAGAAGAAGAGTGGAACTGCAGAGGAGACCTGTGCAGGAAACCCTCAGCAGGGAAAAAAGAGCCCCATTCTGAAGCCAGGTAAACAAGGGGTGTCTTTGCCAAAGCAAGCCCCAGTCCCACCAGTCTGGAGCTGTTGTTTCCCAGTCTGGCCACAGAAATGTCTGTAACTTCTTCCATAACCTGGAAGTTTTTGGCTTAGCTGGTGCAGGTAAAAGCAACAGTAGTTAAATAAAGACAATAAATGGACAAAAGAAAGGGATTTTTTCCTTTGCAGGTTCACCTGCAACTCAGGAGAGACAAGAGAGACACATCGAGCTCTTTGTTTTTCCCCAGTCTCTTTACAAACAGTCATGGATTAAGGCCCAGAACTTTGCCACAGGCATCAGCAAACTCTTCCAAAACAGGCACAGTAGTGCCCTGGGAATAGCTGGGCACTCCAATTCCCTCTTGCCACCAAGCCAGGAGTCCCCAGGTACCACACAACCATCTGCTTTTAGTGTGGGAAATTTTAAATATTACAGCAATGCCCAAACTAAATCAGCCATTTGAGGATTTCCAGATGTTCATCCCCACCTCAGGCCAACAATTCCTTCTCTAACTCAGGCTGAGATGCCCCAGGACAGTCTCATTTTGACAGCAGCCCCCCTGGGACGTGGTTGTACACGGACTTGAGCCTTGCCAGTGCTTCCCTTGGAAAATCCAAGCGCCGACCTCGAAGCTGCTTCGAGCTCTGCTCCCCTCCCAGGCTGTGGCTGGGCTCTATTTAACAATTACCTTGACTCTGTAATTATCACTTTCTGATTTTCCCCTTTGTTCCCGTTTCCTGGGGAGGGGGAGAGGCTTTTCTGCCGCGCCAGGGAGCTAAAGATGTCTCGGATCCAAGACTGAGAGGGTTTAACCAGGCACGGATCAAAACACCTTCCCAAAGTCACCTGTCACAGCCGGAATGAAATGCTGGGGGCTGTTCCTGCCCCCGGTTATCAGACACGAGCTCCCAGAGGCTGATTAGGGAGCACAGGGGAGCAAGGAGGGCTTGTAAGGAGCCTTTGTTATTAAAATGAGGCAGCAAGGGAGGCTGAGCGGATGGATCCTTAATGAAATGAGGGAGGAAGGGAATTAGAGGGAGAATAAAGTACAGGGGGGATGAAACAGTCTAGGAAAAGGAGGATCCTGGCTGATGGAAGATGTGGTGGAGGCATAAAGACCAGAATTGTGTTCTTGCTTTAACATCTGCAGGGCTCAGACTCAGTTCCCAAAGGCTCCAAGCGAACAACCCAACATCCAGGGAATAAAACACAGTTTGTGTCCACCCCAGGCCCTCCCAGCTGTGCATGCCCCAGCTCAGAGAGGCTGATTCCCACTCCATGGCCAGAGCAGACCCTGCCAAATCCATCCTGAACCACAGACAAGCTGCTCCCAAGCACAGCCCGGGGGCTCCAGGGAAGGTGCAGTCAGAGATGAGCCAAAGGGAGTTATCCGGGCAAATCCATCCCCTCCTTCCTGCACGGCCCCCTGGGGAAGTGGAGATCATCCCACCACCCTCCTCCCTTTCCCAGGTTCTCAGTGGAAGGCGTTGCTGGTGCGAGGTGGGACCTTCACCAGCGAGATGGCCACGTTGCCGCCGGGGGAGGCGTCGCCGGAGGGTGAGGGGACCTGGGGAACCCTCTCCGAGGAGCCCTCGGTGTCTTCCACCCTCAGGACGGCGTGGGGGAGAAGCTGGGGGTAGCTGAGGGTCGCCAGCTCCCTCTGGAAGGCGGTGTCGTGCTGGTAGGACGCCGGCTCCTCGCTGAGGTTCAGCCTCTCCACGGCGCTGCCGGGGCAGCCGCAGCCCAGGAGCGCGGCGAAAGCCCTGCGGAAATCAGCGTTGAAGGCGTAGATGATGGGGTTGAGGGAGGAGTTGGCCCACCCGAGCCAGACAGAGGTGTTGAAGACGCTCTGGCCCACGCAGGGAAGCTCTCCTGGCTCGCAGAAGGGCACCACGCAGTTGAGCACGAAGAAGGGCAGCCAGCAGCAGACGAAGACGCCCATGATGACGGAGAGGGTCTTGAGGACCTTGGTCTCCTTCTTGAAGGAGCTCTTTGGGGAGGCTTCCCGAGGGCTGTGGCAGCTCTGGGTGTGCCCCCTGGCCCTCTCCAGGGAGGAGATCCTGCGGATCTGGCGCCGGGCGGCGCGGAAGATGCGGGTGTAGGTCACCAGCATGACGGCCACAGGGATGTAGAAGCTGATGAGGGACGAGGAGATGGCGTAGGTGCTGTTGAGCCTGGAATCACAGCTCTCCTCCTCCCTGGAGGTGTTAAAGCCTGGCTGCCGTTGGCCGAGGAGCCTGTGATCCTTGTGCCACTGGAGCTGCACGGGGATGAAGGAGATGAGGAGGGACAGCAGCCAAGCCACCCCAATCATGACGAAGGCCACGCGCTGCGTCATCCTCCCCTCGTAGCAGAAGGGGCTGGAAATGGCCCAGTAGCGCTCCAGGCTGATGATGCACAGGTTGAGGATGGAGGCTGTGGAGCACATGATGTCAAAGGCCACCCACACATCGCAGAAGGCACCCCCAAAGGGCCAGAACCCCACCAGGTCGGTGGCAGCCCTCCAGGGCATCACCAGCACAGCCACGAGCAGGTCGGACACCGCCAGGGAGACGACGAAGGAATTGGTGACCTTGGAGCGCAGGTGCCTGAACTTGAGCACGGCCACACACACCAGGGTGTTCCCCAGGAGCGTGGAGAGGATGAGGAGGAGGAGGAAGGCAGCTGTCACCACACGGAGGGACAGCTTGGAGCTGCTTTCCTCTGCCCAGCTGGTGTCATTGATCACGTCCTGCCCCTCTCCCCCCACCGAGGAGTAAAACCCATCCATGGGTACCTTTCTTTCCAGTCCCTGGAGAGGCTCCACAGCTGTTGCAGGTCCCCACCAGCATCCAAACCCCATTTTCACTGCTCCACGGACATCTCAGAAGCACCAGCTGCACTCCAGCTCTCACACCCAGCTCAGGGAGAAGTGCTGGAAGCTCTCACTCCTTCCCAGGTCTCCTGCTGCCAGAGTGGCACTCGGATTTTCCTTCTTGCCTCCCAGCCCACTCTCCTTTCCCTGCTGCTCCCAGGGAGCTGGCACTCACCTCCAGGAGCTGGAAAGGCTCTGCTGCAAACCTTCCTCCCTCTCAGCTCCTCTTCATCTCCTGGTGATCCTGTGCCTGCTGCAGAATCCCAGCCCTTCCATGGCCAGGCTGGCACTTGCTGCCAGAAGCCAGAGGGAATCTGAGCGCTCTCTGCTTGTGCAGATGGACCCTCCCTGCTCACAGACCCGGCTGCTCTTCCCTCTGGTGCTTGATTGCCTCTGGATTTCGCTCAGGTGGGATGTGTCTCTGTCCCTGTGAGCTCTGAAGAACCCGTGGTGGACAGGGAGAGTTGCCTGGGAATGAGACCAGATGATTGAAGGGGTAAAATGACATTCAAGAGGGATTTGAGGGCCTTCGGTGCAAATCATCACAGAAATTTGGAGTGATCTCCGAATAAAAGGCACCTAAATTCACTGCACAGGCCAAGGGCTCTGCAAGACTCTCCCCTCTTACCCTAAAAGGAAAACCACAGGATTAGGAACCAGGTGTGACCTAGTAAGGCACAGTTTAGCCCTGGAACCGAGCACTTTGTAGCTAAACCTGCTCTGGAGGAGAAAGGGCTCATTTGATCAAGAAATGTCCTTCAAGAAATGTCCTTTGATCAAGAAATGTCCTTTGGTAAAGAAAATTCCTTCCTGAGGCGTTCCCTTGAGTGCTGGCTCTGTGACACCTGCTTAAATGGGGACCTGCTGCCTAGAGAAGCCTCGCTGGTGACCTGGCCAAGGTGGAAAAAGGGCAGCCCAAGGTTTGCAGATGACCCTGGACACGCAGGGAGGCAGCTCAGCATTGATTCCCCTCCTCGCTCAGTAATTCCCTCTGAGCGTGGCCGTGCCCAGTCGATGCCCTGGGCCCTCTGCCCATCCCTCCCGCGCTCCTGGAGGGAGCAGCGGCCAAACCACACGCAGGCAGCTCTGCCACACTTGGATTCCATCCCCTGACCCCTCGACCCCGGCGTCTGCACGAGCCCGGAGGGAGCAGGAGCTGCCCAGGAGCGATTCCCAAACAAGGGCGCGATTATTCCCTGGAAGGCGCAGCCCCCCCAGCTCGCTCCCAAAGCAAACACGGCGCTCGGGGTGTCCGCGGCGCTCGCTGCCAGCACGGCACGGCATGGCATTTACTCGCCAGGGTTTTGTTTAATTAAGCCTCATTAGTTCCACCGTCTGCAGCCCGAGCCTGCCAAAGGGGCCGATCCCAGGCAGAGCGGCTAGGTGGCACCAGGAGCCGGCTCATGGATCGGCGCCTTCCCGTGGGAATTCTGGGGCGGAATTCCTCCCGAGCGTTTCATCGGAAAGACACGGAGCTGTGTCAGGGCAGGTTCGGGTTGGATCTCAGGGAATGGTTCTTCCCCCACCAGAGGGTGGTCGGGCACTGAACAGGCTCCCCAGGGTTTGGTCACGGCTCCGAAGCTGCCGGAGCTCCAGGAGGGTTTGGATGATCCTCTCAGGGACAGGCTGGGATTGTTGGATCAGTTATCCTTGTGGGTCTCTTCCAGCTCAGGCTATTCCATGATTCCATGCCTGCCCAGGAGCCTGGCAGAGCACTAACCCTCAGGGATCCTCTGGGCCCCAAAGGGCCTTTTCCTCCTTATCACTGGGCATGAAGATTTTTGGGAATCCAAGGTAGGAGGCACAAGTAACAGGGCACTCCCAGTGCTCTCCGAGCCAGTAAAGAAGGCAGCTAACCTGGCACACAGCAGAGGTTTGGAGTGGGAGCTCCTGGCACATTCAGTTGGCACCCGGGAAGCCAGGAGGCATTCCAGGAAATCATTCCTCCAGACACAAGGAGGAAGCTCCTCCTCCTTAGGAGCTTCCAAATATAGAACCATGACACTGCTAAGGTTGGGAAACACCTTCAGGACCATCAGGTCCAACTGTGAACTCAGCACTGCCAAGGCCACCACCAAACCAAGTGTCCCCAAGTGCCACATCCAACCCTTTCCATGGACTATCCAATCTAAACCTCCCCTGGCACAACGTGAGGCCGCCCATCTAAGGAAGGCCCTCGCACTCAACTTGGGCTGGAGCAGAATTCCAAAGCTGGGCTGGTGGGGGAAGGTGGGATGGGAAGGGATCCAAATTATTACCCAATTCCTGAGCATCTTGGAGTGCACCTAACGCAGAAATCACTGCTAATTCTGCTGTCACAGGCAAACAAACACAGGCTCGTGTTCACAGACAACTCCTCTGCCTGCAGGATCAAATCTTCTCTACAGATAAAACTGTTCACTGCTTTATATCATAATAAACAGTTGCTACATTTCCTTCCCTAAGCAGCTATTTTTTTTTTCTGAGACTCAAGTTAAGTACTATTTTAAACAGCACTCCAATATGATAATATTCCAGTTTGGTGGCAATTCAGCTCTAGGTTTTTATATTTAATTTCCTCACCCAGCACGACGCTGCCCTCGATTTCCTTCCCCTGCTGTCTCACCAAAATACACTTAAAATTCTCCATTCAGCCATCTTGATTACATCCCACTTTGCATCAAAGGAAGAAAATTACCCAGCCACTTGAAATCAAGCAGCAGCTGCTCGGGTTTAACTCCTCAGTGCCTCTTCCAGCATGGCTGGCACAGGCAGATGCACCACAGAATCCCAGGAGAGCGGTTATTCCTGCAGGAATGCCTTTGGACTGGCAGAGAAGGGACAAGTCCTGAGAGCAGGGGAGAAATGAGGGATTTTAAAAGCAAAGCTCCAGGGTTGAAGCAAGACCCGAGGCCTGCAAAAAAAAAAACAAAACATGGGAGCTCTCAAGGGCCCAACAAGCCAGCTCAGGTCAAAGCTGAGCCAGAGGAAACAGGATCAGCAGCCTGGAAATTCCAAGCTTCCTTCAGGAGGAGTAATTTGGTTTTACAGGTGCAGCAGCACAGCTGGAACAGGGAAAGCACAGAGGGCACAGGGAAGCAAAGGAGGCCCCACTGGCACTCTGGTTCCTCCCCTCCCCTTTAATCACAAGTAGGCAGAAACACAGAGGTTTTTCTCCTGTTTACTTCCAAAGGAAAGGAATACAGAGTTTCAAGTCATTTTACTTAATTCCATGTACAGCCTGGGTGAACTGTGAGCTGGATCCAGGACACCTCCCCTGGCAGAGCCTGCACTCGTGAACAAAGTGACAGCAGAGCCCCAGCCAAGGCAGCACCCTGGGGACACCTGCCACCTCCATCCCTGTCCTCTGGGGCTGAAGCTGGGTGGCCAATAAATAATTGAAGGGATGTGGGGATTCCAGCCCTAGTTCCCATTTTCCCCCCCCAGGCTGCCATCCCAGGGCTTAGCCCAGGAGAAGAGGCAGCGTGGGAGTGGTGATGGGGATACATTCCGAGTCAGGGAGAGGTGCAGGGAGAGGAGGGCTGGCAGTCCTTCAGCAGGCAGCCAGTCCCTCCCCTGCCACACACAGAGAGCCCAGGGAAGAGCACATTCCCCCTCCTGGAAGTTCAGCTTTTCGGGGATCAGGATTCCTGCTCTTCCACGTGCACACACGAGGGACAAAAAAGTGACCTGCAAAAGAGGAGGGGTTTGGCAGCCCCCAAACCAGCTGCAGTTGGTGTGCTCGGGGGGGAGTTTGTGCATCAAAAACATTCAGAGAGTTTTGGGTTGGGGCTTTCTGGCAACACAGAACCTTGTGGGATTGCAATAGCGAGGCTGAAGGCAAAGGCAAGGCTGTTCCATGATGCTGTGCTCTCCCAGAGGGGGAACAGTGCATCCCTGCTCCCAAATCACTCCATGAGAACCCCAAGCACAGCCCCCCTGCAGCTTCCAAGGAGTTTTGCCAACAGGGGAGATCAGCAAAAATCAGCAAACAGCTCGAATTTCAAGTAAGAGCAAGCAGAAAAGTTGGATGAGCAGTAACCCCCAGCCTTTGACAGAGCCTGAAACTCCTTCACTGGAATCTTTTGCAGGTCTCCCCTTTAAGGCCTTAATGTCGTTACAGAAAGAGGAATTCTTTTGTCTTGTGCTTGCAATTGCTGTCCTCTAGGAGGAGCGGCACCCAAATCTCCTACAAAGGTAACAGTTACAGTGTTTAGTTGTCCACGACCGTGCAAAGATACACACAGGGAGGGGGAGAACTATCACCAGGTGTTTTAAGCTTGTTGCAGGTACGTCAAGGTCAGGATTTATGTGCCAAGTGTTCCAAACCACCACACCAAACAGCCAAATGTTGAGCAACTGCAACACTGCTGCAACTCAGAACCTCAACATCAGCCACAGCAAAGGAAGAAAAATAAAAATGAAAAAAGAAAAAAAAAAAAAAAAAAAAAGAAAAGAAAAATGAGCACTGTTATGGACACAGAAGAGTTTTATCTTCACTGGAATTGTATTCCCAGGAGGGAAGACTGGATGTCAGAGCGACCTGGGGTCACCAGTCGGATTGAGACCAGTGCAGATGTTGGCACAGAGATGACAAACACCAGCTGGGGCCAGTTCCAGAGTGGATTGTCATGGCAGGAGATCCTGTTGCTGAGCAAAGTGATATCCACGGAGAGGAAGAGAGAGTGAGCCCTCTCCTTAGAAGTTCTAGTCATGAGTTAAGGAACCTTAAGACAACTTCCCAAACAGCAGCAACAGGATTCTGTTGGGTCTTCAGAGATTCAGTCCCAGAGCTGTTTTGGGTTCAGAGGAAGCAGATGCAGCCTTTTGTGCCAAATCTGTGAAGAAAATTGCAACAGAGAGGTCAGGTTTCATCAGCCACAGCCACAACCAGCAAATAAAATTCCAGAGTGTCCCAGCGCTTCACTACTCTGCATTCTCTTGGAAACATCATTGATAAGGGATGCTCTGAAAATTGGGATTATCAGCTGCCCAAATAGGAAGAAAACTACCTGGACAATCCTGTGTAATTATTCATCAACAGATTCCTGAAAGGAATTGAAAATGGAAGCCCATTTACCCCTGTGCCAGACAGATCCAGGGACAGTGCAGCGAGCAGCCACCCCTACCTCCATCACAGACTGTCAGCTTCTCCAGTTCAGCTTCCAGCTCGGCATCAGAAATGGGGGGATTCAGCACCTTCTGGGGAACAGGAGGCAGATCCACAGGCTCCTTGGTCGAGTCCTGGAGGAGACTGTCCAGCTCCTTCTCCAGTTCCTCAGTGTCCATCTCTGCTGGTGAAAGAAAACACTCAGCTCCAAGGAGAATTCAGTGACACCTTCCCAGCACAGGTGGAAGCCCGAGTGAAACACAGGTATTATTGCTACTCATGAGGAACTTCCTTGTGCTTCCTCTAAAGGTCTGAAAATCCCGTGCTGATTTCAGGGGAAAAGGATTTCTCCCATCAGAAAAAACCTCTGCACCGAGGCCAAGGAGTGTTGGCACATCTCAGCTGAGACAAACAAGCTGCAGCAACACACAGGCCAGAGGAAAAAGCTCATCACTTCAAAAAAAAAAATAAAAAACAAAGCAGCAGCCGCTCTAAAAATAGTTAAATCAACATTACACAACTCAAAGAGCTGAAATCCAGCAGCAACTGGAGGCTACAAGGGTTTGGAGAGGCCCAAATCCCAATCTGCAGGGAAAGGATGACAGCAAGGAAGGGAGGAGCAAAGGGTGAGAACCCCAGGACATACCCAGGCCATTGATCCCCACTCCAGCCAGAGTCTGGGCTACTTCATCTTGAGTGTCACAGAGCTGAGGAAAAACACACAGAGTTGGGTGTGGAATTTAAACCTCTCCCTTACTGAACCTGCCTTTGTCAAAAGCAGAAATAACAGGAAGAATTCAAGAGCTGAGTTAAAAGCAGCATGAAGTCACAATCTGAGCTGACACTGCTAAAAAAATAAATTAATCCTTTGCTGTTCTTCACACCAGCTTATGCAGACAGATTCATTTTCATTCACTCAGAATTTACTCCTCTCCTTTCCCTTACTGAACTGCAGAAGATGATGGGTCAGGCAGCTGGTTTATGCTCGTAGTTGTATTCCAGCTTGGCTTATATTCCTTTTTTAACACACCTAAACATTTTCTAGGAAAGGTGTGTGCTTGCCCAATATTGCTGAGCAAAAAAAAAAACACCACCACAAGAAATGCAGAGATTTAATGTAAACATATAAAACCAAACCCACAGCTATCTGCAAACCTCTTCTTGCTGATCTTTGAGATCAAAATTAAGTCAGTTTGCTTTGGTGACAGAAAGAAAAGAAACTAAACAGCACCAGAAGCCTCAGCATAAATATTCGGGTTTAATTAATTCACAGGTTTGCTGTGAACATCCCCTCATTTGTTCCTTTAAGCTGTGCTGTTATTCCAGTACCTCCTGTATCTGATCCACCAGGTTCTCTGCCCTCTCCACAGTCACATCCTTCATAGACAGCTTCAGAGCTCCCACACCAGCCTGGTAGGCATTAAACACCTAAAAATCAAAACACAAAAGAGGAAAAAGATGCACCTTGGTAACAAAGAACAAACAAGAAGCTTCTCCCCAGACCCTTTAGGGAAACACCAAGCAGAGAACGGAGCCAGGAGAGGGTTCAACCAGGGGGAGACCCCGGGAATAAAATCCCACCCCTCAGACACAGGAAGCTGCCACGGGTGAGAAGAGTGAGAAGCACAAGATCAAAGGACCACAGTACCATCTGGTCAGTCTGGGAGGCATAAATCCGATCCAGGATTCCCTGCACTGCATCCAGCTTGGAGTGCAGCTCCTCGATGCGCCGCTCCGTCCTCCGCTTGGACTTCAGACACCTCAGGGCCTGGGGACACGAGGGACACACACTTGGGTCACAAACTAAACACAGCTGGACACGTTTACACACAAATCTGAAGAGGCTTCAATTCCCTGAGCTTATTCCCACCATGAGAAAACTGGGATGAAGCTCTAAAAGGTGGGGGGACAAACAAGTGTCCTCCTGGCACTCAGGTATTCCTGGATCACTTGGGTTGCTCAGAAGTAGGGGAGTCTTGGATTCCTCCTTTGGAAAGGTCAGGCCATAGAAAATGTGCCAGTTGGCACCTGCAACTCAGCTCAGATTCCTGGCTGATGACGTTCCCTCCAAAAAAAAAAAGATTTTCATGTTGATTTAAAAAAAAAAAAAAAAAGGCATTTGGAGCATGTTGCATCATACTGAAAGGACAGCAGAAAAAGCAGAGGAGGATTGTGAAATATGTTATTTGTGTTGGTGCAAATTTTGTTCAGAAATCACCGTGGTTTGCGAAGACAAAAAATTAACTGCCAAATATAAAAAAATATTAAAGGAGAAAAGGGCGAGGAGTTGGACTTTGATGATCTAAGTGGGCCCCTTTCAACTCAGGATATTGAGTGAAAGTGTCATAAAAAACCCAGCAATCCCTGAGGCACACAGACAACAGCTGCTTTGAAGAGTTATTTCCATTTCCCTTCACTCTGGATAAATATGTCCTTATCCTCACCTTAAGGAGGCTTCAGAGCCACCACTTCGACCCCCAGTGTCTAACCCTGCAGTTATGGACCAGCTCCAAGGACAATTCCCTCAGAGTCCCACTCACCAATTGCTTTTTCCCAGCTCTACAAGCGCTCCGGGCATCCTCTTTACACCTGGAAGATGCAAAGAAGAAACTCATTCCTTTGCCAGCAGGGATTTTACAAACCAGAAACCACTCCCTGTGCCTTGCCCTGATCCTGAGGTGAACAGTAAGGGTGCACTTGGGTTGCAACCACCCTTAAATCGTTGCTGATTCACAGAAGAAGTCTTGGAACGCATTCCAAACCTTTGCATGTATTCCTCACACCTTGTTTCCATGGGCACAGGGAACAAAGACTGGGAAAGCTGCCCTACCACAAGGCTGGGACATGAACAGGGATAAGAACAAACACAGAGAAAGAGGCTTCGTTCTAATTATGCCACAAAGTTCCACATCACACAAGACGCTGTTTCCCACCACCCTTCCCCAAAATTACTTCTCTGCTTCCTGGGAAAGGGACTCCACCTTCTGTGACAGCAGCTGCTCGCTCTGCATCAGCTGGTACACCCCGATGTCCACGTCGTTCATCGGGGAGACCTTGGCGTGGAGACCTCGGGCAAACTTCACGATCTGCAAAGAGAAACACAGGCCTGAGCCACCTGCTCCCAAAATACCTCCACTTGGAAGGAAGGAAGGAAAAGATGCTTTCACACTCCCAGTTTAAACCTTGTTAGGGAGTGATGGGGATGCCCCAGCCAGCACAGGATCTGATATTAAACCAGATGGGATCAAGTAATATCGGTGTGAAAGCAAAAAAGCCTTCGTGGAACACCCTGAGGATTTAAAGCTGTCCTGGGGCTCTGGAAGGGATGGGAATGTCACAGCCCTTCCTAGGACTTCAGGAAACTCCAGGGGGACGTGCCATGTCAGAGCTGAGAGTGCCTGTATCTGACAGAAAAACCTTTTCACACAGAATGGAATTCCGTGCTGATTCCAGTGGCATGGAACGATTTGACTCTGGGTAACTGGGAACAGCCAACCTGCAGGCAGACCTAACAACTTTTTAGCTCTTAAATTAAAAAAGAAACATTAAAAAATCGTTTGCAGAACCCATCACACAGGAATGAGGATTTCCCCTCACCTACAACCCCGTTACAACTCTGGGGTACATGGAATTTACCCCTTCCAGACAAAGAACGCCCACGTTCCACCGAGGAAGTTTTCTCTCCAGGCAGATGGAATGCAAGACAGGGGTTATACCACCCAAAAGCAGTCACCTTGACCCTGTACCTTCTCTCCATTCTGTTCCAGGATGGTGACCCTCTTTTCCTTCTGCAGCTGGAGCAGCAGCAAGTAGAAGGTCCTTTCATCTGGGCACACACCGGCACAGAGGGACTGGAGCTCTGAGAGGGCCACGACGGGGTGAGAGGAGAGCGCGGAGTTCTGATAGAGGCGATAAACTTCCTCTGCCTTCTCCTGCAAGGAAAGCAGGGATACAGCTCCCACTGCTCCTCCCACACACACTGGAGGTGAAAAGTTCCATCTAACCCTGCCCTCTGGCACTGGGAAGCCATTCCCTGTGTCCTGTCCCTCCATCCCTTGTCCCAAGTCCCTCTCCAGCTCTCTGGAGCCCCTTTAGGCACTGAAAGGGACTCTCAGGTCTCCCTGGAGCCTTCCCTTCTCCAGGTGAACACCTCCCAGCCTGGCTCCAGAGCAGAGGAGCTCCAGCCTTTGGATCTTCTTCATTATGTTAGTTTGAAACAGTGTCTATAGATCTAAATCACTTCTTATCCCCAAATTACCCCATCCATCTCCCTCCAGGCTTTTCAACACCTCAGGGGCACAAGTGAAGAACCACCCAGCTCCTTCCCAGCACATAAAACAATTCCTGGTTTTCCTGGAGATGCAATGGCCAGACAACACTCACCTGAAGCAGCTCCACGTAAATCAGAACCTCCTCTTCCTCAGGGATTTTGCTGTCCCCCAGGACGCTGGAGAGAGTCCACTTGAGGGGCTTCAGGATGAAAACTCCCACACCCCAGGAGATCCAGCTGCTGTCCACGCTGGCCATGAAGTCTGACTCCCTCTGGAGCTTCCCACGTCTGAGGAGAAGATATTCACGTGGAACTGAACACAGCCAGTCTAAACCTCAGACACCCTGTACATCCCCAGCCCCAGGGGCAGTTCCTAAGGCCAATCCTGCTGGTCTCCACTCCTCCCAGGCTTCCTCTGGACCCAAAGGATGTTTGCTTTACTATATTTCCAGTTTTTTCTTTACTGTCTTTCCAGTTTTGCGAGTTTCTCCCAGTTTCCTGACTCGAAACCAATGAAGCATCACACAAGGAAATGGATGGCAAGGGACAGTTCTTAGAAGGGGTAACTGGTAATTGCAGGATACTTCAATTCTGTATTAAACTGCAGTTCTCAGATCTAGCGATCTGGATGTCACAGGCAGAGATGCTGCCCTTCTGAAATCTCTCCAAGCCACCACTCCCTGGCTCCAATTTCACAACACAGATCACCTGGATGCAAACACCAGTTTGTCATATCCTCAGTGCCAGGGGCAGCTGGGACACCACAACAGCAGCAGGGTGAGCTCCTCTGACTCCCTGCCAAGCTTTGCCTCGCAAATTCCCCCGTCGAGCCTGACTCATGGAATGGTTTGGGTGGGAAGGGAGCTGAAAGATCAGCCAAGTCCCACCCCGTGCCTTCCCGTTCTGGGGTTTTTCAGCTTTATCCCCGCATCCCCCAGATCCAGGCAGGAGCAGCCTTGTCCCACGTTGTCATGGAATCATGGAATCCAGGAATGGTTTGGGTTGGAAGCACCTTAAAGATCACCTCATTCTACCTCCTGCCATGGGCAGGGACACTTTCCACCAGACCAGGTTGCTCCAGCCTGGCCTTGGGCACTTCCAGGGATCCAGGGGCAGCCACAGCTCCTCTGGGCAACCTTTGCCAGGGCGTCACAGGGCAGAACTCCCGACATCCACACTGGCACAGGGATCTCTCCGTACCCGCATCCATCTCTCCCTACGCCCCCCCTTTTCCCCCCCCCAGCCCCCTTTACCTGAGCAGCTCCCTGAGGACCGTGCCCAGCCCCAGCGGGACGCTGCCCCGCCGCTCGAAGCCGTTCTGCAGCTCCCTGAGGCAGGTCCTCACCGCGCCCCTGCCGCGGCCGCGGGCCAGCACCAGCCCGACCCAGAAGGCCATCTTGCTGTCCCACTCGGTGCTGTTCACCTCGCGGCTCTGCTTGAAGGCCGAGAACAGGAAGGCCATGCGCTCGTCGTCGCTGTCCCACTCCGGGGGCAGGTCGCCGGCCGGGGCCGGCCCGGGGGGGGCTCCCCCCGGGCTGCACATCTACGCGAGCCCCCGGCTCCGGCCGCGGCCTCCGCCCGGCCCGGCCGCCCTCCCGCCTCAGGGGAGCCGCGCACGGCGCATGCGCGGGGGCAGCGCCACCCCTGCGGCGGGGCTTGGTACGGCCCGCGCTGTTCCCCCCCGCCCGCCCCCCAAAGGGAGCGGTGGTACGGCCAGGGCAAAAAAACACCCCCCGGCACCCCAGGGGAGGGGCTTGGTGTGATGACATGTGTGACGTCATGCGTGATGTCATGTGTGATGTCACCGCGGGTGGTGGGGTAGTTCTGCAGGAATTGCCTGGGAAAAAATATATATGTATATGTATATGTGTATGTATATGTATATGTGTATGTATATGTATATGTATATGTATATGTATATGTATATGTATATGTATCTAGTCACAGTATTATAATAACAACTGCTTCTGTTGCTTATTATTATTGTTGTTGTTATTATTATTATTGTCCCCCACATATATAATATATTACTTTTATATATTAATATATTGTATATATTATTATATATTAATATATTACTATATATAATATAATATAATTATATATTGTATGCTATATTATATATAATATTATATTATATATAATGTTATATATAATAATTATATATTATACAATATATTATACAATATATTATTATATATTCATATATAATATATAATATAAATATATAAAAATAATATATAGATAATATATATTAACATATAAAATTTAGTATAGATTATATAAAGATATATAGATAACATATATAGATAATATATATTAATATATAATATATAATATAGATAATATGTATAAAATATATTTTATATATATATATATAATCTGTTATATATCTATATTCCTTTGGGGAGCTGGGCTCTGAGCTGGGCAATCCCCAGCTCAACCCTCAGGACTCACCCAGCTCTTGGGACACCCGGGACACAGCTTTCTTCACCCAGTACCTTGATGAGGGGGTTTTCCAAGGCTGCTGAGCCGGGCTGGAGATAAGGGAGAGCTCTGGTAGCTGTGGGAGGTGCTGCCTTCCCTTCATTCAGGTTTTGTTTCACATTCAGAGTCGGTCGGATTCGCAGTGTCTTGGGGAGCAAAGGACTCTGAAATCAGTACAAAAAAACCCAGTGATGGTCCAGATCCCCTGGGATTTGGCAACACCACCCTGGGCTCCCCTCCCCTGGCTGGCCCCAGATGCTGCAGGGCAGGCAGAGCAGCCCTTTCAACCCACCCATCCCACAGAAATCAGGCATGACTCAGCACAGGCAAGAGCCTATTTTTAGCTTCTTCCAAGCTTTGAAATTTTACATTAATCCTTTCAGTTCTAGCCCCAAAAACGACGTCGCCTTCCTCCTGGCATGCCATTCATTCCCCCAGAACCCGGGATCGCTTCTGCCAAAACCCAGCCTGGCTCTAAGGAGGGCACATTTTGGCCGCTGCCAGGCGAGCAAACACTGCTCCAGGAGGGGAAATAGTGGCACTGGATCACGAGTTCAAAGGAGCCACACGGCACTCTGTTTACACACCTGAGAAATTTGGCCTTGGACCTGCAGCAACCGAGCGGGACATCACATGCTTGTGGGGAAAAAGAGCCAAAGCATGATCTGATCCTGCTCCGCTCCAGGGGAGAAACTCCCTGAAGTGGATGACTCCCAGCTGGCAGCTCAGCCCCACACAGTTTGTTCACTCCCCCACAGCGGGACGGGGAGAGATCCGGAGAGGAGAAGTGAGAAAACTCACTTTTATCTTGGGTTGAGATAAAGAGAGTTACAAAAGTGAGGAATGCGAAACAAGGAGTTCCTTCCCCACTTCCCCTCGCAGGCAGGTGCTCAGCCACCCCCCAGGAAAGCAGGGATCCAGCACACAGAGCTTTGGGAAGACAAATTTCATCACTCCAAACGTTCCCACTTCCCCTCTGCCCCCTCAGACTCCACTGGCAGAGCTGCCCCAGCACAGGATGGACATGGAGCTACAGGAAAGATGGAGAAAGACTGTTTACAAGGGATGGAGTGATAGGACAAGAGGGAATGTCTTCCCACATAATGTCTTCTTAAAGGCCCCTTCCAATCCAAACCACTCCAGGATTCCATGACTCTTTCCCCAGCTTTATATGACTGAGAATAGTCTGGAATATCCCTCGGGTTAGTTGGGATCAGCTGTCCCAGCTGTGTCCCCTCCCATTTTCCTGTGTCCTTCCAGCCTTTCCAAGCAGGAAGGGCCTTGAGGTTGTGAAGCCCTGCTCGGCAATACCAAAAGCTTCTCGGGGTTTAACAGCACAGATGCAAAAATCTGTGAGCAAAATTAACTCTACCCCAGCCAAACCAACACACTGGAAAATTCAGCCGAGGGAAAAATGAGATACACAAGATAGAAATTAAAATGCGTATTTGCCTGGAGAATGTATCCATGTGCTTTGAGAAACCTGGGGAGAAGATTCCATGTGTCCTCAGCCCCCAAAAGGCAATTTTTAATTTGCTATTTGCAGCTGTGTGAGGAGCTGGAACAGCAGCAGCTTCACGGAGTCTCACCACGAGGATATTCAACCGGGGATGGGACTCTCCAAGGTTAGGCAAAAAGCTGGATTTTCTCCATCATTGCAGCCCTCAGACATGCTGAGTCAGAGCTGTGCTTCAGTTTCTGCTCCAGTTTCCAAGCTGGGCAGGGCCTTGGTTTGGGTGCAGAGCCTGGGCTGCAGCTTTTAGTCTGCAAAACCCTCACCCCTCTCCTCCAGCCCAGAGCTCCTTTTAAGTCCTGGTTCAAGGGGAGGAAAAGGAGGAGGGAAGGGAAAGGGATAGATCTCAACTGAGACTCATGCACTTACTGCTAATTTTCACTTTGTGCCAGGGGGAGGAGAAGGATTTAACCCTTTCTTCTGCATTCTCAGAGACAGAGGAGCTGCCTCAGGGGAAGCGAAGGGAGAGAGGGTGAGAAAATCCATCTGCTTGCCCTGAGCATCCCCAAAACCCCAAAGACAACGCAGGCAAAGGGAGAGAGGACAGGAGATGGGGAAACTGAGGCACAGAGGGGCACAGAGGTTTGCCCAGGCTTGCCCAAGTGCAGTGTGGAGCTGAGCTCAATTCTCATGAAGTTTATAGCCTGCAAAACCTTTTTTTTTAAAGAGGAATTTAGAATTCCTGAGACAAATGAATCATCTGGACAGAGTTGGGGGGGGGGAAGGTCAAAATTATCGTGCAGCCTCAGATCCCTGCCAGGCACAACCACAGACGAGAGGCAGCAAAAAAACAAAAACAAAACAAAAAAAACCTGAAGGTAAAAACTGAATGTTGTTGTTCAGAAATAAAACACGAACAGTCACGTACCCCATCACCTCCCCGGGGTGTGCTGGGGGTCACAGTTGCACGGAAGATGCTCTGGAGGAGGGGAGATTAGAGCCTCCTTCATCCCCCCCTCAGTGCCCAGCAAAGATGGGTGAGGAGCAAACAGATGCTGTGTCAGACAGGACACGGGTATTTCAGGGCTCTGAACCGTCCAGCACGTGCCACAGGAAATTCTTGTGTTAAGTTACCCACCGACAGTGGTTGATAAAAGCGAACTTCCCCAGCCACCAGCCGTTTATTGCAGCCTCCCCTGCGGGCAGCTTGGGCTCCAATCTCCCTTCTCCCCGCGGCCAAGGGAGCTGGAGACCAGCCAAGCTCCTGCTCAAACCCGCACATTTAATTTAGTTTTCCACTTGCAACAGAGCTGAGAGAGCAAAGGGAGGGATTCTGTACCCCAAAACCACGGTGGGTCCCTTCTTCTCCATGACACGCTCGTGTCGTGCTGCGGCCTCCCGGGGGACTCCTGGTTTGGAGGGAGCTGTGGGATGAGCGGGCTGTGGGTGATAAGGATGGGGAGCTGCTGGGAGGTCTGTCCTCGGGCGATAAACACGCACCCCTTTCTCGCCCGTGCCCGGAGCCTGCCCAAAAATCTGCCTTAAATGGAAGCCCTGGCACTGCTGGGTGGGAAATTCTTGCTTGGAGAACAACGACTTGTCAGCCCGGGGGTGTCCCACCCCTCGGGATAGCCGGGGAGTGGGAGAGGAGCATCTCGACCCTGCTCTGGAGCTTAAATCCCCACGGGCTGGACACAGAGCCGCCTTTGTCTGGAGCTGCCCAAAGATGTTATCTCGGCGGTTTATCAGCGCAGATAACTCAGGGCAATTCTGTTAATGGGGAGGCTGAGAGGGAGGGACAAAACATTGCGGCTAACTACAAGTGTTTGGCGGCGGCAGGGTGAGCCCTGGGGGCCTGGGTGCTGAGGGTTGATCTCCCCCTGCCCTGGGATGCGGCTGAGGGACCAGTTTAAACTGTGGGGCAAACTGGGATACCCCATTCCAGCTTCCCACCGAGCCTCTTCCCACCTGAGTTTGTGCACAGCCGCTTCCCTGGAGAGCATCAGGTTGATTTTTTCAGAGAAAGGACAAACAGGCTCATTCCCCATCCCATTTGCATATGCAAACGCAGTGGACTAGCATTTAGCCCCAGTCCTAGAACTAAATCTAGTTCTAGTTCTGCCCTAACTGAAAAATTAGTCGTTCTCTGAGGACCCAAATGACCTCAGCTGAAGTCAGTGGTATCCAGAGCACGGGACACATGGTTTTGGTTAAACAAAAGGCCCTGCATACTTTTGGGGCTTGTAATAGAAGCACCCACCCAGGAAAAAGGAGGGAATTCTCCTTCTCCTTGAAGTCACACTTCAGCTTCATCATCTCAGGCCACGGACAAGCTGAATAATTCTCCCTGCAAAGAGAGAGCCAGGTGCCCGTTTCCAGGTGGAATTACCAAAGGGAAAGTGCTTCCCAAATATTCACATCCCTAGGGGATTAAGTCCAACCCTACTGATCCTGTTGGATCTGAGGAGCCTCTCTGCCCTTCTCCCTGTCTGCTGCTGCTGCGCCATTGACACCCAGACAATCAGTTGGCTGAGCCCTTCCCCCTCCGTGAGCAGCGTTTCATCTGCTCAGCAGCATTTTTTTGTGCAGCCCTGCCTGAGTCCTGGCACCCCTTTGGAGGCTCTCACCTGCTGATTCCTCTGCCTCGGGCACTGCTTAGGAGAGCAGCACTAAAAGTAATTTATACAGAGGCCCTGGTGACGGGTGAGTCACAGGGGAAGGGGTGGGGGGGGGTGAGGAAGGGAACACACACCCGGATTAGTTAGCTCAGAGTTCAGGACTAGGAAAAGATTAACAAGGACTCCACTTCTCTGCCTCGTTGTTTTTTTTTTTCATAGAATCACAAGCCTGGAATGGTTTGGGTTGGAAGAGATCTGAAAGCTCATCTTGTTCCGCTCACTGAAGGTGAAAATTTAAGGCCCATTTAAGGCCCATTGTATTTTGGGCCAGAGTGAGTTGCAGAATGGGTTGGATGTAACTACTAAAAGCAATTACTGTGCTTTAAAAATAGGATAGCAGGCCGTGAAAAACAGAGCTACACTACACCACTACTTACCCTAAATGATGTGGAACAACACAGGAACTACACAGGAGCACACTCCTGAAAAATCTGCCCCCAAGTTTAAACGGAATAAAAGCTAACCCTGGCAGTAGGAAACCATTTCCCCTCTGTCCTGTCATTCCATCCCTTGTCCCAGGTCCCTCTCCAGCTCTCTTAGAGCCCCTTCCAGTGCCTGTCCTTCCTGAAGCCCTTCCATTCCAACACTCAGAGCAGCCATTCCTGCACATCTCCATCATCCCAGTAAGATCAGACTTCCATTGGAATCCTTTTTCTCACTACACTGCCCCAGCAGCAGCCCAGCAGTTTGTGTGACGGCAGATAGTCCAAAGGTTTACCACTTTCCCTTGTTTTTGCACCCTGAGCCGCCGGAATATCGTAAGAGATTGTGGCTTGGCTCCCTCTAGGATGCTGACTAACGGGGGAAAAATGCAAGATGAAGAAAACAGAGCACCCCTGTGAAACCAGTTCCTACCTACACCAGGATTTTTTGAAACCGATTTTAAAGAGAACGAACCGCGAAAATAAGAGGTGGTAAAAACTAAAAGTTCTGAGAAAGCGACTTCTGAGAAAGCCCGCTCCCCGGCAGACCAGGCTGTTAACAAACCACACAGGAGAACCTGCCTGTGGTTTACTCGGTCGCGATTTGGAGATTCGAGGAGATTTCGCCTACGAACCTGTGCTGGGAGTGTCTCCCACTCGCTTCCCTCCTCCTCCTCCTCCCCTCTCGCCTCCCCCCTTCCCCCCCGAGCTTTATAAGCTCTGCCCCGGCCGCCTCTCATCGATTCTCTGAGTCACCGCTCTGGTGCTCGGTTGTCCCGTCCTGGCTGAGCCGCTCCCGAGCCTGTCCCGTTCCGTGTCCGCCTTCTTCCAGCCCCATGCCCGTCCATCCCGCTCCGCTCCCACCGCGCACGATGTTCCGAACCCCCCGACGGCTCTGCCTCCTCCTCCTGCTGCTCCTCGCGGTACGTTGGGACGGCGTTCGGGAGTGGGGGATCCCCCGGGAAGGGGGTTAGGGGGGTCCCGGACCCCCATCGGGGCTGTCCGGTGCTGCGGTGACATGCCCGGACTTGCCGCGCCGTCGAGGGGCACGGAGCGCCGGGCTGGGAGGGGGTCCAGCCAGGGGAAAGAGAGGGGAAAAAAGTGTTTTGGGGCTGCCCTGGGCCGGGGTGAGGGTTTAGCCGGCCGGGGGAGGGGGGGGGGGGGGCCGCCGTCAATGGGGGGTGCGGGAGGCTGCCGGTTTACCCGAGGGGGAGCAGCGGATTTGGGGAGGGGGGTCGGATATGGGGAGGGGGGTCGGATATGGGGAGGGGGGTCGGATATGGGGAGTGGGGTCGGATATGGGGAGGGGGGGTCTCTAGCAGCGACTGTGCCGGGAGGGTCGGGGGGGAGAGGTTCCTATGAGTCGGGGGGAAGCTGGGGCTATAGGGGGGCTCACCTGCTCCAGGGGCCATGGCGGGAGCACGGGGGGTTCACCTGCGCTGGGGGCTGCGGGGAAAACCGGGGGGTGCGTGGGGGCTCACCTGGTCCAGGGGAGTGGGAGGGGGTGTGGACGAGGCGATGTGCCCTGGGGGGCTCACCTGGGCAGGTGGTGGTGGACAGGGGGGCTTCACACGGTGCAGGGCCAGGGGTGGGGGGGGGTTCACCTGAGCAGGTTCGGGGGCGTTCATGGCACAGGGAGGTGTGAGGCTGAGGCCGGGGGGGGCACGGGGGAGGCATCGGCGTGGAGGGGGGACGAGAAGAGGGTGATTTCAGCAGCGCAGGGCACGCAGCAGTGGCTGCCAGAGAGAGAGCACCGGGGATTTCCACCCCGCGCTCCCGAGCCTTGTGCCGTTCACCGTCCCGGGATGTTTCCCCGCATCGGGTGCGGGCGGCTCTGGGCTGCCCGGGGCAGGAATGCTGCCTTTCCAACTTGCCCAAGTGATGTCCAAGCCCTCTGCACCACCGTCTTTCAAGATGGAAAATCCCATTTGCTCATATCAAATTCCCTCACATATGGATTGGTCGTTGCTGCTGATAAAATGCCTAAACTCTGTTCTCACCTGGAGTCAGGGGGGTCCTGCCCCGAATTGATCCCCGGGCTGGCCTGTAATCCCATTCCAATGGGGGAGCCCAGTGGACACGTGGGAGCTGCTCCCGCGCTGGAATTGTTCCCACTGACAGCAGCACTGCCCAGAACAGGTTTTTAAGGAGAATCAACTGATCATCCGGTTCCTTTCCTGTACTGTTTCTCAGAGTCTATTTGGATTGGCTGCATAAAGTCAGGCCTTACAAAACCCATCAGCTACGGGCACGCTCTTGGGGGTTTTTTTTTAACTTTCTATCCCCTTTTTTTAATAAAAGGGGAGGGGAGCTGATCAGGAGGGGTGATCATACGACACTTGTGGCCATGTGGCCTTTGTTGCATCATGCTGGACCTGGACCACGGCCTCTCCGGGGGGGATGAGCGGGTGGATATCGGCGTCTGTGATCCCGGGAGCTCACATTCCATTGGGGGAAGTCCAGGGGAAAATCCCTGCCTCAGTCAAACCTGTGCCCTTGAAGCAGACGTGTGTCTCGTGTGGGCCTGGCATGTCTTTTGTCCCCGGGCCTGCCTTGCTGCCATCAGGGGCTGTGGGTTAATGCTTTGTGGATGTTCAGTGATGCTCAGGAGTTCAGCTAGGGGGGTCCTGTCCTCTGCTGCAGGGTCCAGCTCCTTCCTGGGATTGCTTCAGGAGAAAAATGGGGGATGGGAGAAAGGAAAGTTCAAAGCCTGATGCTTTTCAGAGCCTGATCACCCAGAAGGAAGAGGCTGGTGGGGGGGTATTGAGGATTCCTGTGCTTGGTGATTCCTCCGCCTCGAGGCAACGTGGTTTTCCTGGGTTGTTTACTGTGGGTGAAAACTGAATTCTCCTGAGTTCTGTTGTGTCTTGGGGTGGTTTCTCCCCCATGGGTTGGTCAGGGCAGCAAGGTGCTGGGGGCTGATAACCTTATCGAGCACTTGTTGCTCTCACAAGTAAAGCAATGAAATCCTCTGTCTAAGGGGCCTTTCCAGACAGCAGGTGACACTGCCTTGTTGCTGTGACCACCCTCACAGCCTGGCAGAGTTTGAGTGGGGAAGAAAAGATGGGTTTTTTTTCCCCGTGGAGACAGCGTGGAAGTGGGATAGGTTGTCCCTTCACTTCCACCCACCGGAGTGGGTGAAGGCCTGAGAGCTGCTTGTGGCTGGAGCTGCTCAATTGGGTAAAAAAAAAGCACTTTACAAACTTGCAAAGCCTCCCAGCTGGAGAAAGGAGAAGCAGAGTGCGCTGGTTTAAAAGCAAACCGGTGGAGAAATGAACCCGACTCAAGATAGATCACAAGTCAGGAGTTACAATCTACTAAAAAGATTGCAATAAATACTGGTTTTAATCCCCCAAACAGTTGTATAACCCAGCACCCTGGGACAAGAACGGGATGGTTTTTGTCAGCGCCTGTGCTGAGCATCACGTGGCCCCCCGGGTGCAAAGTAAAAGGAAAGGAAAACCTGTTGGTCCAGGTGATAGTCACAGTCCTGTTGGAGTGATGATCACAGTCTGGTCAAGAGTGGCAATCCTGTTGGAGTTCTGGTGCCAGAAGTCCCAAAACCCTGAGATTATATGTGCCCAGGTTCAGGTGGGAATGTCCAGAGCGGGGAGTTTTACAGTGGGTGATTTAACTCTTTGAGTCATGACATATTTTTGGAATCTTTGGTGGTCTGGGCCTTGCAGCTGCCTGCTATGCCAGTCCAGTATCTCCCATTAGCAGAGATGCCTCTTCAGGCTGGGGGTGAAGGTGCTGATGCCTCCCCTGAGGGGAGTTATCACAGCTCACTCATTAGTGGGAAGACAAAGAAACACTCCTGGCAGAGTTCTTTAACACTCAGCTTTGCAGCCTGAGGTGCCAGGTGTGCCCTGGGCAGCGGCTGCAAATGATCCATCAGAAATGGCAGAGAGGGGGTAGAATACACACTTTGGGTTATACCCACATAGTGACAAACTGGTCCTGGCCCCTGTAACTCGGACACAGCGCCAGAAGCTGCTGGAAGGACGTGGATTTGATCCTTCCAAGGCTGGGGCTGGAGATGGCCCCGTTCCCGGGCTGGCTGTGGCTCGGGGGGGTCTGTGCCATGGTGCTGGTGGAGCTCTGTCCTCCTGCCCGTGGCCAGGCTGCTCTCAGTGGTGCTGGTTGTGGATCACCCTCAGCAGCCCCGTGACCACCTGACCCGCTGAGGGTGGTTTTGGCACTCCCCCTTCTCACTGTCCAAGTGTGGGAAGCGTCCGGGGCGGAGGTGAGGGATGGAGAGCCGAGCTGAGCTGTTGCTGTGGGGGCTGGTGACGCAGGGGACAGGCCAGGAGCAGGACTGGGGTCTCTATTGTTCTGCCTTTGCAGGCAACTTCTGACTCACGGGAGAAATATTTGCTGGAAGAGGCAGATTTTGTGCTCCCTGTTTCAGGGGGGAAGGGGAAAGTGCCTCTTGCAGGCTGTCACTGTCCTGAGATGTCACTCCCTGCACACGGTGAAGGGGGGAAGGCTGGAGGTGGGGGCAGGTTCATACCCCTGGATGCCCGGGCAGCAGCTCTGTGCTGGCTGAGAGGCCAAGGGCATCATATCATCCCCCTTGGGTTAGGATGAGGGTACATTTAGGGTACCCTAAAAGCCTCCCAGACGCTGAGGGTTGTCCTCCTGCAGCTGGAGCGACCCAGCCGGGGCAGGAAGAGCTGAGCCGGCAGAAAGGGCGGGCAGAGCCGGCGGAAACGTGGCTGTTGTGTTCCTGATCCGCAGCAGGATAACAGGGATAACAACTCAGAAACAGGCAGTGCTTTCCCCTGGGAGCCTCCAGCAGTCTTGTGGGCACAGGAGCCACGGACCAGCCTTGACACGGGGCCGGTTTCAAACTCCCACAAACCTGTTCCTCTTCCCTGCCCTTGCCTCGAATTCGGGGCTCGGTTGGCACGCTCAGAAATTGGGGAAGGAAAAGGGGCCTGGTGTTATCCTAAGGAAGCATTAGGAGGCTTTGCCTTGCTGATAACCTGGCACAGGGGAATCCCACTGCCAACGCTTTGCCAAAGAAATACCTCCCTGGTGCAGGGGAGGTGCCTTTTGCCTGCACCAAGGTTTAGTCACTGGCCCTGGGGGCTCTGAGCCTGTCCCAGAGCTCCTCTCCTGCTTCACCTGGGCACAGCAGCTCTTTCTTCCCCTCCCCATGGACTTGGGGGTGGTTTCTAACCCAGGCTGTTCTGCATTTTTTTGACAGAGAGCTGCTTTTGGAACGGATGCGGCAGCGCTGAGTAGAAGGGACTATTTGGATCCCTCGGAGCCAAGCAGGGGAGGGACAGATTTGTACTACGTGCAAGAGAAAGGTTTCAGTTGCCAGCTGTGTCCCGCAGGTAGGATGGTGTCACAACAATCCCTCCATGTGCAGCCTCGCCGTGCTCCTGTTGCACAATCCCTGCCCTGCTCCTGCTGGTCACGCCGGCTTTGATACAGGCCAGGTGCCCTTCTTGGCCACCCAGCTGGCACATCACCCCCCTCTCTGCTCAGACACCTCCTCCCTGCCCGGTGTGCTCAGAGCTGCCCTTCCTCCCACAGGCACCCACCTGGCAGATTTCTGCACAGAACCGAACGGCTCCAGCGAGTGTTCGCCCTGCAAGAGGGAGGAGTTCATGGAGTACCCCAACGTCTTCCACTCCTGCTATGAATGTCAGAAGTGCAGGGAAGGTACGAGCTGCTGGGGAAGGGGGCAGTGCTGGCTGATGGAGGGTCCTCTGTGGTGTCCCCAGAGGGTGGCTGGGAGCTCGGGGTCATTGAGGAGCCGGCACAGAGCCGTGTCTGCTGTCACCCACAGATCAGGTGGAGCTGAGTCCCTGCCAGGCCACCAGGAACACGGAGTGTGCCTGCAAGGAGGGCACCTTCTGCGACCCGGACCTGCCCTGCGAGATGTGCGAGAAGTGCCAGCCCCGGTGAGCTGGGGGGGCCGCGGTGGGTCTGTGTGGGCAGCTCAGCTCCAGCTGCTGAGCCTGCCCTGTCTCCCCCTTTTCCCAGGTGTCCCGAGGGGCAGGTGGTGCTGTCTCCCTGCACTCCTTACAGGGATCTCCAGTGTGGTCCTGCCCAGGGCACCGACTACTCCTGTAAGTGGGGGATGGGGGATGGAGGTGGGAGCTGCTGCTGAGGGGACTGGGAGCAGCTCCCACACCCCTGTTTTTTTGTGCTTTAGACCTCTGGTTTATCATCCTGGGGGTGATCGCGGTCCTGATTATTTGGCTTCTCTTCTGTAAGTACCTCTCCTGTTGCCCAGGTGAGCAGTGGGAGCAGGGGACCCCCAGAGCACTCACCTCGGCCGGGGGCTCTGCAGTGGCGTGGGCTGGGTGGGAAGAGGGACCTGCCTGGGGAAAGAGGGCTCACAGCACTGTTTCCATCTTCCAGGGAAGTGGAGAAGCCTGATCACGATATCCTACAGTTTGAAGGTGAGCTGCTGGGATGGCAGCGGGGTGGTGGTGGCTCTGTTTGTGGGGCTGGAGTGAGGTCCCCTCCGCCCTCTGCTCCCCACTTGGCCTGCAGCTCCTGGGGAGGCTGGAGGAGCACGGGGATGAGTCTCACTCCTGCAGGGATGTGGTAGAGGGGCCAAGCAGAGGAGGGTCCCTCTGGTCCCTCTTCCCCTGGCAGAGCTGCTGGCACACCCAGGGTCCCAAGTGGAGACCCCAGGGTAAAGGGAGGGCTGTGCCAGAGCTCCTTCAAGCTCGGGATAAGCAAGCAGGCCATTCCCCTGAGCCCATGGCAGGGCAGGTGCAGCAGCTGGAATCCTGACACCATCTGTGCTTCTCTCCTGCCACAGAACTACCTGATGCAAAGGCTGAGATGGTACGGGAGGGTGAGCGTGGGGGCACAGGACAACGACCTCAACGAGCAGCGCTCGCAGGACCAGACACACCCCGTGGATTCCCCGGTACAGAGTGACCCTCTGCCCTGCCCTGCCCTGCCTGGCCAAGCTCTCCTGCTTCCCTCTGCCTTCCCCGGGCTCATCAGCTTGTGGGGGGAGTCCAGGGCTGGACCACGGTGTCTGCAGGGAGGTCATGAGGCGTCTCCTGTCCTTGTTCTGGGTTTGGAGCTGCAAAACTTGCTTCTTGCAGTTGACTGCCAGAGCCCTCTGTGGGTTTAATGCTGCTGCTGAGCAAACAGCTCTCCTCTCCCTGGCCAGGACCCCGCGAGGCAGCTCTCCCTGCTTGGGGCCTGCTGCCATCCCAGAGCTAGGAAACCGGGATGTCCTGGGGGTGGAGGGGGGTGTCCTGCCCCAACAGCCCCTGGAGAGAGGGAGAGGGTCTCCAGTCCCTGCACTGGGGGGGCTTGGTGTTTGTGCTGGGGCTTTCTGGGTGCTACAGACACTGCCATTGCAGGTGATGCCGCAGAGAGCCCCCTGTGCCAGGGAGAGACCCAGGAGGGATCTGGTTCCACAGACAGGGAAAGAACCCATTCCGGGTAAGTGCTGGGGCCCAGTGGATGTGCTGGGGGGCAGAGGGGCTGGGATTTCTGCCCCATTCTCTGAGCTTTCCCCTTCCCCCTCCAGCTCTGCGAGGCACTTTTTACGTCTTTGCTCGAATCCACCACACCCACTGGAAGAAATTCGGCCGGAGCCTCGATGTGCAGGAGAACGATCTGCCCTTAGACCGGGCCCCAGACTCCTTCTATGAAATGCTCAACAAGTGGCTGGAGAGGGAAGGGTCCAAGGCCTCTGTGAACACGCTGCTGGAGACCCTGGACCAGCTCAATCTCAGTGGGGTTGCAGACGACATCTCCTCTGAACTGGTCAAGAGGGGATTATTTAAACCCGCAGGAGCCGAAGAGCAAGGTGGGTCCTGCGCCTCCACTCCTTGACCTAAAGCTGTGAAATACCTCACAGGACACATGAATTTTAGCTGTTTGTGGCTCTGCCACGGGTCTTTTCTCTTGGAAGCCGTTGTAGACTTCAATTGAGCCAGGAGGAGCTGATCCTCTCGGGAAGTACGAACTTCGTGGTCCTCTCCCTGTTGCAGCTCCAGGCTCGCTGTCGGTGCCTCCTTAGAAATTCCAAGTGCTTCCTTGGTTGCACTGAATCGTTCACTGGTTAGGTTCTGTTGTGTTTTAAATTCAGTTACGTTAATGGTTCTGCTTGCTGTTAGGAACCAGTTTGAAAGTGGACTTGGAGGGGAGAGTGAGATCGATTTACTTGCACTACAATCACTGGGGCAGCCTAAGAAAAGGGACAGTGCAGGGATCATCTAGTCCAACCCCCCTGCCACAAGAAGGGACATCTCCCACTAGACCAGGTAGCTCCAAGCCCTGTCTAGCCTTGACCTTGAATGTTTCTAGGGATGGGGCAGCCACCACCTTTCTGGGCAACCTGTGCCAGTGTTTAACCACGTCTTCATTTGGAAAAGGTTCTTCCCAATATCTTATCTAATTGGACCTTCCTTCAGAATGAAGCCATTCCCATGTTCTATTACTCCAGGCTCTTGTCCCCAGTCCCTCTCCAGCTCTTCTGGAGCCCCTTTAGGCCCTGGAAGGGGCTTTCAGGTCTCCCTGGAGCCTTCTCTTCTCCAGGTGAACCCCCCAGCTCTCCCAGCCTGGCTCCAAAGCAGAGGGGTTCCAGCCACTGGAGCATCTCTGTGGCCCCTGGACTTACTCCAGCACCTCCACATCCTTCTGATGCTGCAGGTGGGGTCTCACCAGAGCTGAGTAGAGGGGAAAAAAATCACCTCCCTGGACCTGCTGATGTCAGTTTAATTCCGTTCCCTTGGCTGTGGGGTGGCTTTGCAGTGCCTGTGTCTCCAGGCAGCGTGGAAAGGTGAATGCACTGAAGGTCTGAGAGTGACCGTGGGTACCTGCCATCCATCCCCCAGCTGCATGGGTTGCTTCTCAAGCACTTCCCCTCTCACACATAGCTCAGGGACAACTTAGCTGGAAAAAAAACTACTGGATTACTTGAGCTGGCTAGATGTGCTGCCACCCCAGTACAGCCCAGTCCATCAGCCCACCCAGTGTGGTGGGAGCAGCCCAGGGCTGCCCTTTGCTGCCCATCACTCACCCCTCCTGCTCCCACCCCTTCTTCCCTGCTCAGTGCCACTGAAAAAACCACGTGGGCACAAGGAGGAGTTGTGTGTTTATGTATTTATTTACCAACTGTTTACATGTGTTAACTTAAAAGTTAATATAAAAATATTGGTATTTTGGTATGCATGGTTGTGTGTGTTTATACAGAGCTCTGGCCCAGCCAGTTTGTTTATATCCAGTTTTTACATTTCTCTTTATGAAGGAAGAATTAACTTTTTAAAAAAAAAAAAAAATCCTCCTGATTTCTTGTCTGGTTTTATTTCCCTCCCCCCCCCACACACACCCCGTGCTCTGCCAGGGTTTCAGTGGGCACCAAAGGAGCTGGAGCAGATGCTCAGCAGCTGCTCCCTGTGGTGCCAAGGACCCAGCCCATGGAATTCGTGCATCCCACCGGGAACGCTCCCCACCAGCGACATTTCTGCTGGGGAAAAAAGCCCTCAGCAGCCAACCTGTTGTCTGCCTTTACCCCTACACCATGAGTCCTGTGCTCTTTGCTCCCTGCAAGAATAGGAGGGTGAAGTCTGTCCCTCGTGCAGGGGGTGGGACCCCCAGGGCCAAGGGGGGGACCACGCAATGCTGACCCCGCCAGGGACCCAGCCAGGGCTCTGTGTGCTGCAATAGCTGTGTGGCAAATCCATGCAGTGCTTTAAGTGAGAAGAGGGCTCTGCTGGCCCCAAAAAAGCCCCTGGGGCTGCCCACCAGCCCCTGCACTGCAGTCAGGGTTTATCAGCAGCGCTGGGGCGGGTGCGAAAAGCAGGAGCCCTGCCAGGAGGGTTTGTGCCCAAGGGCCTGTCCTGGGCAGCCCCTCGTGCCTGCTGAGCATGCAAACCTGGGCAGGGAGCTCCTGCAGAGCCAGCCACATGCAGGGTGGAGGGCTGGGACACGGAGCCTGGCCTGGGGGAGTCACGCAGGACCGGGCGCCCCGAGTGGAAAGGGAAAGAAAGTCGCGGTCCTACCTGCTCGCTGGGGCTGCAGAGGGTGAGAACACCCGGGGTGAGCTCGCTGGAGCTGCCACCTCGCTCCTGCATCCACTCTGCGGAACGAGAGGCTCCAAGGTGCTCTGCGAGGCCAGCTGGGAAGAGGAGCAAGGTGGAGTGGGAGGGGACACACCGGGAGCATCCCTATGTGCTCCCTCCAGCTGCAGCCTCTGCCAAGGGACTGGCTCTTCCCCATCCCAGCTGGGGAGGGCGAGTGGAGGGTTTAGGTCCTTCCTGGCCTGCCTGGCAGCCCTGCAAAGCCCTGGGGCTGTGGACCTGCAGGGACACAGGTGGGACATACAGAGTTAGTCTGATGGGAAAGCCACCTCTCCTTGTACCAGGGGTTTCGATGGATGGATGGATCCTGCAGTGCTGCCCTGTCCCTGTCCCTCCTGGGAGCGCTGGAAGGGGGGTGCTGGTGTCACCCCAAGCAGGGCACAAGGATGTGCTGTGTCCAGGCGCTCCCTCCCAAACACACAGGGACCACGCCGGGCTTTGAAAATACCATTTATTCCAATGGAGCCTTCCAGGCTAAAAGCCCAAGCTGAGGGCCTGGGGTTGGTTTCTGGTGTGGCAGGTTGGGGGAGTGGGTTTGGGATCAGGTTGGGTTGTTTTTGTTTTTTTTTTTTTTTTTGCTTTAAGTTTTCCTTTTAAAACAAAAAGAATGGGGAGGAGAGGACTCCAGTCCCCTCCACGCCCTGAATTAGGGACCCCACTTGTAGGGGAATATGCTGCAGTGCCTGGAGGCACTTGGGGACCAGGGTCCCCTGCACTGTGCCTGACCCTGCTGTGAGTCAAAAGGGGTGGCAGGACCCCTACAGTGGCTCTGGGTGCCATCAGACACACAAACCATATCCCAACAGCTTCTGGTTACAAATCAAAGTGGAAGCGGGATGCGTTTCTTCTTCTTCTCCTTCCTCATGCTGCTGATGTTCCAAACAAACAGAACAACCAAAAAAAAAGAGAAAAATCCAAAATAAAAGCACAACACAGCCCTCGTGCTCCTGTAAACATGAGTTTCTCCTGCTGCTCGGGCTCTGCCAGTCCTGTGGCGCTGGCACGGCGGCGCGGGGAGAGCAGGGCTCCAGGAGCACCAGGGGCTGGCCCTGAGCCCCCCCAGCAGGGACAGACCCCCGTGGCCACCAATCTCCTCGGGGGCTTCGGCCCGTGGTGTCCGCTGCACGCCTGGAGCTGGGGCAGGTCACCCCCTGCTTCCTCCTCCTCCTCCTCCTCCTCCTTCCCGTCTCCTCCCAGGGATGCTGGAGCCAGGGCAAGGACGGGCTTTCAAACCACAGCCGAGGAGGAGGAGGAGGAGGATGAAGAGGAGGCTGTGGCTGCCGACGACGAAGGGGAGGAAGAAGGGGAGGAGGAGGCGTTCCAGAAGAGCCACCGCCTCTTGGGCTGCCGTTTGAGGTGGAGGTAGTCTTCCTTCTCCCGCTCCTTCTTCGCCCGCTGGTAGTGATCCTCCTCCTTCAGGTACCACACCGGCGGCCAGCGGTGCTTCTCGAAGTACTCCTGGTTCTCTGCAGGGAGATGGTGGGGGGAGCAGGGGGGTGAGGGCAGTGCCAGGACCATCAGGACTCCCCCCACCCCCCCGTCATCCCAGCCTGGCTCCCACTGACCTCCCGACATGGCCTTCATGTCCCGGGGGAACTTGCGGCAGACGTTGTTGTAGTTGGTGCAGATGTGATGGAGGCACCAGTCGGCGAGCTGGTAGGCGCAGTGGAACTGCAGGAGATGGAGCCCCACGTCAGAGCCCCCCAGGTGTGGACAGCAGGAGGGATTCACTCTATTTCTCCACCGACAGCCAAGACCCCGCTTGTCCCCTCTGCCAGGGCAGCATCGCCCACCCTCCAAGAGCCACCAGACCCCTGTGCATGCCACCACCCAGCACCTCGTGCCTCCCCAGCCCTGCCAGCACCGGGGTTCTGTCCTACCTGAGCCAGCTCCAGGAACACGAGCACATCCCCGTCGATGTCCACCATCATCTGGGCCGCCTCCATCAAGCCGGTGACCGTGTACTGCTCTGTGGGGGGACACACATGGGGTCACAGGGGGACACCCACCCCAGCTGGGGGACAGTGGGGTCACCGCCCTGCCACAGCCCCCCGGGCTCACCTGTGAGAGCCACCAGGTGTGGCAGGCAGAGGCGGTTGGCGAGGATGATGAGCTTCATGTCGTCGAGGTCGGGGCTGGAGCTGAACTGCCCCGTGTACAGGTACTCCAGCACCGCCCGCATGCAGCTCTTGCTGGTGTGAGGAAGTGCCACCTGCGAGACACACAAACACACACACGGGGTGTCACCTCCTGGAAGTGCCCACCTGCCTCCCAGGACAGCCCCCAGGACCCCTCCTCACCTCGTTGGTGGAGCTCTCCACGAAGGGGCCACCGAACATCGCGGCCATCCAGTCGCAGCTGGAGATGAGCAGGGGCTTGTGGGCACTGATAGCACCGTCATCCAGCACGAAGGTGACATCTGGGGACAAGCAGAGCGATGCTACCGGGACTGCCTCCATCACCCAGGGCTCAGCCACCCCCTGCCACAAAGCATCTTACACCAGGAAAGGGACAGAGCCTGGCACATCCTATATTTTTCCTTTAAAAATCTCCATCCTTTTTCCAGCTTCCCCCACCAGCTCAGAGAGTTTCCCTAAGCCCCAGCAGTGCTCAGGCTGTTCTGAGGGATTTTCCCAGGTCATTCCACAACCACGTTTGAAAGCAAAGGGCAAACCAAGGAAGCAAATGTCTCGCCCAAGTTTGAGCCCTCAGAGAACTGGGAAGGACGCTGGGGAGCTCCTGCCCTCCCTCCTCTGCTCTCCACGGCTTCTCCCAGGGGTGTGCCACGGGCCAGGACACAGCTGTCCCCTCACAGTGACAGCCTGACCACATCAGCATCCATCTTCAGGAAACAAATCCAGCCGGAGGGAGGCTGGGACATTCACATCCCCCTGGGATGTCACCCCGTGCTGGTGGCTCGTGGTGCTCAGTGGAAAGCTGGGGAAATCCTGCTAGGGGCACTCGCTCCTGATAAATCAGATGACCCCGTGCAAAATCCGAGCTGGGAGGGAAGGAAGTCGCCTTTGCCGCTCTTCCGTAAATAAACAGCGGTGCCGGACGGGCTGGGGGGCAGGAAACCCAGGGGAAGGGCCCTTACACTCACTTTCTTGGGGAAAAAAGCAGCAGGAAAAAATCCCAGAAAAGCAAAGTGTGACCAGAAATCCCGGGGGAGGAGAGCAAACACCTGCTGACCCACAGCACAGCCTCTCATGCATGGGGCAAACCCAGGAGCCCCCCATCCACCCCTCAGAGCCCCCCACACACAGGGAACAGGGTCCCCAGAGTCGTACCCGAGAAAGTCCCCTTGGCCAGGCATTCCTTCACCCGGTTGGTCCTCCGGACGTGGAAGGCTTTGGTGATCTCCTGGTTCATGAACGCCTCGTTGTTGAGGATGTTGGCCACCATCATCCGGAGGTCGAAGACCTCCAGCAGCTCGGCGATGTGGGCGATGTGCATGAGGTCCCGCTCGTTCTCATCCAGCTCCCCCGTGTACAGGTACTTCAGCACGGCCCGGAAGGGGCCCGGCTGGATGGAAGCGTCCATCTTCACCACCACCATCAGCTTGGACTTGTAGGTCAGCGGGTCTTCGGCCATCTCCTCCTGGATGCTGGTGAACGCCCGGCTCCACGAGGAGAGGTTCCTGCCGCGCCGCAGCCCGCGCTCCCCGTTCTCGTAGCGGTTGCCCCGCAGGATGCCGTCACTGGTGGAGGCTCTAAGGCACGGTTTGCGCTGGCCGGAGCCGGCCTCCTCGGTGCTCTCGCAGATATCGAAGCTGGCGGCCCTGAGGAGGAAATCCCGCCCGTGGTGCCTCTCCTCCTGGTGCAGCATCCGCTCGGCGGCCGCGGTGACGGCCGCCCCGAAGCCGTGCCCCGCGGCGCCCTGCTGGTCCTCCTCGCTCAGGTCCATGAGGAACAGGTCGTAGAACTTGGAGGAGGAGGTGGAGAGGTAGATCTTGTGTGCGTAGATTTTGATCTTCTCTTGCAGCACCAGGATGACGTCCGCGCACAGGGGGTCCTCCAGGAGGTGGGCTGGACGCTCCTCGTTGTTGGAAGGGGGGTCCGGGACGATGATGATGGGCGGAGGGGGCTTGGGGGGCAGGAAGGGGGCTTGGAGAAGAGGCCTCTGCACGTTGCGGAGGTGGGACTTCCAGAACTGCAGGTGGCGGCGGGAGATGAGGGCGGCGCGGATGGCGTTGTCGAAGACGTCCTTGACGCCAAACTGGGCCACCACGCTCGTCTCATAGTAGGGGATCCCCAGCTCCTTGGCGACCTCCCTCCCCTTCTCCGGGGGCAGGATCTCGTTAGGTTTGATGGGCCTGAAAAACAGGGGAGGTAAGGGACCCTTCAGAGGAGGGGAGAGCATCGAGCAGGCAAGGGCACCTCCAGGGCCCCAGGGGTCCCACCTGGCCAAGGGGCGCCGTGCCCGGTTGACGGCCTCCAGGTCGGCGTAGCGCAGGTCGAGCTGGCAGCCCACCAGGATGACGGGCGCTCGGGGGCAGAAGTGCTTGATCTCCGGGTACCACATGGTCTTCACGTGGTGCAGGGAGTTGGGGTTGGCGATGGAGAAGCACAGGACCACGACGTCAGACCTGCGAGGAGAGAGCGGGGTCAAGGTCCAGCCTCTCCACGCCTCGGCTCTGCCCTTCCCTCCCTGCCCTGCCCGGGGGGGAGCACGAGGCTCTGCCCTCTCCCTACCTGCCGTAGGCAAAGCGCCTGTCCTTGTGGTGGTCGCCAAAGGTGTCCCAGAGCCGCAAGGAGACGCTGACATCGTCTACCACATCCCGGGAGCGCTCCAACACCTGCGGGAAAACGGGAAGGCCGTCTAGCTCAAGCAGGGCATGGAGGAGCAATTCCCGGCTCTCCACCTCCTCGGGGTTCCCCGGGGGGGTATCCACGAGCAGCCCTCACCTCCTGGCAGACGCGGTACTGGTCGATGGCCCACACCGTGGGCACGTGGGTGGCGAGGAGCTGGTACTGGGTCAGCGTGGCGTTGCAGGCGCGGGCGCAGATGAGTCGGGTCTTGCCCACCGCGTTGTCCCCGACCACGACGCACTTGATAGTTTCTACGTTTGGCCTCTCATAATCCATGTCAGAATCCATTAATTGGGACCTGCAGGGGGGAATGGGGAGAGGGGGGTGGCGTTGGCAGATACACCCAGGACACGCCGGGAGGGATGTCTGCAGACGGGTCAGGATGCTGGAGGGGGACAAAGGGATACTCTCGCTCCCTCCCAGCCCAGAGGAGCTCTGCAGCAGCCACCCAGCCCTCCCTGGCTCACACTCCCCGCCAGTCCCCTTTAAAATTTCATGTTCTCGTGGCAGCGTGCGTTGTTGTGCCGTCAGACACATGCCCTGCGCTCGAGTCCGCCCTCCTCCCTCCCTGCTCTCCGGCTCATGCTTGTTCATGTGAGATGAGGCTTCTTTTTTTTTTTTTTCTTTTTCTTTCCCCCCCTCCCTCCCTCCTTTTCCTTTTCTCCTTCTCCAGCGTTCGCAGGCGAAGCTTCCAGATCTGCCCGAGCGAGTGCACTGCCAGTCTCAGGGGGGGCACACTGACCTGCCCCTCTTTCCCCACCCCGTTCCCAGAGCAGGTATTTGCTCCCAGCTAAGACCAGCAGAGAAGAAACTTTTCGTGTTTCCCAGAGGCTCAGCAGCCGTCAGGATAGGGAAGGCTCCCAGCATCACACAGGAGCAGTTGTGACCCCAACACTCCAGAGAGGGAGGGTGGTGCCATGGGTGCCCTGAGGATGGTGTGAAGCAACCCAGGTGTGCCATCCCTTGCCCGTTCACAGAGTCCAAACCAGCCAGGATTAACTCATCAGGGCAGGGTTTGACACGGAGGAGGTCGAGGGAAGGGGGAAACGAACAAAAAAAAAAAAAAGCCCCACATCCCAACGGCTCTGAACTTCCCAAAGCCGCAGATCTCTTCCCCCTCGCCGATCCCTCCTGGCACCAGCCTCCTGAGCTTCTATAATAAACCACCGGCGCAGTGAGCGAAAATACCCGGTAACCGTGGCAACCGAGCCCTGCACGCGGGACCACGGCTCCCCGAGCCCGGCAAGGACTTCCCAATGTTAGCACCTCCCTCCATGCACCTCCTCCCCCTCCCGGGCACACCTGGATATGCCAGTGGCACAGGGGAGGGATGGGCACCGTGTGGGATTGAGCCATGGCCCCGTGGGCAGGTGCAGGCAAAGGCAGGTGGCACAAATCCCAGGTTGCGCTGGTCCCCGAGGCAGAACTTCTCCGAGTAGTTGTCACCCGCGTTCCACCCTTTGGGATGCGGGGAATGCATCCCAGAGGGCACTGAAAAGCAGGAGCAGCAGCCTCCTTGGGCTCGGCATGCCAGAAGGAATCAGGGCAGGTGGTCCCCTTCCCTGTTAGCCCCCCTCAAAATCCGTTCCCATCCCTGCACTGCTGTTCCCAGTCCCCTGCTGCTCCCGGGGATCAGCTCTGCTCCGTAGGACCAGGAGATCCAGGAGATCTCCAGGGTGTGTGGGGGGTTGTTAAGTGCTCAGGGACCTTCGCTGTGGTTATTTTTAGGCCCAGCCGTGCTCCCAAGTCGGCTGAGCTCATTTGGAAGGTGGGGGAAGGCACGTGGAATGACAACCGCGGTTGGCAGTTGGGATGGGGAGCTCGGCCCACCCCCAGCCGAGCGCAGGGGACTTGGGAGCCTGCTGGGAAAGTCTGGTGCCCCAGGGGAATTTGGGGCTCAGTCCTACCGGGATCGGTGCCCGTGATGAGGAGGGGCATGGTGGGACAGCAACTGGCACAAAATGGGGGTTCTCAGGAAAGCACAAACACACTGAGGAGCTCTGTTGGCCCCACAGGGGGGGCTCACAGCCCCCCACCCACAAAGCCACCCCAGGAGGGACTGAAGCTTTCACAGGGGCAATTTCAGCTGCAGCCCCCTCCCCACCTTCCCCACCATCCCCTCTCTCCCAGGGATGTCTCTGGAACCCACCGCAGAGCAAGAAACAACCTGAGATGCCAAGACGTCAGAGTTCCCCTCTAAGGAAAAGCTCTTCCCTGGGCAGCAGGGCTGCTCTGGCCAGCAGCCCCCCACCCAAACCACAGGCACCCAATTCACACCCACCCTTCCCCAAGGAGAACCCCAAAACTGCTCCTTCCAGGCTCCCAGCCTGTGGTTGCCAAGGCAACTGCACCATCACCCCGGGAGCCGTCGCTTAGCAACTCCCCGGCTAAAAATCCTCCATCCCGCACCTCGCCAGGGCAGGAGAACCCCCCAAACCGGTGAGGGGAGGGGGTGGGGGGTAACTGCCCCAAAACGGCAGCGATGCTCAGAAAAAACCCGGCACCTCCCGTGAACCTCCCCGGCAGCCGCGGGATGCGGGAGAAACAGGGCCCGGAGGCAGCCGGGGCTGTGGAGGCCGCGGCGGGAGGCGGTGCGGGAGGCGGTGCGGGAGCGGGGCCCCGAGCGGGGCTGCAGCACGGCCGGGGCCGAGGGGGGTGGGGGGGCACCGGGATTTGGGGTGCGGGGCTGTGGAAGGGGCCGGGGAGCAGCAGGAACACTGCAAAGGGGTCGGGGAGAACCGGGGTGCGGGGCTTTGGAAAGGGACGGCGGAGCACCCGGACTGCGGGTGCGGGGCATTGCAAAGGGTCTGGGGAGAACAGGCCGGGCGTGCGGGGCATTGCAAGGGGTCTCAGGGGGTGCTCGGAGCACCCGGATCGGGGGTGCGGGACATCGCAAGGAGGTGGAGGAGGACCTAGGCCGGGGGTGTGGAGCATCGCAAGGGGGCTCAGGGGGTGCTCGGAGCACCCGGATCGGGGGGTGCGGGGCATCACAAGGGGGCTGGAGAGCACCGGGAGCGGGCGTGGGGCATTGCAAGGGGCACGGGAAGCACCGGGGATCGGGGGTGAGGGGCATCACAAGGGGTCTCGGGGGTGGACGGAGAGCTCGGCCCGGGGGTGCGGGGCACTGCCAGGCGGCGGCGGGTGCAGGGCGAAGGGGCCGGGCCCTCGCTGCCCCCCGCGCCCCGCACCGGGCCGGGCCGGGCAGGATGCGCGGAGGCGGAGCGGGAGACGCGGGGCGGAAGCGCTCGGGGTGGTTTTTATCCTCCACATCCCCCCCCCTCCTCCTTCCCCTGCCGGTACTTACACCAACACAGACGAAGCGGCGGCTCCCAGGGGCCGGGGCCGGGCTCGCCCCTCCGGACATGGCCACGGCGCAGGTTGCGCGGCTCGGCTGGGCACGGCTCGGGGCCGCGCTGCGCGGCTTAGGGCCGGGGGCGCGGGGGCCCATGGCGGCGGCCGGGCCGCCCCGATCTCCGCATCCGCGGCCCGCTGCGCTGCGCGGATCCCCCCTGCGCCGGTCCCGGCCCTGCTGCCAGGAGCGCTGCGCGCTGCCCTGCGCGCTGCAGTCGCGGCCGCCCCGCCTTTCATTCACAAAAAACAAGCGGCCCCCGCCGGAGCCCCGCCCAGGACCCCCCCTCCCCCCGACACCGCCCATTGGCTGAGAGAGACATCGGGGGGGTGTCCTGGGGGGATGCGGGCGGGTCCTGCCGCGTTTGGGACCCCCATCCTGCCCTACCGTCCCTCGGCAGGCGGTTCTATCATGACACCCATCACCACCACCTAATCCTGACTCCCATGGGACCCCCATCCTGCCCTACTTTCCCTCGCAGGGGACTCCGTCGTGCCACCCCCTCCCCCAAATCCTGACTTCCATGGGACCCCCATCCTGCCCCTAACCCTCTGTCCTGCCCCCCAGTCCCGCACTGCATGGATTTCTATCCCTCCCACCTTGCATGAGCCCCCCACCGTGCCCTTACTCCTCCCCCTCTGCCTTCCATCATCTGCGACATCCATAGGGGTGGTGATGACACCCTCATCCCTCTCCTGCATCTCCCCTCCACCTTTCCTCTGCATCCTTCCTTCCCCTCAGCCCCCAGTGGCGATCCGGGGAAGGGGTGCACCCCCTCCTGCCCCCCACTCCGAGCACCTTTCCCCCTCCCCATGTGTCACAGGGGGTGCACGGGGCTGCCAGCTCCCAGCTGGGCCATGTGGGGTGCTGCTGGTGCTCCCTGGCCAACAGCCCGGCTGAGGTTGGGGCTGCGCCAGAGGAGATCCCTCACAACCCCTCAGACCACCCCCAAAACCTTTTCAGGGCCAGTTCTCCCGGCGTGGGAGGGGGAGCAAAGCTGCTCCATCCATCCACGCTCTCCAAGCACAGGCCACACGCTGCACTCCTGCCTTTTCATCCTACTTATTGCAGCGCCCCTCCTCACCCTGGGGACATCCCCCTCAGCCCCCCCTAAATCTGAACCCCGAAGGGCATTAGAAAGAAAACTAACAAACAAACAAAAAAAAAAACCCCAAAAAAATAACTCCGAGTCATTCTCGCAGCGCTGCTGCCGGGAAGGCAGCCGAGCACTCCGGCCCCGCTGCTCTGACCCCGCATATCCGCATCATGTGATCCTCGCCATCCCTTCCCCAGCCTTTCGCCTGCCTTCTCCGCTCCGCTGAGCCACCACAGGCTCTCCCTCCTCCCTTAGGAGCGGCCTGATCCCTTCCTTCCTTCCTTCCTTCCTTCCTTCCCCGCTCGTATCAGCCGCTCCGGCCGCCCCGACACTGATGCAGCGCCGCGTCAAGCCGGGCATCGAAGCGCGGCGCTCCCCTCACCTCTCACCTTCTCCCCGCAGCTTTCCCCCCTCCCCAGTCCCGGCCAGAGTGTCCCCCCCCGCCTCACCTAACGCGCAGGACGGGGATCTGCCTCTCCATAGCAGAAGGAGATGGAGCCGCTAATTTAGGGAGGGAGAAGCCCTGTAGGCTTTGGAGCCGGGCACACGCAGCTCGCGGCGCTGCCTCCGTGCCCACGCCGGGACCGCGATCGGGCGGCGGAGCTTTTTGGCTCCACGCAGAGCTATTTAATCCCCCCCCCCCCTCCACCCTGCAACGGGAGCTGCGAGCAGCCAGAGCCGCAGCCCGGAGCTCTCCCTCTGCTTCTTGGAGTGGGTCACGGGGAAGGAACACGTAGAGCTTGTTTGCCAGCCGCATGATTTGGCTTATTTGCTCTCTTTTGTAGCAGGTGCTTAATTGTGGCAGAAAGGGTTCCTGGCAGCTTTCAGGGCAGCCAAATTGCAGCCTGCCCTCCTCCCAGCCAGGCAAAACAAAAGCACAATTGTCACTCGCAGCCGAAACACGCCGGGGCTGCGTAGCTCGAAGCGGCCCCTTTTCCTGGGAGAAGGGTTTCCCGGGAAAAGAGAGACAGTGGCTGGAGGCACCGGGGAGGGCACCAGGCAGGGAAAAGGGCTGGGGAGCATCTGTGGAGCACGTGGATGCTACTCACAGCCCCCCCTTGCTCCGTGGGAGGAGGAACACGAGTCTCAGCTGACTTTGCTGCAACAAGCAAGCCCACGGCATGGCATGGCATGGCATGGCATGGCATGGCATGACATGGCTGCCCATGGCATGGCACAGCTGCCAGGTGGGGTGTCCCCTCCCTGAGCATAGGACTGTGATTAAAAGGCCGTTTCCTCCCTGCTCCCATCTCTCTCTCTCTGGTTTAAGCCTCTTGCACTCGACCCCAGGGCCTCCCATCTGTCCAGCTCTGTAATCACCCTCCCTCCCAGGCAGGCAAAGAGCTCCAAACCCGAGGGCTGAGCGCTGGGGGTCACCCCTGGGAGCTCACACCGCTGGCACCAAGCACCCCTTTTCACCCCACAGCCTCCTCCTGCCTCCTCTGCTGCTCCCCAGGCCCCTGAGGCACGAGTGGACATTGCTCCAGCCGTGCCCTCCCCAGTAAACTTTATGACTCTCTAATTTAATGCCCATGGGGCGTTTCCACCCCTCCCAGGCGCTGCCAGGCCCCTGCCCAGCCTTGCTGAGGGTCAGGATGCAGGAATCCGAATCCAAACCCGTTTGCTCCTTGGAGCAGCCAGAAAATGCTCTGTAATCTCTGGGGCTTTCCCTGTTCTGCCCCCACCAGTGCCCCCCCTTCCCTGACCCCCAGCTCAAGCTGAGCTCTGCCCTAAGCAGAGTTTTCCTTCTTATCCGTGGGAGAAAGAGGCATCACAGTGAAGTGCGTCAGAGGGGAGCAAAGAGCAAAGTCCCCTGGAGAAAGTGGCTGGGGGAAAAGTGCTGGGATGGGGAGGCTGGAGGTGACAGCTCGGAGGAGGAGGGTACTTACAGGCTGTGAGCCATGGCAGTCATCTTCCCAGCGGGGCTGCCTTTCCCTTGGCTTCCCATCTCTTTCTCTTGGCAGACTCTGAAAGGAGAGGGCAGAAAGGATCTGTAAAAAACACCCCCAAACATGCACTCAGACCCTAAAGCCACCCCCTCCCTTTGCACGGTGTCACCCCGCGACCCTGAGGGCAGGGAGCCTTTGGGAAGGGCAAGTCCTGGCCAAAAAGCGTCCCAGTGTGGGGACAGAGCTGTCCCTCCTCTTCCCACCATCCCTATGTCTCGCTGCCAGGTCTGCCCTCCTCTTGTGCCACCCCATTTCACCATCTGAATCAACAGATCTGTGTAAGAGGCACACCCAGCCCCGGCCCCTGCACTGCAGGATTCACAATCACAACCTCCCCTCGGCCCCGGGGTGGTCCAGGGGTCCCCCAGTTCCCACCCCTGCTCCAAGCACCTTACCCTTGGGCTAAGGGCCTTCCCTGTGGGCACGGGCACCCCGGGGTGGCCAGCGGAGCAGAGAGCCCTCCAGCATGTTTGGATTGCCCAAGGCTCCCCTCCCGGGAGCTCTGGAGCCTGGCAGGGCAGCAGGGCTGTCCCTCCTTCCCCTGTCACTGCATCAGCAGTGCCTGCCCACGTCAGGCTGGAGCAGAGTCCAGCCTGGGCTCTGCTCCTGGCAAGGCACACGCCTGGCTCCTCCTGGGAATTGGGTTCCAGGGAATCACCACGGCTCTGGGTCCTTCCATGGATTCACCAGGAGGAGCAATAAGAGTCAGTCCTCCATTTTGCTGCTCTGAAAACCCCAAATCTCCTTTGTTTTTTTTCTTCCTGGGATCTCCTTGCTGAGGGCAGCTGCCAGAGGCGTCTTTGTGGGCTGCCCAGCCCCATCAGCAGCCCGGGAGGGAGGTGCCAGCTCAGAAAAAAATGAGGTTTGTGGGCTTGATATCCACTGGGAGCCAGGAAGAAGGAGAAATCTTCAACCAGCACTTTGCAAAAATGGCAAACCCCAACCCTGATGGGGCAAGAGTGGGGACAAAGGGACCCTGCACCACTGGAGATGGCCCACTGGGATGTGCCAACACACTGGTGGGGAGCAGGCTGGGGAGGAGAGCCCAGGAAACAGCTGATACCAGAAGGAGAGGTCTAAAACAAGCGAAAAAGAACATTTTTGCACCTCTCATCCCCTGTTCTGGCAGAGCAGAAGGGTCTGTCGCCGAGCCAGGAGATTGGGGTGCTCTGGAAATTCACTGTGGCCCAGCTGCCCACCTGGATCCCATCTCCCAGCCCTGGAATCAGCCACCTGATCCTCCCCGGGTGACAACTCACCCCGCCATCGACACCACTGCACAACTTCAGGGATTCAGCGCTCAGCTTATAAATATTTAAACCCAGAAGGAGCCGTGTACTCCTGTAAAATGCGACTTATTACACAAGCACAGCCTCCCTTCGCCCCAGCGCTGAGCTAATGAACATTTGGGGCTCTCCAGAAGGATCTTTCGGTGCTTGAAAACCAGGTCAGGGCAAAATCCAAGGTCTTGGTCCTCGTGTGCGGGATTTCTGCGCCCTCCAGCTGGGATATGTTGGATTTACCACCCCGGTGGGTGCAGAAAACGCCGCTAAGATGGAATCACAGCTGAGGCTGCTCCTCCAGCTGCCTCTTCCCCACATCCTGGCCGGGTTTTGGGGTGCAGGGCCGGCCCCACACTCTGGGAGAGGCTGCAGCTGCATCCCGCAGCACTGACAGGCTCCCACCGGCCCGGCTGCCTCATGCAGCAATTCACAGTTTCATAGAGTATTAAGAGCTGCTGACGCCTCGTGAAAAAGCTGTGGAAAGCTTCTATTTGGGGAAAGATCCTCTTATAACGGTGCATCCTGTGGCTTCTCTGTTTCCCTTTTCTCCTGGTTCTCATCGCCGTGGAGAGCAGTGCACAAAAAATAGGCGGATAGTGTTGCCAACCAGCCTGGGCTCTTCAGCAGAGAAGGAAAATAACCCTCCAAGCAGCTTCCCCCCAGGGAATTCATTCTCACGTTGCAGCCAGGGAGCTGCTGTGGGTGGGGGGAGGGTGAATGGGCGCTGATGGTCAATGAGAAGGGGGCAAATGGGACCCTCTTGGGTCTGGCTGCAGCCAGCACCCAGAACAGAGCGTGGTGTGGGGTCTGGGGGGGCTGCATGTCTCCTAATGGGGGAAAAAATGCTGGGTTTGCTTGTTTTAGACCTTTCCCTCGGTGTCAGCTGTTTCCTGGGCCCTCCTCCCCACTCTGCTCCCCAGCAGCCTGGTGGCACATCCCGGTCCTGCCATCTCCTTTCACCCCCACTGCTCTCCCCCGTTTAAAAAAAAAACAACAAACACAACTGAATTAAAACATCAAAGAACGAGGAGTGTGTTTCTAAGCAACTGTCTCCAAGAAGGGATGGAGAGCAGAGGAAGGGGAAGAAGTGGTGCTGGGTGGTGGGGAGAACATTTGTGGGGATCCCAAAGCCCCTGTTTGGGGTGAGGGAGGGAAGGAACGGCCGGGAAAGAAGGAACACGGGGTGTGAGACAGCACTGGGAGCAGGCCAGGAGCCCCTGGAGTGGGAAAATCACCCCCTTCCATCATCACAGAGCCCGGCTGCAAGTCCTGGCCTGCGGGAGGGCGGCCTCGCCTCGTGCCCTCGCTTGTGAAACAGCTCCCAAATCCCCAAAACCACTTCCTACCCTAACGGCTCCCGGCAGGAGGAAGCGGCAGCACCTCCCTGCCTTGGCAGCAGGCTCGGGGAGGGCGGTGACACCAGCCTTTGGTGGCCGCAGGGACGTCCTGACGACCTGCCAGGAGACATCAACACCCCTTATTGGAACGGGGAGAGCCGCTGGTTGGATCGGCGCTGCTCCCGGGGTGGGGGGGGGAAAAGGAGGGTGGATTCGTCCCACGCTGGAAGCTCTGTGTCCCCACGGCTTGGTGTCACTCGTGGCTCTGCCTTGGCAGCCACCTCCCTGCCCACGGTGCCCTGAGGGACACCAGCACACCCAGAGGAGCCTTTTGGGGTCGGACACCCCAAATCCCGACAGCTCAGAGGGGAGCAAAGGGGCCATGAGGGAACGAGGGGCTGGAGGGGCTGCATCACCCTGGGGGCTGGAAACAGCCTCGGGGACACTCAGAGCTCCTCCTGTGCATGAACCAACCCCTCTCCCACCCACTTCCCAACTCCCAAAATCCCACACACCTCTACCCCCCCCCCTCATATAACTTCCAGGAGGAGAAACCCCCCCAGCCTCGCCATCCCAGGAGCAGCCCTGGCAAATCCCTGGGGAGAAATGGGGAGGGGGTAGATCTGTTCCGGGGGGAGGGGTAGATCTGCCCCTCTGTTACCTGTGTGCACCGGCCCTGCGCCGTCCCTTCCCGCGGCTCTTCCCTCCGCTCCAGCAGCCGCCTTCCCTTTCCAGGTGCTAACTGGCCCGGACAGGTAGGACCCATTTTTATACGCTCGCCCATGTGATCCAAACAAAATGCCCTAGGGATGAGTTTTTGCACTGACACAAGGAAAGGGGCTGGGACTGAAACCTGTTGGACCACAATCCGAGCTCAGCGGGGCAGGAATTTTCCACTCCGGAGCCGCTCTGGGTGCGCCGGCGGCGAGGCACGCGCCGGGGCCTGCATCTCCCTTGCTCCCCAAAATCCCGCACCCCGCGCTTCCCAAGTCTCTCCAGACTCGTTCCTAAGTGCTTCCTGTATTGCAGCCGGAGTAAATCAACCCGTGGGATGGTTCCAGGATGGAGGGATGGATGGGAAGTGTGAAGGAATGTGCTTGAGGCACTGATTCCATCTTAAGTTCTGCAAAGCCTTTGTTATTTTTTCCCCGTGGTCCCTGGAAGAAAACACAGCAGAAGATGCCAACCAGGGTGAGGAACAGGGAGGAAAACCCTTGCTCCTGGAAAAGGGTGCTCTCTGTAGCTTTGGGGCTTGGGAATGGTATTTCTGACCAGGTTTTGAGGTGGTATTTTTTTTTGGAGCTGCCCAACCTGCGGGTCCCACACTGGGATGCTCCTCACTGCTCCCCAGGGATGCTGCTGGCGTGGTGCTGTGGGAAGGCAGGCAGGTCCCGGGGCAAGGTGAGTCCAGGTGACCAGAGATGACCAGGACGGGAGTGGAAAAGGGAGGGTGAGCTTTGGAGCGGTGAGTCAATGGGAACCAGGGGACCGCGGAGATGGCCACGGGCCACGGAAAGGAGAGGTGGCTGAATCAGTGGGAACAGCTGGTGACTCAATGGGAAAGAGGGAGCTGACGGGCTGGTGAGCTGCAGGTGGGCTTTGAAGGACCCAGGAGGAGGCTTTCGTGCTGGAAAGGCTCCGTTTAGGCTGCTGGGCTCGGAGGGACGGGAGCGAGGCCGCAGAAATGCTGGCTGCGGGTACTGATGGAGCCGATAAGAGCATGAACGTGCTGCTCGGCACACACGGGGCGCTCGGGCCAGCTCTTGCCTCACCTCACCTCCTAATTGAGGTGCTGCTGCGCCCCGGGCGCCTCTGTCGCGGAGCGGGGCTGGCACCGGGGCTTACTCACACTTCCAGTATGTTCTGTCCCCTCTGGGAGCACAGCCACTTGCTCCGGCTGGAGTTACAAAGGGAACTGAGGGGGTTTTTTATGCCTATTTCTGCGGCAGGTATTTAAAAGCTCCCCTTTTGCTGGGTCACAGAGCAAGGAAAACGTTCCCCGCCCGGAGCCATGGCTCGTTTGCAGCTGCTTTGTCCCCTGTGCTTACTTGGAGCATCTGCAAATGGCCCTGATGTCCCGAAATCGCTCTCTCCGGGCTGGGGGGGGGGGTCGCTCGGGGTGGGGTCTCAGCTTTCGCTCAGACTCTGAGCCGGGCCCAGGGCTCAGCCCTGCCAAGAAGCTGGTCCTGGGCTGGGGCTGTGCCAGGCCCTGCTGGGCACGGGCTCCCCTCCAGTGCTGGCTCCTCCTGGACGGGGATACTGCTGCTGTAAGGAGGGGTAGGTGGGAAAGGGGAGGCGCTCCTGGCTGCGTTGGGGGTGCCAGGCTGTTTTCTCTCACTTTGCAGCAGGGTGGTTTGTTGGGGTGTCAGGGCAGGGCCTTTGTATCCCTGCTGGTGTGGGGAGCTGGAAATAAGGGGCATTTTGGGGTCCCCTCCTGAGCCGGGGTGCCAAGGGGCTGGGAAAAAAGACTGGGGGCTGGGAGAACCCTCTGGAAATGATAAAGCTCAGGGGAGTTACCCCCACTCCTTACAGCCCACGAAGCAGCTTTGGGGGGGGGGCATGGAGCTGGTCTCTGCAAGAGCTGGGACTCAGCTGAGCTCGTTAAACCTGTACAAACCCCTGCTGCAAACCAGTTAAACCCATTTAGGGAAGGGTTAAGCCAGTTTAGTGTGATTTGGGAGTCTATTGATGCAAAGGTTAATCTGGTATAAGTGCATCAACAGCGGGGCTTTGAACCAATTTAACTGTTCTGTCTCCCTGTTTTCCCTGTGTGACTTTAGGGGGGGTCCAGCCTGTGCTTCCACTTCATCCCAGCCTGCAGAGAGCCGTGGAAAGAGGGAGAAAATATCCCAGAGACTGAAGGGATGAGCAGGCTGAATCTGAAACGATGCTATTTATAGCCATCCCTGCCCAGCCGGCCTAAATTCCACTCAGGTCCCCAAGCCCAGCTGGCGAGGGGGGTTGGGGGGGTGGGGGGGAGCAGCAGGATGGGCGGCCAAGCCGAGGGGGTCCTGCCTTGCCCATCACCCCTCTCCGGGGCTGCTCGTGGGGCCGGGCTGAGCCCCACCTGAGTCAGAGCAGAGGATGCTCCTTCCTCATCAGCAGCTCCTCATTAACCCGCTGCCCCAGGGCTTTCCCACGAGCCTCATCCAGCCGGGCCCCGAGAGCTGGAGGAGGCGGTTGGTTATTTATTTATTTAATTTTTTTTTGTTTGCTGTCATTCCCCGAAGGGCTGTAATCACAATTAGAGCGTCCACGAGGCACGGGGCAGAGATCCATCTCCTCACCGGGGCTGGAGTGTCCTGGAGAAGAACTCTGTGTGTGTAGGGAGGGGGGGATAAAAGGTGGAAAAGCCTGGCTGACCCTTCCCTAACCCAATCCCGCTGTCGTACCCTGCCCACACATCTTCCCTGCGGAGCGGAGGCCACACCTGAGGGTTTCTCAATGCTTTCCCTCCGCTCTGCTGTCGCGTGTCGGTGTTGCAGCAACGCTCAGCCGCTTTTCCCGTCTCCAGGAGCAGGATAGGATCGGGGGCGGGGGAGGTGGAATTTGAGCCAGGAATCTAAAGAGGTGCCGAGCAGTTCCGCCGGTGTGAATGGGAAGGAATGCGAGCGGGATGCGATTTGGCAGCGTCCCGGTGAGCAGCGGGCTGGGCTGCGTGTGCCAGCACCGCTGGGAGCCGGGATCTGCCAGGCTGAGGGAGCTGCTGGAGGAGGAGAGGCTCCCGCACCGCTCTGCGCCTGCCTTGTGACTGCGAAACGAATGTGCTTAATATAGGCCAAGTGAAAACATTCTTCCCAAAATAGAAGACCTTCCCCAGAAGGAGCCGCAGCTCCGGCAGGAGCAGTCACAAGGTACCTGCCGAGGCAGGGGTGGGCTCTGCCAGGTGTTGGTTGTGCAATGCTGCGCGTCCAGCAGCGTGGGACCGGCTGGCTGCCACCAAGGTCACCTCCCCAGGGCCCTGCGTCCTCCCGGTGACCTCCCCGAACGTGCCAACCGTTCCAGGGTGCCAGATGCTGCTCTGGGAGAGGAGTTCACGGGTGGGGCGGTTTTGGGAGGTGGGTGGCCCCCCCCCCCCCCCTTCTCCCCGTGCCCGAGCCAGGAATGCCACGGGTGGAGGTGCTGCCGTGTCTCGTGCTCCGTGCTGGGCTGGGGGATGCTGTCAGATGCTGCAGGGGATGGGATGTGTCCCTGCTGGAGCTGAGGTTTGGGATGGGGCCGGCAGGAGAAGGGGTGATCCCCCGTGTGATGCAGCGTGGGGGTGGCTCTGTGGGCTGCTGCCAGGCTCAGGGGACTGTACCCTGCTTGTGTGCTCGGTGCCTGGAAAATATGGCATATTCCTCCTCTCCCGAGGGCTCCTGTGATGCACAGCTGAGGCTGAGGGAGGGGGGCTGGTGCCAAGGAAGGTTTTAGGGGGGCACAGCAGCCCTGGCTCTGCGCTGGTGGTTGGTTGGTGCTGCACTGGCACCTTCTGTTGTGAGGAGCTTGAAGGTAAAAAGCATCCCCCCCCGTTCCCACGGAGATTCCTGCTCAGAGGGCACTGCAGGAGGTGGATGCTGTGGGTCCAACCCCTTCTTTTTGGGGCTCTGACCCTTCCCCTTCATCCACTCGTGACCTTCCCTCTGCTGCTGGTGACAGTGATGGTTTAATCCAGCCTGACCAGACACAGCTTCCTGCCAGGAAAATGGGGCAGGAGAGGGGGGGGGAGTTCAGGGCTGGAGCTTTGGCAGGTATAAAGAGAAAAGCCAAAAATCCTTCTGTGTTAATCTGCCAGGCTGCACCAGGGATCTGCACCTGGTGCTCTGCACAATGCAGAGCTCTGCTGTTCCAGCCTGCAGGCACACAGAGGCCTGGCAGGAAGGGTGGGGGAATAAATACAACCCCCTCACTCTGTAATTTGCCCCAGCATCTTGTTAATGCTGCAAAGGCACAAAAATCCAGGCTCAGCTATTGAACCTTTTGTGATGTGTAGTCTTTAACCCCTGACCCATCGTGGCACCAGACAGACCCTGCCCCATCCCTTAAAATCCACTTAAAATTCTCCCAAGGAGGAGACTCAGCCCCACAAATCAGCGCAGATGCAAATTTATGGGCTGTCCTGGGATAAATGGGTTTTTTAGCTCACAGAGCTCTTGCCCCGAGGGTTGGCTGGGACAAGGTGAAGGCGACCTTGAGGTCGTTCAGTTGGAGCAGGGAATGAAGTTGTTGGCCATGCAAGGAGGGAAATGTGAGGGCAACCTGTGGAGAGGGGAGATAAGAGGCCCAGCAAGGCCAGGGCACGAGTGGAGGTGCAGCAAGTTGTGAATGGAGAGAGAGAGAGGATGTGGTTTTCTGTTTCCTTTTCTGATTGCTACGGAATAAAGGGCTGAAAAATGGGCTTCCTGCAAGGCCAAGATTGAGGGAATTCCCCTGGCCACCGAGGCTCTGCCAAGTCCTTTGCTTTCTACCCTCTTGCTGGTTGGTATCAACAGTGTAAATACTGCTTTTTTTCAGTGATTTTTTTTTTTTTTCAGCCTGCAGGAGTTGGTTTGTTGGAGTTGTTCAGGTGCTTTGCTCGCAGGTCCCTCAGTGGTGGCACTTCCAGGGGGAAACTGAGTCAGGGAGGTGCCACCTGGAACTGGGATTTCTCTCCCAAATCAGAGGGAAATGCTGGATGTTGAAGGGAGAGCTGAGCTGGATTGATGCTTGGGGGTCTCAGGTGGGGAGTAAAAGGAGCATATTTATCACTCAGAAATGCTTTTGCTCAAGAAAAGGAGAATAAACCCTTCCTTCCAAGAGCTTTGGCTCTCTGGCAAGAAAGGGATAGAGTTTTTAAATGGGTTCAGTGGTGAGTTAAAACTCTGGGAGGAAATCACCACCCCCCCCTTCCAAGTGCCAGGCTTCCTGTGTCACGGGACTGGGGCAGCTCAGCATCGGAGACTCCTCCCTGTCCCTGCAGGCAATCATTGTCTGGGGACAGCTGAGGTCACCTGATGGAATGGGATGGAAGCAAGCTTGGATTCCAAGAAAACGGCCTTTGCCACGGGGAGAAGATGAAACAATCGCTCCTGCACTGGTTTATCTCGAACCAACACTGGCAGGAAGCTGCAGGATGGGGTGGGAAGTTCCACAGCTTGCAAACAATGTGTTCTTGGCCCCTGTCGGAAGTAAAAGCAGCTTTCTTCTGACCCTTTAAAGTGAGATTCTGATCTGGAAGCACCTGCTTTGCATTAAAACCCCCAGGATTAAGTAAACAAACTGCAGCAGAGCTGGAGGCTCTGCATGTGTTGGAGCTTTGAGAGCCCATCAGATTCATCTGATGGCCTTGGGGTTCCTCCAGTACCTGTGTTTTTGGCTCCCCTTTTGTCCCAAGGCTCTCTGTGAACCCTGGGAAATATTTTTGGCACCTTGGCAGCATCTTAGGGGGCTGTGGGAGAGTGTCCTTTCCTCTGCAAGCACCATTTGTGGCCCCACGGATCAGCCCATGTGTAATTTGGCTCCCACACGGGTGCTTTGGCTTTCACACGTGCTTTGTTGCTGTTAAAACAAGGCCCAGACTTCTCCCTCCCTTCCCTGCCTTGAGGTGGCTGCCTTTTATTAAGAGCCTTTTCGTCCCTAAAATTAATGGGAAAATGATTTCCTGATCTATATTCTTAGTTTTGCCCAGCTGTGAAAGGCTTTTTGGTGACTTTTAGAACTGTTTGCTGAGGATACAAATGCAATAATATATATATATATTATATATATTTAAATAATCCCTTCCCAAATGAATTGATATTGGGACAAATGCAATATAATTTTTTTTTATGTATATATTTAAATAATCTCCTCCCAAATGAAGTGATGCAGGCAGTGCTTTGCTTCCTTGGCCTTCACATCACTGATTAACCAAATCAATCTTGCACTTGGCACCTCTGAAAGCTTTATTTTGATTCCCAAATATTGGGAGCCTCCTGGAAGCTGGGAGAACCAGAGCAGGAGGTGTGGGGTTTTCAAGAATGGCTTTACCAAAGAAAAAGTGTGAAGGATTTCAGGTGCAGGGCAGAATCTCCTCCTATCTCATCTCACCCCCCTTTCATTTCAGGGGCAAATCCTGGCTGAACAGCTTTTCCCCAGCCCTGAGCCTCGTCCACAGCACAACACCAGAGGCTTCCCAGCTGGAAAGACAGGATTCCTGCAGTCCTGCACTGCTTAGTCAGGAGAGGGAACACCCTGGGATTGCTGGGAGAGGAGCCTGGCTCATGCTCCAGCCCTGCTTTGATGCCTCTGGATCCGTGTCTTCCCATGGGAAGATCCTTCTCCCAAGGGGAAGCTGCTCCATGCAGGCCTCTTGTGTTTGCTTCTCCCCTGCTCTTGGAGCTCCAGGCAGAGGCAGAGCTGAGGAGGTGGATGATTCCAGTGGAAATGACCCATTCCTGGTGTTGCTTTTCCAGGAATGGAGCGTTTGTACAGGCAGGGCTGTGGCAGGGACAGCTCAGAGTCACCTTGCTCTGTGCATGGCTTTGGAAAGGAAACAGTCCAGCATCTTCCTGACCCTCAGGAACATCACTCAGGAGCTGATGTCTGGCTCTGGCAGCACTTCCCTGTGGGTTTTTATCCCGACCTTTTATCCTGCTGCCTCTCACACTCTGTCTCCCCAAGCAGGGGAAATAAGATCTCCATAATTACTCTGCAATAGGTTTTTATTAGGGAGAAAGAGCCAGAGTTCATCCTGTGTGAGATGCTGTAAAATTGCTGCTCCCAGGAGTTTTCCTTCCAAAGCATCCCTGGGGGATCCCTCTGCACCTTGTCTATTGGCAAACCCTTTTTGTGCTAATCCTCAGGGGATCTCCAGGTGAAAAGTGGCTGACATGGCCTCTGTGTGAAGGGCTTTTCTCTGCCCCTAGCCCTGAAATAAAATATCCCTGCTCAGAGTTCATCCCACTTCTCTTTTGCTCTTTGTTTTGGGAACCTCTGGTTACCCCAAGTAGCCACTGCCAAGTGACTGCAGGAGCCAAGGGGACTAGAGAGGCTCCAGGAGAGCTGGGGAGGGATTTGGGACAAGGGATGGAGGGACAGAACACAGGGAATGGCTTCCCACTGCCAGAGGGCAGGGTTAGATGGGATATTGGGGAGAAATTCTTCCCTGTGAGGGTAGTGAGGCCTGGCACAGGTTGCCCAGAGAAGCTGTGGCTGCCCCATCCCTGGCTCTCCTGACTCATGTGAGCCATCATCCCTTGACTCTGCTGGGAAAGGCATTACTCACGTGAGCCTGTTTGCAGGGATCGGGGCTCTAATTATGGGGCTGCAGCGTGGGAACCAGAGCCATTAGCCCCTAAACCCTCCAGACCATTCCCAATACATTAATGTTTCTAATTAGTTGGAGCCTGGTGCCTCTCCCTCCCTCTCTCTCTCTCTCCCCAGGATGACAGTGCTGCTGGTCCTCGCTCGTGTTCGCTCAGCGTGCCGGCGCCTCATTATGTAATGATACAGTACTTGGTGTAATCCCTATTCCCAACAGGCTGGGGGATTTCTGCATGTGCCTCATCCACAACCGATTAGGCAATGGAGGAGACTGGCAAATGAATGTTTGGGTCACGTCCTCCCTAATCAGCTAGGAAGCTTCCAGAGTGTTTGGGGGGGGGGGGGGAGGTTGGGCCGGTGAGGACCCCGGAGCTGTTGGGTCCGTTGGGGGCCGTTGGGGGGTTGAAACCCGTTGGCAGATCTCAAGCACCGAGAGCTGCCCCTTCTCTCTCTCCGGGGGGGGGGGTGTTTTTTTTTTGCTTTCAGTTCCCAGTCCCTTCTTCCCTTCCTCCTTCCAAGGAAACCATCTCCACGGCAACCTCAAACCTCCAGGCTTTGCCTCGGAGCCGCTCAGCCATCCCCGGGACCCTGGTAAGTGGCTCGGGCAGGGCCGGTCGTGGTGGCCCTTTTGGCTCCTGGGTCCAGCAGGCCTGGTGTGACCTGGGGAGGCGAGGGCTGGAGCTGGGCTTGGCAGGGTGGGTGGACAAATAAAACCCCGTCCCTCCTCATCCTCAAGGCTCTGGATGGCTTGAACCTGGCTGTCCATGGCTGGCCTCGTGCGGGAAGAGCTCTGCCCTGGCGCTGGAAAGGGTGGAGGGGTTCAGGGTGAACCCTGGGGCTGCTCCCCCTGCAGAGACCCTGCCCAGGGCTGGGGATGTGTCAGGGTGTGGTGGCTGGTTGTGTGTCCCTTGGTGATGGTCTTGGATAGACCGTGAGCAAGCCTGATCCCAGTTTTCCATCGTGTTAGGGAGAGCAGCAGTGCTAGCACCCGGAGACAGGGACTGTGTCCCCTCTTGGAGCTGCCTGGGCTGGGAGCGAGGTGTCACTGTGGTGCTGAGCCTTGTGCCACCACATGGGCACATCCCCTGCTCCACGTGGAGGCTGCTGATGCACCAGCCTTGTGGAAATGGGTGCTCTGAGATGCTGGGGGGTCTTGCTGGGGGGGCTCCCTGTTTGCCAGCGAGGTAACCGGGATAAAAGTCGTGGAACTGGAGAGGAAAGCGGAGCGTGAGGACTTTTCCTGGCGCTGGTTTTGGGCTGGGAGCTGAACTGGAGAGTGGTGGGGGTTGTGGGACTGACCCTGCCTGTGCCTCTGTCCCCCAGGGCAGGATGAGGCTCCTGAGCGCCGTGTTGGTGGCTCTCAGCCTGTTCCTCACCGGTGTCCGGGGGAACCACACTTCCCGAACCTGCATCTTCCAGACCCTCAGCGACTCGGACAAGGGGTTCTGCAAGTAAGTGGTGCTCTGTGTCCTCCTTCCTCACCTGCACCAGCCCTGGACATGCCATCATTGGCTGCCCTCAGTGTCCAGCGTGTCACCCCCTGGGACAGTAATTCCGGTATCCCCTTTTCCCGGGAATCTGGGCTGTTTCTGGACACCTCAGGTTATTCCCTGGCCTGTCGTGTGGGGGCTTTAAAAGTGGCTTTTACAGAATCAGGATGTTTCCCCGGGGAAAATTCCAGGGGAAGGAAGCTACTTTTCCATAGAATCCTGGAATGGTTTGGTCAGAAGGGACCTTAAGGATCCCCTTGTTCCAAGCCCCATTTCCAGGGATGGGGCATCCTCTGGGAAATCCTCACCTCATACACCCTTCCCTTTTTTCCAGAGGGGACCTGGAAGTGATCTACCCCAACGTGGGGGATGTGTCCTGCTCCTACATCCCCAAGTGCCACGGCTACCGGCGCCAGATCAGCAGGGACTGGGGCAGCCCCCACGTCCGCTACCCCTGGGCTGAGAAGGTGAGTCCTGCTCCAACTTCCACCTTCAAGGAATTTACTGGGATTGGGATGACCCTTCCAGCCTTTTTTTCCCCTCATTGCTTCAGAGGTTTTGTGCAAGGCTGAGTGTGGATAAGCTTTTTTTCCCCCCCGCATCGTGGCCATTTATTGTTAATTTTTTTTTTTTCCTACATTGTGGCCATTGAATCATCTTTTCCCACAATCACACTTTTGATTTTTTTTGCTACCTGGAGGCCACTTTTAAATTTATTTATTTTATTTTTTTTTTGCTCCACTGGCCATTTCCTAAATATTTTGGCTAGGTTGCAGCCATTTTAACAAATATTTCTGCCACGCTGTAGCCATTTAATAAATATTTTCACCATATTTCAGGCATTCAATTAAAAATATTCGCTGCATTATAAACGTGATTTTTCCCTATGTTGTAACCACTTATAATATTCCCTTAACGGTTTAAATTTTTGCCACCTTATGGCCTTCTAAAAGTATTAATTAAATTTTTTTTATATTGTGACCATTTAATTAAGTGGCCAGAATGTAGCAAAGAAATTCAATAATTATTTTTTTTACACTATGACCAGCTAATGATTTAAAATTTTGCTATATTTGGCCACTTAATGATTTCATTTTTTTACTGTATTGTGGCCACCTAATGAATTTAATTTTTGTTTAATGTGGCTATTTTTAAAAAATTATTTAAATGGCCACAACACAGGGGGTAAAAAATGAATCAAGTGGCCACAATGTAGGAAATAATTTAATTAATTTCCTTGCTACGTTATGGCTGCTGTAAATTTTTTTTTTCCCCTATGTTTTGGCCACTTCAGTCTTTTTTTTTTCTATATTGTGACCATTGAATTTTTGGTATATTCTGGCCACTTTTTTAAGGCACTGTGGCCACTTTAATTTAATTTTTTTTTGCCTCCGAAAAAGAAAAAATTACAATTTTTTTTTTAAATTTTTATAATTTTTTTTGGTCAATATTTTTCAATCCCATCCCGGGCTCTGGCTGGGGTTTGGTATCTGCTGTGGGATCCCGATGGAATTTGGGATGAGTGGGAAGGGGGGGTCCAGTGTCCCCCCCGTGCTGCAGTTCCACCCTAGTGCCACCAGGTGGCAGCATTGAACTTCCCGAGCTCCAGCGCCGCCGGGACTGGGAGCGACTGGGAAAACTGGGAGCGACTGGGAAAACTGGGAGCGACTGGGAAAACTGGGAGCGACTGGGAAAACTGGGAGTGCTGGGGCGCTGCTGGGCAGGGGAACGGGAGAACAAGTGGGGGCTATTTAGAGAGGGAATCCTGCCCTCCAAGTCCAGTTGGGTGTCCGAGGATGTCATGGTATCAACTCTCAGCATTCCCAAATTCCCGTGAAAAATCCTTGCTGGCACCCCAATAACTCCTGTATCCCAATAATTGCCGTGTTTCCCATCGCTGGCTCCAGCCCTGGAGGTTTCAGGCACAGCTTGATAAGGGAAAACACTTCTCAGTGTGCCTCGGGGCGCTGACAATCCGTTCTCCTGGCTCTTCCTCGCCGTCTGGGAAGTCTCTTCCCCCCCTCCCCGTGGATCACATGGTTTGAAGTAGAACTTTTCCTTAAAGATGTCTGATTCTTCCAAGATAACCCTCCCTGCTGGCAGAGGCTGCTGCACACGGAATCATCCGTCGCCCCGCGGCGCTTTCCAGGAGTTTGAAGTTTCCCGGGGATGTGGGCAGTTGTTTTCCTTTGTATTTTAGTCCTGGAAAGCCAAGCCCGGCTGGGAGGAGGGAAAGGAAGGGACTGGCTGGTGGATGTTGCTCTGTTGGGTGAACGGTGCTGCTGGGCTGGGGGAGGATTTTAGGGATGAGAGCCAGACCCTTCCCTGGGATGGGGGGGGGGGGATGCAGACTGTGCATCCCTGAACCCAGAAATAATGGAAGGGGAGTGAATATCCCCAGTCTGGGCTTGGGAGGTGGGTGTGTGTCACCAGCAGCTGTTTATTTTGGGATGGGATGCCCAGGGAAGGGAGGCAGATCCCAAGGGAGCCCCTCCCAGGGGGCCAGAGGCTCCCTCTGGCATCAGGGCTGGCTCTGCTGGTGGATTTGGCACCGTTTCCTTCCAAGGCATCTCGGCACATCTTGTGCTGAGGCGGCATCTGAGGACATGGGTCCTGCTGCTTCCCGTGGTTTGTGTTGATTTTTCTCCTCTGGCCCTTCCTCCCTCCCCCCCCAAAAAAAAACCCCACACACATCCCCAGCTCTGCACAGCCGGAAATATTCCTGCTTCATCCGGGGTAATTTTGGGCAAGGGGCTGACTGGCCTTAAACCCGTCCCAGGATCTGAATTGCTTCGTACTTTCTTTATGGGAATATTTCCTTCTCTTACTCCTGAACCCATAAGGATGCTTTGGGATAATATTATTCCCTCAAAAAAAAAAAAAAAAAACAAACAACCAAACAAATCACCCTAAATCGAGTGGGAACAAGAGTTGCGTCACAGGGCTGAGGTGTGAGTTGTTTTCACGGTTTATGATGGGGTTTTCTAAGCCCAGGAAACTTGATTGTTCTTCATCTGTGGGAATGGGAAACCTCACTTTCCCGAAGTTGTCTCTGTCTCCACATGACACTGCTGGGCACTCCAGAGGCTCAGGGATCCCTGGATGGGGTGCTGAGGGTCTGGAGATGCTTTTTTCCACCCGAATGAGAGGCAGAAAATCTCGGGGTTTGAGGATGCAAACTTGTGTAGGAAGTGTCGGCTTTCTGTGGAACACTTTGTCTCTTCAAGAAAAACAACCACCAAAAAAGCCAAATGTGGAGTGTTTGTTTTTATCTCTGGAAATATTTATCAGTTTCCTGAGGAGGGAGGGGAATGGGACGTTTCCCATCCTTGTCCCAGATACTGGTGATGGGTTTTGGAGGGGAGGGGGTCAGGTTTGACCCTGCCCAAGGTCTCCCCTCATAGCCTCAGTGCTCCTTGGTGAGGGCAGTGTCGATATTTTTGGGTGAAGGGCCTTAAAGTGGGGTGACATCTTGCAAAGCTGAGCTCTGATGGCATCAAAACCTGGCCTGGAGGGCTTTATTACGTTGTTTTATGCATGGTCAGGGTGGTTTTTAATTTTCTTACCCAGTTTGAACAGTGGGCTGTTGAAACCAGCTCTATCAAACATCACTTCTGCTGCCCCAAAGACCCATTTTTGGACCCTTTTGGTGCAGTGAAGGCACAAAGAGCAAACCCCAAATGTTAAAGTATCCACCAGCACCTTCCCAAAAACCCCATCAGAGGAGCTGCCGGAGGCCCTTCCTCGGGCCGACAGAACATCTGGAGAGACGGGAAATGCGTCCTCCTTGCCCTGCCACAATATTGCTTTGCTCAACCAAAAATAAATTGGAAAAGAAAATTGGCCGTTGCATCAGTTTAGGGGGGAGTTTATAAATTCTGCAGCTAAGCAATCCCCCCCAGAAGATGATGTATCGTCGCATTAACCGAAACGCCGCGTTCCGTGATTCGCCTTTATTGCCGCTGCTGGTGGCAGACAGAAAAACAGATTACACTTGAGATCAAATCGATGGGAACTTTATTTACTGGCCCCTCTGAACACATATTTCTGGGCTTTATAAAAACATACGGCAGATGCTGCTGATAGGGCTTGTCTCCTTGTTAAAAAGCAATTTACCTGCCGGGGGTTCTGGGGCCGCGGTTTACGGCGTTACCTTTTACCTGCTCCTCCAGATTTGTTTTCATCCCGGGGTTTGACAACTTCCTTAGAGGCTCTCGTTGGTTTTCTTTTGGGCTGTGCCATCGATTGTTTAGGATATGTGGGAAGGAGTAGGATTTTTTTTTTTTTTTTTTTTCCAGGCAAGGTTCAGGAAAAGTTGCTTTTCTCAGGGTTTCTACCCCAAACTCATCCGTTCTAAACTTAAGTTGTTTGTGGAAGAACCCTCTCCTGGCCAAACCACAGTCCATGAGCCACAAGCTTCTTTCTACAGCTGTCCAGGTCACTTTATTAAAGCCATTTCCATGGTGGAACAAACTGGATCTGAAAAGGCAGCTGGAAAAGCCCCCAGCTGTGTGATTCGTGGGGTGATGCCCTCAGGGGTTCATGCAGCAGCTCTTTGAGCCTAAACCCTATAAGCAGCACCCAGGGGTGCTGCCCTGGAGCTGGAGATGTCCTGCCATGGCACTGAGGATCCCAGCCATGCCCAGGGAGGGAAGGGCAGGGCAATGAGCCTCTCCCAGGATTTTGGGTCGTGCCTGGAGCCCACAGCAAAGCGCACTTGCTGGTTATAGCCCAGCCTTGTCCCCAGTTCTCCCCTTTCTGTGAGCACTTGGTGGCTGAGCTGGGGACAGTCCTGATTTATAAAGGTTTCTGTGCTCCAGGGGCTGGGGCCCATTATTTGGAAAAAAAAATCATTTGTATGAGGAAATTCATTAACTTTTAACAAAGGGAGGAGAAGGTCTGTTCAATCTCCTGTGCTCCAGTTGTGTCAGGAGGGGATTTGCAGCTGGCTGAGAGGGGGCCTTTCTGGTGGCACTCAGGTTCAATTCAAGGCTCATTAAAGAAGATGGTTTTAAGCAGAAGATTCCTGACAGTTTGTGTATCCTCCTTGGCTCGTGGAACCGTCTGGAGTTACAGAGCCACCAGAGTGGTTTTTTTCTCTCTCAGTCCTGTCTGGGCTCCTTAGAAACAATGGCCCAACATTCCTTCCCAATGCTGTCAGCCCCATATTATGGGGATTAGCCCAAGCCCCTGGTGATGAACCCCTCCCTTTGGCCTTGCTGGTTTGGGTTCCCATGCCCTGGGACCCCGCTGTGGCATTCCAGCATCATTCCAGCATCCCAGCCCAGCGGCTCCCGGCGCCTGGCACCGGCTCTGCAGCCAGGGGATGGTGGTGTGAGGGCTGTGAGCTCCCAAAGTGCCTCTGTGAGGGCTCCAGAGTGGGGTGGCACAGCCCAAACCCGGTGTGTGCTGCGGGCTCTCTGTGCCGCTCCAGCCCTGTCCTCTGCTGACCTGCCAGCTCTGCCAGTGCTGGTGCTTTTTTGGGAGGGTCACTTTGGGATGTGATCCCAGAGCAAGGCACTGCTTTGACTTCCAAGTTTTTTCAAGGAGCCAGGAGTGCTTTTCCCTTGATGTAAAGCTCTGGAGTGCTTCACCAACACGACACGGGGTGTTATTCCCCACCAGGCCCTTTCCCTACCGGAGGGGACCTTTGGGACAGCTGGTGTCACAACGCCAGGAGAGCCTCTTCCCATGAGCAGTCTTGGCAGGAATGTCACTTCCCATTTGCCTCATTACCTACACGTTTGCTGGACCTTTAACCACCCTGGACAAATCAACTTTCCCCCTTCAGGCAGGAGGGGTGGGAAGAACCCCACAGGTCACCCAGTCTCGTTGCTGTGTGTGTTGGCATCTCCCGTGTGTGGGACACACTTGTGACTGTTCCAGCAGCAAAATGTTTGAAGCAGCCGCTGATTTCCCTTTGATCCCTGTAAACACTATACAGTAATCAAAGTTTAAGCTGCTTTGGGTGAAATAATTGCTTAACAATCATATAAGACAAAGTGATTCAACAAATGACAATTAGGACTTGTGATCTACGGAACAGATGCATTCAGTGTAGCATATTATAATGTGCTAATACGAGATTGACAGCACAATAATAGGAGAGAACAGCCACTCAGCCTATAATTCCAAACCAAATGTGAGGCTGTCCACAGAGCTCAAATCCGAACAGGCTGTAAAAATTAGAGGTAAGAAGGCACAAGTTTCACAAAGACTCATTAGCAGGTTGGCTGTGAATTTCCAAGGAAGGGGAGGCAGGGAGGATGAAGGGGGGGGGAATAAAAATTCCTGCTGGAGGATTCACTCGCGATTGCAACCTCCTCATGTCTATATGTTGGGAAGTGAGTAACCTACATCTCGCTGGTCTCAAGCAGGCTGGAGCTGCTGCTGTTCCCTGTTGGCAGCCAGGTTTTGGAGCAGAGGGTGGCTCCCGTGCCAGGGGATGGGATGCATCAGATAGCGTTACTGTACAGCTCGGATACGTGAACCAGACAATGGTGTGAAGGACCGAGTGAAATGAAGACTGATATGAGCACGGAGCTCCAGCGGGGCATTCCCCCTGGGAATTGGGCGCTTCCCAAGCCCTAAATGATACTGATGGGTGACAGGGGCACCCTTTAGCCCTGTCCATGGCGATTAAGGCAGCTGGCTTGGGCTTGCTCTTCTCTTGGGGTAAATCAAGAGATGGGGACATGTGCAGGAGTGCAGGTTGTCAATCTCCGGGGCCCTGCGTGAGCGGGGGAGCACGTGCAGAGGCAGGAGCTGGGATCCATCCTCCCCAATCCCCTCCAAGGGCTGGATGAGCCCTGGAATGCTCTGCTCTCTCCCCTCTCTCCTTCCAGAGCTGCTTTGGAGCCAGAGAGATCAAAGGAACTAATATTTTCAGCGCCGGTGACAAAACAGCTCGTCTTGTACTTTACGTGCACCCCGCATGCGTTCTGCTAACATAGAGTTTTTGCTATATTTTTTTATTAAATTAACATGCCAGAAAAAAAAAATAGACTTTTTTTTTGTGCGTGGGGGAGGACGAGAAGGTTTGGTAATTAAAATTTCTCTCCATCAGCGCTTAACTCCGGGAGATAATTGTGCTGCTCCTGCAGATGTAGGGTTTGTGTCGAATTATCCCGTTTTGTGTTCAGATTGGAGCTGGTTGCTTGTGTTGGATGTCCGGGATTCCAGTGAGGATATCCCAGGAAGGGTGTGATCGTGCTCTGGTTGGGAATTTGCTGGGAATTTGGTTTTTTTCCCCTCTTGGTTTATTGCATGGGCAAGTCCCTGCGGTCGCAGGGCATCTTTATACCCACTTTATTTTCACCTGCTAATCCAAAAGCTGCAGAGATGAACCCGCCAGGTGGGCCTGTAATGGAGAAGCAGAGATTTTATACACCATGTTTTTAATTGCAAAGCCAAACTGTGTTGTAGAAAGCAGATGAACCCGTTGAAAACAACCCATTTCTCTTCCCCCCCCTGCCCCACGTTTGGCATTTTTTGGGGGATGCTCTGGCTGCCAACCACAGCCTGTGCTGCCCTGTGATGTGCCAGCGTGGGCACTCAGGGTTTGAGAGCCTTTAGCTGAGGTGACACTGGAGAAAAGGCTGCAAAGCTCAGCCTTTCCCCTCTTTTAAACCTCCCCCCCCTCCCCGTGGTTTATTTTTGAGGAGACCCTCAGGAAGTGCTGCCCCCACAAAACCTGAAGGCAGATGCCAAAACCTGTCTGGGTTTCAAAGCTTGCACAGGGTGGTCGATGGCAGATCAATGAGTCCCGAGGGGAGGTGTCACACTCACTGTGTCTCCTGACATTCCTAGGACCTGCCTGGGCTTCTTCAAAAGAGATTAGTGGCATTTGGGGTGGGCAGGAGGGTTTATGGCAGCAGGCAGGTTCCTCCTGGCGCTTGCGCCTTGAAAATTGAATTTGTGGGGTCTGAAATTACGTTTAATCACAGGGGGAGCTGGGCATGGCTCCCTAAAATCTTTTTCATCTTCCTGGCATCCTCCTGCTCTCCCTGGAATCCTCCTCTGCCCCAGCCTGTGCTGGCACTGGCTCCATGGTGGGCTGGGAATGGGTGGGAAATACCCCTCCTGCCTCCCCACTGCTGCTGCCCCTCATCAGCTTTGGCCAGGGAGGAACCTGGAGGGACAGGGACACTGTGGAGAGCCAGGAATGTTCCTGGCCCTGCTCCACAGCTCTGACCTTGGGCTTTGTTTGGGCAGGGAAAGGCTCCAGGACCTCTGGAACAGTGGGTTGAGCGATTTGGGGCGGTCTCTGCTCCATCACCCTTCCCATTCCAGGCAGGTGTCGCCCTCCCTGCTCTTCCAGAAGGCTCTGGGTGCAGCCAGGCTCTCCTGGGATGTGATGAGTTGCTGAGCGTGTGGATGAAAATGCTGGGAATTGCTGGGGGCTGGTGGCTTTGATTCAGGAGGAGGGGAAGAACCGGGAGGGGAAGTGAAGTGAAGGAGAGGTATTGGCCACCCTAACCCTGATGGAGCTTTCCCATGGGATTATCCAAGCATCTCCCATCCCCTGCCTGGAATCTGGGGTGTCTCTGAGCCCAGTTTTGGCAGCTGAGGTGGTTGATGCCCCTCAGCAGCCCTCTCCAGGCCCCTTTCCTGCAGGGAAACCTGCTCTGTCCCGCTTTCCCACTCCAGCTGTGCTTCCCCAGCATCACCTCCCACTGCAGGGAGCATCCCGGGGAGCTCAGCCTCTCCACGGGGCTCTGAGCCGGGAGAAAACCTCCCCGGGATCCTTCCTCCCCTGCAGCATCTTCCCCAGAGCCTTCCCTGCCAGCACAGGAGCCTCTTCCATGGATGAGTAATTCTTCCCAATTTGGGGGCTCCTTCCTGTGCTGTAACAACCCCGAGCTCTCCTGCCTTTTTCCAGCTGCCAATCTGCAGCAGAAATTCCCCTTTTTTTTTTGTTTTTTTTTTTTGTTCCTGGCTGGAGGGGAGGGGCCTGGAGGGGGGGATCTCAGTTATACAATCCGGGTGATGGGGGGGGGGGGGAGGGTTGGGGTGACTATTTTGGATCCCTCCTTCCTGCCTCCAAATTGCAGCTTCGAATGTGACAAGTTACAAAACACTTGAGTCATTTCTCTCTCTCTCTCTCTCTCTCTCTGGCTGCCTTTTTTTCTCCCTCTTTTCCCCCACCCCACCACCACAAGGGTTTGGGTTGTTTAAGAGAAGGGGGGGGAAAAAAGGCAAAAAAAAAAAGAAAAGGAGGGGAAAAAAAGCAGCGAGGGGAAGGGGAGGGAGGAAAGGCAGGTCCCAGCATCCCCCCCCAGAGCCCAGGGAGGGGGGTGCTCCATTCAGCCCCCACGCAGGGTAACTCAGAGGGCTGTTTATATAAGCTGCTCATGCTCTGCATGAGCTGCAGCGGAGAAGCTGTTGTCGATTCCGAGGAAAACCCACGTCTGCCCACGTAGGATCTCCCGAGCAGGGTTGTGTAACAGGCAGCCACGCTCTCCCTGCCGGGGAGTGGAGTGGAGGGGAGGGGAAAGGGTAGGAGGGGGATCTGGAGATCCTGCTGGAGGGATGTCATGGATATCCCGAGGTAGAGGAGCGGGGGGAAAGTTGGGAGCGCTGCGAGAAAGTCCGTCCTGCTTCGATGCCCTGCAGGTGCCCCCGCTGTGCTGCCTCTCTGGGGGGGTTTGGGAGGGCTCAGGGGGCTCTGCCCTGGGCTGGCCTCACCCCCCCCAGCACGAATTTTAAACTAATTGAGTCATTAGGTGACTTTCCAGTACCTCTGTTTCTTGGGATCTTGGGAGCAAAGGGACTGCTGTGACGAGACTCAGTACTGGACTCGAGGAAAATACAAGTGATGACTTCTTGATGGAGAGGGTGGCCTGGTCCTGAGCATTGCTGGAGCTCCCAGGGCTCTCACACTGCCCTCTCAGGGAGTGGGTTGGACATCAGGAGGAGTTTCTTCATGGAAAGGGTTGTTAAAAGTTGGAATGGGCTGCCCAGGGAGGTTTGGAGTCCCCACCCCTGGAGGTGCCCAAGGCAGACCTGGCCGTGGCACTCAGTGCTCTGGGCTGGGGGACAAGGTGGGGATGGGGCACAGGGGGGACTCAATGGGCTGGGAGGGCTTTTCCAGCCTGGATTATCCTGTGATTTTTGGCAATAAAACCCTTATTCACCTCAATATCAGAACGGGGGATCACACCCATGGCTGCAACCCCGCAGGGACGGGGGTTGTGTGTTACCATTTCAGTGCTTCCTCCTATGAACACGGGGGGGGGGGAGGGAAAATAGGCAGAGCTGGCAGAGCTTGTGTCTCTCCAGCCTCCGAGAACCACTCTCTCAGTTCTGGGATTGGAGTTCTTTGCAGTGTTACATTTTTATCCAGATTTATTCATGCAGAACAGAGGAGCGGGGCGAGTCGCCCTGCACCGGGAGCGCTGCTATACATAAGAATGTTCCTTCATTTACATCCTCCCTCCCTTCCCTACAATTGAACTATCCGGGTTATTTTTATTCCTCAAGTGGTTTTTTTTTTTGTTATTATTATTTTATTTTATTTTATTTAAAAAAAAAATAAAAGGTGGGAGAAGGGGAGGAGGAGAAAAAAAAAAATCCACCCGTCTAAATTCACCTTATTTTTACTTCTATTAAAATTTCCCCTCTGGAATTTTTATAAGCCATAAAAATGAGGCACATGAGCGAAGCTTCACCCGAGGGGAGAGCCGAGGCCCGGGGATGAGGGGGAGGAATGTGTTTTGGGGCAAAGAGTAAGTTTATAACTATTTTTCTCTTAACTGGAGCAGTTAGCTGCACTGCAAGCCATTCATCTTCTGATTTAATAACTCATTCTCCCTGTGAGATGGGGTATTACAGCCCTGGATATTGCTTTTCTTGGGATCGAGTATCGAAGAGGAACCCACTTTTTCCACTAAAACACCTCCTCATTGTAATTGAAGGAATTTTCTGCTCCCTGCTTTCCCCCTTTATTTTGGGGGCTAATCTGTGTTTTTCCCAAAATCCCCCTTCCTGGCCTGACATTTATTTATTTCCCTTCCCAAATGATGGAATTACAACTCCCTCCTTTTCTCCCCATCCCAGGGGAGCTCGTGTGAGGGAGAAGTGCTGCTGTTTTGCCTTGGGCCGCCTCTAATCAATTAATAAGTCAGATATTATATATTTTATTTCTGGGGGAGGAGGGGGGGGGGGTCTTCCCTGCTTCAGGTGGGCTGATGGACTTTTGGGGTTTTGTGACCGTGTTACCCCTTTTTTTGTCACTTTGTCACTTTTTTTGCCACGTGATGCCTCCCCTGGAGGACACATTTCCCTGGTGCTGGTGCCTCTGGGGTGTGATGAGTTTGCAGGACGCCAGGGCAGGCAGGGTTTGGAGCAGTGGAGGGTTTCCTGGGAGCAGAGGGAGCTCTCGGCTCGCGGCTCCTCCCCGCGCCGGGGTTAAACATCCTTAAACAAAACTTCTCCCTTTCATGTTCCCCGAGCCTGACGGTCTCTTAACTAATCATTTGATCTCAGCATCTCCTCCAGAAGGTTCAGAGCCTGATGGGGGAATTAATGGGAAGGAGGGATTAAGCAGAGGATCAAAGTGGCTGCGTGGCAGGGCTGCGTTTTGGGGTGTCCTGGGGATGGAGGGGGGACACTCGGGGTGGCAGCACCTCGTGCTCTGTGTCCAGCACAGAGGGGAGGTCTCTCCAGGGGTTTCCCTGCATTTTTTGGGATGCTGCAGCACCCTGGTTTGTTGCACAGCTGCTGGGATTCCTCCTGTCCCCGTCGTTCCCGGGAGTTCTCCCTCCTCGTGGAGGGGCAGGTCACGCAGAGCTGAGGGATTCGCCAGATTTCTTCCAGCTGGAGTGAAAAAGCTGGGAATTTGGGTGGAAAACTGGCCATGAGGGAGAAGCAGGACACTTGGTGTTGGGGGGAAGGATCAGTTTGGTGTCACTGGCTGCTCCTGGTCACCTCCAGCTCCCAGTTTGGCCTTTCCTGGGCCATCCATGAGATGGAATATCACTCTGGGGACCTGCTGGTGGCAAAAGGGAGACCTGCAAAGCCCCTCTGTCCCCTGCAGCGACCACAGCCTTCACACACTTGGTTTTCCCAGATTAAAAATGGTATTTTTGAGAGGGATACCTGCAGCTGGATAAGTGGGGGGGATTCCTCTGGGGTCCCTACCTGAGCAATGGCACCCACATCCCCCCTGGGCAGCCAGCAGCGGAAAATCCTTTATGAAACATTAAATCATCTGCATCCAGGCTATAAACTGCACTCTTAAGGGTTGTTCTTCACCAGGGCACGAGGCAGGGCTGTGGCTGAGGTGCTGGGTGAATGCCTTGTGCCCCTTCCTTTGCTCCCTCAGCTGCACCTCAAATAAATCTCCTCCACGAGGGAAACATGCAATTAAAACACCACCCCCCCCACACACACACACACACTCACACACAGACCCGTGGCGGTCTCCAAACAGTGAATTAAATAAGGATGAAAGGCGAATGCCAGCTCTGGCAAAACCCAAGGAAAGGAGCCATCAGCTCTCCGCATCGTCCTGGGGTTTCGAGCCACGCCAATGGAATTTGGCCGCTTCATTTCATTCACTGTCAATCAGCCTTGCTGCCACTGATGCTTCCTCCTCTTTTTATATCCCCCATCTCTGCTGGCGCTGCCCAGAGCGCAGTTGTCACCCAGCCAGGCAGCCCTCACCACCCAGCCATTAAATCAGCGGGAAAAAACCCGGCAGAGACGTCGCTTCTCAGACATAATAGTAAAAAAAAAGGGGCGTTTGGGAGGGGAGGGGGGAAGGGGAGGGCTCTATTTCTGCTCTGACACGTCCTGGCACTGCTGGGTGCTCCCAAACCACGGAGCTGTGCCGGTCCCTCACCTGCTGCAGGTGGCAAAGCGGGATGTGCAGGGAGGGTTCTGGGTTTTCTGCTGGTTTTCCTGGTGTCCCAAAGTCTCTCCCTGCCCAGTCCCAGGGATTTGCTCTGCTTTGGTGCCAAACCTTGCCCTGGCACGGCCTCACAGAGTTCCCCCTGAGCTCCATCTCCACATGGAGCAATTGGGGTGTTAGTGAATGTGACCATCACACCTGACCCCAGAGAATCCTGGTCCCTGAGCATCCTGATCCCTCAGCATCCTGATCCCAGAGAATCCTGGTCTATGAGCATCCTGATCCCTCAGCATCCTGACCCCAGAGAATCCTGGTCCCTGAGCATCCTGATCCCTCAGCATCCTGATCCCTGAGCATCCTGACCCCAGAGAATCCTGGTCCCTGAGCATCCTGACCCCTCAGCATCCCAATTCTTGAGCGTTCTGACCCCTCAACATTCCAACCCCTGAGAACCCCGGGCTCCATATCCCCATCCTCTAAAACTTAGTGCTTTAATAACAGAGCTCTCAGGCTGTAAAGGGACCGTGGAGACATGGGGGGATAATGTATGATCGAGGGTTATCAGTTCAACGAGTGTTTCCTGCCCTGGATCTGGCCATTCCCAGAGCAAAACTGAGCAATATGGGAGGATGGGGCTGCCTTAATGGAAATGCTTGTTGCTGGGAGCACACACCAGTGTGACCATCCCAACCCTGCTGCCCCCTTTTTGGTGCAGGTGTCTTGCAGCAGCAGCGTGGCCCTGGTTTTACACCAAGTTCTGGGCTATTGGAAGTTACTTTTATTGACTTCACAGGTTGTTTTTATTTATTTGAAGGAATTCATGTTTAAACACGATGCTTGAGGAGATCCCACCCCTGGGGCTGCTCCAGCTGTGGGCAGCACACCTGGGACTGTCCTGGGTGGAACTTAAATCCCAGCTTTTCTGACACAAAAAGAACCCCTTGGGGTGTGAATCCAAAATTTGCCATCCCAGGTGACCATCCCTGAATGGCTGAACATCCAGGGTGGGGGGTGATGGCTCTATGGGTTTGTTTGTCTGGGAAATAGCATCAGAAATAAGTTGTGTAGCACTGGCACGGGGCAGCACAGCCTGGGCCAGGCACTGCTTTATAATTCCAGAAATGTCACTGAGTCACCAATGACTCATAATGGGAGACATTTCCAACCCGGTGCATGACTCGGAGACGTCTTCCAGGGATATTAGGGCTGTTTGTAAAAGCCAGGCCTTGCCCTGGCTCTGTCCCTCCCTCTCTGGCTGTTTCTGTGTCCCCCTCCCTTTGCCAAGTGACAGCCCATCGTGTCCCACGATGTTCACCCGTGTCCCACGGGAGCAGAGGGACACATTAACACTCCCCATCAGGTGGCAGGTGTCTATTAAAGTGACTCCCATCACCGCTGCCTCTGGCCTGCCCTTGACCCAGGGCTGCCCTGGCAGACAGCTCTGTGTCGTGTGTGACCTCGGTGTGTGCCGGGCTGGGCGCAGATCCCGGGATTTCGGCCGGCAGAGGGGCCGTGCCCACCCCAGGGGCAGCAGAGGGGGGCTGTGTCTGAACACTGCCCAGGTTATCCCTCTCTCTGCTGCTGTTCCCTCCTCCTCCCAGCCAGGGAAATTGTTCTTCCCATCCCTGGGGTGACGGGGAGGGGACAGGTCTGGCTGGATCCCCAGGCAGCTCCTCAGGGATGCGGTGGCACCCGGGGGCGACGCTCCCCTCGGAGGTGCCTCAGCACCTTCCTCTTCCCACGGCTCACCTCAGCTCAGAGCCAGTTAATTAGGCAGGATTGCCATGAACTAAATTAGGGAGGCGTTTGGTCCAGTCAGACCAGTTCAGAGCTCGTGGGGTGACTGGGATGGGTCGGTGCCAGCGCCGTCCCCGGTGCGGTGCCCGCGGAGCCGTGCGGTTCCCTCCTCGCTGGAAATACTTTCTCACCAAATAGCATTAAATATTCCTGAGCTGTGAACATCTTGGACTGATTTTATTTTCCATAAATAAACTTGTTGGGAGATATTTGGAGATGGGCCTAAGCTGCAGAGCTTGGACTGGCTCCCAAATCTCGCTGCTGTTTGGGCTCGAGGGGTTGGTTCAGGATTGTTTCGAGCTTTATTTCGGTTTTAAGGGATCGGGATTAAATAGATGCCCTCAAGTGGAACCCTCTCAGTGCTTCCCTGAGATTCTTGCTCCTCACAAATGCTGCTGATGGGAGGAGAGGGGCTCACAGTTGTCCTCTTCCCTCCAGTCATGGCTATAGGGTTATATCTATAGGGACTGGTTTTGGAAGAGGCATTTCCAGTGGGATCAGCTGGATTCTGTACGTGTCTTTAAGGGATACCAAATCCCAGCTGCCTGGGTTAGGGCTGTGGATGCTCCATGTTTCAGGCACCATGGGTTTTTGGGGTGCACAGTCCAGGTGCCCCTTGCCCAACCAGTCCCAGATGGAGATGCCTCTGGCCTATCCCACCTTCTTCCTGGAACTTTGCTGCCTCCCAGATTAGACAAAGGGGAAAAAGAGGAAAAAAACCCACAACAAAACCCCAGAACAATCCTGTTTATTTATTTTTCAAAGGGGAAACGAAGCAGGAGAGCTGTAAGGATGTGTTTGCAAACCCTCTCCTGGTTCCATGGGGCGAGGAGAGAAGGATTTCATTCCCTTCCCTTCCCTTCCTGGCAGGGCCGAGCGCTCCCTGCTTGTCCAACGTGCCTGATTAAAGCTGACAAGTACAGGATTGCTCTTTTGGAGAGCACACACGCTCCCCAAACCCCTCGCTGTCCCTCACCCTCTCCTTCCCTTCTTCTCCCTCCACCCTCGGGTTTATTCCGAGCACAGCCCCTGGGAAGAGGAGTCTAATCCGACCTGTAAACTCTGTGACATCCTCATTAGCTCATCCATGTCTCCCCTGGACAGGGGGAATATATTGTGAATATATTTATAGTCCAATTAATGTGACATATATATATTATGTATACTCCTAATACATTTTTATATATAATACGTGTATTTCCAATACCTATTATATATAGAATATGTATATTCACAATATATTTTATATATAATATAAAAATATTCCCAATATATTTATATATATATGTACATTCCCAATACATTTTACATACAATATATATTCCCAATATATTTATATATATGTGTATATTCCCAATACATTTTTATATAATATGTATAATCTCAATATATATTTCCTATATATATATATTCCTAATATTAATAATATATTATATGTACGCATACATTTTGTATACTCCCAATACATTTTATATGTATGTATATTCCCAATACATTTTATATATATAATATGTATAATCTCAATATATTATATATAGTATGTATTCCTATATATTCCAATATATATATTTGACATATATATTGATGTGCACTCCCAATACATTTTATACATCTAATATGTATATTCTCAGTATATTATATATATATTATATATATATTTCCTATATATTCTTAACATATATTTACATATATTCTATATTTAATGATACATTTGGAACCTCTTCCACGAGCTGGTTTATGCCCAGGGCGAGGATCTGTGACTGTTCTGTGTAAGGCCAGGGGCTGATCCGTAGGGATCTTGCTCCATCCTGGGAGCTCTTCTAACCCATTCTGATGCAAATGCGCATTAGCTGATAATCTGAATGCTGAGTGGATTATTTCACCCCCAGACGAGCTGCTGCGAGGCAACATTTTATATTTATTTATTTATTTTCCTCCCTTTTAATATATTGAAGCAAAAAAAATAAAACCCCCAACCCGCCACAAAGAAACCCACCTCGGGATTGGGATTTATCCCCGGGGGGATCTGTGAGGGAAGGACGATCTCTCTTTCCCTCCCGAGCCCAAAAATAAACGAAGGAGTCCGACCTAGTGACACCCTCTAACAGCTTTATCTCATGTGAGCCGTAATTGCATCAGCAAACATTTGTGTTGTAATTAAAGCCAGGAGCCACTAAACCATGAGAAATCAATTAAAAGAGGATCCCGGCTGTGGGAGCAGCATCCCAGCCTCCTGCCTGTCCTGCTAAGATGCTGCTTCATCCTTTTTTTCTCCCCTTGCCTCAAAAAAAAAAAAAAAAAACACAACACAGGAGGGAAGTTGACCTGCCCCAAAGTGGGGCTTTTTTGATTTTCCCTTTTTCTGGAATGCTGGAGCATCCCTGGTGGTGGCTCAGCATCACTGCTGGTGTTGAATTTGGTGGGTTTTGGGAGCAGAGTGCTGCAGGATGGGGAGCAGAGGCAGCATCCCGGTATCCACATGGAATGTTGGGTTTGTTTTCAGGAACAGCAGCAGGTTGGGTGGTGGGTTAAAGGCACCAGGCTCAGGTCCTGCCAGGAGCAAATGGAAACTTGCAGGAAAGGTGCATTATACAGAGCAAGGCTTGGATTTTTTTTGGGTGGAAGCAGGGAAGGGAGATCCTGCTGCAGGGATCCAGCCCTGTTTGGGTGTAAATTGGGAAGGGCCGTGGGAATCCAGGCCCGTTCTCCTGCCACGGGACACTTCACCCACGGAGACACACTTCCCCCTTCTCACCCAGCGCTTGGGAAAAGCAGCTTCATCCACCAAAACAAACCCTTTCCCTGCACGTGCCGCTCCTTCCCCCGGGAGAGGCTGAAAGAGAGACTGAAGCGCATGTGACAGATGTTAATTGCATCATTTAATGCACTCCTGCAAGGCACTGGGATGCAGGGATGGGGAGGAAGAGGAGAATAGACTCATTGTCTCCCGTTTCCGCCGGCACCCACGGGGGAATAGATAACCCCGGAATGCACAATCCACCCGGGGTTTGAGACGAGGGTGGGAATGGCAGCTCTGAAATTTGGGAGTTTTTCCGGTGCCTCCGTGGTGGGTTTTCCTGCTTTGATGCAAAGAGGTAGTTAAAAAGGGCAGAAAAATCACTTTTGGTTTGTCTGCAGCTCGCCAGAGGGCTGGTTTGGGGGGAATTCAGGAGATAAGGATGGAAGGGTCACACCTGATCCACACCTGAGAACCCCTGGACTGAATCAGGGATGCAGGAAAAGGGAAATAGGGATGGAGGGATCACGTCTAAACCACACCTGATCATCCCTGTACTGAGTGAGGGATACAAGAGAGGGGAAAATTGGGATGGAGGGATCACACCTGACCCACACCTGAGCATCCCTATTCCAAACTCGGATACAGGAGAGGGGAAAATAATGATCCTATCTGATCCACACCTGAGCACCCCTGTAGCAAGCATGGATACAACAGGAAAACAGGCATGGAGGGATCACAATCACACCTGATCCATACCTGAGCATCCCTGTACCAAATGGGGGATACAAGAGAAGGGGAAATTGGGATGGAGGGATTATGCCTGATCCATGCCTGAACATTCCTGTACCAAATGAAGGGTGCAAGAAAGCGGGAAATTGAGATGGCAGGATGGTGCCTGATCCACATTTGAGCATCCCTGAGCATCCCTGGACCAAACACCTTCTTGCTTGGCCTTGGGAATTAATGCAAACCCATCCAATGCCCATTGTCGGTTGGAGAGGGGTTGTTTGCTGGTGGCAGGGAATTGAATTTCCAAGGCAGAGGCAGCATCCCATGGGCTTCTTCCCTGATTGAATTCCCCCTCGGTGACCCGGGAAGGTAATTGCAGCAAAGGGAGCCGGGGCAGATCCCACCCACCGTGGAAATCAGCGTCTCCCTCCACCCCCCGACCCGGGGAAGAAATTGAGGCAAGATGACTAAAGGTCCCTTAAAAAGTAAAGGGCTTATTGACTAATAGATTTCTTAGTCATGAATTCCCCCTGCTCCATATGTACCCAAATCAGAGCAATTATGGATTTAAATGGAGCTGGAATCCGTGGAGCAGAAAATGCTTGTTTTAGCCTGAGATTGGCCAGAGGTGAAGGACCTGTGAAACCCCTGGTAATGAAAGCTCTTCCCAGCTTGCCGTGTTCCACCGGGGAATAATTGCTGCAGTCTGTGATACGGATCCGGCTGCGTTAATGATGCCCCTGTTCCTTTTCATAGGACTCATTTAAGCTTCCCATTTTTCCGGGATTTCAAAGCAACAAGGCGTCGTGGGAATTAACGCATTAACGTGGACGGGGTTGTGGTGGGGTTTTTTTTGGTGTTGGTTTTTTTTTTTTTGTCCCCTCACTTTGGAGTATTTCAGATATTATTTGGAGAGCTTTCGAGCTGGGGATCGATTAACAAAGCGCTGGGGATGGGGAGCCTTGGGAAAAGGGTGGCTGGAGGGCCTGGAATGCGGCACGGGTGTCATCACCACATCAATCCCATTTGTACTTTATTTAGATGGATTTATCAGAACAAAACACGCATTAGGAATTAAAAAAAAAATTAGGAAGAAAAAAAAAAAAAAGAAGATATTTTGGATGGAAATAAAACTCCTAGTAACTTCCAAACGAAAACCACATCCAAGGGAGACAGTTGGCTTCTCTTCTTAGTTTATTATTAAATATTTGACTAGGGAGGGAAGTTCTGAGCTGAGCATCTTTTCCCTCCTGTTCCTGGCAAGAGCAGTTTGTGTGCGGGGTGGGTTAGTTCTTGGTTGTTTTCCCAAAGCAGTTTCCGGGGGTAGATGGGTGTAGATTTCCCCCATTATTCCTAAATTAAGGCATTTTTTAATGAGATCTCGCTGCAGGGTCTTATGCCTAAGTAATATTTGGAGTGTATCTGTATTCCCAGTATCTATCTATCTACTTATCTATCCATCTATTGGGAATATATTCTGTATGGAAATATTTGGAATATATACAGAAATATACATGTATAGATATATATGTATACATATATATATATATACAAATATATATATGTATATACATATACAGAAATGTAGAAATACATATTCTATTTGGAAACATAGGATATAGAGAGGATAGATGTAGAATATATGTAGGATATATGTAGAATACAGAGAATATAAGGATATATGTAGACTATATAGAGAACATACATAGACTATATTCTACATGGAAATATAGAATATATAGATAAATATACATAGAAATATACATTCTACATGGAAATACATAATATATATAATATATATTATATATTATATATAGTCTGTATATTCTATATTCTATATAGTCTACATAGAATATAAAATATATATTCTATATATTCTATATATTAGAATATATAGAATATACATTACATAGAATATATAATATATTGCATTATATCTGACATACATGTAAGATATTTAAGATATGCATTTTCCCAGTATATCCCTGATATATTACACTTTGTGCATAGGGGTGGGGAGAAGGCCCTGCCTGTGCTTTTGGATCCTCACAACTCGGAAGCAGCAAATTCCCAGTGCTGGGAGGTGGGAGGGGGGGACGGCAGCAGGTAAATGAATGAGGTGGGTGGGGATGGAGCCAGGCAGAGCAGCTCCTGAAATGCTTTAATTCCCCCCCAAACTGAGCAGAGAGCTCTTCTTCCCTCTCCGGCTCAGGCTCCCAAGGGGCTCCGGGATTAATTTCCTCGGGTGACCCTGGGGGCTGACCCCGGAGCCGGAGGGGAGGCGAGGTCAGGGCGAGGGAGCAGAGGGGACAGCGAGGGAGCAGAGGGGAGCGGCAGCCGCTGATAAGGAGCTCGGGGCACTTAAAGAGTTTGGCCAAGGCGGAAATGGCATTTCCAGTTCACTTAATCACCGCCGAGCAGCAGCGCCAGGGATTCAATTACGGGCCGGCCCCTCGGGAGCAGCGTGGCACTGTGTCCCCTCTGCCTGCTGCTGTCCCTCCCCTGCACTCCCCCTGCACCCCCCCGTCCTCCTGCAGGGCCCCAGGGGTGGATGGGGGTCCCCAAGGGAATGGAGAGGGGTCGGGGGTGGCAGAGAGGGGTCAAGGAGTGTTCAGGAATGATCAATGTGAGAGCTGGCAGCCTGTAGGAACCCGTGAGTTTCTCCTGCTGTTGCTCCTGTCGGGAATCAGGCCACGATTTTCCCTTTGGAGCAGGGGGAAATGGGGGCAGCAGTGGGATTTGGGACTGGGGTGGGGAGTGGGGGGTTGTGCCTGTGTCCACCTCTCTGCACAGTGGCCAGTTTGGCAGTGGGACACATGTGCCGGGTGTTTGGCACCATCCACAGCCCTGAGCCCGGCAGGGAGCCGGGATTGTGACACTGGGATAATCCCCTTGTGCTGGAGCTGCCCGTGGAACTGCTCTTTATTGTCACAGAGCAAGATCTAATCCAGAAAAGAAGAAAACACTCATTATTTCATTTTCCCCAGTATTTTTCCGTGCTCACGGGATTTTAATGATATTAATTATTATTTAATTTGCGCTTTGGCAATTTGGCATTTGTGCTGAGCTATTATTTTATTGGAGAGACAGCAATGCTCGGTCCCTTTGGCATCTCCATTCATTCTGCCAAGCTCCATCCCTTCTTCCCAGGTATCCATGCATCCCCCCATCTCATCCAGCCTTCTCCCAGCTGCCCATCCCTTTCCCAATCCCACCCCATCCCTCATTGTCCTCCTCCTCCTTTGGAATCTCTGGTGATCGGACTCCAGGTGGGAAAATCCAAGCAAAGGGCTGCCAGGATTGTCAGCTCAGAGTCCCAAAGTGGAAAAGCTGGTCCCTCCTGGGTGTTCCTGAGGCAGGAGCATCCCTGTGCCCCATCCCTCTGTCTCCATGGGAGAGGATTCCTCCATCCCCATGCAAGCAACCCTCCACCCCATCCCTCCATCTCCAGGTGAGCATCCTTTCATCCTGTGGCAGCATCCCTCCATCCCCATCCCTCCATCTCCAAGGGAGCATCCCTCCATCCCCCTTCCATCCCCGCCAGCTGCAGCCCCACTTCCCCAGATAATGAGAGCGAGTTTAAAAAACTTAAAGCCTCTTCCTGCCCGCGGTGAGTGACACAAATGGAGTTCATATTTAATCATCTGTTAACTCGTTGTCTATTATAGCTCTTTAATAGCACCAGAGATATTCTTAATGAAGCATGATTTAAGGTATTTACAGCTCTAGGACCGACAGACATCACTCACAGTGTGCAGGTAATGAGGCGTAAAACAGCTCTGGAAACCGTAAAAATGGGAGAGAGAGAGAGCGAGGAGGGAGAGAAAGCAGGCGAGGAGTTGGGAGCTGAATTGTTCCAGGGTTTGTTTTAAAATGTTTAGGCATTTAAAGTCATTTCAGCTTTCCCAAGGTGTCTGGTAGCACAGAGTTCAGCGATTCCCAGGGCTGGTAACCCCTGTCTTGCCAGGAGGAGTCCGAGCCCCCAGTTCTCCCAAGCCATTTGCTGCATGGATGGGAAAGGAGCAGGGAAAAAGCTTTTTGAGGGTCTCCAAGGGCCTGGAATTTTTGGGTGCACTTTTCCCCTCTGGTGCTGTTTGCTTTGCCCACTCAGTGGACTGGGGTGGAAGTGGAACAATGACCCTTCCCTTTGCTGAGTTGCAAACGCCACCCTGTGCAATCCTTTTATTTCTTTTTTTAAATTATTATTTATTATTTTTATTATTTTTCCCCCAGAAAAAAAAAAAAAAAAAAAAAAAGAAACACCACCCGAAACCCAAGCCAAGTTTTGGAAAATAATTTGTGACGGAGGTGCCATTTTGCATCAAAATATCGTGCAGGAAATGTCAAATGTCACCAATCCATGTGTCCCCTCGCGTGATGGTAATTGGGCTGGAAGGCTGTGCTCTGCCACCACGGCCGCTCGCCTCCTCCTCCTCCTCCTCCTCCTCCTCCTCCTCCTCCTCCTCCTCCTGGCTTCCCGAGCTCATCCCGGCTCCCCTGCCTGCGGAGCGGCCTCAGTGTCCCTGTCCCCAGCCTGGGGACACCTCCGTGCTGCTCATTAGCGGGTGCTGCCCAAAGGCCGGTAAATAAATGCTCCTGGGGAAAAAAAAAAAAAAAAAAGATGGGAATGGAACAGCAGCTCGGCAGCTGGAGTGGGGGGAGGACGGTCTCAGGGTGTTAATTCCCTCCTGGATTTCTCCTCTGGATGGAAGATGGGGTCAAAATGTGCTGCCCCATGGCCCCCTTTGATGATGGTCGAGGTGGGCTTTAAACTGGGGAAACTCAGAGTGTGAGCCACAGTGGGGTCTCTGAGTGGGGAAGCACAGCCTGTTGCTCTCCTCTCTCCCCAAAAACGATCCAGAGGCACAATCACCTGTATTTGCAGTGTCCCTTTGGAAGATTTATCCCACTTTCTGCCCCGTTTGTGTCGAGTGTGTAACACACGCATTGCAGTCTCATTGCAAGTTTAATCTGCCATGAGGGGAAAACAAACTGTTCTTTCCTTGCAAATAATCCATCCCTTAGAGCATCCTAAGGCCTTAATCTGGGAACAGACCTTTAACACGCTCCTTAACAACCCCAGATGAATCAATTCTCATTAGCACATTAGGCTGCATAAATATTTGGCCGGTGAGCGAGTCCCGAGGGAGAGCGAAGGGACGGGGAGAGTTGCAGATTGTTGGAAAGTCAATGAAGTTCCCTTGGGCAAGTCCTGGGGAGCGAGGGTTCATTTTGCTGACCTATTTCTGCCTGTGGAAGTGGTGAGGGGCAGGTTTAAAATAAGAAGGTGAAATCCTTGCCACGCTCAGCAGCTCCTTCCCGAAGCCACAACAACTCGGTCGCAAACAATTTTTTCGCCGCCGAGGAAGGAGCTGGAATTTCTCCTTTGGCGAAGCAGCAACAGCAGCAGCAGCAGCAGCAGAATTGAGAACTCAGTGCCTGTTATAGAAACTTTTTAGTACTGGGGACAAGCCAAGAAAAAAGCCCAGATTGACTCTCAGCTGGTGCTTGCAGCGCTTCCACCTCGCGGGAGCGGCGGCATCGCTCCGGTTCCTGAGCTGGTGGGACATGGGTTGGACCCTCAAGGCATCCCTTGGGAGAGCTGGAATGATGTTTGCCATGGTTCTGAGTACCTTTCCCGCCTTCCCTGCCCATCCAGGAGCTCGTGCCCCGCTCTGGGAAGGGGTTTGGGGTATATTTAGTTTTTTTTTGTTTGTAATTGCGTAAAGCCAGCTCTTCCCTGGCTCCAGCGTGGGCACTGTGTAATTGGGATGCATCTCCCCATTCCATCCCCACACCTAAGGGACTCCTCTGGATCATCTTGTGCCATCTGTCACCCCAAAATCCTTTACAGCAGGATAATATGAGATGTAGCCATGCCAGGCTGTAGCTCTCAGGGAGGTGGAAGGCCTTTCAGCTCACATACCTGTTGGTGCCATGATTTGCTTCCACAGCAGCTCCCTACCTGGGGACATTCCTTAGGAGCTGGAAAGGATGTGTAGGTGGCAATAGGACAGCTGGAAATCTCACCAGCTCATCCCTTGTGTGGTGAGGGGTCAGGTGCTTCCAGGGGGGAACAACACAGGGAACAGCTCTGAGGGATGGAGGAGCTGGGGAGGATCCAGGTGGACTTTTCAAGTGAAAAATCAACCTATTGGGAAGCAGGTGCTGGGCTAGGGGTCTGGCTGAGGCTCTGTCCCTTATTTTTAGGGTGGAATTCCTAAGGCAAGCGTGGCCAGCCAAGCTGAGCCCCATCCATCTCCCCTTCACACCCGGGAGAAAGCACATTTTGAGCTGTTTTTCCCACACACCCCGAAGAAACGGCTGCCAAGGGGATGGAGACACAAAAGTGGGCACCACTAGGCTCTTCCAGCCTCGTGCCCAGCCCCAGCAGGGGCACCCCCAGCAGGGCAGAGCCCCAAAGCTCAAAAAACGCCGGAGCACTGCACGTGTGGTGCTTCCATGTGCTCTGGTTTCCAAGGAAACCGCTCTCTCTACATGTGTGTCGCTTTAACACCCTATTTGCTTTCATTTGGATAAGTCTTTAATTCCTGTGCAGCCCCGGCTCGGCGGGATCTGCTGAGCTCCGTGTGTGCATTCCCGGTTCACAAATCCCTCTCCTGCCCGCCTCTTGGAAAAGTCTCCGAGCAAGTTTCCCCAAACCTTGTGCCTAATTGGAGTGGTTAATGCTTTCTGCAGGAGGAGCTGGGTGTTTTGCTGCCTCTTCCCCTCCTGAGACAATCAGCAGGGAAAATGTGGAGTGCAGTGTTGGTGTCACTGCCACCTGCTCTGCTGCCCTGGCCCCGTGTCGGGTGGTGGAGCAGGGCTGGATGCCCATTCCCAGGGATGTGGAGGGCAAAGTTGTGGGGGTGAAGCCATGGCTCCAAGACCTCGGGAAGGCAGCAGATCCCTGCAGTGGTTAAATGAGAATTTCAGTGTGCCCCAGGGTGAGGAATGGCCCGGGGAGCAGGGAAGGGTGACCCTTGGAAGGGTGAGCCCACTGGTGTCACACATCAGTCTGGAGGAGAAAAGGTTGCAGAGAGACCTCTGAGCTCCTTCCAGGGCCTGGAGGGGCTCCAAGAGAGCTGGAGAGGGACTTGGGAGAAGGGCCTGGAGAAACAGGACAAGGGGGAATGGATTCAAACTGACAGAGGGATAGATGGGATATTGGGAAGGAGCTCATTCCATCCCAATGAGCTTTAAGGCCCCTTCCAACCCAAACCATGACACTGGTGGGACACACCATGTCCCCACTGGGTCCTGCACACCAGCAGCTCCTCCATGCCCTGGGCTGAGCAGGAAAAGGTGACAAGGTTTTTGGGGTGCTTTGTTACCCCAAATTTTCATCTGTGGCAGCCCAAAGTGGCTTTATCTTCCCTCTCCCCCTTCCTCCCTTCCCTCTGCACAGTAAAACGCTGCACTGGAGGAATTTTCTGATCTAAAGCCACTTTTCCTGCTCTCCAAAAATCCCCGGGGCTGGTTCATGCTTGTAAAGCTGAGCAGCTCCCGTGTCACTCCGGGCTGGCTCCCGTCTGCAGCCCTGACAGCAGCTAATGCTGTTAGCCTGTGTCGAGGAGGGATTTCAGCATCAAAAAACCCCCCAAAATCACCAGCACTCGGGCTGCTGTTGCTTCCAAGCAGCAAAAAACACACCTAGTCCATGTTTGGGGTGCACAGCAGTGCTTTGAGGGTGTTAGGGAGGGGTTTTTGGGGTGGTTTTGGTGCTGCCCCAGGAGCAGCTCCCGGTGCTGGCGAGGGCTGTGACACACCTAAGCGGCCGGGATTAACTCGGGTCGTGGAGGGCTTTGCTATCTTTAGGTGGAAGGTGAGGGATTGTGCCTCTTATGGGTGGCCAGCAGGTAAGGAGAGGGAAAAATCCCCGGTGCCAGCCCAGCTCGGGGCCACTGACCCCGGGGACCGTCCCCACGGGGGTCTGGCCTCGCCGGCCCCCGGCCGTGTGCGCCGTCACCTTTCTAGGCCACAATCTGTCCCCAATTCCGAGCCTGCTGTTAGCTTCACTTGCACTCTATTCTCGTGTTTGCTGTTATTTTTTAACACTTTTTTTTTTCCCTTTTCCATTCCCCCCCCCTTTTTTTTTTTTTTTATAATTTTCTTTTTTTTTTTTTTTTTTTTTGCATAAAAGCACTATCCTCTCCCCAGAGCCTGCCTGGAGCGAAGGCATGGTCTGTACAACTGCAATTATTTCGAAGAACAGATGGAGTGAGGAGCAGAAAGTCTGTTAATAGTAATAGAAATGCTACATGTTAACCTGGACAGCACACGATGACAGTCCCATGACTACACGTTCTGTTCCCACCAGCTGGGCTCCGAGCGGAGCCGAGAGATTCAGAAACGCCGTGCTCGGCTCCCCACCCTCCCCAAAGTTAGAGCTCAAATTCCTTCACACTTCCAGCGCAGGGTTTTTGGGTTGTCGGGCTTCTTCTTTCCCCCCCCTTCCTTTTCCCCCCATCCCTCCCCTCCCTTCTTCTCCTTCCGATTTCGGCGCCACGGGGAATGTGTGGCCGGGGTTTGTTTTCTGGGATGCTGCAGCTGTGGGAGTTGTGGGTAGGGAGGTGGCGGCTCTGCCCGGAGGTCCTGACCTTCTAGGGCCTCACATGGTGACACCATCACACCCCTTGTCCCAAATCTGTGTGTGTGGTTGGTGTAACCCCTTCCGGGGATGATGCCAGGCTGGGATTAATGGGTCAGGGCAGCGGCGGTTGCAGGAGTTTGGGATTTTCTCTGCAACTGTCACAAGCTGGTTGCTAAATGGGTTGAAATCCATGTTTTCTGGTTAAACTGGTACTTCTAGTGAAGGTGGAGTCTGCAATGGGGGCTGAGGGGTGCGTGGCTCTGGTGGGATGCCCAGGGAAGGGGGTACAGGAGGTCTGTGGCTATGGCAGCACTCTGGAGCTCACTCACCCCATTTACCCCAACCAAAGGTTGGGAAATAGAGCGAAAAACGATTGTGTCAGCCCCAAGAACCTCACTGTGAGAATCCCAGCCTGGTTTCACAAGCGACCAGGGGATGTAGCCACAGAGCTCCAGCTAATTTCAGTGGGAATTGCACGGCTAAATCCCACAGCTGTTTACGAAAGCTCCGCCCTGGAGCGGTGAGTGGTGCCACTGGTGAGCTGACAGACGCACCTGGAGGTTTTATTAGGATATAGATCCCTTAATCTGGGTGCTTGCAGGATAATCTGGTGCCTGAGGTCCTGCCAAATCCCTGGAGATCAGCAGGTTTTCTATCCACAGCCTCCCTCCAGAGGTCACTTCAAACCCAGCTCCATCCTCAGCAGACCGAAATATCCACATTGTCTCAGTGCTGGTGGCACCTTTGGGTGCTGAGCACCTGCAGTGGGGACCTAGGGTGGGCTGTAGGGGTTTCCTGGGGGCTGAGCCATATCATCCATAAATCCCAGCTCTCTCTGCCCACTTCCATCACCCAGAAGTGGTACTGGACCCATTGGATGTGTGGTGAGGCAGCAGCTTTGCCTTCTTGCAGCATCTCTGGAACACATTTTAGTTATTTGAGGGGGTGTGAGGTAGAGTTTTGGCTCCTCATAACCACCCTCATGGACATTTGGGTGTCCCTGGTTGCCCAAAACTATCCCATCACCTTCTGCCAGGGATTGTGGCTGTGGCACACTGCTCTGCCCTGCACCGAGGTGGGATGTGGTTAGAGCATGGCTGGAAGCAGAGGGAATTCCCCCTTGGTGCCTTTTATTTAGAGGAGGCAGAAAACACTCTTTTTTCCTGTGTTTAAAGAGATTTAGACCATGAGGAGTAAATCCTCCCAAGGCAGGATTGTGGCCTGCCCTGGTGCACATTCCTTGCTCACCTGGATCAGCCATCAAAGCATGCTTGGGAAAGCGTGGAAAACCATGGATTTGGGGGATGACAGAGCCCCTGGGGGGGCTCTTCCTTGCTCCACACACCGTGCCCACAGTGCTCTGCTCTCCTCTCTTGCAGAACAAGAAGTATGTGCTGGTGATGGTGGATCCCGATGCTCCCAACAGAGCCAACCCCCGGCACCGGTACTGGAGGCACTGGGTGGTCACCAACATCCTGGTGAGTCCCCTGTGGGGTCCAGGCAGCTTGGGGCATTCCCAAGCATTGGGGTACATCCTGGTGCTGCCTCAGAGAGCTGGATTCCCATAGGATGCACATCTTTCCCGGTACAGCAGCATCTCGAGCGAAATCCCGAGGGATGAGTGTTTGCCAGAGAAATGTAAATGGTGCTGGGCGTGTAGGTAGGGAAGTGCTTCCTCAGGCTATATAGAGCCAGGCTGGTCCAAAAATATTGCTGTTGGGTTTTTTTTTTTTCTTTTTTTTTTTTCCTTCTTCTTCTAAGGAAATGCTGGGAAAAAAAAACCCAAAAAACCACTTTGCCAACAACTCCCCACCACCGGTTTTCTGTGTGGAGACAACGCGTCGTTTCAAACAGCTCTTGCTGCCGGGTGGTTTTTGTGGTTAAAAAAGTGGTTTGGGTGAAAATCTGTATTGCCTTTCTGGTTTTGATATTTTTGGGGAGGAGAAAAGCTTTCGAATCCGGAGGAAAAAAGGCTTTGGGCTGAATTCTGGTGCTTCCTAACTCAGTGTCTGTGGGATGAGTCCTCACCCCTGCTCCAGAAATGTCCCGGTGTGTCGTTGCTTTGCTTCCAGAAATATTTTGGAGAATCAGTTTGTTCCTCTCCTGCTTGCTTTTATCCCTTAAAAAATGAAGATGTTTCAGCCCTGAATCAATCTAACTAATAATCTTAGTACTAAAGCCTAATTAAGATATCAATTAATTTGCAGCGTGCATTTAACAAGAAATATCTCGTCGTTTTCCTCTATTATTCTCTGAAATTACTGCTGAGGGCTCTTTGTACAGATACCTTAATTAGACTTTTTATTGTTAATGGGAATATTAAGCAAATTAAAATCGGATATTAATACTTTCCATGAATTTCATAATTGGCTGAAAAATAGAAAGCGCTGGGAATAATTGCAGGAATTTGTGTACAGGGCTTATTTTCTTTTTTTCGTTGTTGTTGTTGTTGTTGTTTTGTGTTTTAATCCTTCACAGAAACCCTTCTGCATTTCTAACAACAGGGTCCTGAAAGTCTCTCATTAATTTTAATATTTACTGAACGCAAAGGAGCCCAAGCTCTTGTTTTTCCTTCTGCACACAGATCCTTCCGAGGCGTTCTCTCTTGCTAATTATTGTGGTTTTCTTCTTTTTTTTTTGGAATATAAAATCATTTAAGCAAAGAAAGGACTTGCAGGATTAAAACCTTCAGCACCAACGGAAGGTGCTTCAGTTTTTTTTTTCCCCCTTGGCATTTGGGCAATTCAGTTTGTGATAAGTAAGGTCAGGAATTTCTTGTCAGGCCATGCAGGAGGGCGGGAAAAGGAGATTTTTGGGGAAGGGAAAGGGTTTGCCCATGCCCAGGTGATTTGTCTCTGGCAGGGATGGGGCCAATCCCAACCCCAACTATTCCTTAAGCTTTCTTATCATAAAATAAATATATATATCTATGCATATATAAGTGGGGATTTGGGCTCGATGGTCCTCATGGTCCCTTCCAACATGAGCTATTCTATGATTCTATGTGATATTATATATAAAATGCATATATTGATACGATCTCTGTAATGATGGGATATATATATCCCATCTATCTCTCGTGGGTGTGTGTACACGTATCTCTCATCTACACACACACACAGAAATGCGTATAAATCCCCTCCGCACCATAACCCACCCAAAACCAGCACCATCCCGGCAGGGCACCGGACAAAACCCTCTCAGCCCAGCCCTGAGCTCGGTGCCCGCTGCTGGGGGTGCAGAGAGGGGTGTCCCAGTGTGTCCCACTGCAGTGGGAGTTTTCCCAAGCCCCCGGCCCCAAATGGCTGCGGCGGAGCCGGCGGGCTCAGACACACATGGTGTCTCGTTGAAATGCAGATCGTTTGGGGGGTATATGGGAGTCTTGGCTCCGAGGAGCTTCAGCTGACAGGCTTATTTGCACACTGGCTCTAAAATAACCGTGTAGGCTTTACATGACACCTTCTGTTGCTTTGGTGCAGAGAGGGGCTTTCGAGTGCCTTCCTTGTGGGGAGGGACGGGGCGGCCGGCGCGAGGCTGGCAGAGCCCCCACGCCCGGCAGTGGCCTGGCATCACCCCAGCATCACCCAGTGTCACCCCAGCATCGCCTGGGTATCACCCCAACACTGCCCAGAGTCCCCCCAGCACCACCAGCACCACTCGGGCATCACTCGGGTACCATCCCGGCATCGCTCGGGTATCGCCTCGGCGTCACCCCGGCTTTGCAATCCCCCAGCTCGGAGGGAAGCAGCTCCAGCAGCACTAAAACGCCACTTCTGGGTGCTGCAGTACCTTGGCACGCCACCAAGTTTGGGATCTGGCTCCGAACTCGCTCTCCCAAGGTGGGGTTTGGGGGTGGAACATCCCATCCCGTCGGTGCCGCTCGCCGTTCCTTATCAGCCGCTGCTCCGCCGCTGCTCCGATTGTCAAACACGAGAGATGCTTTCACTCCTATTCAAAATAATTTAAATAAAAATGTTGCTACAAAGTGGAATAATATCTTTTGATGAATGTTTTTAAAGCCCTTTAGGTTTTCATGGTAATTTGCAGTGTAAAATTATTTAGAGATAAGAGCCAAATTAGCTCTTATAGGCGGAGGTCGATATGTCCCGTTATCCATGGAAGCAGTGTTTAAATATAATCAGCCTTTACTCTAATGCAGCATAATTGTTCATTTGAAATAGCTTTTTTTTTTTTTTTTTTACTCCATTCAATGAGTCATTAAAATATTCAAAGGATAATGCAGTGAATTGGAAATGAATTTATCACATTATCCTGTATATACTGTAGAGCATCAGGTAACCAGGCAGAGTCGGAACCAGTTTACAGCGAAACCCAGTAAACAAGGTTTTCCATTTTGTATTCAGCGGGGAAAGAAAAAGAAGGGAGAAAATACTGCCCTTCAAATGGAAAGCTTTCCGTCTTTATTCCCCCTCCTTGGGGAGGAGGAAGGGGGAGGGCGAGAGCAGCGAATTTGTACTCCACTAAAGCCTCGCTGCTTTAACTTCATTTTTATCAAAATATGTTTGTAACAGAAAGTCGTTATGGAAACGGGTTCTGCCAGCCGGGAGAAATCCTGCGCCAGGCTGGAGCGGAGCGGGACCCGCCGGGCGCTGCTGCCACCGGCACAACTCAGCTCAGCTGCCTCCACAGACCCCTTCCCAGGGCAGGGAATGGGGGGAACTGAGGCACGGAGCTGTCAGAGTCAAGTCCAGGGCTGGAGATGGGAACTGTGTCCCACATTTTTGAAGGAGAGCCATTCCCACCCATCGCCCATCCCATCAGTGGCTTTTCCCCCAGCAATGGGTGCTTTGGGTGCAGCTCCCGCTGCTCCAATCGCCCCCACGGCTTTGTAGAGCGGAGTGGGGAGCAGGTGGATGCAGGATTGGCAGGTTTGGATGCCCAGGGACCGCAGCATCCCCGCTCCCAGAGGTCCTGGCACCACTCTTGGTCTTCAGACACTGCGTTGTCTTCTCCGGCGCTCGCGTTTGTCAGCGCGGTTCTCGTCGCCGCTTGATAAACAGGCTCCGGGTTGCAAGTGTCACCATAGAAACAGGTGCTGTCTTAAGCAAACAAGGGCTTTATTAACCTTAAAAATTATGGGATTTCTGCACCAGGAGAGGCTGGAAATGGAGCTGTGGGGGGCCGGCTGCTCGTCCAACCCGCCCCGTGTCCCTGTGCCCACCCCAAAGGGATGTGCTCCACGGGAAACTTTTCCTCTCTAGCACGAGGCATGTGGCTCCAGCTTATCCAGAATGCTGGGGTTTATCAAAAATAATAGACATCAGCTGCTAATTGCTGGCTGCTGCTATTCCTGCTGGGTAAAGAGTTGTAGGGACACCTTGGGGACACTTTTGCAGAGCACTCGTGATCACATCCCAGCAGGACAAACACCTTGTCAGAGCAAGGAATGATTCTTAGTGGGTGAACTGATGCTAGAGGGGGGAAAAAAACCACCCCAGCTTTTGGGTATCCTGGAGAGAGGAGGGATCCACATTTTGGGAGGTGCTGGAGTGTCGATTAGGGCTAGGGTTTTAGGGTTAGGGCTAGGGTTTTAGGGTTAGGGTTAGGGTTTTAGGGTTGGGGTTTGTGTGCTGATCCATGATTCCCATGGATCTGTGACATTGTGGAACCCCTGAAAACCTGCAGTGCCAGTGGGATCTGCTGCCTCGCTGGGGGGGAGAAAGGGCAGATGTAGTCATTGGTGCCATGTTTTTGTTCCTCCTCTCTGGAGCCCTCTCGACTCTCCTTTTTGGTGATGAAACCGAGGGTTTGAAAGGGAAAGAACAGAGAGAAATGTTGGTTTAATTGATGACTTGGCTCCTTGGAATAGTCAGATCCCTGGTGTGAGTTTCTGTCGCTGCTTGTTAATGAAGCCTTTATTAATAAAAGGGGGAAAAAAATTAAAAAAGAACTAAGAAAAAACCAAAATAAGTAAAGAGGCTGCTGTTCTGGGGAAGTTTGCTTTGCACTCCAAATTCTACAGAAGAAATTCTTCTCTCTTGGGGATAGTGAGGCCCTGGCACAGGTTGTGGCTGCCCCATCCCTGGAAGTGCCCCCAAGACCAGGTTGGATGGGGCTTGGAGCAACCTGGGCTAGTGGGAGGTGGGGTGGAATGGGATGAGCTTTAATGTCCCTTCCAACCCAAATGATTCCATGATTCTATGGTTCTGTCAGTCCTGGTGTGGCAGGGGGTTGATCCCACTGTTGCATCCCTGCCAACCCCAACATTCCCATCCCACGTGAGCCGCCACTCGGCTTTATGCTCACCTGCCTCGTAATTAATGCTCCCAGGTAATTACCCTCCCAAAGCCCTGGAAGAGCTGCCACTAAGCAATTCCCCCTGGCACAACAGGATCTAAAAGTGGAAGTGTAACAGCTTTGCTTATTTTGGGAATGGCCGCCCCATATCCCGGATGCAGCGGAGTCAGGGCTCTGCTGAGAGGGCTGAGTGTGTTTGCTGCACCCATTTTGGGGCTTGGAGAAAGGAGTGGGGAAAGTACCAGGCACCCCAAAATATCCCAAAACCTCCTCCACCGGCTCTGGGTGCTACACTTGGGAGGGCATCGCTGGCACAGGACACGCTGCCACAGTGTCACCCCTAGCAGTGTCACCCCCTCCCCTGAGCCCCCCACCCCGGTGCCAGCAGAGCTCTGGGAGCTGTGCAGGGCTGACAGGCTCGGCACAGGCGTGCATTATATGATTATTATCATTATATTGCCAAGGATCCGTGATGAGCGAGGTGATTATGGGCGAGGAGGTTCTCGGGAGCCGTGAGCTGCTCGGATCCATCCGCTCATCCCAGCCCTGTCCCGTGGGTGCTCCCGGCCCTGCTGTTCCACAGGGGTGAATTTAGGGGCAAAGCCACAGTGCTAAAGCATTCAGCACCCAGAAACCCACCTGGTTTTGGGGTTGTTTGGGATATTTCCTAGTGCTTGTCTCACATTGACCAGGAGCTGTGCCGTGAGTTGTTCCCTCTTCTCCGTCTCCTCACAGGTACCGTTGTTATCCTGATGGGAATTCATTTTTTTTTTCCCCCCTTTGATGCTTCTATTTCATTTAACATGCAGAGGCTAATAATTTGTCACAATTCAATAAAGCCGAGGTTGCAAACACTCTCACTGCTGTTTATTTAAACGATGGTTTGTTAATTAGCTCCTCTTAACGAGGAGAGAATAAATCAGATAAACCCTACCAAAACGGCAGGCAGATATTTTGCACATTAATTTTACTTTCCAGTTGAGATATTCCTGGCAGCCAAGCGCTCACTGACTCCCTGCTCCATCCCAACCTGCTCCCCTGGTATAGGTGTGTGGAAGAGCATCGTGGCTCTGGGATGATGCTCTGCTTTGTGGCATTTTGGGTGCAAAAAGGACTTTTCTGGATGTTTTATGGCTCTTGACAGGCTTTGGTTTTTTTTTTGGCTGTGGGGCTCCAGCCTGGCCATGGGAGGGAGTGACCTTCCAGCATGCCAGGCAACCTTCTGGTACTCCAGTTTTCCCTCTGCTTGTTTAACCTATGGTAGTTTAGAGGAGAAAACAGGAATTAGAACAAGACTAAAGTTGTGCTGGTGCAACGTGGAGTTTAGGGAAGGTTTATCCATCACCAAGCTCCCATTCCATTGCTGGCTCCACGGAGAGCACTCAGCTCCCGTCCCACCACCACGGGAATATCTCATATTTAACCCATAAAACGTGTCCTGGGGGTGGGATTTCTCGAAAACCACTGTGTGTGTCCCCCTGTGAGCATTTGGGGACCCCCGTGAGCACCCGGGACCCCAGGAGGATGGCCGGAGGGGAGCGGTGGATCCCGTGCGCTCTCCGGGTCTACCTTGTGGAAGAGACGCTAATCAATGATTAATCGGGCATGTGTGGTTGTGTGGGAGCGATTTGTGTTGGAGGAGGGAACTCCTACAGCACCCCGGTCATGAATCATTTGAAGAGCAAATTTGTGCAGTTACCAAGGGAACGGAAGAAAGGAAGGGACTTCCCTTTGCCGAAATGACTCGCGCTCTGATGCGGCTGAGAAAATCGCTCCAAAAAAAAAAAGAAAAAGAGAAAGAAAAAAAAAAAAGAGCCGAAGCTGTGACTAAGCAGCAGAAGTTATGTAAAGTGCTCGCTGGGAAGTGCAGGGGAGGGACAGCACATCCTGCCGCTGCCCACGGTGGTGGCGGGGGGCGGCCGCCGGCCCCCTTCCCTCCTCCCCGGGGAGCGGGGGCGAAGCGCCGGCTGGGCTGTTCCCACTGCTGTCCCTTAACCCGGCCCACAGAGCCGCTTAAAAACACCTGGGAAATGCCTGGGAGTCCCTGCTGGAGTGGGGCATCGTCCCCAGGCTGGGACCACTGACCTTGGTCACTGTTCTCCAGGAGGGTCGGTGCCGCAGGCACAGTGTCACCAGGGAAAATGGCCTTGCTCTGGCTAAAGGGGGGTGGTTTTGGGGTGGTTGTGCCCCACTTGTGCAGTGCATCACCCTCATTCAGGCAGGTGTATGGAGCCAGGCTGTTTCCACAGGGAATGGCAGGATGGGGGTGTGATGCTTCGCACTGGGGCCGTTTGGAAACGTCTCTGCCAGGGCTGGGCTCATGGCTGAGGGTGGGATCCTCTGCTCCCCTCCTCCTGGGAGCTCAGCCAAGGGCCAAATGCTCATTTCGGGGCTTGACATCTGAATTTGATGGTGCTCGCCCAAATTTAGGGGACGCTCATCCAAAGGGAGTAAAAGCCACATGCACAGGCAGAGGCATCAACCAGCTTGGAGGCTCCTTAAAAACCTCAGGAATCTGGTTTTCCCTCTGAAAACGCGACCCCGGGGCTGTGCCAGGGGGGAGCAGCAGAGACCCAGGGCTGTGGCAGCGAGATCTGCCTCGGCAGCAGCGGCACCAGCATCGCCACGGAGCCCCAGCCACGCCGGAAAGATCCTTGGGATCTTTCCAACTTCCGCCCGGGAGCCCCCGAGCCCGGCGGGGAGCCGCAATATCTCCCGAAAAGGGAATGCAGAGGCAGCTGCACACACGGCGAAGGAAAACCCTCTGCCTGCCCTCCCCTGGTGCCACAGACACCCGGTGTCTGAGCGATTAGTCACCGCCGAGGCTTCCCTCCTCCACAGGCAGAGCCTGTCCCCCCACACACAGGGAGCCAGCGGAATGCTTAATTGGAGTTCCTCACACCTACCCGGGGGTAGCCTGAAACGAAGTGACAGTGCCGAGAGAAGCGCTGGAGTCAGAACCCCGGGAGCTGCGGGGTTGCTATGGAGTTTCTGGAGTTGGGTTTTAAAAAGGAAGGGAAAGGGGGGGAAAAAAATTTTAGAGATTGTGGTCCCAATGGCAAAGCTGAGGGTGCTGCTGGGATGTTCCCCCAGGGGGATGAGGCTGCAGGGTTGCTCTCTGGGGGGGGTTCTGCTCCCCCGTGGGATGTTTGGCCACCACAAAGGTGTTTTGTGCCCTGACAGCAGAGCTGAAGGAGGTTTGGGGTTGGTAAGAAACTCCTTTAAGGCTCCTGAATCCTGTGCATGGAACGGGTAGGAAAGTTCATCCCTGCATCCTGTGCATGGAACGGGTAGGAAAGCTCATCCCTGCATCCTGTGCATGGGAGGGGGTAGGAAAGTTCTTCCCTTGTATCCCATGTGTGTGGGAGGGGGTAGGAAAGCCCATCCCTGAATTCTGGAGTTGGGAAAAGGGGATAGGAATGCTCCTCCCTGCATCCTGCGTGTGGAAGGAGCAGGGAAGCTCAGCATCCCATGGGATCCAGACAAGGCTTTTCCTCCCTGATTACTTTGGGAACTCTCAGATGCAGCAGGAAAGTCACTGGTGACCATGTCCCCGGGATGGGAGGGCTGTCCCAGGGGTGGGAGGGCTGTCCCAGGGGTGGGAGGGCTTTTCCCCACAGCAGCCCCCGTGCCTGGGTTAATTCACCCAGAGGAGGCAGGGCTGGAGTTCGACCAAAGGATTTATTTTCCTGCCTGAAACTTCCAGGGAGGATTTTAAGCCTTTTAAAAGCAGTTTCTCCTCCCTGTGGGGCCAAGCACTCAGGTGTGGGTTGATCAGCCAAGGGGAGAGTGCAGCACTGGGACCCCCTTAGGTGGGCATACCTGTGTCCCCCCTCTCCCAGCACCCCATCAGCTTCACCTTCATCTTCCTCTTCCTCTGAGAGCTGTTTGGGCTCTACTTTCGGGTAGTTTATTTTTAGAATGCAATGAGTGGGTCCCAGGAGCTGAGTCCCCAGCACTGACCATCACCTGGGGGAGCCTGAGCTTTGCCTTCCCTCAGGAGAGGGAAATTATGGCTTCATTCCCATCAGGGACAGCTTCTCTTCCCCAAAACAGAGGAGGAAAACAGGATATCGTTTGTGGTTTCGTGAAAAAGTCTTTTTTTTTTTTTTTTTTTTTATTCTCGTCACTTTAGGTTCTATTTAAAATTTGGGTGTTCTGAGATGGAAAGTTATTTCAAAAGGGCAAAAACACGTCAAGCACCAGAAAATGGTGAAATCAGCTCTGTGGTGGTGTTGGTGTTTTTTTTTCTTTTCTGGAAGCACAGTTCTTCCCCAAATTCCCTCAGTGCCAGATCCAGCCCCATCCTGCTCCATCCTGCCCTTGCCCCGGTGTTGCTCAAGAAGCTTCCTGGCACCAAAACACCTTTTTTCACCCCAATCTCTCCCCCAGCTGATAGTCTAGGTGTTCTCCCAGGGGTTTGCAACCCACCACAGCGCTGGGATCTCTCTGCAGCTTCGAGCCCGACCCCAAATCCGCGGGGGTGGGAAGGGGCGATCGTTGTGGCCCCATCGATCCCACGTGCTGCTGCCCGGGGAAAAGGGCCCCTCATCGACAGAGCATCGACTCTCTTGGGGCATGGCCACCTTAAAAAGATCACCTGGAAGCGAGAGCTTTGGGCACCTGATGATTAATTAGTGTGTTGTAAATGACTTGGAGCAGAGGTGAAGGAGGTGCGAGAGCAATTAAATCCGCACCCCTCCGACCCCTCGCCCGACGTATTGATCCCCCCCGGCCGCCTCTGGGGGGGGAGTTGAGCTGGGATTTCATCCCCCTGGCACTGGGAAAAATTACTTTTCCCAGGCTGGGACCTGCTCCTGCCTCTCAGTGCAGGCTCAGCAGCCTCCTCACCGCTCCCCTTGCCAAATGCAGCGGGTTTATCCCCTGCTGGTTCCGATGGAACAAGGTAGGAGAGCGAGGAAAACCCTCCGCTGGCTTCCCTTGATGAACTGAGCTAATTTCTCTCTTAATGGTTCGCTCCGGAGCTGAATGTGAGGCTTTCCTCCTGCACAGCAAACCCTCTCCCACACACAGACAAATAGGCTGAATATTTAATTGGAATTCCTCACACCTACAGGGTAAAGCCTTGTCAGTAGAAATAGAGCCCATCGCCAGCTGGCATCCCCGCACGCCACCCACCTTCGCTCTCAAAAAGAAATCCCTCCCCGTCCTCCCCCGTTTTCCGCACACCCACGGGGCCCCCCCCTCGCTCCCGGGATGCCCTCTCAGGGATGGGGGTGCTGTGGGAGGGTGCCCAGGAAGCACCACCCCGCCCCAACAGGTCATGCAGGAGAAGATTCCCCTTTCCCATCACCTGCAGCCCTCGCTGGAGCAGCCCCTGAGGGACCCCCCACTCCGGGGACGGTGGGGACCCCCAGGGTTGTGCCAGGCTGGTGGCAGGGGACCAAGAGCAGCAGAGGGCACTGCTGATCTGTCCACCTGCGCCTTCCCTGCCGTGATGGGACTCTGGGAAAAGTGCATCCCAACTCTCCAGGAGGGGCTGGCAAAGGGGTGGGCTGCTTGGGAAGGGGATGCTCCATCCCGGTTCTGCTTGACCTTCCTGACCCGGGATCACCAGGCTGGTGCTGAGGATGAGAGCAGGTACTGGGAATGGATCTGCCTGCCCTGCCCCTGCCCCTTCCCACCTCCACCCAGGGGCTGCAGGAGATCTTCATCCCCTGGTGTGGGTCCAGCTCCAGAGCTTCTCTGAGCAGGGAACTGGGGAAGGGTCAGACAGGCTCAGCACCCAGAAAAAAAGGGCTGTTCCCAGGGAATCCTGTTCTCAGGGATGCAGAACCTCCTGGAGCAGGAGGGAGGCAGTGGGTCATGACCCCTGACAGCAGCACCTTGCACTGCCTTTAGTGCTGCTGGGGACAGAATTCCCTTGACTCCCCCAGTATCTCCTTTGCTTTCCAACAGAATTTCTCTTTTCTCATCCCCCCTCTTTTCCTTTCCTGCTCTTTCTCCCTCTCTCCTTCTCCTCGTACCTCTCTCATCCCAGGTTTCAAAGACACCCCCCCCCCCCATCCCCTGCAGGGACCTGCCACCATCTGCGGTTTTCTTTTCCCTTTCTTTCTTTTTTTTTTTCCCCCCTTTCTCTTTTTAAAGTTTCCCCGTGTCTTTGTCTTAACGAGCCAGGTTAAATATTCTGTAATCAGTGTAATAATACACCTGGACTCGTTCTGGAGATATCTGCCTTTTGTACTGCGACAGGACATTAATAGTAATTATTCTGCTTTGTAATTGGAGCTTTAAATACTAATTCAAACAGCCAGAGGAAAACCAATTAGTGCTAATTTATCTCTATGTGTTTTGGAGAGCCTGTGTCTGTCATACTGTGAAGAAATAGGTTGGTAATTAGTACAGTTGGGTGGTAGATAGAAGTAATTATCAGATTCTTTCATGTTCTTTAAAGGGGGAAAAAAAAAAAAAAAATCTAAAGGCTGCATGACTCTTCCTTTCCGAGGAAGTTTGCACCTCCAAGGAAAGGCCCAGCCAGCACTGGCTCCACACGAGGCTCCCACCTGGATCCGTGGGCTCCTGGTGCCATATGGAGGGGCTCTTGATCCAGGGATGGGGTGTTTTGGGCAGGGACTGAGCAAAGTTTGAACCACAACCTGTGTGTCCAAATCCTCCTCGAGGTGTTTTTGAACCGTAACCTGTGCATTTGAGCCTTAGCCCTGGTTTATGAATCCCATCCTGTGCATTTGAGCCAAGAACAAAATTTATGGGACCCGTCCTGTGCATTTACAGCCATAGAATCCCACAGTGATTTGGGTTGGAAGGGACCTCAGAGCTCCCCATCATCACTTCCCGGAGTTCTCTTTGCTTCCCAGGAGGAAGCAGCAGGTTCCTTGAGGATGCTGGGCCCTGCCACACTCTGCTCTTTGATTTTCTTTTTCCGCTTCTTGAATAAGAGGATCTGGAGGTTTTTCTCTGTGGGAAGGATTTGGGTTGTGGTTACTTCAGTCCCCCCCCTCAACACCCCCAAAAGTTGTGCTATTAAAAAAATTAATAATTCATGGAGGGGTTGTTCACCCCATCAGGAATTCGGGCCCAGCCAGACCAGGAGTGCAGCAGGATCTGCAGGAATTCATTAATGGCCCATTCTGTGTTTCCTTTCCCCTTTAAAACCCCAGTGGAGTTACCTTGGTAATAATAAAGTGCACGATTCCAGGAGGGAGGGAACAGGTTTTTATTTTGATTAAACGGATTTCTCCTCCTGCCTTCCTTACCCCTTTTATTCCTGCCAATTTAAAAAAAAAAAAAAATTTTGTTTAGGGGGAAGAAGAAGAAAAAAAATTTATAAGCAAATGCTAATGCTGGTACAAAAAAAAAAAAAAAAGAAAAAAAAAAAAAAAAGGCACATTTTTTTCCAGGGAGGGGAGAAAATGCCTTTAGAAGTGTTCTGTGCAAAGAGATGCCGGGGGGCACGATATATCAAAGAAAATATAATACACCCAGGTTAAAACTAATGATTGCCATATAATTAGATGTGAACCATTGTGCTATAAATGTGTATTCTTCAGGGTGCTGTGATTTTACTGTAAGAGAGAGAGAGAGAGAAAGAAAGACAGAAAAACACAGAACCCAGCAACATACTATAAAAAGCACTCTGTTGACTTTTCGGCTGTTTAGTATTCCTTGCCCGTACTCCCCCGGGAGTATGTAATTAGTGCTTTATGAAGAGTGCATTTAAAGCAGTTTAATATTCACCTCATTCAGTCTGAAACAATGTGATCACTGCTTAGACAAATCACTGCTCCTCACTGACATCCTCTGTCAGTACATTACCTCTGAAAAGACCTTTCAAGAGGCTCCGATGTTAATTAGTTGTCTGTCATGGATAAACAGAGCCGTGAGCAGAAGGGCTGCACCAGGCCAAAGACACACAGGGAAATACTGGGAAGGCTTTTTTTTTTTTTTTTTTCATCCTTCCCCCCCCTCAATCCCGTCTTTAATGAAAATTCCTGGCTTTCTCCGGCGGTTTGCTGGCGCTTCGTGGAGTTTGGCGTGGCCTGGAGTGGAGCCTGGGTTTTCCTGGGATGCTCCCTGGGATGCTGAGCCAGGGCTGGCACTGCCACTCCCTGGGGGGGGGCTCGGCTCTGGGAGCATCCTCTGCTCTGGATGGGCACCTGCTGAGCTGCCCTGCTGTGCCCCAAAGGGTGAATGTCCCAGGCAACATCCCAGCCTGCATCCCACTGCTAAATCCCAGCCCAGCAACCCTATATCCAGCCCTGCATCCTACTGCTATATCCCAGCCCTGAATCCCACTGTTATATCCCAGCCCTGTATCCCACTGCTATATCCCAGCCCTGAATCCCCCTGTTATATCCCAGCCCTGAATCCCAATGTTATATCCCAGCCCTGTGTCCCAGTACAACATCCCAGCTGTGCATCCCAGTGCTAAATCCTGGTCCTGCATCCCAATATTACATCTCAACCCTACATCCCAATCCCAACCCTTTATCTTGGTCCTGCATCCCAGCACTACATCCCAACTCTGCACCCCTGTGGTCCATGCCAGTCCTGCATCCCTGTGCCATGTCCTGGCCCTGTATCCTGGTCCTCTATCCCATTCCACATCCCTCAGGTGCTCTCCCAGGCAGTCAGGGATCCCCAGCAGAATTCCCCTCAGCCCTTGATCCCTTGGCTCTCCCTTTGGAAGCCACTTGAATGTATCTACTTGAACATGGAAGCACCCATGGAAGCTGGCCCAGCCAGATGGGATGAGACACAGCACCCCCAGTCTTTCAGGGCAGCACCTTTCCAACCTATTCCCAGCAGGATGTGGGCATGGAAATATCCCAGAGCCAGGAATGGGACATGGGAAGTGTTTGATCCCGGCACTGCCACCAGCTCAGGGATGAACAGGTGGAATTTCTGCCACTGTAAATGTGGTCCCTGACACCCACCCCCTGCTCCAACACGCTGGGGAGGGAAGGAATGGGAAACACTTTTGGAAAAGGAAGTTTTCCTCCTTAAAACAGAGTTTAGCCCAGCAGGGGCTTTGGCTGGGCTAGGGTCTTGTGGGTTCCCTGTGATCCTTGCTTTATGCATGCTGAGAGCAGCTCCTGCTGGGAGGGATTTGCTGGGAATGAGGGAATTGAGGCACCCCAAAGTGACTCTTTAGCCATTCCAGGAGTCTCCTTCCATTTTCCATAGTGGCAGGTGATGGTGGTCCCCTCACCCCACCTGCCCCTGGCTTTGTCTTCTCCAGGAAATCCATCAGTGCTTTGTCCCCATCCAGGGTGCTCCCACTGCCACCCGTGGCCTTCCAGCCCCCAATTCTCCTTCCCTGGAACAACTTACTCCCTGAATCCTTCCCACGTCCCTCCGTGTGTCCCTGATGTGCATCCAGGTGCACATCCCAAGCCGTGGTGGGAAAGACACGGAGCATCCCCAGGGAACACCATCCTGAGCCCGGCCCTGCCACCCAGCAGGGGTGTCTTGGGGTTTTTCCCCTTTTCTCTCCCTTTTTCCACCGGTTTGTTTCCCTGGCTCTCTTAGTCACGAAGGTGAGGCACTGACAGAGACACAGACATCAAAAACAAGAGGTGATGAAACGCCGGGAATAATTAAGTTGCGCTAAATCACCGGCCCCGGCGGAACGCTGCCAAGGCGCCCGGGAAAACTGGAGCACCGGGAGCAGAGTTATTATTAATAATCACCAGCGCCCTCGAGAACAACAACCTATTTTGCACCTCTCTGCACCAAAGGAGCGGGAAGGGGCCGGGAAGGGACCCTCATCAGCGTGGTGGGGGGGTGAGGCTGGGATTTCCTTCCCTGCACGGCACCACAGGTATCCTGGCGGGATATTTTGTGCTGTCCGGGACGGGATCCATCCCGGAGCCATCAGCACAGTCCGGGCTGCAGCAGCAGCCCCAGAGCAAGTCTGCTCCCGCCACGGATCCTCCACGCAACCCCTGGGCCTTACGTAAGGGCAGCCTTATCCTGCTGCCATCGGGGCCCGTCCTGGAGCTCCCGTTCCCAGTGTGTGGGCGAGCCTGCTCGCCCCGGGCTGGGAATTGCACAGCTCCTGCCCCTCTGCCTTGCACCACTGCATGGGCTGCTGTGCAATTCCAGAGCGGCAGCCCAACCTGGCAGGGTGATTGGGATGCGTTTCCCCTTGTGTGGTGCCAGGATTAACCCTTCAGGACTCTTGGGAAGGTGCTGCAGGGTGTGCAGGGCTCGCTGCCCTGCAGCCCGCTCTGGTTCTCCCTTTGGTGATGGTGTGCTCTAAGGGGCACCCATGGCTGGGGGAAGGGATGCTCCAGCTCCCACAAGCCTTCTGGGGCCACCACAGTGTTTTTTTTTCGGGGAGAGAAAAGAGACCTCAGTGCTAAGATTCCTTCTCTAGTGAATGCTAAACCAATGGCTTCACACTTTACACAGGACAAGGCTCGCTTTAGGGTCTGACCCCACTTGGCTCCGTGTCTGTGAGAGCCCAGACAGGCTCTTTGCAGGGTTTAGGGGCTGATTTTGGTTGCCACGTGGCCGTGGGTAAAGCCTGAGCCCCAGTTCCCACCTCCCTCCCCACCGGCACACATTTCATCAGGAGAACAGTCCAGACCTGGTCAAAATCCTCCCTGGCGGGGGAAAAGCCAAGGGTGTCGAAATTTGGGAGAGCTGTAAATCTAATGGGTTTGTAAAATCTTTAAGCCGCCGTCTGCAACGCGCAGGTAAACCTTTAATTCCCTGACAATGCCGAGCTAACTCCCAGCTAAATCCCTAATTCCCGTGCACCGTGGCCCCGTGGATTCGCCTGTCTGCAGCTTCCACGCTCTCTGGATGTGGTCCCAGGGGAAAAATTCCCCCAAATATCCATGCACCAGGTTGTGGTGCTTCTGCTCTGCTGATGGAAACCTTTGGAGTGCTTTTGCGACTCTTAAAAATAGGAATCACGCGGGATCCTGCATCCCTGAGGCGCCCTGGGCAGGGGGACAGGGAAGGAGACACCAAATTGAGAGGTCCCAGCTCTCCCTTGCCCTAAAACATATTGGATGTGAGGTGTTGGAATGATCCCATTGCCTGTTCCACCATCCAGAACTTTCCCCCCTGATCCAGCCGGATCTGATCCCTGTGTGACAGGGAGAGGGAGCAGCTGCAGAGCCCCGTCCTGCCCGGAGCAGGGGGAGCCTGACGGGTTTGGGAGCTCATCAGCACAGCGATGACAGCTCCAGGGATTGGGATTGCTCCACGCGGGTCCCATTCGCTGGGAGAACGTTTCCCAACCTGGTGGAACCTGTACGGACGACCACCCTTTCTTAAGCAATTTTCCTGACTCAAGATCCCACCCCGAGCCAGAGGGAGAGGGATCTCTGCTGCCTCTTACAACACAGCTCCATCCAAACTGGTTTTCCCATTAATCCCTCTTCCAGACGGGTTTTTTTTTGCCTCTTTTTTTTTTTTTTTTTTTTGGGGGGGGATGACCAGAGGTGCTGTTGAATCTTCAAGAGGGTGTTTGGTGCTGTCTTGGCTTTCCATGGGTGGGGGGCTGAGCCCACCTATGGCACCCAGCACAGATTAGCCAAAATTGTGCCTTTTATTGGAAAGATTTTCTTGAGGCAGGAGGGAGGGGGATGACTCCTCTGGGAACTGGATGAGTGAGGCACAGGGAGGGACTGTCCAGCAGTGCCAAGGGATCCTCAGCTCCTTTTTTTTTATATTAATGGCCCAATATTGAAATGGAGCAAATCCAGAGGACGGCACAATGTTCACCCCTTGGATTATCAGCCAATTTCCAAGGGGTGAACATTTTTATAGGGGAGTGAGAAGTTGCTAATTCATTCCAGTGCTCAGCAAGCCATAGAATCATGGAACATCCCAAGCTGGAAGGGACCCACAAGGATCAAGTCCAGCTCCTTGGTGACAATCCCAGTGGGCTAAAACCCCTCCAGCAACATACCCCAAACACCTATGGAAGCACCTGCAGCCATTTCCACCTTATAAATTGATTTTTGGCGGGTGCCACCTCCCCCTGTGTGTCCCCCCCGGCAGGTCCCAGCAGATGAAGGGTTACTCAGCCCCATCTGCTCCAGCTCCCCATTTCACAAGGGCGGGCTCGGAGTTTTTACTACAAGTTTCAGACAATGAAGGTGTGTCTGCACTCCGAGCCTGGCTTGCCCGCTGTGTAGGCGTCGGGTTCAGCGCCGTCTTGTCAACACTTGAATATGTTGAGCATCACTCACGGGGCATTCTGTAAGAAAGCTATTAAGTTAATTACCGAGGCTGTGTGTGTGTGTGTGTGTGTGAGAGAGAGAGAGAGAGAGAGAGTGTGTGTGTGTGTGTGTGCTTCTCCTGTAAAAATTGGGCTTCCTTCTCCTCACAAGACACTCGTGATGCAAGCCCCGGCCTCTCGGTGTGATGACATCTCGTCTGCTGCTGTAACTGATACGGGGCTCGAGCTGCCTGAGAGGCTGTGGGATGGTGTGTGTGGGGGTGGGCTCAGGGTGGGACCCCCCTCTCAACCTGCCTCGGGATCACCCGCCCAAATTTAGGGACCTGCTGGTTACAGCTGGGCAGGAATTAGGATGCCAGTCCTAAATCTGCAGGGTTTGAACTCAAACTGCTGTAGGAGTTTGAACTCAAACTGCTGTAGGAGCAGGTCGAGCATCCCTGTAGATGTTTGTTTATGCCATTTCTGCTCCCACCAAGTTCCTGGGAAAAATGCAGTTTCATGGATTCATGGCGTGGTTTGGGTTGCAAGGGACCTGAAAGCTCATCTTGTTCCACCCTCCCTCCTGCCATGGGCAGGGACACCTTCCACTATCCTAGGTTGTTCCAAGCACTTTCAACACTTCCAGGGATGGGGCAGCCACAGCTCTCCTGGGAGACCCCTTGGCTTGGGAAGAGGGTCAGGAAGAGACCTCTTGGTCTTTTTATTTGCACTGACACCACAAGGGGCCTAAAATTATCAGAGCTGGGGGGGGGCTGTATTTTGGAGGGGCTGGGGGTGCAAGGCAGATGGCACAGAAACAGTCTCTGGCAGCACCTCCACCCCTAAAATACGTTAAAAAATGAGTTTTCCCTCGCTGGAGCCCAAGCCAGGGGAGGGAAGCAGGGCGAGCTCTGGCTCCTGGCTCTCAAGGTGGTGGTTTTTTTTTTTTGGGGAGGCGCACGGGGCATTGCACAAACAGCCCCTGGCGCTAGCACGCGCCCCAGGTAGGGCGGCTCAGCCCCCTCCCTCCTCCCCTCCTTCCCAGAGCATCCCACGGGAGCCCGGATCCGGTGGACTTTTATGGAAGAAAGGGAAGTCCATGGCACCGCCGGAGCAGCTTTGGCAGACGTGCAGCTGCAGCGGCTGTTAACCCCTAATCCTCGGGGTAGGAGCTCTGCCTGCACCTCTCCTGCCTGCACCTCTCCTGCCTGCTGGGGTGCAAGTTTTGGGGGCAAGGAAGGGGGCTCAGCAGCCCCACTGTGGCTCTGCCAGGAACCTGCAAAAAACCTCCATAGAGAAGGTGCATTTGGCTCTTTCTCACCACCTAAGTCAGTGCAAAAAGCGCTCCAGAGCATCCCAAAGCTCCTTGTCCTTCCAGAACGCCCCCTCCCCTTAAAAATAAAACCCACCCCACAAGCAGGAGGGAAGTGTGAGGAGAACTTGTGCTGCTCCAGAGAAGGATGTTTCCGGTCCCAAGGGCAGCTCTGGACTCTCCCTGCGAGTGCTGCCAAATCCTGCCGTCAGGAAGCGGCGTGGGGAGGGGGGAGGACGATGGGGTGGCCGAGGCCGCCCGGATGCTCTGGGGGGGCCCAAACACATCACATTCCCCTCCCGTTCCCCTCCCGGCCAGGTCCGGAGGAGGGCAGGGAGGAGGGGGAGAGCGGTGTCGTCATCAGAGGCGATGGGGAGACTTTTTGGCCAGCGGAAGGAAGGGGAAAAACCAAAAATGAAATGATAAAATAAGGAATAAGTCTCCTTCCAACCCCCCCTTCCCGCCCACCCCTCCAGCGCTCCCATCAGATTAGCGGAGCCGAAATAGCCGAGCCGGCCCCAGAGCGGGAGCAGGGCTGGCACGCGCGGGCTTTGATCCGCCCCCGCGCCCGGGGAAGGTGCCTGGGACCGGGATCAGACACCCCAGGGGAGGAGGAATTTGCAGGGGAGGGTTTGCGGCGTGCGCGCGGCCCACGGACACCCGGCGGCCCCGGCGTGCCCCAGCCCGGCTGCCAGGGTGGGATTTGGCACCCCTGGGAGGGGTGGTGGGCATAGTATCTGACCCCAAAGCAGGTCCTGAGGAGCCCATGGAGGTGCTACTGGAACCCCTCTGCTCTGGAGCCAGGCTGGGAGAGCTGGGGGGTTCACCTGGAGAAGAGAAGGATCCAGGGAGAGCTGAGAGCCCCTTGCAGGGCCTAAAGGGGCTCCAGGAGAGCTGGAGAGGGACTGGGGACAAGGGATGGAGGGACAGGACACAGGGAATGGCTTCCCAGTGCCAGAGGGCAGGGTTAGATGGGGTATTGGGAAGGGATTCTTGGCTGTGAGGGTGGGGAGCCCCTGGCACAGGTTGCCCAGAGTGGCTGCCCCATCCCTGGAAGTGTCCCAGACCAGATTGGAGCAACGTGGTCTACTGGAAGGTGTCCCTGCCCATGGCAGGGGGTAGAACTGGATGAGTTTTAAGCTCCCTTCCCACCCAAAGCATTCCATGACTCCAGCCTGGTTCTGCCTCGTGGTGGTTCAGCCCCACGTGCCCCACGGACACGGTTATTGCTGGATGGTGGCAGCACTGGGAACGTGCTGGTGCTTTCCAACCACCAAAGGAAACACATCCCTGTCCCCAGAGGCCACTCAGCCAGCAGAGTCTCCCCATGGACACATCCCAGGGGAAGCTCCCAGTGCAGGCTCTGCTCTCGTCTGCACAGAATCAGGCTAAGGGCCTTTAAATGACTGAATTAGGCAAAATTTGGTGTTTCTCCAAGAATCCTCCGGAAATCTGCTGCTGGAAAAGCAAGCTCATCTTAAAGCTACACTGCATGCCGAGCAAACAAGTTTCCCACTCTCAAGAAACGGGGCTGGAAAAGACCTTTCCGGTCCTGCCCAGCCCTTTTTTTTTTTGGCCGGTTCAGTTTTGTTCCTCGTGGTGGGACCTCGGGGGCTTTGTGGAAAGCTCTCGTGGGGCACCTTCCTGGGGAGGTTTTGGGGATGCCCACTGAGAACTGGGGGTGATGGGGGCACCGAGGGAGCCCGGATTCCATGGGGTGAGTGGGAGGAGATGCTGGTGGAATTCCTGGGAAGGACCAGGACAGCAAAGGCAGGTGTGGTCCAGCAGCTGCTGGGAAAATGGGTGTCACAAGTGGTGTTGGAGCGGTACCACCCTGTCACAGCAAGACAATCCAGGCAAAAAAGTGCCCTTTTCTCCTTCTGCCCCTTGAGCCTGAGCTGTCCTCAGGCCTTCCTCCTCCTCCTCCTCCTCCTTCCCCAGCAATTCATCCACCCTCACTTCCCACCCCAGCAGCGCAGCATCCACCGTTATCCCACGGGCACCAGGGGGGCAGAGGATGCTCACAGGGGGGTCCTGGCTGGATCCTGAGCAGGACAAAGCCCAGCCCAGCCCTGCCCTGGCCGGGCCAGCACCGGGCCAGTGGGTCAGGGTGACTCATCTGGCAGCAGCTCCTCGGTGAGCTCGCCCACAATTGCGACACCGCGGGGATGTAAAACCCAGCCAGCCCGAGCCCGGCATCCACACGGCTTCCTAACACGCCCCTGGGGTTGCTACCAACATCCCTGTTGTTCTTAGCAATCCCATCATCCATCATTTATCATCCCGGTTTACAACAGAGGCCCAGGGGCTGGGAGACGGGGCGTGACCGCACGGGACGCGATTGCAGCGCGCCCCAAAAGGGTCTTTGGGGTGCAGCCACCCCCCCCCCCCCCCTCCTTCCCAGTGCTGCTGGTGCTGCTCCAGCTTCCCAGCATCTGGGGGCAGCAATCAGAGCATGCACAGCCCTTTCCATCATTTTATTGCACCGTCATTTTATTCCACCATCATTCTATTCGACCGGTGCAACTTTCTCGCTTAAACAAAATCCAGGGATCAGGAGACAGGAGGAGGAGCAGGAAAGCTCCTCCAAAACATGAAGTTTTTTGGCAAAGCAGCCAACCTGGACTCCCAAATCCACCCCTTAAACCCACTCTTGGAGCATCCTGGAGCAGCCACATCCCCCCATGCCCTGTGTGGGAGATGGAGCTCAGCATCCTGCATCCCATTTCCACCCCCCTCCCCTCATCTGCCTCTACAATCCCACAGGTGTTTTAAAATTAAAAACAACAAGAAAAACAACACCCTCACCACCCCCCCCATCCTTTTTTCAACACAAATGTTTTGTCTGAGGTTTCAAAACCATCCCAAGTGTCATCACAGCCTCCACCCCGCTGGCTTGGACCCCTCACCTACATCCTGAAGGAAAGGCAGAGAGGCACAGAGCCCGTGCCAGCAACGCCTAAGCCAGGCAGGTATCTGTGTCTCACTGCAAATCCACCCAGCAGAGCCTCCCTCTTTTGAAAGGGGATATTCTGGCACCGGGAATGCCATCCATGGGCTGCCAGGAGGGGAGGCAGGAGCCCCCGGGGAAGGTCCCAGATCCGGGACGGTTCGGGTTATGAAGGGCAGAATTTTGTCTCTTAGATTAAAAAAAAAAAAAAACCAACAAACTCACAAAGAGCCACAGGCTGAGGTGATTTATGTTTATTTGGCTCAGTTAATAACCCGTGGCACGTCCTTCCCTGCGGCATTAGGGTGGATCAGACAGGCAGCATTTAAATTGCAGCCGTGCCCGATATTTATTTTTTAATATATTTTTATGGTCGCCTTCCCCAGTTATGGTGAGGCAGGGAAAAAAAAAAAAAAAAAAGAAAAAGCCAGGCAGGGCTAGGAGGCTGCAAGAGCTCCCTGATAATCCTAAAATTTGGGGTAAATCACTGGAGTTCAGACCCCAGGGAGCTGGGAGGGGTTTTTCAGAGGTGTGTTGGAGATGTGACGTCCCAATGTGTGACACCCTGATGTGTCCACTTTGTCCTGCTCCATCCTGAGCCTCCAACAGGGACCCAGGGGTGACAATAGGACCCCTCATGCCCTTGGGGAGCCTCACAGTGAGTTTTCCCAGGAGTTCTGATGAGCCTCAGGCAAATTTTTGGGATGTGGATGTGTATTGCTTCGGTGCATATTTATGCAGCACCATCTCTTTGGTCAGATGAGGTGCCCTGAAATGATTCTGGTGTTAAAATCACCCAATTTTGGTGCATTTTAGTCCCCAAACAGGTGGATCCAGTGGCTGTGTGACCCCAGTCCACCCAGGTTTAGCTTTACTGAGGTTCTGGATCAGCCCTAAAGAGAAGTTCCCTTCAGAAGGAAAAGCACCTTTTCCACTCTTTTTCTGCCTGGATGTGGCTTAGATGTGATTTATCAAATTTTCAGGCACAGGTTGAGACCAAACCAGTCAAATATCACCTGTAATGGTGAAATTCCATTCATATAAGTGTTAATAAATTAAAATAATGGGTTTGGGCTGTGGGTAAGGGGGATGGCCAGGCAGGGATAGGGGCACTCCACATATCCCACCCCGTGTTGCTCGATGGGTCCCCTCCTTGGGGACCTCAGGGCTGGATTGTAAATTGCTGGAGCCCGGGACAGGAGGAGCTGGAGGCTCTGGAGAGTGGATTAACCTCCTGTCATGGACATGCACCAAAAGCAAAGTGTCTGGGGCGTGAGGATCCACTGAGAAGTTTGGCTGGAGACGTGGGGTACCCACGTTTTGGAGCAGGGAAATGCTGGGAATCATTTCTGCCCCAGGCCTGGGATGGCCTGGGCCTTATCTCCAGCTGTGCCTGGGGAACAAAACCGGCTCCCAGCACAAGCCCAGGGCCCTGAGTCATCCCAGGATCCGGGAACCGGGGCTGCAGGGAAGCACCGGAGGCTGAGGCTGAGGTTTGGGGTTGGGAAAGCTGGGTTGGTTCCAGCAGCAGGGGGAGGTTTCTCTGGATTTGGGGTGTGATGGGATCCAACCTCCATCGGGGTCTTGTCCCACCATCACCTGTGTTAAGTCATTCCCTGCCCTGGGAATTTGCTGTTAAAACACTTTTTTTGGGGTAATGCAGCAGCCAGGAGAGACCCATCCCCACCATGCCCAGTCAGAGTGGGCTTTTCTTCCATGAGCTCCCTGTGCCTTTCTCTGTCTTTCCCTCTTCCTCCTAAATCCTCTCCTGGTGGACTGAACACGATCCAGTGGCATAGCAAGGTTGGCATAACGGGATGTGACATTTATCATAAAAACAGGGACTTGCAGGGTGGGGGCTGACAGGCTCCTTAAGGCACAAAACCCCGGCTTGATGGTGATGGGAAGAGCAAGAGTGGGCTGGAGCCGTGCCAGGAGGGAGAGGGTCAGCGTGGCGTGGGCGAGCAGGAGCGGTTTGGGAGCATCCCATGCCCCAAATCCGGCACCGGGATCGGTGTGGAAGCCAGCTGACAGGAAAACGGGCAGCTGAGCTGGGGAATGCCGGAGCCTGGGAGTGCTGGGAGCTGCCCAGGCCCTGCCCTGCTCTCTCATGGCCTCCCTTCCCTGCACGCAGGGATAATTGGAGGGAGAGTTTCTCTTGGAGCGGGTGTTTTCTCACATGCTTTTTTTGTTGGAAAGCAGGACGAGCCGGAATGTTGCTGGGAGCTGGGGTAGGAGCGGTGCTCACTGCTGGTGCTGGCTTTGGTGGGGAGGAGGAAACCCCAAAACGTTCACCTTGCTCTGCAAGGACACGGTGGAACAGATCCATATCCACCTGCAATTAGCACCCTGTTCCTTCATTCCCTGTTCCAGCCTCCGCTCACGGGAGGCTGGACTGCCATCCCGGCAGCTCTGCCCTTCCTGGGATGCTCCCCTGCACTCCCCAGAGCCAATTCCTACATCCTGACCTCGTTATAAAGATCACAGAGAGAGAGGAGAACAAATCTGGGCTCCCGGCTGCGCCGGCTTTGAAGGCACTTTTCCCCGTCGAGCCGTAAAGAGGCAGCGCAGGAGGAGCCCTGGTTGTTTGGGGATTAACTTCCCCGCTTGGATAATTGTTGGTTAATGGTTCCAGCGCGATGCCGGGGCTGACACCTCGGCTGCTTCCCTGCGGGATGCAGCCCCCGCCCCTGGCTGTGCCCCCTCCCCGGTGTCCCCGGGGTCCGAGGGGCCGGGTTGGGACGCGCTCCCGGCGAGGCAGCAGCAGCCCAGCCCCGCTCCGCTGCACTTCCCTGGGTCCCATCCGTCATCTGTTTGTCCTGGTCCCCTGCCAGCGATTGTGCCGATTCCCACACCCACTTTCCATAACCCTCCGTCCTCGCCCGGGCGAATCGCTGGCGAGCTCGCCACCCATCCCTTTCCCCTCCTCTCTGATGGGATCAGACACGTTCTGGAGAGGGGGAAGAGAGGAAAGAGGGGGAAAAGGGAGAGAAAAAAAAAAAAAAAAAAGATCAAGAGGAAAACAAAATGTGACTCAGTGCCTTTAATTTATTTGTATTTATTTATTTACTCCCCACGCTGCAACGTGCGGGAGGCAACACCGAGTGCTGGCTGTGATCTTCCAGGGAGCCTTGGTCGTTGTCTGAGGCATCAGGAATTTAGGGGGGTGGGGGGAAATAATTTTCTCCACTCTTTTGGCCAAGGAAAAGATCTCAGAGAGGAGCTGCTGGCACACAGAAAACTGTGTGGCACAGATTTTTCGGGCTGCCCAGGTCTCTGCGTGAGCATCCCTTGCCCCGCCAGCACTCGACACCACACGGCACAGACTGGAGGGTGGAAATATCTAATTCCACCTCCTACACTGTGTCCTCGGCAGGGGAAAGAGAGAAAGAGGAGATAAAAGGCTGGGAAGCTCAAATGGTGTCATTAGGAACTATTAATGCCCTCATAAAAGGGCATTAATAAACAAGGCAGCTCATCAGCGTCCATTAGCTCCGCTCGTGGCAGGGATCTTCGGGAGCTGCCAGAGTGTGATGCTCCCCTTGCCCTCACCAAAGGGGAAAAGGCCTGGAGGGGGGTTATTCCTCATGAAAACCATTCCCTCCACAAAATAAAATAAAAAAAAAACAGGGAGGAAAAGCTCGCAGGAGCAAGCAGGGCTTTACACCTTCAATCCTTCCATGCCCAGAGCTTGTTCCTTGCTCCCAGGGTAGCTGTTTACTACGAAAGAAAAAAAAAAAAAAAAAAAAAAGAAAGGCAGGGTTTGGAGTGCTCATCCCTACTTTCTCCCTCCCGCCCTCTTCCTGTTCTCGCCTCTTAAAAGGAGCTTTATCCTTTGACTCTCCCATCCCCGGGGCAAGCCAGAACCCACAGCATCTCGGGGCGAGCAGGCAACCCACATCAGCAGGCAGGAAAACAGGGAGGAGGCCCCGGCCTCTCCCGATAAGCCCATGGCAAAGCCAGGAATAGCAGCGAGGTCCCCGCACGGGGAGCTTTCCAACCAGGAACAGAAAACCCCTCAGTCCCTGCCTTTGAAGAGCGGGGGGCTGGCAGCCGGCCCGGCCTCACCGAGAGAGCTGGGGAGATTCCCGTGCCAGGCCGGGATGGGCACAGCTGGAGGGGCTGGGCAGAGCAGATGTGCACATCTGGATGGAGGAGGCAGCAGAGCATGGCCCGGGCGGTGCCCCCTGTGGGTGGGCTGGTCGTGCACAGCTGGGTGAGGGCTGGGCACATCTGGACGGAGCGGGATGCTCGCACATCTGGGCAGGGAGAGAGCAGCCAGCACTGCCCCCCACGGCCTCATCTGTCCCTTCCAGCACCCTTGGGTGCTTCTCTCCCTGCACACATCCATCCCAAGGCATCCCAACCTGCCCGAACTCTTAGTCATCACCTCCCTGTCATCGGGATATTTTCGGCTCCGGCGTTGGGGAGCCGATATCCGAGGATCTGAGCGGGCCCTTGGCTTCCCCGTGACCTCTGGGCAGCTGGCAGGAGGCTGTCACCAGCCATGACTCAGTGCAGGGAAGGTTTCTTTGTAGGGAAAGAGAAGCTTTGATCCCGAGGAGCCGGGGCATCGACCATGTTCCCCTCGTGCACTTTTGCCGGCGGTTTTATCTGATGCATCTTTTTTTATTTTTTTCTTTTTTTTTTTTTTTTTGGGTATAATAACTCCCAGGGCAGGTTAGGACGGAGGAGCCCTGGCAGCGCAGCGTGCGTGGGCAGGACTGGAATAACGGGTGCCGTAGGAAAGGATTTACGAGCGCTGGGGAGGTTGGGGCTGGCTGGGAATGGCACAGCAGGTCAGGGGTGAGGTGGGTTGTGCGGGGCCAGGCTCCCGTTACTGCCCCTTTGCCATCAGCCCCCGTCCCACTGGGTGTCCCAGCAATGCCTCGCTCCTCCAGGGGAGCATCCCAGGCTGAGGATGGAGAGCAGAGCCTGCTGGGCAGCAGGACTTGCTCTCCAAGCAGGGGCTTTGCCATGGGAATGCTGGTGCAAATCACCTCATCCAGCCCCTTCCCACCCCTCCTGAGCCCGGGTGTGCCGAGAACACCGAAGTTTTCACAGGGATATCGTGGCTTTCCCACTTGGCCACAGCCTGGATCACTGCCCTGGATCACCAGATGACTGATGGGCTCCTTTGTGGGTGACAGGATAGTCTATGTGCTGTGGATCGAGCCCCTAAATCCCAAATAGCCAAAGGAAACCCTTGCTGTGCCCCTTCACACCCACCCCAGCCCAGCATCCGTCCTGGAGGAGCTGTTCCCTCATGATCCTCACAAGGAAAATGCACAAAATAATGGAAAGGGAATCCCTGGGGAGCAGTGGGTGAAGCCAGGGGGGCAGGAGGGGTCCATCCCCACCCTGTGTGTCTCGATAGCAGCTCACCCCCCCTCTCCTTGTCCTTTCAGGGTGCGGATCTGAGGGTTGGGAAGGTCAAGGGCCATGTGCTGTCAGGTGAGTGCAGACCCCAAATGAGGGGATGGGGTCTCCACCAGCTGGGAGGAGGTGGTGGCACACCAGGACACGAGGGAGGGACACGAGGGGCTCCACGGGGCACAGCTGGGCGCTGTCTGAAATAGGAGCCACTTTTTCTCTACTTTTTTTTAATTCCTAGAGGCAAAAGTGGTTAAAAAAAACACCCCAGCGGTTGGAATCGCTCCAACCCAGTGCAGAAAAGAGGGGGGGAGGGATTCAATCCTGAAGGAAAACACGAGATAAAAGCGGGTGAATCCCGACAACTCCTGTGATGTTGCACGAACAAAGATTCCAGCTCAAAACGGGCCAGACGTGGCTCGGGGAGTTCACAGCCCGGGGGGAGGGAGCAGGGAGAGGGGCTTGGGGGGCTCTCCTGGAGCCTTGCAGGAGCTCTGACCTCTTGTCCCTTGGTGTCACATCCTCCTGTCCCTGGTGGAGAGCGAGGGGTGGCCATGTGCTAGTGGGGTGCTGGGGGTCCCCTATTAGGGTGGTGCTGCCCCAAGCATGGGGAAGGGGCTTGGTGGGGTGGAGCAGGGATGGGAAGGGGGTTGGAGAAGAGTTTGGGCACCTGGCACGGAGACAAGGAGCACCCCGGGGCTCTGAAGTTGAAAGAGGAGGAGGAAAAGGAGGAGGAGAGGGGGAGATGGCTGGCAAAGCAGGAGGTTTTGGGGCAGGCTGTTTCAGGTGAGGCAAAAAACAGGATCTGGCCCCTGGACACTCAGGGAAGGGATGAAGGGGGTGGGTTTGGGTGGGCACAGGGGCTGAGCTTCCACTGACTGGGGTGCAGGACATTGGGTGGGAGAGCAACCCCAGGCTGGAGGGGGGTGGGGGTGCCTGGTTAGGGTGGGGAGCAGGTCCCACTCGGCTCAGGGGGATGCTCAGCCATCACCTTTTGCACCCCCAGGCTACGTCCGGCCCTCGCCCCCTCCCCACAGCGGGTACCACCGCTACCAAGTCCGCCTGTACACGCAGCCAGCCCACGAGCACATCTCCCTGAGCCCCGAGGAGGACGCCTCGCTGGGTAAGGATCTGCTGGGCCCTTGATCCCGGGCTTTCCCGGGGGTATGGATAGTGCCACGAGTTCAGCCGGGCTGGGGATGCTCCCCTGGTGCAAAGGGACTTGGGATCCTTCCACGGGACATGGATGGGGTGTTAAATCCTTGCAGGGAACCCTTTGGAAAGCATCTGGTGACGGCCTGGGTAGCGGGATCGGAAGCAGGGAGAGATCTGGGCTGTGAAATCCAGCTGTCACATTCTCCTCCCACCACCATCACCACCTTCCCCACCTGGAGCTGCAGGAATTGCATCACCCCCACCTGGGATAAGGATCAGCCGTGGGGATGGTTTAGCAAGGGATTGCTCAAACCCCGGGCTGACACAACGCCTGCCAACTCCCAGCTCCTCAACTCCCAGCTCCCCTCCCAAAATCCTGCTCAGTGGGAGACGGAGGCAGAGACCAAGACCCCCGGAATGCCATCCCTGCTGCCTCACCCTGGGGCACGGGATTAACCTGCAGGACCCCCTGGGATGGAGGTTCCCTCCCTCCCTCCCTCCCTCCCTGCAGGAGCTCTGCCGCTCACGTGGCCTCAGCAAGGGAAATTTCCAAACTTTCCCGGCTGGGACCACATGAGCACAGCACAGCCCGACAGGCAGGTCAGGGCGGTGTGTCCCTGCCTGACTCACCCCGTGCCTGTTAACCCCACATGGCACATCCCTGGGCAGGGGGGAGCCAGCTCTGGGTGAGGGGGGCTCAGTGTCCCTGGAACAGACCCCGACACCTCCCCGTGATGCTCCTCCTGCAAATCTCTCTGCGGGTTCTCTCTGCCCTTAGCTTTGTTTTCTGGCTCATTAGCTCGGGGTGTTAATGACACTGTTGATGTCACCTCCCCCCCACTTCCTGGCCCCTCATGCCCACCGTGGTCAGAGGAGGGGGCTCTGTGCTGTCCCCACATCTCCCTCGCAGCATCCCAGGGATGGGCAAGGACACTGAGGCACCCACCAAAGAGCTTTTTCCAGATGAATCCTCTTATTAGCAGCATATCTGGCTCCAAACCCCAAAATTCCACGCCCAAAGAGTTCAGCCACCCTGTGGAAAATCCCCCACATCCCCCTGTTCCCGAGGAGGTGTGTGGGGGGGTGGCCAAGCACTCCCCACCCTGTGCTGTCTCCCTCCCAAGCCTGAGTTTCCCAACCTTTCCCGAGCTTCCTGGGAAAGACCCAGCGGATGTTCCGATCATCCTTTGGATCATCCTTTGTCAGGCAGCTGCGGGGGTCTGGTGGGGGCTGGTGTTTCAGTTTTGAAGGTTATTTTTAACTATTTCACTGCTGGATCACATCCTTGCCCTGTCCAGTGGGTACTGCTGGACTGAACCACTGGCAGCTCGATGCTTTTATTCCCAGGGAATGAGCCCTAAATCCAGCCAAAGGATGAGTTCTTGGTGTCTCAGGGGTTTTAAATAAACCCATCCCCTTGGCAGTGGGATGAACACCAGTGGATCCATCCAGCCCTGCGTGGCTGAGCCCTGTGGTGTGAAGGCAGAGCTCAGGGGAGAGGAACAAATGCCTTTGGCAGCTTGTAGGAACAAGGAGGAGGTGACCCCAACCCCAATGGATCATGGATAAGAAACCAGAGAGCTACTCCACGGCTTTGCCTCGGTCCTCTCCTGTGCAAACCAGGCAGGTTCTCCTGCTGGTGCTGCTGCAGGCACAGTTTGCAGCAGGACTTCCCATCTTATTTGGCCTTAAACCAGCCCCATTTTTCTTTTTTTTTTTTTTTTTTTCTTTTATTTTGTTGTACCTCTGGTGGCAGCGACACCTCCCTCTCGCCAAGGGTGGGGGTTCACCCTGGGCAGGGAGATGTCCTGGCCGGAGCTCCTGGTGGTGCTGGGCCCTCCCAGCCTGTAGATGCATCCAGCTGTCTCCCTGTGCCACTCATCCATCCCTCTGGCAGCTTTTTTCCCTGGCAGAGCATCTCTCAGCTCCCAGAAAAAACTCCCTCCTGGCACGGGGTGTGTTTTGGAGGCCAAGCCTGGAAAGGTCCCCGGCCAAGCGTGGCCGGGGCGGGGTAGGGGGGGCAGGGGGAGGTGACATGTGCCAGATGGGATGGCAGGAGCTCGGCTGGAGCCTCCAGAAGAGGGCACTAAACCAGGACCTGCCCGTGTCGCCTGTCCCCGCTCCCGGGAAAGATCCCTGGGAATTCAAAAGGCCAGGGGCAGCGACGAGTGTGGGAAATAAACCCGTGCTCCTCCTCCCCCACCACCTGGGTTTGCAAGGCCAGGGAGCCAGGACAATTCCACAGGGGCTCTGGTGCCCACCCTGCCGTGGGGATGTCCCTGCTGGGGTGGCACTGGTGGGCACAGATCGGGTGCTGTCCTGAGAGCACCCAGGCCAGTGGTGGAGGAGCTGTAAGGGCTGCAGCTCCCGCTCACATCCCTCCTGTGATGAGGAAATCAGTTGTTTACGGCTCAAGAGTTTCTCCAGGGTGGCTCTTGAGCAAAAAAAACCTTGTTTCATCAGGGAAAAAAAAACACACCACCCTGATCCTTTTCTGTGAGCTTTTCTGATCGACCAGCCGGCTCTGAGTGACCTCGGGCAAAGAACTCTCTCAGGGCCTCAGTTTCTCCACTGGAGGCTGATTCACTCCACTTTTTTGGCCGCTAAATTGTCACCAAGCACCAGCTCTGTCCCTGCTGAGGACGTAGGTGGGGATGTTTGGGGTGTCCCTGCCGCCGTTCCTGCCGCTCTCCCCACTTCCCTCCCAGCCAGGAGTGTCACAGGCCGCGGTTGCATTTTTGGGGAGATGCAAGATAAGAGTCTGTGGTGGTGTGTGCGAAATGTCAGAGCCACCCGTGGCATCCCCGGGGCGGGGGCAGTGCCGTGAGTTCTCGATCCGGCGGCAGGAGCTGCCACAGGAAAATCCCTCGGCCCGGGGAATTCAGGCACCCCACAGACCCCGGCTGCGGTGCGGGGGAATTAAAATCCCTTTGGTGTTTTTGTTGAGGGGCAGCTTTAATTAGCACAAAACCTTGAGGCTTAATTGCACCTTAATTGGTCCTCCCTCTGCTTCCACCCTGTCCTGGTGCCCACCAGCTCCGGTGAGCATGGAGAGATGCTCCATCATCCCAATCCTCCTCCCACCCTGGAAAGATATTTTACAACCGGGAATGTGGACTTTCTCCTCCCGGAAATTTTGCCTCAGGGAAGCAGTGAGCCCCCTCCGGGAACCAGGCACTGGGATGAGCCTGACCAGCCTCCCTCCCCGTGGCTCCATCCCTTCTCCAGCTCCAGCTCGGGATCGGGGCAGCGGCATTGACTCATGAGCCGACCTTGTGCTCCTCAAATCCGATCCACCCAGCTGGAAAATCGGGTTGGACTGGGCCCCAGCGGGGAGGGAAAGGCTGCAGCTGGGACGGGAGGCGGCGAAGGGCTATGGGGGAGCTGATGGTCCTGGCCTGAGCCCACGGGTGTCACTTAATGGTGACCAAAGCAGCAGCCACCGGCCTCCCTCCCTCCCGCCCACCTCTGCCAGGACATCATTAATCTTGGCAGAGAAGCATCAGGGCTCCTATCAGGAGAACATTCCCGCTGATGAGGCTGATAAATTACAGCCGGGGGAGGAGGGCACCAGTGTTTAAGGGGGGGCAGTGGCAGCGCTGTGAGAGCTGTGGGGTCAGAGGGATGCCGAGCTCCCCAAGCCCAGAGGGTGCCTCGTGCCTCAGTTTCCCTGGGATCAGGCGGCCAGGCACGTGTGGGTGTCAGCGGGCACTCCCCTTCCTCCGGCGGCCGCTCAGATAAGGGCCGAGTGCGATGATATAATCCTCGGGAAACGAGCTTGAAAACGGACCAAGCCACGGATGAAACGCTGCTTTGTTGTGGCAGGGAGAGGGGACAGTGACACTGCGACCTCGGCTCCCTGGCCGGCCCCTCCAGCCCATCCCGCTCCCTTCCCAGCTCCGTGATCCTGGTGACTCACAGTCCCTGGCCCTGGGAGCTGGCTGGTGTGATTTGGGATGGCTGGTGTGATTTGGGATGGCTGGCACAGGGATGGTGGCCATGCCAGGATGAGGCACCTGCTTCAGGTTGGATTTGGGGTGCAGGGGGCATCCAGACCCCCAGACCCCATTATCCTACCAGTGCATCACCCCCTTTGCCACCCTGGCAGCTGCCCTGGGGCTTTCCCTACCCTGGAGGGCCGGGCACAGCCGGTGCCATGGCAGGTAGGAAAGTAGGTCAGGAAAAACCCCGGCCCCACGCGCGGGGCGAGAGCCGGGGCCGGCGCCTGCAGCCCCACGGCGGCTCTGCCTCCTCCGGCTCCTTTCATCCCGTGCCTCTCCCGGGGCTCCACGAGCATCAGTGACAGCCCCAGCCCCCCCTGGGAGTCGGGGGGTGCCGCGTCTCGCTCCCACCCTGCTCCCAGGGGGCACGGGCTGCTCTCCCCCGGGGTTTTCCCGGCGCTTTGAAAGCCGTTGGATGAAAGGCACCCGGCAAAGGCTGCGGGCGCAGCGGGAGCGTCCCCCCCCAGAGACCCCTTTCCCTGGTGCCACACTCGCTGGGACCCCCCTGGCACGGAGGGGAGGGGGGTGGATTGAGACCCTGAAGTGAGCAGCTTCCCCTCCTGCCAGGGGTGGAATTTGGGGATGGAGGGGTTGTGGCTCTGTGTTCTGGCTCAGGGTGACACCAGTGCGGGATGTCAGGACTGTCCTTGCTCTCGGCTTGGTTTGGGCCCTCAGAGGGTGGCAGTGATGATGTGGGGGCACCAGCAGCAGAATGATGGGTTCCAACACCTCTCCCAGCTGGAATGTGGAATGCAGGGTCTGTCCTGAGCATCCTGTCACCTCCTTCCTGGGCGCTGGAGCATCCCAACCACGGCCTGTTGCAGCTCCACAAGGTTGCAGGGTGCAGTGCCATCACCAGGAGGGTCTCCAAAACTTCCTGGAGCTCAGAACCCGAGATGGGGAGCAGATGGGAGCTCCACCAGCACCCTGAGCCACCACCACCACCTCCCCCCCCACCCCATGCAGGTGATGCAGCAGCTCAGGTTTTGCTCAGCACTTTTGCAAGAGCAAAGAGGACGCTTTGCTCCAGTTGGGGCTGAGATGTGACGGCAGATAAAGGGCTGCCAGGCTGTGGTGTGACATTAAAGAGCAGCCAGGAAGAGGAGAGGGCAGGTTTCAGATAAACAATGGGCCCCTTTTCCCGCCCCGTGACACCAAGGCCCAAGTGTCCCATCCAGTGTCCCACAAGGAGGGGCAGTGGTGGCAGTGTGAGCTGTTTCAGTTCCTGGGAAAGCCCCTCTGGTCTGGAGCAGGATGCTTCAGCAGCCACCAGCCAGACCCACGCTGGGTATCAAGCTCTGCCAGGGTTCAGGGGGATTTCTGGCCCACAAGGGTACAAGGGAACCCCTCCTGCCCCGGAGAGGATTTCCCTGCCACCTCCGTAGGAAACACCACAGCTGGATCCAGCCATGAGCTGCCCCCAGACCTCCAGCAGCCTCAAGTCAGGGCAGAGGAGGAAGGTCAGGAATGAAGAACTTGCAATTTGTGGATCAGTGCATAGGAGTGAGGGGTATGGGGAATCTCCTGCATCACCCCCACGTGCCCTCAGGGGATTTCCAGCCCAACCACCCCTGGGATGGGCTCGTAGGAAACCACAGAAAGGTCTGCTCTGAAGGCCAGGAGAGGAACCAGCCCCATGTGCCCCCTGGGGCTGCTCAGGGTCGGGGTGCCCTGGGCTCCCCCCTGTCCCCAGTGCCTCCCAGGGGTGCAGGGTGTGGTGTGGGCAGAGCAGCAGCCACACAAGGTGTTAAACTCCAGCCTGGAGCTGGTCCTGGAGCATCCCCATCCTCCAGCCCTGCTCACCCCCTTTCCCTCTCTCCCCAGGTTCCTGGGACCTGAAGGGCTTCGTGGAAGACTTTGGGCTGGGTTACCCCGTGGCCAAGACCCAGTTCCTCACCAAATACTACGAGGATTAACTCCAGTCACCACGTCCTTCCCCCTGCACGCCCTCACACCGCAGAGCCACCTCCTCCCAGAGCTCAGGGCACCCCAGGACCCACCCAGGGTGCGCCCACCCTGCTCCCCACCCAGATCCACAGCCCCAGCCCCTCCACTCCCACACCTGAGTTCCCCTTTCCCATCCCCAGCGGTGTCCCTGGCTATCCCGGGAAGGGATGGCATCACCTCTTCTCCTCCCCTCCCCTCGTTTTCCAGACCTTACCCCCCAGCATGTCCCACCTGCACTTTGGGGAACCTTGAGTAGTTTTAATGCCTGCAGTTTCCAGAATAAAGTATGGATGGAGCACACGGGGGAGTCACGAGCTCCTTGCTGGCAGGGATGAGACCCCCTGTGGGTGTGATGGGAGGGGGTGTTGCCATCAAGACCCTCATGTAGGTGATCCCAGGCATTCCCAGTGTCACCCAGGAGTGGGAATGGGATGGTGGTGCCCAGCCAGGGGGTCCCTCAGTGGCACCACGCAGCGTGGGAACCGGGCACTGCCCCGGCCTGACTCCATCCCTGCCCTGCCTTTGCCCTCAGCCCGCTCCTCTTGGAAAGCAAAACCGAAATGAAAGGCATAAATCAGCAGAGCTCTGCCTACTGGCCACTTAGCCGGACCTCCCCTGTAATTAGCTCCTTAATTAGGCTTTCATCTAAGACTCGGTTTTCTCTGAGGCTCCGGTTCACCCGCCTGCAAGTCCTCCTTGAAGCGTGTCCCGGTGTCTCCGCTGTGACAGAGCTGACTCTGTCCTGCCCGTGGCCAGGAATAATATTCCACTTGGGAAAACTGTGGAGAGCAAGATCTCGGGATGAGGGGACATTTGGCAGGCAGGGAAAACTGAGGCACGAGGGAATGACTCGCTGACAGCCACGCAGGGAGGTTTGGGATCCCTCCGAGGGGGTGGCAATGATGTTGTTGCTGCATCACTCCCTGGGTTTATCCCAGGAAAACCTGTTCCTGTGAAAAAAAACATCCTGCTGGTCACCTTCCCTGGCTCCCCAGCAGTGAGAGTGGATTTCACTGCTTCGTGGGGGGGTTAAATGTGGCTGGGACATCCCCTCCAGCAGGATATGGCTGTTCACCTCCCAGGGGTGGGATCACAACTGCCCCACATCCCCGGGAAAGATCGGGATGATGGGAATATCCAAGAGGAATGAACCAGCAGGGGCCCAGCTCGCCCTGTGGGCACCCTGGGTGAAGCTGCAGGACCCAGGGTGGGGGGGGTGGGGGGGAAAGGAAAGCAACAAAAAAAAAAAGGAAGCTGGGTAACACCACAAGCCAGGGAAAAAAAAACAAACCAGCAAGCCCGCGGCCACCGGCACCAAGATTAGCAGCGGAGGAAGTGACACGGCGCCGTGTCATGGAAGTCTGCTAAAGTTGGATTGCTCCTGCTCTTTTCCCCTCCTTGCCCTCGCAGGAGGGTGTAATTGGTCGGTGAGAGGGACTGGTGTAAATGAGAGGTCACGCTCTGCTGACATCCTGCAGCCAAACTCCCGTCGGCCTCTGCTCCCCACCTGTAATTCCGCAGGGCCTGGGGGGGATATTTTTGGTGGAAGGGGAGGGAAAAGGCCATCGGATGTTTATTCTTCTAGGAAATTAGCACTGTTGTCCCCGGGTTTAGTTGGAGGGGAGGGGATGAGCCTGGACTGGGATCGCTGGGTGCCAGAGCCCGGACTGATCCACTGCCCTGTGTGACCCTGATGGGGGTGGGAATGGGATGGGGAACGGGGGGTGGGAGTGAGGATGGGGATGGAGAATGGAAATGGGAATGGGGACAGGGATGGGGATGGGGATGAAGATGGGGATGGGGAAACAGAAATGGGGATGAGGATGGGGATGCAGAATGGAAATGGGGATGGGATGAGGATGCAGATGGGATGAGGATGGGGCTGGAGATGGAGATAGGGACAGGGATGGTGTGCATCAGGAATCTGCCCAGGTGTTTGCAGTGTCCCACTGGTGGGACAATTCCTGCTGGGACACAGGATGAGGCACCAGTGGCCTTGTGTCAGACACCAGGGCCCACCCAGGGCTGCAAACACCGAGCATGGCAGGAGCCCTGGCCAGCCCCAAGCCACAGACCCTCACTGGGATGCACACCCAGGGCCCTCACGGCGTGGAAAATATTAATTGTGGTTTTTCTGGTTCACTTTTTAGTGATTTAGAAAGAATGAAAGGGGAAAAAAAAAAAAAAAAGGCAAAAAAGGAGGAAGCCACGTACAGTCACTTCGTGCTGGTCCCACCCCCTTTCTCTCTCCTTCCATTCGCTCACCATCGATTGTGAGAGAGAAAAGAGAAGCTGAGCCTCTCGCTGCCTAAATGTAGAAAGTTTTGCTTCTAAATCAGTTTGTGATGGAAAGGAAACACGTCACGTCCCTGGGGAAGTGGCTGGTTTTGAGCAGCCACAACCCCAGCGCCGGGCGCTGCAATGGAACAGCCCAGCACTGAAATAGCTCCACGCTCTGTTATTGTCACCCAGGGAAGTTTTTTTTTCTCTGTCTACTCGTGTCATTTTTAGCCTCCAGAGGAAGTTTTATTTGTATTTGTTACCTCGAATTTCCACTGCCGTGGCTTTCTCGACTTTTTTTTTTCGTGTGAAGGGCTGGGAGAAAACGCGGCGGGGTGAGCTCAGGTGTGCTTGGGGTCAGTGGCACCCACGGCACTGCCAGCATATCACAGGAATTCCAGCAGGGATTCACCAGCCTTGCAGGGCCCAACGGGATTCAAAGGCCACAGGGTCATGGAAACACACAGTCCCAGGGATTTTGGGGGGCCATGAGCTGAGCTGAGCCCTGGTGTGGCTGTGGGGTGGACACAGCTCCCCTTTGCTCCCACGGGATGGTGTTATGGGGTGGGTGTGGGAGCTCCCAGCCCTTTCCCAAAGCAAACCCACCCACTCTGTGGGATCACCGAGGAAGAGGAGGACCTGGAGTCTGAAAAACTGATAGTGAACTTGTGAAAATTGGATGCTCCTGGTGAACAGTGCCAGCGCCCAGCAGAGCACAGGGGGGGTGTTTCTTCCCAAAACCGGGCTGGAGGCCAGAAGAAGCTTGTGCTAAACACAATCCCCAAATCAGCAGGGTAACAATTACCTATTTTTAATAATCATTGAAATAATTAATGAGAGAAAGTCTCAGCCCCTGGCTCGAGGGGAGGCAGCCCTGAGTCTCATCCCCTGATGGAGAGCTCATTCCCCTCTGGTGGGAAAATGCAGATTTGGGAGCTGGGGGTGTTGAGGAGCAGGGTCTGGGGGTCCCCCCTTGCACCCCCAGTGATTCAGTGCCATGTGGGGATGACACAGGGACGATCCAGCTCCGGAGGAGCTCAGCAGTGCCAGGCAGCAGCTCCCCCTCACACGGGGACTTGCTCAAGAAGGGATTAGCAGGATCAGCTGATGATGATCTAAGCGCATAACTATATCAACCTGCGAATTAATTAATGATATCTCGCACCCCGGAGTGGCTCTATCTGCACATCTCTGCTCTCCTCAAAGCAGCCACCGCATTAAGCCCTGCTGCACCCCCCGGGAAATAGGTCAGGATGGATAATCCCCATGTGCCGGTGGGGACGCGGCGGCGCAAGGCGGGGATAAACAAGGCTGCCCGTTTTTTGGGGAGCCGACGTGGGAGATCTTCCAACAGCAGCATCCCCGTGGGATGCAAAGGCACCCTGCCCTCCACTCCAGCCACTGGGCTGGTGGGATGACGGTGGGATGCTCCAGTTCCCGGTGCTTTGCTCCCGTCCCTCATCTTCGTGCTGGGGACACGCAAAGCCCCCAGCCCGGGGGTCCCCAGTGGGGTGGGCTGGTGGTGGTGGTGGTGCCTGCACTGGGAGCTGCCAGATGCAGCAGCTGCCTCCCTGTTCATCCATGGACTGGCAGCTGGGCGGGCCCTGGGAGAGGCTGCTGGGCTGGGGCAGGAATTTAGGGCTCCTGAAGTAATAGGGAAGGCAGGCAAGGAGAGGATGTGTCCCCACCTCTGTGTCCGTGCCAGCACCCAGAGGGGACCAGCGGGCAGCAAGGGGCACGTGGGCCGGTCCTGGCGTGATGCCCTCAGTAATTAGTAGTAATTAATCATTATTGGGCCTCCAAAATGCTGTGGAATATCAGAGGAGCTTTGTGGGGCTGTCTGGGGGCCCTGCCAAGGCTTGCTTGGTTTGGGGGTCCTGGCCCCCCATCCAGCTCGCTGGGGCTGGACCGTTCAGCCAGGCCCTTGCAGCATCCTGGGATGCAAATTCCAAGTGTTCCTGAGGGAAAGCAGCTGCCTGGCTGTACCCAGAGACCTGCCAGACATCCCGGGATGAGCATTCAAGGGATGCTCAGCAGGGAGAAACTCTGCCCAGGTTTTGTTTCCTCTTTCAGCTGCTCCCCGAGGTGGTTTGGGTTGGGTTTGTCCACAGCCAGTGGGAAGCTCCCAGCCTCTCCCACTCTGCCGGGAGCACGAGCACCTTCAGATGTGGTTTTGCCCCAAAAACAACCCTCAGTAGAATAGAAAAACTGGGAGTTTTTGATATGGTGGTCCCGGCCCACCAGCTTTGCTCCTGCCCAGAAGCTGCTGTGCCTGCACTGCCCTTTTATCCCATCTCCTGCAGGATGGGGTGGATGCCTCCCAGGGTTTGCATCCCAAGGAGTGGTGGAAGGTGCTGGATGGCTCTGCCAGTCACCCCTGCAGCCACCAGGGCTGAGGACGGACGGACTGACGGACTCAGCCCGGCTTGTCCTCACTTGTCAGCAGCTCTCCCTGCCGTTCCCTGCCCGCAGCCCCGCGGGTCCTCAGCCAACCTCACATTTCCTCATTGCTAGGAAATGGCTAATTCCCCCCGGGCCGGTTTCAATGGCTCACAGATCCCTCGGTTTTTGGCCTCCCACCAGTTTCTGGGGCGGCTGAAGCGCAGCCCTCGGGAGCAGAGCCGTTCCCAGGCACGCAGCCTTCGGATTTTGCCGGCTGGGAGGACACCCACCCCTCACATGGGATCATGACATGGATACCCCAGCGCTGGATCCACCTTTTCTCCAGCTCTGAGGCCTCTGAGCTGTGTTCACACAAAACTGAGCCCTTTTCCCGTGGGATGCAGCGGACTGGGGGAGTCCTGCCCTCCTTTGCTCCTCTCCGTCAGGGAACGTCTCCGGAGTGGGGTGTCATGGCACAGCTCTCAGACACGCAAGAGTCTGTTTCCTCTTCTCTTTCTTGGTTTCACATCCAAAAAAAAAAAAGCCTTCCTGGCACCTCTCTGCAAACCCCTCGCTGGGGTCACTCCGGGGTTCCTGCCCGGGGCCACCAAGCCGAGGTTCCTGCTGCTCCCATGAAATCATCCCGGGTTTTTCAGCCTTCTCCATGCCCAGTTCTGGATGGAATCCCATCATTCCCAGTGATGCTGCTCCCTCGGGACCACTTTCACTCCTGGGCCTACTGTTTAGTTTTCCTGCTAATCACACTGTCTCCTTATCTCCAGGTCACACTGCACCAGCCACCCTGCTATTGTTCCCTGGCTGGAAAATGACAGGAAAGGCCTCCCGGGCTTGGAAAAGGAGACCTGTCTAGGACTTGGATGACCCAGAGATCCCCAGCTCTCTGGTGAACACAGCAGCATGCCCCTTGCTGCCACAGCCTGGAGTCACCCCCTGACCCCAGGCCCTGGGAGCAGTGGGAAGCTGTGGGATGCTCTTTGGGGTGACGCCAGGAAAGGGATGGCAGAGGTGTGGGGACCATGGGGTGCAGGCCAAGCTTCCCCTTGCAGCACTGTGGATGCTCCTGCAAGTGTTTCCCAGGCCTCCAGCCATCTCCCAGTGCTCTCCCATTCATGGACCAACCCTGCACCCACTTTTCCTGGGGCATGGGGTGCCCCAGGATCAGCAGGATGGGTTTGCAGCTGCTCCCTGCTCCAAAGGGCTTTTCCTCCCCACCCCAAGCTTTTCATCCTGCTGCTGTGCAGGGTGAGGGCAGGGCTGATCCCTCTCCAGCTGCCACAGGGGAAACTGAGGCAGGCAAGGGCTTCCCACAGCCACCCACGTTGCTCCCTTGGCTTCCCCCACCAGCCTCCCTGGGGTTTGGCTTGTGGGGATCTGTCGTTTGGGATCGACCCAGGGACACCCCAGGGCAGCAAGTTCTGCCCGTGGGTCCCTCCACCCCCCGCAGGAGGAGGGAGATGCACGTCTCCTTTTCCAGGAGGGACATGCACCTCTCCTTTTCCATGCATATTTCAGTGCGAGCCTTTCTGAATATTTCCGGAGGAGGAGGGTGTGGAGTTTTCACAGGCAAATCAGGAAAACCCAGGTGAGGCGGGAGCCGGCGCTGTGGAAGGACTCAGCCCGTGCCGGGAGGGTGTTGGTCCAGGATCAGGAAGGCTGCTGCAGTTTCTCCTGGCTGGAGTTCTCTCAGGCAGAGTTTGGCCCGAAAATGAGGATTTCCCACGCCCAACAGCAGCGGAGAAAGTTCCTCCTCCAGAAATTATGGATTGCCCTGAACCCCATCCCTGAGCATCTCTTCACACCCAGGCCACGGGAGGCCCAGAGAATAAAACTGCTGCAGGTGCAGCCACATCTGGGCAGCTGTTGTTTGCCAGAGGGAACTGACACCCCCGGACTGCCACATCCCACCTCACCACTGGCAAACAAAACACTCACAGCCCTGAGAAACCACGGCGGCTTCATCAGATAGCCCTGCTACACCCACCCGTGGTTTGGGTGGCTCGGGGTGTGTTTTTTCCCTTCTCCCAAGATGCTAGAGAAGGGTTTGTGTCGTCGACCATCCAGGCAGCCGCCCACACGCGTGGCCCTGGCACAATCGTCCCCGGGGGTGGGAGGCAGGTGACCTTTCAGGTCCCCAGCAGCCACACTCTGTTTACGACTCTGTGACCTTACCAGCCCCAGATCTACATCTCCAGCGAATCCAAGGGCCTGGGGAGGAAAGCCACCGTGCTCTGGTAAGTTTGTGCCTCGGGCTTCGTGTGTGAGAATCCTTTGTGACCCAGGATGAGGTGACAATGATGGTCATCATCATCATCATCACCGTTGATCCACCCCTCTCTTTGTGGAGCAGAGGCACCACCAGTGAGTCCTAAAAGACTGAAAACCCACAGCAGAGCTTTCCTGAGACACTGAAAAACAGGGTGATGAGCACCTCGTGATGACCCTCAGCCCTCCAAGGCTCCCATCTCAAGCTCACCAGCAAGGTTTAAAGCATCCCATCTGCCTCACCACGAGGCACAAAACCCAGGCTAAAGCTCCCCTCCTGTAAGTGCATTTCTGCAGCCATTAACTAGGTGAAAAACCCTGAGGAGTTTTCGAAGGCTCCGGTGGTCCCTGGAGGGCTCACGGCACATGAGTCAGGGCCGGTCACAAGACTGAGAGCAGTGAGAAGTCACCCATCAGCTGACAGCACCCAGAGGGGCACAGTCACAGCTTCAGGGGGTATCAGCAGGGTGTTGGTACAGGTAAGGGCTGCTCTCAGCATCCCACAGCCCCAGGACTAGGGTGGGAGCAGCAGGAGTTGGGGGCTCTGCAAAAAACTTGGGTGGGTGTCACTGGGATTGTCACAACCCCTGCACAGGCTGTGGGGGAGAGCTGAGGTGAGGGGGGCACAGGGGCGATGCGTGGTGTGAGGCACTCGGGATTGGCACTGAGGAGGGAATGGCAGCATCTCATGGAACTCTGGAATGCTTTGGGTGGGAAGGGAGCTTAAAACTCATCCAGTTCCACCCCCTGCCATGGGCAGGGACACCTTCCACCAGCCCAGGTTGCTCCAAGTCCCGTCCAACCTGGCCTTTGACACTTCCAGGGATGGGGCAGCCACAGATGCTCTGAGCAACCTGTGCCAGGGCCTCTCCACCCTCCCAGTATCCCATCTAACCCTGCCCTCCGGCAGTTTGAAGCCATTCCCTGTGTCCCCTCCCTCCATCCCTTGTCTCAGGTCTCTCTCCAGCTCTTGGAGCCCCTTTAGGCCCTGGAAGTGGCTCTAAGGCCTCCCTGGATCCTTCTCTTCTCCAGGTGACCCCCCCAGCTCTCCCAGCCTGGCTGCAGGGCACAGGGGCTCCAGCCCTTGGAGCATCTCCGTGGCCTCCTCTGGACCCTCTCTAGCCATTCCATGTCCTTCTGATGTTGGACCCCAGAGCTGGAGGCAGCGCTGCAGGTGGGGTCCCACCTGGGTGGAGCAGAAGAGGAGATCCACGTGCATGAAGCCCCGTGGAATCACAGATGGCAGTGATGACAGTTCCTGGCACAGCCGGATCAGGACGGGGCTCACGCGAGGCAGGTGTGTGGGATGATGAAAATAAAGTGAAACCTCTCAGCTGCAGACTCCATCCAGCCCGAGCTGTAATTTAAAACCATCCAGAGCATCCCAGGTGAGATTCTCTCTTTTCTTTCCCCTTCCTTTGGGTAAAAAAATGCTCGGGATGCTCCGACCCACTAAGCTGAGCTGTAACTAAGCCAGTCCAACCCCCATGCGGCCGTTTTCGTGCCAGTCTGAGGCTGCCTTGGTTTATTTTGGCTCCGGGCCGTTCCCCATCAATTGGCATCAAACCACTGTTAGTAACTGAGCTGTCCCGCTCTCCCCGGCCGGGTTTAACGGCGGGTCCGGGTGACTCAGGAGCTTTAAACCCAGCCTAAACCCAGCCGTGAGGGTGTGGGGTGTGATCGCTGCACCCACAGCCCCAGCCACCCCGATCTGGCAGGGAACAGCTGCATTCCCAGCGGGAAGCAGACGCCACTGTTGTCGTGGGGTGTGGGGGGGACACGCACAGATGCGAGTTCACATTGCCGTGGCACTGTCACCCGTGGGGGGCAGACGCCCACCCGGGTCGGGGTGAGCCAAGTGTGGGGCTGGCACTCGTGGGGATGTTGGGTTTTTCAGGGCAGGGTGAGCAGCTGGGCCAGTCCCTGCTTGCTCCGGGGCAGGAATTCCCCACGGGACCCTCGCCCGTGGGTGCCGATAAGGCCGAGCAAACCCACACCCCTCCACTCTCAATCTGGAGGAACGAAGTGGTGACGGTGGTGCCGGACACCACTGACGGTCGAGGAGGGGCGGCTCGGTTTTGGGGAGGAGAGGGTGGGGGGTCTCGGCTCTGACCCACGCGGGGCTGCGCGGCCGCGGGAGCCGGACCCGCAGCATCCCCAGCGCGGCGGATGCGGGCGCGCTCCCGCCGCGGGGACGCGGGGAAAGGCGCTAAAGGGGGAGTAAAAAGGGGGTCGGCGGGATCCCCTCCTCACCCCCGCGGGCCACGGCGGTGCTGCTCAGGGTGGGTGCGGGCAGCGCATCCCCCTCCGCGCCCCTCACCCGCCCCGCACCTCGGCAGCGCCGGGGGCGCCGGAACCGGCGGCCAAAGAAGGGAGCGGAGGCGGGGCCGGATCCAGGCCTTGTATGGCGCTTCCCCTCGGCCGCCCGCCCGCCGCCGCCCCGCTCTCCCCCCTCCCCTGTCCCCCCCACCCCGCTCCCGCCGCCGCCGCGGCCGCCGCGCTCCCCCCGGGCCGCGCCGGGCCACGGGCGGGGCGGGTGATGGGGAGGGAGGGGGGCTTGAGGCCATGGAGGAGGGGGGGGAGAGTGACAAGAGGGGGTGTAAAAGAAGGAGAGTGCCCTGCAAAGGGTGGGGGCGATAAGGGTGCAAAGCTCTGAGAGGGGTCTGTGCAGAGTTAAGGGGGCTTTGCGCGGGTTCTTTGAAGGGATGGGGGGGTTCTGTACAGAGTGGGGGGTTCTGCGGGGATGGGGGTGTTTTGTACGGGATGAGGGGGTTCTGCAAAGGATAAGGGGGCTCTGCAAGGATAAGGGGGGATCTGCACAGGATAGGGGGGCTCTGCGAAGGATGGAGGTTCTAAGCAGGGTGGAGGGCTCTGCAAGGATAAGGGGGTGTTCTGAGCAAGGTAAAGGGGCTCTGCAAGGATAGAGGGGGTTCTAAGTAGGGGAGGAGGGGGCTTTTAATGAAATCAGGGTCCATCGATGGATGGGCACCACTGCAGTGGCTGGGGCTGCAGTGGCTGGGGGGCTGCAGGGAATGGGGGACCCTGAAGAGGATGCGGGGGGCCTTGAAGTGGGCGTGGGGGGGCCCTGAAGTGAATGGTGACCCTGAAGTTGACAGAGCACACAGGCCACTCCTCCCCCCGCACTCACAAACAGCCAAGTCAGGGCTCGCTGTCCCCCCCCCCCTCCACGCCCGGCACACGCTCCCCCCTCCCTGCGCTCCACAGCATCCCCCCACCCACCCCGGCACCGCGGGGCGACACACCCCGAGCCCGGCAGCACCTCCCCAGCCCCCCTGGTGTGTCCGTCCCACTCTCCCCGCAGCGAGTGCCCGGTCCCCTCCCGCCGCAGCCCTCCCGTAGCCCGGATTTCACTCCCATGGCAAAGCCGGCCCTGCAGGAATTGGGTAAGTGGAGCTATTGCAACACAGCATTTTTCCATACATTTGCTATATAACTCGGAGGGTTTTAAAGATAGCATCAGTTGGCACACTTAGCACGAAACCACCTAATTACTGACGCCTTGGAAGTGCCAAACTTTTAAAGGGGGGAGGTGAGGTTAAAATCACAGGCGACCAACAAGTGTTACCTGTTTTTAAAGTATTCCAAGCGCTGCTCTCCACGGGAGCCGGGGCATGGGGAGGGGGCTGCTCGGGGCAGAGCCACCCCCTCTGTCACCGCTGCCACCACATTGAGGAGATGGAGGCTTCTGCAGCCCCCCCCCCCCGCTGACCCTCTCCTTCCCACCAAACTCCACTGCCTGGCGCTGTGGTTTTCCACGCACAGCTCCTATCCCGTTTCTCTCCCATCCCGGCTTGCGGGATGGGGTTTGTGGCCGGTTCCCCCGCGCTCCTGGTCTCCAGTCGGGGAAAAAAAAAAAACCCTCCCGGTAAGAGCCTGGCTCTGAGCAGCCCCGGGGGCGGCCGCAGGGTCAGGCACGGCGGGGGCGGGCTGTCCCCGCGCCCCCGCTCCTTCCCGGGGGGAATGATCCGGGCAGGGAGGGGCTGGAGCCGCTGCCACCTGCCCTTCGCGGGGGTCCGGCATCTCTCGGTGAGGGATGTCAGTGCGGGGAGGAGACCCCCGGCCTGGTGCAGTGTGCCCGGTGTCCGGTGCAAGATGCCCGGTGCCCTTAACAGGGTACCCGGTACCCAGTGCAGAATGCCCGGTGCAGGATGCCTGATGCACGTCCGGTACCCGGGACCCGATGCCTAGCGCGGGATGCCCGGTGCCCTGTGGAGGATGCCCGCTGCTCGGTACCCCTTCCCCGGTGCAGGATGCCCCGATACCCGGTGCCCGGTACCCACTGCCCGGTGCCGGATGGCCAGTGCTTGGTGTAGGATGCCCGGTACCCTGTGCCAGCACCCCTTTCCCGGTGCAGGACGCCCCGTTCCCGGTACCCCTTTCCCGGTGCAAGGATGCCCGGTGTCCGGTGCCCCTTTCCCGGTGCAGGATGCCCTTTCCCAGTGTAGGACGCCCCGTTCTCGGCACCCCTTTCCCGGTGCAGGACACCCGGCACCCGGAGCGTGATGCCCGGTGTCCGGCACCCCTCTCCCGGTGCAGGATGCCCCTTTCCCGGCTCAGGATGCCCGGTGCCCTATCCCCCTTGCTCCAGTGGCAGGGTCCCCGGTGGTGCCCCCTTTGCCCTGTCCCCTTGTCCCCCCTTCCCCTCGCGCGCCGGTCGCCGCTTCCTGCTCTCTCTTTCTCTCCCTCTCTCTCTCTCCCCAAACGTTCCATTGTGCGGAGCTTCCATTGTGACGTCTCGGCCTCGGCTCGGCTTTGTCTGTCCATATATGGGCAGCTACGTCACGGAGCGCTCCCGCATAAAGGCCCCGCGGAGTCCCCGGCGGAGCAGTCGGGCGGCAGCGAAGGAACCGGGCGAGCGGAGCGGGGCCGAGCGCGGGGGGGAGCGGGGCCGGGAGCCGGCGACAGAGAGAGAGAGAGAGAGGAGGGGTTAAATCCTCCCCCCCCCCCCCCAACCCCGCTTCTACAATCACATCTGCCAGCCAGATCGCCCCCCTCCCCCTCGAGGAAACACCACCAAGGGACCCCACGGAGGACCGCGCCCCCCCCGCGCCCCCTCCTCCACGGCCACCCCCGGCCCCCCCCCCCAACCACCACCCCACGCCTCCTCCTCCTCCTCCCCCCCCCCGCCGCCGCCGCCCCAACTTTTTTTCTTGCATGATTTCCCTCGCACGGATTTGCCACTCGGATGTTGTTTCCTCGGGAGCTGAGCTCGGAGCCACGTTGAACCAGCCTTTTCCTCCAGTGCTATGACAGGCAAACTACTGGAGAAGCTGCCGGGGACCATGAACACTTTGATGAACCAATTGCCTGACAATCTGTACCCAGAGGAGATCCCCAACTCTTTGAATATCTTCTCCAGCACCAGCGACTCGGTGGCTCACTACAACCAGATGGCTGCAGGTAAAAGGGGAAGGGGGGGGGAAGGAAAATGGGGAGAAGCGGTGCAAAATGGGGGGGGGGGGGGTGCGTGTGGAAGCCGGTGGGGCGAGGAGGAGGATGCTGTGGGTAGGGTGTCATGGAGCCTCGGAGGGAAGGGAAGAGCTGGGGCTGGGGACCGTCCCCCCCCCCGCACCCACCCACCCCTTTTCCTCGCCGTGTTCTCCGCGCGATCGCTGCAGGGGCTCCGCCGAGCGCTGCCGCCGCCGAGCCGCCGCCGCAGGTACGGGCACGGCGGCCGGGGCTCCGTGGGGGAGGAGGACACGGGTGGAAAAGCCTCGGGGGAAAGGCCGAGGGGCACCCCCAGTGTCGCGCAGAGGGGCAGCCCGCCCGCGCCGGGCTCCGCGCGGGTGCGGAGGCGCCGCGGACGCGCGTGGGGCCGTGGCGGCCGCCCCCCCACACCCCGCAGCGGCGGCAGCGTGGGCTCCCCGGGACGCGGAGACGACTTTCCCGGAGCGTGGGGTTGAGGGGGGGGAAAAAGGAGAAGGGGGGGGACAGGAGAAGGGAGGACCTGAGGGGCACAGGTGAGCGCCGAGGGCGGCGGGGGCGGGTGCTCCCCGCGTGTCCCCGCTCCCACGCAGAGCCTCGCCAGGCTGAGCGCCCCCCCCTCCCTCCATGATCCCCGTGTTTCTCCTCGCCGGGGCTCGGCGCAGGGAAGGCGGCGAGTCGGTAACGGCGGCGTCGGCGGCCGCAGCCCCGGCTCCGCGGAGTGCCCAGCGCTGCCGGGGCTGGACGGGGAGGAAGCCTACCTGTAGCCGCAGGTACCTCCTTCCCCCGGCGGGGCGGCGGTGGGGTGTCCCCCCACCCACCCACCCAGGGCAGCTCCCCGCGGGGGCGGCGGGGGCGGCCCCACATCGTCGGGACCCCCGGCAGGCAGCGCCGCATACGCGGGGTGGAAGCAGAGAGTGGTGCGGGAGGGAGCGAGGCGAGAGGGAACCGGTGCATCCCCAGCTCCCCGGAGCATCTCCCGGTGCATCCCCGGTGCTCCCCTTCCCGGGCCCACCCGGCTCACCCTGCCCCGCTTCTCTCGCACTTTGCAGATAATGTTATGGACATTGGCTTAGCGAACGAAAAGGCCGGTCAGGAATTGTCCTCCTACTCGGGCACTTTTCAACCCGCCCCGGGCAACAAGACTGTCACCTACCTGGGGAAATTCGCTTTCGACTCGCCCTCCAACTGGTGCCAGGACAACATCATCAGCCTGATGAGCGCCGGCATCCTGGGGGTGCCGCCGTCGTCGGGCGCGCTCACCAGCACGCAGAGCTCGGCGGGCAGCATGGGGCCGCCGCAGGGCGAGGTGGACCAGATGTACCCCGCGCTGCCGCCCTACTCCTCCTGCAGTGACCTCTACCCAGAGCCCGTCTCCTTCCACGACCCCCAGAGCAACCCCGGCCTCACCTACTCCCCCCAGGATTACCAGGCGGCCAAGCCCGCCTTGGACAGCAACCTCTTCCCCATGATCCCAGACTATAACCTCTACCACCACCCCAACGACATGGGCACCATCACGGAGCACAAACCCTTCCAGAGCTTGGACCCCATCCGCGTCAACCCGCCCCCCATCACCCCGCTGGAGACCATCAAGGCCTTCAAGGACAAGCAGATCCACCCGGGTTTCGGGGGGCTGCCGCAGCCGCCCCTCACCCTCAAGCCCATCCGACCCCGCAAGTACCCCAACCGGCCCAGCAAGACGCCGCTCCACGAGCGGCCCCACGCCTGCCCCGCCGAGGGCTGCGACCGCCGCTTCTCCCGCTCCGACGAGCTCACCCGCCACCTGCGCATCCACACGGGCCACAAGCCCTTCCAGTGCCGCATCTGCATGCGGAGCTTCAGCCGCAGCGACCACCTCACCACCCACATCCGCACCCACACCGGCGAGAAGCCCTTCGCCTGCGAGTTCTGCGGCCGCAAGTTCGCCCGCTCCGACGAGCGCAAGCGGCACGCCAAGATCCACCTCAAGCAGAAGGAGAAGAAGGCCGAGAAGGGCTCGGGCGGGCAGCCCCCCGCCGCGCCCCCCACCGCCGCCGCCGCCGCCGCCGCCACCACCTCGCCCCCCGTCGCCCTCGCCCCCGCCGTCACCACGTGCGCTTGAGGGATTGTGGGGGGCGGCGCGGTGGCACCCCCTTCTCCTCCCCTTGCCCTCTCGGCGCCGCTCCGGGGGGAACCCCCGCGGTGTTCAGGATACCCCGGGGTTGTGCTGCCACGGGTCCGCGCCCGGATTGAGCGGGGCCAGGTTGCCCGCACCCGGATCCTGCCTGCACTTGGATCGACGGGACCCGCACTGCCCGCACCCGGATTGCCCGGACTTGCGCTGCCCGCACCGGGGGCTGCCCGCACCACCTGGATCCCGGCTGCCTGCTCCCGCACCTCCCAGATCCCGGCTGCTTCCACCCACACCGCCCGGGGCCAGGCCGCCTGCACTGCCTGGATCCCGGCCTCCTGCTCCCGCAGCTCCCGGATCCCGGCTGCCCACACCCGCACCGCCCGGGGCCGGGCTGCCCGCACCCTCTTCCCGGATCCCTGCTCCCACACCTGGATTACCTGCACCGCCCGGATCCCGGCTGGATTGCCCAGTCCCGGCTCTCCCGGCTCCAGCTCTCCCTCACCCCACCTCCCGCACCCCGCTCCTCCCGGGGCCATCCCGCCCGCACCCTCCCGGCCCGGCTCCGGGCTGCTTGGGCAGCGGATCCCGGGAATCCCGGCTAACCCACATCCCAGGGCTTGGTCCCGAGCTGCCCACTCCTCCCTGGGGCTGAGTGCTCTGGGATTGCCCCCCACCCCTCTCCTCCCTGGTCCCGACCCCCCCTGCTCCCCCAGGGCTGGGGACTCCAGGATGTGTGTGGGGATGGATGGACGGATGGCTGGATGGACGGATGGCTGGCTGGATGGACGGAAGGATGGATGGAAGGAGCTGATCCCTCACCGGGCCTGGAGCCCCCGTTGTCCCCCCCATCCCTGTTTCCTCCCCATGCCCCCCCAGCACCGGCTCCCCGTGGTGGAGGTAAGAGGGCTCGGCCCCCCCAAGCCGGGCTGGCGGGCGGGGGGCGGCTCTGCGGGTCCCCCCCAACTTTTGGGGGTGTTGTCCCAGCAGCAGCTTTTGGGTTTGTTTTCTTATTTTTTTTTTCTTTTCCTTTTTATTTTTTTATTTTATTTTATTTTATTTTTTTTTCAGCAGAAGGGAAATTCTTTACAGAAATGCAGAAAAAAAAAAAAGCACCCCAGTATTTTGCTGAATACTTTTTATAATGTGAGATATTTTTATTTTATTTTATTTGGTCACTTTAAAACAACCACCCAACTATGGAGGAGAAAAATCAATTAGTCCTCTATTTTATTTTTTTTTTCTTTCTCCTTCTGGTATGTGCATGTCATTGCATGACTGCTCTGATTTTTTTCTTCTTTTGTTTTAATAAAACTGTGCTCAGACATTTAAGCTAAACTAAGCAAAAATAATAATGACTTAAAAAGAAAAAAAAATCTTTGTTGCCAAAAGGTCGTGCTATCCAGGTTTGATGTCTGCATGTGAAAAAAAAAAACTACAAAAAAACACATTAAAAACGTACAAAAAATAAAGAGAAGAGGAAGAATGCAGTCTAATTTATGTGAACTGAAAGGAACAAAAAAAAAAAAACAAACAAAAAAAACAAACAAACCACAATCAGGTTTAACCACACAAACCTAAGGGAATGATATTTTTTGAAAGACTTTTGTATAAAGTTGAGTACTTAGAGAAAAAAAAAAATCATACCAGATGTAATATATTTTGTGGATGTTTTTATTTCTTGGATTTATAGTACCTTATACTAAGGTTAAAGAAAAAAATTATGCTTGATATTGTGAAAAGGTGACAATTTTCACACACATTTCATTTGCTCATTTGTCATGTTGTAATGCAAATATGATAGTTAATGCATACAGCATTTTTAAGGGAAAAAAATCAGAAATATTGAACTGATGTATTGTTGTACCATTTGCACTGTGAGCAAATGCTAATGCAGTAAATATATTGTGTTTGCTGACAATCAAAATCTGTAGTAAATATCTTTATTTGCTTAAAAATGATCTATACTGCTTTGGAAAGGAAAAAAAAAAACACAACAAAAACCAACCAGTAACGTGTAAGGGGGTTGTAAAACGTGCAGGGAAGTGGGTGCTGTGTCTCTTCACGGGCAACTTTGAAACCTGTTTGTACAGACTTTCCTTTTTTTTTTTAATTATTATTATTATTATTATTTTTTCTTTCCCCTCCGAGCGTTGTATTTCCTTAAATATTATTTTTTATACGATTTAAAAAAAAAAAAAAAAATAGACAAAAAAAACCAATAACCCACTTCTTTTCTCAGCCCCCCCCAACACCTCCCTCCAACTTTCTCCTTCAGTTCTGTTCGCAGGGATGGCACAGCGAGACCAGCTGGGTGACCCCGAAGGCGACCGGCGTGCCCCCCTTCCCGCTCTTTTCCCGCCCCGCTCCCCCAAAATCCGCGTCCTTGGCGTGCCCTTGGCCTGGCATCCCGGTTTTTCCCCGCTCGTGCCGCCGCCCTGACCCCGTCGCCACCAACTTTAATTTTTTTCTGGCGGCTTCCAGGGGCTGTCGGATCACGGTTGGGCCAAAGAGGATCGCGCCGCTTCAGCCGGTAATGCCCCCGGTGCCCTTCGTGCCCGCCAAATCGCCCCCGGGGCAGCGCCCGCAGGGGATTTGATTCCCAGGCTGGATGGCTCGGGATAAAAATAACCCGCCGGGTTTCAGCGCTGGCACGAGGAACGAGTGGGAGAAGGAGCTCGGAGGCGCTTTGGATGTTTGGGATGGATCCGTCCCCCGGGGGGATCCGGCATGGGGGCTCCTGGAGCTGGGGCTGTGCTGGAGGATCCCAGATTGAGGGTGCGTGTGGGCTCAGCCCTGCTGGGATGGAGCGCGGTCGAGCATCCCACAAGTGTCCCCTTGGCCGAGGCCTTGCTGGCAGTGCTGGTGGTTGGTGTTGGCTCTGTGGTTTTTCCTGGTGTTCCCGAGGCACGGAGGCGTTGGAACTGTTGTGTGGTTTTCCTGCGGATCTGCGGCTGGGCCCGGAGGAGCTGCTGCTCCAGCCATCCCAGGGCCAGCTCTGCCCATCCCGGGGGGTTGCTGAGTCCCGTGGCTTGGAGGGGCTTACATCTGGGGAGGATTTGAGGGGCTGATGGTGGCTCGGGGCCCACCCAGCCCGGCCAGGGATGGCACCTCCTGGCACTGGGGACGTGGCTTTGGAGCCCACGGGGATGCTCCGGTGCCTCTGAGTGGATTCTCGTGTGGTTTGAGTGTTTGGTGACCATGTGAGGCTGGACTGGGACGAGCTGGGACCGTCCTTCCCTCCGGGAGGTTCTGCAGCCCCCGGGGGGCTGTGAGTTGGTTTTGGAGCCGCCGGTGCCCACAGTGTCCCGAGGTGAGCCGAGATGGATGGTAGGAACCAGAGCCAGCGTGGCCCCCGGTGCCACCCGAGGGAGCTGTGGTGGTGGTGGTGGTTGTGCCCATTTCCACCCTGCTGGAAGATGCCGGAGACACTGGGAGCGGGCAGGAGACACCGCAGCGAGGAGCCACCCCAAGGCCGCGCCAACATTTTCGGCTCCTTCCACACGGGCGAGGAAGAGGAGGAGGGAAGGAGCCCACCGGGTCCTGGGCACCTGCTGTGCCCCCCACCCTGAGCCCAGCCATCCCCGAGGGGCAGGAGCCTCCCAGCACGGAGCAGGAGGCCGAGGAGCACCGGGAGCACCCTTGGGTGGCGGAGCGCGGGGAGCGCGTGCGGCACCTTGCACGAAAAATGTTGGTTGCTACGGAAACACGGCACTTTCCATCCCCGTTCTGGGCTATCTGTGTTCTGGGGAGGAGGGAAGGGCTCCCAGTCACGTACCAGCCCCGCACAGCTTGCTGCCTCCCCCCTCCTCGACGGCACGGCCGGGGTCCCTGCTGAGGGTCTTTGGGGCCTTGCAGGACGTCGGTGAACCCCAGAGCTCTCCACGGGATGGGATTTGCCGGTGAGGAGGAGCACCAGGAGCCGAGACCCCGTCCCCGGGGTGGGGAGAGAAGAGGACCCTCGCCCCAGAAGCTCCTGGTTTTGCAGCTGGCCCTGCAGATGTTGGTGGGATCCTTCCCTGCTCTTCCCAGCTCCAGCTCTGCTGCCTGGCAGGAGACAGAAGGTCTGGATGGTTCTGGGTCACCTTGATCCTCGTCCTCCTGTGCCAGCGCCATGTGGATCCCCTTTCCTTCCTCCCCACCCCTGGCCAGAGTGTTCTGGGGGAAGGGGCCAGACCTGCCCCCCTCAGCATGTGCCTGGGATGGGGGACACACTGGGCAGAGCCTCCATGGAAGACATTCCCAGAGCCCCATCGGGATGACAGATCCATGATCCATTCACCCCAGCTCTGCCACATCCCCTGCACCCTGAGGTGGGGGCACCACAGTGGGAGTGGCAGCCAGGAGCAGCAGGAACCACCAGTCAAAACTTCCTGGCACCAAACTCCCTCCAGAGGGGGATGCAGAGGGATCCTTTCGTCTTGGGGTGTGCCCTGACACCCTGCCAGCACCCTAAAAAGTGATCCCTTTCCCTCACAGCCTCCCCTCTCCACCAATCCCTCCAGCTGATTCTCCCCATCCCAGCCCAAAATGGGACAACTGGTGGGGATTGACACCCCCCCACCCCAGCCTTGCCCTCCCCCTCCCTGCTCCTTTTGGACTAATCCCTGTCCTCACCGGTGTCGGTGACACCTTCCCAGTTTAGCATCATCCTCCCTGGCTGTAATTACCTGTGCTGTTTATTTACCTCCACCTGCTAATTGATAAAGCCACCCCTGGCACCCATCCCAGGCCTCCTCCCCGTGTGCTGGCATGTGCTGGCACCGGTCTGGTGTCACCGAGCCCGTTCCCAACACCAGGATGTCACCCCTGGGGGGGTCCCAGGGCACCCAGAGCTTGGGGTGGGGGCGCTTTGCTTCACCCTGGGGGTCACAGGGTGGTTTTTTGGTCTCCCCAAAGGCTTTGCTGCCCCCTCTGCCCCTGCCCAGACCCCCTGGGGTGGGGCTGGAGGGGTTTCCCAATGAAATTGGGTGCTTGCTCTCCCGAGCCTGACCCACCTTTCTGCTTCTCTCCCTTGGGATTTCCTTGTCCAGGACAGCCCTGCTTGTCCCTGTGCCCTCAACCACCCCAGGGATGCTCTTGGCACCCCCTTTTCATGGCCTTGCCCACCCCAGGGATGATCCCAGGTAATTCCTCCCCCTTGCCCACCACGGGATGGTCCCAGGCATCTGCTCCCGAGTTCCACTGTCCACTCCGGGGATGCTCCCAGGCAATCCCTTCCACCTCGCCCACCCCATGGTGATCCCAGGCATCCCATGCTCATGTCCTCACTCCCTTTTTTGGAGGGTTTTGGGGGCATCCTGGGTGCCCCCCACACCCTCTCCTAACCCAGGGATGATCCCAGAACAATCCCTGTCCCGTTGCCCACCCCTGGGATGATCCCAGGCCGTCCCTTTCCCTCTCCCAGCCCCGGGATGATCCCAGACAATCCCTGGGATTGCGTCACGCGCACCCGTGACGTCACTAGCGCGATAGACATGACGTCACACCTCCAAACCCCCGTGACGTCACGGTGCGCGGCGGGTTCAAAGGCTCGCGGCGCTGCCGGAAGGGGCGGGGCCGAAGGTGGCGGCACTTCCGGGAGCGGCGGGGGAACATGAGCTGGTGAGTGCGGGGGGAACAACCGGGAATAACACCGGGAATAACACCGGGAATAACCGGGAATGGCACCGGGAATAACCGGGAATGGCCGGGACAGGGACCCCCGGGAATAACCGGGACAGGGAACACCGGGAATAACCGGGACAGGGACCGGGAGCACAGGGAATTACACTGGGAACAACCGGGACAGGGACCCCCGGGAATAACACCAGGAATACCACCGGCAATAACCGGGACAGGGACTTGGAACACCGGGAATAACACCGGGAATAACACCAGGAGTAACCGGAACAGGGATCGGGAACACCGGGAATAACACCGGGAATAACTGGGACAGGGACCCCCGGGAATAACCGGGACAGGGACCCCCGGGAATAACACCGGGAATAACCGGGAATGGCTCCGGGAGTAACAGCGGGAATAACACTGGGAATACGGGGACAGGGACGCCGGGGAACACCCGGAAATAACAGCAGGAAAAAAACACAGGAAATAACTGGGACAGGGGGCCGGGAACACTGGGAATAACACTGGGAATTGCACCGGGAATAACACCAGGAATAGCTGGAACGGGGATCGGTGGGGTCCCAGCGTTGGCCAGGCTTGTCCCGGTTCCTGCCCTGCCTCCAGGGGCCTCTGGATCTGGCTGGAGGTTCCCAAAGGTCCCCAGTGCTCTGACCCGCTGCAAACCCACCCTCAACACAGGGAAAGCAAAGCTTTTTTCCTTTAAAAAAAAGATGGAAAACCATTTCCCCACGTGCCCTGGGATGGGACGGATTAAGTTTAAAGGAAGGCCTTGGAAGGTCGAGTTGGCCATGGCTGGGAGTGGAGGGTTTTTTTCGGGTTGGAAGTCGTGGTTTGGGAACCTGTTGGGGTAACACAGTGCACACAGTGAGTGCTAAAAGTGGTTGGAAATTCAGGATTTATGTCCTGGGATCGCTTTGGTTGTGCTTTGCTCATCCCAGAACAGCAACAGCGTTGGCTACGGGGGGGTCTTGGAGCCGCCTTTTCCCAGCCTGCCCTCTGGAGCTGTGTGGGAATGGACACTTCTCTGGAAGAGAGAGAGACCTGCTGCGCCCTCCTGGTCCGGGAGGAGCTGCAGAGCCCAGAATGTGAGGGATAAATAATTCCTTCAGGTGTGGGATGTGGGATCATTTGGGAACAGTGGCAGACACTTCCCAATGTCTGACCGCTCCTGGGGACCTCGCCTGGGGACTGCCACACGTCACCACAACACACGTGTGGCCCTTGCCGTGGCTTCTGCTGGGAGATGGGGATGTTTTTTGCCTCGTTCTGAGGTCGAGGGGGGAACTGGGGACTCCGGGAATTCTGAGCCCGCTCTTTCTTCTCCGGCCACGTCAGCGCCCGGAGCGCGGCGGCTCCGCTGACGCACGAGGGGCTCGCGCCCCGCGGGGTCCCGGGGCTGTGCCAGCCACACAATCACCCTCAGTGCACCCTCCCCGCTGGTGATTCCTGGAGCTGCCCTGCCGGGATGAATCGGGGCATTGACGGGAGAGCCGGAGTTCAGGGCACGGCGTGACGTCCGTACGGGGGGGGTTACGCTCGTGCTGGCGGCGCTGACACATGCCAGGGTCGTGCCCCCTGCTCCTGAAATGTCACAGGGAGGTCCCTGCGGAGCGGGGGAGCTTGTTCCGAGCCCGGGATGATTTGGGAGGCAGCGTTAGCTCAGCTTGCACGTGCGTCTCCCCAGCGTTGGGCACCACCAGGCCCAGGATTAAACCCTCTTTCTCCAGGGGTTGGCTGCTGCAGCCGAGGAAGAGGATGGAGCTTCACCCTCAGCCCTGTCCTGCACATAACTCTGCCTCCAGTTCGGCTCCTGGGCACTGGTGTCCTTAATTTTTTTTCTGGGAAGGAGATCCCTAGAAATTTACAGGCTGTTGGCCGGTGGATGCCTTGTCATGTCGTGTGGGGTTAATCCCGTGCCTTCCCTTGCTCCTTGTGAGCTCCCTGTGCTGCATCAGGACTGGGAATCCAGGGAACACTGCCAGGAGCACTCCCAGGAACACGGGAGTGACCCTTGTACCAACCCAGGAAAAGTGCTCAGAGTGACAGAGGCTGGATCAAACCCCCAGATTCACAACTCCTGTGCCCAGGCAACAAGGCAGGGCTGTCTTTCTAGGCTAAGCTTTATTTAGAGCAGGAGAAAGCTCGTTTTGGGAAACAGCCTTGCATGGGCAGATGAGAGGTTTTCCAAATCCCAGCGGAGCTCCGTGGCTTCCTTTAGGCTTTAGGATGGGGATCTCCTGAAGCATCTTCATCTCCCTCTTCCTCCCGTGCATTTTGGAGGAGAGGGAGGAAAACACTCCAGTGATTACCTTGGCCATCACTCCTACAAAAATAAAGGGTGTTGATTTCTACTGTATCACCCCCTTATTGCCCTGAGTGCCTCAGTTTTAACTGTATAAAGGATTTTTTTTTTTTAAGCTTTGTGAAACCACATAAAACCAAACGTGGTTTCAGCTTATAACCAGGCTCCCAAATATCCCCTGCTCTGGTTTCCCGCTCCCCCAGGTGATCTCACAGAGGGATGGGGGGGGAAGAGGGGGCTTTCAGCAGCGTGCCAGCTCGAGCTCCCGGCACCGCTGCAACAGCTGGTATTTACTGGGAGCAGAAAATCTGGGAAGCAAACGTTGCTGGGGAGCGAGGAGTGTGAAGCACGTGCGCTCATGGGGCTCGGGGCAGGGCTGTGGGGACCATATGCCTCCTGGCAGGCAGCTCTCCGGGTGGACTGGGGAAGCAGGGTGGGAGTGGGTGGTCACGCAACGCTGAACTCCCCAGACCCGACCTGGGGCGAGGGTGAGCGTTTTCTGGGATATTTAGGGATGGAGGCGAGGAGGAGCCGCCTGCCTCTGTGTGGCAAAGGGAAGAGGAGGCGGCGGCGTAGCTGGGACGTCGCCTAAAAGTAGGTTTGTTGGTTATTCCCTGTGTTTTCCATGCTCTGGAGATGTGGCCACGTCGGGCAGGTGCGATGCAGACACAGCCCCGAGGCGCTGGTTCCTTCCCACCCAACCGATATTGATGTTTTTCCGGAGCTCCCCCCTCCTTCCCTCCAAGGTTTCACTGATACCGGGATTTGGGGATGGGCACGGGATAAAATTAGCCCGGATGAAGCAAGTGGATAGCAAAGCAGTGAGCGAGGCGTGCACGGCTCCCAAACACCTCCCTGCTCCCGCAGCGCCCGTGCGGGGATCTCCGCGCATCCCAGAGCTTTTATCCTGGCGAAACCGGGTGGAGCAGCCAGGAAGAGCCTCGGCTATTCCTTAACTATTAATCTTTCCACCTGTTCTGTCCAGAGCCTCCCCTCATCCCCCCTAACCGTGCTCCAGTTGAGCCACAACCGTGTGTTTCACAGCCGTGCTTAAAACGGGTATTTTTGTAGCGCAGTCGGGGCCTAAAACAGCCCTGCAGAATTCTGCTCGCCCACGCGCCTGGCGTGAGTAATTTTCTTTTGATGGGTGAGTAAAATATCGTTATATATATTTTTTTTTTATTTTTTCTTTTTTTCCCTCCCTCCTCGTGCTCCTCTCGGAACGGGTGGGGGAGAGCCGGTTCTGACATTATTTATTTTTTTTTTTGATTCGCTCGAAGCGCTGACACCGTGCTCGCAGAGGGATCCGCTCCCCCCGGGAAGCCGCCGAACTTCGGGAAGGTCCCTCCCTTCCCCGGCCTGACCTAAAACGCGGATAAATCGCTGCTTGCGCCTTCTTTTTACACCTCTTTTTTGCCTTGACACCCGTCCGTGGCTCAGCGACTGCGAGTTTTCAGGGGTGGGGTTGGAATCCAGGTGGGATCGCACACCTTGCGGGGTGGGGGGGAGCGATTATTCCCGTTTATTCCCGTTTATTCCCGAGGGATCGCATCCCCGCACCCCCACCCCGTGACCTCCCCTCTCACCCGCGCCGAGGAGAACACCCAAACTGGGATTTTGGCGCAGAGTCTCCCTCGACAGAAGCTGTTTGTGATCCGTTGGAATCGGTTTTTTTCCCTTTTTTTTTCCTTTTTTTTTTTTTTTTTTGCCTCCGCGCTGTGTTTGGAGCGGTTGCCATGAGTTCCCTGCGAGGGGGAGCGGGGTGGGACGGTGCCTGCAGTTTCCATGGACACCACGGAGCACAGCGAGGCATCCGGATGGATGCTGGAGATTAATGCCTAACCTGAGCCTGCCTCTGAGCCTGGCTCACCTGGGCCGGGCTGGGATCCCCCCACTGTGCCAAGGGCCTGTTCCAGAACAGCCCTCCTGGCCATGGATTTTGCACTTTTATGGGTTTTTAGGGAGCCCAAGGGATGAGAACTCCAGTGCAGGTGCTGTTTTTGGGGGTGAGAACTGTGTCCAGGTTTCCAAGGTTGGTTTCCCTGGAAGCCTTTGCTGTGTTCCCTCTCCTTGGGTCCTGTCCAGGTAGGGGACCAGACTCAGGAACACTGAACCACTGCTACTCCAGCAGCTCCTCATGGAGATCCCGGCCACCCTTGAACTTCCTGGCCTTCCCATATCATGGAAAAGTCCTTTCCTGACACCTGCATCTCGTGGGGATGCTTTACCTGAGGGCAGAGGGCACAGGGAGGAGAAGCTGAATTGAGTTCACTCGATAGCAGAGTGAGAAAGTGAAGGCTCACATCCTTCCTCGTGTGCTCCCCACCTTCCTGTTGATGTTTGCAGGAACACTTTGATCTCTCCTGGGTAGCAGCTGCTCCCTGTGAAGGGGAAGGTTTTCCTGGATGCAGTTCCACCTTGAGCTGAACCCGCTCCCGAATTGGGAGCCTGGAAAAAGGGAAGGGCCCCACCCATCACAGGGACAGTTTCTGGGGCAGCTTCGGGTCAGTTTTTGGCCTCATGTGGGATTGGGTAAAAAAATTGATAGTTTTGTAGGATCCCTCATCACGCCACATGGCAAAATCCTTGGGAAAACCAACCCTGGTGGGTCGGGGTCACCTTCACAGGCTGGGTGTTGTCCTCCTGCCTGCAGGCAGAGAGAGGTTTCTTTCCGGTGAAGGAATTGAGATTTTTGGTGGAAATTCAAGGAGTGAGAAGCTCTGGCGGGGATCCAGCCTGTGCTGGCGCTTGGGGTTTCGATGAGAGGAAGGAAAATAAAGGAAAAAAAAAAAAAAAAGCCCTGAAACTTTCCACGGGAAGCGGGCACTTCCCACAAAACATGGATTTAGGTGGTGGTGCCGATAAAAACCAGTTGTGGCCACCAGTTCATACCACACCGACTCCTGTGGGCCCCCAGCCAATGCCACCTGGGGCAAAAATATTGAATTCAGGGACTCAGTGCCACTTTTCCCTAATTAATTAACCTCCAAACTGCCCTGGCCTCAGTTTTTCCTGCTCCTGCTTGTCCCTCCATCCTCCTTCCTTCCTTCCTTCCTTCCCCAGCCCCTGCTGCTTGGCAGCTCAGCATCCCCAGGGGCAGCATTTTATGGGCTGTGGGTGAAAATACTTGGTTTTTATCCCTTGTTTATCTGCAGAGGGTCTTCTGGGGCCTGCTGAGGGGTGGCAAAGCCGCGTTCAGATGGAAGGAGACAGGGAAAAGGGTGGCATCCAGCGGTGATTTATCCCATGGGCACACTCCGAGCTCCGTCCGGAGCCGGGAGCGATGCCAAGATTTGATGTCCTGCTCAGTCCAGCCCAGCCAAAGGACCGTCTCCTCCCTAAATTTAGCAAGGATTGGGTCTGATTCCTGCTGGCAATTCCTACGTGCCTCCGTTCCAGGGGACTGGCGGGGAGTGGGAGGGGGAGCTCCGTGTTTTGAGCTCCCCACGGACCTCATTGAGCTGTATCCCCCCCACTGCCTGGGAGGTTTGTTCCCAACTCTCCTGTGCATCCAGAGGGGAATCAAGCTGCTTTGGTGTGTGTGGCCCTGGGTTTGCACATGGAAAAGCCAAGTAAATATATGATATTGCTGGGGAAACTTCAGAGAAAATCAGCCACAGCTTCTCCCACCTTCCCCTCCCTGGGGTTCCTGAGCATCCCCGAGTCGAGCTCGCAGGATTCTCTCCACCCACACTTTTTTTTTTCCCTACTTGAAGCTCTTCCCACCCCCTCCCTGCAGTGCCTTCCTCCTCCTCCTCCTCCCTCCCGGCTGAACTCCCACTGCCTTCCCAAACTCCCGGTGACCTGCAGGGGAGGGGGGATTGGAGGGGCCAGGATGCTCCCCTGGCCCTGCAGGCACTGGGATGTGATGGTGGTGGTGGTTGGGGAGGGGGGGACACACGGGGGGGGGGGGTGGGAAGGCTCCGGCTGTGACTCAGCGCTCGCGCTCTTCAGGAACGGGATTTCAAGGGATTTCACACCCCAAACACACAACCCCAGCTTTCTCTCGCTCAGCAGAAACGAGAGATCAAAAAAAAAAAAAAAAAAAGGGGGATAAAAAGCAGCACAGATTCCGGTTTTTCTTTCGGTGTTTATAGACCTGGGCTCGGCTTTTTTTTTTTTTTTAAGGTACCAATGGGATCCAAGCCGGGAATCCGTGGCAAAGCTAGATGTGGACTCGTCTCCCCTCTGATTTATTTGCATTGTGCCCCATCATACATTTTTTCCAGCCTCTTAATTTTGAAGTGGTGTTGCTGTGGCAGGTTGCACGTTGTCCCACCCTCCCCGTGTTGCAGGCCGGGACACAATTCCTGGAGGGAACAGAACGTTTTTGTTTAGTTTGGAGTCGTGGGGTGAAATAATTGGGTTTTAAAACCTCCAATGAAATCCATACCTCTCATGCTTTGCTTTTTTTTTTTCCTCCCTCACTGCTTCCTTTCCTGCTTGTGCATCTTTTTTTTTTTTTTTTTTTTTTTACCCCCCACAGAACCATATTAAGAGGCAGAGATTCAGAAACCAGGAAAATTATCTGAAATTGTAAAATAGAACAAAAAAACACCCCCCCTCCCAATAGCTGGGGAGTAGACCTGACTCGCACAGGGCTATTTTTTACAGAGAGTTTACTGAGACAGACATAATTACCAAGTGGCATCATGACACTCACAGGGGTATTTACTGCTGCACTGTGGATTTGCAGCGCTCCAGTGACTTCCCTTTGCTTTTGGAAGAAAGTAACTGGGATTTTGGGGGCTCGCTCCCCTCCTTGTTGCTGCAGAGATGGGAAATGGGATGGGATGGCACCACCTTGTGCTCCTGTCACCTTCCCTACCTGTGCTCCCAGCTCTGTGATGCTGATTCACAGCTTTCCCTGTCCCACATCCCTCTTATCACCAGAACTCCCTGGACTTAACCCAGTTTTCCAGTGGACAGTGACAGTCTGGGTTGCTCTCTGAATCCCCCAGACAAGGTGGAGGGGCAGTTTGTGCACAGGTAGTGCTGTTTAATCACCTTTTTAATTGTCCTTTCCCCGGTAAGAACCAGCCTGGCTCCAGCTGGAGAGCGAGCAGCCAGCGTAGCAAACTGGTTTTAACTGGGATAACACTCCCCTGGTTAAAAAAAAAAAACACCTTTTTTTTTCCTCCTTCCACCAAGACAAGTGGATGCCATCACTTCCAAAAATGTCAAGTGACGGCACCTGGACGGTGCCTCATTTGGGTTTATATTTGACCCACGGAGGAAAACACAAAAGGAGAGAGAAGAGAAAAAAAAAAAAAAAAGGAAAAAAAATCCATCTATTTTTTTTTTGTTTGTTTTCTTCCTGTAAGGCACCACACCCCCAGTTATTGACAGGGAAATTATACACCAGAGGGGTGTTTGTTTGCAAAAGGAGCGTGATTCAGCTGCCGAGGGAGCGGGAAAGGGTTAAACCCGAAATTACATCGGTCCGACCGAGGGAACCATAAACAGGAAGTTCTTCCAGAAAAAATTTAAATTTAAACCTCGGTGACTCAGGTTGGCTCCGGAGCCGCTCAGGAAGGGGCACAGGGGTTGCAACCCTTGGATTATGCCCGGTGGGTAATTAAGCTGGTGGTTTGAAAACGGCAGGGAAGGCGGGAAGAGCGAGGCCGGGAGGGATCAGGGGGTTGGATAATCCTGATTTTTTTGGCTTTTCCATGCAGGAGGTGCATTGCTCCATCACAGACATTTTCTCCTATTGCTCAGAGCAACTTACAGTGGTAAAAATGTCATCTGGGGGTCCAGTTGCTGGATGGAGCAATGTTAGAGCAGTGCTGGCGTGGGGGCACTTGGAAGTGGAGCTGGTTTGGGAACCAGCAGTGGGAAAAGCCAAACTGGGAGGCAGCAGGAGTAGAGGCCAAGCCAGAGTCCCCAAATCCATGTTTTTTAGGTCAAACCTTGGGTAGCAGTGTGAGAATTTGGACTGGTCCTAGAGGGGACTCGGGCACCATCCCGGGAAGCACTTGATGTGGATTTGGGATGGGATGGGATGGGATGGGATGGGATGATGCTGAGCTCTAGGTGAGGCATCTCTGGAAAAAAAATACTTTGATTTCACTATGAAACGTTTCGTCATGAGCCCAGATTTTTCTGTTTAGTTAAACCACCCCAACGCAGAAATATTGGGAGATTTTGGCTGAGATGCTTTAACCAAGCAGCACCTCTTTAACTTAATTAAATACACCGAAAACAGCAGTGGAATTCCTGGATTTTCATTGTGCTGCTACGTGAAAGAAATCCAATTATTTTCAGGCCGGCAGCGTGGCTGTACCCAGCTGACCCAGCCACCCTTACATATGTTGTGTAATTTATTTAGAGTACTCTTCACCTTCGAGAAAACCATTCAGGTAACCCAGATTTTCCTGGGAATTAAGGATTTTAAGAATGAAGGCTGTGCTGGCAGGTGAGCTGCTCCTCCAGCTGCTGGAGCAGAGGAATCCTTTGAAGCAGCTCGCAGCTCCAGACAGCCCAGGTTGTTACTTTTTTTAATATCCACTTTCTAAATATTTACAGGGTTTGTTTGGGGTTTTTGTTATTACTTCATCCTCCCCGTCAGGTTTGTTTTTAAGCAGAGGGTGTTCTTCAGCTGTTTGTGGAGCATCCTTGTGTTTATTTGGGATGATGGGAGGGTGGGGAGGTGCTGGGCTGGAGGTGCTGACCTTAGGGATGACAGTGGCTCTTGGGGAATCAGAGAATCATGGAATATCCCGAGTTGGAAGGAACCACAGGGTCCAACTCCTGGCCCTGCACAAACACCCTAACAATCCCACCATGTGCTGAAAGAGTTGTCCAAACCCTCCTGGAGCTCTGGCAGGTTTGGGAGGCTGTGACCAAACGCTGGGGAGCCTGTTCAGAGCCCAACCACCCTCTGGGGGAAAAACCTTTCCCTGAGATCCAACCTGAGCCTGCCCTGACACAGCTCCAGCCATTCCCTGGGTGCTGTCCCTGCTCACAGGGAGCAGAGATCAGAGCTGCCCCTCATTTTGGAATGTTGTGGGGTCTCTCCTCAGGCTCCTCTTCCACCCTTCCCCTCTCCAGGGGGTCCACACTGCCCACAAAATACCGGGGGACACAATCCCTGCTCCCCCCAAACCCCTCAGTGCCGGGCATCGCCGCTCACTCATTCCCCTCTCCTCTCTTTTCCAGGATCCCGTTCAAGATCGGGCAGCCCAAGAAACAGATTGTACCCAAGACAGTGAGTAAACCAGTTCCCTCTTTTTAGCTCCAGCCTTGGATCATGTGGCTGATGAGTCAAGCCGGCACTTTGACTCGTCCCATTTTGCGGCGTGTGGGAGGGAGCTGGAGCAGCAGAACCTGTTGCCGCGTGTGACCAGCGCTCGGCTCCTCGTGCGAGGAGCGAGGGGGAGCCCCATCCAGGGAGAGTGTTTTGGTTTGGGATCTGTTTAAATTGTATATGTATATTTATTTTTTTTAAATTTTTTTTGGGGGGGAGGAGGGGGGTGGGTGGGGAAAGAGCTCTTTTGGGCTGGCACAGTTTTTTCCCTCGGAGATGGCTGAACGGGTTTGCTTCCTTCCTTCCTTCCTTCCTTCTCCCAGCAATGGGCTTGTTTGTTCATCCTTTCGGAGCAGATGGAGGAGGAGGAGTGGTTCAGATCGCTGAATATAACTGTTTCCAAAGAAAGGCTTATAAGCTGAGATGCTTTAGTGCTCGGGCGTGAATTAATTTGTGCTGCACAGCATTTGCTTTAAAAGCAAATTAAAAAAGCATTTTGTATTCCCGTGGATTTGAGGCTCCTACCCCAAGTGCTGCTGCTGCTTGCAGCTGCCTATGGTATTTTCCCTCCTTAAGCAGCTTGGCTTTGCATTTGTCCCCTGCCAAAAAAAAAAAAAAAGCAAAAAAAAGCTGTGGAACCTCCCAGGAGCTGCCCCTGCAAAGTCACCTGCACAGCTGGTCTAAAATCAGGGCCCTGGCAGCCAGCAGCAGGGGCAGACCTTGTCTCTCCAGCAGCACTGGTGAGCTAATCCCTTGAACCAGACTAACATCCCTGATCCTTCCTCCCCGGGATGCTCGGCTAATTCCGCAGGATGCGTGGGCACTCCTGCTTTGGGGGGCAGTTTCTCCTCGGGACATGACATTTTTCCCTGGAGGCAGAGGGCTAATCCCGCCACTCCCTTTAAGGCTTGATTGTCATGTTTTATTCTGAAGGATTTGGTGGTTGTCTGCTGCCGTGGAACTGCAATTTGCTGTAACAGCTCCAAACTGTCAGTACAGAATTTCAGCCAGGCAGGCGACAAGACGAGGGCTGATAAAATTCCTCGGTGCTTTCTGGTTTCTGCCTCCTTCAGCTGCCCTTTTCTAGGGGGCTGGCTGTGCTGTGCTCCCTCAGGTGAGGCAGCCTCAGGTATTCACACCCCTCCCAGTTCACACCAGCAGCCCTCACTTTTCCTTGCTCCGTCGCATTTTGCCTCTCACCCTCCTTCCAACACCAGTGTCCTTCCAGGCTGGTGCAAGACACAACTGCTCTGCAGCTCTGGGTGTCTTCACCAGCTTTCCTGGACGTCCCCATCCCACCCATTCTCACATCCCAACTGACTGTATCATTTTTTCTTGCTGGTTTCCCTCACCACCTCCTGCATTCGCTGCTGCGAGAGGTTTGTCTCCCCTAAAATCAGCCCTTCCCGAGCTTGAGCTCCCTGCAGATGAACAGTGGCACCTTTGAGATCTTCCCTTCCCCAGAGCTGCTGGAATGTGCTGTTCTGAAGCAGTTGGCAGGCTTTGCTTATATATATACGTGTGTGTATTAAATAGAACAGCTCAGAATATCCGGCAGGCAGAGGTTTGTTCAGCAGCAAGAGCGTTCCCAGGCCTTTTCCTTTTCCTTCCTTCCTTCCTCAGCTCCCCAGGAACAAGATTTTGTGTCAAGGACTCCCAAGTTGGAAACCAGTCTTTAAATGGCTTCCACTTGCTGTGTGATGATGATGATGATGATGATGATACTCTCCAGGCAGCACATAACGTGGAAAGCAGCAAACAGGAAGCCCAAAGCCTTGGAACTTCACACCAAGTGCAAAGTGCAGCTCTTCAAAGCAGAACAAATGGCAGGAAACCACAGATATCCCCCGGGATCAGGAGTTCCATGTCATGGTGTGCAAGGAATGGGGTTGCTTTGTAGCTCCAGCGAGCTGCAGGCCCCCAAATTTACCTCCCTGTTGCGGGCTGAGATGCTCCATCTGTGCAGGCTTTTGGGAGCAGCAGTAGCAGCCCAAGGTCTGTGATATTCCAGATGTTGGGCTCTGGAGCCCGCTGCAGGAAGTGGGAAGGTGTGGCATCTCCAGGGCCTGCATCCCAAAGCCGATCAGAAGGGAAGTGGTTGTGGGTAGAGGATCTCCCACTCACAGGGACTGGACCACAAAAGAGGATCGTGGGGGGGAAGCTAAAAAAAAAAGAAAAAAAAAGGCATTTGTCAGGATCTGACTTCTCTGGCTCTCCACGAGGCCTGGGAGTGGAGTCAGGAGAGGGGGGTGGCTTTGCTTTGGCTTGTTCTGTTGTCCTGATGATGCTGGGGCTGGTGTCAAATCCAGGCCGACATTAGTCCTGAAAAGCAATTTGCCTGGGCTGCCGAGGAATTAGTCATGACTCCCCGTGCCCACTCGCCTCTCATCCCTCGGAGAAGGGCACGGTGTCATCCACAGTTTAGCTCTTCAGGGAGCAGGAAACCCCCCGTGGAAAATATCAGCTGGTGAACCGAGGTGATCTCCCACTCCCCAGACGTGCCTCTGCTTTGTTTCCACCTTAACCTGGGCAAATCCAATTCCAGACAGCATAATCTCTCCCCTCCTCTTCCCTGAAAAGAGCAGCTGTCACCGGGCTTGCCGGGAGCCGGGTGGGAGGATCTAATGCAGCGAGGACCTGCTGTCAGCAGAGCAGCACAGGACACAGCCCCACAGCCCAATTAAACTAATGCCCAGTGATAGGAGTTAAACCTGCTGGAATTACATCTCTCTCTGCACAACGTTGATCACTCTGAGATGCTCTCCCCTCCCTCGGGACAGCTCCGCTCGGAGCAGAGGTTATGGAATCGGAGCTGCTCTTGTCTTCCCCAGCTCTCCCGCAGCTCCAGCTCGCTGAAGTTCACCCATGTCACCCCGGGGTTGTTCCCTGCTCTTCACCAGGGCTGGGGTTATCCAAGCAGGCAGGGAGCAGGGAAGCAGAGCATCTCCCTGCGGGAGTCAGCCGGTGCTTGGGATGGGGCGACCCGGAGCGCAGCCCCTCACATCACCCGGGTTTGATCCCTTCTCCCTCCCTGCTTCCCTCAGCCCTGCTCCCTCCTGGGCTGACTCAGACCACTCTCCCTCCTCCTCCTCTCTGGCCAACCTGGGCTGAGTCAGCTTGGCAGGGAGCGGGACCTGAGCTGCCAAAGCTCCCTTCCTTGACTCATCCCGGCAGCTCTGCCTTCCCCAGGGGTGTGGGACAGAGGAGCTCCAGGAGCAGGAGGATTCCACTGCAGCTGCTGGCCCTTGGTGCCTTTCCACTGGGCTCCACCAGTGAGCTGGAAATCCCGAAACAACAGAGTAAATGTCGCAGAAATGGTGGGGGGTGAGATCAAGTGACGCCGGTCGAACCATTTTACTCGTTTTCTATTCAATTTTCGGTGGGACCAAACTGGTCTCTGCGTTTGGGAGGTGCATCTTATTTTCCCCTCTGCCACCCTTCTGGAAAGCTTTCTTTCTGAGGGGGAATTTGGAGAGCTTTTTGGAGGGGAGGGAAGAAGAAACACACGCCCTCCTCTTTTACCCAAGACCCACGAAAGAGGCTGAGACCACAGGAACATGTAGAAATCATCTCATCCTCCTCCTCCAGGAGAAAAAAAATAAACCTCAGGGGAATAGGAAGGTTCATCACAGTCCCTTATTTCCATCTCTTTGTAGTATTGGCTTTGGTCTTGGTTCATTGCCGTGTAACCGTGGTGGTGATTACGATCCTGCCCTTAAAGCAGGAGGGATGTTATCGCAGCTGGGAGGCCCAGTGTTTGCAAACAAAACAAAAAAAATAAAAATAACTGGGTGAGGAAGGACGTTGTTTCATCTCAGAGCTTTCAAGAGCTCGTCGTTCTTTATGTAGATTTAAATAAAAACCCCCGAGTCGAGCAGTTTTTTTTTTTTACATTTCCCAGCCCCTGTGCCTGGAAGAAAAAGAGAAAAAAAAAAAAAAAGAAAAAAGGTTTGATGCAGAAACACGGTTTGATTTTTTGAGAGAGGCTGCGGAGAAGTGGGATTATTTTAATATCACGGAAACTTCCCTTCAGGTTATTGTAATTTTCTTGCCTGTACTTCTTGTTCTCGTTACTCTTTAACGTGACAATCCTCTCCACGGCCCCGGCTGCGTGTGGACACTGACAGCTGCTGGGAGCGGGAATTTACTGGGTGCTCTGCGAGATGTTCTCAGCTTGGCCTCCCCTGCCTGGGGATCTGCATGGTGGGAGCACGTGGGAGAAGGTTTTCCCTCTCCAGAGCGCTCACTCCTGGCTGGTTTCGTGGGATATCTGGGCTCCCGTGGTGGCGGCGGGAGCGGCGATGACTGGGAGGCTCCATGAGCTCCCAGACTGTGATGACTGGGAGCCAGTTGCTGCCTGTGGGCGTGAAAAATAAGAGCAGTCCATGGGCAGCTGTCTCTGGAGAGATGGGCTGGGGATGTGAGTCAGGCCAGGCAGCTGAAGTGTCTCTGTCACCTCCATCCCGTGGGGAAAGCTCACTGGAATGGGGGGTGGTTTGGGGGGAGCTTGGAAGGTTTGGGGGTTCACAGCACCTGTGGGGAAGTTTTGCCTTTGTGGAATGAATCCTCGAATCCCAGAATGGTTGGGGTCGGGAGGGATCTTAAAGTTCTCCAGCTCTCCTGGAGCCCCTTTAGGCACTGGAAGCGCTCCGTATCCATTTAGCTTCTTGCACAGAAATGAGGGAATCTGACAGCAAAAGGGGACAGATACCCTGAGTGTCTGCAGGTAGATCAGTTTCATAACCAAACCCTCCAGTTTTTGGAGGAGCTGGTTGCTGAGCAGACACCAGGAAGATCCTGCAGAACGTGGGGAAAGGCTGGAGCTCCACTCCAAGGGAACGACACAACCAGGCCTTCAAAGGGCTTATTTCTGAGTCCCGCCCGACCCTCTCTGGTTTGCAACCAAAACAATTCACACCTAGGGCTTATAAATAGAGTGCAGCCCTCCCCTGGTTATTTCAGCAGCCGGAACAGCCATGGGGATGGAGGGTGAGCTTTCCCCCCGTGCCGGTTACCTGACCTCCCGGCACCAGCTGCCGCGGATTTCTGCGGCTCCGCGAACACCAGGCACGAAGTCGTGTGAGCTGCCCCCACACTGCTCCGTTCCCGTTCTCCAGCGACCAATTTTAGCAGCGCAGAAAGGGAGCTGGAGCTCCGTGGGGGGTTTGTGGGTTTTTTATATTTTTTTTTTTATTTTATTTTTTTATTTCAGTGCACAGGGAGAGCCAGCTCGCATCCCCCGGATGGTGGGAGCTGATGGTGTGGACAGCTGGCCACTGGGATGGGGCTGGGATGTGGCTGGTCACTGCCTGCCTTCACACCAGGCTTGGGGGAGCTCCAGTGCAGCCCCACCCCCCTCAAAAAAAAAGACTTAGAAAAGGAGGATTTCTGAGCTCCCATCTTAAAATTCGGATCTTTTAATTCCGCTCGAAGCGTCCCCGTTAAGCGCTCGGGGTGTCGCGTCGAGCCTGGGATTGAAATCCCGAGGACAGCATGAGGAATTGGAACAAACCTTTGGATCCTTCTAGTCCTGGCTGCCTCCAGCACTCCACACTTCCTTAATAGCACAGGAGCTTGACAACACAAGTGAACCCGGTGCTGGTCCCATGACAACAAACGCGCATGTATTTACTCTTGGCTGGTCAATTGAAATCCATTTGCTTCTTTGGTTGACGAGGTGTGGAATGAATGTTTCGAGTGTGTTAAAACAGTCAGCATGGAAAGAAAGTTCCCAAAAATATCTCCCCATCGCTGGAGATCTGCTGCCAGATAGCAAGTAGGAGGGAGCAGTCATTGAGGGAGCATCGGGAGAAGGCTGTGCCTGAGCTCCCAGCACAGGTTTTTCCACTCCCTTTTTGAGGTGTCACAGTCCACTTGGATTGTTGCTCCAGCTGAAGGGTTTCGTGGGAGCTGTTGGAGGGATAAGGAGCCTGTGGAGGGGGTGAATAGCACAGAGATGGGAGGGCTCAGTAGTGGCTTGAGGGATTTGGGGGCAGTTTAACCATCTTGTTGAGAATGAGGAAGGAGGAAGCAGCTGGGAGGGGGGGTCTGGCATCCAGCCATGGTGAGACCCACCTCAGGGTCCTTTGGAGCTGGAGGAGAAGCAGCTTCTCTCAGTTTTTGGCAGAGAAAGTGAGCTCATCCCCCCAGTGCTCAGTTGTGATCTCCCTGCTTTTAAAGCATTCCTGTTCCATCAGCTTCCAATCCATGTGCTGAAGCGCACCCTTGGAGCGAGCTGACACGTTTGGGGGCAGTGACTTTGCTCCAAGGGAGTCTGGAGTTGAAAAACCCCAAGGTTCCCTTTCCTTCTGGAGCAATAACCCATTAAAGCTGCAGCCTGTGCTTCCCAGGGTTCAGGTCAGCACTTCCCAGGGACAGGTTTCCCTGCAAAGCTTTGCCACTCCAGGCTCTCCTGTAGTCCCTTGGAGCTGATTTCCATCTCTTCTTTCCACAGGTGGAGAGAGACTTTGAAAGGGAATATGGGAAGCTGCAGCAGTGAGTATCAACCACACTGGTCAGACAGGACTGGCCACATGCTTCTCTCCTGTCCTCTTACTGCCTCTTCCCAGGGAATTTTAGCCAGTTATGCTCTTCCCAGGGAGCAGATCGCTCACTGCCCTATAATTTCAAATTCTTCAGAGTTTCTCTGGTGGCTGAGTGTTGGAAGGTGTCCTAAGAAGTATTTGCAGTGGGGTTGAGGTTTGCAGATTGTGGCAGCTCGGAAAAAGAGCGTGAAATTCCCAGAAAATTTGGGCTCCCTGAACAGCCCAACATCTCTCTGAGGATCAGGAGTGGCTTTGCCATCCTGGCTGTGTCACAGGAGCTCGCAGGGATCATCTGGAAGCATTTGGCTTTGCCATTTGTGCTGTGTGAGGACTTTAAGAAAATATGTGAACTATGAATAAGAGATCACCAACTTGAAAAGGTTAAAAAACCATCTGAAAACAACCCGAAAGGGTTGAGCTGCACTGAACTTCGTAGAGCCTTGCCTGGATATTTTTAACTCCCACCAGAAGCCAGCATATTCAGCCCGTAAATGATTTGTTGCGTGCATGATACACTTGGGCTTCTTTCTTTCCAAGATTCCGACTTTGCCTTCTTCTCCCATCTTTCAGATTGGAAGATCAGACCAAGAAACTTCAGAAGGATATGAAGAAAAGCACAGATGCAGACTTGGGTAAGTGACTGTAGGATACATAGACTGTGAACTTGGCCACAAAGAGATGAAGTGACTTTCTCGAGATCACATGAGTAATGTGTGACAAGCCTGGAAAACAAATCCCGAGCTCAGTCCCACTCAGTTTGCTTAGTTACAAGGCCATCTGCGAGAGGGCTGCGAGCAGCAGCTCAGCCCAGGGAACACAGAGTGTGTTCCGGGCTTGGTCCCTGTCTCCTGAGCTCCGTGGCCTTGGACAAATCCCTTTGTTTTCCCTGCCTCAGTTTCTGCAAGCGAAAAAGAGGCGTCACTCTTCCAGTTCTCGCATCAGCCAGGCAGGGGCAGCTCCAGCTGAGCCTCCTGTGCCAGCAGGGTGTAAATCACCTGCTTCAGTGAAGGGCACTGAGCACCCCAGGAGGGTGGGACAAGGCTTTGGGGGGGCCTGCAGAGCACAGGCTGTCTGTGTTTCCTGTAGGAACTGCTGACCTGGCAGCTCTCACTCGGGAATAACCCTTCTGATTCCCTGGCTGCTTCCTTTGGCTTCTCCTCGTGGCAGTGGGCGATGGAGGAAGCAATAAACAGCTCAGCTCTGCCTGCACCCGCCACAGCTGCGTGTTTGGGGTGGCATGTGCCCTTTCAGGTGTCCTGCCCCACCTCACAGCACCTCCCTGCTCCCTCCAGAGCTCCTCCAGTGGGAAAACAGCGTTCCCACACCACATGGATGCAGATCTGCCAGAGGGGAACAGGGAGCTGGATTCGTTGGGCACCGGTTATTGAACAGAGCAGGGGCAGGAACCTGCAGCAAAGAGCTGCTTTAAACACACAGATGGTTTTCCTCAGCATGTGTTTTGGAGCAGTCCCTGTTTTGTGCCAGGCCCCCACAGCTCCGGAGCCAAGGCTGATGCACCAGCTCAAACAGGGGTGGGCTGGGCCGGGCCAACACTCATCCCGCGGGATTGGGGTCACAGCAGGGCACAGGGAGTGGGAAGGAGCCCCACCAGCTGGCAGATTCGGGGCTTCCCATGATCCAGACTCACCTGTGTGTTTGTGTGTGCCTGGATATGCCAGACACAAACACGGAGCCGGGCGCTTGCCGGGCTCTCCCACCCTTTCCCGGCACAGGGAGAGTGGTGGGAAAGGCACCAGAAACAGGCACTGCCAGGACTCTTTTCCAGGGTGAAAGCTGCCCTTTCCGAGGACTCTGGTCATTGTCAGGGATCCTTGGTAAGTTTTTCCTTGTTAAGGATTCCCCTCCCCTCCCTTGCAGTGGGCGTTGTTTATATGGAGCATTTCAAGTCCCAGAGGAGCTGTGGGAGGACTTTCTTTTTCCGTTCTGCTACATGGCAGAGTCACAAATGAGCCTTGGCCAGATCCAGGAAGATCTGATTTCTCATTTAAAGGCATGAAATCATGAGAGTAGGGGAAGATGTCGAGCACAGTCTGGTGAGGGATGGCTGAGGGGAAAGGAGGTAGATCAGATGGATCCCTGAGGATTGCTCTCCTCCCCTGGCAGTGCCCATTCCCAAAGGGACATCACTGTGCTTGCTCAGCCATCATCCAGCCCCCATCTCTGACAGGGATGGTGGTTTATCCACGGTGTTGTGTCCCCCTGTCCTTGTCCCTCTGTGCTGAGGGGGTTGGTTGTTCACTGCCTGCAAACACTCCCTGGCAAACTGGACCTGGTGGCTCGAGTCTCCACCTTGTTCCCAAAAAGCTCAGCCCAGAACAAGGCCAGTTCCTCTGTCTGCACAGAAATATCCCTGTGAGGCTCTTCCAGCTGCAGCAGCGTGGCTGGAACGGGGAATGGGATATCAGCAGCACTCCCTGTCCCGTGGCTAAAGATCACTCACCCCTTTCCCCACCCTCTTTCCAAAGGAAGCAGGATCTTAGGGAGCAGGAGGATGTTCTTTAACTGGAGATAGAAGGTCTCCATTGGGATGAGGTGCAGGTAACCCACTGGATCCTGGTGGCTCAGATTTGCTCTCAGTCTTCTCCATTATTTTTATCACGATGCAAACAAGCAGTGGGCTCTGAAATCCTCAATTCCTTTGGCTGGAGCTGCATCTCACGTGTTTTATGAGCAAAGAGTGGTGCAGACCCTCCTGAAGGCCACCCTGAGGGGCACCTGATCCCTTCTCCCCCTCCCCTTTTTCCTTTCTTCCCTCTCCTTAGAGCCCTCAGTGCCTTTTCAGCGCCCTGCAGGTGAGACCAGTGAGGCAGAGGAAATTCCTGACCCAAATTCCCCTCAACATTCCCAACTTCCCCCCCCAATTCCCGACCTCCCAGCCTCTCCCCCTCCCTGCGGTTCACTTGCAGTCCTCTCCTGCGAAGGGAAACTTAATTTTTCCCGCAGCCCAAGGAGTTGTGCCGTTCTTTAACTCCGTCCCGTTCTGGCACAAATCCCTCCTCAGATGTGGTCACACATATGGATTATATCCCATCTGTTTAAAGGTTTAAATGCCTAAAGCCCTAACGTTTGGATAATAGATGGATACGGTAGCTTTGTTATTCCGTAGTCAGAGGCTCGTTCTGCATTGAGCTCCCCGGCTCTGCAGCTTCTGAGCTCTCTGTATAATTGTGTGTAACCTTTAAATCACAGTGTTTAACCCCTTGATTTATGATCTTAAGCCCCATTATTCAGATGGCTTTAACTTTGAATATCTGAGGGAGTACAGTAGGAGCCTTTCCAAAGCTCCTCCGTAGCACGGCTCAAGCATCTGGCTTTCTGATCTCAGACTGGAATAACTTCCAGCACCGAGGAAAAAGAACATTTTATTTTATTTTGGGGTTTTTTTTAGTACCCGTGGTGCTTTTTTTTTTTTTTTTTAATCCCTGTTTATAGTGATGCTTTCCCTTTTTTATTCATCTTTTTTTTTTCTCTTTTTTTTTTTCCATTCTGTACCTTAGCTAATTTCTTGTTCTTTTGTAGTGGTTCTGTCGCAGGGATTGAATTTTCCCTTTGAAGACCCAAGTGTTTGGAAAAAGGGGGATGTGTCTGATGGGAAACAAGCTCAGTGAGACAGGAGCTGAAGACCATCAGAGCATGACCTGGTGCTTCTGGACTTCTTGGTGGCACTCCCAGGGTCTGAAGGGACTTTGCATTCCCCCCTGGCTTGTTCCCCACGGGCACAACATATATGCTTACTGGGGGAAAATGCTTAACCTGTGTCATTGCTGCTGGAGAGGAAAAGAGAAACCCCATTTTCCAGCCCTGTCAGTCTGGTCCTTTCCCACTAAATCCACTTCAAATACATTTTTTTTTTTTTTTTTGTAAAGCCATTTGAAAGACTTAATGGACTGTGATTTTTCTCATTGTGGAAGAGCTGTAGTGAGGCTGAGAGTGACACTTAATAGTCTGTCGAGAGAAGATGTATAAAAACCCCCATCTAGGGTTTGTTTTTTTGGTTGTTGTTTTTTTTTTTCCAAGAGAACAGTGCTTTTGTTAGTCTGGGATTATTTCTGGCAGCGTCACAAGCCGTGCATCGGAGTGGCTCAGACTTAACTTACATAAAAACAGTTCTCTGGGTGTTTACATGAATGAATTGGTGGCTTTTCCTTTCTTTTCCCTCAGCCACCAGCGAGTGTCTCCCTGGAAGGTTGTGCTAAAACCCCTCCTGGGAGGCTGAGGCGCCTGATTTTTGTCCTCCTGCCCCGTGCAGGGGGTTGTGCCAGCCCTGGCAGCGGGAGGCATGACCCTTCCATGCTTTCTTCTCCCTGCTCCCACAGCCATGTCCAAGTCTGCTGTGAAAATCTCCTCGGACCTGCTATCCAACCCTCTGTGTGAGCAGGAGCCAGGGTTCCTGGAGATGGTCACGGCCTTCGACACGGCCATGAAGAGGATGGACTCCTTCAACCAGGAGAAGGTGAGCTGGCTGTGGCTGAGGAAGGGGAGAGCAGGGTGTGCTGCCGGTGTGGAATCCCACAGTGGCTTGGCTTGGAAGGGATCTTAAAGCTCATCCACAGTTTTTCCACCCCCCCTGCCACGGGCAGGGGCATCTCCCACCAGCCCAGGTTGCTCCAAGCTGGCCTTGGACACTTCCAGGGATGGGGCAGCCACAGCTTCTCTGGGAATTCCATCTCAGCCCCTCCCCACCCTCCCAGGGAGGAATTTCTTCCCAATATCCCATCCAACCCTGCCCTCTGGCAGTGGGAAGCCATTCCCTGTGTCCTGTCCCTCCATCCCTTGTATCTTGCCCTTCCAGGCAAGATGCTCCTTCCCTTTTTATCATCATCCCCAAGGCTTTTCCCACACAAGTTTCTCTCTAATCTCATCCTCCTGGCTGGTCGTACTGGGGGTTTCTGCTCTCCCTGAGCACATGGGGGAAATCTGCCCCTTTTTGGTTAAAGAACATTACACTGTGCCCCAAATCCCAAACCACCCCATGGTGGGCTCTGTGCAAGCCCCTCCTTCTGCTGACTGGCTTCTCCAACCATCCACTTTTGCTTTCCACAGGTGAATCAGATCCAAAAGACAGTCATAGAGCCTCTGAAAAAGTAAGTACCAGCATCATTTCGTGAGCCACATCGGGGGTTTGTCATAATCCTGTGCTTTAGGGATGTGGATCATGGAGAAAGGTGCTGCCAGGCTGGAAATCAGCCCTTCCTCCCCACTGCCCAGCCCCCAAACCCCACAGGTTTTTGTCACCCTGGTTTGCAAAATTCCCACCTTTCCCAGGGTCCCAGGTTGTACCCCCCCAAACCTTTGGGGGATCACTTCGGTTCTCTCCCCAGTACCCTCTGAAATCCTGAGATTTGCTGTTTTGTTACAGGAACAGAGCAAAGGGAGCAAAAATAAAATGAAATTACCGTAATATGACAGTAAGTGTTGCAAATTGCTGAATAACAATTTTAGTTTAGGTTTGACACGCGGAGGGCTGTTGTGGTTTTGGGTTTTTGGTTTTTGGGTTGTTTGTTTTTTTTTTTTTTCCCCTTAACTTGTTGTTTCTGCCCAAATCTGAAAGTAAAATCTCCTGGATCACTTAGCACCTGAGGTTACAGCGTGTTCCTGTCTGGGGGATGTTTGGTGACTCAAGTTTTACCTCGGTCGTCTTTCCACGACCAGAAATTCTTGCTTATTTAAGGGAGGGAAAAAAATAAAGGAAGAAAAAAGGAAAGAAAAAGGAAAGAGAAAGGAAAAAAAATCCCAGCCTTTTGCTGTGGAATTGTGTTGCTTATTATCTAGATTGTCCTCATGAAAGATACATTAACTTCTTCTTCCAGCATTCTGTTAAAATTGGAAGAACTTGTGTTTCTGAAATACTATGTGTTTTTTTTTCCCCCAGCTTGTGTTAGTTGATGAAATGAAAGACAATCCCTTTCCCTGCAAACCTTCCTTGTGTTTTAAATCCTGGGGTGGTTAACTGAGGACAATAAAGCCAATTTCCATGTGTCCATGGCTGTGGAGATGCTCCAAGGGCTATAGCCCCTCTGCTCTGGAGCCAGGCTGGGAGAGCTGGGGGGCTCACCTGGAGAAGGGAAGGATCCAGAGAAACCTTCCAGGGCCTAAAGGGGCTCCAGGAAAGCTGGAGAGGAACTGGGGACAAGGAATGGAGGGACAGGACACAGGGAATGGCTTCCCACTGCCAGAGGGCAGGGATAGATGGGACACTGGAAAGAAATTCCTCCCTGTGAGGGTGGGGAGGGGCTAGAATGGATTTTCCAGAGGATGCCCCATCCCTGCATTGTCCAAGACCAGGTTGGATGGCACTTGGAGCAATCTGGTCTAGTGGAAGGTGTCCCTGCCCATGGCAGGAGGTTGGAACTGGATGATCCTTGAGATCCCTCCCAACCCAAACCATTCCATGATCCCAAGACATGGTACCATCAATTATCTGTCCAACCCTTAAGTTAAGCATAAGGGTGTTTTCTCCAACCTCCTGGCTGCTCTCCAGGCTTGACAATTCTCTCCAACTTCCTAAAATTTCCTTTTTTCCACTCCCCCTTCCTGCCCTTTGGCACCTGCAAACCATCCCTGGGTGCCCTTAACCAGCTTATGTTTCGTGCTGGGGAAGCTGCACCTCCACACTGAGCCCAAAAAACCCGTCCTTTCCTTCCCTCCTCCTCCCTCTGTAGGTGCATCCCCGGCCAGGAACATTTCTGAGGAGCCCAAGGGTCCATTTTGAGGCTAATGAGATGCAGGAGAGAAGTGCAGAGTTTGCACCTCCCCTTGTCCTGCTGGCAAATAAACCCCGGCGACATTTCTGGGATAAAAGTCCCAGATTAATGAAAGCTGCCTTGAGGAGCTCCTTCTCATTTCCAGTTAGGTATTCCTTCCCCTCGCCGAGGCAGCTCTCCCGAGCCTCTCCCAAATTTGCTTTGACCTAGAAAAAAAAGGCTTTTTTTTTTTTTTTTTGTGCTCCAACAGCTGCACTTTATTACATCTTCACTGGTGGTCTTTTATAGTTTATTAGCCAAAGAAACAGATAAGTTTAATCCAGACAATTATCATTAGTGGTAATATACTGTAATCAGAGGCACATGGGCTGTAAAATCTCCATTCAGTTGTCCAGGGATTGGAGTTTGCAGGCAAATATTGGGGAATTTGTTAAACCATGTTGGAAAAAAGCAGTAGTAGATTTAGAGAGGGGAGGGGGGAAGGAGGTGGAGGCTCGTATTGTTTAAATCCTTCTCCTTCTGGGGACGGAGGGTTATTCATAATTTGGCTTTTTTGAGCCCCTTGGCTGGGAATTACTCATTTATTTTCGGGGAAGGAGCAAAGCCCCAGTGAGAATATTGCATATTTCAGCGGGTGGGTTGGGCAGGGAGCTTGGCAGGGGCGGGAGGGATCGGCTCCTCTTCGGGAGATGCCTGCGTAGTTTTCACACCAGATCAGCGGATTTTGGGGCAAAGGGGTAGAAAAGCAGCTGTTTTTTCCCTTCCCTCTCCCAGTTGTTCGCTCTGGCTCGGGGTGAGCAGCCAGGGCAGGGGCAGGGATTGGTGGTGTGGTCTTAGTGTTGCTTGTATTTAAGGGAGGAAGCGGCTTAAACGAGCCAGGTGGTTCGGAGATCCGCGGGATTTAGGGCCTTTCACGTTCAGAGACGATTTTTGGGGCCGCAGGGTCTTGATTTAACAGCCTCTGTCTGAACCTCCCCGAGCAGGGGGGTGTGGTGGTCACCTGATGCCATTCCCTTGGCCCCAAGCATGGACCTGTTCCCAGAGTTGGAGATTTTTGGCCATGGGGATGCCGTGGTCACTCCAGCGTGGTACAGTCCTCTTGGAGTGATGTCCAGCTCCCAAAATCAGAGAGGCTTTAGCCATGGGAATGTTGTGGTCACCCTGGCACGGCATCACCCCCTTGGAGCGTGGTCCTGCTCCTGAAAATAACGGGAACATGGTCCTTCTCCCAAAATGGGAGGGGTTTTGGCCACAGGGATGTCGTGGTCACTCCAGCACGTTGTCATCCCTTTGGAACATTCTCCTGCTTCCAGAACTGGAGAGAGTTTAGCCACGGGAGTGTCCCAGTCGCCCTGGCACAGTGTCATCCCTTTGGCTGGTACGTGGTCCCGCTCCCAGAACTGGAGAGGCTTTGGCCACGGGAATGTCCTGGTCACCCTGGCTTTGGCTGGGGTGACGAGCGACCAGCGTGTGGCGTCCCCAGGGAGGGGATCACCCCCTTCATCCCATCACCCCACCGTTCCCATAAACCCCATAAAGTGCCTCATAAAGTGCCTTTCCTGCCGGTGGAGCCCAAGCCGATCACGGGCCACGAGCAGCTCCAGGGGTGCCAGGACCGGAAGCAGGAAAAGCCGCTTTCATGTCCTTAACGAGCCCCTAATGAGGATTTGGAGGCCAGAGCAGCCACATGGCCCCTGCGCCGCCTAATCCCCCTCTGTGCCGCTCCCCTGGCCCGGCCCCCTCCGGCCTGGGCCTTCTCCCTCCCCTCGGAAGGGCTGGTTTTAATTTCCCCCTTCCTGGTGGGTGGACGGGACGTGTGGGCACTGGCTGAGGAATGGCAGGAATCCCCTGAGCCGTCCCGGTGCCTCTCCCAGCTTCACTTTCTTTAGCATCTGATGCTCCCCCAGCTCTGTTATTCCTTTTTTTTCCCACCTATCCAACGCCAGCCCCTTTCCTTTTGCTTTCATTATCCAAGCCACCATCCCTAAAATAATGCCAAAGGGAAGAGCCACCTGTGTGCCAGCCTAGTCCAGCTCACGGGCTGCCAACAGGAGCGTTTGAGACACTTGAAAATGGGGGGAAAAAAAGGGTTTACCATAATTTTTTCCCTCTGCCAAAGCCCTAACACCTCTTTCCCATGTCTGGCTCTAAAAATGGGGGCTGGAGGAAGCCGTGGGGTGAGGATTTGGGATGGAGAGGGCAAGGAGAAGGGCTGTGCAGATGGGGAGGCATCCCCACCATCCCCATCCTTGGCCTTCCCAGCAGAAAGACAGGGAGAAGTTTTCAATTCCCAAGCCCCAGACTTGTCAGCTGGGCTGACAATCAAACGGATCCAGCGGTGCCAGGAATCCTGGGGGGCACTTTTATCTCCAACCCCACCCTTTCATTACGGGGAGCCGAAGGGAGGCCGGCGTGGAGACGAGGTGGCACCGTGATTTATAATCCAGAGAACGGGGTGATTTAGATGTTTTTTCCCAAGGATAACCTGTCATCCCGAGAGGAGTTCACCAGCAGGTTCCCCCTCTCCCCCTCCCCAGCAGCAGGGAGATAGTAATTTGTATTTTCTTTTCATTATCCCTGCGTATCTCCCCTCACCTGCTCCTCTTAAGCCGCCTGGGCTGTAATCCCCTCTCAGCAGCCTTCCCTAAAAAGTGACAGGGAACAACAGCAGCTTATTCCACAAGCTGCTTTCGTGGCTGGGGCTCTTAATACCCCCGTGCTGCTGTTTTACCTTCACTTCACCATCCTTCCCACCCAATTTTATTCGAGTCAGCTTTGATTTTTGGTTGGTGTTAAAACAAATTAGAACTCGAGTAGCAGAGGGTGATGGTGGAGATTTGGGGCTGGTTATGGCCGTCAGACCCCCTCATTCCCTATGGAAGCAGGGGCTGGGAAGAGCACAGGGAGGAAGGATGGTGCTGGCATTATTTATAAGGTTAGATATTAGGAATTTTTTTTCTTTCATGGAAAGGGTTGTTGGAATAGGCTACCCAGGGTAGGGGTGGAGTCCCCATCCCTGGAAGTGTTCAAAAAACGTGGATGTGGCATTTGGGGACATGGTTTAGTTGTTCAGACTCCATGGTCCTTGTCCAACCACACTCCTCAGCCCAGAGGCTTTGGAGAGCATCTTTGATCCCCGTGGGGTTGCTCTCGGAGGGCTTGGATGTGCCTGGGGATGGCAGGAGCTCTGCAGGCGCCTCTGTGCCAGGCTCTGCACCGGCAGCAGTTGGAAATAACATGCATGGGATAGTTGGGAAGGCACTGGGCCGGCGTGTGAAGTTATGAAGCCGCAGGAATAACTTGGCGCTGGCACAAGCCCCATATCAACCTGTCACCCTGCACGGGCATTTACACCCCCCCAGCACTCCACTTGGGATCGTGTTTCTGTCCACACAGGGAGAAAAAAAAACCTGGGCAGGACATCAGCACGGGCAAGAAGCCCCTTGTCTGTGAAGCCCAGGGGATTTCAGAGCTGCCAGGATTCAGATGGAGTCATTCCTTCAGGAGCTGGAGGCAGCTTTGCCTCAATCCACGGCAGCCCAAGCAAGGAGCATCTTCCCCTGCTTGAGCTGAGCTAATCCTGCATGAAAATTAAACCGAGTGGCTTGGCTGGCACGGGGAGAGCTTGGTGGGCATGGGAAAAGCTTGGCTGGCACAGGGACAGCTTGGTGGCACCTTGGCTGCCACAACTGACCCAATCCTTCCTGCTGGCGCTGGAGGTGAAGGATCACCACACTGACACAATGGGGAATGGGTTTAAGCTTGGAAAGATGAGATTTTAATTAGATATAAGGAGGAAATCCTTCCCTGTGAGGGCAGTGAGGGGCTGGGATGGAATTCCCAGAGAAGCTGTGGCTGCCCCATCCCTGTAAGTGCCCAAGGCCAGGTTGGAGCAACCTGGGATGGTGGAAGGTGTCCCTGCCCATGGCAGGGGCTGGAACAAGGTGATTTCAAGACCCTTCCAACCCAAACCATTCCATGATTCGATGATTCCCAGGAACTCAGGACTCTCAGAGCCGGGCACGGCTGTGGATCCAGGGAGCTGAGCCCCCCTCTTCCCTCTGAAATGCAGCGTATAATCTATGCATTAAAAGTCCTTGTGAGACAGTAGTTGCTGTGCCTACACAGTTACAGCCTCTTCAGATCCAGCCCTGTAGATATTTTATAAAGCGCAGTGTCCTTCCATCGCGGGCTGCGAAATTGCTCCGAGTCGATGCCGGGAATGAAAAAGGGGAACAAAAAAAAAAAAAAAAAAAAAAAAAAAAAAATCAAAATCGAGCCTTTTCTCCTCTTTAAAAACCAGATTTGACTTCAAAGTGAGCAGCGGAAACCGCGTCGCTGCTCGTCTTCTTTCCGCGTCCTCGCTCGCCGCAGAGCGGGTTTGGGGGTGGAAGTGGATGGATGCGTGTGGGTTCTCTGGTGTCTCGTGGCTCCTGCTAATGCAGGAGCACCGTGGATGTGCCAGGGAAAGGCTGGGTTTAGGTGCCAGCAGAAGGCTCAGTGGTTTTGAGAGGCATCTCTGTAAGTGTTTTCCAAGAGCTGGTGGATGCGCGGGAGGTGACGGCCACATCCAGGACGTCCTGGATGGTGACCACCTTGCTGCACAGCAGAGAAGGGAGGGTTTCCCAGCCTCAGGCCATCTCCTCTGCCATTCCCATGCCTGGATTCTCACTGTGGAGGAGCAGCTCAGCTCTCCCCCATGGCCCATATTCCCTGCTCCTGCTCTGCCTTGAGGTCCGAGGGGTTTGTGTCCTTACCAAACCTCCCCCATCAGGGATAGAAAATAAAATGAAGCCAAGAGAGCCCCTGGCCTGGTGGGATCCACCCCTTCCATCATTAATAACTGGGAGAAATCCCTGCAGAAGTTGTGCCCTCAAATCTGCGCTGTTGGCAAAAAGCATCCACGTTGAGGAGACTTGGTTTGAAAACAGCCCTGGAGGTGTTCCAGGCGAGGTTGGATTGGGCTTGGAGCCTCCTGGTCTAGTGGAGCACGTCCCTGCCCGTGGGATTAGAACTAGATGGTCCTTAAGCTCCCTTCCAACCCAAACCATTCCATGATTCTATGAAACCAAACCATTTTTTTTATGAGACCTCTCAACCACCCCTTCCCATCCTCCGTGCCCTCCTTCCCTCCCATCCCTTTTCCCCCAACCACCTCTCCGGGTATATTTTTTTGGACTTTTTATAAAGAGGTAGGAGGTATTTTAGCAGCCCAGGAGCTGGTGAGGCCATGCCTGGAGGCCCAGGACATGTCACCCATTTAAATATAATGGGACCGTGTGGGACGGTGCCCATAAAAAGCAATGTCAGGGCAGAGCATCTGATCCTCCCTGGGCAGCTGGAAAAGCTCCCTGATGACTTTTCCAGGTTGTTCCTCGTGCCACAGCCCCAATCTGTTGCAATAGTGGCGGTCAGAGGGAGAATATCATGGGATAAATATATATTTGTATATATTTGTTCTGTGCCAAGCATGAGAGCCCCAGAGTGGGGGGGAATGTGCAGGGACCAGCCGGGGTTGGAGGATCACGTCCCTCTCCAGCATCTCAGCGAGGGATGCTCCACACAAATGCAAATATTCCCGCTTCTCCCTCGCTCCTGGTGTTCACCCTTTGCTCAGGGATAAGAGTTTTTCCCTGGGCACCCACCAGTCCAGCACATCAGCCCCCTCGGGAGCGAGCGCGGCGGCGGAAAATGGGATTTTAATAGGGGATGGAGCGGCTGGGAACACCCGTGGTTTCTGTTGAACCCTGGATTTAGGTCACATCTAAAGCAAATTACACTCATCAAGGGATATTTGTGTCTTTTCTTTTTGCTAATGTGCCCCCCAGTCACTTTATATTTGTGTATATATATATATATGTATTTTTTTTCCTTTTAAAGATATGGAAAAGCTGTTTGTTCCCTCTTGGAACTGAAATCCATCACCAGGCTGTTCAGATACATTTTTCACCGCCAATTCCTATCTTTGATTCCCCCCCCAAACCACCCTATAAATTATGAATATTAAATTAATATCTCCAGAGGGAGCATCACCCCTTTGATACGAACCCACGGCCCAGCCCTGCTTCCCACTGGTGTAATTCGATTTACTGGGATTTGGGAGACAAGAGCAAAGCTCCAGTTCCTGCTTTTCCCTTTTCTGTCACATTCCAAAATGTTCTCTCTCGTCTCCCCCGTCAGATGTTCGTTGTTTCCTCGATTTGTAACACATTTTAATAACAGGAATCTTCCCGTGGCCTGGCTTAATTGTTGGATGCTGTAAATCTTTCTGGGGAGGGGGGCAGACCTGGGTTTGCAACCCCAAAATTGCCCAGAATAGCAAAAAAAAAAATTTGCCCTCTCAAAAATTAAAAAAATAAAGAAAGATAAAAAAAAAATTGCCAAAAAAAAAAGCAAATTAACAAAAGAAAAAAAGGGGCAAAAATTAACAGCAAAAGGGAAGAACGCCAAAAAAAAAAAAAAAAAAGAAAAAAACAAAATTGCTGCATGTAAGATTTTATATTTATTTTTTCAGGGACTTTTAATTCAACTTCTCTGCCTGCTCATTCCCTTTCCAAAGGGGACTGGGGAAATAGCACATTAATTAAGTATATTCTGTGATCCTCACAGAGCCCTGGAATGGTCTGGGTGGGAAAAGCTCCTCTCATCCCAACCCCCTGCCAGGGAACCTGGCCCAGGGCACCTCGGGCTCTGCATCCATCTGAAATATCCCATCCCAAGCCCTTTCCCACCCTTTTTCCAGGTTCAGCAGCGTGTTCCCCAGCCTGAACATGGCAGTGAAGAGGCGGGAACAGACACTCCAGGACTACAAACGCCTGCAATCCAAGGTGGAGAAATACGAGGAGAAGGAGAGGACTGGCCCCGTCCTGGCCAAGCTGCACCAGGTACTGAGATACTCCCCCGGCATTCCCAGGAAAACTTGGGAAGAGCTTTTCTCTTGGCACCTGGCCATAGGAACATTTTGAGAGGGTGTCTTCTGCCAGTGGGGGAAAAAAAAAAATCCCAGTTCCATAAGGCAGATTTCAAAGTGCTCTTTTTCCCAAAGAAAAGGGAACATTTTCCAACACGGAACGGGATCAAAGCCCCGGGAGCTGGGGATGCTCGGGGTCGATGCACAGGGTGGGGGGGTTTCCCCCAGACTCCACATCTGAGGGAGCAGCTGGGTGGGAAAAGGGACAGATCAGATCAGAGCATTCCCCAGCTTTATGTTTCCCACCTGCTCCGAAAATCCGTCGTGGAAAATCGCAGTAATTGGTTAACGGAAAGTTGCGCCAGATTTTTCTTCTCCCTCCCTCTCTCTCTCTCTCTCTCTCTCTCTCTCCCAAATTTTAGCAGAATCACGATTAGGGTTTGGATGGGTTTGTTGTTTTTTTTGTTTTTTTTTTTTAATTAAATCTTCCCCAGCATTTCTCCACCAAATCTGTGGCTCCCACAGCACGTGGCTTGATCCTCGGAGGAACAATTGATTCCCAGAGTCAGAGAAAATGTGTTTTTCTGATGAGGTTCCCCCCCCCCCAAAAAAAAAAGAAGTTTTGTGTTAAAGAACAGCCTGAACAAAAGACACCTCTGATTCAACAGTAAGCAGCTTATTTTGCTCAGCCTCGGCGACTAAAGCCGGGGCTGGAAAAACGGGAATGCTTTTGTCCTGGTGATTAAGGAGGTTTTAGTTATTTAATGTATTTTTTCCCCTTAATGAACTTCTGATCTAACCCCTCCCAAAATAATAAAACTTAACTAAACGCTGCACGAGCTTGAACACCTGTGGGAGGGGAGCCTTAAGCAATCCCAAACCCAGGGTATCCAAGAGGGCCAGATTTGATGGGAAACATCCTCGTCTCATCCAGGTGTTAAATTATGGAGCTGCAGGTTTAATCAGTTATTTACTCCTGGTTTTCTGCCCTCCGTGAGCTCCATCCCTGGAGGTTCAGCGCTCGTGGTGAGCCATGAATTTTCCTCTGGGACTGGGATGGTTTGAGGCTCTGCCAGCCTGGAGCTCTGTCCATGCCATCCCCCTGGCATTCTGTCCCTGTCCCTGGGAGCGGGGCCGGCGCCGTGGCCGGGCTCGGATCCCCTGCACCCCCCTCCCGCTGGAATGGCACCGGGATTAAGTGGCAGACTTGAACCAGTCTAATATTTCACAGCCCACCCCCTCCTGCCCTTTTCCACACCATCCCTGAGACATTTCCCTTTCTCCCCACGCTTCTGTTTAAAGGAGCCAGTTGGACGCGCCGAGCTGAAGGTCACGGGCGAAAGGGGTGCTGGGGGGCAGGATCCTGGGGAGATGGTCCTGGGAATTGCAGGGAGAGGGAACATGGACATGGCCAGGGATGTTCTGCAGCCTGACTGGGCTTTGGGGCTGCTTTTTGTCCGTGTTTTTCCAAAGGAGGGAAGACCAGCTGGCTCAGACCCTCTCTGGGTGTCCCGTGGCTTTGCAGGGTCAGAGCTTGGTTCCCACCCGGATCCACTTGATCCCACCAGGTTCCATTAACTGGTCACCTGAGTCCCACCAGGTTCCACTGTGTGGTCACCTGAGTCCCAGCAGGTTCTGTTATTCCATTAACTGGTCACTTGGTCCCACCAGGCTCCACTGGATGATCCCATGGGTCCCACCAGGCTGATTGTCCTCAGGTCAAAGCAGAGCGTTCCGCTGTCCCGGGGTGGCCTCTTTGAAGGCATTCCCAAAGGAAGAGCATTTTCCCAGACTCAGCCTCTCCTCTCCTCTCCTCCCCCAGGCCCGGGAGGAGCTGCGCCCGGTGAAGGAGGACTTTGAGGCCAAAAACAAGCAGCTCCTGGAGGAAATGCCCAAGTTTTACAGCAGCCGCATCGATTACTTCAAACCCAGCTTCGAGTCGCTGGTCCGGGCACAGGTGAGAGGCTGGTCCTGCCTGCTGGGCACTGCCAGGTGGGAATCCTGTGGTGGGAATCCTCCTGCAGAGGGATTCCACTGGGAGCAAGGTGCTCTCTTGCAGCAGTCCTCCACTGGAATTGCATTCCTCCAGGAATTCCATCACACCGGTGGGAGGGCACGGGGAGCAGTGGGGTGGCTGGTGGGAGATAAGATGGACCTTGGCCTGGCACAAGGGGGGCAGTGCTGGATAGAAAGGAATGGCTGAGGGGAATTTTATCTGGGTCTGGGACACTCCTGGTACATGGACCATGTCCTGTCCCACAGTTCCAGCCATGGTTGTACATAATCCACTGGGATTTGATGGCTTTATCCACCTGGGCATGTCATCTGCTTGGATTTGGAGTCCTGAGCTCTGGGTTGGACCTTGTTGGAGGCGATGAGATGCTCAGGGCTCATCTTAAGGGTCTCTTGTGGCTTCTGGTGAGCAGAGAGGAGGCTCCTGGGGCATCTCCACACCAAGGATTTGCAGGAAAGGGGTGGCCTAAATAACCCACAGCTTTCACTTCCATCCTCCAGCCTCCTTCAGGGACTTGCTACTGCTCCTTCTCCTCCTTCCTTCTCCCTTCACCCTTTCCCTCAGGCTGGAGAGGGACAGGGTTGGGATCTAACCAAGCTTTGAACCTCTGGCACCTCATGCCCTGGGTCACGGGGCGATCCCACACCAGAGTGGGGGGACGAAACCTCGCGCTGCTCCCGCCGTGGGCGTTTCCCGGTGGTATTTTTGGGAAGGGAGCTGCTGCAGGGACACAGGTGCCCGGGGTGGGGGTGGGGGGGCTGCAGGGAGGTGCTGGGAGCACGTGTTCCATCTCACCTCCCGACTCCGGGGGGGCCTCTGCGCGGAGCTGCCAGCGAGTTGTCTGCAGGCTGATTCACCTACCAGATGGTGCCGATGCTCCCTGCGCCGCAGGGTGGGTGCTGGGGATGCTGTTCCTGCTGTTCCCTCAGCGATGGGCCCCGGGGCTCCCTGCTCCAGCCCGGCACAGCCGGAATCACCACGATTCCCAGAGCCACCGCGGGGTCTCGCTGGCCCTCTCCCCCTGCAGACTCTCTCCGGATGAAACCCGAACGTTCTCTGCCATCTCCGGGTGTTTGCCATCCACAATTTTCCTCAGAGAGCAGCTCTGCCCCTCTGGTTTTGGCCACGATGTCCCTCATTCCGTTTGTGTCCTGGTTCCCGGGGAGTTTGGGGCAGGGGCACGTTGGGATGGATGTGCTCGGAGCACCCAGGGATGCGAGCAGGGAGCAGCAGGATGTCCTTGCTGGGGCTGTTTGTAACACTCTCCATTCATATCCCTCCTCTTCCTTCGGGAATCCTCTGTTTCCTCTCCCGGCCGCCTGCCCTGCTTCATCTTCAGGTGAGGAGTTTCTTAGGAGAGTGGAGTGAAATCCCGTTTTTAATGCCCAAAAAAGGCAGCGTCATAACAAAGCTGATGCATCCCCTGTAGGCTGGACTAGAGCCGGTCCCAGATGGATGCAGCTCCCATCCCTCCCTCCCTGCCAGCCTCCATGGGAGCTGCATCCCTCTCCCCCAGCACTGGCTGCACCCTTCCACCCCCCGGCGAGGGAATGCCGGGGGGAGAGCTCGGAATGTTTGTGCCAAGGCTGGGCTCAGGCCCTGTGTCCCCCCTTAGGAGCTCTGGGAAGAGTTTTTCCCATCGAAGGGACTTAAATATTAAGGAGAAGGGAAATGACTTGCCTGAGGTAATGAGTCAGTGGCGAGCCAGGAATAGCACCCAGAGCCCTGACTCACCTGAGGAGCTGCTCACCTGCAGGCAACTGGCTGGGAAGGGCATCCCAGGGGGCTGCCGGGGGGATGCTGGGAGCATCCCCATTCCCCATGGGAATATCTGCCAGCCAGCCCCGCTCATCCCAGGTTTCTCTCCCTCCATGCCTCCTTGAGCTGATTTGGCATCACTGGGGGGGGGAGAGGGGAGTGTTCCTCGATGGAATTTCTATTTTCAGCCTCTTCTCTGGGTACCTTTCCAGGAGCGATGGTTGGGATGGGGCTGGAGGTGCATCCCTGAAGGAAAGGGATGGATGGATGCAGGGGATCAGCTGGCATCATGCTGGTGGGCTTTGGGGCTGCTTGTCCCCAGGTCAAACCCACATAGTTTTCCCTATTTTTTTGGCCCTGGAGAAACTGGAGGGTTAAAGTGAGAAGAGTGTGTGACGGTGACACCAGGAAGGGCTGGGGAGGCACCAGCTGCCTCTCCATGCAAAGGACCCTGCTCCAAACCAGCTCCATGGGCTCTGACCCAAGGAGACCCTCCAGAGCCTCCTGTCCGGGCGGGCAAGTTCCCATGGCACAGCCTGGCCGCGTTCCCGGTGCCGGGTGTCTCCTGACGCCGGGACATGTCCCGAGCTCGCAGGGCTGTAACATTCAACTCCCAAATTCTTCCCTCCACCCACGTGCCCGGGCCAAGCCAAGGGAGGCAAATGTTTCCCTGGCTGGGGGCTTTGAAGTGGCCACACGGAGATGAAAGGGGGGAGATTTCGGAGCCGGGGCGAGGCGTGAACAAACTTCCTTCCCGCTTCGTGCTTTGTTTTCCAGCGAGAAAACGTGATATTCCTTCGGTTTTTAAGGAAATGGGGGGAAAGATGGGGCTGGCAGGCCGGGGGGTTGCTGTAGGATGGGGGAGCCCAGCCCTGGCAGCAACCCCGGGTTTGTTTTGGGTAGGGCTGACCCAAACACACCCGGCCATTCCCGGCCGGGCCGTTGTGAGCGGGATCTATAGAAAATCCGCGGAACACCGTGTCCCCAAACAGAATTAGTTCAAGACAGGTGGACTTGGGGCCGTTGGCTCGGGCTCAAAGGCGAGTTGGAGATGGGATTTGATGGGCTGGGGACGGAGCATATGGTATCCATAGCTGGAAAAGTACTGGGCTGGCGGGAGCAGGTAGGGCAGGGGGAGCTGCCCACAGAGCCCCAGGGTCCCCCCCATCACTGTCACGAGTCTAGGGTGCATCCCTTCCCTTCAATCCATAGGGATGCTGGGGGACAATCCTGGGGGCAATCCTGGGAGCAGTTGTGGGGGAAATTTTGGCAGGGAAGCCCTGGGGGGACAGTCCTGGGGGTTAATCTCAAGGGGCAGTTCTGAGGACGATCCCAGGGCCAATCCTGGGGGAAATCCTGGAGGCAATCTCAGGGCCAGTCTTGATGGGGGGGGACAATCCTGGGGGTTAATCTTGATATGGGGCCAATCCTAGGGGTGAAATCCTGGGGTCAATCCTGGGGAGCAGCATCTGCCACCCCGGCGAGATCCATCCCAACGTGCCGGCGCCTTTTCCGTGCCAGAATCGGCAGTGCCACTTGGCCATATGTGACTGAAGGGGGCCCAGCTGACTCCAGGATGGGGACAAGGGACACAGGGGGCTGCTCCAGAGCTCTGGCACCCCTCTTGGCACCCCTCCAGCCCGGATCCATGCTCACCCATGGCACTGCTGAGGGATCTGGGTGGTGATGGGTGTTTTCGGCGTCTCTTTGCTCGTGAGGGGCTTTTTGAGGTTGTCTGACTGTGGGGCTGTGGTTGGGGGGGGTGGTGCAGGGATTTTGGGGGGCTCCTGCCAGCTCAGCCCTGCGCAGGGTTCGTTAGTCACCGTGTAAATGAGCGTGGCTGTGACTCACCCGGATCCCGCTGCGTGGGGAGCCCCGGAGCGGCCCCCGGACCCCCCGACACGGACCCACCCAGGGAGGGGGGTGCAGGCAGCCAGTCCCAGCCTGTGGGGCCTCAACATCCCCCTCTTGGGCCTGCCCAAAAGCAGCATCGTTTGGAGCAGGATTAGGGGAGCTGGTCTCCATGGAGACCGTGAGTGTCTCCGCACTGGTGCTGCTGGAGATGCTGGGGCTGCGCTTGTGCCCCCCTGGGAAACGGGGGCAACGCTCCCCGTCCCTCCCTGATGGCCGTGGGGGGGATGCCTGGGACAGGATCCCACATCTCCTGCAGTGCCAGGGGTCCCGTGGCGCCCAGGGGGTCCCACAGCAGCAGGAGTCCTGCAGTGCCGGGGAAGGGGGGATCCCACAGACAGGCCTGGTATCCCGCAGCGCCGGGGGTCCCGCAGGCAGGGCTGTGTGCCCCCCTTCTCCCGGAGCCCCGCTCCCAAACAGCCACCCCGCTGCCATCTGCCTGCGCTTGACCCACCGGCTCCCGCTCCGGGGAAAGCGCTGCTCGCTGCCGGGAGATAATTGGCGGTGCTAATTAGCACGTTATTAAAACACCCCTCCTCCTCCTTCTCCTCCTCCTCCTCCTCCTCCTCCCGGTGCTCCACGGCGGGGCACGGCCCTGCCGGGCGCGACACCCACCGTGCCCACCTCGCCCCGAGCATCCCTGGCGGCGCGGGCCGGGTGGGGACGGGCGCGGGTGGCACCGGCCCGGGGTGTGACAAAAACGAGGAGACACAAAAGGAGGGGCGGCGGGTGCCCCGGTGGCAGCCCCGCACGCGCCGCTCCCAGATGGGAAGCGAGCGGGGAGAAGGGCAGCGTGTTATTAAAACGTGTTGAGTTGTAATAATCCAAGGGGGTGGCATCGCCACATGGGAGGGAGCTATTTTAGACACGAACGCTCCGCAGAGGGGCTGCCGAGGGCACCCGCGGGAAAGGGGAGGGGAGGGGGGAAGGGGGACCCCCTCCAGCCCTCCCCCAATCCCGCTTTTCCAACAGGTTGTGTATTACACGGAGATGCACAAGATTTTTGGGGACCTGACGGCGCAGATCGACCGGCCCGGGCTGAGCGATGAGCAGCGGGAGAGGGAGAACGACGCCAAGCTGAGCGAGCTCCGGGCGCTCTCCATCGTGGCTGATGACTGAGGGGAGGGTGGGGATGCCCCCCAGTCAACCCCAGCTCCCAGCCCAGGGGTGGATTTGTGGGTGCTGGAACCGCTCCCTTTGCCCCGTGGTTCCCTCCTGCCCCGACAAGGGGTGGGGGGCACAGTGGGGGCCACCCCCTGCCAGCGTCTGGATTGGTTTTGCCTCCCCCACAGGTTTTTGCCTTAAATTGGGGGTTGTGGTGGAGCAGGGAAGGGAGGTGTCCCATGCAGATGAAGATGGGAATGGGATGGGGGAGGCTGGCCTTTTCCAGGCACCGCCACAGTCCAGGCCCACTCCAGGAGGATGAGACACCCCCCCTGCTCCTGCCCCTTCATTTTGTGCCTTAGGAGCTCAGTGGCCCCCCCAGGGGAGGGTAAAAAAATCACTGAAATCCCTTTTTTTTTTTTTTTTTTGAGGGAAAGGGTGATGATTCCCGTGCCGAGCATCCCTCTCTCTTTGCACGGGAGTGGCACAAAGTGCCTCTGCCCCACAGCCTGTGGGGTCCAGGGGGTGCCCACCCCCCCCAGCTAGGGGTGCCCAGGGAAGGGCAGAGAGATCCATAAAGGAAATAACCCAGCCAGGAGAAAATCCAAGGAAAACTGAGGGTGTGGGGAGGGAAGGGAGGAGAAGAGGGGGGTGCAGCCCCTGCTCGGTGTCCGGGGGAGGGCACAGGGGCTCTTCTCCAATAAAGTTTTTGGGAGCGCAGCGCCGGCCGGGCCCGTGTCGCTGTCGGGGCCCGTCACTGTCGCCTGTGGCCACCGCCGGGCCATTGTCGCCCTCTGCTGTCACCCGCCCGCCACTGCCGGGGGGGGGGCACCCAGGGAAGGTACAGGGGGGCTGGAAGGGAAAAAAGGGGGGGATTGAACCTCCCTCCTTTCCTCCGCGGAAAGGAAACGGCGTCAGCAAAGCACCAGGAGCGCAGTTCTGCAGGAAAATACAGGGAATCTGGGGCCTGAGTTGGTTCTGCTTTTCCAGGCGCTGCAGGGAGCCTGCCACATCCTGGGGCGGGACAAACCCACTGTGGTGGGTTTGTGGTGGAGGTAACGAGGGTCCTCCCTTCTCTACCCGAGGCTTCCCGCTCCTCCAGGTGAGGGCATGCAGCTCCAGACATCAGGAAAACCACCCCCTCTTCCCACCAGTACCGGGATTTGGCAAACCAGACCCTGCTCAAGACGAGGAATAGCAGTCAGGGGGGTGTCCTGGGAAACCAGCACAAAACAGGGAGTTGGACCCCCGCCCCTAAACCCAAAACTTCCCATTCCCAGATGGAGCAAGGGGAATGGGACAGAGCCCTGGCAGGCCATGGGAATGCTGGGGCTGTTTGGAGGGACAGAGAGAGACCCCTCTCCCAGAGAGCATCCCGTGCCACATCCCGTGCCACGGCTCCTCCCCAGCTCCCAGCACAGAGAACTTCATCCCCCTCTCTCCCCTCGGCTGTTCCTTCCCAACTGCACCACATGCCAGGCCAGGTTTAAGCAAAATAAACCCCGTTGCCACGGTTACCCAGAGCAGGGATGCTAAATATATAGAATATATATATATATTTATATATATTTAACTGCCACGCACGAGCAGGGGCACGTTCTCCTCTGGGGATCTGAGCAAAGGGGCACGTTATCCCGGTGGGATCTGAGCTCTGCAGACCTTGGGATGGCTCCCCAGCAGGCAAAAGATCCGTGGCAGCCTCTCCATGGCCTGGAAGTGTTGATTCCTCACTGGATTCAACCCCACCTGGTGGCGTTGTCCGTGTCACTGTGTCACCCTCTGCAGGGCAGCCAGAGCTCCCCATCATCCCAATTCATCCAGAGCATCCCAGCTGCTGCTCCTCCAGCCCTCAGGAGAGGGATCTCGCCCATGGAAACTTAACCCGAGCATTCCCAGGGATTCTGGCTGCATCATCTCCACGCTGGCTGGGGAAGAGAAATCCATCTTTTATAGTAAAAAGTGGATAATTAGCGGGTTTTGCGCCACCCACAAGATCCCGGCGTTAATAGGGAGAGCTGGCAGGAAGGGAAAAATTAACTCTACGGTGTGGAATGTTCTCACCCTCGGCTGAGACACTGAGGGAGGTGCAGCAGCTCCTGGACCTCTGGGAGCAGAGGGGAGGGATGCACTGCTCCAGGGTGATCCCTGGGAGTGGCTACAGGGACAGGGTCAGGATGGGGACACCCTCTTTCCTCCCAGGAGCTGCTCCCAGTGATCCCAGTTGTGTCCCAGCATCCCAACTGTCCCCCTTCCTCCCCGAAGCCCCCCCGACTCCTTCAGGGACAAGAGCCCAGGGGACAGGGAGAGGTTTAGTAGATGCCATCCCACCACCAGTCCAGCAGCACCAATCCCAAGGGTTTTTCCCCCCAAAACTGGGTGAATTAACCCTTGCCAGGACTGCCAGCACCAACACACACCGGGGTCCACACCTTGATTTTCCTTGGTCAGGTGCTCGGGAGCTTTCCTGTGTCCTGGGTGATCCTGGGGTGGGAGAGAAAGGCTCAGACCTCCCTCCTCCTCCTCCTCACCTGGGTCCTGAAAGGAGAATTGGCATCACCTGGACCAGCCTCAGCATCCTTGGGATCAGCCAGGGGGGGCACTGCCAGGGACTCCCCGCACCCGGATCCATCCCCTGCCGCAAGGATGGACGAGCACTCACGTTTCCCGGGAAGGAGCGGTGGGATGGAGGAGATTGGAGCTCCGAGGATGCCCCCAGGGCGTGCGGGTGGGAGCGGTGCCGGGGGGAGCTCTGGAGAGGCTGTGGGATGCGCCGCTGGAAGGAAGAAGCCCAAGTGACGGTAGGAAAACACCAGGAAAGGGAGAGGGGGGGGAAAAAGGGAGGGATAACGGGATACCTGCTCGGAGACCACCTGCGTCTTCCTCTCCTGCCAGACCCGACCCGTGGACACGAAGAGGGGCTCCAGCAGCGCCGAAACAGCATCGCCCCCGGCCCGACCCCCTCCTCACCCACCCCCAAAACACCCCTGCGGGCTGGGGACCACCCTGAGGGGGACCCGCTCCTTCCTCCCCACCCGCGATGAGCCCGGGAGCATCATCATCATCCCCACCCCTCCCCACCGGCAGCTTGCGGGGAGCAGGGGGTTCAAGGGGGAGGTCTGGGATGGAGGATGAACTTTACCCCGACCCCAAAGCAGCGAGAATTCCTCCCTGGAGCTGGCCCAGCGCTGAGCTGGGAGGAGGGTCGGGGGAGGACCCGGGGGAGGGGGTTTGGAGAGAGGGGGCTCGAGGTCGGGGGGCGGCAGGAGCCAGAACGGCCCGTGGGAACGGGCCCAGTCGGACAAAAGGGGCGGGAGAAGCCGTCGGAAGTGATGCGGTCGTGACGCGTCCTGGCGTGACGTCACGCCGGGCAGAGGGGGGGAGTGACGTCACGCGAGACAGCACCTCACCTCTTTGCCAGCGAAAAGACTTTATTAAGGGAGACAGGAAAACAAAAAAAGGGTGAAGTGTGGGGAGAGGGGGCGCCGGGGACCAGCCCCGGGCGAGCGTGACGTCATAGGGCGGGGTGTGACGCAATAGCACAGCGTGGTCCCTCCATCAGGTGCACAGGTGGGAGCGGGGACCCCCCCAGCCGTCCTACCTGCACCGACCGCCCCGGAGCGAGCGGCGGGTGAGGCGGGTGAGCAGCACCTTCACCCGGCCCCAGTGCGAGCGCCCGTCCTGCGGGGACAGGGAGGGGGAGTCAGCACGGGGGGACCCGCTGGACCCCCGCCCTCCGCGCCCCAACACCCCCTGGCTGTACCTTGTCTGGTGCCGGGGCACCTGCCCCGCTCTCGGAGGGGTCCAGCAGGCTGGGGGAGCTGGCAGAGTGTCCCCACATCCTCCGGCACGGCTCGGGACCTGCACAGCAAGGGGACAGAAACTGTCAGGGCCTGGGGTCCTGCCATCCCACACCCCACCCTGATCCCGCCATCCCACACCCCACCCTGATCCCTCCATCCCTGCATCCCACCCTGATCCCACCATCCCTGCATCCCACCCTGATCCCGCCATCCCTCCATCCCACCCCTCTCACCTGGGGCCTGGCTGTCCGAGCAGGAGCGTGGCCGGAACCCCTCACCCCTCCATGCAGCCGAATCCTGCCTCGGGGGGTCCCGGGTGGGCTGTGGGCAGTCAGAGGAGAAGCAGGGTGTGAGCTGGGGCTCCCCCAAACCCCCCCATCCATGCATCCCACCCCCTCCCAGCCCTCACCAAGGTGCCGGGGCGGCTTCGCCGTGCACCGGCCGCCTGCTGCCGGAGGATCCTGTTGTCCTGCTGCAGCCGCGCCAGGCGCTCCAGCATCTGGCAGACGTGCTCCAGGTACCGCAGCCCCTGCCCCTCGGGCACAGCCCGGGGGTCTCGGGGGCTGCCGGGCGGCCCAGTCCCTCCAGCAGCGGGGGCCGCCGCCCCTTCGGGCTCCTCGGGCTCCCGCGGGGGCTCCGCCAGGTCGGCTGTGCTGGAGCTGCGCCGGCTGAGCTGTCGAGGGCACCGCTGCCTCCTGCTCCTCTGCGCTGCCTGCAGCAGCTTCCTGCTGGCAGAGCGGCTCCGGGGTGTCCGTGGGGGCTGCGAGCCCGGCCCTTCCCCGGGGGGCTTCTCGGCCGCGAAGCCGTCGAGGGAGAAGCTGCTCTCGGAGCCCAGCGGGGTGGAGGGAGAGTGCTCGTTGCTGGCCATCTCCACCCCGGAGTCCTCCGACTCGGACTTGAGGAGTCTCCCGCCGGCCGGGGGGCTGCTGGGGGGCCGCGGGGAGGGTCCCCGGGTGTTCATGCCCCGCGGGGGCTGCCGAGGGCTCTCCTGCAGCCGGCGGTAGACGCTGGCTGAGGTGCGCACGATGCAGCTCTCGGCCGTCTCCCAGGGACCATCTGCGGGGCGAGGGAGAGGAAAGGGAGGGTCTCAGGAGCAGAACGGGGTGCCAACCCCTCATACACGAGCCCACCACCTTCCCAGCCCACTCACTGCCCCTCCAGGCTGCTCCACGGTAGTTCCAGTCATGCCCAGGCCGCTCTCCCTGTTTCCACATCCAAGAGACCCCTCTCCAGAGGGTCCCCACAGCCAGGGATGTTCCTACGACCGTGGCAGCAAGTTGCTGCTTCCCAAAAACACGGCCCTGGCCTCCTCCATCCTTCTCCTCCTCCTCCCAAGCCACGCTGCTGAGCTGCTGGGGGAGTGGGGGGCACACACGACCCCCCCCACCCCACCCTGGCTGCTCTCCCTGTATCCCACTCTGGCCAGGTGCCAACAATCCAGGAAGAAGGGTGGGATCCCGGACACCTGATGGCTCCAGGGACCACCAGCTCCTCACACTTCTCCCCACAGAAAGCAGTGGGGGGACATCACCAGCCAGGATGTTCCCCCACCACCCCACAGCTCCAGGTGGGATCACGGCGCATCCAGGATGGGGGGGGGGGGGGTCTCACCATTCCTTTTCCCCCTTCCCTTCCCAGCCAGGCCACTGCAAAGGCCTCAGGGAGGTGGGAGCGAAGCTTTGGCACCTCCTGGGAGTTGCCCACCCTCCCGTGAAGCCCCCTTTCCCCCCCCCAAAAAAAACAAAACACACTCACAGCAGCTGAACCTCCTCTTCCAGACGGAGCGGGAGCCCCCCCACATGGCCGGGAGCCGGGGCCGAGTGCCGGGTGCGCGTCCCGGCGCTCCCTTTTAAAGCCAGCCCAGCCGGAGACGGGCCCTGTATCCAGAGGCACCTCATTACAGGACTGGTTCCCAACTGGTTCCTCGCAGGGCTTGGGATGGGCGATACAGGCTGGGCCGGTGGTTAAGGGCTGCCTTCCCACCCCAGCCGCGTTGTCTGGGCACCGGCAGGCAGCCAGGAGCAGGGGGAATCCCGACAAATCCCAGGGAACTCACTCAGGAGCTCCGGCTCGGGCTGAATTCGCCGAGCAGGAGTTCCAGAGCCCCCCAAAAATTCCCGCAGCCGCGCCACTCACCCTGCACCCCCTGTGGGTTGGAGAGGCCGGGGCTGGAGCTGGGACAATCCGGCCCTTCAGCAGGATTGAATCCCAGCAATCCCGGGTCCACCCCAGCAGGATTGAATCCCAGGAATCCCGGGGGGCAGCCCAGCTTGGTGGCTGCCAGCATCCCGGCTCCCACACGCCGCGTTCCCGCAGGCTGCCGGACCCCACGAGTCGAGGGGCCGCTCCCCCCAACCACGGGGGTGTCACCAGAGCCCCCCCGGGGTGGGGGGCACAGGCAGGGTGAGAAGGGACGTGGGGGGGATCCCCATCAGCTCCTCCTGGGTTGGCAGCTCCAGCTCAGCTGGATCCTGGATCCCACCCACATCTTTCCATCCCCAATACCTTCTGGCTGCTGCTGCTGGAGTGGGGGGGGAGGGGGGGTGGTCCCAGCACAGGCAGAGTTAGAGGGGCACAAAAAGTTGGGCCCCTGGGTTTTGGGGACCCCCGCACCACTCAGTGGGCTCCGGGTGCAGGAACAGGCCCGTCAGCCTCAATATGGGAAGGGAAAACCTGAATTCCCAGCACAGCCAGTACCCCGGGCCCCTCCCAGCAGGGAGGGCGGTGGAAACGAGGGGTGCAGGGACCCCCTTCAGCACAGAGAGCACAAACTGGGAGTGCCAGGGACCCCCAGGTTCCCTCTCCAGCACAGACACCCCAAACCAGGGATCCCTGAGGATCCCTTTCAGCAGGAACGTCACAGACTGGAGACACCAGGACCCCCCGAGCAGCGGGGGGGGATCCCCCATAGCCCCAGGGACCACCGACTCACCACAATCGTGGAGCGGCTCCACGCTGAAGGCTCCGCGCCGGCGCAGCATCCCTCGGGAACTGGGAGAGACTGGGAATGGGGTGCGGGCAGCTGGGAACGGCCCGAGGGAGAGGAACAGAGATCCTGGAGCCGAGCACGGAGCACTCGGAACCGGGCAGAGGGGAAATGGAAACCGGGAGCCGAGCAGGGAGCAGTGGGCTCGTCCTCTGCCGTTTTATGGGGCAGGGCTTGGGGGTGGGGGGCACAGCCCCGGGGCGGGCCGGGGGTGGGGGAGCCGCCCCCTGCCCGGGCAGCCCCTTTGCCCCCAGCCCCACCTGTGCTACCCCAGGAGCTCTGGGATGTTCAATCGGGAATTCCAGGATGAGAGCTCCATGGACGGGCCTGGAGGCACACGAGGGGCTGTGGAGCACCCCAAATAGACCCCAGTGAGACCCCCAGGCAAGAGGGGAGGGGGCTCCTGGCTGTCCCCAGCGCAGGGGAAGGAGTTGGTTCCCTCCCAGGCTGCTGATAAGGGCGAATCCCAGATAACAGCAAAGCCCATCTCCGTGCAAACAGGCACGGAGGGTGGGGAGCAGAGATAAGAGCCCACCTGGGCCTCTGCAGGACAAAGGGCTCGGCCAACAGCCCCCAATAAACCCCGACACCTCCCAGGGACGCCGGGAGCAGGGAGGGGACATCCAGCCCCACGGGGAGCCCTGACCTTCCCGGGAGCACCACAAGGGCAGCTGGGATGTCACTGGAGAGCCCGGGATGTGCCACGGAGCCTTGCCCAGCCCTGGACCCCCATCCTGGGTGCAGGAAGGAGGGCTGGGGGGGTCTGGGGTCCCCACCTTGCCCCCCACCCTCGGGCCCCAGCACAGAGCAGACACGTGAGTGGAGCAAATATATATTATATTTATATATAATCTGGTTTAATACCTTTGTTGCAGTCAGTGTACAAGCGGTGCCAGCCCCTCTCTGGCACCCAAGTGCTCAAGCATCCCTGTGACCCCCCCCCAAATGTCCCCTCTGTGTCCCCCACTGCTGCAGCCCAGGCTGAGACCTAACCCAGCTCCTCACACACGGGTGAAGGTGGATGGCTGCTGTTGCATCCCTCCCCCAAAATCCCGGCCACGCCGAGCCTGGTGGTGCCCTCAGCCCTCCCACGACACCCCCTACCCCAGTGGGGCTGGTGGGTGCAGGGGGCTGACCCCGGGACACGGTGTGGGGGATGTGGGTGGTGATTCCCCATCACACCATGCCCGTGGCTCAGGAGTGGGGGGACACGGGTGGGGGTGACACGGGCACCCCGGGGGGGCCCTGGTAGCGCAGGCGGGCGTGTTTCTCGCAGAACAGCTCGTCACCCACCCAGAAGTGGCCCCTCATCTTGAGGTTGAGGCCGCAGTCGGCGCAGCTGTAGCAGGACGGGTGCCGGTACCGCCCGTCCTGGATCCGCACCGCCTGCGTGCTGGGGGACACCGGGAGGGGGTGTCAGGGGGGCACCCCCCGTGTCCCCGGGGTCCCCTCCCACCCCACTGTGGCCCCAGAGCGGTGGCAGGGCCGGGTTCCCCACTCCCATCCCAGGGTCAGCCCCGTTCGTTCCCTGCTTGGAGCAGTAACAGGGACAGATCCTGCCCCACCCCGGGGTGCCCGCCCAGCCCCCGTTTTTGGCTTTGCCAGGAGGGGGTGGCAGGCACAGCCCCTGCCACCAGGGTGCCCCCCAGCCCCACTCACGCGATGCTGCTCCCGCACTTCTCGCAGACGTGCAGCTTCTGCACCCCGGCCACGGCTCTGCGGGCGCTGGACGAGAGCCGGCTGGGGAAGGGGGCTGTGGGACCACCTAAAGGGGGAAAAAGGGGCCATCAGGGTCCTGCCGACCTTCCTGCCAGACCCCCAGCCTCTCCCTGCGCCCCCCGTCACCTCCTTCATCCTCCAGCGCCTCCTGGAGCAGGCGGAAGGTGCTGGATTGCCGCGGGGCCGCCCGCAGCTCCCGGTTCTCCTGCAGCATCTTGTAGACCTCGGAGTCCTCCTCCAAGCGCCTCATGGCCGGCTCCGAGCCCTGGCTGCGGGACGAGGGGGATGTTTTGGAGGGGGGGGGAGGTTGACAGCACCCAAATTCCGGGATCCACCCTCTGTGTCCCCCCCCACAACCCGCCTGTCACCTGCTCCCTCCTCCCCCAGGAGCTGCCCCGGCCTGCCCGGCCCTGCCTTGGCCCCACCTGCCTCACAGGTGAGTTAACCCTTTCCACGGGCTCCCTTGGCACCCATGGGTGCCACACCACCATGCCAGGGTGGGGCACAGGGCTGGGGGCTTCCCTGTGCAGTGTCACCCTCCCTCCCAACCCCGCTCCGTACCTGTTGCAGGTGTTGGGAGAGAGGGAAGAGCGATGCTCCCTGTGGTTTGGGGGGGCTCCAAGCCCCGGTGAGGGTGGGCAGGGGGGTGGAGGCAGGATGGATCCCTGGCAGCTGTTCTGGCGGGTCAGGATTCCTCGCTTCTGGCAGGGGGAGAGAGAGGATGGGTGTCCTGGGGGGTGCCTGGGCAGCCTGGCAGGGTGCCCACAGACCCTCCCTCTCCCCCTGGAGACCCCAGGGGCACTTGGACCAGGCCCAGAGGGCCTTTCCTCGAGCTCTTGTCTCTGGAGGGATGCAGGGATGTTCCACGGGGCAGCTGCTTCTCCTCCCCAAGCCTGGCTGGGGTCAGCCCCATAACCCCTGCGCCTGCGCCCGTCCCTTCCCCACCATCTGCTCCTGCTTAGCGGCCCCGGCCAGGCAGGGAAGAGGAGCCCTGGATAAGTGGAAGCTGATGTTCCCGGGAGCGGCCGCCACGCAGATGGGAACCCCAGGGGGACCCCGGGATGGGGAGAGGGACCCCCTGCCCAGATCCACAGAGAGGAAGGGGGGCAGCCCCGGGGTTCTGTGGGGTCACGAGGAGACAAGGGACGAGCTAAAATTAGGAGCGGGAGGAGCCGGGCGCCTTGGCCTCGTCCCCGCCGGGATCCAGCGCCAACCCAGCCCGGGATGGTGGGAAGAGTGGGATCCATGGGCAGCCCTTCCCCTCGGCTCCCCCTTGGGCATCTTCATGGCATGCAGCCGAGCTGGGGAGGAAGGAGGGAGCAGGAGGAAGGAGGGAGCAGGAGGAAGGAGGGAGAGGGCAGCCGGAGCAGCCAAGGGGCAGCCGGGGCTGCGGCCAAAGGCAGGCGGGAAGGGCCGCGCTCCGGGACCACGGCGCTTCCCAATTTGGGCTTGGAAAACAAGAAAAAGAGAAAGCAGGGGAGGGAAGGGAGGAGGGAGACGCCAAGCCCGGAGCCAGCGGCTGCCCGCGGGGATGGACGGGTTGGCCAGGGGTATCCTGGGGCTGATCCAGGGGGTGGAGGAGGAGACATCCAGCCCCCCCCCCGGGCATCCTGACCCTGCTCACGGGGCATCCCACCGGGCTGGGGGTGTGCTGGGCTGTGGGTCCCTGCCCGGCCAACACCCCAGTGCCCCGGGCTGGCGGGAGTGGGGCTGGGCCTCCCCAAACTGGTTTGGCCTCCCCAGGCTGGCGCCGCTGCCAAGAGGAGCAAAACATCCCTGGGCAGGTGCCGGTGCCCGCGGGTCTGGAGGTGCTGCCAGGGCGGCGGGGAGGGGGCACCAGAGGGGAGGGGGCACCGTCTGTCCCTGAGGGGGAGCAGGGCTGGGCAGTGATGTGGCCAGGGGGCTGCAAAGAGGGGCGGTTTGGGGGCTCAAAAGTGGGATGGTTTGTTCTCGAGAAGGGGGATGGTTTGGGTTCACGAAGGGGGATGATTTGGGGCTCAAATGTAGGGTGGTTTGGGGGCTCAAAGGGCAGTGGTTTGGGGGTTCAAAGTGGGGTGCCTTGGGTTTGCCAGGGGGAGTGGTTTTGGGGCTCAAAGGGTGATGATTTCAGGGCTCAAAGGGCATGGCTTGGGTTTGTGAAGGGGAGTGGTTTGGGGTCAAAGGACGATGATTTCAGGGCTCAAAGGGCATGGCTTGGGTGTGCAAAGAGGGCAGTTTGGGGGTTCAGAGGGAGGTGGTTTGGGGCTGAAAAGGGGGCAGGTTTAGTGTTACAAAAGGTGATGGTTCACAGATGCCCCCCCCCATCCAGCACCTCTGCCTGCCCCCCCTTCAGCCCCCCAGCTCCCCACTCACCTGGCGGAGGCCGGGACAGGAGAACTCCTCCTCCAGGGCTTGTGAGCTGTGGGGACACAACAGAGCCATCAGGGGGGTCCCTGGCCCTCCCCAGCCCCCTGCCCACCCCCCAGCCCCACACACAGCTGGGCCCAGCCTTACCTGGCACTGTGGGGCAGCTGGATGGGAGATGCCAGGCTGGGGTCGGGGGCTCTCGAGGCACCCTGGCTCTCATCCTTCATCCGCAGCGAGTCCTGGGGAGGGGAGGGTGACACCAGCAGCTGCCACCAGCCCTGGGTGGGGGGCCAGGGCGTGCTGGGGCTCACCTGGACACGTGTGGCCAGCCTCTCCAGTGAGATGTCCCCGTTGGTGTGGCTGGGGGGTGGCACCGGGGACCTGGGGACCAAGGGAGAGCAGGGAGGGTCTGGAACGTGCCTCAGGAGCGCTCGTGGCATGGCACAGCACGGCGTGACCGCTGCCCTCAGCCCCCCCAGGAGGCGGGGACAGGCACCAACTGGGCCCCCCAACTGGGACCAGTCAGCCAAGGAACGGCTGCCCGGCCTCATTAGCACCTGACTCCTTAATTAGAGAGCCAGGGGATGATGGCACAGCCCCAGGAGTCACTCGAGGGGAAAAACAGCCAGCACACACTCGGCTGGGGACCCCAACCCACGTGGGGACACCCCTGGGACACAGCCCCAGCTCCAGGGCTCGGGGCTGCCCCCCCCTTTCCCCCCCGCAGCACCCACCTCTCCACCTCCAGCCGGAGCTGCCCAAGGCTCTGCTTGATCTTGTTCTGGGCCTCCACGTGGAGCATCTCGGCCGTGCTCTCCCCGTTGATGGTGACGATGACATCCCCCGCCCGGAGGTCGCCCGCGGCCGCCTTCCCTTGCTCCGTCACCTCCGTGGAGAAGGGGAATGTAGGGACAGCCCCAGTGAGCCCTTTTACCCCCTCCACACCCCAAGGGAGCAGCGCAGCACCCCCCACACGCAGCCCTGGCGCCAAGGCCAGCATCCATCCCCGAATCCCACCCGCCGGAATCCCCACGGCCTTGGCAGAGGACGGCAGCAACCCCCCCTGCCAGAGTGGGACCACGGCCCTGGCAACAACACCCGGAAACTTGGCACTGCCCTACCCAGCCCGGGGGTGGCACGGGGCCCCCGCGCCGCCGTCGCCCGCCGAGGGCCGTTCCCACGGAGCAGGATCCCCCAAGGACAAGCAAACAGGATCCTCTCCCCGGAGCAGCCCAGCACGGCGCCCGCCCGGCGGCCTCCCCCTGGCCCGGGGGGCACGTGGGGTGTTTGTGTGTGTGTGTGTGTGTGTTTGGGGGGGGTGGTCCTACCTTGGAGACAGTGACGGGCTTCCCGAAATCTCGTCCCCCGGAGATGCGGAAGCCCCACGGGGCCGGGCCGGGCAGGGTCACGGTCACCGGCATGGCAGAGGGTGGCTCTGGGCAGGCAGCAGGGTGGTGTCAGGGATCCCAGGCACCCAGGCAGAGGGGACCCCCCTCCTCCCACCCACAGCCCACCCGATGGGGGCCTCCCTGTCCAGGCTGCACCCCGAGCAGGGGGTGATGGAAACCGGCAGCGCTTTCCTTCCGGGGAGGGGACCCACATCCCCACGGGGTGTCAGCAGCCACTGCCGCTTCCTCTGGCTGCCACAGGGCTGGTGGCTTCCTCCCCCACGGAGCACGGGGGTCCCGGGCACAGCTGAGACAGCCAAGGTCATTCCCAGGGGCTGGAGCCTGGCAGGGAATCGGTGACGCCTTGGCAGCAAGGCCAACGCCACAGCGAGGCAGGGCCAAGCCAGTGGGGTTTGCAGGGCAGGATGTGGTGACCCTGCTGCTCACCACGGCAGGGGCTGGCACCCGGCAAGGGCCACCACCCCGAGCCCTTCATCCTGCAGCAAATCCAGAGCAGTAAAGGGTGCTGAGTATCCCCCCTGGGGATGTCCCATGGCACCCCGGGGAGAGCAGCAGCCCCTGGCTTCGATGGGATGGGTGGGAATGGGCAGCTCCGTCCCCTAAATCCACACCAGATCCCATCCCATCCCGCCACAGCCTGGCCGAGCCCTGGGGAGAGCTGGATACCCTGTTTGGAACTGGGCATCCCATCCGGAACCGGGCACCTCGTCCGCAGCCGCCGGGAAGGCATGTTAAAAATCCCAAGCGCACAAAGAGGGGCTTGAGAGGCTGCCCGGAAGAATTTCCTGGGCTGGGCTTCCAGTGCCGGGAGGAAACCCCAAACCCCAAACCCCCTCCCCATGCCCGGCCATGCTCAGCATCCCTGGGCAGCCAGGGCTGCCAACCTGGGGACCCCCACACCGGGCTGGGCACCAACCCCAGACCCCAAAGGGTCCTGCACCTCTTCTCCAGCCCCTGCCCCCCTCCTTCATGTCCTGCACCCCTTCTCCATCCCCTGCTCCCCTCTCGGTCCCCCGCACCCCACCTGTGTCCCCGCTCCCCCCCGGCGCTGTCCCCGCCGCACAGCAATGTCTCTGTGCCCGTGGCGACTGGCGGTGCCGCCTGGCACCCGCGGGGCGAGCGGCGGGGACGGGCCATGCCAAGGGAGGCGCGGGGACGCGTGGCTTTGGGGACATGGGGACATAGGGACGTGGGGGTTTGGGCTATGGGGACACTGGGACGTGAGGACATGGGGATTTGGGGCGCGTGGACACCTGGGGATGTGGGGGGACAGGCTGCCCGCAACCCCCTCCCCTGCTCGCCGGAGCGGGACCCCCGCGACCCCCGGAGGAGGGGCAACCCCGACAGCCGCCGCTGGTGCTCCCCGCTCCCCCAGTGCCCCCCAACCACCCCCGTACCCCCCGCACTCACCGGGGCGGCCGAGCCGGGCGGCCCCGCGGGGCTGCGGAGCCGAGCGCGGCCCCGGGACCTCGGGACGGCACCGCCTCCTCGGGAGGAGCCGGGCCGGGCCGGGCCGGGGCGGGCTGCGGGCACGGCCCCCCTGCCCCGATGGGGCGCACGGCGGCGGCTGGTCCCGCCCCGGCACCGCCCGTGGGCGTGGGGGGATCCCCGTGGGCCCCACCCGGCGTCCTGCGGGACCCCCCGCCCCGCCTGCTCCCCACGAATCCCCGGCAACTCCCGGACTCGGGCTGAGCTGAGCTTTAATGACGGACAAGAAGCGAAGGCGACTCCCGGACGCGGACCCACAGCCCGGGTCGCAGCCGTCATGGTCAGGCCCGGCACCGGCGCCACCCCGGGGCGACCCCCGGGGCGGCGGGCACCGGGCAGCGGTGAGGAGGGGGCGTGTTAAGGCACTGGGCTGGGGGAGACCCCCGCGCCGGGGGGGATTTGTCCCTGTTAGAGGCAGCCCCATAGGGGCGGGAGGGAGCTGGAGGCACTTCATCCCCCGTGGAGGGGACACTGCGGGGACACGGGGACTGCGGGCAGCCCCACCCCGCGCGTCCCCGTGGGTCACACCGGCGCCACGTAATTCCCGGGGAAAGTGCCGAATTTCTGCGTCCTCCTGGACACGCCTGCGGGGGGAACAAAGGGGGAGGGGGTGAGGGGTCGCGGCGGCGCCTTGTCCCCCATCCCGGCCCCCGTCCCGGCGGGCACGCACCCACGAACCAGCCGTCGTCGCACTGCTGCATGACGTCCACCCGGTCCCCCTCCAGCAGCTCCAGCTCGTCGGCGTTCTGGGGCCGGTACTGGTAGAGCGCCCGGTACCTGCGAGACACAGCGTGGCCAGAGCCCACCCCCTCCGACACGGGGTGGGGACACGGTGCTGAGGGGATGCTCCTGGCTCTACTTACGGGGTCCACCGGATTTCGGAGCCGTTGTAGGACGGGGCGGGCTCAGGGCGGGTGCTGGTGGGTGCCCCCGGGGTGGCACGCTGTGGGGGGAGAGAGAGGGTGTGTGCAGCGTTCGGGGCATCACCCAGGGTGGGGGGCACGATGCCAGGGTTGGGGGGCACTCACCTGCTCGGGGGCCCAGGCTGGACGCCAGGGATTTTGGGGGTGGGCAGCTGCAGGCTGGGGGGGGCTGGCAGAGGCCAGCGAGGGGCTGGGGGTGCCAGCGTGGGGCAGCTTTGGGGAGGCGGGGAAGGTGACACCGAGGTGCCCCCCCGGGACCCCAGGACGCCGCTCGGCCGCCCGGGGGGAGCCTGTGGGGTTCTGGGGGGTGCGAGGAGCGGGCGAGCGCTGCAGGGACGGGGACATGGCGGGGCTGGGCGAGGCGGGGATGTCCTCGGCGGTGGCCTTGACCCGCGGCTCCTTCAGCACCTGGACGTAGGTGGCGGGGAAGATGCCCTGGCGGCTGGTGCCCGAGATCCGCCCCTCGTACCAGTTCTCATCCACCCGCCGCACCAGGCAGATCCGCTCGCCCTGCCGCGGGGAGGAGAGGGTTGTGTCAGCGTGGGATGGTTTGGAAACGGCCCCGGAGTGGCACAGGGGGAGGCACAGCGGGCACCTTGCGGAAGGAGAGCTCCACGTGCAGCTCCCCTCGGAAGTTGTAGAGCGCCAGCGCCTCGCCGTGCTCCAGCACCTGGATGGTGGGCGCCTTGATGGGCTTGGGCACCTCCGTGGGGGGCAGGATCTGGGTGGGACACAGGGGGTGAGGGGGGCAGTGCCAGGCTCCCCCAGCCCCGCTGCTGCCCCCTCTGCCCCCCCGCTCCCTGCTTACCTCCACGTAGTTGGAGGGGAAGATGCCCACGCGGCCGTGGTGCTCGCCCTCCAGCCAGTTCCTGTCCACCTCCTTGTGGATGTAGACGATGTCCCCCTTCTGCAGCGTCAGCTCCCTGCAGGGGACAGTGCTCACACCTGTCTGGGGGGCACTGACAAGTTCCCAGCCCCGCTGGCAGGGCCACCCCATGTCCTGGGGCTTTGGGGGACCCCAGGAGTGACCCCCAGCAGCACCGGCGCTTACTTGGGAGACTCGGCTTGGAAGTTGAACTTGAGGCGAGCAGCTTTCATCTAGGGAGGAAGAGGAGCAGTTAAAGGGACATTCCCCCCATCCCAGCCATCCCAAACCCCACAGGGGATGGGCCCATCCCAGCCTCACCTTCTTCTCCTCCCTCCTGACGGTCTCAGCGGGGTCTCCCATGTCAGGCAGGCTGGGGAGGGGCCCTGGCCTGAGGGTGTCTGAAAAGGGCAGGGTGTCACCAGCTGGGGGGAATATGGGGTGCCCCACAGCTTGGGGAGGGTCTGGGGGGGCTCAGGGGGGCTCACCTCTGCCAGGGGCTGCCCGGCTCCGGTCACTGGCCAGCCCCAGGACACCCCGCTCCATGCCGGGGCTGGCGGGGGAGCGCTGGGTGATGGGGGGGCTCCGCAGGCGGGGGGGTGACAGGGGGCTCCTGTGGGGTCACAATGACTCAGGGCTCACATCCAGCCCTGCTGCCATGAACCCTCCATGCCCCAACCCTTCTGTCCTCGGTGGGGCAGGACCCCTGGGTTGCACGGAACAGGGTGCCAGGATCTTTGAGATCCACGGACCAGAACCCCTGGGTACCCCAATACCAGGACGCTGGGGTCCCCCATGACCAGGACACCGGGCTGTCCTGTGTGCATCCCTCCAGGATCCCATCCCAGAGGCAGCCAAGCAGGACAGGTCCAAAGTTTTCCAGCAGTGCCCGCGGCACGTCCCTGCTGGTGCCGAGCAGGAAGCGCGGAGCAGGCGAGTGCCGGGGAGGGCGGCCTGGCTAATGGATAACCCACTGCGGGGGGCACTTAAAGAGCCCCAGATGCCCCCCCAGGCCAGAGGGGGTTGGCGAGCAGGCAGGCACCCCCCTGTGCGCCCCTGGGGGTTACAGCAGGTCCTACAAGAAGCGGAGCTGCTGTTTGTTTATTTTCCTCCCTCTGCCGGGGCAGAGACGGGTCTGTGGGTTCACCCCCGGGGTGCCCCGGCACATCTTAGGGTACCGAGCCCACCTGGGGGTGCCCCAGCACCCACTGGCACAGCTGTCCCCTCCCTATGCCCGTGGGGACAAGGGGACATGGCGGTGGGAACCCAGCCGCCGTCACCTCCCCTGGGACGGAGCCAAGCGCCGGGACACGGCGTCCCGGGGACGGGGGAAAGGGTCAGCCCCGCTCCGGCCCCGTCCCACCCACCGGGCAGCCGGCCCGGCGCCGGGGCCCCCACCCGTGCCGGGGCGTGGGGGGGACACGAGGGGGCCAGCACTGCCACGGGGGGTCTGTGGGGGATCCACGGGAATCCCGAGGGGGGGATGTCTGGAGGCTCCCGCCCCGCCGCGACACTGGAGGGACAGCCCGTTTGCCACCTCCCGGAGCGGGGTCCTGCCCCCCACCTCCAGCGGGGTGTGGGCAGTGGGATTTGGGGGTCTGGGGTGTGGGATCAGCCATGGAACTCACCGAGTAGCCGGGGAGGCCGGAGCAGGGGAGCGAGCGGTGGGAGCAGCCGCCGGGCTCTGCCGGGAGGAGCGGGAGGGGGTGGGAGAGAAAAATTAATCATCCAGGAGGCCGAGTCTCGGCGGGAAGCGAAGGAGTCCAGCCCGGCTGCGCCAATAACCGCCGGACAGACGGACGGGCTGGGTCCTAGAGCCCCACGGCCGCGGCTCGGGGCCGCCGAGGAGCCGCCCGTGAGCCCAGATGTGCACGGAGGGCACCGAGTCGTGCACACATCCAGATGTGCGTGCCTTCATCCAGATGTGCAGGCACCCAGCCGTGCCCACACCCAGCTGTGCAGCCGTGCAGGGGTGGGCCCAGCCACGCATGCACCCAGATGTGCATGGATCCAGCCACACACACCCCGTGCATGCACCCAGATGTGCACACACCCAGCCCTGCGTCCCACCACATGTGTTCTCCAGCCTCGCACAGGGGCTGTGCCCACAGCTGGATGTGCCCACAGCTGGATGGATGCACACACCCCCCATCAGCCCTGCTGTGGTGGGGGGGACAAGGGGCAGCTGACAGGGGGTCGGGGGTACCTGGCGGGGGGTCCTGCGTGTCTCCATGTTCCTCATGTCCTTGTCCAGCTCCTCGCTGAGCTGCTCCAGCTCCTGCTCCAGCAGCACCTGCACGGGCAGGGTGGGGCTGTGGCGGGCCAGGCTGGCACTGCCCATGGTCACCAGGATATCCCTGTGGCCACCCTCGGTCCCCTGCCCGCCACCACCACCACCTTACCTCGATGGACTGAGCCCGCCGTGCCGCTGCCGGGGGCTGGAAAGGGCAAGGGGCCAGTTAGGTGAGTGCCCACCACGGTGCCCACCAAAATCCCTCCCTGCCAGGACCTCCCTACCTGCTCCGGCGGCGAGGATTTCCCCGGTTCGTAGTCAAAGATGCTGCCAGGCTCCGCGGTGGCACCGGGGTCACCCCAGCGGGTCCTGAGGGGAGGCAGGAGGGGCTCAGCCCCCGCAGCCCCCCACCCTGCAGGCACCCCCATCCCCGTGCCACACTCACCAGCCCATCCCATTGGGCATCCCGGGGGGCTCTGCCGGTGCCGAGCCCCTCCTGCGCGGTTTGGGGGGCGCCGGGGGCGCCGTGGCGGGGCAGGGGTGCGTGTCCCAGTCGGGCTCTGGGGACGCAGGAGGTGAGCAGGGTGTCAAACCGTGCCGGGCCATGCCAGGCCGTGCCACGCCCGCACACCCGGGCTCACCTGGCAGCTTGCGGTGGATCTGCCGGAACATGCTGCGGTACCAGTCCCGGGGGCTGTCGACGCTCTGTGGGGACACGTTGGGGGGGTGGTGAGGGGACAGGACAGGGGGTGGCAGCCTGGTCCCGCGCCCCGACTCACCGAGCGGGAGGCGATGGGCATGCCCGTCTCGTCCACGGGCCCGATGCCGTCGTACTTCACCCAGCGCCGCTCCCGCCGCTTGCTGTCCTTGGTCCAGGTGGCCGACCAGCCCGGGGGGCACGGGTGGGCGGGGGCAGCCCTGGGGGTGGGCGTGGGGCCGGCGGGCGCTGGGGTGTTGGGGGCTTTCGCCTCCTTGGCCGGCCAGGTCTGGTACCACTCATTCACTGGGGACAAGGTGGGCGTCGCTCAGGGGGGCATCCCTCGGGGGTGGGAGGCCGTGGGGGTGTCCCCAGGGGCGCTCAGGGCCCTACCTGAGCTCTTGGGTTCCGTGCTCGTGGGCTCCGGGTCGTGGAAGTGGAAGTTGAGGGTGTTGGAGCCGCGGTGGCAGATGATTGGCACCTGCGGCACGAGGAGGGGCTGGAGGGGTTGAAGGGAGGGAAGGAGGGGGTGAACCCCCCCAAAATGCCCTGCACGCAGAAGCCCCCGGCCCCACTCACCCGTGTCACTGTGTGCTGGGGGGGCGGGTGGAAGGAGGGGATGTCCTGGACACCCAGGTCAGTGTCCGAGGGCGGGAGCCGACCTGCCATGGCCAGGGGGTGCTGGGGTGCTGCCCCAGGGCTGCCCGTGTCCTGTGGGAGCAAAACCCCTTTGCTCAGTGCGGTGACAACAGCGGTGGCACCGTCCCCAGCTCCGGGAGTCTCACAGTGCCGTGGGAAGCAGCAGTTCCCGCTTGGAACCAGCCCTGGCAGGGCTTCCCAACGTGTTCTCCAAGCGGATCCAAACCCCCCCACCCCGCCCTCCACCCCTATCCCCGCCCCGGCTCTGCAGGGATGGATCCAGCCCCGCTTTCTCTTCGTGGAGAACACGCCCGGAGCGGGTCGGGGCGATGGCTGTGCCGTGTTCCCATCACCTTGGCATCCCGGCGCGGTGCCCTCCCGCCCGGGCACGTGGCGGCAGCAGCGTCGCCCGCCCGGGAGAGCTGCCAGGGCCGGGAAACACGACAGGGCAGAAATATTTCCCCCGCCCTGCAGCGCAAACAGGGAGGGAGAGGGGACGGAGAGGGACGAGGCGTCGGGAACGCGCGGCCGGGCCCCGGCACCGCCCGCCGGGAGGGCAGCCCGGTGACTCACCACGGTGTGGGGGCCGGCTGGGGGGGCCGGGACCCCCGGAGCGGGTCAGGGCACCGGGATGGCTCCAGGGGAGAGCGGAGCCCCGGGGCGGGACGGGGACACCTGTGTCCTGCCTCGTCCCCATATGAGTCATCCCCCAGCGCTCACAGGTGCCCATCACGGCCAGACCCCCCTCAAACAGCCTGGGGGGCTGCCGGGGGAGGGGGATGCCAGCCTAGCACGGTGCCCTGTGCCTGTGGGACCCCCAAATCGGTCTGGGGACCCCTCAGCTCCTTGCTCCCCGCACCGCCGGTGTCCTCGCAGCCCCAAGGGTGTAATTCATGTTAATCACCCACCCCGGGGAGGGGGGGAAACTGAGGTGCTGGGAATGATGTGCCCCAGGGGGCAGAAAGTGGGGTGAAGACTCCCACCCCCCAGGGCACCCCAACAAACTCTACCCCGTTCCCAGCGCAGCGCCCACAGGGGGTTCGGCCCCATTCTGCCCCAAAACCTGTCCCCTGGGGTCCCCTCAGGGCACCCCCTCCTCGCCGTCCCCCCCCCGCCAGCTCTTACCTCCTGGGTGGTGCCGGCGGGGACCCCCGGGGAGCGCCGGGATTTTGGGGGGCCCCGGGGCGAGCGGGACGGAGCTGCGAACGGCAGGGGAGAAATCCACGGCACGGACTTCGCCGGGAGAAGGAGCGGGAGAGGGAATTGCTCAGCGCATCGCGGGGGGCTGGCAGGGACTGACCCCCCAAGAGCATCCCCCGGGTGGGTCAGGAGCCACCGTCCTCCCCGGCGCTGGGTCCCCGTGTGCCCCTGTTCCCCCTGGGGTGCGCTGCTCCGTCCCCCCCGAGCGGGGCCGGCCCATTCAGAGTTTCCAGTGACATTTCCAGGGATGGGATCCAGGGGAACGGAGCCAGGAGGCTGAACTCATCCCACGCCCCGCGCACGCGTTCCCGCTCACCCGGCCCCCCTCTTACGAAACGGGGGCGAGCCCGGCGCCGCCAGCCCCCCGCCGAGAGGGAGACGGGAACTGGGGGGGATTTCTGGGAGAGGACGGGGAGGGAAGTGCTGGGTGGAGGTCAGGACCGAGGTTTGTGCTCCCGTGGCCCCCCGCCCCAAAGCCCCCCAGTGAGAGCAGAGCCCCCATCCCCACTGTCACCCCCTGGGTGACCATCCCCATCCTCTGGGCACTGGGGACCCCCGTGTAGCACTCCCATGCCCTGCTCTGTGGGTGCCCTGTATCCCACCTCCCCCCTTCCTGCATCACCAGTCACCCTCTGAGACTTGGGGGGGAGTTTTGGGAGAGGACAAGGAGGGAATTGCTGGCTGGAGGTCGGGACAGAGGTGGGGAGTGGGGTCTGTGCTCCTGCGGCCCCCCAACCCCCTCTGGCAGCTCCCGCACCCACCACTCACCCTCTGGCCACTTCCTGCTCCCCCAGAACTGCTGACACCCCCGAAACGGGGCCGCCCCGGCCCTTCCTCTGTCCCGTGAGGTCCCACGTGAGCTCCCGGGGGGGATGGTGGCTTCGCTGCCACCCCTCGGTCCCCACCAAACTACCCCGTCCCCTGCCGCTGGGGGTGAGGGGGACGATGGCAGGAGCCCTGCCTGGCTGTGATGCTGCTCCCAGGGGACACGGGGGACAGCAGGGACACAGGGGACACGGGACAGGGGTGAATGTCCTCCCCACTGCCACAGCCCTGGGGGACACAGCTCCCACCGCAATGCCATGGCATCGGGGCAGCTCCCTGGTGCCAGCTGGGGACACCGCGGGGAGGACACAGGTTGGGGACAGGGGCTGATCCCGCTGGAAAAACTCGGGGTGACAAGGGCAGGGAGGGCAGCAGGGCTGGGGCGAAGCCAGGGGCACCCACGGGGAGGGTTAAACCCCGGGAGGGGATCCCAGAGCCCATCGCTGCTGCCGAGGGGGTCACCATCCCCCCCCATGTCACCTCCAGGTCCCCTCCAGCCCCATCAAGTGACATCTCTGGAGGTGGCAGCACCCGCTGGCGATGGGAGCGGCCCCCCGGCCGCCGCAGCCCACCCTGGGGTGCCCACGACCCCCGTCCGAGCCCCGGCTCACCTCCTCGTCCCCGTGCCCGGCGAGGAGCCTCCAGCGCCGGCCCTGCCTCAGTCCCTCCCTCCCCGCGGCTCCAGCACCAGCCTCCGCTCGCAGATAAATATTTAACGCGCGGCCCGGGCCGGGATTAACAAAGGGCGAGTGTTTCCTGTTTGCTCAGCGCGGCGATGCCAGCCGGGAGCGCGCGGCCGGCCCGGGGGATGCTCCCGGGGATGCTCCCCGTGCTCAGGGATGGGCTGGGCGGAGGCCGGAGCTCCCCCCACCCCGGTGCAGAGCCCGCGGTCTGGGGGCAATGCCGGCTGTGGTGGGGCAGGGTGCCGGTGAGCCCCCCAGGTTCGGTGGGAACACCCAGGAAAAGGGTGGGAGAGCCGGAGCATCCTCTCCCGGTCACGCCCTGGGTGCATCCGGAGGCTGGGGAGCGGGAATGCCGTCAGGAGAACAGGTGGGGAATTGGGAGCACGTGGCGAGCCGGGCTCGAGGCTGAATTCCCGCGGGAAAAGGAGCTGTAGTGGTTGGTGTGATGCACTGGAGTCCTCCACAGCTGGTCCTGGTTATCCTGGGAGAGGGATGGATCCCACAGCCGGGAGCCACATCAGCTTCCCAAACAGGGAGGGAGCTGGGATGGCCCCAGGAGCCACCTCTTGCCCCAGGCACAGGATGGGGATGCCCAGGCAGGAGCCAGCCCTGACCCATCCAGATGGATCCCGGAGCACAGGGGTGCTCCCTGAAATCCCTGGGTGTGGAGGGAGCACCTCCCCAAAGGAACGAGGAAGGAGCCTGGTGTGAAACAAGAGCTGGCACATGCCCTCCTCTTCCTCCTGGCAGCGGCAGGAGGGTTATTTACCCAGGGAAGGACGAGGAGTTGGAGCTGAGAGCTCTCCAAACCCACCCCGGAGCCGCCACTCCGCGTGTGCCGACGTGCCAGAGGCTGGGAGATGCCATCTGGGCACTGCCTCAACCCTGCAGAGGCTGGAAAAGCCCCCAAATGCTTCCTCCTGGAAGCACCCACGGGGTGCTCAGCAACCCCCAGGAGAAACACCCCCCTCAAAAAAACCCACAGTGGAGCCCAGTTGACTGTGTCAATTTTTATCTTTTTTTTTTCTTTTTTTTTTCCTCCTTAAAGATGACTCCGATTTACATCGAGACAGTTCTAACAAATTCATTCCTTGTTTCACAAAAAAAAAAAAAATTATATTAAATAATTTCTGCCAATAAATAACATTTTCACCATTTTTTTTCTCCTTTCAACAGAACTAAAAAAAAAAATAAAATAAAATAAAAGCGAGAAATAAAAATAAAAATTAAAAAGGAGGCAGTCTCCAGGCAACGGGCGCATGATCCTTCAGCAGCGAGAACCCCAAAATCACCATCACTGCACCCCCTGTGGGGCTTCAGGTCCTCCCTGGCCGAGGTTGGTGGGATCTGCATCCCAGCCCAGCTCACCTGGCCAGGTGGGATCTGTGCCCGAGGCAGCCAGAGAGGTTCTCCCAATCCCAAAAATAAAATTAAGCCTGAAACTCAACCTACCACCCGCCCCATTGCCGACTCCCCTCCTTGGACATGCACCTTGCTAGAACATGCAAAAAAACCCAGGCTGTGGGGACGTGGGGGCTTCCCTGGATTTGGGGGCTCCCCCGGGGAGGTGGGGGCTCCCCCAAGGCCGGTGGGCTTCCCAGAATCCCGGTTGTCCAAGCTCCAGGTGGCAGCCGGGGAGGGGAAGGGACGGGCGGGAGCTTTGAGGGGTCTTGGGACGTGCACAGCTCTGAGGGGCTGCGCTTGGGGGGAAAGGGAGGAGGAAAAGGGGAATTTGGGGGATTGTTTTTTGGTTTGCCATGATGTGGGGGGTCAGGTCAGGGAATTCTGCTCCGAGGTTGTCATCACCCTCTTCCCCCAAAAAAAGGAGGGAGGATCTTGGTGCTGGGGCAGGGAAAGCTCTGCATTCCCATCGGGATGCCAGCACAGGACAGAGGTCCTTAATTGAGGGGGTAATTAGCACCCAGAGCCCCATCGCTGCTCCTCACCCCCTCGGGAACTGGTTTAAAGGGAAGAGGGGACCTGGAAGTGTGGCATTCACATGTGCCAGCTGCCACACGGCTCCTGGGACAGGGAGGGGAACATCCAGCCCTTGGCCACCTTCTGCAGGGCCGGGACACTGGGAAGCTGCAGCCCCCACAAGCCCCAGGGATGGAGGGGTGGCTCTGGATCCCCCAATCCACAAAGCACAAGGTCCACAGGGATTTTGGGGAGGGGGAACTGGTGATGCAACAGAGCAGGAGAAGAGGGTTGGGGGACAAACTGCCAGCAAAGCAAACCCCCCCCTCCGCCATCGGGCCCTGCTGGTTTCCCCCTCCCTGTGTGGGGAGGGGGTGCCAGGCCCGCGGTCCCGCGGCTCCCATCCCAAAAATCTCCCGACTAAAACCTGCTGCTTGGGTGAGATCCCAGCCTGGGTCAGCACAACACGCCCGAACATGCACGGGCAGCACCGGGCACGGTCCGTGCTCTCGGATACCACACACGGGGCTCACGGCGATCAAAGGAGGCCCTTAAAGAACAAAGAATACTCACAGACAAAGGCAATTTGGCCCCAGGCCTCGGACGGGGTTGGGGGGGGAGGGAAGCTCGCTCCAAACACCTCTCTCGCACTTTTTGCAAAGCGGTGGGCGTGTAAAAAAAACAGGGGGGAGGAAAAAAGAGGGAAAAGTGGAGGCATGTGACTTGTGGAAACCCAGCGGTTCGCTCACAGAATCCTAAGGAGCCGCCGTGGGATTAAGGGAGGCGTGATCCTAAGACAGCCTGAAAGCTTCCTGCAAAGTTGCTGTTTTCCTCTGGCGCTGAAATCACAAAGGGGAGACAGCAAGATCCAGAGAAAGTGTTGGCAAAGGTCCCTTGGGAGAGGCTCGAGCATGGGAAAAGGTGGGAAAGGAGGGAAAGCTGGCCAGGGGTTTTGCTTCCTTGGCTCTGGGCAACCGACACAGCTGACGGGAATCTCACAAAACCCCTTCCTAAAGGAAAAGGGAACACATCCACACTCCAAAATCCCCAGCACCACATGGGGGGTGTCCCCTGGGAACACCCTGGAGATCCCTCTCCAGCACTGCACAAAGACCCTTCCAAAAATTCTCCCAGATCCGCCCGGTTCTACCTTCCAGCCTCCTGCCAAACCTCCCTCCCCTCCCTGCAGCCGAGGGAGGCGCTTCCAAACAGGCAGCATCCCAACACATCTTATCCCAAATTCTTTTCCAGCTGCTGGGAAAGGCTGAGGTGCCCACAGCTCCTTTGGATTTAGAGGAATAGCCACTGGCTAACAGTGGGTGATGCCCCAAGTCAACCACAGTGAGTGGAAGACCCCCCAAAACACACCCTGGGGGGACAGGGAGGTGACACTGAGGGGGCCCCAACCCCAAACTGACCACAAGGGCCGATTCCAGAGCCGGGAACAGGGAATGTGCCATGTGCTCAGCAGCGGGTGGTGGTGGGACAACAGGAGGCCTGTTATTCCCCAGGTTATAAATCACCCCCTTTTCCTTTAAAATTCAGGCCTGGCAGCTTTCCCACAGATCACCAGACAGCAGAGATAATTCCTCTGCTCTGAATCAGAGCGATTCCCAAGGGAATTCTGCTGCACGGGCAGCAAAGTGGCTGCTCCGAGTCACAACAAGGGGCAGCGCTTCCCCCACCTGCCCTCCCCTAATTTTTGTTTGGGATTCCACTGGAATAAAGCTGAATTCCTGAAGGAAAAGGTGCCGTGATTGGTGTTAACACCCTGGAGTCCTTCAGAGCTAATCCTGGCTGTCACCTTGGAATAGGGATGGATCAACAACGTGCCTTCCAGGGAACCGGTTGCTAAAGCAGCAGCTGCAGGTAGGCAAGGACTCGAAAACAACAGGAAAATCTGGGAAGAAAACCGGTGTGAAAAGGAAAAAACCAACCCAACCCTGTCCTGAAGGGAAGGACCTGCTTTGCAAAGCTCAGGCCAGCTCCGAATTGTCCCAAAGCCAACGACCCAAGTTGCCTGGTTTGACTGATTTTTTTTTTTTTTTTGTTTCTTTTAATCCCTCGCCCCCTCTACAGAGGTTTGGCCTCTTGGGGAGGGCAGCCGGACAGCACAACATTCCCGGGATGCACTAGCAGTTGGATTGGTTTCTAAATTAAAAAAAAAAAAAAAAAGATGGACTCCTTTTATATATATTGAACATAAATTAAAAAAAAAAAAAAAAAAAAAGAAATAATAATAATTACAAAAATGGTCGCCCTTCCTTTACAGAACGGATGCGAACTGGACTTATGGACGTGCCTCCGGGTGACGTTGGCTTCAACCCCCCCTCGCCCCCAGCCCACCCCCGATAATAAATAAATAAAATTCATTAAGTTTTGGATCCTTTAGCGGTGCAGGTTCGGGCGCTCGCAGCGTTACTGGGGCTTCTTCCCCGTGCCGTTCTTGTCCGCAGAGTTCGAGGTTACCAAGTTCACGGGCCCGTCCGAGTGCAGGGAATCCTTGCGCGGCGGCATCCGCTCGTTGATCCGGTCCAGCCCCCGCGCCTCCTCGAAGCTGCGGATCTTGTGCTGCGGGGAGAACCCGCGGATGGCTGCGGGGAGAAGGGAGCAGGAAGGGGAGGGGGGGTGTTAGTGCCAGCCTGGGGGGGGGGATTGGCGGAGAGGAGCCCTCCGAGCAACACGGCAGACACCAACGGGGACGGTCAGCGGGACAGAGAGCGCCCGTCTGGGTACAGCGCCTGGCTGGATTTGGGATCCACGGGGATGGTTTTTGGGGGTGGGGGTGGTGGTTTGAGGATTTGGTGGGTTTGGAATTTGCTGGTGGTGTGGGTAGGAATCACGGCAGAGAAGTCTGGGATTCAACTGCAGCGACTCGCTCCGCTCCCTCAGAGCCTCTCTTTTCCATGGAGTCATGGTTTGGGTTGGGAGGGACCTTAAAATCATCCAGTTCCACAGGCAAGGGCACCTTCCACTAGCCCAGGTTGCTCCAACCTGGCCTTGGACCCTCCCAGGGATGGGGCAGCCACAGCTTCTCTGGGAATTCCATCCCAGCCCCTCCCCACCCTCACAGGGAAGAATTCCTTCCCAACATCCCACCTGCCCTTTTTTAATCCAGCAGCAGGAACCTGAAGAACCAGACAAGCGCTCGCTGTCCCCAAAGAGTGAAATCTCAGGAAAAGTTCCAAGCTGAACAACACGACACTAAAAAAAATAATAACAACACTAAAAAAAAAAAAAAAAAAAAAAAAAAAAAAAAAAAAAAAGCCAAACCAAACCGACAGAACAAAGACACCACCACAAGGCTCTGAACTCCGACACAAACCACACACTGCAACACCAGGAGAGGGAACAGCTAATCCTTGGATCACAAAGGCAGAGCTCTTGCATGACCAGGAGACACACGGGCAGTTTTGGGAGGGATGGATCCCCCCTGAGGGCTTTCATGTCCCTGTTCCATCACTGCGAGGCCGAGCACGTCCGTGATGATCTGGACCAAATGTGAAACTTCTTTGTGTTACACGTAATTTAAGGAAAAAGGGGGCCGTGCCAAATCTTTTCCAAGGACTTGGCTGCACTGCAAACAACTTCCCTTGGTAAGCAAAGTCTCTACAGAGCTCTGTGGCCCCCATTCAGAATCGAGGAAAAAATCCTCAGGGATCTGCCATTTCTACACTCCACAGGGAGAAACCTGCTCTCCACCTTGGCCCAGAAGGCAGGGGTTACATCAGCATCACAAAATCCTCTGTTTCCTAAGGATTTTGGCTGTGCTGGCAGCCTGGAGTCCCCCGTGAGATCAGATTGCAGGACCCCAACCACCAGAGCACAAAACCACCCTGGCAACCCTCCAAAGAAAGGGGTTTCACTGAGCAACACCCTCACTGAGGCTCCAACAGCCTCGAACCAAACCACTGGGTGTTCTTTGGTTTTTTTTTTGGCTCCCCAGCAGGGCCTCGTCCTCCCCCCACTTCTGGTGATGCAAGAGTAAAAAGCTTCTGTAAGGGCTGATAAAGCTCTTTAGGGTCAGCGCACGCACACACGGAGATGGTTTGGGGTCTCTCGCCGGGTTCTAGCCATACCTTCCCGTGCCTCTACCGCTTCTACTGTGGCTGCAATACAGAAGAACAGTGGCATGCAAAAATGAAGACAGGAAAAAAAATAAAAAAGAAAATAAAAAAAAAAAAAACAAAACAGAGTGACAGTGAGTGATCCGACATCATGGCTGCGACGCAGAGCCCACGCTCCCCCAGCCCCGGTGCTGCCAAACCACGGGCGACAGGGAGGAGAGAGGTGACAGCAGGTGGAGAGGAGGGTGGAAGGGGACTCCCTTGGGGTGCAGGGGGAGTCTCCCTTCCTCCCCACACAGGCTGATCTGATGGAAAAAGAGAGAAGCAGAGAGAGGGGGCTTCCTGCTGCGTGCCCCCAGGGCGCACGGAAAGGACAAGGGATAACCTCGGGCTAAGCCGTGGATCTCACACCCCTTGCTCCCAGGTAGGCTGCTTCCAGGAAGTAAATTATGTGGAATTCACCCCCTGCCTCCGTGGCTGTGTGAGGGGAGCGATCCTGGGGGATGTGAGGATGTTTGGGAGCAGCGGGGAGCAGAGGGAGAGCCTGTTTTCCAGGGAATAATGAGCAGCTGCTCCGCTCCCGATGCCTTGAGTTACAGGAAAAAATAAGGCAAATGCTTCAAACCCAGTTTGGCTTCAGCTCCACCTCCTGAAAGTGTTACCAAGCAACGAGGCACCACCGAGCTGAGCAAGGTCCCCTCTCCTAAATCTGCTGCAGCAACAGGCCGAGTTTTGGCAGGCCCTGACTCAACATCTGGGAGGAGAAGGCCCTTCCCTAGAACAGATTCTCTGGTTTTCAGCCTCAAAACACCACTTTGGCCCCAGTACAAAGGCCACACGGTCCTTGGGAGGCCACGGGGGAAGGATGGAGCTGTGGCTGAACAGCTTTGCCCCGGATTTGGTGACTTCATTCCGTTGATTTTGCTAAGCTGTGCTGTGGAAAGCTGGGGGGAGGCTTGGGAGGGAAGGGCCTCCCCTCACTGCAACCTGCAGCCCTGTTTTTCCTTTTTTTAGGGTGAAGAGGCACCCCTAAAGGGGGGCAGCCCCCTTTTCTCCTCACTGGGCGGACGGAGATCCCATAAATTCACCAGGAGGCTGCCGGGAGTGCGAAGGGATGTGCGGAATGGGGTGGGGTTGGAGAGAGGGCAGGACAGGGAAAAAGGGGTGGGAGAAGGGGGTAGGACAGGGAACTGGGGGTGAGAAGGGCAGGAGAAGCAGGGGGGTGCTGAGGGAAGCAGGGGGAGCCTGCAGCTGTAGGAAGAGGCAGTGGGCAGGGCGGGTAAGGCAGAGCAAAGGCCCAGCTTGTTTGTTCTGTCCTGGGGAGATGCCTATTTTGGGGGGAGGGGGAAGGTCCGAGGTACCCCTCAGAGAACCCCCCGAGAGGGGAAGGGGCTGGAGAACATCACAGCATCACCCTGTGCTGTCAGATTACAGGGACAAAGCTGCTGCCACAGCCACCTTCCCACTCAGGCTCTGTTCTCTCAGAACTGGGGCGACAGGACCACGATGGTTTCTATAAAAAATAAAAAGAAAAAAGGAGGGGGGGAAAAAAAAAATCGATCCTCCTCTGTGGGCAGAGAAATGCATGAGTTTGGGAGTGATGCTGCACCCTCCCTGGGAGCAGGCAGCAGTATTTACACGTTTCCTACTCATGAACTATTTAATCCAGGCAGCCCCGGCCTCGTCCCTGTGTGAGCTGCAGGAAATCCCCGGTGCCCATGGGAAGAGGGAAGCTGGGGACATGCCAGCGTTCAAAGGATGGCAGGAAAGGATTAAAACACTAGATTACAGGATCCCCTCTGGGGACACGTTACTGGGACAGCTCATTCCCTGACCATCAGCCAACGTCCCTCCCTGCCCTGTGAGTGGGAAGCCCATGGATTGGATCCTGCTCCCAGCCCTCCACCAACACTGAGGGAAGGCAGCAAAGCGGAAAGAAACCTCCCCAAACCAGATCAAAACCTGAGAGGAGTCTTAATATAAAACATCCAGGCCTGGATGAATCTCATTCCTTTGGCTAAGCCTTCCTGTGTTTGGGATTCCTAATGTCCCAGGGGCGGTTTTGGGGGAGGTGGGGGGGAGTTAACGAAGAACAAACAAGGTGTGTCACTGTCACATTCACACAGAGGCTGTCACACAGCAGCAGCAGCAGCGAGGTGAGGCAGAGGATGTGCAACCATGCAGCATCAGGAGGGAAATAAAGGATAAAAAAATCCTTGCAATAACATACAGTTAAGCAGTGCACATGCTTTGGGCAGGGTGCTGTGGCGTTCCTTCCTCCGGGGTACACAGGGACTGTCTTGGCATCTCTCCACATCCCCACCTACACCTCTTCTCCTTCCTGGCTCGGGATTCTTCCTCCCCCTGGGCCTGAGCCATCCCTGGGGGACCCTGGCACCCTCCAGGCTGCCTGTGGGGGCTGGGCAGGGGTGTTTGGGGCAGGTGGAGCAGAGCAGGGTGGGGGGATCAGGGACACTCACCGGTCTGGAGGGTCTGCCTGCCCCCCGAGAGCACTCCCAGGGGCAGGGTACCTGTGGGGGTCAGGCCTTTGAGGGTCAGCACGCTCTCACTCTCCTCCCTGTGGGGAACAGCGACACAAGAGCTCAGAGAGGTCAGTGCAACACTCCTACCTGGAATTTTGTGAGGTTCCTGACTGACTGACATTCCCCTGTCACCCAGCCCCCAAATCAAACCCATCCTTACCGAAGAACCGAGAACACACGTGCCATCTTCCCAATGGCTCTGATCTTATTCCTGATGATCTCCTTACGGACTGTTGTCCCGCCTAAGGGAGAGAAAAGAGCACAGAGCAGCACGTTGGAGGCTTCCTGCTATCCCGGGGGGGATGCCAGTATGAAGCACCTGCCTGACTCCAGGAAAAGAAATCATGGTTTACAGATTCACAGCTACACCAGAGAGAGAACGGTGCTGGAGGATGGCATCAGGATGGCATCAGGATGGCAGTGAGAAGGGCAACACCAGCGAGATGGCACACGGACTCGAGAGCTCTAGAGAAGAGTAGAACCACCGAGGGACACGGATCTGGGGAGGTCTCTGTTGGAAGCTCACCAGGTTGGCTCACACTACACAGGATGTAACACAAATGACTCAGCCATGTAGACACAGTTTTGCAAGGCAGAGCACGGAGGGGTCTGACTGCTGATGGGCACTGCTGTGCCACGCAAGCATCAGCTTTGGCATCCAAGGAGCACAGGGAAGGGCTGGCCAGGGCCTGGCAGCTCCGCTCGGACCCCACACAAACACAAAGGGGGGAGAGGTGAACTCCCCTCCCGCTCCACAGGTCCGACAGGAGAGAAAAAGCATGGAGGGAACTGAAACCAAACCAAAAAATCCAGGTAAAACAGGGAGGGGACACACACAAATCCATCTCCTCTCAGCTGAGATTCCTCACATGGCCCAGTACACATGAGGACAGGAAAGCCAAACCCAGGTCTAACATGCACCATGGCTCAGCCATGCACTACGTGGCTGCATTCAGAATCAGGTAGAAACGTGACCCCGTTCCTCAGGCTCCTGGAGGAACGCAGAAGGGTTAAAAAACACATGGAGCTTATGTTAAAACTGAAAGGGGATGAAGAGCCTGCCCGACTAGTCAGCTCTGGAAATCCACTTCAAGGATCTGGTGGCACAGGCAGTGAAAATTAAGCTCGTAGCAAATTCTAGCTGGGTACCTTTCGGATAGCTTGAAATGTAGTGATCTTCAGGGAGAGGAGACACCAAGAAACAAGTAGATGAAGACAGAGATAGAAGAAACAAATTTAATTTTCATGGGAAGGAGGAAAGAAAAAACAAAAAAAACAAACAAACAGAAAAAACCAAACCAAAAAAAGAAAAGCAAAAACGAAATGCAATGGGAGAAGCGGGTTAAGAGTCTCCAGCTGGGACCGAAGCAGCTCAGGGTCCCCCACTTCTCACTGCCCCCCCACGGCATCCTGAGGGCCCCCCAAATTCCAAACTGCACGTCAGCTCAGCCACTGATTCGTCCCTTTCATGCACAGCCTAAAATCCAGGCCAAAAACGGCATTCTGTTTTTTTAGGGAGGGGTGACGTGAGAAGCCGCTTTACACAGGAGCTCACTGCAACAGATGAGAAGACTGGGTGGATATTTTGGTGCAGAAAATTTTGAATTGGGGGAAAAAAAAAATAACCAGCAGCCTGTGTAAGGAGCAGGAAACCATTCCCAGAGTAGCTGGCAAGAAGTGTCTGTCGCAGTGAATGTCATTTAATTTCTCTGTGACTGAAGAGCAAACGAGAAAAAAAAAAATAAAATAAACGTTTCCTACCCAGAACTGCACAAGGTTTGGCCAAAAAGGAACTGGAGAGCTGGGCATCCAGCTATAAATCAAGTGCTGCTCAGGCATCAAACACCTTCCCCACCTTCCCTCCCCTGCTGTCAGCAGGTCCCCAACAGTGATATTTTACCTTCCAACGTCTCATCCCCGTCCGAAATCAGCTCGTCGTCGGAGCAGATGTTGAGGATGTTAACGAGCATCTCGGTGACTGCAAGAGGCACAGACGGGGGGATCAGAGAGGTCTGGGGCACACCCTGGAGCAGGGAGGGATCCTGGAGGGCGAGCTGAGCCAGGGAATGGTTTTCAAGGTCGTTTATTCCCTAGAAGTGGGAGCCTAAAAGGCACTTTTAGCCGCAGCTGCTGGTACCTCGCAGCGGTACCAGAGCAGACGACACACGCTCCCATCTTCTGCCAAGGAGGTGGATGCAGTCCAAGCACAGTACAGATGAACCAGACGTGGGGACTGGGGTGCCAACATTCCTGCAGAACAGCCTGAGCTCGCCCAAGGTCCCCCCTCCCCATCCTGACCCCCACCTGGCTCCAGGAATGCTGAATTTGAAGGGTCAAGGGGGAGAGAAATTAGACCTTTGGTGCCTCAAAGTCAAAAAAAAAAAAAAAAAAACCAAAACCCCTTTGGCAGCTCAGAGCTTGAAGCCACACTTTAAACACACAACACCGGGGTGGAATTTAAAGTCATTGGGAGATATAAAAAAAAAATCCTCTTGCTGGAAAGCTGAGGCAGAGTCTTGGGCATATTTTAAGCTGCCTCGCCCCCCTTCAGAACGAAATAAGCCTCTGATTGAAATGAATGTTTCCTTTTTGGTGGGCCACGAGCCAACAGGAGTTTTTAATTCCTCTGTTGCAAACCCAGAGGAAGAGAAATGTCTCCAGATTCCAAGGTGGGGCTACACAACCCAAGATCAGCCCCATCAACAATGCGGAAAGAGCAAGAGGGGAGCAACCTATAAGGTCTTTAAAACAAGCATAAACAATGGTTTTTCCAAGAATTTAAATCAGGAATATGAAGATTTCCTTGAATTTGAACTGTTTTCCGGTGGTACCTGCTATCAGTGAGCTGCAAAACTCTCCCATCACATATGGGACACATTTCTAAGGTTCAGGGAACTGTGACCAGTCACTGGGAACTCGGAACAGAAATCCAAACCTCTCTTACCCTTTTCCCCTACGAAAGGCAAAGACCATGTGAAGACATCCATGAAGTTTGGAAGCCAGTAGGGGTGAGGGGAACAGTTGAACTGCCTGATGTTCATGACGTTGTTTTCGTATTTCAGTACAGCAGCTAGGGGAGAAAAAAAAGCCAAGAGAACACGTGTCCATGGGCACTGGGAATTCAGGAGTTGGAATGGTTTGGGTTGGGAGGGACCTTAAAATTCATCTTGTTCCACTCCCTGCATTGGGCAGGGGCACTTGCCATTAGACCAGGTTGCTCCAACCTGGCCTTGGACACTTCCAGGGATGGGGCAGCCACAGCTTCTCTGGGCAAACCTGTGCCAGGGCCTGCCCACCCTCACAGGGAAGAATTTCTGAAAAAAAAAAAGATGCAAAACACAGAACAAAAGATCCAAAGGGAGGGGTTAAAAAACCCCAGAGCTGAGGAAAATCCCCTCATGATTTAAGAGGCAGGGTGGAAGTGGAAAGCTTGCCTACACTATCAAGCTTCTCTTGGATGGCAGCATCCCACAAAAGAGCTCCGTTGTCCCGTGGCTGGGAATGAGAGCTTTATTCCAGGCTCTATGACTCGACAGCTAATTACCACAGTAACACATTAAGTCAGGGAACCAACCACTTCAGCTCAGCACACAAAGCTCTCTTTCATTTCATGCCCAAGAATGCAACTGGAGGAGAGGGGTTTTGTATCAGAAATAGTGTATTTTTATATCAAAACCACTGTGGCAGCAGCGGCAGGGCAGGGATTGTCCCTCCCTGCTGGGCACTGGGGAGGCCCCCCGAGGGCTGTGTCCAGTTCTGGGCCCCTCCATTCAGGAAGGACATTGAGGGGCTGGAGAGTGTCCAGGGAAGGGAAGGGAGCTGGGGAAGGGGCTGGAGGGGCTCAGCCTGGAGAAAAGGAGGCTCAAGGGGGACTTTATTTCTCACTAAAACTCCCTGACAGGAGGGGGAAACTGGGGGGGTCGGGCTCTGCTCCCAGGGAACAAGGGAGAGGAGGAGAGGAAACTGCCTCAAACTGTGGCAGGGAAGGTCAGGTTGGACATCAGGAGGAATTCTTCATGGAAAGGGCATCGGAAAGGGCTGTCCAGGTGGTGGAGTCCCCACCCCTGGAGGTGTCCAAGGAAGGCCTGGCCATGGCACTCAGTGCTCTGGGCTGGTGGAGATCAGTCACAGGTTGGACTCCGTGACCTTGGAGGGCTTTTCCAACCTGAGATTCTGAGAGGGCAGAGTGGGAGAGGGATTCCCTGATTCCCCCCTCAAGAGCCCCTTACCCTTGTTGTTATAGACATCTAAGTAATTTGGTGCAGAGAAGATTGTGATTAGCGAGGGAAAGCCCGTTGTCTGGCTCTTCCTGTACATTCGGTACCTGGAAAACAGGGCAGGCGGTTAAAACCTTGCCAAGGGAAAGCCCAAACCTGCCCCAAAACCTCCCAGGGCTGCAGCACTCACCCAGCATCCTGGGCTTCGTGAGCTCGGATTACGGATAACAAACTATTGTTCTGCAAAAATTCACACACTGCAGGATAACTGGAAAACAAAAATCAAGGGTAACTCAGCAGGAGGCACAGAGGAGAGCACAGAGAACGTGTGGTCTTGGTTTCAGGGACCACCTGGTTTCTGTCCAGCACCCCCAAAAATGCCAGTAGATCACTCAAAAATTAATTGCAAAGGGTTCTGGTAAACAGACCCCTGGTGCCAAACCCTCCCTACAAGTGGTCTGTCAGCACAAATGCTGCTTTTTTAGGTAGGAGAAGATAATTTCCCAGAGATCCTGGTACTGAAAGCCACTCATGGGGCAGCCTGCCAGCCAAAGGAGCATCTCTGCTGCCTCAGACCACAGTTTCATGAAGTAAGTTACCCAAAGAGAGCTCAATTTTACAGGAGAAGGAAAAAAAAACAAACAATAATTCGTGCATCAGAGCCAAGAGAAGAGTATTTCAGGTACACTGCAAAGAACCACCACAGGGTGGCCTGATTTAGGGCAGACAAAGTGCCCTCCAAAGCCCCTTTCTTACCTGTAGAAATAGGAGCAGCCCCTCACAGTGTTGTGGGCAAAATGCTCCAGCGTTTTCTCGTTGCCGTAATCCTCGGAGGGATCGGACCAGAGCAGGTCACACATTGGACCAAAGGCTGGAGGCTCCTTAAACCTGTCTAACTGGAAAACGGGACACAACATCAGGAGGCTGCTGGTGGGAGCTGGGGCAGGACACACACACACACACCCCCCTCCATCCCCTTGGAATGCCATGCAGGACTCAAGCCATTAATCCCACCCCCAGGTTGGAACTGGAAGCGATGGGAAGGCCCCACGGAGATGACTTACTTTCCTAATGTCATCTAGACACGTGATTTCTGGAGACAGTCCTCCGTGGACACACAGGAATTGCTGGTTTAGGAGGGCAGCAAGAGGAAGACAGTCAAAGGTATCCATGCACGCATCGTACACTCGCTCCGAGTACTTGATTCGACCTGGGGAACAGGAATCACATCAAGCTGTGATCAGCCAGAGTGCTGGGAAATGAATTCCAGGAGCCCAGCTCCTAAGGGGAGATGGAAAACTCTACGTTTGTGGCCCACAGCTCCAACTTTGCACCTGTGGATTAGTGAAAATGCCAGCTTAGTAAACGTTTGTTTGAGTACAAGTGATGGCAACCTCTAGTGATGCCTCATCCAGGCAGAGGGGAAGGTGATTTTTGGGGAAGATGATTTTTTTTTTTCCACACATTAAAACAGAGATGCCACGGCCTTTCCCAAGCAGTTTGGCTCTTCCAGCATCAGAAACATCCTTATTTCACAGACACCAACAGGGTTTTTAAGGATGATAAAGGAAGGGGAAAGGAAAGGGATTTCTGTGGCCTGGTTGGAACTGAGCTCAGCTGTAGGAGCTCCCCTGCCCCACCTGATGGCTCCGGGATTCAGCAGGGAGCTGAGAGGTGTTTTCCAGCTCATTCATGAGCAAAAAGCCGCTAGTTATCACCTCATCCCCCCCTGAGCCTTCCCCCATCCAACAGCACCCAGGGCCCAAGGCGTAACCAAAACAATCCTAAAGGTAAACGATTCTCCCGAAGTGCAAACAGGGAGGAGCAAAACCCTTCCCCTTGTTCTCAACTGGAAACACCGATCCCAGCTGCACAATCCTGAGCTGAAAGACTTCTGGCAGTGATTATACGCTGCTGGGCCTGGCAGTCAGGGAGGGGAGGATGTGACTGGCTCGTCAGGGGAGATGTGTTCCCGTTTCTTCCAGCCTTCTTTGCAACCAAAAGGCCACATCGACACACACTTGGTGCTTTGTAGGACTTCTACATTTGGGGTTTTTTGGGGTATTTGTTAGAGCAGGGGCTGAAAACAGAAGAGCTGTGTAAGCAGGAAAACAGACAACAGGTTTTGACAGCTCTGGATATTAATTTGATCTGGTGTTAATCTGATATTAATCTGATTATTAGTCTGATAGTAATCTGATTAATCTTGTCATTATATAGACAGCTCTGATATTAATTTTTGTGCTCAGAGTCACAAAAATTAAGGCCCACACCTTTCCAACATATTTTTTTTAAATATATTTGAAAACATATTTTTAAATCTTATTTAAATCCTCCTCGCACTGCTGGTACTTACATTCCTGCTTGAAGGTGAAATATTCTGTGAGGTGCCTGCACTCGTGGTTCCCTCGAAGGAGGAACAAGGTTTTGGGGTGGTTTATCTTTAAACTCCATAAATACAGCACGCACTGCAAGACAGGGGAGGAGGAGGTCAGAAATAAAAAAAATTAAAAAAAAGTCAGAAAAACCCTTTTCCAGGGGGACTAATCAGCCCGAGGCTTCCTGAAGCATTTCTGGGAAGACACCCAAAGTGGAACCTGGAGAGGAACCCATCTCCATACCGGGCAGTGGATCTTATCTTGGCCAAATGCAGCAGTGGGGGAAAAGCCACCCGGATTTCTCTCTATATTAGGGCCGACTCCAAAAAATGACAAACGAGGTTTCAGTCCACCCAAACCAGCTGGGGGCTGGGTGGGGGCAGGTTTGTTGGGTTTGTTTTTTTTTTTTTTTTCCCCTTTCCAAAGCCCCACTTGCAAGAGCAGCAAAGCTAAACCAGATGTTTGCTCCAGATGTTCCGCTGGGATGCAGTGGAGCAGGCAGCCATTTGTCCATTAAACAGCCGAAAAATTCAACTTTATCCCCCCCACTGACTCTCCCTCCCCCCCCCAATGCCTCGTTTCTCTGCTTACGCCACAGTCACGTGAAGCTCGAGTTCAAAACAGGAAATTTGAGCCAAAAAAACAAGCTTAGCAAAGCTTTCTGCCTTTTGAAAAGGGCTCTCCACAGCCCCCCAGCTGAGCAGCACCACCTGTAAAATAGAGGCTCTTTGATGGACTGAAACGGGGTGTTTGGACCAGGAATGTTCCAGGGCACCTTCCCAGAAAGCCTGAGGGAAGGGGCTGGAAAGCAGGAGTGCTCACCCTCCTTGTGTGTGTGCTCTGTCTGCACTGTCAGGCTGAGGGGGAAATCAGCTGGCATGGCACACAGGGAATGTTATCCAACGATCTGGAGCGCTGGAAGGACAATCCAGAATGACAGCAGCCCCAAGATCTGGATTAAAGCCTCTAATAAGAGCTTACCCTAGAGGCTGAGATGGTACAGAACCTGCACATGCCTGGGGGTGGGAAGCACAAAGTCTGTGAGCAGTTTGACACGCTCAGATCTTGCTGATCTGGGGCACAGATCCCCAGGAACCAGCTGGAAACAACCTCCAGACCCCAAATAAACCAGTTTCCAGTTGGTTCCTGGTACACACAGCTTAGCCACGATGGTGTTTAAGCACTGAACCTGCAAGGTAAGCTCTGCATGAGTCACTCCAGCTGATCCCCAAACCCAAGGAGCTGTAAAGCACCATCTGTGTCTCACTTGGAATTCAACCCCACATTAAAAACTTGATTAATTCTGAGTTTCTGCAAGCGAACGGGGCCAACACCGGTAGCAGAATCATGTTTTATTGCATCTGTTACCAGGAGGAATGCTCCCAACAAACCCATTTATAATTATTCTGGGATTTAAAGCTTTAACCTCCCGTGTTTGCAAGCTAAATGTCACTTCTCGGGGCTGGCAGGAGGAGTTGGAAGTTGCTATAAATGAACCCAATGACTTGAGAAAGAACCAGCCCTGGCACCCAAGCAAAGCAGAGATACAGGGGAGGATTTGGGATGTAGGGAAGGCTGGCAACTTGCAGGAGAGGGATTTTAAAAGAAGGTTTGAAAGGGTTCTGAAGTGAAAAGGGATGGAATTTGACACCACAACTCTTCCTGGCCACACACACACACACACACAGAGCAACATTCCCTGGGGGGGCTGCAGCCACTTTCCAAGGATGTGGAGGCTGCCAGGTACCACTGGGGCACAGAGTGAAGGGCCTTCAACAGCCCTCGAGGGCTCCTGTGGGGCTGGAATGAGGAATGAGGGAGTTTTCCACACTTGCATGCCTTGGATGCTTCCTGCCCCAAACCCTTTCCAGGGCCCTGTGACCAGGGATTGATTAGTGCCTGTTTACAGGAGCAACTCAAGACACTTATTTGGCCTTAAATAATCTTTAATAAGGCCAGGTTGGAGCAACCTGGGATAGTGGAAGGTGTCCCTGCCCGTGGCAGGGGGTGAAATGGGATGAGCTTTAAGGTCCCTTCCAACCCAAACCATTCCAGGATCCTGTGATTGTCCCAGCATGGAGAGAGCAGGGCAGTGATGCACAGCACTCCCACAGATCTGCGAGTAAAATCTCCATGTCTGATCAATCCTGAGCTGGAATATAATCTCTTTTCCAGGTAAATACACTCCAAGTGCAATCCCAACTGGCACAAGCCGAGCCATTGAAAAGGAGCAGTGGGATGTCCTTCCCCTTCCTCCCCGGGGGGCTGTGGGGCTCCTCCTGCCAGCACCACCACAAATCCCAGCAGCCCAACCCCACCTTCCCAGCATCCGGACCCGCTTCCCCGGAAAGGGCTCCTCGTCACACCTTGGCTGCCTGTCAGAACTCCCGAGGCTTGGATGGGAGCCAGGGGCTGCTCCAGCACAGTGCTCTCCCTAAATCCTCTGCAGAATCCTTCAAAGAGCCACTTGCACTCATCCAGCAGAGTTCCTCCCCAGGATTTCACTGGGAACGACTCCTCTGCAGACCCAACGGCTCAGCTATTCCTGCAACCTTCCCTCTTCCTGGAGAAGCCACCTCCTCTGCTAATTCCAGCCCTGCTTTCACGCCCCTGTTTCCCCAAAAGCCCTTTCGCTTCGTTGCTTCCAACTGGGATAAACACTCCCATTTCCACTCCTTCTCCACAGCCTCTGTGAATCCAGAGGGCTGCAGCCCCTTGGGGTTTGTGGCATTTGCTAATAGCTGTCCCCATCCTGTTCCATCCCAGGTCTCCACGGGGACACGTCCATTCCTTTGTCCTTCACACCAACAACTCCCAGGGCTGCCCAATTCCGTGGAGTGGAATCCCAGGGAGCTGCAAAGCTCCCAACACAACCCCAGCAATTCCCCCTTTGTCCTGACCCCGATCCAAGGCTGATTCTATCAGGGGGAAGCAGTGGCTCAGTCGTGTGACACTCTCCTTCTCCCTGCTCAGCTGAATCCTGCAAGTTTTTCAGCATTTCCTTCCCACTAGCCTGGTGGGATCCCGTAGCCTGCAACACACAGTCAGCTCTCCCTCTTGTTTCCCTGAGTGACAGCTCCAAGTGACATTAAAACTCCACTCCAGACTGCAGAGTTCAGCCATTAACCCCACCATTGCCACTGGGGGAGGATCCAGTGCTCAGTCCCCACACTGGGACATCACTTTCCCGCCCTAAATCACACTGGGAGTCACCAACGGGATTTTCACCCCATGCAGAGCTCGACAGGAGGGTAAATCCAACACAGGAGGTTTGAGCTGATTCTGAGTTGCATTTAATTCTGAGCTGAATTTATCTGATTCCAAGCTGTATTTAACTGATCCTGAGCTGTATTTTAACTGAGGCTCAACGCTTTTGGTTCCTTTAGCAGCAAGCTCAACTCTCTTTGTCACCTCTATACTGAAGTAGCCTCTGTCCACGTAGTCTCCCAGGAAGAGGTAGCGGGTGTTATTGGGTGATCCTCCGACTTCAAACAGCTTCATCAGGTCAAAAAACTGCCCGTGGATGTCACCACACACTGGGGGAGCAAGAACAGCACAAAAGAGGGACACAATTACACGCCAAGAAAAGAAAGGTCACGACAGCAACAAGGAGCCGAGCGGGGCGGCCTCGACCTCCGCCAGCACAACCCTCTCTTCTGAGAGTTAAAAAAACCCCTCTGGGTGGAAGGAACACAGTTAAAAACCAGTGTCAGCCCTGCTGGTGTTATCCCAGCTGGTGTTACTCGGCTCTCTGACCTGTGATAGGGGCCTCCACCTCGATCATGGTCTTCTCGTGCCTCAGGATGGCGGCGCCGTCGTTGATGATCTTGAGCGCCGCGTCCTCTTCCAGCCGCCCTTCCTTCACCAAGTGGCTCTTGAGGACGTCGAGCCTCGGCTTCCCATCCTCAAACACCTCCTTCAGAGTGAGCCGCTGCGTGGGGGGGAATGGGACAGCTGGAAAGGGAAGGCAAGGAAGTCAGCAACATGTCTTTTTTTTTTTTTTTTTTGAGAGGGAGGAATGGCAGTGTCTGCAGCAGGAAGGCTTTGCTTCCCAGCCCGGAGCAGACACTCAGAACCTGCATTTCCACTGAAGTTATGCTCCCCAAATCCTGAAAGAAGAAGAGCTGAGCTGCCAGAGCTATGAATTCACCCCTCAGCTTGGCTAAAAACCCAGACTAAATGCTGTCTGCACCCGCTCCAGAGCTGCCTCCTAATTCCAAGGGGACAATCATAATGTTGCACTAAAACAGGTTTCACGCAAATATCAGCAAAAACAGGATAACCAGGAACCACTAGTTCAGGCAGGAGGACCAATATGTCCCCTCAAAAAAGCAGGAGTTGCTTTTACAGGTCTTTTCCACCCTCAGTAATTCCCTGGTATGCCAAAGTGTGTTGAATTTAACAGGACAGAGCTAGACAAATAACACAGAGGGGAACAGCGGTGCCACCCTTTTAAATGCAAATGCAGCAGCAATTTACCCTGAAAACCCCGAGGGAAAAGGAGGATGAGGCTGCACAAGGGATTCTTCAGAGCTGAACATCAATTTTCCAATCACAGGAGCTGCAGGAGCGAGGAGAACAAGAGCTGATCTAATGAAAGGGGAGCCGGGGCCTGCAATAAGGTGGCCCCGCTTTCATCCGTCCCTTTGGAAGTTGTGCTCCCGTGTCCCACGTGCCTGGAATGCTCCAGAGCACACGCAGAGCCTTCCCCACGGAGCTGCCAATTAGAGAGGGTTAAGCAAGACCTCCCTGAACCAACACAGGCTGGACGAGGGGTTTTACTGCAACCAGAGCTCAGCCCTGCTCCAAAAGGAAGAAACAGCCCCTCTGGATATGGATTTTGCAGGATTTCACCTGTTTTCGTCCTCTGGATCGGTGTAAGGATGGCAGGAGAGGGCAGGGAAGCTGCACAAATAGGATCAGGTGGAATGGGCAAAAGGAGCTGCTGGAAATATGGGTCCAGGGCTTGGGGTGAGGGAGGGTTTGGGACTCGCTGCCATCAGATGCTGGAAAATAATTTGTAAGTACTTGTACAAACAGTGTGGTTGTCCTGGCATCTCCAAAAGGAGGGAGGGAGCACATGGAGGAAGAGAATGGAGAAACAGGAACCATTCCCCTCCATACTCCCCATCACCCCAGGCCCTCAAGCGCGGCCCCCACCTCAGGAGCCACCCTAAAGAGTAAAAAGCCCCCAGAAGCGGGGTCAGAGAGCTTAGAGGGGATGGGATGTGACTCCAGGAGCAGTGCTGCCCATCCCACCACCCAGAGACCCACGGGAAGCTTTGGAACCACGGCTTTGCCTTTTCCTGGTGGCCCCGGCGAGCGAAGTTATGCAAGATAAAAATCTGAGGCTGCGCCAACCGGAGCAGCCAAGAACTTTTATGTAAGTTCCCTCCTTGGCTTTTGCACGGCTCCACTCCCACAAGGAGCTGGGCAGGAGAAGGAACCAGCTTCTCCTCTGCTCTGCCCGTCTGCCAGCCAAGCTGCAGGGAGACAATCCTGCTCTGGAGATGCCAGAGGAACAGCACCAGCCCTGGGATGCACAGGCACAGCTCCTCCTTCCAGGAAAGAGGCCTGGATGTTTGGGGAAGAGGAAAAAGCAGGAATGAAATCCTGTGCAACACCCCTAAGTGTGGCTGGGCTGCTGGAAGCTGCCATGACCCATGGGGTGACTGGCATCTTATCCCAGGGATCTGCTCAGATCCTGGGAGTCCCTTTCCTCTCCAGAACCAGTATAACCAGTAACTGCTCGGCCCTTCCAGCATCCCCTGGTCACGGCAAGACCACAATGATTCCAGCCAAACTCTGGGATCCCACAGGGATTACTCCCCATCACCTGCTCTCCTGCTTTTTATGCTTCCTGCTATAAAAATCCTTCCTCATTCCCTGAGCCGGTTGCCCAGTTCTGAAATGTGGGGAATAACTCCTGATCTCACAAAGAAGTCACGGAATCATGGAATGGTCTGGGTTGGAGGGACCTTAAAGCCCACCCAGTGCCACGGCAGGGACATCTCCCACTAGCCCAGGTAGCTCCAACCTGGCCTTGGACACTCCCAGGGATCCAGGGGCAGCCACAGCTTGTCTGGGAATTCCATCCCAGCCCCTCCCCACCCTCACAGGGAAGAATTCCTTCCCAATATCCATCTAAACTTCCCCTCTCAGCTTGAACCCATTCCCCCTTGTCCAGTCCCTGCAATGCCACGGTTGTTCATGGAGTGCCCAAGCAGACCCAGCATGCTCAGAGTCAGCTCATCCTCATAATTAATGGAAATGATGGATAAAACACTCACAGCATACCCAGAACTAAACCCTGTGACCTCTGTGCCACCTTCCCTTTGTACACAAACCCGTGTGTTGCACCCAGTCCTGTTTAAACAGTGAGATCTGCAGGTCTGGGACGTGGAATTCTGCAAGGGCATCCCAGGAAAAGGCAATTCCTGGCCTCCTGACAGCATCTCAAACAAAAAGGCACAAGTGCAAGTGAAGTCTGAGGTGTGCAATGAATTAAAAGGTCAACTGTGCCCTTGGGACTTCAGGAAAATTAAGAGGATGGGGAGATCTTTGTTAGACTCCAGCACGAGAGACTCCATTTGCTGCCAAATTAAGGCAGATTTGAAATGCCAGGCCAGGAGCAGGTGGGGATTTGAAGTGCTCTGAAAGCACGTGGACAGTTAAGGATGGGAGAATTTGGGGAAAAAAAAACAAAACCAGCTGCTTTTGTACCACCAACTCTACCAACCCAGAGCATCGCTTGCCCCTCAGTGAATGATGATGATATTCCTGCAGGGAAAACCACACCGCTTTCCACTTTTTTTTTCCTACATCTGCCCTTAAAATGTATTTAAAATGTACTTAAAATGTGCTTAAAATCCAACTCCCATCAGGGCTGCCCGATCCCCACCTCCAGACAGAGGCAGTGCCACGGAAGAGAAAACAGAGTGATCCACCACCGATTGTTTATATATCCCAGAGTCCCTGCGAGGACGGGACGGATTCATTACTGAAAAAGGAGCAAGCACTCTTTGCCTGGAGAGGCAGCCACGGCCAAACGCCGCTCCCCGGCTCTGGGAGGAGCAGGAGGTGTCCCCTCGAGCTTCCCCCCCAAAAAAATCAGGATTAAACATGCTTGGTAACAAACTCCAGAGAGATTTCCCTGGAGCTCTCGGTGCCACCTGAAGGGCACTGGATGCAAAACCCTTTCCCTGGTTGCTTCTTGTTACTGAACACACAGTTCAGAGGCACTTTGGAGAGGGAAAACAGCACATTTGGGGTAAAAAAACGGGGATATGGACAGCAAGGAAGCTGGACAGGGCTGGGAAAATCATCCAAATCCCTGTGAAAGGGAGGAAAAACTGCCTCCTCCTGTGCTGAGCTGGGCAGAGCACAAGCAGCAGGGCAGGGTTTTGGGTTTTTTTTTTCCCCTCTTTCCTGATTTCCAAATAGCCCAACGTTATTTTTATCCGGTATTTCATTCCCATTCACACCTAACTTACATTCATCCACTCAAAGCTGAGGCCGGGGCTCACACCGAGCCGGCTCTCGAGGGGAAATGATGCGGAATTCAGCACGGAAAAGGCCACAGCAGCACCTGTGCTCAGAGAAAGCCGGGGTTTTGGGGATCGTGCAGAGCTTTGGGAATCATTAACAGGGAAATAAAGCCTTGCAGGCAGGTGGTGGATCCAGCCAAGCTGATTCCTGCTGCTCTATCTGGGATCCAGAGCAAAAGCAAGGACAGGCTGGGCCTCGGCAGCTTCTCACCTTCAAACCTGACGTTCAAATCACAGAATTGTGGAATCACCCAGGTTGGAAAAGTCCTCCAGGATCATCCAGTCCACCCTGTGTCCCATCTCCACCTTGTCCCCCCACCCACAGCACTGAGTGCCATGTCCTGTCCTTCCCTGGGCACCTCCAGGGGTGGGGACTCCAAACCTCCCTGGGCAGTTCCAATGTTTAACCAACCCTGTCCATGGAATGATCTTTATTTTCCTTGAAATGATAAACAACACAAATTTCTGGTCACTTCATACAAAATGTCTTTGCTTTAATAACCCCCACCCTGCTTTCCACAAGTTTCTCCCTCAGGGCAAGTTTATGTGAGAATCTGCAAAACCACAGGTTGTGTGCCTGATATCCTGAATTTTTCCAAGCCCGGACCAAGCCCTGACAAATAATCTGTGTCATTTTTCAGGGCTGGGCCTGCCCTGTCACACAACTGCCCCTTCCAGCTACAGAAGTTCTGTGGGGAAAAAAGTGAAGTGACATTTCACCTCCTGGAAAATAATACTTCACCTGAGGAAATCAGTAACACCTCCCTTGTTCACGTAAAAATACCATTAATATCTCAGAAAAACCACCAAGTCAAGCAAACACCTTTTCATATAAAAGCAGCAAGAGCCAGAAATAACTATTATAATTATTATTATATTATTATTGCCAGTAAGGAACCCCCAGATTTCAGGAGCTCCAAAGATTCACAATCAGAGGGAAAACGACCACTGGGGTTTCATTTCTCAGCCCTGGAAATGCTGCAGGATGACCACAAGATTTGGGATTATCTGACTTCTTATGGAACGGCAGCTCCTTCCAACAGATGCAGTTCACAACGTCCCAGTTTTATCCAAAATTAGTCGGAGCTCTGCTGCTGGAGCTGAATCCAACCTCCCAGCGTCCAACTGGTTCAGAGCTCGCTCTGCTCCTCACCTGCAGCCACACTCCCCTTTGTAGCCCAACCAGAATATCTGCTCACAATAACCCTAAAAATATCTGTATTGTAGCTGGAATTCTATCAGCTGAATGATTTTTTTTTTTTTTCCCCCAAAGGGGAGAGCCACAGCCATCCCAAAACCGAGGCCGTTCCCGGGCAGCAAATCCGTCTGTACCTCAACAACTTCCTCCCGGTCGTTCCAGGAGTTTGAGGGCACGTTGGGAGAGCCTGGCACGCCCCGGGCTGAGCAGGAGCCAGGTGCATTTGAAGCTAAAAAAAGCAAGTTGACAGCGCTGGGCATGGAAATGCAAATCCGAAAGCGGCGCGTGCCAGCGGGGCCACGCTCACGGCTCCCCCAGAAACACGGAGTGCAATGCCCAGAGGCTTAAAAAACACAGAAATCAAAGCCCAGCCATGAATCTGGACGGAGGTATCACAGAATCACGGAATCATACAACAGTTTGGGTTGAAAGGGACCTTAAAATCATCCTGTCACACACCTTCCACTAGCCCAGGTTGCTCCAGCCTGGCCTTGGACACTTCCAGGGATGGGGCAGCCACAGCTTCTCTGGGAAAACCATTCCAGTGCCTCACCACCCTCACAGGGAAGAGATACAAACTCTGGCACTTTACAGCTCCACAGATCCCTAAAAACTTCGGGATAGAAGGTGATTATCCTTAAACTGGCAACTTGGACAGTGAACAGCGTTGTCAGGCCAGGAAAACACGAGGTGCCGTTGCCAAAGAGGATTCACCGGCAGAGCTGTGGCCAAGCTTTGCCAGGGCTGGCAAGCCCAGGGCCGGCGGTGACGGTCCCACGAGGTGGAGCTGGAACTCTGCTCCCTCTCTCTGCTCCCGGAGGAGCCCGGGGGAGATTAAAACCGGGAGTATTTAATTAGAACAGAGGCGACTTAAGCCCGTGAGCGCACACCAGGTGCCAGCTCCAGCCAGGGGAGCTGCCCACAAAGCCTTGCCCACGGAAAGCAGCTCCTCACACTGCGGATCCTGCCCCGGGAAGAATCCCAACCCACCCGGATCCAGGCCTGCTGCTGGTCCTGCTCCTGCCAAAGCTCCCTGTGGATCAGAGAGCGGCTTCAAAATGCTCTCAGTGGGCACTGAGCCTTCCAGGAGCAATGCAGGCGTTAAAGCCACTCTTCCTTACGAGGTCCAGCAAGTTTCCAGCTCAGATTTGCCTCCTAATGACCGGCACTGATGCGGATTTGCCTGGGATTGTCATTGAGATGATCTGTGCAGAGCCCAGTGCTCCCACAGGGACACTAACCCAGGGCCAACTCACCAGTGGCAGTCAAGGAGGAACCCAAACCCCCCAATTCCAGCCTGGAAAAAATCTCTCTTTGAGACACTCAAGCTCTACAGACTTCCCATCAGTTAAAAATAAACGTATTCCCAGAAAATAATCACCTATGGACCCACAGCAAAGCCGGCATCTTCCTCTTGTCACTCCCAGGGACTCCAAGGAGTCACTGAGGGCTTCAGGACAAGCTTGAGGGAGGGAAAAAAGGAGCAGGAAAAGGGGGCAGGTTTACAGCAAACAGCTGCAGCTCCTTTAAAAAACAGCGAGCTGCCCACAGGAGCCGGGAGGGGATTCCTGGATGTCAGCGGGCAGGGAAAGGCACCACCTGTTTCCCAAGGTTCCAGCACGGCCACTAATAGATCCCGAATGGAGAGGCACAGCGGGGGGGCCTTGTGGAAAAGGCAGATCCCCCACCTGCCCGGGAATGTGAACCTGCCCTTGGATTCCCGGGGGATTTCTGGATCCCGTTTCGGGCACATCGCGTCCTCCCGGGATCTCGCCCCGCGTGACGCTGTAGGGAAGGGGCTGATCCATGTGGGAAACGGGAATGAAGCAACCCCCCAGCAACATTCCTGCTGTGGTGGAAGAGGCAGAGCCCCTGGAGAAGAAAATGTGGTCCCTGTGTGGAGAAACAGGAATTTGGGTGCAAAATGACACAAGCAGGATGGTGGTTTCTCTTCTGCTCCCATGTCAGGCCTCAATGCTTCACCCTGAGCTGGATCCATGCTGGATAAAACATTCCCTGCAAGGGTCCTATTCCCAGCTCTGAGCTTACACATCACCTCAGGCCAACGCTGAGGTGCCAACAGTCCAATGGGAAATGCAAAGGAATTAAACCCTTCCCAGTGGCCACCCTGGAGATCAGCCAGAGCGCTCCTCTTGCAAACCAAAAAGTAGCCCAAAAAACAAAGGGATAAATCACTTCCAGCACTTCCTTTGGAAAACCTTTGTGATCCTCGTTCAAGACATCACCTTTGGGATAACATTCAGTCTGAGAAGCCATTTTACCACATTTGCTACACTCAGCAGCTGATAAAAGGGAATGTTTCCTGCAGCAATCTAGGTTGAGACCAGCCCTCCCCGTTCTCCTGAAATCCACCCCGAACCGCTCGTCTTACACAGGGGAGATCCTGGTAAACTCTCACCAGACGCCCCCAGCTTGGAGCAGGGAAAGTGCTTTAAGCTCACATGGTGGAATTTTGGAGAGACAAACCCCCCCCCCCCAAGCTCTCTGAGGGAGGCACAGCTGGAGGAGATCCCGGTGCTCCACACACTCACATCCAGCTCTGCTCCTCATGGGAACAGCGAGACCCTGTTAAGGCTCCACAGCTGGAGATCCCAGAATCTCGGAATGGTTTTGTTTTGGAGGCTGGAGAAGTCAGAGCACAGCCTGGATACTCCTCCTCCTGCCAGGAAAATCCTTCAAATCTGCACTGAAATTCCTTTTTCCTGTGGCTTTAGAGCACCCGACCTCCATCCTCCACCTCGGTTATGGTCCAACCCCTCCCACAGATGCTCTCCATCCCTCTCTGCATTGCCTGGAAGGGTTTTCCCAGTATATTCATGGATTCCCCATCCCTGGGAGCGCCCATGGCCAGGTTGGATGGGGCATGGAGCAACCTGGTTTAGTAGGAGGAGATGATTTTAAGGTCCCTTCCAACACAAACCTGGAATTCTGTGACGATCCCAGCATGGCTCTCCAGTGTCACCAGAATGTGTCCCTTTGGCACGGCAATCCCGGCCTCCAGGAGCCACTGGGAGCCAAGTCCTGCATTATAGGATAAGGCTGATGCCTTTACGTAGCCCGTTCCCTCACTCCTGCTGCTTAATGATGTCTAATTCCATCCCCATCCCAGCCATTACCACGTAAACACACCCGCCATCCCCACCCCATCCGCAGTGGGACCACGCAAGGGAACACCTGGAAATCCAGCCAGGGAAGGATCCCGGACAAATATAGGTCTCCAAGGAGTATCTTTAGATTAGCAGGCAGCTCTGCCCCCAGCGAGACCCCGGGATTTACCTAAATAGCTCCTTCAGCACAAGCCTGGCGTTGGGAGCTATTTTAAGCCAGCACCCTGCCCTACTTCCTGAGGAACAGCCTCCCTTCTCCTGCCTTCTCCTGCTTGTGCAGCCAAAGCAGCCCCCAAACCCTTCCCCTCCACCCTGACACCTTTAATTAAATAAAAAACACCACCCTGGCAGGGTACCTAATTAATCCAGGCTCGTTCTTTTGCTGCAAGGCCCCATCAAGCTGCTGACATGGCCTCGAACAGGGAAAACGGGATTAACCTTTCCCAGCCTGGTATCCAGAAAAACAATATCCAGCAGAGGGGAATCCAGAGGAACACGACCTTCCCTCTTCTCCAGCACCCACCTGAAGCACCTGGTGTTATTCCCAGAGGAAATGGATAAAAATCCCAACCCAATCCACCTGCCCTGGCACCTTATCGCCGTTTTCTAACAGGGTTTTGTGCCCAAGGCTGGTGTTGGGTTTGGCATTTCTGTTGATTAGCACGTTAATTAGCACATTTATTAGCACAGCAGAGCATCCCTGTCCAGGATGCAGAGAACCTGGCAGCCTCAGCCCAAAAAGAGGCACCTCTGGCTCTGTTTGGGGCAGCTAAAGCTCCAGGAAAACACTGGAGGGGAACAGTTTGTGTCATCCCAAGACCTCTGCAGAACATTTCCCTTTGGATTCATTTCTTGGATGAAACGACACATGATCCAGCAAAATCAGCCCCAAATCTGCAACAGTCAGGCTTGGCAGAGCCCCTTTTCCCCAGCTCATCCCATGTACAGGTAACAAAGCATCTTTCCCGTTCATATAATAACATCAGAATTATTTAGTATTTTGGAGGCATTTCAAGAACCGCCCCCCAGGACCAGATTCCCAAGTAATTTGGTGGGATCCTAGGGGGTTCCTGCTTTAAGGGCTGTCTCTCCCAGGACCTCCTTGAGCCCTGTCCAGCCAAGTTGCTGCATTATGACACAACTTGCTTTTTAGGGATCCCCCTCCCAGCATCTTGACCCTGGTGGCATTCACACCTTTCCTGTGGCATCCCAAGGTCTGGGCATGTGCACCTTGGCCTTTACTCCATTTTTAGCCATTTCCACAGCTCCTTTCCTCCCCCCAAATATTCCTTAACAGCTACAAAACATCAACACTAAACAAGCCAAGCCAACTACAGCCTTACAGAGCACGACCAGCAACAACAGTGATGGTATTACATTTTTCCTTTCCAAACCCCACAATTTCCTTTACATTAAGAGATTTCTTCTAACCCTTCCCTCGCTCCACACGCAATTAAAAAGCTACTTTTGACGCTGTAAAAAATCCCTACGCTTCCCAACCTGGAGAAAACCCAACGCCCAACCACCCAACCGGGTTCCCAGAGTTGTAGTTTATATTAAAAACAAGAAAGCTGCACGTTTCTCATCGACCAAAAGCATCTTCAGGCAGCAGAAGAGCCTCTGAACCCTCCAGGCTTGGCAGCAGCGTGAGGGGGGGAACTCCCCAGAGCTCTCCAGAGACGGCAGCGATTGATCCCACGCTGGGGGTTGGCTCCCCAGAGCCTCAAGGAACAAATCCCGTGGGATTGGACTCCCTGCCTCCAGCAGCATCTCTGCCACGCTCCAAAGGCACATGGAGAGAGGGGAGCAGCTCGTGGGGTGTGATTTCAGCCAGAAAGGGGCAGGTGGTGGGAGATTTCCATGGGGTGTGTGTGATCCCAGCGCACTCATGATCCCAGAAACCTTGGCTAGGGGGGGAATAAAGCATGGACAGCATGGAATCATGGATCATGGAATGGCTTGGGTGGGAAAGGACCTTAAATTACCCAGTGCCACCCCCTGCCATGGACAGGGACACCTTCCACTAGCCCTGGTTGCTCCAACCTGGCCTTGGACACTTCCACGGATGGGACAGCCACAGCTTCTCTGGGAATTCCATCCCAGCCCCTCACCACCCTCACAGGGAGGAATTCCTTCCCAACATCCCATCTAACCCTGCCCTCTGACAGTGGGAAGCCATTCCCCTTTGGCCTGTTGCTCTAGGCCCTTGTCCGAAGTCCCTCTCCCTATGGAAACACATCCAGGAGGTTCCCACCACGAACCAAACGCTGATATAACATCAGAGACCATCTCATCACATCTTAGATTCCCAGACACACTTTAAATGTTTTCCAGTTGGGAAAAAAAAAACATCTAGACCTGCAGAAAGGTGCCTGAAAGTCCTTAGGAAATGACAGCCAAGCACAGACTTGGAAAATCCACTTGTTTCCAGGGCACCTTTGGCTCCAGCTCCAGTCCCAGCTTTACATCACAGTTCCTTAGCTTCACCCCATCTCAGAAAAGCAGGAACCCCTTCAGAAATCACAGCACAGGCACCATGGAACAGGATGGGAATTAGGGATGTGTCTGACTTCCAACACGCACAACAGCTGCCAAAACCAGGGCACTGGATCCCGGCTGCCCCCGGCTCCCCACTTCCCAATGGCACCGTGTGCTCCTGAGACACGAAACAACAACACAGATATCGGAAAAATTCCAGGAGATTATTTGCCCTGGATCAGCCTGGTGTCTAAATCCCAGCATCCTGGGTTTTTTAAGGATTTGTCATGGATGCAACGGCACAGAGAGAGAGCTGGGTCACCTTCCAGCACGGTCAGGGGGAAGGATCCTCCTGGACACAGCTGTGCTTCCCAGAGGATGTCACACCTTGCAGGTGCGATCTGCTGGAGGGGGAACCCTCCAAATGCACAAAAATCGAGCAAAACGCAACAAAAGCTGCAAGAAAATCCCTGCAGGTTTGTTAGGGAGGGGCACAGAGAGGGAGAACACCCATCCTGCAGTCCTGAGCTCCAGCATCAGTAGCTCCGAGCATCATTCCCCCCTGCCTGAATAATGTGGATTTCAGAGGATGTGGGATCCAACAGTTAATTAATTCAGGCCTAACTTTGGGCTAATACAGACAACCAGACCCCTTAATCCCCACAGATTTCCAGCAGAATCACCCCAAGTGCTCTCCAGAGAGCACCAAGTTTGGACATTAATGGTTTCCATTACCATCAGCCACCAGTTTCCTGGAGACTACTAAAAAGCAGTTCTTGCCCCAAAATTCCAGATTTTAATAAAAAAGCGACTCTCGGCACATCCCAAAATTCCCTGTTTTAAAAGAGGCAATTCCTGACCTACCCCAAAATTCGAGATTTTAATAAGGAAGTTCTCCCCCAGCACAAGTTTAAGCCTAAAACTGGAAATGCTGCATTTCCCCTGCCGAAAAACTTAATTACAGTTAACGCTTCTGCAGGGCCCTGGAGATGTAAATATATAGGTTAAACATAGTTAAAATTCCACATCCTACTTAATTGCAGGCATTTTCCACGGAACAAAACGAGCTTTTTGTCTTCAGCCTTTTTAATTATTAATAACCACGAACAATGTCACCACCTTCAAACAATAAATCCTGGCCCCTCGGAAAGAGATATTCCGATATTCCTCCCCGGTTGGGAAATTATCCCTGGGGGTGGAGGGGGGGCGGAAATATGGGAAGTTCACGTGGATTTTGAAGTGCTGGAGCACGGAGCGAGCAGGCCATGAGCCTCCACCCCGCTTGGATATGGATTAATGACCACAATTAGCGGGATCATATGGATACTGGGGGGTGGGGGGAGGTGAGGGGTGGGTGTTGCCAAGCAGGCAGGATCTCTGCCAGGGATTCCCGGGATCTGGAAGCCCCGGCAGGCAGGGAGAGCGCATGGATACGGCCGACTCAGCTGAATCATAATGGCTGCATTGACATTACCTTTCCCGAACAAGGCCAACCTAAACACAGGCAGCTGCCTGGGATTTAGCAGGAGATTTACGGGCAGCACCGGCCGCTCGGGAGACCTACAAACCGCCATGGCCACGGGGAACACCCCCCCTTCCCAACCTTGGATCCCCCCAAAAAAATCCAGGAGCGCTCTGGCATTATTCCCACTGAAAAAAAAAATTGAAAAAAATCCAACAAAACCAAACCCCCTGTGAACTTCCTTTCCCTCCCGCCCCCCTCAACAGAGCCCGAGGGGCCTCCACGCTCCGGCTGCCACCCGGATCCCCTTTCCCTGGGTTTGAGGTTATTAACATTAAACATGTGATCGGCCACATGACAGGCTAAAAAGAAAAAAAAAAAAAAAAAAATGGAAAGAAATCGCCTGGACACATCCAGAGGGAAAGGGAGGGATGGCAGCGTGGTGGGGACACCTCCATGGCCGCGGATTACAACCCTTCCTGGGAAATCTGCTGCTTCCAGCAGCCTGGAATGACTGAAGCCATGGAGGGAGGGGGGGGGGAGGATTTAATAACGGGGTGATTGTGTAACTTGGAGCCTGTCGGCAAAAGTTGAGGCACCCAGTGGATGTTCCCGGGGACATGGATGGCACCGGATCAATTAGGGCAGCGAAATGTGCATCCCCCCCCCCCCCCAGCCTCCTCCTCCTCCCGATCCAGGAGTTTCTCCCATAACGTATTTCTCTCCTCGTTAACTGCTTCGGTGTCTTCTGCTCTTTCCAAAATAGTACCTACTATAACGGGGCCGGAGAGGGGGCCAGCTGGCACCGCCCGCGGGGCATCCGAGCAGGGAGCGGGGATTTGGGGGAGGAAAGACACCGGGATGAGCGCAGGGTGGGCTCTCCACCCCCCCATCCCACCCCGAGTAGGGGGGCTCAGCACCACAGGCTGGGGGGCTCAGACCTCGTGGGTGTGAGATAAGAGTCCACCCTCCCTGGGATGGGGATCCCCCCTCCCCCTTGAAACAGGGATGTCCCCTGATGTCACCTTCCCTCCTTGTCACCTGTGTGCACAGGGCTGGGGGTCCACAGGACCCCCCCATCCTTTCCTCGCACTGCAGCGGAGAATGGAGGGATGGGGGGGCCGCATCCTCCTGGACTAAGGGGGGCCAAAAATGCCTCCCCCCAGTACAAGTGCCCCCCATACAACAGAGATGCCCCCTCAAAACCAGAGACACCCCTAGCTCCTCTGTGGAGAGGATGTGTGTCCCCCCTAGCATGATCCCCACACTCAGGGCTCTCCCTTAAAAGGGGTGACCCACCAGAATGACCCTTCTCGCTCCTCCAAGCATTCCCCCCCTCTCTGGGCTCCCCCAGCCTGAGGGTCCCCCCCAAACCAGGCATCCCCCCCACCTTTTCCAGTCCGCCCACCCCAGGCTCCCCCCACTCAGGACTCCCACAGAAGGGGGGTGACCCACCAGAGCACCCCTTCCCCACCACTCCAGGATTCCCCCCCCCTTTTTTCACAGGGCTCCCCCAGCCTGGGACCCCCCTCTCCTTCCAAACCAGGCACATCCCCCTCGCATTCTCCGGGCTCCCCCAACCTCGGGGGGCTCCCCAAATCACACTCCCCCCTCTCCCCCATCTCTCTCCAAGCTCCCTCAACCTGAGGACCCCCTCCCAAACCAGCACCCCCCCCGCCCCAAACCACAGATACCTCCTCCCCTTTCTCCAGGCTCCCCCAACCAGGGGGGTGTCTCTCCCAACCTGGGAGGGGTCTCCCCCAACTGGGGGACCCCCTCCAAATCACGCTTACTCCCCCTCCAACCTGGGGATACCCCCCTTAAAACCAACCCCCCCCAAATCCACGCTGCCCCCTTTTCTCCAGGCTCCCCCAGCTTGAGCGAGGAGGAGAGGGGGGTCTCCCCAAACCTGGCGACCCCCTTCCTTCTTTCCAAACCAGACACCCCCTTCCCAATCACTCATCCCCCCGCCCCCTTTTCCGGGCTCCCCCAGCTTGGGGACGTCCTCCCCCCCCCCTCCAAGCCACACTCCTCCTTTTTTTTTTTTTTTTTTTTTTTCTCGAGGGGGTTTTCTCTCTAGACCCCCCCCCCCCGATCCAGATCCCCCCCCCCTTCCCCGATCAGGCAGAGGGCACCGTGGCCGCCCCCCCCCCCTTCCATTCCCCTCCCTTCCTCCCCTCACCCTTGACGATGCGCTCGGTGGTCGGCAGCTTGTTGTGGCCGCGCCCGGACATGGTGGCGGTGGCACCGCTCCCTCCTCCTCCTCCTCCTCCTCCTCCTCCTCCTCCTCCTCCCCACCGCCGTGCCCCCTCACCGCTCCCCTCGCACGGGGGGCCGCGGGGGGTGCTCCCGGCGGCGGCTCCGCGGCGCTGCGATCCCGCCCCCGCCGCCGCCGCCGCCGCCGCCGCCACCACACCGCCCTCCGCCCTCTGCCCCCTTCCTCCTCCTCCTCCTCCTCCTCCTCCTCGCCTTCCCCTCACAGCCCGCCCAGCGCAGGCGCCGCGCCCGCCCCGCCCCGCCCGCCATCTTGGAGGGGAAGGGGGTGGTTGCCAAGCAACGGAAAGGGGGGGCCAACATGGCGGCTTCCCCCCCCCCCCTTCCTTCCCCATCGCCCTCACGCCGTCGGGCTTGGGAGTGCCGGGAAAGGGGCTGCGAAATCGTCTAGTAAAAAATTACCTAGTAAAAAAATTATTATTTTTTCTTTTAAATAAATCTAGTAAAGTTATCTGGAAAATTATCTGGGAAAAAAATTTTTTTTTTAAAAAAATCGCCTGGTAAATTTTAAAAAAAAAATCTAGTAAAATTACCTGTAAAATTACCTAGTAATTTTTTTTTTTTTTAAAGCAATCTAGTAAACTAAAAAAATTATAATAAATTATCCGGTGAAGTTGTCCATAAAATTATCTAGTGCCCCTCCATGGGCAGCAGCGCTTGGGGGCTCCAGTCACCAACCGAGCCTGAAGGAGGGCAGGGATAGGTGGGATATATGGAAGGAATTCCTCCCTGGGAGGGTGGTGAGACCCTGGAATGGATTTCCCAGAGGATGCCCCATCCCTGGGACTGTCCAAGGCCAGGTTGGAAGAGGCTTGGAACAACCTGGGCTAGTGGAAGGTGTCTCTGCCCATGGCAGGGAATGGAATGGGATGATCTTTCCCATCCCTTCTGACCCAAACCCTCCCAGGATTCCATATCCCAGCCAGCAGGCCTCGCTGAGGCAGCTGAAGTTTCAGGCATTCACCAAAACGTGAGGATTTTGCAGCAAAAAAAGAGCCCATCCAGAGCACCCCCCACACTCCCTGACGACACCCCTGGCAGCTCGGGGGGGAATTGTGTATAAAAAGGTGAAAAAAGGGAAGGGGAAAAGTAAAGTTTGCTGCTTTTTTTTTTTTTTTTTTTATCCTAATGGAGGGTGGGGAAGCAAGGACACGGACGCTGCTTGGAATCCATGTCCTTCGTGTGAGTTGGAAAGGAATCCAGCATCCCACACCTCCTCCTCCTCCAAACCACTGCTGGGAAATACGCTTAAAATAAACAAAAGAAAAAAATATAATTTAAAAAGGGGTTTTTGGAGTCGTAAAGGCCGTGCCACGCGGCCAGGCCGGGGGTTGTCAGTGCCATCTTCTGTCAGCTGCACTGCACTGCACGAGCCATGGAAATCCAGCTGGAAAACCGGGATTGCATCACCCAGCCTGGCTCAAACCCTTCCCCTTGGAAAAACCCTGAGCCAGCAGCGCTCCCACCCCTTCACCACCACCACAACCCCCCCTCAGCTCTGCCCACAGGGAGGTTTCACTGCTTGGGACCCTCCATCCTTACAGAATATATTTTATTTATGGAATTTTACAAATATCTGTACAGTTCACGTGACATAAGTTACGCTCTTTGTTTCAACGCGCTCTCTCCTACAACACCTGAGTTATCGAAATACTGAGATGGAACTGGAGCTTCCAACTGGACACGGGAAGGGAAACACGGATGAAAATCCCTAAGAAGCCTCAATTCGGGTGGGTTTTCCCTCCTCATCCTCCTGCCTGCCCCATCCCTTCCCTGCTGGCAGGTTCCAGCCTGTCTAGCTGGGAATGGGAATGGAGGGGGAGCCTTGTTTCTCTGCGGGAAGGGGGTTTCACTCCCACACCCCAAATTTTTGGGTTGAAGATTTCTCAGAAAAAAGCAAAGTTAAACTGGAAACGAGAAGATGACGGATTCATGATTCCCACCTTGTGCCGAGGGGCTGCACCAGCTCCCAGGAATCCCAGCATCGCTCCTGCCACTTCCCAGCTCTCGGGGACCTCCCAGGGCAGCCCGCAGGGGACAAACACCCCAATTCCCCCCTTTTCCATCGGTGCCCCACAGAAACCCTCCAGCCACCTGGTGTTTTCCAAATGCTTCCCTGGGAGAGAGGACACGTGTGCCGGTCCAAGGACTCAGATTTTCCACATCGAGTCGCTCGGCTGAGGCTGCAGCTCCCTCAAGCAGGGAAAAGGGATTTTCCAGTGGCACTTTCCTCCTGGATTAGCAGCACAGGGAGTGAGTGTGAGGTGCTGCACAGGTGACCGAGCCAGGGCAGGCCAGGCTGCTCTGTCCCACAGGGAAAAGTGACTTAAGGTGACAGTCCCCAAAACAAGACACCACACCTCTCCTTGAAGGAATCACCCAAGGACCGTGTGGTACCTCTGGGTGGAGAGTGCTCCCAAAAAAGGCTCCCTGCTCCTTGATAAGTTGGTATTCAGGTTTTGGGGTGCAGGACAAAGCCAACAGCCTTGGGGTGCTGAGGGGACTAAGGCCAGCCTAGGAAAGCCACCAAGAGCAGAGGTGACAATCCATAAGGATATTGGAAATGCCAGAGTCCAGGGACTCGGTGACAACGGTTAGGAGCTTAGGAAGAACGTCATCCAGCTGGGAATGAAGGGAATTCAGGGACTACAGCCATCCACCCAGGGTACAACGCTGCTGGAGGTGCTGAGCCTGTGCCAGGGGCTGAGGAAAAATCCCTGGCGCACCCTTGACTTTGCTTTCCGCAGGGTGGGGAGGGAAAATGTGGGATCCTCGGCTCCAGGACCACACCGAGGTGGCAGGATGGTCACACACACCCCCTGCACAGGCAGGGAGGGAGGGAAGACACTCCCTGACAAGCCACCCTCAGCACAAACACCTCCCAAAGCTCCTGCACTGCTCCTCCATCCCAATCCAAGGGAAGCTCCCTGAATCCACTCCTGCTAATCCACACAGCCACAAGCTCACACCAGCTACGGGACGAGGTTTGGGGGGGAAAAAGGGGGTGAGAGGGGACCTCAAGCAACACGAGTGGGGTGGGCAACATTATCAATATGATAATTAGTAATTCACGTAGTGAATCTGGGGAAAGCCAGCCCCGGGGGGGGGAAGAGCTGGGAAGTGCCTGGAACACCCTTCTCTGGCTACTCCCTAAGGCTGGAAAAACACAACCTAAAGAGGTTCACAGTCTGGTATTTTTGTTTTAAAAACACCCCCCTCCCCGCCCCACCCTGAACCTCAGCAGTGTTTAAAAACCGGTGGCTGTTCCCGGGTGTCCCCATGGGCTTGGACACAGCCTGAGGAGAGACCCCTGGGCAAGCAGGGCTCTGCTCTCATCCCCTTCTCACCAGGAGTTGGGATTTGCCCCTCTCTCCAGCAGCACAGGGCGGGTCAGGACATCCTGCCAGGCTTCTCCCACCAGCCCACGTGTCACTCCAACCTGGCCTGGTGTCCTCTGCTCTGAGCGTGGACACCCAAAATGTGCTTTAAAATCCCAACCTTCTCCACCCTGCTGTTCCCAGGGCAGGAACAGAGCAAACCCAGTCGGGTGGTGGTGACATCACGAGCCTCCTCATCCTCAGCAGTGCCTGGAGAGCACAGCTCCAAGGGATGGCTCATGGGGAACACTCCAAGAAGGGTCTATCCCCATCATACACCCTCCAAAGGGGTCAGGACAGCGTCACATCCCATGGGAACGCTCCAAGAAGGGTCTGTCCCCATCTGTCCCCACCCCAAAGGGGTCAGGACCGCGTGACATCCCATGGGAATGCTCTGAGCACGGCTGAAGCAGCTCCTGCCTCCCCACTCCATCCTTCCCAGGAGAGGCGAGGAGACAAGGGATACGACACGGGAAAAGCGATCCTCCGGTCAGGTCAGTCCTATGGGAAAGGGGGATTGAGCCTCCCCTCAGTCTTGAACCCAAATAAAGTCTGTGGAACAGCTTTCAAAGCGATGTCTCCTCTGTAGTGTGACGTCAGTGCCCGCACAGGTACCGTCGTTTGCTTGCAGCAGGAAAAGGAAAGAAAAAAAAAAACCCAAAGAAAAAACCCCCTTCCCTCCCCCATCAAAAAAAAAAAAAAAAAAAAATGGAAAAAAAAATGGATCAGGGCTGCAGCTCGGGCTGGTCCTACCCAATCTGGATCTGGCCAGAGTACATGGTGAGCAGCACCATGATGGTGAAGCCGGTGAGCAGCCCCGCGTTCTGGATGGCGAAGGTGATGAGGGCGCTGCCGTTCTGCTCGTCCTCCCGGCTCACCTCGTTCATCTCGGGGAACTGGGAGGGAAAGAAACAGGCGTGGCAAAGGCTCAGCGACACGAAAGGCCCTGTTCTTCCCAGGAGAAAGCCCCCGCCACTCCACGGATTTCGCTCAGCCGGGCAAAGCAAAGCGGAGGCAGCGAAGCGTGTGCCGAGGGGACGGAGCAAACCCCCCCCGCCCTGCCACCCTCCAGGCTGAGCTTTTCCTAGGAAAAAAGCCCTGGGAAGATCCCAAGCACGTGCCCAGGCTCAGGATTTACCATGTCAGCCAGGGCTATGTACAGGAACATCCCTCCAGCCAGAGCGAAGATCCAGTTGGCGGAGAAGTGGCTGCCGGCCACGATGCCGAAGGCCAGGCCCACGTAGCAGCAGCAGGCGGAGATGAAGTTGAAGAAGAGAGCCTGGCGGATGGTCATCCCGGCGTTCAGCAGGATGACAAAGTCCCCTGTGGGAGAAAAGGACAGGAGGGTGAGAAGGGAAGGGCTGTTGGCAGCATCGGGACAGCACCAAGGGGCTGGCTTGAACTTTGGGTCATAAATTGTGGAGTATCCTCAGCTGGAAGGGACACGCAAAGGATCGTTGAGTCCAACTCCTCCCCCTGCACAGGACACCCCCCAAAATCACATCCTGTGCCAGCTCAAGTGTGGGCTCCCACACTGCCCCTAAATTCAGTCCTTCACACCCAAACCTGCCTCTCCCCTCCACTAACCACACCACTGTCCCTAAATTCAGATATTCACATCCAAACCTGCCTCTCCCCTCCACTAACCACACCACTGTCCTTAAATTCAGCTATTCACACCCAAAACCACCTCCCTCCTCCACTAACCACACCACTGTCCCTAAATTCAGCTATTCACACCCAAAACCACCTCTCTCCTCTACTAACCACACCACTGCCCCTAAATTCGGACCTTCCCACCCAAACCCGCCTCCCCAGCCAACGAGGTGTCGAGGGGTTTGGGGTTTTTTTTTGTTGTTTTTTTTTTTTTTGTCTTCAGATGTCTCCATCTAAATTTAAATCTCAGACATCATATTACCTCGTTATTTTTAGAGCGGCGATTACTCAGTGCCGTTTACAGCCCTCGCCTTCCCCTCACCGTTTATCCCACCCCGAAATCTGCCTTTCTCTCCAGGGAAAAGGGCCGGACTCCAGGGAGAACAGGGCCAGGAGGGCAACAGAGGGGCAGATGTGAGGGACTCACACACCCAGCTCGTGCGGGAACTCCTCGCACAGGATGGCCACGGAGGTGCTGATGCCTTGGAAGACGGAGACGGTGAAGGAGGCGCCGATGGCCAGCCCGTCGATGAAGTTGTGGAGGCCGTCACTGAGGGTGATCATCCAGGCCAGCGTCCCGATGTCGGAATACCTCACCTCCTTCAGCCAGTAGCACACGCTCTGGGAGGCCTGCAGGTCCTGCCACAGCACCCCAAGGTGGGGGATCAGCACCCAAACTCTCCAGGGGGGGCTGCTGGTCCCTCCTCCAGCCAGGAAAACCGCCCCCACGCCCGTTAAATCCACACAGGGCTCTCACCTGGACAGAGAGGGAGCCCACCACAGCCTTCTCATCCCCGGAGGGGGGCTTGCACTCCAGCTCGCTGGTGAGGTGGGGGATCATGTGGTCCAGGTCCCCGTTCTGCAGCTTCTCCGTGACCCCCTCCTCCTGGTCCTTCTTGGAGGGCAGAGCCTCGGGGCCGTAGTGGCTGTGCCCGTGGTGGTGCTGCGGGATCAGGGGATTCAGGGGTGGCAGGACACCCCGACATTCCTGCTGCCCCCCCTGCCCCACCAGCCCCTGCTCAGCCTCACCTGGTCCTTCTGCTTCAGGAGCATCTTCAGGACCTTCTCCGTGAAGAAGAAGAGGTAGAAGCCCCCGAACACCACGGCGGATTTGGAAACGTAATTATCTTCCTGAGGGTTGAATCCAAACGCCTGCAGGCAGGAGGGGTCATGGGAGAGGATGAGGAACAGTCCCTGGCAGGGTCCTTCACCTGCTTTTGGCCCCGGTGGGGGTGGTGGCACAGCTTTCTGACCTCTCTAAGAAGCAGCTGCTTTGGGAACAAGCTCGAAAAATGCCTTTGTGCAACTTTAATCTCCCTCATTCCCTCCTCCAAGCTGGCTGTGCCCCAAGGCATTGGATCCAGCACCTGCCCTGGGGCAGGGATGCCAAAATCAGGCTCCACGCTGAGAGAGGACCTGCCTTCAGGGCCAGAAAAGGCAATAAAACAGGGATTCTCTGCTTGAAGCAGACTGGGCTCTGCCTGGAGCAATTCCCTTCCAAACTCCAGCTCCAAGGGGCTTCCAGCCTCCGTACCTCACTCTTGGCTCCCCTCTGACTGGATCCAGCCCCTGCACTGGGGCAGGGATGCCAAAACCAGGCTCCACACTGCACAGAGGACCTGCCTTCAGGGCCAGGAAAGGCCAGAGAGGGTTATGAAACGGCAATTCTCTGCTTGAAGCGGACTGGGGGGGGGCTGCCTGGAGCGATTCCCTTCCAAACCCCAGCTCCAAGGGGCTTCCACAGCCTCCATACCTCGCTCTGGGCTCCCCTCCAACGCCGCCTTCCCCTTCTCCAGCCAGAGAGAGAGAAACAGCCCCCGAGACAGAGACAGAGCGAGACAGAAAAGCACAGACCCGCCCGGTCCTCTCCCTACCTCGGGAATGAGCTGGAAGAGGGCGTTGGAGTAGAGAGTTCCAATCGCCAGAGCTATGAAGTAGAGGAGCAGCCGCTTGTAAAAGGTCTTCTTCATGAAGGGCACCACGCTGGCTCCCACCAGCGAGCACAGGGAGATGACGGACACGCAGAGGAAACCGTAACCCCAGACTGAGGCGTGAGAGCCAAACCCACCCCGGGGGGGGAAAACGGGAAAGGCGAGGGAGGAGATCAGCGTGGGCACAGGGAGGGAAGGAATCCACACCGACAGGACAGAGAGAGGAGGGAGGGAGGGGAGAGAAGAGGACATTCAATTAGTGATTGTTGTTCATCTCGGCTTGGCTCGGCCCCGGCGCTGGGCGGCTTCGGGAATGGCTCTTTTGGGAAGGGTTGGATTCTTGGAGCGAGCAGCTCTCGCAGCCTGGTTTTGGCAGCCGGGCCGTGTCCCGCTGCTCCGCTCCACGAGCCATTCCCGAGCCGCGGAGCGCCCGGGTTCCCTGAGCACCCCGTACGCTCCATCCCCATCCCGAGCCACGCCAGGAGGCTCCGAGCTCTGGCGGGGCTGGAGCGTACGCACGGCATTCCAATTCCCGGAAAAATCAGGAATTAGAGGCGCCTGCTTTTTCTGTCCAGCGAATAAAAGTTGCGGTTCTGGAGTTGAAAAGGGAGCCTTGGAAAAAACATCCCACTGCCAAGATGGGCAAGGTGACTGTTGCCCTGGCAATGCCAGGGGGAAAAAACCCAGTGGAATTTTAAGGCTGGATGTGCAGGAGCTCGGATCCAGCTCATAACTCTATCCAGGAGCCACTTGTGCTCCTAGGAGCCACCTGGACAGTGTTCCAAAGGTGTCCAAATCCCTGTGGATTTATTCAACTCCAGAACTGGGCAATTACAACACAATTAATTTGCAGTATTTCTTGTTGGTCCCATCAGAGCACCAGGAAACCTCAGGGAAGCCTGAACCCTTGTGGGAACATCAGGCTGGGAAATCAGGGAGAGGGGGGGTGCGAAATAAAGTAAAGGCAATAAAGGACTTGTGAATTTTGGCTGATTCCAGAGGAAGCCGGTGCTGTTCTCCGTGCTTTTATATGGATATTTCCTCCTTTTATATGGATATTTCCTGTGTTTCACAGTACTCTCCCTCTAGTGCTGCCTCCAGCACGGCTGAGCACATCCCTCCAAGAGATGTAGTAGATGTAGCATAAGCTACTCCCGGCCACTCCAGGAGCAAAGAGCTTCTCCCAGCCCGTTCCCACTCCTCACAGCCTCCCTGTCCACTCCAGAGGGTTTCCTGGTGCTCGGAGGGGGCGAGAAAAGCCCTGCAGAGCCCCTGAGACAAGCCCTGAGCCTCGGGGACCAGTTGGATTCGGCGGGGTTTGGAGGCAGAGAGGGCGCCTGGAGGGGAGAGCTGCCCCTCCCAGAGCCAGAGGAGAGGGCAGGGACGTTCTACCGCACCTCTGGGATGAGCTGGAGGAGCGCGTTAGAGAGCAGCGTGCCGATGGACAGCGCGATGAAAAACGTGAGGACCCGGCGGAAAAAGGCCTTGGCGGAGCACGGCACGATGAGGACTCCGAGCAGGGAGGCCACGTTAATCATGGACACACTGAGAAAACCAAAGCCCCACACTGCGGAGAACGAGAAGAAACCAGAGGGGCCAGACATTACCGAGGCTCTCAGAGCTGGGCGGGTGGGAAAGGGCTGGCTCCGGGTCTGTTCCCGGGCCCCGTGGCACCGGAGGGTCTCTGTCCCCGTGCTCCGGATGTCTCAGCTGCGACAAAACCGTCGGGGTTTTTTTTTTTTTTGGTGCAGGGAAAGTGGGAATGAAGCCATAAAGGTTTTCCCGAGCCAGCCCCAGTGTGGGAGAAGCCAGGGCTGTGCTCAGGGCAGCTGATCCAAGACTTTGGGCATCGTCAGGAGTGGGATACGCGGGAGCTGGTTGAGCATCTGCCGGTGGCTGAAGGCCAGCGGGTACCTCCAAGTGCCAGGCCACCCTCTCCCACCCACAGGGAGTCGTGGCAAGGTCCCCTCCTCATCCAGCTATCCCGGAGGCACAGAGGTTGTCCCCGGCAAAACCATGCCATGGCACAATCCACAGCGAGGAAAACCTGCAGGAATTCCTGCCTGCTGTAGGCAAGGAATTCTCAGGAGCGGGAACCACTTGTGCTGGAGGTCCCGGGGTGCCTCATTGCTCCTGAGCTCCATGCCCAGGCCTGGGCAGTGCCTGTGCCCCTCCAGCTCCCCTCTTACCTTCAGCAGAGCTGGGTCTGCCCTCCTCCGTCTGCTCGTTTTCCTCATTTTCCAGGTTTTCGGAGGCGCACGCCCTCGACTCCAGCTGCTGCAGGATGGTGGGGCAGAACTCCTTGAACTCCCTGTGCCCCACGGCAGAGCCCTCGCTCAGGTTGTGGATGGCAAAAAGCTCCACGGAGCTGAAGCACTGGGGAAGGGAAGGGAACAGGAACGTGCCTTGAGATTCCCGCAGCTCCTCGGGGAGGTTTTTGGGGCGCGCAGGGAGGTTTTGGGGCCTTACCCGGGAGAGGTTCAGGCGCTGCTGGGGTGACTGGGAGATGTTGGCGTGTCCCACTCCCACATCCAGGCGGTTCAGCAGGGCCTTGAGCTGCTTCAGGCTCAAGGACTGGCTCTCTCCGTAGCGCTGGAGCAGATCCTGCAGGAAGGAGGCTGCGGAGACTCCCGGGCTGTCCCTGCCCGCCCGGACCCGCGGGCAGGGAAGAAGGCAGAGCAGCAGGAGCAGGCAGCAGCTCCGGGGGCCCATGCCGGGGATCATGGTGCCTCTGGGATGCTGGGAGGGAAAACACACACACACACACTGCTGTTGGCCTCAGCACTCCCAGCGCTCCGACCGCCGCTCCTCCGTCGGGACACGGCAGATTTCTTCCTCGGGGAAAAGGGGACGCAGCGCTGAGAGCACCCAGATCCTGAGGGGAGGGAATTGTATACAAGACTTCTCAGAGTCACCCCCTGCTCACCGTGGGGGGCTGCCAGGACACGGCTCCCGGGGGTTCTCCAGCTCCGCAGCGCCTCGGGACCCTGGGAAGAGCAGCGGGTGGTGGGAAGCAGGCAGGGCTTGTGCCTCTGCCAGCCTCAAATCCAGCTCTCCGTGGGGTGAGGAGTCACACTCCAGCTCCCCAGCCACGCGTGGGTCCCCCCTGGCGCCACCAGGAATGGGACACAAATCCCTCCAGGACCTGGACGGCAGCGCTTGGAGGACACGGGAGCCCAGGGGACAGAGGTGCAATTTTCATGGGGTTATATTTTAACCCGGATAATTACCATGAACCGGCTCCTTCCCCGGCTCCAACTGCAGGTGCCTTTATAGTGTTTGCCCAGAGTCAATCCTTGCCCTCTCTGCTCCTTTCATACCCGCCGGGGATCAATAAAAGTGGGGTGGCACAAACCCGGGGTGCAAAGGAAGGGGCTCAGGGAGATTGAGGTGTGTGGGGGGGAAAAGACACCAGGCACGACCTGCACGTCCACTGTGGGAGGCACCCGAGAGGCTGGAGAAGGGCCTGGGCTGCCTTCCTGGGAAAATTGCACCGAGAGGTGGGCGGCGAACTCGGGATTCACAAGGACGAGGAGAAAATAACAGTCTGCTGCCTCTGTAAATGCAACAGCCACCCTGATCCCAGTGCGGGGCTCCAGGCACCTGCTGCCTCCTGGTTCCCCTTCCCAGGGGCTCCCGGATCTCCCTGGGACATCCCACAGCCTGTGCTGACAGCTCGCAGGCTCCGCTCTCCTCCAAAAACGAGCCCAGGACATTTTTGAAGCCCGGCCAAGCAATTGTTCCGAAAATAACCTGGGGCCAGGATTGTGAGGGAAAGGGGCACGGGAGGACCCCGCTCCCCCTCTGAAGGCTCCCACATTCCCACAGGTTTTACCAGCTTACCACCACCTTGTGAGCTTTGTTGTGGAGAGGTTTTAGCCTCCTCCTGCCAGGGCTTAGCTCAGATGTTTTGGCTTAACCCCTCTCCTACCAAAACGTGGGAAGGGAGCTCATCCAGACAGGTGCTGGTGCTGAGTGGGGAGTTCCTAAGGGAACCCAGACCCTCCCTGTCCCAACCCACCCATCCAGGTGGGTCCTCCTGGGCTACACGGGACATCCTGGTGGCCGGTGACCCCCCCAGGCGCTGGCACACAGCCCACGGTGCCAAAGGTCTGTCCCAGTGGCCGCACGTCCCGGGACGGGGGACACAGGATGCCCTTCCCTGCCCGTGCCAGCCGAGCGCTCCCCATATCCCTGATCCCGCCCGGAGCCATCCCGCCGGGCCGCACACCCCTTGTCCCGGCCCGTGCCAAGGCACGCAGCCCTCGCCGGGTGCCAAAATCGCTCCCAGGGGTTTCTCCCGAAGCCGGGCTGAGCCGGATACACCCAGGGTGGAAACCCGGACCTCAACTTCTCCCCCACCAGCTGCCAAAGGAAAGGCAGGAAGCGCCGGGCAGCGGCCGGAGCCGCACGGGCTCGCTCCGTTTTAGGGCAAAAACGAGGTGGAGGAGACGCCCCTGCGGAGGGGCCCAAAGAGGGACATCCCGAGGGGCTCCGACCCCCCGAAAGACACGAAGGGAGGGTTCCAGACACATCCATCCATCCATCCATCCCCGCATCCCGGGGCAAAGGGGGCGTGCAGCGAACACCCCGGAGCGCAGCCCCCTCGCCACCCCACTCGCCGAGCTTCCCCAACCATCCTGCCCGCTACCTCCAAGGGCGTCCTCCCGCCGGGATCCGCTCCCGGAGCCCGGAGCCAGCGCCTGACCTACTTTATCTCCCTGCGGGATGGGGCACGGGGACAAACCGCTGCCACGGGAAGGGACGGATGCCCGGCGAGGGATGTGCCCGGGAGCGATGCCACGGCAGCACAACGAGAGCTCCCGAGGCCACGCCAGTCCTTTCCCATCTCCCCGGGCTTCACTTCCCAGCGATCATCGATCCGCCAGCGGGAAGGTGACGCCGGGAATAAGAACCGCTGGCAAAGCCCTGACCCCGGCGACGTCAGCCCCGCGCCAAGCTCTTCCCGAAATCCCGCTCGCCGGCGCAAGCCTGGGAAGGGGAAGGGGGGCACCGGGGGCTCCCAAAAAACCACACGGGCACGAATCCCGCTCCCGCAGCCGGCGGGGCCGAGCTCCTTCCGGAGCAAACGCCGCTCCACGTGTCCCGCGGGCAGGAGGGTTTCCAGGAGGGTTTCCATGCCCTGGGGCACGTCCCGGGGCCACGTTTCCCGGGTCGCGGACCCCTCTCTGCCCCTCTGGAGCCTCCGGGCAGTGTCTCGTCCCTTCCTCTCCCCGTGACCTCTCCCCGCAGGCCCCGGGGCGGGCAGGCGGGCAGCAAACAGGGAAATATCCCGGCCATCCCACCCTACACGGACCCCCCACTCCAGCCCAGAGCCCCCCGTGCTGGAGCTGCTGCTGCTGCCCCCCAATCCCTGCCCCATCCCACCCCGGTCCCCATGCTCGGCCCTTCTGCCCCCCTGCCTGGCCCCAGAGCTTGCACTGGCGGTGCCAGACCCCATAGCAGGGTTCTGCGTCCCCAAATTGGGTCCTGAATCCCAATAACAGCGTCCTGCGCCCCACAGCCCACCTCCACCTGCCCCAGACCCCGCCGGCAGCCCCAAAGCGACCCCCCACGCTGCCTCGAGGCCTTAGGCCCGCTCCTACACCCCAAACCCGCTCTCCCGCATCCTTCCCCGCATCCTTCCCCGCATCCCGCAGGGATCCTCTCCCCCATCCCCATCGCCATCCGGGGCTCGGGGCCGGCCCCAGCGCGCTCCCCCCCGCGCTCCCCGCGGGGCCGCGTCCCCCGCAGCCGGTCCCTCGTCCCGTGGCGCCGTTCCCTGGTCCATCCCGGCCCATCCCGGTCCTACCTCCGCTCCCGATCCCGATCCCGATCCCGGTCCCGATCCCGGTCCCGCCGCCGCTCGCGCGGGGCCGCGCAGGGCGCACGCTCGGCGCGCGGGCACGGGGAGCGCCCCCATTGGCTGGCGGAGACAAGGGACACGCCCCCTCCGGGGGATAGCCACGCCCCCCCCGCGGTTTTTGGGGAGCGGGACCCCCCAAAACCCACCCAAAAACATCCCCAAACCCACCCCAAAACACACCCGGGAGCCCCCAGAAAAACACCCAGAAACACACCTGGCACCCCCCAAACCCACCCAAAAACCTCCCAAAAACACACCTGGGACCCCCCCAAAAACACATCTAGGGGCACAGGGACCCCCCAAAACCCTCTCAAAACAACGCTTGGGGGCAACGGGACCCCCCAAACCCACCCAAAACCAACACAAAACCCCACCCCGGGGGGCACAGGGCACCGCATGCACCCCCCAAAATGTCCCTTCAGCGGCTCAGGGCACCCCAAGGTCCCCCCCAGAACAACCTTTGAGGGCACTGGGCACCTCAAGGACCCCCCTCAACACCCCTCAGAGACACAGAACATCCCTCAGACCACCCTCCCAAACACCCTTTGGGGGCACAGGACACCCCTCAGCCCCTTCCCAAGGGGACACAGCAGTGAACAGCCCCCACCCCGGGGGACAGGGCACCCCAGGGACCCCCTTGGAAGCTCTGGGGGGATTTGGGGGGGGGACAAATCCTGCCAGCCTGGCAGCCAGGGCTGGTCCTGGCTCCTCTCCCTGTGCCAGGGAGCCAGCAGGGGCAGGGACAGGGCAGTGCTGGGATATAAAGCTGGGATATATATATGGGAGGCCAGGAAGAGCAGGGACATCCCCCCATCCTACACCCCCACTTTGTCCCAGCACCCCCAGCCCTCCCCCGAGCCAAGTTTTGCTCCCAAATCCCAACCCAGGCCAGGCCAGGGCTGCCAAAGTCCGCCGGGACCGGCAAATAAACAGGGATAAAGGGATCAATGATTAACCAGGGTGACAGCACTGCTGTGACACCCCCCTTCCATGTCCCCTTTCCATCCTGGAATCCCCTGGGAATGAGGGGGAATGACCCACCCCTGTCACCCACCCACCCACTCCAAGAAGGAGCAGCTGCCAGCAACAGTTTTATTGAAAAGAATCAAAAACCGGTTACAGCAAAGACAAAAAAATTAAGGAATTCCAACTTTTTTGGCATTAAAAGGCAAGGGAGAGGCTGGGAGGAGGATCCTGCTGGGAGGAGGACCCCCATCCCTGCTGGGGATGCACAAGGTGGGGTTTGAGGCAAAATCCATGTATTTTGGGGTGTTTTAGGGTGTTTTTTGTGGTCTCACAGCCCTTCCACAGCCCCAGCATCGAAGATCCCAAACACGTCCTGACTAAGGCAAAAAAAAAAAACCCACTTGAAAAAGGTGGGAACTCGAAAACTTTCCCCTTGGAATAATGACCTGAATCCACAGTGGATTCTCCTTGAGAAACCAGTGACTCCTCAAGGACAGGAGAACCAGCCAAACCAGGGCTGGTTTGTTCAACAGCACCTTGGAAAAGAAAAAAAAAACAAACACAAAACCACCCAGGAAAACTTGAAACCTCCATGGGAACTCAAAAACCAGGGAGAGAAAAAAAAAATCCCCCAAATCTTTGGGATTTACATCAGCACCTGCACAGGGAGAAGCAGCACCTTTGGGGGCTCATTAACTCAACCCCCCCCTTTAACTGGGAGGACTGGAAAACCGGGGGGGGATATTCCTTTGGGTTCATCCCTGGGGAGATAAACCCAGCCCAGGGATGCTTCCCAGCACCCTTTAAACTGATACTGCAAACTCTTAAACCAATAAATAACGGGAATAAATTAGCAACAGAGCAGGGGAATCGAGGAGGATCCCCCCCAGGCGGGCGGCTGGGGAGCGGAATTCCGGGTGCAATCCCGGTTTTCCTGCGCCCAGAGGCCCTAGAGGAAGAAGAGCTGCTCGCTGAGGTGGGCACTGGGCTCGTGGTGCAGCACCTGCCCCACCAGGAACGCCAACTTGTGGGCGTATTTGCAGGGAGCTGGCACACGGATGGTGCCCGGCCAGTTCCAGTACAGGTGGCACAGCTTGAAGGTCAACCTGGGGACAGGGAGGGGGGGAAAAAAGAGGGGGATTTGGTGATTCCCAGGGGGATGGGATTCGCTCCCACACAGGGGGGGTTCCTTCCCACTGGAAGGAGGCAAAGGTTGGGCCACCCCAGGGTGGCACAGCGTGTCCTCTGTCACCTCTGTGCCATCGGGTATGATGGGAGGGGAGCCGCCTCCTCTCCCTCATCCACGTCTTCCTCCCAGTTCACCCAGTTCATCCAGCAGGTTCAGCCTGCACAGCCCCCTGCTGCCCCCCCTGCCCGCTCCAGGGGGCTGATTGACCCAAAAAAACCCCACGAATTTGGGGGGTCCTCACACTGAAACAGAACTGGTCTTCCCTCTGCAGGATTTTGGGGGCCTGTAGGATACCAGGGGGCTCCAAACCCCTACCCTTAACCTCTGCAGATTTTGGGGGGGGGCTGTAGGGTCTTGGGGGGGGCTCTGGGACCCCTGTCCTTCCCTCTGAAGGATTTTGGGGGAGTCTGGGCCCCCCTCTTACCTCTGGAGGTGCTCGTGGCTCAGGTTGGCCGTGTTCCACATGCAGATGTAGCGCGTGGGAATGCTGCAGCCCTGCCGGGAGCTGTGGGACAGCAGGAAGAAATCCTCCCTGGTTTGGGGGGGAGAGGAAAGAAAGGAAAGGGCTTTTTACACCCCAATTTGAATTTTTTTTTTTTTTTTTTTGCACCTCGGGGTGTTCTGAACCCCAGACCTGCAGGGTTTTTTCTGCACCTCGGGGTGATTTTTACCACCATTTTTTTCGCACCCCGGATTTTTTCACACCCAGGGGTGTTTTTTTCTCCCCCTCCAGGCTGTTTTCCCCCCTCTTTTTCACCTCCCCCAGCCCCAGAGCTGCCGCTCACCAGCCCGAGGTGGTGATGGTGTGGTCGAGGACGGTGCCGGGCGGGGGGGACGTGAACTCCTCTCCTGTCAGGCTGTAGAAGTTGGTGCTGATTTGCTTCTGCACCACCACGACCACCAGGCTGGGCTGGTAGTTCTCGAAGGTGTTGAAGCTCTTCTGCATCTGGGGCACCTCATATTTGAGCACCGTGTCGAGCTGGGAGTCGGACACCCCGTCCCGATACACCACGATCTTCATGGGCAGCGAGTGGTTCAACTGGGGGAGGACACACGCACAAAAATGAGGAGAGTTTGCTGATTTATCACCCCCAGGATGCACAGGATTGGTGGGAAAACGTCCCCTGGGCAGGAGATGTTTGCTGATTGTCCAGGGGATGGAGATCAGGACCTGACCCACCACCCACAGAGCCCCTGACAACACTCGGTATCCCCAAAATGCAGCTCAGAGTGGGTTTTGGGGAGGGCTGGGGGGGCACAGAGATGTGTTTGTGCTGATCACAGAATTCCAGAATGGTCTGGGTGGGAAGGGACCTTAAAATCACCCAGTTCCACGGGCAGGGACACCTCCCACCATCCCAGGTTGCTCCAACCCGGCCTGGGACACTTCCAGGGATCCAGGGGCAGCCACAGCTTCTCCGGGAAAATCCCAAGCGCTGGGATTTCTCCTGGCCCTCATCCCAGGCTGTTTTTCTCACGCTGTGGGGACAAGGGCCAGGGCTGAGCCGTTCAGTGCTGACAGAGGCGGAACGTGGCACTTCCCTCTGTGCAAACTAATCCCCGAGGCCGGCTCGCACGTTCCCGAGATAAGGATGAGCCGTCCCGGCTCCACATCCAGTCCAAAGGGCTGCTGGGGAGCTTTGCCAGATCCAGATGGGCAGTTTTGGGGTGTTCTCCCCTCGTTCTGAGGGAACATCAAACCATTTGCTGGCCTCACCTCGTAGAAGCGCTTGAGGGCCTGGGAGAGGCAGAGCCGGAGGCTGTCGGCGATCTCCTGGTGGGGCATCTGGAAAACCACCCTGGAATACCACTTGGTGAGGATGCTGGGGGATGGAACGGGACTGAGCATCAGGAAAACCCCCCCAACCCTCACCAGGCGGAGTCCACCGAGGCATTGCACAACCCTGGCTCAGCATTCCCAGCCCTCTTTCCCAGCCGTGGAAGACCTTGCAGGTCGGGAAAAGCATCGTCCTTTGCCCACCCTTCCCACCCCAGGAAGGGGATTTTGGGGTGGAATCCTGCCGGATTCCCAGGGCAGAGCAGCAGGAACACCTTCCCCCCTCCTGGGGCTCCACGTACTGGTTCATGCTGGCCACGAAGCCGATGACGGAGCGCATGCCTTGGCTGCGACTGTGGTGGACGTCCATGCCAACAACCATCAGCTGTTTCTGGGGAAAAAAGCAGGGGGAAAAACCAGCCAGGTGGGATTTGGGGATAAGCCAAGACACCTCCAGGTTTGGACCCCTCCCGTGCTCCAAAGAGATTCCAACCCCCATTTCTCCAGCCAGCAAGGGAAGCCCACAACCACAATAATTTACCCCCTCAGAGCTTCCAAGCTCATCCCAGGGGCTTTTCCCAGGGGTTTTCCTGCCTTACCAGCGGGATGTCCACCCCCCAGAGCTGCCCGCCCAGCTTGCAGTTGATCTGCAGCAGCACTTTCTGGACCACGCTCCTGATCTTGGCAGGATGGCCCATGAGGGACTGCGCGTTGATGACCTACGGGGCGGGAAGAACACAGGGAAAAGCGAGGCTGGAGGCACTCGGAGCTTCCCGGGAATGGCAGCCCCACCCTGCTGGGCCCACCTGGGAGGGCACAGGGTCCTGGACACAGCACAGCTTCTTGATGGCTCTGTACACGTCGTCCCGGTTGCGGGGGGTGATGCACACGAGCAGCTGCACCTTCTCCTGCCCGGAATCGTGGAATTGTTGGGGTTGGAAAAGCCCTCTGAGATCACTGAGTCAAACCCAAGGCTGCCAACACTGACCCGTGTTCCCATGTGGGTTTTGGACACCTCCAGGGGTGGAACGTCCCCCCTTCCTCACCTGGCTTCCCAAACCGCTCCGGATGCCCTTGACGTAGGACTCGATGCGCTCATCCCGCAGCTCCTGCACCGTGGGCTGTCCCACCTGCATTCCCAGGGCTCCACAGGCGCTCCTCATGGCTGCCAGCAGGTCCTTGGCCAGCTGCTGCAGCCGCCTGGGATACACCAGGAGCCAGGAATTCATGGAGATCTGGGAAGAGAAGCGAGGACGGGACGTGTTTTGGGGGCAGCCCCCGAGCCCTGTGGCACATTCCCATTTGGGAGAGGGGAAGTGGCCCGAGAGGGACACGGAGCACAGAGGGGAATTTGGGAGAGGGAAAGCAGCCCAAGAGGAACCTCAGGAGCACACATCATGGAATTCCTGCATCTGAAAGCCTTCCTCCAGCCTGGGAGGAGGCGGGAAAGCAGGCACCACCCACCACATACCTCCAACTCAGTTTGGAAAAACAGGCAGAAGCTCAAATCCAACATAAACAAGGGAAGGGTTTGAGCTGGAGGCAGCTCAGCCTGTAATGCCAGCACTTAGGAAAACCCATCCCAGCTCCCAGAAAAGGGCAGGCTGTTCCCGTGGTGGGCTCACCGCCGAGATGGACACCTCCTTCGTCACCTCCCTGTGCCAGCTCAGGTCCTCCTCGGGGAAGAAGGAGCGGTGCCGGAGGTTGATCCGCTCCAAGGGCAGGACGTGACCCTGGGTCTGGACAGAGCAGGAATCCAGAGCTGTCCCCATCCCCAGGGGGGAAGGCAGGGGAGCCTGGCACCCCCTTGGGAGTCCTACCCTGCAGATATCCGTGTCCAGGTGCAGCCCCCAGCATTCCAGCTCCCGGGAGGCCTCCGGGCTGTCCCGGATCTGCTGCAGGAGGCTGGTGAGGCGCGTGTAGTGCTTCCTGGGGCTCTGCATCATCTCCCACATCACCTCCTGCAGGGCCAGCCCCCAGCTGTGATTGATGGGGGGGGAACTCGGAGCTACCCCCCAGCAGCTCCCCAAACCGGGCACTGCCAGCTGGGGAAAAGCAGGGATGGTGGGATGGGACAGGCCCTGACCTTCACCGTCCGGCTGTTCTTCTGCAGGTCGGAGAGCCCCGTCAGGAAGCTGAGCTCTGGCACCAGCACCACCATGTCCAGCTGACGCTGCAGAGGGGACAGACACCGTCAGCATTCCAGGGGCTGGGAGTCCCTGCCCTCCCTGGGAGCCCAGGACAGAGCATGGATTTCCGTGCCCAGCTCACCTTCCTCTCTGCCATCTGTTTTTCCTTGGGCCTGTGGACGAGCAGCGGCTGGTCCAGATCCCTGATGGTGATGCCATAAGCTTTGCTGAAAAAAAAAAACACCAAAAATCAGAATAATCATGGAATCCTGAAATGGTTTGGGTTGGAAGGGACCTTAAAAACCACCCTGTTCCAACCCCCTGCCGTGGGCAGGGACACGGCATCGAGCAAGACCTTCCTGCTCCTGATCACCCTGTACCGGGCACCGAGGCCTTCCCAATCCCAAGGGACGATCCCTCCTTACCTGTAGTACTCCACAAAGGTGACTTGCTCCCCGCTGGCCAGGGTGAAAGTGTCCCTGGGGGTCCTGTCCCAGTCGATGTCGTCGACCCGGTAGGTGCGGTTGTTGTAGCGGGTGATGACCACACTGCCCACCAGCTCCTTGGTGCACTCATCCTGGAAAGTATTCTGGCTCTGGGAGTGGATTTTTTGCCTGGGGAAGGAGAAGCAGACGGCCCCTGGAATGCTGCCTGCCCGTGCCATCCCAAAAATAAGACACCCTCCCCGTCCCTGAAGCCTCCCGGGATTCTTTCCCGCTGCTCTTACATCACGCTCAGGACGGACTCGCTGCGGATGATTTTGTGGATGGAATCCACCATGAGGAAGAGCCCGCCGTCCTTCTTCCGGATGCTGACGGCGTATCCCGGCCAAATTTGGAGGCTGTGTCCGCAGGGAAAGATGCCCAACAGCGCTTGGGTTAACCCAGAGCCATCCCAGGGGCCAAGGAACACCCAAAACACACAGGGATTTGTTTCCCGGCTCCCAGCTTCGGAAAACAGCCGCTCCCAGGTCAGGCCAGCCAGAGCTGACCTGGGAAAACTTCCCAATTTCCAGGCTGCCGGGGAAACAGGGATGTCCCTGGCACCCACCTGTGTTTATGCAAGGTGGTGGCGTGGGCAGGCTCAAAGAAATGTCTCCCAACCAGGCTCATGTCTAAGATTTTCATCACCCTAAGGGAGGAAAAGCAGGGAAAGTAGGACTGGATCAGGCCTGGCAGGCAGGGGGAGGAAGAGGAGGAGGAAGGGGAGGGTCTCCTTGGTCTCTCACCGCCGGAAAACCACGTTGTAAAAGGGGATGCAGAGATCCGAGCTGGCCTCCAGGACCTTGGTCATCTGGATGGTGATGGAAACCTCCCCCCCGTCGCTCTTCCTCTGAGCCTTCACACTGACCTGTGGGGCAAGAGTTGAGGAGGGTTCTCCCACCCTAAACAAGGGCTGGAGGCCTGGAGGGGAAGGGAACTAAGACACCCCCCCTCCCCTTACCTTGGGAACCTGGATGGGCAGGAAGAGGATGGAGCCGTCGAAGGCCAGCACGTCCCCGGTGACGGCGTGCTGCTCCTTCAGCATGGCAAAGCGTGCGCTCCTGCACTCCACCTCGGGGCTGGGGACACACAGGGTCTTTCCTCCCACCCTGTCCCCACCCCACACCCTGCTCAGCCTCCCCCAGAACCCCCCCCCAAGAGGGGAAAACCCGGAGCTCTTTGCTTTACTGCGCCGGCCGCCCCATCTCACAGCACTCAGGTCACGGAGGGCTCTGCCTGGGGACACCCCCTTCTCAAGGGGCTTTGGGGGGCTGTGGGGTCCCCCATTAACACCCCCCAATACCTGAAGGTCACATGGTACTGGTAGACAGCTTCGTTCCGGCAGTGGATCTTCACCAAGTTCAGCCCCATGGGCACGGCAGTTCCCTTCACCGCCGGGGGGGCCCTGGGAGGGACACGGGGTCAGCAGCGGCCCAGCAGCACCTGCAGCCCCCCAAAACGCGGGGCTGGGGCCACCACTCACGGCTGGGGGCTCCTGGGGGGGCGCAGGGGGCTGAGCGGGCTCGGGGTGGGCACGGCAGCGGCTCCTCCAGGGCGGGTGGGCAGCGCTTCCCCTCGGCCTTGCCACAGGATCCTGCGACAGGGGTGAGCCCTGGCACGCTGGGGACACGCTGGGGACACGCTGGGGACACGCTGGGGACACGCTGGGGGTGTCCAGGTGTCCCCCGAAATCCCCCCCTACTCCTGCCCCGCACCAGCCTGAGGGGAGGGGGGGGTGGCTCAAAAGACACCGGTTTTGGGGATGTAAAACAGAGGTGGCCCAGGCAATGTGGCCCCGAGGGAGTGGGGCAGGAAGGAGGGACCATGCCAGGGGTGTCACTGCTAGAGGGTCCCCCAGCCCCTGTCACCAGCGTGGGTGATGGAGCCACTGGAAGGGCTCAGGGAAAGGGCAGGAGGGGAAGACAGAAGAGGACAGAGGGAAGATGGAGGGGAACGAAGGGATGGGGGGCCGGGAGGAGTCCAGGACAAGGTGGGCGGTGAGGTTCTAGGGGGTTGGGGTACCGGGGCGGGGACTCACTGCCCGCGCGTGGGGAGCGCCACCAGCGCTGCCCCCTTCTCCTTGTCCTCCTCCTCCTCCCGCGCAGGGCCGGGCTGCGCCAGAGCCTTCCCATCGCCAGCGCCGCCGCCGCGACCTGCGGGACGAGCGGCCACGGTGGGCTGGGAGGGGGCAGCCCCTAAATACCCCCGCTCCGCACCTCCCTCACCCCCCGCTCCCTACCCAGGGGCCGCTCGCGTGGCCGCTCGCCCAAGCCCAGCCCGCGGAACAGCGCGGTGAGCGGGGACGGAGCGGCGGGCGCGGAGGGGCGCTGGGCGAGGGCCGCGACGCCGCGGAGCCCCCGCGCCCGGCCGGGGAAGGCGGCGGGGCCTGGGCAGGGCCCGGGGGTCGGGCAGGGCCCGGGGGTCGGGCAGGGCCCGGGGCCGCGGGACGGGGGCGGGGGGGCCATGGCCGTGTCCGCTCCTGTGGCCGCCCCGTCCGGGCGCGCCCCGCGCGCGCGCCGCGCCACGCCACGCCCCCTCCGGAGCGGACCAGGCGCTGATTGGGCTGTGTTGAGGGCGGGGCATGGAGAGGGGCGGGGTCATGGTTGGGTGGGCGGGGTAGAATGGGAGGGGCGGGGCCAGAGAGGCGGAGGGGCGGGCGGGATGGGAAAATATGGAATTGGAGGTTAAAATGGCATGGGGTGGGAAGCAGCGATGGGATGGGATGGGATGGGATAATATGGAATTGAGGGGGTAAAATGGGATAGGATGGGATGGGATGTAATACAGAATTGGGGGTAAAACAGGATGGGCTGGGAAGCAGGGATGGGATGGGATGGGATGGGATGGGATGGGATGGGATGGGATGTAAAATGGATGGGCCAGGAAGGGAGGGATAAGATGGAATTGGGGGAGTAAAACGGGATGGGGAGGTGGGGGTTAGGATGGAATGGAGTGGGAGCAGGAGAGTCCCACCTCCCCTGCCAAGCAGACGTCCAGAACAAACCCAGGCAGCTCCACACAGGGGAAAAAGACATTTTATTCCATGTTTTATTCCATGTTTTATTCCACGTTCCTTCCCCCCTGACGTGTGTCCCGCCCCCACCAGCGCATCCACAGCCACCAGGGAGCTGAGGTGGGGGGACACCCCACGGTCCCACACACCCAAAAACCCCCCTTTGGCACAGGGAGGGGGAAAGCAGCAGCGTTGGGGGGACACCCCGGACCCCCTGCGGGGCTGGGAGGGGGTGAGAGCTGCACAAGACCCCTCCCCACACCCCAAAGGCACGTCTTGGGGGGGGTGAGGGTGGGCAGGGACTGTCCCCATGGGCTGGGGGGGCTGGGAATCCCTTGGCTACCGGTGCCTGTGCTCCAGGAGAGCCTCGAAATCCGGGGAACACACCAGCTTGTGCCTCACGTGGCCCAGGACGATCATCTCGCCCGTCCGGTTGTCCCCGATGCCGACGGACACCAGTTCCTGTTCCAGAGGAGGGAGAGACACCCCTGAGTGGCCCAATCCCATGGGAATCCCCTGGGAGAAGGGCAGGGGGGGTCTCTGCTGAAGGGGGAAGAGCCTGGAGGAGGCCCCAGAAGGGACCAGCAGGACCCTTCCCCAGCACTGTCACAGGGACAGGCAGCAAAACCCCCATCCAGGGGGGTTATCTTGGGGTGCCCCCAATACCTGCAGGAAGGAGCAAGGGGTGCCCATGGTCACGTCCAGGGTCACCTTGCCCAGCACCAGCTGCACCTTCCCTGACTTTCGGATGAGCAGCTTCCCCACCTGCCCCTCGGGGAGGTCAGCCAGGGTGCACGTGTTCTCCGCCTGCTTCGCCTCCTGCCACGGCCCCCACGGGAAAGGACAGCGTGGGACATGGAAAAAGGGCACCATGGGATGGGGGGAACATCCCCATGGGATGAAGGGGGGGACACATCACCCCCCACCCCACCCCTCCCTGGCCAAGCCCCCACCTGGCTCTTCTCCTGCTTCACCACCACCACCTGCCCGTCCTCGTTGTGCAGCTCGGATTTGATGGGTTTGGAGTCGTGGGTGGGGGGCTGGCCGGGCAGGGTGTCGGGCAGCTGCAGGAACAGCAGCTCCTCCTCGGCCTGCAGGCTCAGCCTCTGCAGCAGCTCCGCCACCGGCACGTCCCGTGGGAAGCCGGGTGGGCCCTTGGGCTGGGACACCTTGGGCTCCTCCTCACACGGCTCCTCTTTCACTGCAGAGTGGGTAGGTGGGCACACAGGGGAGCGGGGGGGCTCCCCCAGCCCGTCCCCACTGTGTGTCCCCCCAGCCCCAACCCACCTTTCACCGCTGGCGGGTCCAGCTCCATCCTCTCCTCCTTGGATCCCGGCAGCCACGGCTGGGGGTCCTCCTGCTCTGCCCCTTCCTCCTTGAAGAGCCACCCCGAGTGGGCCAGCGGGAGCTGCACCGGCTTGTTCCTGATGTCGTTCCTGAGCCCCGGATCATCCAGGAACTGCGAGGATGGCAGGGGGGACGCTCAGTGCCAGCCTGGGGGCACCAGGGCCACCCCCCCTGCACCCACACACATCATCCTTCTGCAGCATCCGCAGGATCTGCTTCGTCTCCTCGTCCGTCTCCCTCTTCTCCTTCTTGATGTTGATGATGTGGGAAGGGCCGAAGTCGGGCACGTCCACGGTCTTGTCCCAGGAGCCTGCTGGGAGAGGGGAGAAGCCCTGGGTGACCCCCTGGCACGCCCCCCAAACCCCCCCAAAGGAGCGGGGGCAGCCCCCCTTACCCTTCTTCTTCATCATCTCAGCGGGTCCCTGCTCGAAGATGGAGTGGGACTGGATGACCTCAGGCCGGCCCCGGCCCCGGCCGTGCCCATCACGCTGCCGGTCCCGCTCCTTCTTCTCCTTCTTGACAGAAACATCCTCCCGGGGCCTGTGGAGCGGGCAGGGGGCACGTCACCCCCATCCCTGCCCCCACGCCCCTCCCAGGGCACAGTTTTTCCCACAGTCTCTCATCAAGGAGATGCTCCAGACCCCAAACCACCCTATTGCCCCCCAAATCCACCCCCACTTCCCCCCAGAAACGCTCCCCAGGCTACTCACTCCTCCTTGATCTTCCTGCTGATGATGTTGGGGGTGAAGGTTTTCTGCAGGCCAGAGAGCAGAGGGAGGGACAAGGCAAGTCACACAAAACAGCACCCCCTGCACCCCAAACCCCCCAAACCCAGGGGTCCCCAAACCCCCCGCCAGGGAAGGGCACAAAGTGACCCAGATTTGGGGAGGTGGGAGGGGGGAACACTCACCTTCTTGACGCCCCCCAGGGTGAGGTCTCGGGAGCGGATGGAGGGCAGGCGGCCCGGGGTGAGGGGGGGGGCAGCGGGACGTCTGCCCAGCACCCCCCGAGCCCCCGGGACCCCCGGGACCCCCGGGCGGAGGCTGCCGGGGGAGCCGGAGCTGCCAGAGCTCCCCTCGGCCATCCTGTGGGGAAGGGGCACGGTCAGACCACCCTCCTGCACCCCTTTCAGGTGGGGTGGGGGGTCCCGCACCCCTAAACGTGGCTCAATCATATCCCCCCCCAACAATGTGCCCCCCACTCCCCTCAGGACTCCCTTCCCAAAAGGTTCAGCCCCCTCCCATACACCCTCACACAGGGCCCACTCGCACCCCCCTCCCCAGGGAGTCTCAGCCCCCCAAAATCCACTCGCACCCCCCTCCCCAGGGAGTCTCAGCCCCCCAAAATCCACTCGCAGCCCCCTCCCCGGGGGGACTTCCTTGCCCGCCTTCCCCAGCGCTCTCAGACACCCGTGACCCCCCTGCACCCCCTCCCCAAAGCTCTCAGCCCCCCCACCCGCTCCCCCAGGACCCCCTTTATCCCCTCCCCACGGGTCTCAGTCCCCCATTACCCGCTATTACCCCCCTCGATACACCCCCAACCAGGACCCACTCGCCCCGCCCTCCTCAGGGGTCTCATCCCTCCTCTCTCACCCCCCAGGACCCCCCTCGACCCCCCCAAAACTGCCCCCTCTTCCCCGGCCACACCGCCCCTTACCCTGCCCGGGCAGCCACGGGCTCGCCGCCCCCACCGCGCATGCGCGTCACGGCGCACCGGGGCGACGCGGCTGCCGCCATGTTTGTTAAGGGCAGCGGGACTTGCCCATGAGCCGCCATCTTTGTGGTTGGCACTTCCCGGCCCTGCAGGACGCCGGCGGCGCCATCTTTGTGGCGGGCAGCGCCCGCTTCTCGGCATCGGGCACGGGGGGATGTGGCTTTTTTTTTTGGGTGGGGGGGGTCATTCAACCCGTCATTTAACACTCCCACGGCTTCCTGGGAGGACTCCCTCAGAGTCCTCTACAGCCCTCCAGCCGCCTGCCCCCCTTCGGGGTGGGAGGGTCATGCGTGGGCACCCCCCCACTGAGAAATTTTGGGGGACAGTGAGTTTTTTGGGGTACCCGCCCCCACTCCAAATAGAGCGTGTCTCCCAGAAAGCGTGCTTGCTAAGTGCAAAACACTAAGTCCACCCCCACCTCCACTCGGGCTTTGCACCCCCTTTCCCACGGGGGGGTCCTGAGCGGGTTCCAATATCCCCACTTGCCTCATCCATCACATTTTTGGGGATGGACTGGGGGGCAGGGGTGCTGCACAACCGGGACACTCTCCCCCCCAGCCCCAAAAGCGGGAGGGTACAGGCAGAACATGCCCACCACCCACCCCCAGTGTGCACCCACATCCCGCTCTGCCTCCATCACCTGACGCCGCACGCGTCCCTCCATCCCATTGGCAGAACCGGGAGGTTTTTCCTTCCTCCCCCTTTTTTCTCCCAGCTCCTTGGATATCTATTTTTCCCTTTTTTTTTTTTTTTTTTTTTTTTTTTTCTCCCCTCTTCTCTCCCTCCTCTGGAGGGTGTTTGCTATTTCCGAGCTGGCTGGGAGGATCCCAGTCGCATCAGCCGCAGGCAGCGACGCGGCAGCGCCGGGTACCACCGCGATCCCACCGGCATCCTCCGTCCTTCCAGCCTGGATCAGCCCCGCCGGGGCTCCCTGTCCTGCCGCCCCTTCCCTCCTCCCACCCTGCCGCTCCACCGGCATCCCACCGCGTCCCGGCAGCCCCCCGGCACGGCCAGGTAAGGCCCTCACCGGCACCGGGACACCCGGAGCAGCCGCCAAATCCCGGTGGCGTCGGGACAACATCCCAATGGCACCGCCGAGGGATGCCCGGGGGGACACAGGGATATAGGGGAGAGGTGGGCTATGGGGCTCGCTGAGGGCTTTTTGAGGGGCGCGGGGTGTTGGGGACACGGGGACGCGGTGACACGATCCGGCTGGAGCAATCCCGGTGCGGAATTCCTGCGCCACCGGCGGGCACGGGAGTGGGGCAGCGAGGTGGCACCTTGTCCCCAGCGCGGTGACCTTCTGCCGTGCCCGAGGGTTCTGTAGGGGGGAGAATTTGTTGGGTGGCACCCTGCTTGGGGTGGCTGGGGGTGCTGAGTGGGGCTGGGGGGTGACCCCCGGCTCTGCGCAGATGAAGGGGGGGACACACTGGGTGGTCGTGGGTGGCTGTGGGTGGCCGTGGGTGGCCGAGTGACAGGGACACTCACGGATGAGCCCGGCGTGGGTGGCCGTGGGCACGCGGGGAGCGTGGGGAGGGGGGCTCTGGGTACATCGGGCACGGCTGCCCCCGCACAAATCCGGGGGTACCGGGGCGCAGTGTGGGGGGCACCCACTCCCCCGGAGCATCACCCTCTCCCCGCATCACGCGTGTCACCGCGTGTCCCCCCACCCCCAGAGCGTCTCCCGGGGGGCGCAGCGAAGGGGGGGGGGGGGAAACTGAGGCACGGGCCAGGGCGAAAAGGCGGATCCAGCTTTTCCAGTGCCCGCGCGTCCAACCCTCCCCTCTCTCCCAGCACTCCCTCGGCTCCCCTTGTTTTTCTTTCCCCACCCCGGGTGTTGAGCAAACCCCGAAACACCCGCTGGCGTCGCGCCGGGGCCCCGCGGCACCCGGGGGAGCGGCCGGGGCCCCCGCACCCGACCGGGCTTGTTCCCCGGCGTCCCGCTGCCTGCTCCTGCCTGCGCGCTGCCTATTCCTGGCTGCCGGCCGCTTTTCCACCCCCCCGGTGCCATCTGCTCCGCCGCGGGGGGAGCGGCCCCGGCAGCTGCCGACGTGGGCAGCTCGGGGGGCTGCTCGGCACCCCCCCAAAGCCCGAGCCGTGCCCGCAGGAGCTCAGCCCCTCCGGCCATGGAGCTGCTCTCCACCCCCAAGAACATCGAGATCAACAACATCACCTGCGACTCCTTCCGCATCTCCTGGGCCATGGAGAAGGGGGACTTGGAGAGGGTCACCCACTACTTCATCGACCTCAACAAGAAGGAGAACAAGAATTCCAACAAGTTCAAGCACCGGGTGAGCCCGCGGCGGGGGTAGGGGGGAGGATGTGGGACGCCCTGTCCGGGGTGAGGAGATAGGGTTGGTGAGAGGGAACTGGCTTTTAACCCACGCCCACGCTGATTTGGGTCATTCCCCACTGTGGACACGCTGGTGGAGGGCACTGGGATGGGGATCAGGGTGTGACGGACCCCCCCCTCAAGCCCCCGCGGGGGAGCAGAGCCACAAACCTCTCCCACTCCCCCTCCCCGTGCTGCGAGTCACTAATTCGGGGCCGTTTTTAGCAGCGCCGTTGCCACGGTGATGCTATTTAATGTTTAACATTATTTTTTTTTTCTCTCCTCCCCAATAATAAGGGGTAGGGGGGTGGGATATTCCCCCCCCCCCTCCATCTCCCGACTTCAGCATCCGCCGTTGCCACAGAAACGGCTCTGCACTGCGGAGCTGCTCCGTGGCCTATTGACACCGCGAGATGCCACCGGGAGCGGGGGGTGTCCCCCAGACCTCCGCCCTCCGTGGGGACCCTGCGCCCCCATCGCTGTCTGGGGACAGGGAGGAGGGGACAGAGCTGGTGGGGGCAGCAGGAGAAGTGTCCCCACCGTGCTTTGGGTGCCCCGAGGTGGATGTTTTTGGGGGGGGGTTCGGTGCCTGGCACCATTCCCTGGGCGCAGGGGGGGCGTGCAGGGGTTTTGGGGCGGTGGGATCGCTGTCCCGCCTGACCCTCGCCCCTCCATCCCCCCCCTCCCCGGGCACAGGATGTCCCCACCAAGCTGGTGGCCAAGGCGGTGCCGCTGCCCATGACGGTGAGGGGGCACTGGTTCCTGAGCCCCCGCACCGAGTACAGCGTGGCCGTGCAAACGGCCGTCAAACAGAGCGACGGCGAGTACCTGGTGTCCGGCTGGAGCGAAACCGTGGAGTTCTGCACCGGGGGTGAGCGGGACACACGGGCCGGGAGGGGAGGATGGGGATCATCCCGGGAGCCAGGAGGAGAACGGGGACAGTGCTGGGAGCTGGGAAGAGGAGGAGGACACAGGCAATGCCTGGAGCTGGGAGGAGGAGGATGGGAGCCACCCGGGAGCCAGGAGGATGGAGGCCATCCCAGGAGCCAGGAGGGAGGATGGGGGCGATCCCAGGAGCCGGGAGGGAGGATGGGGGCGATCCCAGGAGCCGGGAGGGAGGATGGGGTCGATCCCAGGAGCCGGGAGCTGGGAGGAGAATGGGGACAATTCTGGGAGCCGGGAGCCAGGAGGGAGGACAGGGGAGGCTCGGAATCGGGAAGATGGGGAGGACAGGGATGACACTGGGAGCTGGGAGAAGTAAGGGGGCAATGCTGGGAGCCAGAAGGGAGGAGGGGATTAATCCCTGGAGTTGGGAGCCAGGATGGAGGATGGAGGCCTTCCCAGGAACTGGGAGGTGGGAGGAGAACGAGGTCAATGCTGGGGGTCAGGAGCCGAGAGGGAGGACAGGGACGATCCTGGGAGCTGGGAGCAGAATGAGGTCAATACTGAGAGCCTGGAGCTGGGGAAGAGGATGGGATTGATGCCTGGAGCTGGGAGGCAGGAGGAGGACGGGGGCAATGCCGGGATGCAGGAGCCCGGAGGAGGACGGGGGCGATGCCGGGAGCTGGCACAAGCCGGGCCGGTTGGAGCGGCAGCTGATGAGTGGGAGGCGGGAGGTGCGGGGAGCTGCGGGCAGGGAAGGGCTGCCGGAGGGGGATGGAGACGCCCTGATGTCCCCATCCCTGCCCCCCCCCCCCCCCAGACTATGCCAAGGAGCACCTGGCCCAGCTGCAGGAGAAGGCAGAGCTGATCGCCGGCCGCATGCTGCGCTTCTCCGTCTTCTACCGCAACCAGCACAAGGAGTATTTCCAGCACGTCAGGTACCCCCAGCCCCCATTCCCCACTGCCCTCATCACTCCCAGGGCGAGCCCCCTGACCCTGCCTGTGCCTGTCTGTGTGTCCCTCCTCCTCCTCCTCCTCCTGCTCCTTGCACCAGGATGCACTGCGGGAACGTGATGAAGCCGTCGCTGAAGGACAACAGCGGGAGCCACGGCTCCCCCACCAGCGGGATGCTGCACGGCATCTTCTTCAGCTGCAACACCGAGTTCAACACCGGGCAGCCCCCCCAGGACTCGCCCTACGGCCGGTACCGCTTCCAAATCCCGGCCCAGCGCCTCTTCAACCCCAACACCAACCTCTACTTCGCGGACTTCTACTGCATGTACACCGCCTACCACTACGTCGTGCTGGTCCTGGCGCCCAAGGGCTCCTCCGGGGATCTCTTCTGCCGGGAGCGCCTCCCTCAGCTGGACATTTCCTCCAACAAGTTCCTGACGTGCTGCGTGGAGGAGGGCGAGCTGGTGTACCGCCACGCCCAGGACAGCATCCTGGAGGTCATTTACACGGAGCCCGTGGACCTCGCCCTGGGCGTGCTGGGGGAGATCAGCGGCCACCAGCTCATGAGCCTGTCCACCGCCAACGCCAAAAAGGACCCCAGCTGCAAGACGTGCAACATCAGCGTGGGGCGCTAAGGGCGGGAGGAGGAGGAGGAGGAGGAGGAGGAGGGCAGGGCCGGGCAGGGGGACGGGCGCCCGCCCCGGGGGCTTCTCCCACGGACACTGGTGGGCGGAGGGCGCGGGTGGGCGCGGGGGAGCCGCGTGGGCCCCCCCCGAGGAAGGAACCGGCGGGATGCTCGCCCGGCAGGGAGGCGGAGCCCACCAGGCCGCTCTGCGCCCCGAGGGAAGAAGCCTTCATCTCCTGGACTGGCCGACCGGCATCATCCTCGCTGGCGTGAGCCCCGCGCTCTGCCCTTCTCCGCGCAGCCGCTGCGGGACCCCCTTCCCCTCCGGTGTCCCCCGCATCCCCCCCCTCACCACCCCAGGTTTGTGCAGCTCCCAGGGAACCCCGGTCCTGCCGACCGGGACTGGGGCTCCCTGGCCACCCCAGGGGGGTTCAGTGGAGAGGCTGGAAGCACCCCCGGTTTTTTGGACTGCTCCCGGGGACAGCGGGGTGCTCAGACAGGGACCCTACCCGCTCCCGGGGGGCCGCAGCGGTGCGAGGGGACCCCTTGTGCTGTCCCTCCCTGTTCTGGGCTGCCCAAACCGCGGCCCCGGAGGCAGCCGGAGGAGCTGGGGAATAGGGGAGTGGAGCTGAGCCCCCCCAACCCCGTGTCCCCCCCCTCCCCACCCCAAACCCCGCCGCCCCCCGCATGAGCCGTCGGCAGCATGGCGCTTGCTTGCGGCCCCCCACGGGGCGCCCACTCTCCCCCTCCCCGGGGTGCCCACCCACCCTTACCTCCGTCTCTGTGTACCCCCTGCACGCTGTAGAACATCAACTCCCCCCCCGTCCCCCGAGCATCCCTGTGCTGTGCTGGAGGTGTTTCAATAAACTCTGTGCGGTCGCCACCGGCCGTGTCGAGCGCCTCTGTCCCCCACCGGGACCCCGGGGAGTGGCTTCGGACCGCCCTGCCCTCAAGTTCCAGCTCAGGGAAAGGAGGGATGGGACTGGGAGGGGACAAGGTGCTGAGGAGGTCACGGGCAACCCTCCCGCCCTCGCCGGCTCACGGGAAGGTTTGGGATGGAAGGAGATCATCCAGTCCAACCCCCCCTGCCCCGAGCAGGTGGGAACGCATCCAGGTACGTGTGGAATGTCTCCGGAGAGGGAGACTCCACACCCTCCTTGGGCAGCTCTGCCACCCTCGAGGGAAAGAAGTTCTTCCTCACGCTGTGGTTTAGTTAGTGGCCTTGTCCCGTCGCTGGGCACCACTGGGAAGAGTCTGGCTCCATCCTCTGGCATCCCTTGGAGATATTTGTGGTTAAGTTTATGGGCCATCACTCCTTGTCCTGTGGCTGAAAAGCTGAAACGCTCCCTGAATTCGGTACCCTCTTTCCACCATGGGAACTGAAAACCCCTCTGGATGCAAAACCCCGGTGCCCACCACCATTCCACCTGGGAACAGCCACTCCAGAGCATCCCAGCCCCATCCTGACACCCTCACACACGCGCTCCTCACCGGCGGAGAGCTCGGGATGGAGGGGAGGCACGAGGGAGCACGCGGTGGGCGCGGGGGCCGCGGCACAGCCCACCCGCCATCTGCCAGCGGCACCGGGAGCACACGGTGGGCACGGCACGCGGTGGGCACGGCACGTGGCACCCACCCACCCGCACTGGGGTGCTGCTGGGGGGGTGAGATACGGGGTGTGTGTCTGTGTGGGGGGGGAGCACCCTCCTGCAGAGTGCTGGGGGAGTGGGGGGCTCTGACAGACCCCATGTCCCGTCACGGGTCCCACCATCCCTGGGACACGGTCCGGCTGCTCCATCAGAGCCCTGAGGATGGGGGTCCGTGCAGGGTGCCGGGGGCTCTCCCCCTGCTATTCCAGCCCCGTTTTGGATGCCGTTTTTTCCCAGGGCTGAAGCAAAGAGGCCGGGGCTGCCCCGCTCCAAGTACAAGGGTATTTATTTCATGGGTACAAGAGAGAGACAGCACCTTGTGTGTGTTTTGGGCTCTTCCCGGTTACTGGTTTGTACATTCAGAGCTTCGGCCGGGGCAGGGAAGGGCAGCAGGTCCCGCTCAGCCCCCCCCAGCACCGGGGTGGGTGGTTTCCAGCAGGGACCCCCCACCCCGTGCCCCCCGTGCCGTGGGCGCCCGAGCCCCGGCGCCCCGTGCGAGCGTGTCTTGAGTGCTGAGGTTGGCTGTGTGCTCCTCCTCTGTGCAGTCTGTGCGGGGCAGCAGCGCTCCCCACCTTCCTCCCTGCCCTCCTCCTCCTCCTCCTCCTCCTCCCCTGCCCGCGGGGGTGGGGCCGGGACCCCCGGCCCTCATTTCCTCGTGTGCAGCGTGTCCTGGAACTTGGTGCTGGTGTAGCGAAGGTGGAAACCCTTCTTGTTGATGGTGTCGTCCGAGTGGAAGCGGATCATCACCGAGTCTCCGGCTGAGTAGATCTCCTCGGGGGGCTGCGGGGGAGAGGGAGGGGGTGCTCAGATCCATGGGCATTCCCGGGATGCATGTGCACGGTGGGAGGGAGGGGGGGATTTTTCCAACGGGAAGGGTGCAAATCATCGCACCACCCCGAATTCCCATGGGGATTTCTCCCCTCCTGCACCCTCACACCGCTCTAACCTTCCCTAACCCCAACCCTAACATTGTTCCAACCCCAAGCCCCGTCCCAATTCCTCCCCAGCTCACCCCGGACCCGCAGAAGCGGCCGAGGCGCGGGGCCGTCCCGTCGTAGCCGTCAAAGAGCTCCATGTAGTCGTATCCGCAGTCGGCTTCCTCCTCGATCTCAAAGGTCTGGAAGATGAGCTCCACGCCGAACCCCTCCTCTGCCATGATCACCCACTCGCAGTCCGAGCCCCCCGGGTAGTTGTTGTCCCCGAATTGTGCGTGGGAATACAAGTCCTTGGTCTTCACCTCGGCGCGGACCTGGCCCCCGCACACTGGGGGACAAGCCGGTGTTTAGGGGCGTCCACGCTGTCCCCACACCCCACGGCCCCATTTCCCAGCCCCGCGGCGCTACCTGTGGTGTGGGTGGCCTCGAACCCCTTCTTCTGGACGGAGTTGTCGGAGACAAACTTGAGGAACATCTTGTTGCCCGAGGAGACGACGGGCTCGGGCTCCTTGGCCCCGCAGAAGCGGCCGAGCGCCGGGGCCTTGGCGTCCTTCCCGTCGTAGATCTCCAGGTGGTCGTAGGCGCATTCCTGCTGCGCCTCCACGTCCAGCTCCGAGAAGGTCTGCAGAGGCGACGGGTGGAGTTGTTGGCCCTCGGTGGGGCTCGGTGGAGGGCACCCCAGCACTCCCCACCCCACAGTCCCTACCAGCTTGATGCGGTGCCCTGGCGTGGTGCTGATGGCCCAGGTGCACTCCTTCTTGCTGGGGTACTTGTCGGGCCAGTTGGGGCTGGTGATGGTCCCGGAGATGGATGTCACCTTGTGGTCGCAGCCGGCTGTCAGGGCAAGGGAAAGAGTCACAGATGCACGGAATGGGGGTGTCCCACAGGGCCGGGGTGCGGGATGGGCCCACCTTCCTTGCAGTCGTGCTTGTTGTCGTGCAGCACGAAGCCGCTGCGGCACTGGCACTCGTAGCTGCCGAAGGAGTTGAGGCACTCGTGCTGGCAGCCCCCGTTGTTCTTGGAGCACTCATCCTTGTCTGGGAGAGAGCAGAGGGATCACTGAGCGGGGTGGGAAAACCCTGGAGTGGGGTATTCCAGCCCAGCCCAGCCCCACCAGCCCCACGCCCTCCGCGGAGCACCCAGCCAAGCAAGCGCCCACGGCCAGCAGCAAGCAGAGCTCCAGCGTCCCGTTTCCAAATCCACCCCATTCGGGGGCGGGATGGGTCCTCCTCTCCCGTGGGCTCACCCATGGGTGCCACCATTACCTGCTGCCTGGACGGACGGGGTTGGGGAGGGGAGGCAGAAAAACACACAGTGACAACCAAAGGTGCACAAGAAAAGACCAGGACGCGGGAGGTCCCTCTTTACTCATCGATAGGAAATGTCACAGACACGGTAAAAATCAGGTTGGGTGGGGGGGAAGAAAAAAAAAAAAAAACAAGGTCAGCTGGTAAACGACAAAAAACAAAGGGATGTGGGGTGCTTGGAACAAAAAAAAAAAAAAAAATTTAAAAAAAAATTTTAAAAAAATTAAAAATAAGGTCAACAACCAGTTCTGTCAAGCAAAAGGCTGCCGGGGGGCCGGCGGCACGGCTTGGCTCGGTCCCGCCGTGCTCCCGCACGGCTCCGGGGCCGCGGCGTTCCTGAGAAAGGTGGAGAGGATGGAGCGGCTCAGGAGGGGCCTCGCAGCCGCTTCTGCAGGCGGAACTTCAGGCCGGGCGGGCGAGATTTCGGGGGCTGCAGCTGCTGCTTCTTCTCTGCAAAGAGAGAGGGAGAGAAGGGGGGGAGCGATGGGGGCGCGGGGGGCGGCGGGGGCGGGAGGGGGGGAGGGCATGCGGAGCGGCAGCCGGGGAAGCAGCAGCGAGGGGGACACCCCGGGAGCCCCCTCTGCAGCCCCAGGAGAGTGGCTCTGTGGGGAGGAAGAGGAGGAGGAGGAGGTGGAGGAGGAGCAGGGCTGGCTCTGGGAGGATGAGGGTGGGCTTTGAGTGGGCTCCTGGGGATGTCCAGTGTGGGAACGACAGTGGAGGGGTTCGGGAACACCCCCTTGCTGGCCGAGCTGACCTCCCATCCCACCACCTTTCCCGAGGGGCCTATCGCCGATGTCTCAGCACACCCGAGCTCCCCCCTCCAGATGCTCCCCCTCCCTGTGGGGTGATGGTCTGAGGAGTGGGCATTGCGGGGAGGGAATCAGCAGCAATCGGCACCAGCCTCCCCAGCATCCCACTGTGCCAGACAGGAGCATCCCTCCCGGAGCCAGCAGCGAGGGGGGCCCTGCCCCAGCACCCCCCGCCTCTCAACCGGAGGCCGTAACCTGACAGTCTCCTACGTCTGAGGGAGGAAGCGAGGCGGGAAGGCCCGTTTGGGGATGGGAAGGGGCTTCTGGGCTCAGAGCAGCTCCAGCACCGGGGGAGGGAGGGAGCCTGGGCGGGCGAGACAAGAGCAGAGGAGAGTTGGCAGCGGAAAGAAGCCCACCGGGTCGGTGTCTTTAGCAATCCTTTATTCCAACCGGCTCGCTCGCCGCCGCCCGGCATCGGCCGTGTGCTCACCACCGTTCTCCCCTGCGGGCATCCGAAGGGCTCGGGGCAGCTCCCGCAGCCCCCGCCGGCGCCTCTTCCCCCCGCTGCGGAGACCCCCCTGTGCCGGGGCTCGGCTGAGATTTGGGGGCACTCACCTGGGTGCCGACACCGTGGCGGATTCCCGGGCGGAATTGTCCCGCATCCTTACGCACGAGCCCGTGAGGAGGAGGAGGAGGAGGAGGAGGAGGAGGAGGAGGAGGAGGAAAGGGCCACGTCTTCATCAGGGGAAAACGGGCACCCAGGCGGCCGGGCTGCCCTTGGCACCGAGGGACGAGGCTCGTCCGGAGCTCAGGGACCCTCCGCGGCTAAAAAGGCGCCGCACGGGAAATGTTTTGCCCAGGCATGGCCGGGAGTGACCCCAGGGCAGGGACCGAAAGAGAGGCCCCGCTGTGGCCGAGTCCTCTGGGGTGGTCCTGCTGCCGGGAAAGCCCGAGACCTGGGTGCGGAGAGGTGGAGGAGAGGGTTTGGTGGGCTGGGGTCGGGGCAGCCCCCACGGGATCACTGCAGGGAAAAGGGGAGAGGGGAGGAGCCCGAGGCACGGCATGGTGGGGACACTCACCCGGCTGCCCCGTGGTCCCGCTCGGCCACCGGGGCTTCCCCGAGGATTCACTTTGTGGAGGGTGCCGGCTCCCGACGGCTGGGCCCCCTGGGCCGCCCTACTTGCCTTGGTTTTAATTAAACAAATAAAGCAAAGACACTCGACCCCCGCTCCGGGGAACCCCGGGGGGCTCCGGGGGATGCCGGTCCCGCTGCTCCCGCAGCCAGGTGGCCACACTGCCCCACAAAAACGGCCAAAATGCAGCAGGAGGGGTCCGGGAGGTGCTGCCAGTCACTCACGGCCGGGATGGTGCCCAGGGCACTGTGCCACACCGAGGGGACTCTCTCTTGCACGAGGGTCCCGTGGCAGCCCCCAGCCCAGGGTCCAGCCCTGGGTGATGCTCGACTGCATCCAGCGTTATATTCCATGTGCCCATCCCTACCTCCCTTTGACCCATCCAAAGGTGACACCACATCCTGGAGGGGTGGCCCGGGAGAGGAGGGCGGACCGTGGAGCGGACAGGGATAGGCAGGTAATGGTTTTTGGGAGGAGGGAATCGCCCCGGAGAGCTGAGACGTGGCCGGATGCTGATCCCGGGAAGCGGAGGAAGCCAATGCCGTGCAGCGTAGCGGGAAGCAGCAGCGCAGCAGAGCGGGGTGTCACTGTCCCCCCACCCCAGCAGCGCCACCTGAGGGGTGCAGCACCCAGGGCCAAGCACATCCCTGTCCCCAGCTGGCCCCCAGCACCCCCTGGAAATCTGGGGGCCTCCCGAGAGCACTGAACAAGGACCCAACTGTCCCCCCAAAAGAAGGGAAAACCTCCCAAAACGTGCTGCCAGCTAGGCTGGCAGGGGCTGGGAGGGTTCAGACCCCATAGGGGCCACCCCATCACCACTGGGCTGGGACTGGGGGGCTGCACCCCCAGGGCAGGCGAGGGGAGCATTAGCAGCAGTTTGTGGGGTGCAGGGAGGGCCCAAGGGGTGAGGGAGGGCAGGGAACACCCATGCCGGGGCCAGGCAGCTCTACCTGAGAAGAAATGGGCTTTGAAGCCCTTTTTGGAGACGGTGTTGTCGGACTTGAACTCGATCCTCATGTTGTTGTACTGCGAGGTGATCACGTCGGGCTTCTCGGCCCCGCAGAACTTGCCGTGCAGTTTGGAGTCGGCCGTCAGCCCGCTGCGCACCTCCACGAAGTCGTACTTGCACACCTGGGGGGGGAACAAAGCCTTCTCTGCACACCTCGTGGGGGGGGTGGCACAGGGTGTGGAACACGGGGACAAGGCAGTGCCACCCCCTGGGGAAGGGGGGTGTTCCCAGCAGTGCCCGCCGCCCACTCACGTCATTGCCCTCGGTCTCGAAGAAGTCGAACTGGAGGGAGATGCGGTACTGGGTGGGGGCCACCAGCTGCCAGATGCAGTTCTTGTTGGGGGGGTATTCCTTGGGCCACCCCGGGCTGGTGATGGAGCCGTTGAGCTTGGTGAGGAAACCTCCGCAGGCGGCTGCAGGGCGGGAGGCACCCGGCGCCCGTCACCTCCCCGGGCTCCACGGGGTTAGGGACGCTGCGAGGGGCATCGTTTGGGGGGGTGTCAGGGCGTTCTGGGGGGGCACTCACCCTCGCAGCGGCGCTTGTCAGATGCCAGCTCGTAGCCAGGGTCACAGGCACACTTGTAGCTGCCCAGGGTGTTGACGCAGCGCTGCTCGCAGCCGCCGTTGTTGGGCCGGGAGCACTCGTCCATCTCTGGGCAGGGCAGGGCGGGATGAGCGGGAAGAGGGGATTGTGACCCCTCCCAGCACCCCCCTGGGAGCGTCCCCCACACCTTTGAAGAAGTTGACGGCGAAACCCGCCTTGTTGATGGAGCCGTCGGAGACGAATTTCATCCAGAGCTTGTTGGAGGTGCTCTTGATGTCGTCGGGCTTGTCGTAGCCGCAGTAGCGGCCGATGAGGCTGCTCGACTCAGTGCTGCCATCCCGGATCTCCAGGTAGTCGTAGGCACAGCTGTCGTGCCGCTCGATCTGGTGGGAGGGGTGTTAGAACCGGGTCTGTCTCAGCCCCCTGCACCCCCAAACCCTCCCTGCTGCCCACAGGCCGAGCGAAGGTACGGGGGAAACTGAGGCAGGGAGGCAGCGTGGGGGGATGTGGAGCCAGGAGGAGCAGCCCCAGGCCTGTCCCCAAGTTGGGGAGACCCCCCTATCCCGGTCTGGGAGGAATGCTGACTCACCTCGAAGGACTGGAAGGTCAATCCCACGTGGAAGCCCTCAGAGACGGTGATTTTCCAGACGCACACCTTGCTGGGCCGATAGTCATCGGGGTAGTTGGGGGACTGGATGTGCCCATTGTCCTTCTTCACTTCCCCTCCACAGATGGCTGGAAGGGAGGAGCAGCGGCCTGAGCCCCCCCCAGCCCCTTCACTGACCTCCTGGTCCCCCTTGCTCCCCCCTACCTTCGTAGACAGCGAAGAATCCTTTGCCCACCCAGTTGCTGCTGCTCCGAAACTCAACCCAGAGGCGGCTGTCGGTGGAGATGATGGGCTCGGGCAGCTTGTTCCCGCAGAACCTGCCTGGGGAGGAAGGCGTGCTGGGCTCCTGCTGGCCAGGAAACCCTCCTCTTCCCCGCCACCCCCTCCTCTTCCTCCCAGCCACCCCCTCCTGGTGCCCCCCCGTGCCCCTTCCCAGCCCAAAGCCAAAGCGCTGCTTCTCTCCCCGCTCCCCTCCAGCTTTGCTGGCGGTTTCGGAACTTAAAGTGGTTATTCCAGGGTCAGCTGGGATTTGGGGAACATCCAGCTGGTAGGGATGGGACTGGGACACTGGCACCTCCCTGTGCCAGCCAGCTGGGTCACCCAGACTGGTTTCACCGAACTAGGAGCTCTGCTCACCCCAATAACCCCTCTGGGGGTTGTTTTCCCCCCCACCCCAGGACTATGGAACACCAGCCAGGCAGGGATAGAGGCCGAGGGGAGCCCCTGGTCCCAGTGCTGGAGCGTTCCCGGTGGGCAGGAGGAGCGGGCAGGAGGCCCCGGGTTGTTACCTCGCAGCGTGGCCTTTCTCCAGAACCCGTCTCTCACCTCCACGTAGTCGTACCAGCACAGCCGGCTTCGGTACAGGTCCAGGGTGGTGAAATTCAGGATGATCTGAGGTTGGGAAGGAGCAGGAAGAGCGTGGGGTGAGCCCCCCCCTGCGCCCCATCTGCTGGGAGCCAGTGGGAGCCTCCAGCCCTGCTCTGCCCGGAGCATCCCAACCCACAGAGGGATGCTGGGATCAGGGACACCCCAAAAAAAAGGGTGAGAGATGTGGGGAGGGAGGGAGGAGGGAGAGAAGGGCTAGCAGGAGGTGGGAGCCCGTACCTTCTCTCCGGGGGTGACGGAGATCCTCCAGACGCAGTGCATGTGGGCAGAGTATCCATTGGGGAATTCCGGGGAGGAGAAGTTACCCTGGCTGTCCTGGAGTGTCTCCCCACAGGCTACAAAGGAGAAAACACAGAAGTCAGACCCCCGGGGAAGCCCCCCCAGACCCCGCTGTGCCCTTCTCCCATTCAAATTCCCAGCCCCAGAAGACAAAAAAAAAAACCACATCACCACCTGGCTGGTGCATCCCCCGAAACCTGCGGGGCTCCTGGCATCGCTCCCACCCCTCTGTTCACCTTCCACCCGCGGGGCAGGAGCCATCCCGGCCTCCCCCGTGTCCCTCCCCGCCGTGGGGGCCCCGGCTCCACGCCCGGGCTCCGGGGCAGGTTTTCCGCAGCCGCGGCTGGAGCCGGCCCAGCGCTGCCATCTGGGAGCCACATGATGCTGTGGAAGCGGCACACACCGAGCTCTGCAGGGGCCAAGACAGCCTCCCCCCCTTCCCCTCCCGCTCGGGGTGGGAGGGGATACACGAGCTGAAAGGTGAAACGGTGCGAAAAAAAGGGCCATTTGAAACCCTTTCAAACCTTTCCCCACCCCCCTCCTTTCTTTACCGGTGGAAAACAAAAGAGATGCAAAGAGGCTTTTTGGGGAGGCTTTCCTATCTTTTTTTTGTTTGTTTTTTCTTCTCTTTTCCTTGCTCCAAACTAATCACTTTTCCCTCTCTCTCGCAGCCCCCCGAAGGGGGATGGGGCACAGCCTTGAGGGGGCCCCCCCTCACAAAGGCGTCCCTCTTCCACGAGGCTGCTAATTAGCGGCTGGAATTAAAAGCGGGAGCGCGTGCGGGAGCCAAAACTCCTTGCAGATGTGTCGCCAGCGCAGCCTCCCGGAGCACGTGCCTGTCGCCGGGGGGGACTCCTGCCAGCCCCCTCCCCACCGTGCCACCGGTCCTTGCTGCCCCTTCAAGGTGCCAGCGATGTTGTCCCGCCCTGGGAGGGGGGGGCCAGGCTGTCCCATCCCACCAGGATCATCCCCGTGCTGGGGTGGGATGGAGGAGGGTTTGCTCTCAGAGGGTGCTGTGTGGCCAGGGGGGTGCTCTCAGGGGGTGTTCTGCTCTTCAAGGATGCTCCTAAGGGGATTTTGGGTTTTTTTTTTTTTTTGGAGGGGGATGGAGGATGCTCTTGGAGGATACTCTGGGGGAATGCTCTTCTCTTAGAGGATGCTCTTTGAGGGGGATGGTCCGAGGGGAGAAGCTCTTTGGAGGATTTTTTTGGGGGGGAGGTGCTCCTGGGGAATGTTCTTGAAGGATTCTCTTTGGGGGATTTTTTTTTTTAGAGGAATACTCTGAGGGGATGCTCTTAGGAGGGTGCTTTTGGAGGATGCTCTTTTGAAGGATGCTCTCGGAGGATGGTCCAGAGAGGATTTTTTTTTTTGAGAGTTGCTCTTTGAGGAATCCTCTTGGAGAATACTCTGAGGGGAATGCTCTTTTGAGGATTTTTTTGGGGGGAGGGGGATGCCCTCGAGGGGATTTTTTTAGGGGAATGCTCTTAGGGGGTGCCCTTTTCTTGGAGAAGCAGGAGGGGAGGAAGGGCAGCTCTCATGACCAGAGCCCCGGGGCTCACCCAGCTCCTGCATCCAAATTCTCCTTACTATTCCCCCCCCAAAAAAAGTGCAAAAGGCACCTTGTGAGTTCCTCCCAGAGCGGGGAAAACCCCAAAAAGCACCTCCCTCACCTGGGCAGCGGTAGAGCTTGCGGGCCTGGGCGATGTCCCCCTTGCTGAGCCGCGTCCTCTGCCCGATGGCCGGCCGGACGCCGTTCACGTCGTACTTGGGCAGGATGGTGTCCAGGAAGATGCCCCTGGGACAGGAGGAGGGTGAGCCTGGCGGGAATTCCCCAGCCCTGCGGCCCTTCCTGAGGGGAAGGATGCTAAAAACAGCCCAGCTAATTAAAAGCAGCCTATATGTAATTGAAGCCCGCGGGGCCGGTGAGTCAGAGGGGACGTGAATTAACCCTGTGAGGGGCTGGGGACGCCATGGCACTGTCCCCAGGACACGAGGGGACACAAGGCCGAGCCACCCCTCCCATGAAGGCAGGTACCTGGAGAAGGTGTTCCTGGCGTAGTGCATGATGCTGTCGAAGTCGTACGTCTCCCCCAGCGACTCCACCTCCTCCGGCTCCATCTTCAGGAAGTTGTATTCCTGCCCTGGGAAAACGGGATGGGGACACACTCAGAGGGGGGGATCCCAGCTTTGCCAGCACCCCCTGGCAGGGATAATGATGATGATGATGGTGATGAGGAGGAGGAGGAGGAGGGAGGCTCATCCCTACCTGGCTGGATGTTCTCCCGGATGATGGAGACATGGTCATCCCGGTCAGGGCGGGTGTGCTCGTGCCAGAAGCCGATGACGTGGCCCAGCTCGTGCACCACGATGCCGAATTTGTCGCAGTTCTTGCCGATGGAGATGGCCTGGGGGCCCCCTCCCCGGCGGCCCACGTAGGAACAGCACCTTGAGGAGGGGAGAGGGCACTGGGTGAGTCCTGGCCCTCCAGGGAGACCAGCCTGGGGGTGTGGGAATCCCAGCCAGGAGCGCCTGGCTGCTGGGAATCATCCCTGCTGCTGGAACTTCAGCCCTCCTGCCCAGGCGAGGAGCTCGAGCCTCCAGCCCCAGCTCTGCCTGGGAACTGGGAGAGCTCAGTTCCTGCCCCCAGGCTGCCTGGCATGGGGTGGCGTGGCATGGCAGCCCCAAATCCAGCCCCAAACCCAGCCCCAAAAGCCCAGGGTCCCATCCTGCCCGTGCCCTGCAGCTGAGCTGGTCCAGCCCTGCGTTCTGGACCCGGGCTCAGGGTTTGCACCCACGCAGGGGCTCCCATTCCAGGGGAAATCCTTCTCCTAACCACCATCTGCTTGGCCGGGGCTGTGCCCTGACGCGTGAAGACGCCAAGCTCGTCCAAACCCCTGTTTCCTTTGGCCCCAGCCCCGCTGCAAGCCCTGGCTGGTGCCTCGCCGCCGACCTCAGCCCCCGGCGGCGGCTCCGACACCTCCTGCACCCCAACCAGACTCAGAACCCACAGGGACAGGCGACCCTGGAGCACCCCCAGGGCTCCCCCCAAGCCATACCCGCAGGGCCTGTAGGTGAAGACGATGTAGCTGTCCTCGTCGTTGCGCTCCAGGAAGGTGACACAGGTGTGCTTCTCCCAGTGCCGCATGGCCTGCCGGAATATGGCTCGCTGGCTGCCTGCGGAGGGGCGGCGGGGGCCGTCAGCCCGGCTGGGTGAGGGGGTGGGGGAGCTGAGGAGCATTGGGGGGGGGGTCAGAGCACCCCCCCAGCCCGCACTCACCGCTGAAGTTGCCGCTGATGACGTAGGGGATGACCCCGTCTGGCCACACTCGCTCCGGCCGGGACGTGGCTGCCCGGCGGCTCCGCTGCCGGCCCCGGCTGCGCCGAGGGCGGCCCGGCCAGGGGCTGGTGGCGTTGCTGCCTGTGGGGAAGGGGGTTCAGCATTGGCAGCCCCCTTCCCCATGGGGGCTGCAGGTGGGTGGAGGGTGCAGCAGTACCTGAGGAGTTGGAGGGCAGGCGGGTGACGGTGTGACGGGACAGGTCCACCACCCGGTCCACCTGGAAGAGCCGCAGGTCCTCCTCGTCCAGGGCGATGTCGCCCAGGAAGGCGGCTGGGAGGGGAGGAGGAGGTGTAAACCCTGCCACGTGTTTGTCAGGGGACCCCCACTGGGTGCCTCTCCCCACCCTCCCTGCACATGGCAAGCCTTGAAGAGGAAGGCAAGCCCTGCCTCCTCCTCATCATCATCCTCCTCCCTCTCTCTCAACCGAGCGTGCTGCCGACCGGGCTCCCCCCTCTCCCCTGCAGCTGGAGCCGGCCCAGCGCTCACATCTGGATTGCATAAAGCCCATCCATCACTTTCTGGATTTCTATCATTATTTGTGTTGCAAAATTGCCTCCTTTTCTGCCCCCTTCCCTCCTGCTTTGGTGGGTTTAGGACCCCCATCCTGCCCAGCTCCTGCTCCCCCAGCCCGGTGCGAGCTCTGACAGCCCCGGGATGCTCCAAGGACCTCTGAGTCATCTGCCAGCACAGAGCAAAGCCATATGGCCCGGGAAGCTCCTGCTGCGCCCAGAGCCCACAGGAACGGAGCAGGAACGGAGCAGGAACGGAGCAGGAATGGAACAGGAATGAGGCAGGAACGGAGCCGGCCCTGTGCCAGGGCTGGGAGCCCCCACTCCAGCACTGGGGTGGGGGGGAAGCAGAGATGCTCCAGCACCACAGGGCTGAAGGGCATAACCCTGCCCTTCCTCCTCCTCCTCTTCCTCCTGTTTCCCCCTCTGTGACTCAACTCTTCTGCTCCCAGCGTCAGCGCCTGGCCGGGCCAGATCCCTCGGGATCCGGCTCCTGCGGAAACGCCGTGGCCGGAGCGCGAGGGCTGGCAGAGGTCACGCCGAGGCTCCGGAGGTGGCCACAGTGGGGTGGAGTGGGGTTCCTCACCGGGTTTTGGGGTGCCCGGGCTGAGCAGAGGGCCCTGGGTACCCCCTGCCCACGCCACCCCCCTGGGAGGGGCATTGGTGGGGAGAGGGGGTGGCTGGAGCAGCTCAGGGCACGAGGGCGAGCGTTGCCAAGGTCTCGCTCCAAGCAATTAGCGAATGGATCCCAAAAGAGCCACTAATTATGAAGACAAGGCGGGACAATTAGGATAACGCTGAGAGGTCCAAAAAAAAGCCGGCGCGGGGTGAGAGGAGCAGCCATGGGATCAGAGGAACACCCTGGATCCCATCCCTCGGCATGGCACCGAGCCCGGACCCCACTCCGGTGGAAGAGCCACGTTTTGGGGCTGTCCCCAGCACTGACCCAGGGGGGTGAATCCCACCACGGGGAAGCTCCAGGGTGGAGAGCAGACCTGCGGCAGAGCCGAGGGAAGAGCAAACAAGCCGGGGCCGGCACCTCCCCTGGCAGCGACCTGCGGCTGGCACGGCCAGGCTGCAATTTGAGGGCAGAGCAGAGGCAGGAGCCCGGCCCGGCTTCCCCGCACCCTCCCCGGGGCCGGGAGAGACGTGTCCGAACGGGCAGCGCGGGGGAGGACCAGGGCCAGGGGAGAAGGACGAGCTGCCCGTGCCAAGAGCTGCATGGAAAGACAAGGGAAAGTAAGCTCGCTTACAGCCGAGCAAGCGCCGGCGGAGCCAAGTGATATAGAAACCATATGTGAGGGATTTGGGATACGTGAGAGAGCCGGGCAGGCCAGCCCGGGGACGTTGGGGTTGGTTTTTTCCCGGTGGCTCGAGGCGGCTTGGCTTCCCTTAAAAAAAAAAAATAAAAAACCTCACCCACAGGGGAAGGTGTTTTGGTGCTCCTGGAGGGGGCAGAGGAGCCGTGAGGGGGACGAGCGAGGGGGTGGCCCGGCAGCAATCCCTGTATGGACATGTCAGGGACAAGCCCAGAGTGCTGGATTGAGAAACTTCCAGGTTGGTTTGGGCTCTGGTCACGTCCTCCTCCCACGGCAGGAGGTGACACGTGGGTTGTTCTGGGAGGAGGAGGGGGGGGGTCTCTGCCTGTCAAATCCCCCCCAGATGCCTCTGCTTGGCAGAACACAGGTTGGAACAGGGGGGAAACCTGTCACACCTCCTGTACCCATTCCCTGCATCAAGCAGCTCACGGTGCTCAGGAGACCCCAAACCACAGGGCAAAGGTCTCTCCAGCCATTCCCAGAGGGATGCTGGTGTCCCTGAGCCGTTCCCAGCCTGGGAGCCCATGGGCCGTGCCGTGGGGGCTGCTCTCTGCTCGGCCACAGAGCTATCAGGGGCAAGGTCCGAGCTACGGCGGTGCCAGCGGGGGACACACGGTGCCAGCGGGACAGACGTGATGCCAGCAGGGAGGGTGCAGTGCCAGTGGGAGGGATGCAGTGCCAGCAGGACACCAGCTCCAAGGCCAGGCGTGGGGCTCGGTGCCACACCAGCACCCCCAGCCAGGAGTGGGATGGGCAGGGAGAGGGGGGATCATCCCAGCTCCGTCCAGGCACATCTCTCCAGCTCCCCAGCACACAACCAGCCATGTGAGACCTGAGAGGAGGCTCCCACGGAGCTCTTCCCACACCTCCCCCCCGCCGCAGCCGGGGGATAGCTCAGCCCTCCGCTGTTGTTTGACTTTTTGTGCTGTGTTTTCTTTCGGGTTCTTGGAACGGTGACGTAACCCCCGGGGCTGAAGCTTTAGACAAACAAGGTTTTTCAGCAGGACCTGGGCCAAGCCCCCTCATCACCCCATCCTGATCCTGCAGGCACCTCCTGGCTCGCTGGGTGTCCCTGGAGGGTCCCCCGTGCCCCCTGGCTGGGATGCAGGAGCTCAGCATCCTTCATCCCACTGAGCGAGGCAGAGGGGCACCCACGGGCCTGGCCTCTCCGGCATGGCTGGGATTTTGGGATGAGCCTGACCTCGGGCTCCACCAAGGTTGGGAACCCCGTGTATCAGGAAAAAAACTCAGATAAAATGAGGGATGGGAAAGGGCCGGGGCGTGAACGAGATGTTCTGGTGAGCCGGGAAAAGCAAACAGAGCAGTGGGGGAGCCTTGGCAGGGCGGGAGGCAGATAAACAGGACAGGATCATATTCCAGGTCAGTCTGGGGCAAAGAAGGCTCCGGGCACGGCACAGAGCAGGAGGGACCCCCATCCCTGTGCAGGCACTACCAGGCCTCGAAGGACACCGGGCAGGAGAGACCCTCATCCCTGGATGGGTCCCACCGACCCTCAAAGGGCAGGATGGGAAGGATGGGAAGCATCCCCTCAGCCCAGCTCTCCCTCTCTGGCTCAGCAGCTCCATCCCAGCCACTCCGAGTCCTCGTGTGTCGCCAATCCACGAGCGTCGCTCCCGGCGCAGGCAGGATTTGGGGTGTGGAAGAGAGCAGGGAGAAAGCTGCTCTGCCCCGGCCGGGATCGGGGTTGGGGACAGCGGTTCCATAGGTGTATCCCGGCCCCCGCCGAGCTGCCGGGCTGTGGAGGCGCGGAGTCACGGGAGCAGCATCCCACTGGCTCGCAGAACCCTTAAATATGTGAGGAATGCTCATCGCACCGCCCCTCGCCCCCGCACGGCCCAGCTGCGCCGCAACACACCCCGCGGCAGCGACCAGACCAGCGGGGACCCCGCTCGGCCGGGACTGGGGGGGTCCCGCTGGCCCCGGGGGTCTGCCCTGCCCGCAGAGCCCCGGAGGAGGTGTGGGTGTGAGGGCAGAGGGATGTGGAGCATCCCGGGGCTGTGGGGACGGGGAAGTAGCCAGGTCTCCCCTCGGAGGCCCTGTGAGACCCCCGGGACAGCGGGGACAGGGTGGAGGTGAAGCAGTGCAGCCCCTCTCCCGGTGCCCCTCGCCGGAGAGAGGGAGCAGCCAGCCTGTAAACGCCGGGGCCAGGAATATTTGCTTTCCCAGAGCACCTTCCGACCGGCACAGCAGGCACAAAGCAGGAATTCAAGCCTTGGAGGCCAAGGCTGGGAGCCAGGCCAGATCACAGCCCCTCTGCAGCCTGTGGGGAAACTGAGGCACAGGGGGATGGAACTGGTCAGCACCGAGGGGCACCCCCAAAAGAGCCAGTCCTGCACTCAGCTGTGACCCCCTGCCTCCTGCTTCCTGGCTGGAGCATCCTCATCCCTCCTGGGGCACATCCAGCAGCTGAGGGAGGCAGAGATGCTCAAGCAGAGCATCCAAGGTGAAGGGATGATCCCTACCTATCCCCAATTCCCCTCTGTGCATCCCTCTGTGGCACAAGGCTCAACCCACCTCTGCCAGAGCTTCCCTACAGCCAAATTCCCTCCCCAGCCCTGGGATTTATGCTCCAAATCCTCTGCCCTGCTCCAGGGGATGAAATAAGCACTGTGGAGCCTCCAGCAAACACATCCCAGGCTAGCAAAAGGCTTCCAGGGACAGGAAAGGTCCACCTCGGGGCAGGTTGGGAGTGGGAGAGATGGTTTGATCACTCCAGGGGAGGATTTTCCTTCTGCTCCTCTTCCGTGACAGCAAAGGCAGGAGAGAGCCTCCTCCAGGGCTCAGGGTGGAGGATGCCAAACCTAAGGCATGCTGGAGCCCAGGGATGCCAGCAGCCATGTGCAGGGAGCAGGATCTCCCTGTATCCCCTCTCCAAAGCCAGGTCACTGAGCAAAACACATTCCCGGGCCAGCAGCTCAGGTCCCTGTGAAAGGGAGAGCTGCTGGAAAGGAGAATATTTGGGAATTGCTCTGCCAAGGGGGTTGGTGTGACATTGGAGGGGAGCCCTGGTGGCAGCAGGAACTGGGGCCTGCTGGGGACAGGGATGTGCCCCAGCACCCGGCTCCAGACACGTGGGGTATCCCGGGATCTCAGGGCACTGTGCCTGTCCCTGTGCCCGGCTCTGCCAAAGGATATCGGCTCCCCAGGAATCCCAGACCTCTGGGCATCATCCCCAGGGCTCTGGCTGCAAACATCCCCCTCCTCATGCTTTCACTGTTCCGATCCTGCCCCCACAGCCTCCCCCAATGCCCGTTAACTCTTTCCAAGGCTGTGTCCCAGATCCCTGGTTGTGCCAATAAACCCTCCCGAGGCTTGGGATCTTCCCATTGCCTTTCCCACGTGCATGGAGGGAGGGTTTGCCATGCAAAGCCCTCTGGATCAACATCCCTCCTGCAGCCAGGTGATGGGATAGGACCCCCTCTTCCCACAGCTCCGTGGGATGCAGTGGGACGCTCTTCTCTCCAGGGATCCTCAGCAAAGCCACGAGCAACCTGGAGGACACATTCCCGCCCCGAAAACCCCCAGCCTGGCACAGCCAAGATGAAAACACTTGTGGACTCCCCCTCCAAACGAGAGCCACCTTCCCTCCTTTCCCTGCGTCCCTCCCCACAGCTTTGTTCTCCCCAGGTTCCCCCCCCCCCCATCCCGCCGGCCCACGTGTCCCCGTGTGTTTTTCCATGTGTTTCCCAGCCCCGGATAAAGCCTCAGGAAAACGCCGTCTCCCCCCTCTCCACGACCCGCCGCCGGCGTGAATCAGCAGCCGGAGTGTTTCCCAGGAGCCGGGAAGGGAAGGCAGCGAGGAACGACCCCCCCCCTGCCCCCTACCACTCACCAACCCCGGCCTCGCCGTCTGCACCCCCCGGGCCCCCCGCCGGAGCGTGCGGGTGATTACACAAAGATAAAGCAGATCCCGGGATCGGCCTGAGATTCCCAAGGTTTCCCGGGCCCCGGACCGCAGGCCTCCCGCCGGCCCCGGCTCCGCGGGTGGATTTTTGCCCTGCATGAATAAGTGACATATAACGGCTGGAAAATATTTTTCGGGCAGCTTGACAAGTGTGACTCCAACCAGTAGCCCGGGCTGGCTACGCCTGGAAAGTGTAATCTAGGTGAAATCTTGGGAGGTTGGAGAACTCCAGGCACGGCTGGGAAGCTCGTACAGACGGGAAAGGGGGGGGCTCGGAGCCCCAGCCCCATTCCTGCATCCCGCAGTTCTGCTGGGTGGGTGATGCTGAGCCCCCCACGGGGGGATGGGGGAGTGGATCCCCCCTAAAACACCCTCCCTGGGGGGGCTGTGTGAGCCCCCAAAGGGCTCTGCACCTCCATATCCTCTCCCCATGGAGCAGGGTGATGGAATGCTAGAGAGGCGACATGCCAGCCCCCCCAGTTCAGCCAAGCACCCCAAAATGTGGATGTGGAGCTGCACTCGGGGAGAGGGGTGGGCTCCATCCATCCCCGGCTGCTGGGGGCACCCCAGGGGGCCCAGCTGCCATCACCAAACTGCTCGGCAACCCCCTGGGATGAGCCACACCAAACCCCAGGGCCGCTCCCACAGCGCGGCCGGGGGTGGTGGGAGCGATTCCAGCTGCCTTTCCCAACCGGAGGCACGACCCGGATCCGACCCGGCGGCTGCTCCCTGGCACCGAGACCTGGATATCCTGCTGACCGGGTGAGGGGAAACCGGGGCCACGGCAGATTCCTCCCTCCCTGGCTGCCCGGGGGGGGGTTGGTCCAAGGGCTGGATCTCCCAGCGGTCCCGTTTTGGCATCCTTGGAAGCGACGCGGCGGCACGGGCGGCTCTTCCCCTTCCGCTGGCACCGGTGCAGACGCGGTGGCATCACCGGGGTGGCTGGCGAGCCACGGGCAGCCGGCAGCCTCAGGACACCTCTGGCACGGGCTGTGCCAAGGAACCCAAATCCCTCCCTCGGTGCTTCCCTCCCTGGAGCAGCGGCGGTGGCAAAGCCTCGGTGCGAGCGCCCGAAGCTCAGGGAGGGTCTCAACACCCCCAAATTAAAACCAGTTCATGGGATGCCATGGGGGGGGGGGGTGTCAGGGGGATGCCAGGGCGATGCCAGGCGAGGTTTCAGCTCCAGCTCCCACCGCTGGACCTCACCACCCCCGACAGGGGTAAATCCACGGCTCCTGCGATGCGTGGCAGGGCCTGATCCCCTCACACCCCCCCCCCCTTCCCTCCTCCAGGCTCCCGGGGAAGAGCTCCTGTAATTAAATTAGTCACATAAGGATCTCATAAAGGCCAGGACGGGAATGGGGAGGGGGGAACAGCCGGCCCCGGGAGGTGAGCCCGGGGTGGGGGGGGGTCCTGGGGCGCACAGGAGCGAGGCGAGGAGGGGCCACTGGGAAAGCCACCACTAATTAGTCCGGCTCGTCAGAGGGTGAAGCCTCGTCTCTCCCGCTCAGCTGGAGGAAGCGGGAGCCGAGGGAAGGCTCCAGCCGGCTCTGCCCGGACGGTTTTGCAAGCCTAGCTGTTTCAGCCCGGGAGGGCAGGAAGGGAAGGATTTTTGGCCAGAAAAAGCCCTCGTGTAGACAGAGTTATATCAACAGCCGCCTTCCAGAGCAGACAATGCCAGTACAGAGAAATGTGATCCCCCGCCAGACCCCGGCCCTCGCGCAGAGCTCAGCCCTGCATGGCCCTCCCGTGCCTCAGTTTCCCCCCCATTCCCCCAGAATCCCTCCATCCACTTAATCTCGCCATGGAACACAGGGATTGTCCCCCCCCCGCAGGGCCCAGTTTGTTCCGAGCCCTTCCAAAATCCGGGGAACGGCCCGGAACCCCCTGTGCAGGCACCGAGGGACCCCAACCCTCGGGAGCACCTCCCGAGCTGAGCCCGGCCCGGGTGTCCCGGGGGGGACGAGCTTTGGCTGAGGGTCGGGAAAGAGGAGGAAAGGCAAAGGGTGCAGAGTGTGGGTTCAGGGATGGGGTGGGATGGGGGCTGGGAGATGGGTCGTGGGATGGGCTGGGGTGGTGAGGGGAGGGGGTGAAATGGGGGCTCCCCGCCGCCTTTGACAGCTGCCAGTAGAGCCACGACGAGGGAGAGAAAGCGGGGCGCCGGGCCAGCCCCCCCTGCTCCTCACCCTAAGTACAACCAGATGCATCTCGGAGCGGGACCGGCCGCTGCTCCCCCCGTTCCTCCCGTCCCTGGCAGCGGGGACCCCCCGGCCCCGGGGCCAGCGCGGGGCAGCGGTGCCAAGTTTGGCCCCGGAGTGTGTGCAGGGCACACTCACACTCGCCCTCACCCGCACTCACTTCCACATTCGCTCCCACCGGCCCCCCCCGCGCTCCCCTTTGTCCGCCCGCCCGCCCCCCGCCGCGCATCCCCCCGCTCCCACCGGCTTTGCAGGGGTCCTTGTAGTCCAGGGGCTCCTCGTCCTCCTCCTCCTCTTCCTCCAGCACGTAGGAATAGTCCGGGAAGCGCAGGGCCCGGGCCAGGAGCAGGCAGAGGAGCAGCCCGCAGCTCCGCAGCCCGGCCATGGCTCCGGCCGGGTTTTTTTTTTTCCTCTCTTCTCTCTTTCCTTCCCTTCTTCGCTCCCTTTTTTTTTTTTTTTTCTTTCCTTCCCTCGCTCTCTCTCTCCCTCTTTTTTTTTTTTTTTTTTTTTTTTAGGGAAATGAGATCTGGCGGGGGCGGGTTCAAGCGCGGAGCTCGGCCCCTGCAGCCCCGGGCGCAGGGCTGGGAGCGGGGCCAGCGCCGGGGGGGCGGCGGGGACGGGCTGCTGCGGGGACCCGGCCCGCAGCCCCCGCTCCTGCCCCTCTGCAGCCCCCTGGCCCGCTCCTGCCCTCCCCGGGAGCGGGGCTGCCCCGTTCCGTCCCGCCCTGCACCCCCCGGGTCCCGTCTCGTATCTCCCGGTATCGACCCTGCGTCTCCCGGTCCCGTCCCGCACCCCTCGGTCTCGTCCCGCATCCCCCGGTCCCGATCCTGCTCTCCCCGTCCCATCCTCCAGCACCGATCCTGCCTCCCCTGGGTCCCATCTCGCGTCCCCCGGTCCCGTTCCTGCCACCCTTCGGTCCCATCCAGTATTCCCGGTACGGATCCAGGCCCCTCCCAGTCCGGTCCCGCACTCCCGGTATCCCGGGGACACGGTATTCCCACGTGCCCCAGCCCCGATCCTTCCCCCGCGGTGCCATCCCATGGGATAAGGATGCTGGCTCCTGCCTCCCCTGCTCCCGTTGTCCCTGTGCCACCCCATTCTGACCCCTGACCCCCAGGGTGGCTGTGGGGTGTGGGTACCCCCATCCTGGGGAGGGAAGTGGGGTCCAGCTTCCCACTCACCACGAGATCTCCAAGTTCCACCTGTGTCTCCCAATCCCTGTGTGTCCCCCACATCCCATTTCCGTGTCCCCACGTCCCCCAGCCCCTCCCTGTGTTGCTGTGTACCCCCATCCCGGTGTCCCTGTGTGCCCCCAGCCCATTCCTTCTGCCTCGCCCCCCCTTGTCCCGTGTCATGTCCACTGTCCCTCCTGTGCATCCCAGGAATGCTGCAGTGGGGGTGAGGAGTGAAAATTAACCCCCCACACCCTCCCCCTGTGGCTGGCTCATCCCGTGGGGCTCCTGAACAAACTCATCCCTCTCCTCTTACTCACAATCCTCCCTCCCAGAACTCACATTATTTTTCCCCACATTTTAAGTGCTCCTGCGTGCGATGACCCCCGCAGGGACAGGCTGCACGACATCAGCATCCGGGCTCTGCTCCCTCCCCTGCCCACTAAAACCCCCCCCAAATCCTCTTTCCCTTTGCTTTTTGGGACTCCCCCATGTCCAGGGCCTGGCTCATTCCCACCGGGAATGACGGGAGTCTCCTTCCCCCCTTATCTCCGGCCGTTATTTTCCTCCCCCGTCAGCAGATCATCCCGGGATGTGTTTTCCTCCTTCTCCCTTATTGCAAAACCCACATCCAGCAAAACTTCCCTCTTCGAGCAAACAAATAAACCCCGGAAAACTGGGCTGGCTCTTTGTCCCCCTCCACCTCTACCCCCAGCCCACATATCACATGGAGCATCCCAAGGACGGGAATTTGGGGACCTGGTCTCCCAAGAAAACAAACAAGCCAGGCTCTGAAGTACTTTCTGTTTGCATGCCCTGCTCAGGCTGGGAAGGAGGTCTGCGGGCCGGGTCCCTGGATGATGTCAATCCATGATGTCAGGATGCAGCCGCCGGTTTTCCACACGGAGATGTCACCCCTTTCCCACAGAGCGCTCCGGGGAGCCGCGGCTCGTGGGGGAGGCTTTTCCCACGCCAAGCACTGGCTCCCGGGATCCAGCTCGCTTCCTGGCGGCCCTGGATGTCACTGGCTGCCAGCATTCCAACCTGGAGCCTACCTGGACCAGGCCCTGCGGGAGCTGGGAATGCTGGACCAGCCCACCCGTGTCCCGCCGGGCCTGAGCATCGTCCGGTAGGGATTGGGGACACCCCTTATCCCAGGAGCAGGAGCCCTGGGTGGATGTGCTGCACCACCTGGCACGGGCACACGGATTCCAGAGCTCCTACCTCAACCTGCCCGCCCTGCGGAGCTTCCCTGGCGTCCTGGCACGGCAGGTGGGCGACGCCGAGGTGTGGCACTGGCACAGCCATCGCCCTCCACGAGGGTGGGGGACACCGGGAGCTCTCACCCTCATTCCCAGCACCTCCTGAGGGCCTGGCTCTGATTTCCCCCCCTCCCACCAGGACCCCTGAGGTCCCACTGTTCCCCAAACCTCCCCGTGCAGGCTCCAGAAACGAGGACACTGGAATTATTGCACAAGGACCTGGGGGTCCTGCCAAGTTCCTGACGGCTCTTTCAGCTGCTCCAGCTCGGGGGGGAGGGGGGGGGGGGCTCGGGGGTCAGCCAGGGGTTGGGGGTGGGCACCCCAGAGCTGCAGGAGGCCCTGGATGGGCAATCCCACACCCAGGCCAGCAGGAACTGGCTCTCCCTGCAGGAACAGCTCTCCCTGCAGGAACAGCTTCCCTGGATGCCAGCTGTAGGGAGTGGGGGCCAGAGCCACATGTGGGGGGCAGCTGGGTGCTGGTGCCCCCCACCCTGGGGCCAGCAGGAGGCAGCTGAGGGGCTGGTGGCCTCCCATTTTGGGGGGCTGTGGCTGGGCTGCTCCCTGTTCCTCTTCTTTACCCCAAATGCTCAGCCCTGGGACCACCATTGATCCCAATAGCACTGGGCCTAAGTAACATCAGCATCCTGGTCCTAATAACACCTGATCCTAATAGTGCCAGAATCCCATCCTAGAGAAGCCTGATCCTAACAGTACCAGCATCCTGGTCCTAATAAATCCTAGTAACTCCCCATCCTAATAACACTAGCATCATTCTGGTCCTAAGGGTGCCTGATTCCAGCACCAGCAATCCCAGCCCTAATATTACCTGATCCTAATTGCACCGGTATCCCAGTCTTAATAATGCCTGATCCCGGGAACACCAGCATCCTGGTCCTAATAACGCCTGCTCCTTCCAGCACTGACATCCCTGTCCTCATCATCCCATCCCTAAGGATCCCAGTCCTTGGGCAGTGTCTGGTGGCCGTGGCTGTCTCCAGGAATAGCTCCCAGACCTGATTCCTGCCCTTCTCCTTTATTCCAGCCTGCCAGAGGACAGACCCATTTTTCAGGCCGGGCTGGCTCTGGCAGCAGGAAGGGGCAGCTCAGGTCAGGCAGCCACGCTCACAGAGCAAAGGGGAGGGGGGGGCCCTCCCTTGAGCCCCCAGGGCCAGAAATCCCACCCCCCCCTCCCCAAAATCCGAGCTCAGAGCCCCAAAACGCGTTTCCAAGGCAAAAAGGAAGGCGGGGAGCTGGCGGGAGCGAAGAACTGGAACGGGAGAATTGTGTTTTCTTTTAAATGTCATGTTTTTTTAAGCTCGTTTTTGCACTCGGGTTTTTGGCGAAGCTGAGAAGGCTTTAAGTGACAAACCAGCTGTCCCCCCTCACGGCGCGGTGCAGACACCCCCCCCTCCGCCCCCACCCCCCCTGCACCGCGTGTGCATCCCCCCTACCCCCACCCCCCTGACCTCCCCGACCCCTGCCCACCCTCCCCCGCCCCAAAATCGGGGTGGGCGGGGCGGGGGGTGGGTGGTGGTGGTGGCGTTGTCGCTGATGCTTCCAGAGGGGCTGCGGCAACACCGGAGGTGCTGCAAGGCAAAGCCAGCTCTGTGAGGGTGCTGGTAGGTGGGTGAGGGTCCCCTCAGTGCCCCCCGCCCACCCGTGACGCTCACCCAGCAGGGCTAAGCCCAGTAGATGGGCAGGGCGCTGCAGAGGATGCTCGCCGTGGTGCCCAGGAGGGAGCGGTCGGCCAGGGGCAGGGAGATCCTCTGCCCGTCCTGCAGAGCGGGGAAAAGGGCAAAAAAACCACAAGGCAGATGCTGCACCCCAAATCCTCCCCCCTACAAACACCCCAGCCTGCCCCAGGGAGGTCACCCCTCACCTGCTGGTGCTGGAAGGTCTCGGCCACCGCGTCCAGCCCGGGGATGTTGTCCTTGTCCACGCGGGTGACGTAGCAGGAGCGGTGCAGACGGGACCTGTAGCTCACCAGCAGCTGTTGGAAAGTCAGACCCGGGTCAGCTCCATCCCATCACCCCCATCACCCCGTGTTTCCCCCCCCCACGGGTGCCCCCCACTCACATTCCTGTAGTCATAGACCACGGTGGCCGCGGCCCCGTCCCCGCCGTCCAGGTAGAAAGTGGCCGCATCCTCTTCCCAGGCCGGCCCTCCCCACAGGCCCACCCGCAGCACCTGCAGAGGGGTTGAGGGGGGGATCTCAGAGCCTGCAGCACCCCCTCCCTGGGGGGGTCCCTGGTGGGGGCGGCCACTCACGGTGTCGGCGTGGCTCCGGTCGACGCGCAGCCACATGAGCAGGGCGCCGGCGACGATGACCACCAGCAGCACCACCACCACCACCACGAGGAGGAGGCACCGGAGGTTGTGGCAGCCCAGCAGCTTGCGGGGCAGGTAGCACAGCAGGCGGGGCACGAAGCACAGGGACTTCTTGAGGCAGCCGGAGCAGCCGGAGCAGCCGGGACACTTGGGGCACTTGCAGCAGCACTTGGGCAGGCAGCAGCACCGGGCACACTTGGCACAGCACATGGTGCAGGGCAAGCAGCAGCCTGGGCAGCAGCATCCCTGCTCCGAGTCCTGGGGGGTTTGGGGAAAGTGGGGAGAGATGGGGTGAGCGGGGTGGAGGTGGGAGGTGGGGGATGCAGGAGGAGCAGCTCGAATCCCGCTGCCTCTGGGCACCCCACTGCCCCTCAGCATCCTGCTGCTCCCAACTCAGAGCCCCTGAGTGCTGGGAATGCAGCATCCCACAGGCCCTTCCCATCACACCTGCACTGGTGCCAGGCTGGGATAAACAGGGCAAAGCCCTGTGCTGTGGGGACGTGCCACTCTGCAGAGACTCACCTCCTCTTCCTCAACCACCACCTTCTTCATGCTGCTCTCCATGGCAGCCTCCTCTTCCTCCTCTTCTTCCTCCTTCCTCCTCCTCCCAGCCCGGCCTGCCCGCAGGGACTGGGTGCTTTATACCAGGGCACTGGGGTGGGGGCAGGAGCGGCCCCTGTGAAGGGTTTGGTGTCCCCAGGGGGGGCAGTCGAGCTCTGGCATGTGACCCTCTCCACTGGTGTTTGCTGAACGCCCGCTCCGGGCCGGATCCTGCTGGGAACATGCAGGTCAAGAGGCTCCCAGGGCTCTGGGTGGAGGGCACTCGTCCCTGGGCACAAGGAGCTCTCTGCTGCCCAGGAGCGAGGGGTCAGGGCCAAAGCAAACCCTCCAGGGTGGAGCATCCGGCAGTGGCTGTGGCCAAGGGCAGACCTGGCTCGTGTCCCTTCGCCAGCCCGGCCACCTGGAGCTGCTTGAGGTGGACGAAAGAGCAAACAGGACATTGAAGCTTTCCCGTAATCCTCAGGGGTGGGGTGGGAACGGGGTCACAGTAGGGTTGAGACATGTCCTCAGTCCTCATTCTTGGTACTGAGGGTGCTTGGGCACCGCTGCCCGTGGCTTTTGGGGCTGCAGTGTGGATTTTTTTATGGTGAGAGGGGTCCCAGCTCTGGCATGTCACCCCAGCTGGCAGGGGGACACTGCTGTGCCCTGGCTGTGCCCATCCACGAGGCTCTCCTGCAGCTGGGCTCAGGTTGGGACCTCTCCAACCCCCCCCTTGAGACCCCCAAAGCTTGCAGCCAGGTGTGGGGGTTCGTGTGTGGCCTCCCCCCACCCCATTTCATGCTGCCTCCTTTCCCAAGGTGACAAAGGACCACGAGAGACCCTCCAGTGGCTCCTGCCTGTTTGCTCTCAGACACCACAGGGGCCCTTCTGGCCTTCCACAGCCCTGGGCACGCTCTTGGCCTGGATCCTTGCCAGGGCAACACAAGGTCAGGGCATTTTGTGGGTCAGCACGTGCAGTTTCCCTCCTGTTCCCAGCAAAGTGTCACCCTCCTGGAGCTCTGACCTCCCCCTCGCTGCCTGTGGCAGTGACTGCGGGGACAACACCGAGTCTGCACCCCTGGAAAGGCCAAATCAACCTCACAGGATCTCTTTTCACCCTCCCAGCTCCACTAATCCTCATTTTTCCGGTGCAGCACTTGGAGGTGTCCCCCAGTGTGGGGGACAGAGGGGCTGGGGTGGATGGGGATGGGGACTGGGTGGGGATGGAGGGGAGCCAGAGCAACTGGACTGTGGTGCCTGTGGATAACTCAGGGCTTGGCTCTCACCAGGGATGTGACACAGACCCTCTGCCCCCATCTGCACAAGGAGGGGACAGGGACGTTTCCAGGAGGCCTGGAAGTGCAGAGGTTGCTCCAACCATCCCTGGAAACTGGGAGTGCAGGGGTGAGGACACTGGGAGCCTGGTCTTCAACAGGGGTAGTTGTGCCACTGCCCCTGACCCAAAGGCTTCACCTCCCCACCCTGCATCCCACAAGGAGACATCCCTGGCACATTGTGTGCCAGCCCCACCACCCTGGGAAGGACCAGAGCAGCACTTGGAGGAGGGGGCAGAGGCTTCACTTTGCAGACAGAAGCAAATCCCAAAGCAAATCCCACTTTTTTTTATTGTGAGAGCCGGGTGGGAAAGCCGAGTGACAGCGGATGGACACCCCCACAGCGGGGTGGCTGCCCTCAGGATGGGCACAGGGAGGAGGGGAGATGCCCGTTCATCCCAGAGGGTGAGCACAGGGAGGGTGACACACTGGTGACATCCCCTTCTCCCTGTCCCATCCCACCGGGAACCGGTGCTACGCCCAGTACACGGGGACGGCGCTGCAGAGGATGTTGATGGTGGTGCCCAGGATAGAGCGGTCGGCCAGGGGCACAGCGTTGTCCCCAGCCTGCTCAGCCTGCAGGACAGAGAACGGGGCAGGGGCTGCCACAGCGAGCCCCCAGCCCCATGCATGTCCCCGGGACGCAGGGGCCGGGATGTGGATGAGCCCAGTGCGGCTCCATCCCCATCCCCATCCTCACCTGTCGGCGCTGGAAGGTGTCGGTGACGGTGTCCAGCCCCGGGAAGTTGTCCCCGGCCACGCGGGTGATGAAGCAGGCACGGTGCTGCCAGGACCTGTAGCCGACCAGCAGCTGTTGGCAGACAGACCCCAGGTCAGCTCAGCACCACCCTGTGCCCCCCTGTGCATGTCCCCAGCCCCCCCTCACACCTTGCTGTAGTCGTACACCACCATGGCCGAGGCGTTGAGCCCGTCCCGCACGGAGAACGTCCCGGTCCTCTCCTTCTTGCTCATGGAGAGGTGCTGGGGGGTCCCTTCGCCATCCAGCCCGTGGATGGTCATTCTCAACACCTGCCGGGTGGAGCGGGGTCAGGGAGCTCCCGACCCCGTCCCTGCCGTTCCCAAACCCGCCCCCCATTGCCCTCACCGTCTCTGCGTGTCTCTCGGTGATGTGCAGCCCCAGGAGCAGGAAGGCCACCACCACCACCACGAGGACCACCACCATCCCCACCGCTGTCAGGAGGCCCCGGAGCTGGTGGGACACGCAGGGCAGGCGGGGGGATTCCGTGTACCTCTGGAGAGGGGAGTGCCTGGCTGAGCTGCCGGCGTGGGGCCAGGCAGGGCAGTGGGTGCTCAGCCCCGGGACGGGCGGTGGGTGCTCCTTACCGGGGGTGCCTCCTCCATCAGTGCCTCCTTGGAGCTGTCTTCCATCTCACCGGGTGCTCCTGTCCCTTTGCCAGCCGCAGCCCGGGGGGATTTATATGGCCACGGGTGGGTGGGGGGGGAGGCTGTGGCTGCCCCAGCTGCCAAGGTGCCACTTGAGCTGTTTGAAGAGCCGGGGAGGGGACACAAAACCTCGGAGGGCCCTTTCCCTGCACTAGCCCGGCCAAGGCAAACAGCGGGCGCAGCAGAGCGTGCCTGCCCTCCACACCCCAGCCTGGGCCTGGCAGCGTCCCCAGAGCACCCTCAGCACGTCTCCGGGGGTGCTGCACCCCTGCCCGTGCACGGGCAGCTGCGGGTGCCCCCCTCACCCCCCCCGGGCGAGGGCAAGGAGCTGGCTGGGCTCATTGTTCCCGCCGGCGCCGTGCCAGGGACAGGACAGATGGACGCCCGGGATGGGAGAGATGGGTGCCTGGGACGGGCGGGCGCCTGGGGCGGGGTGGATGGGTGCCCAGTGCGCCAGAGCGGGCAGGGAGCTGGCGAGGGGCAGGGCTGCAGCGCCGAGCAGGGAGAGCCCCCTCGCTGCCTCCCCCACTGCCGGTACCCCCCTGTCCCCCACCCCCGTGCACCCCGGGGGCACACAGCGGCCACCCCGCCTGCAGCGTGGAACCCCGTGTTTGCTCGCTGCTGAGGACACACGGACACGCGTGCCCGGGGATGCTGGCGCTGCCACTCAGCCGCATCCCTCCCTCCCTCCCTCCCTCCCTCCTTCCCTCCCTCCTCCCCGCAGCACAGGAGCATGGTGTGCTGCAGAGCCGCGGGTCAGGCGCCGGCAGCCTCTGCTGACACCATCGCTGCTCCTCCACGCTGACATCTCCGGGGTAAACAGGAGAGGGAAAGGCTTTTCCACAGCTCCCGGGCACAGCAGGATTGGGAACAGCTCCCGGGATCAAACAGGGATAAGGCCAGGGCGTGATGGAGCCGCAGAGCGGGAGAGGGATGCTGAGGGACCGGCTCCCCGCTCTCCTCCTCCTCCTCCTCGCCGCGGCCTGGCTCTGGCTGCCGGCGGAGGGGCGGAGGCCCCCCCGGCCCCCTCCTTGCCCCCCGACCTGCTCCTGCACCCGGGACACGGCTTTCTGCGTGGATTCCAAGGCTGTGCCCAAGAACCTGCCCCCCGAGGTCATCTCGCTGTGAGTACCCGGGATGGAACGGGGACAGGGATGGGGACAGGGAGTGGAACAGCCCCTCTGTGCCACACTGAGGGGGGCAAACAAGGGCAGAGTGGGGTCCGGGCAGTGCAGGGGGGCTGTGGGGGGAGTATCAGTCTGAGGACAGCCCGGGACTGCTCCCCGTGTCCTGCGGTGGTGGCACACGCAGCCATCCATCAGTGACAGCCAGAGCAGGGCTGCAGCCTGTCCCCAGCGTGACCTTGGCGAGAGGAACCCCAAGGGGACACGGCTGTGACCTTGGGGACCAGAGCCCCATGGCTGGGGGGGGGGATCCTCAGGGGGGTCCCTGGGGACGTGGACGTTCCCCAGTGCCTGGTACAGGTGTGTGTGGCAGATACGTGTGCATGTACATGTGTGTACATGTGTGTGCACGTGTGTGTGTGTGTGTGTTTACACCCGTGTCCGTGCACGTGGCCTCGGGCCAGGGGCTGCCGCAGGGCGTGGGCATTGCGGGGTGGGTGCCAGCCCCTCCGTGCCCCCCCCTGACAGGCAGAAGGGCTGCTGGGGTCCCTCTCCCAGCACCCCTTCCCGCCGAGGGGGGCTGTGGTGGCACTCAGCAGGTGACATCGATGCTGGGAGGGGTCTGGGGGGCGGGCAGTGCCACCCTGCTGCCCCCAACCCCTCTCCTGAAGCTCCGTCTCTCCGTCAGGACGATGGTGAACGCAGCCTTCACGGAGATCCGGGAGGCAGCCTTTGCCCACATCCCTTCCCTGCAGTTCCTGTACGTCCCCCTGCTCCCCCAGCCGGGCGTCCCTGATGCCCTGGGTGCCCACCCAGTGCTGATACCTCCCCCTCTCTCTCTCGGCAGGCTCCTCAACTCCAACAAGTTCACGCTGATCGGGGACAACGCCTTCGCCGGGCTCTCACACCTGCAGTACCTGTGCGTGGGACAGGGATGGGGACACGGGGCCGGGGACAGCCCCGGGGAGGGCACGGGGAGGGCCAGGGGGTCCTCGGGGCAGCCGTGCCACCTTCTCCTCCTGCCGCAGGTTCATCGAGAACAACGACATCCAGGCGCTCTCGAAGGGCACCTTCCGTGGGCTCAAGTCCCTGACACACCTGTGAGCACGTGGGGGTCCCACGGGGGACACTGTGGGGGTGGCTCTGCCAGGGATGTGTCTCCACGACCCTTTCTTGTTTCACAGGTCCTTGGCCAACAACAACCTGCAGACGCTGCCCCGGGACCTCTTCAAGCCGCTGGACATCCTGAGTGACCTGTGAGGCTGCCACGGCACCAGGGACCCCTGGGACATGGGGCTGGGGAGAGGGTGACATCCTGGGGCTTGGGAGGAGGGCCTGGGGCCTGGCAGGGACCCCTGGGGTACGAGGCTGACATCCCAGTGGGTGCTGGGGGTGACTCGGTGCCATCCTCGGCAGGGACCTGCGTGGCAACACGCTGGCCTGCGACTGCAAGATCAAGTGGCTGGTGAAGTGGCTGGAGAGCACCAACACCACGGTCCCCGCCGTCTTCTGCAGCAGCCCCGGGCAGTTCGAGGGGCAGCGGATCCGGGATCTGGCGCTCAGTGACTTCCAGTGCATCACCACAGGCAAGGGGCTGCCACCACCCCTCGCCCCGTTCCTGTGTGCCCAGACCCTCACTGCCACCTCTCCCCTCCCCAGATTTCGTGATGCACCAGGTCCTGCCCTTCCAGGCGGTGTCAGCTGAGCCCTTCACCTATGCCAGCGACCTGTACGTGGCCCTGGCACAGCCCGGTGCCAGCAGCTGCTCCATCCTCAAGTGGGACTACGTGGAGCGCAAGCTCCGTGACTTCGACCGCATCCCCGGTGAGGCAGCAGGGCTTGGGGGGGTGATGCTGATGGGACCTTCATTTTGGGGTGAGCCGGGGAGGGCACAGCCCTGACGTGCCGCGGTCCTGCTGGCAGCTCACTCGGCCGTGCACTGCAAGCCCATCGTGGCTCAGGACCAGCTCTACGTGGTGGTGGCCCAGCTCTTCGGCGGCTCCTACATCTACCGCTGGGACACGGCCGTGGACAAGTTCATCAAGATCCAGGACATCGACAGCCAGAAGGTCCGCAAGCCCAACGACATCGAGGCCTTCCAGATCGAGGGGGACTGGTACTTCGTCATCGCCGACAGCTCCAAGGCGGGCTCCACCAGCCTCTACCGCCTCAACCAGAACGGCTTCTACTCCCACCAGGCGCTGCACGCCTGGCACCGCGACACCGACGTGGAGTACGTGGAGAATGACGGCAAACCCCGGCTGATCATCGCCAGCAGCTCCCAGGCGCCCGTGATCTACCAGTGGAGCCGGGCGCAGAAGCAGTTCGTGGCGCAGGGCGAGGTGGGGGAGATGCTGGACGTGCAGATGGTGAAGCACTTCAGGTCCAAGCGGGACCAGTTCCTCTGCCTCAGCCGCTACATCGGCGACTCCAAGGTGGTGCGCTGGGAAGGGCAGCGCTTCGTGGAGGTGCAGACGCTGCCGTCCCGCGGCTCCATGGTGATGCAGCCCTTCGCCGTGGGGCAGAGGCAGTACCTGGCGCTGGGCAGCGACTTCTCCTTCACCCACGTGTACCTGTGGGAGGAGGAGAAGCAGAAGTTCGCCAAGTTCCAGGAGCTGTCGGTGCAGGCGCCGCGGGCGTTCCGCTACGTGCCGGCCGCCGACGTGCAGCTCCTGCTGGCCCCCAGCTTCAAGGCCAACACGCTGGTGTACCGGCACGAGGTGGTGGACCTCAGCCTCTAGTCAGGGGTTGGAGTTCTCCCTTCCCCCAGAGGGACTCCACGTCCTGCCCGAGGACATGCATGTGCCCACCGCACCCCGCCCCATGGTCACAGCCTGCTCCCGGCCCCACTCCTGGCCCCCACGATGCCACCCACCACCCAGGGCAGCTCCCACACCCACAGTGCCTCAGTTTCCCCCCACAGTGCTCCCGGTTTCTCCATGTGCAGCTCCCACAGCTGTCCTGTGGGGTGCAGGGAAGGAGGGTGGCACAGCCTTTGCACCCCCGGGGGGCCAAAGGGGTTGAGGGGTGGCAGGGGGGTCTCTGCCTGCTTGGGTGATGAGTTTGGGGGGGCACAGAGTGGGGGATTTGTATGGGAAGGGTGGGGGGCTCCCGGGAATTTGGGGTGTTCCCAGGCTGAGGAGGTGCTGTGGAGATGGGATGGCTGAGGTGCACGATGGGATGCCATGAGGACAATGGAATGGGATGCCATGAGGACAGTGGGATGAGATGCCATGAGGACAACGGGATGCCCCAGGCCACGGAGATGCTCTGAGGATGATGGCATGCTCCAAGCTGGATGCACCTGGAATGCCCGGAGGACAATGGGATGCTCTGAGGACAATGGGACGCTGGAGGCCAGCAGATGCTCTGAGGTGGATGCCCTGAGGACAATGGGATACCCCGAGGCAGCAGCAGGGCTGCGTCCCATCCCCCTCTGTGCACATCCATCCTGTGCCCATGGCCCCGCTGCCAGGCGGGGGTACCCGAGGTGTCTGTGCCCACCAAAACACCCCCCAATAAACACACTGTGACCCCCAGCCCTGCCTGTGTCTGCCAACACCTTCCATGCGTCCTTCCAGACGCTCCTGCTCCTTCCAGTCCTGCCCCACCCAGCATCCCACAGCACCGGGAAGGGCGAATCCCTCATTTTAGGGTGCTCCAGGCCCCTCACGTGGCTGGCCTGGTGTTTTGGGTTTTTTTTCCAGCAGATACCTTGGCCCGCGGTGGGGGTGGGAAGCAGGAGGTGTTTCCCCAGGGGAGGGGATTCTCCGCCGGACTGGTTTTCCAGGGGAGCTTTTTCATTGTCTCCCCGGGGGTTGTAAATATGCATGTGAAAAGCCGCCAATTAGGCTCACAAATAAAGATCCTCTCAAACCAACGGGCGCCCCCGGGGCACAGATGGATTAGGGGAGCAGGATTAGACCTGGGCGGCTGCAGAGCCAGAACCTGGCGGCTCCCGGAGCATTTCCACGCTTCCCTGCCTCAGTTTCCCCACCGGGAAAGGGCAGATTTTAAAGGCCAGGGAGCACTGCAGGGGGGTTCTGGCACCTCCACGGTGTCCCTGACTGGGATGGGGGAGCGGGGAAGCCTTGGAACGCTCCGGGGGCTGCAGAGCCAAAGGGAAGGTGGCCCAGAGAGGAGATTCCAGCAGCTTCTGTTTTCCCTGGAGCATCTTGCGGGGCTCTGCAGAGCCCTGGCCCTGGTTCAGCAGCACACCCGAGAGAAAGGAAAAGGAAAACGAAATCCTCGTCAAAAAAATAATTGTCTTAATATTTAAAAAAGTCAAATTTTATACCTTTAATATTATTATATTAATTAATATAATAATATTTAATATTTAAAACAATATTTGGATTTTTTAAAAAGTGGGAATATTTAATACATTTTTTATATAATATCTTGCATATTAATACATTAACGTTTACTATACTAGGAATAATGTATTACTGTCTGTAAAAAAGAAATATATGATATATTCCTTTTAAACATAATATAAATACATAATATTTTAACTAAATATATATTTATAAATATAAAGGTATTGGTGTTTTTATAAAATATTATTTATTAATATAGAAATATAGGCAATGTTACATATGAATATAGATATTATTTATAGATAAAATAATAATGAATTACAAGTGAAAATTCATATAAATATTAATATCCATATAAAATATTATATAAACATTAAAACATTATATATTAAACATACATTTTAACACTGATATATTGTATATCGTACATTAATATTTCACCTATTAGGGGAATTTTTAAACATAAAAATGCGATCTATTAAAGCTCCGGGAACCACAGCGACATTTTTAAGAGCCGCCGTTGCCCTTTTAAGGCGCGTTGCCCTTTTAAGGCGCGTTGCCCTTTTAAAAGCGTTGCCCCTTTAAGAGCGGGCGGTGGGGCCCGCACGGCGGCTGCGCCGGTTGGTGCCTCCAACATTCAACTTTTGGGATTCGTTTCCTCGGGGGCGGCTTTGGGGGGGATTTTTGGGGGCCCCCAGGGCGGGCACAGCGCCCACCCTCCCGCCTGGCACCGCCCGAGGCCCCGGCCCCGCCCGCACCATGGTGTCCTGGATCCTCAGCCGGGTGATTGAGTGAGTGGGGTCCGGGCGGGTGTGATGGGGAGGGGTGCGGGGTGGGGGAGCCCCCGGGGGACTCCCAAGGGTCCCCGATCCCCTGTCCCCTGCTCTCTGTTCGGTTAACGGGAGATCCCCGTGCTGGCCCCGCAGCGGGGACTTAACGGAGCAGCCCCAGGCGGGGTTGGGGGGGGGCGGCCCCAAATCGCTTGTAGGGGGGTAACCAGCCCCCGATCGCCACCCCCCAGCCCTGAAAATGCGTCCACGAGCTGCTCCCGACCCTCCCTGCCCGTCCCGGGGGGACAGCTCGGCCTGGGGTCCCCCTGCATCAACAATTGGGGGGTTCCCCTGTATCGCCCCGGAGGGGTCCCTGCATCGCCCTGGAGGAGGGGGGCGTGCTCAGAGGGTCCCCGCATTGCCTGGGAGGGGTCTCTGCAATCGCCTTGGAGGGGTTTCTTGCTCAGAGGGGTTCTTTGCATTGCCCGGGAGGGGTCCCCGCATCACCCAAAGGGTCCCTGCATCATCTGAAGGGGTCCCTGCTGGGGGTCCTCACCTTGCCTGGAGGGGGTCCCTGCTCGTAGGGTCTCCACATCACCCAGGAGGGTCCCTGCATCAACTGGGGGGGGGGACCCTGCATCATCCGGGGGGATCCCCTGCACCACCGGGAGGGTGCCCACATCCAGCCCTGATCCCCCCCCCAGCCCCGTTCGCCCCCCTGTCTCCCACGCCGTTGGCTAGCTGGGCTGGGTGCCCAGTGGCCCCCCGTGCCCGGGGAGCCCCCCGTGGGGCAGCAGGGAGCCGTGGGTGCCCCCAGCTCCCCCTGCCCAGGTACGGGAGGGTGTTGGGGTGCCCGCCACGCGAGGTGCATGTTTTGGGGGCGGCACCCCGGGAGAGGGGGTTGGCACCGGCGGGGACCGAGCCCGTGCCCTGCCACCGCCCCGACAGGTCCAGCCAGTCCCCGTGGGCGTGGGAGTGACTCGGTGCTCATGGCCGGCTCCCCACGGCGGCTGCCGGCTGGCTCCGACCATTTTCCCGACCCTTTTCCCGACCCTTTTCCCGACAGCTCCGGGTTGGGGGCGGTTCTAGGGGGGGTCAAAGCCGGGCTTTGGCGATGGGGCCGCCGGCTCTGCTGGTCCCTGTTCCTGCTGCTCTATGCGGGCTGGCCGGGCTGCCTCACCCCCCCTCTGCGTTACAGGCTGGTTTTTGGGATGCTCTACCCGGCCTACGCGTCCTACAAGGCTGTGAAGGCCAAAAACATCCGGGAATACGTGAGTAGCCCCTTACCCGGGCTCCAGCCCTGCTTCCTGGGCTCCAGTCCACTTTTCCTTGGCTCCAACCCCTCCTTTCCCTGGGCCCTTCCTGAGCTCCCCTTTTCCCTGAGCTTCAGCCCCTCTCTTTCTCTGGGCTCCAGTCCCTTTTCCCAGGCTCCAGCCCCCCCTTTGACGTGCTCCCTGCTCCCACAGGTCCGATGGATGATGTACTGGATCGTCTTCGCCCTCTTCATGGCCACGGAGACCTTCACTGACCTTCTCATCTCCTGGTGAGCTGAATGGAGCCCTGGGTGGAGCTGACATGGAGTCTCCAGGTGTCTGGGGGGAGCAGGGCGTGCCCGTGTCCCCCCTCCTCACCCCATGGTGTCCCCCCTGTGCCCCAGGTTCCCGTTCTACTACGAGGTGAAGATGGCCTTTGTGCTGTGGCTGCTGTCCCCGTACACGCGGGGGGCCAGCCTGCTCTACCGCCGCTTCGTGCACCCCACGCTGGCCCGCAAGGAGAAGGTGAGGCCTCCTGGCCTTTTTGGGGGGCCCTGTGTGCCCATCCTGGGCAGGGTCAGCCCCCTAAGATGGGCTGGCAGGCTCCCAGCGAGGTGGCAGAGCCCTGGGAGCTTGTGATGCCCAGGGAGGTGACAATGCCCCGGGAGGTGACAATGCCCCGGGACAGGGCCCTGTGCGCCCCCAGCACCACCCACGCTTTGGTTGTCTCGGCAGGACATCGACACCTTCCTGGTGCGGACCCGGGAACGGAGCTACGAGGCGATGCTGCACTTTGGCAAGAGGGGCCTCAACCTGGCGGCCACCGCCGCCGTCCAGGCGGCCACCAAGGTACCGGCACCGGCCAGGACCCTCCGCTCCAGGGGGATCCCTCCCCGGGGTGAAACCCCCTTCTAGCAGGGCATCCAGGGAAGGGGCTGTGATGCGGATAGAGGAGTTTTTTTCACTGTTTGTCTCATGCCCTGCCCTCTGTGCCCCCCCAAACCCAGAGCCAGGGCGCCTTGGCCGGGCGGCTGCGCAGCTTCAGCATGCAGGACCTGCGCTCCCTGCCCGACGAGGGCCCCGCCAGCTTCCAGGACCCGCTGTACCTGGAGGAGCAGGACAGCCGCCGGCTGGGTGAGCTGGGGAGGGGGTTCACAGGGCTCAGCAAAGCCCAGGGGGGGCCGTGGTGGCAGCTGTGGCATCCCCTTTGTCCCCTCGGTCCCCAGGCTGCGGCGCAGCTCCGGCCGGCCGGCGCTACGAGAGCGAGACGGAGGACGAGGAGCCGTGGTCGGACTCGCAGGTGTCCCCTCAGCCTTCCCCACGCCGGGATCACAAACCCCTGTCCCGCAGCCAGAGCCTGCGCTCCCTGAGGAAGACCCCGGGAAAGGAGGTGCCCAACGGGAAGGGGACACGCTGTGGGGTTGGGGCCATGGGGGGGGTCCTGACCAATCTCTGCCCCTGCCCAGGGCTCTTCCCGGCTCTTGCGCATCCGGATCAGGAGGAAAACGACTCCCTCGGATCTGGACAGCTAAAAATCCCGGGAAACCTCTGCCGAAGATCCCGGGAAACCCCTGCCAGGAGCCTTTACACGAGTTTGCTGCTGCGGCGTTGGGAAGAAGCTGTTACTGCATTCCCTGGGTGGGGGGGGGTGGGGAGGGTCCTATATCCCTGGGATGGGGGGATGTCCTGCATCCTGACACTGTAAATGCCTTCTGTGACCTCTGTGGCGCCTCGTGGAGGGGCCACCACCTCGCTGTGCCCACACACTGCTGCTCCCAGTGCCCCCTCCCAGACCCCCCCAGCCTGGCGCTGGCGCCTCTCCCTGTGGGGTCTGTGAGTGTCCCCTCCCCTTTTCTGCCACCCCATGAACACTACACATGCTCTGGGGTCCCCTCCCACCCTGCCACTGTGCCTTGTTCCCCACATTCCCTTTCTCCCAGCAGCCAGGGATGGGATGGGATGGGATGTGCCTTGTCCCTCTGAAGCCAAAGACTTTTGGGGCTCCCCTTCCACCTCCAGACACAGACTGACACCCCCACACTTGAACCTGGTTGGGGGGGGGGGCTGGTGCTTCACCGTTGCCTTGCTGGGCACCACATTCCCAGGCTTTTAACATTCCCCTCTCCCCCCAAAAAAGGGGGTTTTGTACATGGAAAAATAAATAAATAAATGCTCTTTCAGATTTTTGGAGCCAGGAATTGTCTCTGCTTTTAGGCACGTGAGATCCCCCGTGGCAGCCCCAGACTCTTCCAGGGAAGCTCCCTGAGATGATTTTTCTCTTTTGGAGGACGATTTATCCTTCGGGATCCGCCCAGAGTCTTTTACCACCCACTTGAGGACCCCCAGACCCCCAGGTCAGCCCCCAAACTTCCCAGGAAGCCGGAGGGTTTGGTGCTGGGCTGCTGGGATCCTGCAGTAGCCGCGTCCCCCACGGCGTGGCAGCAGCAGCCCTGGCCCTGCTGGGACATCCCTGTCCCTCTGTCCCTGGCCTGACATCCCTCCTGGATCGTCCCCACGGCCCTACCCACCCCCTCCCACCCCAAACTCTCCCTGCCTGCGCTCCCACATCCCACCCGGGGGGTTTCCAACCCCTTCCCAGGGGGCTTTTCCCTGCCTGGGTGGGCACAAGTGGGTCGGGCAGGGTGGCACAAGGTGACTCGTGTGGCCTCCCCTGCCCCCCGGGCACCCGCCTGTCCCCTGGTGCCCCATCCCTGGCACCAATCCCTTCGCTCCCAATCCCTCCTGCCCTCACCCCTCGGGTCAGCCCGTATTTTTAGCCCTTGGCTGCTTTCAGGGGGTCTTCCCAGGGCAGGGAGAGCGTCTGTCCCGGGCTGGAGCCCCTCCAGGGCAGGCTCCGAGGGGCGTCCCGGGGCAGGCAGGGGTGTTGGAGCAGCTTAGGTGGAGGTGGCTGGATTAGCCCCGTAAAACTGCCTGGGAGACGATTACTTAAAGCAGCGGAGAAGGAAGGCTGGGTGGGGACAGCAAGGGCCAGGGGGCTGCCTGTAATCCCCCTAAAGCCGCTTAGGGAACGCGGTTCCTCCAAGGATACAGCCCAGGGAGGCTGCTGGGGCGGCCTGGGGGTCAAGTGGGGGGTGTCTCCCAGGTTGGGGGACCCCAGGGTGTGCTGTCAGGGGGGTGGCACAAACACACACACACACACTCACACACACACACTCACACCTCCCAAGGTGTGTTCCCGGGAAGGGAACCAGGAGTTTTGGGCACCCTGCTCTGGCAGGCCTGTGTGTTCCCCGGGGGCTGGAACACAAGGAGGGGACGGGAGGCGGGCGGGGCGGCACAGCCCGTCCGTCCCCCCCTTCCCCAGGGCCGCGGCAGCCCCTGCGGGTGCCAGCGCCGATCCCAGCTGTGTCAGCGCACGGGCCTGTGCCAGGCTGCAGTCAGCAAAGCCCTAATCCCCTCCCGGCTCGCCTGGCACCGCCCCAGCACGGCAGTTTAAGCGCCTGACCTGAGCTCGCCCGCTGCCACAGTCCCCTCCGGGGAGGGGGTGCCAGGCTGAGCCCTGGCTGCTCCAAAGGGCTGGAGCCCCTCTGCTCTGGAGCCAGGCTGGGAGAGCTGGAAAAGAGAAGGATCCAGGGAGACCTGAGAGCGCCTTCCAGGGCCTAAAGGGGCTCCAGCAGAGCTGGAGAGTGACAAGGGAGAGTGCCAGGACAAGGGGGAATGGCTCCCTGCCTGCATCCCTGGGAGCTGGCAGGGCCATGGTGACCCAGGGCTGCTCCCTCTCCCAGCTGACAGGGACACGGCTGGAGCTCCAGGGAATCTTGATGCCAACCCCGCTCCATCGGTGCCCCTAGGACAGGCACTGCCCGTTCCCGCAGGGCAGCAGCCTCATGATCCGGTGCTTTGGCACTGCCGAAGGTCAGTGCCCCGGGGTGCCATGGCCGGGCACTGCGGGGGTGTCACCTTGGCCCTGCTCCCTCCCCCGGGCAGTGCTGGGTCAGGTTAAGTGGGTTCATTACTCATTAATGGGATTTACCCTCCAGACCTTCCCCGGGGAACTGCTGGGTGCTTGGGGTGCTGCCCCAGAGCCCCCCTGCACCCACCCCTCAGCATCCCCCCACTCCCCCACTGCTGGTGGGGCTGGGAGCCCCCTGAGCCCCCCAAACCCACCCTGGTGACATCAAGTGACACATCCACGCTCCTCCAGCCCTTCCCCTCCCCACTGCCCCATTCCCAGCTCGTTTCACCCCACTACAGCCAACTGAGGGGGGGGGAGTCCTGCCCTTCTGGGGAGGGGTCTGTGGGATGCTGATGCCCTCCTTGGGGTTGCCCTCCACCAGCTGTTGGGAGGGGGCTCTCTGGCAGAGCAGCACCCTCCCACGGGCTGGGGGGTGCTGGGGGAAGGTCTGGACCCCCCGATGCTCTCCGGGGTCCCCCCCACCCCTCCCTGCTCTCGGTGCCCGCTGCCTGAGTCAGCTGTTCCGGGCGGGAGCCATGTGAGGCCGCGCACACATGGCTCCCCGCGCGGCACCGCGCTGTATTTTTAGCAGACGGTATCAAAAGCATAATTATGTCTGTTGTTTAAACGCAGCCTCTTTTCTGGCAGCCCCGGGAGCTCTCAGCTGCCTCCCGCCGCCGCCGCAGAGGGCAGGGAGGCGGGATGTGGAGCTGCAGGCAGCGGGAGAGCTGCCCGCGGGCGGGGGGCTCGGGGGGCTCGGGGGGCTCGGGTGGGTGGGGGCTGAGACCCTCCCCACCGCTGCCAGGCAGGTAGGACGGTCCTCCTTCATTATAGGGGGGGTCAGCCAGCACTTCTTGCACCCCCACATGGTGTCCTCAAGCGCGCACACGCCCCCAGGCTGCCGGTGAACCGCTGGTGAGGGTGAGGAGGAGGATGGCGAGGAAGAGGGACGGCGGGTGGGGAAGCGCGGTGATGCCAGGAGGGGTCGGGAAAAGGGCGTTCGAGGTGACGGGAGTGTGGGAGGACACGGCTGAAGGAACGCTGCTGCATCCCCTCTCTCCTCCCCGCAGCCGCCTGTCCCCCCGGGGACCCGTCTGTCCCCAGCCAGCCCGCGCTGGCACCGAGCAAGATTCCGGCTCCGTGTCCCTGCCGTGACACCGGAGGCTTAGAGCGGGAGGAGAGGGGGGAGTTTGGGGACCACAATCCCCCAAGCTCGGGGGGAGCCGGACTCCACTCTCAGGGTGGTGCTGGGACCCTTCTCTGGGCACCGAGGGGAAACTGAGGCACAGCATCACCAGGAACCGGGGGAAACTGAGGCACAGCATCCCAAAGAACCGAGGGGAAACTGAGGCACAGCATCACCGGGAAACAGGGAAAACTGAGGCACAGCATCACCGGGCACCGAGGGAAGCTGAGGCACAGCCTTGCCAGCCTGCCCAGCACTCCTGACTCTCCTTTCCCCACACCAGGAGCGGTGCCACCTCGTCGCCTGCCCATCACCGGCTCCGGGGGCACCAGAGGGGCCCGGGCTGAGGGCAGGAGCCCCCGGCGGCTGCCAGGTACGTGCTGCCAGGAGCGCGGGCAGCTGCCAGCCCTGCCTGTGCGGCACGCAGGTGGCAGCGGGCTGCCCGTGTCCCTGGCTGCCGTCCTAAGCCCTTGGCCCCGGGGTGAGCTTTTAATTACATCAAGGTATTTGAAGCTGGTTCCTGGCGCTGGGTAAACAGGAGTCCCGGGCACGTGGGGGAGGGACAGAAAGGGGGGGACTGAAGGCGAAAGGGTGGCACAGGACGGGCACTGTGCCCCCGCACCCGGGGCTTGCCGGGACGGCTCGGCCCGCCTGTCCTCCCCCGGGGGTTGGGAAGGAAAGGGATGCGGGGAAGGCAGAATCCAGCAGCATCCGCCGCGTCCCGCGTCCCCCCCGGCACCCCCGCGCTGGCACACGGGCATGGGGGGCACCGGCAAAGGTGGGTGGCTGCGACATCATCATCATCACCCCGGGTCCCCTCTGATGGGGAGGAGCTGCTCCATCTCCCGGCTGCTCCATCCCAACCTTCCCCTGGCGGGGGAAGGGGCGACCTGGCGTGGGGAGGGCGGGGGCTGCCGGGGTGCAGCCCCCCGGCCCGGGGGGGGCAATGGGGGGAGAGCGGCTCTTCTGTGCCCAGCAGCGAAGAGAGCGGGATTAGCGATGCTTACTCACCTCCCCGGGGAAAAGCGGGAGATTAGGGGCGGGAGACGTGTCCGACCCTGCGGCGGCGGGGCCGTGCGGGGCCGGGGAGGCTGAGCCGGCACCGGGACCGGCACCGGGGAGGCTGCCCAGGCCCCGCCGTACCGGCAGCCAGGGCTGGAGGGGAACGCGGGCTGCCAGAGCAGTTGGGCTGTGGCCCTAATTCCCAGAAAGCTGCTCGTGTGGGAGTGAGTGTCCTCCCGTGCCCTCCGCTCCGCCGCAGCCTCCAGACTCCTGAAGGTTTGACGTGTTTTTTTCTTTTTTCCTCCTTTCTTTTCTTTTTTTTTTTTCCTTTTTTTTTTTTTTTTTTTTTATTTTTTTCCCTATTTTTTTAATTTAAGCGCCGGGTGCAGATTAACAAAAGCTCTCGCGGCCATCGCGTCCGGTGCTGGGTACGGTGTGTGTGTGGGGGGAATTGGGGCTGCTTCCTCTGCCTGTGCCCTCATCTTCCTCACCTGCGCCGCGGTGGAGGCAGGTAGGTAGGTGCGTGCCGGGCTCAGCGCCGGGGCTGGCAGGAGGAGGAAGGAGGAGGAGGAGGAGGAAGAGGAGGAGGAAGGGCTGGAGCTCTGTGTGTGCAGAGCGAACTCCGGGCAAGCCGGAGGGAGGGTCCATTTTGCATGAGGAAAAGGTTGGATTTCGGGTTCTTCCCCAGCCAGAAGGGTCTGGGGGTTCTGGGCCCTTTCCTGGGGGGCCCGGAGGAGCTTTGGCCCAGGCAGGTGCCATGGGCACCAGGGTAGGGCTGGCAGGATCCTGGGCTGCTGGAGCATCAGCAGAGAGGGGCTGTTGGGTGCCAGGACCCCCATCCATCCCCCTCCCCAGCGTTGGGACATCCTGGGAACTCACAGGGCCATGCAGCACCCCCCCAGGATCCCACGGGGACAGCGTGGGGACAGCGTCCCTCCTCCCTGTGTCCTCCCAGTGTGTCCCCCGTGCTCCAGCCTGGAGCAGGGCAGGGATGCCAAAGGGTTCTAATTCGGGTGTTTCCGGCCTCCCTCGGCGTCGCTCCGGCCAGCGCTCGGCTCAGGGGTGTTGGCGTCCCTCTGATTTAAGGGAAAAACCAGGGATTTTGGAGCTCTGTGCCAAGCCACCATGGCAGAACCTCCCTGGAGGGTGTGAGGGGGGTTTATCTCCCAGCAAAGCCCAACCTGGATCCCCCCAGATCACCCTGGGGGAGCCTCTGTGGGTCGTGCCGGGACAGGCGGGGAGTGGAGGGACCGCGGCCAGAGGTTGTGGGTGTGGGAGGCAGGCAGGGATCCTGCTCCTGGGATTGGGGGGCTGTGGCTGAGCCCCAGCAGAGCTGCCCACAGCGTGGCTATCCCGTGGGGCCTGTGCTGGCCCCAGGGAGGCTTCACCAGGGCCTCGGGCTCCCCGGCATGCTGAGGGCATCGAGGCGTGGGGAGGGGACAGTGCCTGGGGATGCTGCCCCAGTGCATGGTGGGAAATTCCCTGCTGTCCCTCCGGCATCCCTCTCCCTCCCCCCTGGCTCCCTGCTCTTTGCCCCTTGGGGGTCCCTGGTTTCAGGGTGGTGTGTCCATTCCTCTCCCTGCTTGTCCCCTCCCTCACAACATTCCCAACATCCACGGCACCCCCGACTCGGGATGCTGCAGACCCCTCCCAGAGCCCCTCCCGGCTGCCAGCTCCCGGCTCCCAGCCCTTCCAGATCCATCACTCCCGAGGAGCAGAGGGAGGGAATGGGAAGAGTTCGTCTTTCAGCACCTTCTCATCGCAGGCAGGCTCGGGCTCTCCCTCGCCCCGAGCCCTGTCTGGGTCCCCTCCCTGTTCCCTGGCACCCAGTGGGTGCAGCGAGCAGCACCCCCAAACCCTCCCCTCCACAGGGCTCCAGGGGGTCCCACTGTGGGCTGACCCATGCTGGATGGGGGCACCCAAATGCCCCCTGGCACGGCCAAATGACCCCGGCCATGCCCGGTGCCCCAGGCCGTGTCCAGCAAGGGTTAACCCTGGCTCCTGGCTCCCAGGGGGACCACGAGGAAGCTGCTGCTGAGCCAGGAGGCCGCCCCGTGCTCTGCTGTTCATCACACTGCCGGGCTCCCCAGGGCCCTGGCCTGCCCTCACCCCACCCTCTGCACCCCCAGCCCGCCAGCCCCCCGTGCCCAGCCCTGCCCAGCCATTCCAGGGGAGCCGTGAGCAGGGATGCAGTTTATGTAAGGAGTGCGTGTCCCTGGGACACACGCACGTTACATAAACCTGCACGGCACTGCTGCCATCAGCACCACCTCAGCGGGAGCCCAGGAGTGGGGGATCCACCTGGGGGAGCCCCCTGGACCCGCTCCCCCCTCTCCAGGGCTGGAGTGTCGCTCGGAGGGAGCAGGGTGTGGGAGCTGGTGGGTTTGGGGTCAGGGTGTGTTGGTGCTGGGGAGGGTCCCAGTGCTGGGAGTGGTGCAGGGAGCACTCATGGGGTGCCAGTTCTTGCCTGGTGGGCTGCAGGGCATGGCTGGGATGGGTGTGATCCTGGTGGGATGCAGGGCAGGGGGTAAGTGCCCCCCCCCCCGGGTACTCCCTCCTCATCCCTGGGCAGGATGGCACCACAGGGATGCTGCCACAGCATCCCAGCGCTCCACAAATCCCCTCTGCACCCCTTGGAGCACATCCTGCTCTTCCCACCTGGCTGCCACCGTGTCTGCAGGGAGGCAGAGGAGCTCTGCCTTCATCCCAGGCAGCCGGAGCAGGGATGGACAAGGCTCTGGATGAAGGTGGCAGCACGGCTTGAGGCCAGATCCCTACAATTTGGGCAAAGACAAAGGGTTTGGGAGTCCCAGGGACTCACATCCCATGGGGTGGCCACATGCTCCGTGCCGGACACGCCATCCCCACCCCCTCAGCGCCAGGACAGGGGGCGCTTGGCCCATCCCGGTGTTTCTCCCATTCCGGTTCCGCCCGGAGCAGGGCGGCTGGAGCCTTTCAGCGGTGACGAGGCGGCACCGCCGAACAAAGGGCGCTTTCTTCACCAGCACGGGGCAGAGCACACCTGCCCTGCCTTGGCACCGCCGCCGGTGCCCCCGGGGCTGGGCGGCACCGCCGATTCCCGGTTCCCGGGCGTCAGCAGCCCCAGCATCCCTCCCTCCCTCCCGCCCAGTCGCTGCCGGAGCCGGCGGAGGCTGCAGATCGCGGGGAGCGGAGCCACTGCCACCACCTCGTCCTGCTGTCATGCTCAGGGCTGCCTAGAGCCCGGGGAAGGTCCCACTCGTGCTGCTCCCTCTCTCCCTGAATCCCAGCCCAGCGGGAACCCCCCCAACTCTTAGGACAATAGGCAGGAGGAGCACGGAGCCCCCCAAGCCAATGGATCAAAAACTCCAGCTCCGGCACTCGGAGAAGAACATCCCCAGGGCTGCCCAGGCAGCTTTCTGCCTCCTCCAGATCCCGGAGCCGGACCCCTTCAGCCTGTGGGTTTAGGTGCTCCCACCCTCCCGGCCTTGCCTCTCCGGGATTTGGTGTCACCGGCAGAGACACCCGCTCGTCCTCGGCCGCATGGTCCCTGATGGACCCTCCAGGTAGCTGTGGGGTGGAGGGGATGCTCGCCGAGCTGTGGGACCGGCTCCTTGTGCTCCCGGTGGGGTGAAGGACAGGGGACAACGTCACCCTGGGGGAGCTGGGGGTACCTCGGGGATGGGCTGTGGTGAGACAGCCTTGGGGCACCGGGGGGAAAGCTGGGAGCAGCGTCCTGGAGCGGGGCTGGATGGGAGAGCCTGTCTGGGTCCTGCGCCTTGGAGGGGCGGGCTGGGTGTCCCCAGGGTGTCCCTGTGCCCCAGGGTGTCCCAGTTCGGACAGGGCACTCCAGGATGCTTCCCGAGCAGTGTGGGAATGGGGACTTTGCCCTCCCTGGGCACAGAGGATGTCACAGGGACAGGTGGCTCTGGGGACACAAACTTCTGTCCCCACCCTGCTCCCGTCCCCACCTTGTTCCTGTCCTCATCCCACTCCTGTCCCCATCCCGGCCATCAGGGCGGCTCCGCCCCACCCCGCGGCGGGACTGGGAGCTGGGTGACCTCGTGCCTGTCCCCTTTGTCTGTCCCGGCTGTCGCAAAGAGAGTGGGACAGGAGGACAGGGGGAAGCGATGCCACCGCCGGCGAGGCGAGCCCTGGCTCTTGCACCCCGCGCCTGCGTGTGGCCCGGGTCCCGCAGGAGGGCTAATCCAGCAAAATCTCCGCAGGCATTTCTCCCAGGAGGGGCCCCCTGGGAGCGGGAAGCTCCCCCTTCTCTGGAAGCCCTCCTGGGAAGCGCAGCCCAGCCCTGGCCGGCGGCAAATACCTGCGCGGGGCACGGCCTCCCCACGCTGGGTGCCAGCGGCCGGGCACGGGGCCAGGCTGGGTGCGGAGGGACGGGTGGGCACGAGGTGCGTCCCGGCCGCCAAAACCGCCGGGATTTGGGGCGGGAAGGACCGGATGGGACCGTCAATGCACACGCTGCAGACACGTGCCCTCCCCTCCCGGGTCTCGCTTCCCAAAGGGATGCCGCGAGGCTCATGGGAGTCAGGGATGCCCCCCCTCGCCATGCCGGGGGGATGCCCACCTAACACAGCTCGGGGGAGCTGCGGGGTTGAAAGCAGCCCCTCCAGCGACACCCCCAGCCACTGCCGTGCCTCGGTTTGCCCGCTGCGCTGCCCGGGCAGGGCTCGGTGCTGTGCCCCGCTGATGCCCCTCTTCCTGCCCGCAGGGTCCGGCCAGCCCGGGACGGCGCTGAGCACTACATGAGTGTGGGAGCAGCATGGCCAGCGACGCGAGGATGGGGGAGACCCCGCCGCGGTGGAGAAGAGCCCCGGAAGCAGCGCAGGACTCCCGGGGGATGGAGAGCAGCGGGATGGTCTTATCCCGAAGCGCTGCCGCCGAGCTGGGACTCCCGGGCTACGCGGAGCCCGCCAAGCTGAGCTACTCGATGGAGAAGGGGTGTCCCTGGAGGGGCTCCGAGGGATGTTTGGGACCCGTCCGGGAGCTCGCCGGGGGCCGGCTGGGCTGTCCCTACCCCCCGGCCCCGCCGTGCCTGCGGGACGCCCTGTGCCGCCCCAAGGACGGGGCAGAGCTGCCCCCGCTGCTGCCCCCCAGGAACGGGCAGCCCAAGGCGGGCTGGGGGGAGCCCTGCAAGGACCATCCCGGGCCACGGTGGGCTGAGGCCGTGCTGGCCCCCCTGGCCCTCTACAGCCACGCGTACCACCGCTACCCCCTGCCCGTGCCGGGGCTGGACCCTCAGCGCCCCGGCACTGCCGGCAAGGCCCGAACGGCCACGGGGGACGCTGCTGGAGACCCCCCGGCTTTCCACCACTGCCCCTTCCTCGTGGAGGCCAAGCACAGCCCCTTCCTCCTGTCCTCGCTGCTGCCCACCGGACCCCCGGCTGACCCCCCGTTTGGCGGCGCGGGGGCTGAGGTGCCAGGGGCGATGGGGGACGGGCGGTTCCCCGGCGTGGACTGGCGCCTGGGCTCCTACGCGCCCACCTGGGGACAGCCCCTCTACCTGGGGGTCCCGCCGAGGTGCAAGGCGGCCCTGACCCCCTTCGATGACTGCTCCAGCTCAGGGAACAAGGTAGGACACCCCAGAGAGCGTGGATGGTCGGGGGTCCCTGAACTACAGCCCCTCCACCTCTCTCCTGCAGCTCGTCAGGGGGGTCCCAGCTCCCCACAAGGGATGGGGTGACACGCCCCTGGGGTGATGCTGTGCTCCGCGGTGTCCCTGCGGGTGATGCCACCCCCGGGCTGAGTCACGGCGGCAGGAGCCGGCGGGGGCGGCGGGAGGCAGCGCTGCCAGCCCTGGGCGCGCCCGTCGCACCCCGTGCCGCTGCGGCTCCCCATTCCTTTCCCACGCTGCCACGGGGGGCGGGGGGGGACACACACAGGCCCCCCCATCACTGGGAAGCGCTGGGGCAGCCACCCCGCTCTGCAGCGTGGCAGGGAAACTGAGGCAGGGCCTCGGGATACTCCCTATCACCCCCCCAGCAGCCACGCGGGTGGCAGGGACCCCCCCCTTCCCCACAGCCGAGGTGACACCAACCCCTCTGCTCCCTTTGCAGGAGTTTTACCCGAAGAAAGAGCCCGGTTTCCACCCCTCCGCCAAGGACCACGTGGGGCCGCAGCTGCTGGGCAAGAGCCAGGCCGGGCAGGACAGGGACGGGGACGGGGAGCTGGCGGTGCTGGAGCCTCCAGGAACCCCCTGGAGGGATGGCCGAGCAGGGGGCAGCTCGGGGGTGCCCCCTCCCCACGCCCGCACGTCTCCCCCCAGCGCCAGCCACCCCCTCTTCCTCCTGCAGCCCAGCGCGGGGGGCTGTGGGGGTCCCTGGGTGGGTGCGCGGCCCCACGGCGCCGATTTTTCCATGGAAACGGGGCCGGGACGGCCCTCGGAGCCCAAAGATGAGCGTCTGGGCTACCAAAGCCTCCGGCCTGGCTCGCCACCGGGATCCAGAGAGCCCAACCCGTCGCCTCTGCTCACGGACGGGCACTACCCCCCGGCCCTGGCCAAGCCGGAGCCCCCCCCAGCCTGTCTGTGCCCCACCCCGGGCTGTGATGGGTGCTCCAGGGTGGGCTGCAGGGTCCCCAACCCCTTCGAGCCCGCCCTGGGCATGCCCGGGGGGCACTTCCCGTGCCCCCCCAGCAACCACACCAAGCTGAAGAAGACGTGGCTGACGCGGCACTCGGAGCAGTCGCTGCCTCGCCTCAAGGCTGCCCGGCGGGACGGGGGTCCCGAGCCCACCGGGGAGGGCAAACGCTCGGCCAAGCGGCCCCACGGCACCGCCGAGGGACCCCACGCTGCCAGCGAGGGCGCCGGGGCCGCCAAGAGGGGCATGAAGGCCACCGTGTGCCCCGGGGATGGCCCAGAGAGCCGAGGGGACCCCGAGGAGAGGAGGATGGAGCTGGGAGAGGGAGGTAAGGAAGGAGGGTGCGCGGTGGGGCTGGAGACAGGGAGGTGGCATCACCCAATCCCAAAGGGAATTTTTGCATCCCCTGTTCCCAGCGCCCACAGCACGAGCTGGGCACACGTGAGGGCCGGGAAAGCTGCTGCTCTGGGGCTTTCCCTGGCATGACTCGAGTCTGGCAGCGATTCCCAGGGCAGGAATGGATGGAAACGCTCCTGTGGGGCAGAGTGGCACCCTCGGGTGGGATGCCCGGGGCGTGGAAGTGCCGTCACTGGGTCAGTGACTCCCCGGGGAGGTGTTGGCATCTCAGCCCTGACCTTTGCAGAGCTCCAGCCCTACTTTCCAGCCCTACTTTCTGGCCCAGTTTTCAGCCCCCGCCACAGCGTGCCAGTCATAGAATCCCACAATCCTGGAGTGGTTTGGGTTGGAAAGGACCTTAAAGACCACCTTGTTCCAACCCCTTCCACCAGAGCAGGGTGCCCCAAGCCCCCTCCAGCCTGGCCTTGGACACTCCCAGCCCCTCCTGGCTGGCGTGGATGGGGCTCCACGATGTCCCCAAGCACTCCCTGTATCCCCCAGAGCCACCGAGCCGGCAGGAGCCGTGGTGCCTGCAGAGCCTGCCCTGCACTGCGCTGCCCCAGGGCATCCCCCGCTGCTGTGCCTGTGCCCCCCGGGCCTCGGGGGACCCCCAGGGCGAGGAGGAGGAGGAGGATGAGCCCCCCGAGAGCACCTGCAGGCTGTTGCACTTCCGCAGGTGAGCCCAGGGCTCCTGGGGAGCTCACAGGGTGGGGCGTCCCCTCCCATCATCCCACTTTGGGGCATCCTCTTCCATCATCCCACTTTCTGAACGTCTCCTCCTTGGAGCATCCCCTCCTATCTTCCCTCTTCACAGACACCTCTCCTGCCACCCCACTTTGGGGCACTCTCCCCATCATTCCCATCAACTGAGAGCATTCTGCCCCATCACCCCACTTCAGAACACTCTCTCCCATCACCCTATTTCGGAGCATCCCCTCTTCACACCATCCCCTCTCACCTCTTCATACTCTCCTCTCCCGTCACCCCACTTTAGAGAATCCCCCTCCCAGCTTTGAGGACCCTCTCCCATCACCCCAATTTTCAGCCTCCCTGTCTCATCACCCCCTTTCTGAGCCTCTCTCCTGCCCCCCCTTTCTCTCTGCACAGATTCGCCCTGGGGGACAATGGGGAGCTGAGCGTCGATGGCCTCTGCACCCTGGGGGAGGCCGAGGGGGAGCTGTTGGAGGTATCTGGCCCTGAACCGGGGGGCAGGAATGTGGGGAGCAGCCTCTGCCTGGCCAAGTACCTCCTGGGGGTCCTGGGGGACCCCTTCTGCGATGCCATCCGCAGGGACAGGGACACGTGGCCAGGAGCCCCCGGCGGGCCCGAGGGTAAGGGGGGACCAGAATGGGGGGGACACTGGGGGACACTGGGCACACTGGGGAGGCTGAGGCTGTGCTTCCCGCAGGGGGCACGGCCTGGAGGAGGGGGGAAGGAGCCCCCCAGCTCTGCGACTCCTGCCAGAGCGGCTTCTTCAACTCCCACTGGAGCTGCGCCAGATGTGGCTTCCAGCTGTGCCCCGACTGCCACCGCAGCAGGAGGGAGGCTGATGGCCCCGGTACGTGGAAAGGGGTTGGGGGGGGGGATATGAAAAGGGGATGTCAGCCCTGGGGGTGGGGGCTCGGTGGGGACGAACACACCCTGTCTCTAACGCAGAGGGTCCAGCACAGCTGCCTGAGTGCACCCCTGGGCGAGACCACCCTGTCACAGCCCTGGTCCCCACCCAGTTCGTCCCCACCTGTGGTGAGTGTGTCCCCCAGCCCCGGGAACCCCCTCTGTGCCCGCTGCTGGGGGGCTGACACCCTTGTCCCTGTTGTCCTCAGTCCTGACCAGGCTCTGGAAGCTTCTGCACGAGGTCAGGGCCAAGTTTGGCATCGAGTCCCACTGTCCCTGCGGGCGAGGGGCTGCGGAGCAGAGCCCGGCCGAGCCCCCGGGCAGGCAGGTATGGAGGGGGTTGTGGATACGGGGGGGATAATGGGGTGCAAGTGCACCCCAACCCCTGCACAGAGTGTCTGGGGGGGGTGTGTGGGATGTGGCCCACAGCCCCAATGCTCACATGGGTGTTTCAGGAGCCGCCGGGGGCTGCGGTGCCCACCCTACCACCCCCCAGCTGTGGCCAAGCCGACCCCTCCCGGCCCATCAAGGAAGGTAGGGCCGGCTGCGACCCCCCCGCCCCGGGGGGGTCAGGGATGCTGCACCCCCTCCCCTTCTCGGGGTGCTGGGCAAGGGGGGTGAGATGCAGAGGGCGGCATGGCAGACCCTGACCGTGTTCTCCCCCCTGAGCAGAGAGCCCCGAGGTGGGGCCGCCGTCGCCGGGGCAGCCCCCGGCTCGGGGGGCCGTGCAGACCACCACGCTGTGCGACCTGCTGGCCTCCACCGCCGTGAAGCTGTGCCTGGGGCAGGACGGGGTGCGCATGGCCTTCGCCCCCGTGGTGCCCACCCTGCCCAGTGTGAGTCCCCGGGGGCGACCAGGGCACCCCTTCCCGTGCTGGGTGGGGTGGGGGGGCCAGGGTGGGCTGAGGGTCTCCCCATTGTCCTGCTCTCCAGGACAACCGCCTGACCAGCATCCTGGACAGCATCATCGCCCACGTGGTGGAGAGGAAGATCCAGGAGAGGCAGGTGGGAGGGGGCGAGCTGAGCCCCCCCAGCCCCCCTGAGCCCCCCGCGTCCCACTGCGTGCTGGAGCCCAGCGGGCTGCTCTGGCTGCACGACCCCGGCCACACCAGCAACTACAAACTCTTCCAGGAGCACTGGCGGCAGGGCCAGGTGAGCCCCCCATCCTTTGGGGGGGGTGTGGGGACACCCAGGACCCCCCCACAAGCCCTGCTGATCCCCGGCTGCCCCGGCAGCCCGTGCTGGTTTCAGGGCTGCAGAAGAGGCTGGAGGGGCGGCTCTGGGGGCCGGAGTCGTTCCGAACAGCCCGGGGGGAGCAGGAGGTGGAGGCGGTGAACCTGCGGGCACCGGCGAGCCGCGTCTGCCTGAGCAGCCGGGAATTCTGGGATGGCTTCGCCGCCAGCGCGGGTGAGCGGGGTGAGGAGTTTGGGGGGCTGATTTCGGGGCGAGGTGTGAGGTCAGCCGGGCTGTGCCCCCCTCCATCCATCCATCCATCCCTGTGTATGATGCTGGGCTCCCTCCTGCAGCATCCCCGGAGCGCGAACAGGGCGGTGGGGACCTGCTGAAGCTGGAGAGTGGCCTTGGGGACATGGAGCTGAGCCGGTAGGTGGTGGCAGAGGGTGGGTGTCCCCCCCTCCCTGACCTCCCCACGCCAGTGCTGGGGGCTGGGGGGCGGCACTGCCCTGGCCTGTACCTTGGTGCCCTGGTGTCAAACACCCCTCTGCCATGCCACAGGGCCACCAACCTGCGTGCCAGCCTGCCCCTGCCTGAGTACTGCGGGGCCAGCGGCCGCCTCAACCTGGCCACCCACCTGCGGGGCCAGCGGGGCCGGTGCTGGCTGCGCCCACGCGTCTGTGCAGCCTACGGTGAGTCTGCTATGGGGGCTCTGGGGGGCACCTGGGCTTCACCCCCCACGCCACAGGGACACTCAACGCTCACCCAGCACCCTGCTGTCACTTCCAGGCGTGCGCCCACGGGACCGAAATGTCGGGACCAAAAACCTGGCGGTGGAAGCGGCCGATTCCATCAACGTCCTGGTCCATGTGGAGGCAGCACCACAGGGTACAGAGGGGAGCACTGAGGGTCCCCCCATACCTCCCTCATGCCCGGCCTCCCTCCTGATCCCCCCATCCCACCCGCAGAGGCGCTCCTGCACGGTGACACGGGTGACATGGACGCGGCGCTGCGGGAGCGGCTCAAGGACACGGCGGGGGGCCGGCCCGGGGCACTGTGGCACATCTTCCGTGCCGAGGACGCCGCGCGGATCCGGGATTTCCTGCGTGGGGTGAGTCCCGGGGCCACCGGGGCACCCCCCTCCCGTGCTGCCCACGTGGTGCCTTTGGATCATCCCTGACTCTGGTGGGATGAAGGGAGACCCCCGAGACGGGTGCTTGTGGTGCCACTGGAGCATCCCTTGTCCTGCTCTGGTTGTCCCCCCTCCCAGCTCCATTCACCCCTGGCACCCCACAGGTATCCAAGGAGCCGGGGCAGGAGGACTGGGGAAGGGGGGAGCCCCCCGGGTGCTCCCTGGACCCCCCCGGGCGTTACCTGGACGCGGCGCTGCGGAGGCGACTGCGGGAGGAGTGCGGGGTGAGCGGCTGGACCCTCCTGCAGTGCCTGGGGGACGCCGTGCTGGTCCCTGCAGGGGCTCCCCATCAGGTAGGCAGCCCCAAACCCTCTTCCCCCAAAGGGGGCAGCTGTGCCACCCCCACCCCCTCCCAGTGTGGAAACTGAGGCAGTGACCCCCCCCCGGTGCAGGTGCAGACCCTCACGGGCACCATCAGCGTGGAGCAGCGGTTCCTGTCCCCGGAGAGCTGCGCCCGCCTCCGGCAGCTCGGCCCCAATCCCGATCCCGCTGGGGCCACGCGCCAGCTCCCAGCCCAGGTGGGGGGTCTGGGGGTGTGTGTGTGTGGGGGGGTCCTGATGTGGGGTGAGCCGTTCTGACCCCCCCTCTTTGCACCCCCTGCAGCTGGACGGGATGATCTTCTCAGCCGTGCGGGAGGCGCTGGGGGTCCTGCGGGGCTGCAAGTGAGCCCGTGGAACGCTGGAAGGACGCCCTGATGAGTCTGGGGTGGGGGCTGGACGTGGGCCTGGAGCCCCGGGGAGCTGGGAGAAGGCGCCTCCAGCTTGGAGCTTCGCTCCGGGATCTCCCAGGAAGGCTCAGGGCAGGAGGAATAAAGTGTGCCGGGGGCACCGGCACCACCAACACTGCCTTGGGGTCTCCTGTCATCCCCCATCCGTTCCATCCCAGTCAGGGGTGATCCAGAGGCACCACCAGCATCCATCCACCCTTCATCCACCGTCTGTCCCATTGGGCTCAGGGATATTCCAGTGGCACCACCAGCATCCCCCCTCCATCCCATTGGGGTCAGGGATGATCCAGTGACATCACCCACACCTGCCCTGCTGTCTCCCAACATCCCATCAAGGTCAGGGGTGATCCTATGGCATCACCAGCATCCGTCTAGGGGTCTCCCTTCATCCCTCTCCATCCCATCGGGGTCAGGGGTGCTCCAGTGGCATCACCAGCATTCCCCCGCCCCGTCCCATCAGGGTCACTTTGGGACATCTCGTCCCTCGCCATCCCACTGGAATCAGGGAGGCTGAAACAGCACCGGGCAACGAGCACGGAGCAGCTAATTAACACTGGGGGCTATGGGTAATGGGTATCACGGAGGGCAGCGGGCACCGTGCGATGACCAGTGGGCAATTAGCACCGCCCAATTAATTCGCGCGACGCCACGCGCTCCGCTCGGCCCCTTTAAGGCCAAGCCGCGCCCTGCGTGAGTGACAACCAGATCAGCCAATGGGAATGGAGGAGCAGCGGCGGCGCGGCCAATGGGCGGCGAGGGGGGTGGGCGGGCCGGCCCCGCGCGGCGGAGCCCCCGGCGCGGTGAGTGCGGGGCGCATGCGCGGGGCGGGGGGGGCTGCGGGGTCCCTGCGCCCTCCCCGCGACCCCCGGACCCCCCCCCGCGACCCCCGAACCGCCCCCGCCGCTCCTGCAGCCCCGCAAACCCGCCCCGACTGCAGCCTGCGGCCCCTCACAGCCTGCCCCTATTGCAGCCTACCCCGAAACATCCTGCGCGTTGCACCCTGCAGCCCCCTCCCTCCCCCGGACCCTGATTGCAACCCCCCCGAAACCGTTCCCTTATTACAGCTCCCCCCAAAATATCCCCCTCGTTGCACCCTGCGGCCCCCCTCGACCCTGACTGCAACCCTCCTTCTTTTGTAGCCTCGCCTGCAGCCCCCCCAAAACATCCCCCCCTTGCATCCTGCAGCTCCCCCAAACCCTTATTGCAGCCCCCTGACCCTGACTGCAACCCCGAGTCCTCTCTTTATTGCAGCCCCCCCAAAACATCCTCCCCATTGCAGCCTGCACCCCCCCAACGCTTATTGCAGCCCCCCCAGCCCTTATTGCAGCCCCCCCAAAATCCCCCCTCGTTGCATCCTGCAGCCCCTCAACCCCTTCCCCTATTGCAGCCCCCCCAAACCATTATTGCAGCCCCCTAAATCTTCCCCTATAGCCCCTCACCCCCCCTGGCCCTAGCACACCCTCCAGCCCCTCCTGTCCCCCCCCCCATTGCACCCTGCAGCCCAGCTCGCCCCCCAGCCCCCCGCTGGCCCCCACCCCATTCCCGTTCCCCCCAGACTGGGACCAGCCCTTCCCCATCAGTGCCTCGCAGTCCCACCTGCCCTGGGACCCCCAGTCCCCTCCCAGTTCCAGCCCCCCCGGGACCCCCCAGCCCAGCGACCTCTTCTACCCCAGCCCGGGCGTCCCCCAGTCCAGCAGGCCCTACCCCCCCAGTATCCCCCAGTCCAGCCAGCCTTCTTCCCCCAGCATCCTCCAGTCTAGCCGACCCCTTCCTCCCAGTACACCCCAGTCAGGCCAGCCCTTTCCCCCCAGTATCTTCCAGTCGGGCCAGCCCTTTCCTCCCAGTATCTTCCAGTCAGGCCAGCCTTTTCCTCCCAGTATCTTCCAGTCAGGCCAGCCCTTTCCTCCCACTGTCTTCCAGTCCAGCCAGCCCTTCACGTCCTTCAGCTTCCCGTGCATCCTGCAGTCCAGCCAGCCCTTCTCCTACCGCAGCCCCCCCCGGCTCCCCAAATCCTGCAAACTCTTCCCTCCCAGTGCCCTGTGCCCCCTCTCCCAGTCCAGCCAGCCCTTCCCGTCCTGTGCCCCCCCATGCCTCCCCCAGTCCAGCCAGCCCTTCCCCTACCGCAGCCCCCCTCGGCTCCCCAGGCCTAGCGACCCCTTCCCCTTCTACCTGCCCCCCTACGGCCCCCTGGGGGTCCCCCAGTCCAGCAGACCCTTCCCCTTCCGCACCCCCCCCTGCATCGCCAAGGCCACCGAGCTCTTCCCCTGCTACGTGCCCCCCCAGCCCAGCAGGCCCTTCCCCACCTACACCCCCCTCCCCATCCCGCAGTCCAGCAGGCCCTTCCCCTCCTCCAGGACCCCCCAGCCCACCCCCCAATCGCCAGACCCCCTCCCTCACCGGCCCCTCCAGCCCACTCGCCGCCGGGACTCTTCGTCCCCCCGCCTGCACGTCTGGGGGGTCCCCTCCCCGCCCCAAAACCCCACCACCCCCTGAGTGCGTGCTCCCCTTCCCCATCCAGCCGCGGGACCCCCCCCCTCCCACCCCTTTTCCCATGGGGGACGCCCCGACGGCGGAGCTGGACGCGGTGCTGGATGGGGGCGCTTGGGAAGTGGGGGCGACTTTCGAGGGGTCCCCCGCGCCCCCCGCGCCCGTGAGCCTGGGCAGGACCGTCTGCTACGTGGTGCTGGCTGTGCTGTTCAATGAGGAGGTGAGGCAGCCTTCCCCCCAAACCCGGGGGACCCCCGGTACCCCCCAGAGCCCGGCGGTGCCCGGTGAGCCCCTGGGTGCCCGCAGGGCGCGGTGCTGCTGGTGCAGGAGGCGAAGCCTGAGTGCAGAGGGAGGTGGTACCTGCCCGCGGGCAGGATGGAGCCCGGGGAGGGCATCGTGGAGGCCCTGCGGAGGGAGGTGAAGGAGGAGTCGGGGCTGGAGTGCGAGCCCGTCACGCTGCTGGCGCTGGAGGAGCGTGGCCCTGCCTGGATCCGCTTTGCCTTCCTGGCGTGCCCCATGGGTGAGTCCTGGGGGGCTGCGAGGGCACGGGGTAGGGACCCTGGTGTGCCCCCTGCCAGCCCCACCGTGGGTACCTGTGTCCCCTGCCACCCCTGTGATGGGAATTGGCATCCCATACCAGCCCCGTGATGGATGGATGTCCCTGTCCTGGGCCACAGCACTGGTGTCCCCTTCCAACGCCACGATGGGCATCCCTGTCCCCTGCCAGCCCCATGATGGGCATCCCTGTCCCCTGCCAGCCCTGTACCAGGTCACTGGTGTCCCCTGCCACTTTTGTGCCAGCCCGTGTCCCCTGCCAGCCCTGTACCAGGTCACTGGTGTCCCCTGCCACCTTTGTGCCAGCCTGTGTCCCCTGCCAGCCCTGTGCCAGGGAGGGCATCACCGTCCTCTGCCCCCACCAACCACCAGTCCTGGCATCCCCCTGACTCCAGTCTGGCCTATCAGTGTCCACCACCAGCCCCACAACGGGGGTCTCACTCCCTCCCGCCCCATCCCCATCACCGGGCACTGCCACCCCCCTGCCTGTCCTGCCGCCCCCCACCCACCCCATGCCAGGCCTCTCCCTCTGCCCTCAGGTGGGACCCTGAAGACGCTGGAGGAGGCGGACGCTGAGTCCCTGCAGGCCCGCTGGTGGCCGGGGGACCCCCGTGCGCTGCCCCTGCGCTCCCTGGACATCCTGCCCGTGCTGGACCTGGCCGCCCGCTACCGCCGGAGCCCCCCGCACCCCCCGACGCTGCCCCGCGAGCTGCCCTGCGCCCCGCTCTGCCTGCGCCTGCTGCTGCCCTTCACCAGCGCCGCCGGCGACCTGTGGGTGCTGCTGGGCACCGCCGGGACCCCCCACCTGCCCGTGGTGGCCTGTGGCACGTCCCCCCCCGAGCTGCGGGCGGGGCTGTGCCGGCCCGCGCTGCGCCTGCTGCGGGACTGCCTGCCCTGGGACCCCCGCCCGGGGGTCCTGGGGCTGCTGGGGCTGCAGCACCGGCCCGGGGGGCTTGGGGGGTCTGATGGTGTCTGCTTCAACGTGGTGCTGAGCGCCCCGCCCGCCGGCGCCCATGGGGACGTGCCCCCCGAGCCGTGTGACCCCGCGCTGCGCTGGTGGCACGTGGAGGACGAGGGGCTGAGGGGCCGCATCCTGCAGCGGCTCCGGGCCACGGTGCCCATCCGTAGTTAGTGCCAGGGAAGCCTGGATTTGGGGATGGGGGGTGAGGGGGGGGTCAGACATCCAGGGGTCGCGCTGAAGGTGGGAGCCCTGGGATGTGCTGGTGGATGGTTTGGGGGAAGGACACGGTTGTGGTTTCGGGGTGCTGAGGCCACAGGTAAAATAAACCTGGCTGCTGCTGCTGCTGCTGCTGCTGCTGCTGCTGCTTCCACCCACCTGGCTGTGGTTCAAGGTGGGATACAGGGAGGGAGTGGGGATTTTGGGGGGTGTTTGGGAAGGGATGGCAGGGGCACAGCGTGTGGTGCTGAGCTCACAGCTTTATTAGAGCAGAGTCCCATCACCCAGGGGGCAGGTGCTGTGTGGGGACCCCACCAGCACCAACACACAAACACACACACACATGTCACACGTGTCACCCCACCCTGTGCCACAGCACCATGGGGGGGAACGAGCAAGTCCTTGCAGCTGAGGAAGGGGGGGGGAAAGGGGCACTGCCCCACACGCCCCATTATTGCCCCCCCCAAAAACAATCCCTGCTGGAGGTTTGGGGGGAGCAGGAACCCACCACCCAGGAGGACACCCAGCACCGGTCACCACACCCCCGGCTGGGCCACATCCTGCGTGGGGAGGGGGCGTTGCCCCCAAGGTACTGCTGAAGGACTCGGTGGCTCCTCTTCCTCCCTTCCGAGGTCCTTCCCGGGGTGCCACGGCCGTTCCTGGCTCTTGCCAGTCAGGACAGGGCCACTGGAGGCTACCAGAGCATGGGTGAATTGAGGGGGGGGTTCAGGGTGGCCCCTCAGGTGGCCCCTTGACCAGGGCGATGGCAGCCAGCTCCTTGCAGAACTCCTCCAGCACCACCACGCCCTTGAAGAGCACTGTGTGATCCATCCTGGGGGCAGATGAGCAAAGGCAGGGGGTTCCCTGGGGCACGGAACCGACCCCAAAAAGGCACCCTCCCCCAGTGCCCCCCCAGCACTCACTGCTCGCCGGGCACCAGCCCCAGGAGCTGCCGGCGCACCAGGAGCAGCTTGGCCCTGGAGTGGGGCACCCGCTGGAGCCGCTGCATCAGGTCCCCAATCACCTTGGGGAGGGAAAAAAAGAGTCAGAGCCCATCCCCAATCACCTGGGGGGTGTCTCCACGTCCCCCCAGCGCGGTGGGTGACGTTACCCTGACGAGGACGGAGAAGAGCGAGCGGCAGCCGGGGGCCAGGCTGAGGTAGGGGTCCAGCAGGTACTCGTGGAGGTGAGGGTGGGGGAAGGCAGCCAGATGGGACAGCACCGAGGTCACCTGCAGGTTCAGGCTGTAGGGCTGGGATGGAATGGGGGGGGATGCTCAGGAGCTGGGGAGGGGTGCTCAGCCCACCTCCACCGAGCACTCCTGATGCTCTTGGCCACTTTTTGTGTACCTGGTCCAGGATCCGGCTCATCCTGTCAAACAGCACCTTGAGGAAGTGACCTTCATAAAATGCCCCTCCAGGGGGGCAGGACTCGAGGGGCTGGGGGGCTGAGGGCCACCCCCACGGGGCCACACTGGCACGGCACGTCTGGACCTGGCAGGGGGGTGACAGCAAGTGGGGAGACAGAGTAAGGACCACCAGCAGCGGGATGAGGACCACCCTGAGGAGCCCCCCAGGCACCCACCATGCCCAGGGCATCGTGCACGTAGGTGTCGTAGCCGCCTTCCTCCATGCACGAGGAGGTCTTTGCCTCCTCAGGGACCAGGCAGAGGAAGCTGGAAGAGAGGGGAGAGAGAGAGGGATGGGGAGGGGGATACAGCCCCCCCCAAAAGCCAGGGCAGCCCCTCCAGACCCCTACCTGCTCACCACCTCGCTCACTTGCCCCTTCCCTGCCGGGGCTGATCCCGGGGGGGTGTTGTTTGTTGTCCCAAAGCCGGTGTCTGGGAATCCATCGGTGAAATAGGGATCCTCCTCCAGGTCCCTGCGGGGCAATGCAGAGGTGTCAGCGGGGTGGGCACTGAGGGGTTGGCACTCCCACACACACACACCCACCCTGCCCCAGCCTTTCCCCCTTCTCTCACAGCCCGTCCTCCTCGGGGTCCGCCTCGGGGGGTCCGCGCTCCTCGGGCGCGTGGGGGCTGCGCTGCAGGTACGCCCTGGCCTCCAGGTTCCTCAGCACCAGGTTGTGGGCCACGTGCTCGTGGGGCTTCCTCAGGAGCTCCTCGAAGAGCCGCAGGCTGGCCAGGCTGATCTGGGCAGGGTGGGCGGGGTGAGACCCCTCCCTGGGGGCCGCCCCCCTCTCCTCGTCCCCCACGCCCTGGCTCACCTCGTCGGACAGGTGGTCGCAGCGGTCGATGAGCTGCGCTCTCAGGGGGTGGGGGGTGTCCCCGGGGGTCTCGGGGTGCCGGTGGGGCCCCAGCAGGAAGAGCACGAGGCGGTGGAGCAGGGCAGGGGCGCGGATCTGCCGCACCGTGCCCGCCAGCACGGCCGTGGCGCCGAGGACAGCGAGCTCTGACCTGCCGGGGTGGGGAAAGGGGGGAAGATGTGAGGGAGGTCTGGGGAAAAAAGGAAGCCCCGTGTTCCTGGCTCTGAGGGGGGTCCTGGATAGCGGAACAGCCTCAGACACTCACATCTGCAGGAGCTGTGGCTGCAGGATGCCCTGGAAAAACTTCTCCTCCACGGCCTGGGTGATGGCATCGGCCACGAGCTGGAGGGAGAGGGAGAGGATGAGCTTAGGAACCCCCGGAATGAAAGGGTACAGCCTCAATCTGAGCCAGGAAGAATTTCTTCACAGAAAGGCTGGTCAGACATTGGAAGGGGCTGCCCAGGGAGGTGGTGGGGTCCCCACCCTTGGAGGTGCCCAAGGAACGACTGGACGTGGCACTTAGTGCCCTGGGCTGGGTGATGGGGTGTCACAGGTTGGACCCTGTGATCTCAGAGGTCTTTTCCCAGCTCACTGACTCTGGTTCTTTGACTCTTACCGGGTGGGCTCCCATCACCAGCTCATCCAGGTAGTCCAGCCAGCACAGGAAGGCAGCCAGGCTCTCCTTCCCCGGGAAAACCCCGTCACCAGCAGCGTCCCCCTGCGACCTGCACAGGATGGAGGACACAGCAGGGGGGGAAAAGCTGTGACCAAACCCTTGGTGACAACCTGAGCTCCCCTTCCCAGCACCCCCCTCACCTCCAGCTGGGCCTGTCCATGGCCAGGACATCAGCAGGGTCGGTGCCGGGGGGCACGGCGCTGTAGAGCTCACAGAGGTGCCCCGTGAGCAGCTGGCACAGGGCGCTGCTCCTCACCAGGCAGGCGGCAGCCCCGTCCTGGGCCAGCCCCGCCAGCACCAGCAGGCTCTCCCGAGCCTTCAGCGCCACCCGGCTCTTCTGCGAGGAAGAGGAGGAGAGGAGGGGTTGTCACACGGCTGGCAGTGCCCGCTGTCCCCTCCTGCCACCCCTCTTTGCCCGTACCTTGCTCCTGCACAGCCCCACCAGGGAAGTGACGAGGTTGCTCTGCGGTGGGGAGGGCTGGGCTGGGGGGGAGCTGGCAGTGGTGCCTGGGGGGTGATCCACACCCTCTTCCCTGGGGCTGTCCGGCAGCTCCTGGGCTCTCCTCCTGTCCAGGATGCTCTTTCCCTGGAGAGGAAGAGGAGCAGAAAAGGAGCCACCGCCTTCCTCCTCCTCCTCCTCCTCCTCACCCCAAGCTTTGCAGCGGGGATGGGGCAGCAAAAAGCTCAGTGAGGGGACCCTGAATTGTCCCACCTGCACGGGGTGGGGGGTGGGGGGGCTGCTCACCTCCAGGATATACGGCAGCAGGCTGGGATCCTGCTGGATCTTGGAGCAGAGGACGGCGGCGAACTGCACCTCCTCCTTCTCCGTGCCCGAGCCCAGGCGGTCGCTGCTGAGCTGGAGCAGCTTCTGGGGAGGCGGGGAGAGGGATGTGAAAATTCTGGGGGCTCTCCCTACCCCCCTCTCCACAGGCACCACTTCCCAGGGTGGGGTTTGGCAGGGGGGGACCTCACCTGCACCGGCCTGTGCACGTTGAGGTAGTGCAGGAGCGGGTGCTGCACCTGCCCCAGCACCCGGCTGAAGAACAGCAGGACCTGCTGCCTCATCCCGGGGGGATACTGGGAATGAGATGTGGGGAGGAATCAGACAGAGCCCAGTCATCTGATTTCCCTGTACCTGCCCCCAGTCACCCTCTGGCTCGCCCAGGGGGGTGCCCCAAAACGATGCAGAAGGACCCACAGGACCCCTCCCCAGCACATCCCATCCAGGCTCCCTTTAACAATTAGGGATTTAACTCAGTTCTCTGCACTGAAAAACCTGGGGGATTATTTCCCCTTTTCCCAGCCATGGGGAGTCCAACCCCAGCACCCCAAAACCCCGAATCCTCACAGTCACAGAAGGGCCAGCCCATTTTGCCCACAAAAAAGCCAAGCTACACCCCCCAACCATCTCACACTTCACAAACTCCCGCTTCCAGTAAAAAACGCTCAAAAATCAAAATTACTGAGTGGCACCACAACAAGGAGCTGGAAAAGACTACGGGTGCTCCTTCCTGGTGCTGGGACACCCACCTCGGCCTTTCCCAGTGTGCCCAGTGTCTCCAGGAGCTTGTGCTGGAGCAGGTACTCAAGGCACGGCCCCGTCTCCCCCGCCGGGTGCTGCTTCTCCTCGTACACCAGGATATCCAACATCTGCTTGAGGCGCCAGGGAATGTCCGTCTGCCTGGCCGGGATGCTCTCGTCTGTGGATACAGGGATGGGGGGGCTGCGGCGTGTTCCCCCCTCCTCCCAGGGCAAAGGGAGCGATGCCCGGGACGCTCTCCAGCGGCTCCCCGATCCTTGCCGGCCCGGAATCCCGCTCCTCCGGGGTGGGAATGACGCTAGATGGCAATGTGAGGATGGAGAGCCAGCGGCTGCTCCTTCCGCTCCCGGCCTAGGAAGGTGCCGGACATCCCGCTGCCCGTTCTCCCGGTGGGCACTGCCAGCCCTGGAGACCCCCCCGGCACAGCGGGAAGGGCCAAGATCCCGCCGGGAATTAGGGTTGAAGCCTCTCCAGGCCCTGCTTCAGCGCTCCCGGGGAGCGGCGTGTTCCCGACCGGGACGTGTCCCAGCCTGTCCGGCGCTCCCGGGAGTGTCCGCACCCACCCAAACCCCCCCGTGCTGACCCCGCCGGGGTGCCGGGGGTTGGGGCTGGGCAGGGCAGGGCTCCCCGCACGGAGAAATCCTGCTGGGGACTGGGAACGGGTGTCCCACGCCAAAGCCCAGCGTGCCGGCTCTGCCACGGGGCACTGGGGTCCCATCCCGGGGCACAGGGATCTGTCCCGGGATACGGGGTCATGTCCCAGGGCACAGCTACCCCCTCCCTAGGCACCTTATTCCCAGGTCAGGGACCCTATTTTAGGGCACGGGGACTCTCTCCCGAGACACGAGAACCCTGTTCCCACACCACAGGGACTTGATTCCTACACCTCAGAGACCCCAACCCGGGGCACAGCGACCCCATATCGGGGCACAGTGACCCCATATCGAGGCACGGCGACCCCATATCGGGGCACGGCGACCCTGTCCCCGCACGCCCCTCACCTGTGGCCTCCAGGTAGTAGCCGGTGATGCCCCTCCAGTGCTCGGTGAAGGCTTCCAGGAGGTCCACGCTGGGCTCCCGCTGCGCACACCGGGGCCGAAGTCAGGGGAGCACGAAAGAACCCCCTCCCCGTTCCCGGTCCGGGTCCCGGTGCCGTTCCCATTCCCGGTTTCCCCCCGTATCCCCCTCACCGTCTCCACTGCCTGCTGCAGAAGCGCTCCCAGACGGCTCAGCATGGCTGGGACCCCCCGGGACCACCCCCGGGACCGGCCCCGACCCCGACCCCGCTCCCGGCCCCGCCCCGGTCCCTCCCCCGGCGGCTCCGCTCCGGCTCCCGGCGGGATGGGCGGGATTGGGGCGGGATTGGGGACACCGGGAGGGGGCGGGACTGGAGGAGGGTGGGGAGAGGAGGGGTTGGAGAGGTGTCATATCCCTAGAACTGTTCCGTGGGGCAGCTCGGGGCGGGGGAGGGACACGGGGCACCGGGATGGGGATGGACCCCACACACACCTTGCACTGGGATTAGGGATGGACAAGGACAGCCCTCCCTGCACTGGGGTGGGAATACCTCTCATAACACACTAGGATAAGGACAAGCACAAGGACATCCCCCCCTTCCCCAGCTCTCCCTTTCACACAGCACAACACACGTTATACGACATAATTTTTTTTTAATCCTTAAAAAAAACCCAAAAAAACAAAACACAAAAAACCACATTTCTCCAACGAAAACCAAGCCCTGAGGAGCGCAGCTGTTGGAAAACCACCCAGGGCCCAGCCTGGGTCCTGCCAGCTCCAGGGAATGGAGAATTGGATGCCCCTGAACTGTGTGTGCCCCGCCAGCTGCTCGATCCGGGGTGTATCTTTAATCATCCCTGTAAATGGGGGTCCTGGGGGGGCTGGACTGGACCTGTACCGGACCCACACTGTGGACAGAGCCAGCAGCTCATGAGGTTGTACCTGGGAATTCTGTACCCCAAAAACAAGGTGCTAGGATGGGTGGGAATGCAGCGGGGAGAGGCTGGAAACCCACGGAGGGAGAGTCTGATATGTATATATCTCTATATATCTGTATATAAAAAATAGATGTGCGTAGTGGTAGCGTTGATACTGGACGGATAAAAGATGAGATTCCAGGCTGAACCCAGGCTGGTCCCGCGCGATCCACGCGCAGCTGGGAGGCTCCCGCTCCAGCAGGTCCATCTGCAGGCGGGCGGTCACATCGCAGACTTCATCTCCCACTCCTGCAGAGCGGCCCAGAAATGGTCAATTTTCCCCCCCCTTCCGTCTTCCCCGTGCCGTGGGATCACCCTGAGCCCTTCCCACCCCGCCTGGATCCTGGGAGTACCTTCCTCTTCTGCCTCACATTTCCCTTCTGCACGATGACGGGTGATGGGGGTGGCTTCAGGGCGCTCCTCGCCGACGTGGTGCGTTTCAGCAGCGGCCTGAGGAATGATCCCTGGTGGGAAAACAGCACAGAGAGGGTGAGGCCAACCCTCCAAACCCTTCAGTGTCCCTGCATCCTGCATCCCCCACCTCGGAGCCGGCCGAGCTGGCGGTGGCAGCGATGTGTCCCTTCAGTGACTTCCCGATGGCCAGGAGGTTCATCTCGGAGCCGGCTTTCAGCCTGCCCTTCACACGGCAGGCCCTCTCCAGCTGCCCCACCTTCTCCTCCAGCTTGGGAAAGGCCTTCTTCCCTGCAAGGACAGCGAGGGCACTGCCAAGCCTGGGCACACCTTGACCCTGCGAGTTGCTCCAACAAGAAGCAGGCAGCCCCTGGCACGGGGGCAGAGCCCCTGTGTGACCCCCTACCAATGAGGATGTCCAGCCCATCCCGAGTCCCTTTCCTCTCGGGCAGCGTCAGGGTGTGCTGGGAGCGGGAAAGATCCCTGCTCCGAAGGTTGGGCTTCTCCTTTGCCTGCTGTGGGCTGGGAGCCCTGGCCCGGAGAGCTGGTGGGGGTGCTGGGGAGGAATGGAAGAGGAAGGATGCTCAGGAGGATGAGAAGCGGAAGGATTCTGGGGAGGAAGGGAAGGGGAAGGATGCACGAGATTAAGGACAGAGAAATCATGGCGCAACATCACATCCATGGGCACCACAGCCCCCATCCCAGCCCCTGGGATTAGGGGGTGTGGGGAGAACCCTGGAAGGAGCACCCAGCCCTTCTCACCTGCCTTTGAGGGCCAAGCACTGCCCGGGGCGTTGCTGCTGGTGCAGGTGGGCAGAGCAGACACGGGTCTCCTGCGCTGCCCTTGCACTGCCCGGTCCAAGCTCTGCTGCTGTGGGAGGAAATCCAGGAGAATCCCGCGGGCAAGAGGACGGTGGGAGCCCGTCCCCCCACCCTGGGGGTGCCGTGAGCAGGTTACCAGCTGCTGAAGCCGCTCTGCGTTGGAGTAGAGGTGCTTGGGGGTCTCAGCTGGCGGGGGCTGCCCAAAGGGGTCGTCCATGTAGGTGTTGGGGGTCGGGACACGGCGCAGCATCAGCCCCCTGCAAGCAGGAGAAAGGGCCTGTGAATTCCCACACCCCACAGAGGAGCAGGAGGGCAGGGGGTGGCCCTGCCTCATCCAGAAGCTCCTTACCCGGCAGCAGGGCGGCTGCTGGCATCGCCAGGCCTGGGGGGCTTGCTGTGGGGTCCGTCGCCCGCCGGCTCCCCTCCTCCCCTGGCCCGCAGGGTCTTCAGCCAGGCTTCCCTCTCCTCATCCGACCGTGCCTGGCGTGGGGCAGGGGATCCAAGCTCAGCGTGTGGCCCCGCTGGAGGGACGTGGGGGGCACCACGGCGACCCCTCACCTGCAGCAGGGCGAGCTCCCGGCCCCGCTGGGCGATGCGGATGCGGAGGTTTTGGGGGGATCCGGAGGCCACCCCGCCGGGGGAGACCTCGCAGCCGTCGAGGTGCAGGGCACAGACGGGGCGCTGGGCAGTGCCAGGCTCCGGGAACATCCGCAGGGCTCCCCGGCGCACGGCGCACCACAGGCGCTGCCAGCGGCCCCGCAGCCGCACCGCCAGGAACCCTGCGGGCCACCAGCCCCCAGTCAGAGGTGGTGTTTGGGGGGGGAAAACCCCCCTCACCCCCCTCCCCACGCACCCCACCTCCTTTGGCATCCTCGCAGGGCCGTGGGCTGTGTGGGGAGTGATCCTCCTCCTTCTCCTCCTCCTCCTCTTCCTCCCTGCCGAGCTGGGGGCCGGCAGGCTGAGAATGGGGAGGCAGAGAGCCCCGACTCTGCGGGTTTCACCACCCCCAACACCCTGACCCCTCCCCGAGCCAACCCTTCCCCAGCAGGGCCACCAGCACATGGAACTGGGTGTGCTCCCGGCCCTTTCACCTTCCTGGGTCTCCCTGGACAAGCTCACCCTGCTGAGCCTCAAGGAAGGGGACGCTGGGGGGCTGAGGGCTGCCAGCCCTCCAGGGGCATCGCTGCTGACCTCCTCGATCACCTGCCGAGGGAAACGGCGAGCGCTGCACCCCGGGCTCCTGCTAACAGGGCTCCAACACCCCTGGGATGGGAGCTGGGGGCAGACAGGACTTCCCCCAGCACCCCCCCAAGGAGCACCCCAGCAGAGCCGTGCCCCCGTTTCTCCCTGCCCACCCTGCTCCTGCCCGGCTGCGACACCTCCAAACCTTCCTCCAGTCCTCAGCCTGCTGCCGGCTCTGGAAGCCGATGACCAGCACCTCTCCCGCCGTGCCCGTCACCTTCAGGGCGTGCGGCATCTTCTTGCCTCGCTTGTCCTTGTAGGTGACGCGGCAGCCCCGCAGGTCCAGCTCCAGCACCGGCTGCAGGTCGGCGGCACACCTGAAGCACTTCAGGGGCATGAGGGGCAGGGGGGAAGGTCAGCAGGGCATGGAGAGCTGCTCCCACCCATCCATCCACCCACCCATCCCTCCTCCTCCTCCCCCCCAGCCCCTCACCAGCAGCACGTGCTCCCGGACGATGAAGAGCTGCTTCGCCCACTGTCCCAGCCAGCGCTTCCTCCAGAGGAAGCCACAGAGCTGGGCCTCGGGGCGCCCGGGGGGCTCGGCTTCGGGGCTGCCGCTCAGCGGCCACCTCAGGTAGTGGGCTCGGTCCGTCACGCCATCCTCATCCTCCTCATAGGACTCGTAGTGGCTGCTGTCGCTGTCGGCACCGCCTGAGGGTCGGGGAGGTGTCAGGAGGGGGGGTGGGTGCACATTGGGGCTGGGGAAGGGGTGCAGGGGGTCCTTACCGGAGCATGGGCTCCGGGGTTCGGCATCTTCGTAGGGGTCGTCGGCCGGCAGGGAGGGTGAGACACCCCCCGCCTTGTTCTGGGGGGAGAAGGGATGCTCCGAAGGTGCTGCCCCCAGCGTGGGCCTCGCGGGGTCCCCGAGGCACCTGGAGCGTGTGGGACCGTGGGGACCTTCCCACCCCTGTGGGAGCGAGGTTTCAGTGCAGGGATGGCCACCGGTGCCCCTCTGCCATCCCTTGTGCTGCCCCCCACCCTCCTCCTCTGCCCCCCTTACCCCTCCGTGCAGGTTGGGGGCGCTGGCCGGGCGGCACTCGCAGCCTCTCCCTCCCGCTGCATCCGCCGTCCTGGATCCTGGGGGGGGAAAAGCAGGACTGGCAGTGGCTTTGGGGGGCGGCGAGGGGTCGGGCACCCCCAGCAGCGCACCAGGAGGGTGGGTCAGAATGTGGGACTCACCCGGGCTGGCCCAGCCCTGCGGGGTCCCCGGGGAGGGCGAGAGGCAGCGCATGATCATGTACTCTGCATCCTCTGCTGCGGGGGGAGCGCCCGGTCACAGCCCCACCCCTGTGCCCTTCCCTGCTGCCCACCGGGCACCGACCGGGGGCTTCCCCCCACCCCCCGGCCCCGCACTCACACGGGGGGCTCTGCAGCCGGGACAGGAGGTCGGACACCGACTTTTTCTTGGCCCGAGCAGCGGCACTGAGGCTTTCCCGGTCCAGGATGAGCAGGAAGGACCGCAGGTCCGACAGCAGCTTGTCCAGGTCTGCTGGGGGGGGCAGGGAATTGCCACTGCACCCACCAGAGAAGGGCAGGCAGGGGCTCCCCGATGCCACGGGGGTTACGTGTCCCATCCCACTGGTGGTGCCCCCGCCCCAGCACCTGCCCCTGCCCTGCACAATCCCACTATTGACAAGCCCAGGGGCACGGGGGAGGATGAGGAGGGGGGCTGGGGACCCACAGTGATGAAGGCTCCTCTGTGTGCCCTCATAGAGCTGATTTATTCCTGGCTGGGCCAGGGGGCTGTGCTGGGCAGCCCAGCGAGCTGCTCCTCAGTGTGAGGAGGAGGAGGAAGAGGAGGAGGAGTGGGGGAAGGAGCCCACCGGTCCCACGTGCGTTACAGAGGCCGTGGGTGAAGCCCCCTCGGAGGTGCTGGCACGGGGGGAGCCCCTTCCCTTCCAAGTGTCCCCAGTTTGGGAGCACACACCCTGCCCGTGGGGAGAGGAAACATCTGGCAGCGCAGCGAGGCTGAGCAATGCCGGAGCTGGGCCCAAACATCTGGATTTCCCTGGAAACTGGGGAAGGGAAAGGAAGGGGGAGACCATCTTCCTGGGGGAAAAGCCGGGGGGGAGGTGGGAGAAGAGAGCAGGGGCTGCCTGAAGGGACCCAGGGGCAGCGTGGGGGACATGGGGACTGTCCCCTCTGCCCAGTGTGCCTGGCTTTGACCCTCCCTCCCTCCCTCTCTCCTCTCCTCCGCCCAGGCCGAATTCCTCGGCAATGACATCTCCGTCCACTCACCCCTTTGCCCTCCCTGCAGCCCTACGCCCCCACCCCGGACTCTCCCCCCTCTGTGGGGCAGGGAATCCGTGCCTGGCGGTGCCCACGGCCAGAGCAGGGCAGGGAGGGGCTGCCCTGACCCGTGGCCTCCTGCCAGCTGCCCGCTGCCGTGCCAAGGGAAAGGCAGCCGGGATGGAAAACATCTGCCTCGGTCCCCAGGGCGGGAGGAAAACGCCTCCCCCCCAAACCACGGCGCTGTCTCCCAGCAAAGCTCCCCGCTCCCACGGGACGTGTCCCGGCACGGTGGCATCCTCATCCTCGTGGCATCCGCATCCTCATCCTCGCGGGGCGGGAGGAGCAGGAGGAGGAGGAGGAGGAAGGCCGGGAGGGGAAGGAAGGAGATGGGCTGCCCAAGGGATGCCGCGGGAGCACGTGATCCCTGGGTGATGCCAGCACCCGCGGGAAAGGGGGTTGGAATTGGGGGCTGGCACCTCTGCCCTGCACCCACGTGGGTTTTTTATGGGTGCACTGAGGTGCTGCGGGGTGCAGAGGCGGTGGCAGCGGCTCTTGGGGGACCCCGGGGGTGGCTCTGGCCCAGCGCGGGATGACTCAGAGGAGGCCCCGAGCTCTCCTGCCCGCGGCGTGACCCGTCATGTGGGGAGGCTCCAGGCCATCGCTCCAGGGTGGAGACGCTCCCCCACGGCCGCTGCACCCCCCAAACTGCCCCTGGGAGGGCGCTGGAAGAAGCCCTGGCACCCCCCCCCCCGCCATGGCACCCCAGTGTTGGGGGGCACCCCGTCCCTGCTCCTCCCCCCCCAGCACCCCTCCTGCAGCCCCCCGCACCTTCCACCACCCCAAACCCCTCCTCTCCCCCCTTTTTCTCCTCTCCTCCTTCCCTTGCACCCCCTTTTCCCCTTCCACATCCCCCCGGGCACCCCCACGCCCAGTCGCACACGCGTGGGCACCCCTCTACCCCCTTAACCCCCTCCTTTTTAGGCTTGTACCCCTCCCCTCCCTCAGCCTTGCATCGCTTTGTGCCATCCCCGTACCTCTCTGCCGGGACATGGTGCGGGAGCGCTCACATCGCGGCGGGATCGGGATTGGGATGGGCACCGGGATTGGGATTGGGATCGGGATCGGGACCGGGGCAGCGCTGGCCCGGCCCGGCTCGGCTCGCACACGCCCTGAGGGCCCCCAGCACAGCCCGGCCGGGGCGGGGGGAAGGCGGGGAAGGGCTCCGCATCTTCCTCGGAGCACCATCGCCATCTGCAGGGACCCGGGCTCGGGGAGAACGGGGGGGTCCGAGGTGATTTTGGGTTCGGGAAGGAGGGGTGGGAGAAGCAAAGCAGAGGAGCCGGATAAAGCCATTTCACCTTTAATTGTAAGCAAAAAATCACTCTCACGCGGATTCTCCGACACCAGCAAATAAAATAAACTCTAACAAAAACAGAGAAAGTGAATCACTGTAGTCCAGTCCGAAAACAACCCATATTTATATATATATTTATAGATATGTCGTTTGTAGCAGTGAAAGGCAAGTATGGGCCAGTGAATTCCCGATAAATTACATTCTTTACATCCCAACAAGGTCTAGCGGCTGGAAAGTGGCTGGAAACAGAAACCGGGGAGCGTGGTGGGGAGGGGGTCGGTGCGGGGTGGGGAGGGAGAGGGGTCCTGCCCAAAACGTGTGCGGGGAGAGGGGAGGGCTGTGAGAAGGGGAGGTGCTGCCCGGTGCCGAGCCCTGCCTGCGCGGCCAGGAGAAGGGGGGATGGGGACAGGGACGCTGCCCAGCCCCCCGGTGGCCACGGTGCCCATCGAGCCGTGCCCTGCTCCGATCCATTGCCCCAGTTCGTCTTTGCCCAGTTCATCGCCCCGGTGCCCTCCTGCAACCCCCCCAAGTGCATCCCCCCCTTCCCCTGCTCTGCCACCCCCAGTGCATCCCCCACCCCCTGGGTGCATCTGCCCATGGAAATGCACCAGGAGCTGCCCCAGGGTCCCACTGGGACCCCTCCCCAACTCATCCTGGGTACCCCCCTCCCAGCCCTGCCCCGCTCCAGCCCGATGCCAGGTGGGTTTGGCAGTGTCCTTGGGGGTCCTCGCTGCAGCAGCTGGCACGGGAGGGACCCGGGGGGGGGGGGTGTCAAAAGTGAGGGGGGGCTGGAGTGGGGCAAGGTGGGATGGCAGCCTGTTTTTTTTTCCCAGGAGAACGTCAGTCTGGCAGTGAGTCAGCCCCCAGGCTCTTCCCAAGTCTCAGGGTGGGAGAGGGGCACCCCTGGGGGGGCACAGGGGCACTCAGGATGAGGGGGCTGAAGGCAGCAGACCCCTGGAGAGGAGGGAACCCCCCCCCCCAGTGCCCACCCACTGGGGTGGCCAGGCTGGCCAAAAGCAGAGCCAGGCACTGCCCCTGCCAGCAGTCCCTGAGGAGGGGGGAATTTGGGGGGCAGAAAGGGGGCACCAAGCCCAGACACCCCCCCCAAACCACCCCTCCTGGCTGAACCGTGCCTGCCCTGGGGCGGGGGCTGCCCCATCAGCCCGTGGCGCGGCAGGTTCGAGCCCACCCACCCCCACTGGAGGAGTGAGGCTGGGTGGGTGGGTGGAGGGGGGGTGGCAGATCTGGGGATGTGGGAAAGGGGTGGGGTGGGGACACCCTAAAAACCGGCTGAGAGCCCTAAAGCGGGTAGAGGGCGCGACACGGACTGAGCTCAGGGCCGGGCGGGGCTCAGAACAGGAACGCTTTCTTCTTCAGCTCGTTGCGCTTCCAGAGGGCCAGTTTGCTGAACTCCTCCGGGGGCATCTCGAAGACCTTCAGGAAATCCTCGGGGGACAGGTGTCTCTGTGGAGGGGCAGAGGGGATGGTGACAGGGTGCAGGGACCCCCCCTGTGCCCCCCAAAAATCCTGGCACAGCCCCTACCTCCAGCCTGGTCCTGTCCACGCCGGGCGGCAGCTTCACACGGCCTCGGTTCGTCACCATCAGCATTTCATAGGGGTAGATCTGCAAGGGAGGGGGGCAAATACAGCTGTAAGACCCTCTCACGGCCCTATCCAAGCCCCCCCAGCCCCATCCAAGCCTCCTCTCCCATAGCCCTGCTCACCTTCTGCTCCAACATGCTGGGCAGGGAGTTCCCTCTGTCCATGCGCCCACGTTGGCCGTTCTGGGGGGGGCAAAGCCTGGTGTCAGCCTGGCCCCCTCCTCCCCAAAGGGTTGCTCTGCCCCACCTGAACCGATACCAAGGTGATGGGCACCAGCCTGGCACGGCAGAGTCCCCCTCCCACCTCCAGATGGCCCCTCTCCCCCCTGGAATCAGTCCCAGGGGTGGCCCCGGTGTGTCCCCCCCTATCCCATCATACATCACCCTCTCGCTGGGTCTCCATCCTGGCAGCCAGGTGAGTTCTTACCTGCAGGGCTGGGAGACAGAGAGAGGAGCAGGGCTGAGCCCTGGGGACACCCACTGTGACTCCCCCCCAGGTGATGACAAGCCCCCAGAGGTGGTTCCCCAGCATCTGCTGAGCCCAGGTTTGCCCCAGCACTCCCAATCCCTTGGGACGTCCCCACACCCCCTGTCCCCAAAATCACCCCCCTTTCCACGGGCTGATCCTCACCTGGACTGCCCTTCTCGCTCCCTGCTGAGCCGAACTCTGCTGACTGCAGCTGCAGGGGGAGAGGGGACAGGGGACAGGGTCAGGGCAGGGCCACCCCCAGAGCCTGTCCAGGGTGGGGCACGACCCCAGAAGTGCGGGGGGAACCGCTGCTGCTGCCCACTCACCCGGGTGAGGGTGCTCCTGCCTGAGGCCGGCAGGGAGGAGCTCTTGTTGCTCGTGTGCAGGGCTGGAAGAGAGGAGAGATGGTCAGGGGGGCAGGCAAGGATGTGGGAGGTGCAGGAGGTCCAGGCAGGGGTGCAGGCAGCCAGAGCCAGCAGGTGAGGCAGGGAAGGGCCGGGCTGCAGGAGGAACACCCCACGTACACGTGTGGAAGGGTGTCCGGTCCGGCAGCGAGCGGGTTTTTCTCCGGATCGGGAGAGATTTCTCCATCTCCTCCTTCAGGATCAGCTTCCCGAGGTTGGAGGTGACCTGGGAATGAAGGGGATGTGGGTTGGGGGCAACATCAACACTCCCTCACCCCCTCCCAAGGCGCCACCTGCCCGCTCTGCCCCTCACCTTGCTCAGCTCCTGCTTCTGGAGCTCCCGTAGGTTCTTCATCTCCTCCGTCAGGTCCTCGTCCTCCTCCTCCCCTCTCTTGGAGGCCATCCTCCTCCTCCACTCCGTCTCTGCGGGCACAGGGGGGCTGTCAGAACCCTTCCTGGCACCCCACGGGGTCTCTGAGTGGGGTAAACCCCCCCTTTCCCACCTACCCACGACGGCCAGGGACGGGGGGCACGGCCAGTAGTCGGTCTCGATCTTGGCGGGCTGGTTGGGGTCGGGGGGCTGTGCCGCCGGGAACTTGGAGGACTCGATGATCAAGTCCTCTATGAGATGCTTCCCGTGGTGGGCGCTGGAATGGTGGTCTGTGGGGCACGGTGGGGGGGTGAGGCAGTGCCTTTTGGGGCGCCCCATCCCATGGGACAGACCCCACACACACACACACACGCACACTCTCACCTTTCTGCCGGTAGATCGGAGGCTTCTTGTAGATGTTGAGCTCTGTCGTGTCGGTCTCTGGAAGGGGAAAAGTGGGGTTGGTGGCTGTGCAGGGACCCCCAGGGTGGGTTTGGCAGCACCAGGGGGGCCCGGTTTGGGGGGGTCCCGGTGCCAGGGGGGCCGTACCGGGTCGGTGGAAGTGCTGGACGCTGCTGCGGGTGGAGGAGCCGCCCTGGCGCGAGGTGGGCAGGGGGGTGCTGGTGGGGGGCCGGCTCTCCAGCCACTCCCGGATGACCTGTGGGCACACAGGGATCAGTGATCAGCCAGTCCACCCCCCCTGAATTCCCCCCAAATTCAGCATCGTCTCCAGAATTCCCCCCTCCTCGTTACTCACCTCCGGAGACGGAGGGGGAGAGATGGATTTGGGAGACAGGGAGCGCTGCAGGAGGCAAGAAGCATTTTATTCCACTTTATTCCAGCAGCTCCACAGCTGGGATTCCTCCCCCCTGACCCCTCCTTACCCCCCCCCCCAAAAAAAAAAAAGACACCCAGGGGACAAGAAGTGGCCCAGGGGCATCCTGACCTCCCGGCTCCGGGGCAGCTCCACGTGCTCCATCAGCGAGTAGGTGAAATGGGGTTCGTAGATCATCAGGTCGGGGCGCTCGATGTCCAGGATCGCCTTGTCCTTAGGGATGGCAGCCAGGTCCTTGTACCCCAGGACCTCGTTGTCCATTTTGGCCTGGAAAGGAGGAAAAACGCCTCGGTTTTGAGGGCAGAAAGGGGTATTTTGGGAACGGGGAGGGCTGATGTTTTCCGTGGCCCTGCCAGGGTGATGGAGGGGGTTTGGGGAGGTGCATCCTGTCCCCACAGATGGAGGGATGCGGTGGGAAGGTGGGAATGGCTTCTTACCACGATGCTGGAGGGCGATCCGGGAACGCTGGACCCTCGGGAAGAACAGACGCTCCCAGGGGAGGTCAGTGGCTGCTGGATGGGAAAGGAGACATTTGAGGCCAGGAAAGGGCTCAGGGTTGTGTTTGGGAACCCAGGGCATGGCAGGAAGGGCCTGGGGACACCACCGTGCCCCACGGACCTCAGTGCAAAAGATTTCTTGGGGATTTCTGGGGTCTCCTTTGCTCCTCTGGGGGCAGGGGACAGTGGCTTGGCCAGGACACGCTGCCACTAGATGGTGCTGCCAGGCTGGGCTGGAGGAGGAGGAGGAGAAGGAGGAAGGCAGGGCCCTGCTAAGGGCATCCCTTGACTGCCCATGTCCTTGGCCACCAGCCCCTGCCCTTGGCCACCAGCCACTGCCTGCATGTCCCCAGAACCCTGCCTGGACCCCCAGCCCCTGCTTGGACCCTCATCACCCTTTCTGGACCCTCAGCACCCTTTCTGGACACCCAGCACTCTTTCTGGACCCCCAACACCCTTTCTGGACCCCCAGCACCCTTTGGGGACCCCCAGCACCCTGCCCACGACCCCCTGGGACCCACCCACAACCCCTCCCTTACCTTCTGCAGTCTTTCCATTCAGCTGTGGGCAGGAGAGGTTGTGTCAGTCACAGGGTCCTGTGGGGACAGCAGAGGGCTGGGGGCACAGCCAGGGTGGGCACAGAGCACCCCCATGCTGGTCAGGGGTGAGGTGCCCCTCTCCCACCACCCTCCTGTCGTGGGCTGAGCCCGGCAGCCCCCCAAACACCAAACCCTAAGGTGGCACGAGGCTGGTGCATTCCCCCTGCCAAATATCGCTGAGCTGGCAGCAGGACAGGCTTCCCAGGGGGTGCCACCGTCCCCCAGGCAGGGGGGGCACTCACCGCTGCCTCTGTGGCTCCACATCCCTCTGGGCGCCGACACCAGGGCTGGGGCTCGGAAATTCCCTCTGCCAAGGGAGAGACGGGAGAGGTGGCGGTGACTCACAGGAAGGTGGAGCTCCACCTCATCCCCCCACGCTGTCCCTGCGGACCCTGGTGCTCCGTGTCCGTGTGTCCCCTGCCCGTGCCGGCTGCCTGGTGGCTGCTGACGGTGCTGGCAAGCGGGAGCAGCGGGAATGACGCCCTTTTGTCCGGCGGTCTCCAGAAGGCTCCAGCGGGAGCGGGACACGGGCGTGCTGTGCTCAGCCCCCCGCAGCCCCCCGGGGCCTCGGCCCTCGCTGTGCTTCACACCCACAATGCCGCACACAAAGGGGAAAATTCCCCATTCTCCTCAAAACTTGTCTTTTCACCGGGGGGAGGGAGTTGGGAAAAGCCTCGTGCGAGCCGGGCAACAACAACAACAGCGGCGGTGGCAGCGCCGGAGCCCTCCGGCCTTGAGCCCCAACCCTGGGCGTGGGCTGGGGGGGCTGTCACCACCTCTGGGGACCCCAACCCTGCTGTCCCCCAGCCCCAGGGCTCCCGGGAGGGGGTGAATCACCCCCTGTGGGATGCAGAGATGGAGGAGGAGCAGGTCTGAGGCATCCGGGAGCATCCTCCCGCTGCTGGCACGAGGGTCCAGCACAGCAGGAGGAGGCCCTGCTGGCAGCTCCACCACCCCTCCCTGGAGACCCCCGCCCGGCCACAAATTACCCCCAGATCAGTCACCGGGGAGAGGTTTTAACCCACTCACACCCCCCACCCCCGAGGGTCTGCAGCGCCCGGGGCCGGTGGGACGGGATCGGCACAAGGCGGCATTGTCAGAGCACATCCATGAGCTCACACTTTCCAGCGGCGGGGCCAGGGCAGCCCCCCGGCCTCCGGTCACACCCCCCCCGGGGGCGTTGGGGACACCGTCGGGGCCGCGGTGGCAGCGAGCAGATGGATGCGATGGCGGAGGAAGCGGCGGAGCGGCGGGAGGGGGGTGTGGGGACGGCTGGATGCGGATGCCGGAGGGGACGGAAAACAACCCCGAGCCGGGAGGAGGGGGGGGATGCGGAGCGATGCCAAAAACCTGGCGAAGGGTGCCAGGGCTGCACAACCAGCTCGGCCACGGTGTGTGTGTGTCCCCCCCCCGCGCTGGGGGACGCGGGGACATCTTATCTGGCGCAGGCAGGGAGCCACCGCCCCGATGGCAGCCGCGCTCCCCATGGCAACATCCAATCTCCCCGCAACCCCGCTGGCAGGTGCCCCGCGTGTTCCCGAGATAAGGGTGTTTTGGGATTTTCCCGGCCAGGAGGGTGAGAGGGAGAGGGAAGAGGTGTGTGGGGGGGATGGACACGCCGTGAGCCCCCCCTCTCGCGGGGAGATGCTGAGGGTACCCAGGGAGGGAAAGGAGCCGGGCAGGGAGTCACGGGAAGAGCGGTGGAGGAGGGAGGGACGGACAGACAGACAGGACAGGTGCCGGAGGGGGCTCACCGGGATGTGGGGGTGCCGGTCCCCCCCCTGCGGGGGCCGTGCGAGGGCTGTGCTGCAGCGGGAAGAGGCCGGTTCCCTCCTCCCCACCCCGAGGAAATCCGGATTTGACTTTTCACAGCCGCCAAAGCCATCAGTGCCCGGCCCTGGGCCAGGGGCCAGGCTGGGAGAACCCCCCCCCTGCTGCCCGCGGGGGAGCGGGCAGGGACCCCCGGCCTTCCTCCCCTCGCCCTCCTCCTCATCCTCCCTCCCTCGCCCTTGCCGGGGTGCAGGGCAGGAGCCCCCGGGTGTTCCCTCAGAATCCCCGGCTCCCAGCCAGCGCTGGAAGTGGCCGGGGGGGACACGCGAGGTCACAAGTTCCCCGAACAGACGGTTCCCGCCAGCCCTGGGAACGGCGTCCGGTGTTGCCCAGCCCAGCCCAGCCCCGGCCTCCTCCTGCTCCTCCTCCCGACACAAACCCCAAACAAACACAGCCCAGGAGAGGCCCGGAGCATCCTCTACCGGGGGAAAGCCGAGGCACCGCCGCACGTGGGGCCCCACCGGCAACTTGATCGCGACCACGGGAGCACGTGGGTCCCCGACCCGCGGCCGAACGGTGTCCGGTTCCTCCTTTGTCCTGTTTCTCCCTTTTCCATCCCCGCCGGAGCATCTCCCGGTGGCAGGAGAGACCCCTTGGCTATCGACAGCCCAGCCCATCGCTTCCGTGCCATTGCACCTCGCTCGGGGACCCCGGTAGCCTTAAAAGCCACCAACTGGCAGCGCCTGGCCCCGGGGCTTTTTCCATCCCTGGGATGGAAGGGAAGGGAAGGCGCGTCCTGTGGTGGACATAGGGATGCTCTGAGCCTCTGTTTCCTGGGTTGCAGGAGCAGCAACCCGCCCACCCCATCCCGGGGCGGATGGAGGCGAAGAGGAGGCATTTCCACCTCCTCCGTTCCTCCCCTCCAAGGAATCTGGGCCAACCCACCCTCTCTCCTGCTCCCTCAGGAGGCTCCGAGCCCAAAGACAAGTTTAGAGCGGGGATTCACGGCCCTCACCCCAAAGCTCCTGGTTGGGATGAAGTGGGGGGTCCCTCCCCGGCCCCCCTGCCCCGCTGGCCACGCCGCAGCCCCGCTTTGGGCCGCGCCTCACGTGGCACCTAATCTGGGATTAGAGTGGGATTAGCCTGCTCATCCCGCACGCGGAGGGACCCGCTGGGGGTGTGTGCGGAGGCCGCGCCCTCCGGGGCTCCCTGTGGGGGTCCGGCGGTGCCCCCCCAGCCCCCAAAAACCCTCCCAGTTCTGCCACTTCTCCAGGAACAGCCCCCAGGGATGCCCAGCATCGGAAACCTCGAGATGTGAGGGGGGGGGTCCTGGGCACCCCAACACTGGGCATGGGGCTGTCACAGCGAGGCACCCACCTGGCAGGATACCTGGGATGTGACCAGGGGGTCCCCGGGCCCGAGGTGGCAGTGGTGGCCCGGGTTTTCCCGGGAGAGGCTGGAATTAGCACTGCCTGAGCACCCACCCTGCACGCCCACAGCCTGGGGCTGAACCCCCCTTGGAGGTGGTTCCATTTGTAGCCAAGAACTGGAGGGGGACGCGTTTTGCACCCCAAATTCCCCCCCTCCAGGTAGCCCGGCCCCTCGGTGCTTTGCCAGGGGGGTTGGATGGGGCCTGCAGGAACTGGGAGTGGGGGGAGGCTCCAAAATCCCATGTCCATGGCAAAACTCCGACCACCACGGCCAGGGAGCATCAAAGCCCTTCACGGGGTGTGGGATGGGGAGTGCCCCCCCCCTCCCCCCCCTTCAACAGCGCTGAGACCCCACAAGCTCACTCTGCAAGTGGGGCTGGGAATGGCAGGGCTGTCCTGGCCTCCTCCCTTGGGATACACCTTGCCCATGGCACTGTCCCCAGGGAAGGAGGGCAGGGGGTGTCCCGGGGGGGATAGATGTGGAGAGCTGTGATGCCCCGGGCGAGGGGGGGGCGCAGGTGAGGGGTCGGCGATGGAACCCCCCATCCCCACATCCCCCCCCTCGGGTCACCGCCCTTCCTGTCCCCTCGGCAAGGACAGGGGGGGGCTCCCTTCAGCTCCCCCCCCCATTCCCCTGGGAGAGGCGGGAAAGAGGGAGCGGCGGCACCGAAAAAAAACAAACAAACAAAAAAAAACCACAAAACCAACCAAACAAAACGGGACGGGAAAGCAAAGACCGGCAGCGGCGAACCATCCCCCCGCCCTCCCGCGTCCCCCACTCACTCACCTACACGCGGGGACACCGCATCCCTCCGGCCGCGGGGGGCTGCGGGGGGACGCCCTCGGCTGGCTCTGCTCGCCCGGCCACCAGATCGCGCGTGGGCCACCGGGGCTGCGGCGGCTGCGGCGCATCCGAGAGCGTGACGGCGGGGCGGGCGAGCGGGAGAGCGAACGAACGAGCCTGCCTATCTGCCACCGCCAGCCCCGCCGCCCGCCGCCCGATAACCGCGGGGGTGGGAGCGTGGGAGGCTGCGTGGAGGGGTGGAGGAGAGCGTGGATGGACGGGCGGATGGATGGATGGATGGATGGATGGGTGGGTGGGTGGATGGGTTGCGTGGGTGCCGCTCGCCTCTCCCCACCTCGCTCGCTGCTGGCTCAGTCCCTTTCCCAACAAGAGGAGAATTAGCCGGCATCATGACGAAGCAGTTATTGGCTCCCGCTCCTCCCGCTTCCCCGGCACAAAGAGGGAGGAAAACAGCGATAACCCGGCCTGCCCCGCTGCCAGGAGCAGCCCGGACCCCCGGCATCCCCCTGCAGCCCCCACTGCCAGCTGGGCACGGCAGCCCCTGCTTCCCCACCCTGCCCCTCGCCGGGTTTTGGGCACCCCCAGCCCCGATCGGGGGAGCTGAGCACCCCACTGGGCTGCGGCAGGGTGTGGGGGGGCTTTTAGGGGCACCTGCCATCCAACCTGCCGCCCAGGATGGGTTTGGGGGTGCTGCGAGGGCGGCGCCCACCCCCCCGCTGCCCTGGGAGGGGAAATCTCCATCTGCGGGGCCAGCGGAGCCCAGGGAGGGCCGGGAGGTGCTGAACACGGGCCTGGCTGAGGCTCCAGGCACCCGGCACGGGAACGGTGCCACGGCTGGACCCCCCCTCCCGGGGGCGGCGGGGCTGCGTTGGTGCCGCAGCGCTGGGATCCAGCATCTATTCCCGGCTCTGTGTGGGAAGAGCAGCTTGCTGACAGCAGCTCCCTCTCTGAGTCCCATCCCCAGCGCTCAGCTCCCGTCCTGGCTCAGGGAAGGGCTGCTGGACCCTCTGGAAGCACCTCTGGGGGAAGGATGCACCTCTGGGGGGGGGATGCACATCTGGGCAGGGAGGGGGATGCACACCCAGGGGGATGCACAGCCGGGGATGGACACACCTGGGAGGGTGGGAACACACCCAGGGACGCACATCTGGGGGGGATACACACTCAGGGCTGCACATCTGGGGGGGATACACACCCAGGGGTATGCACACACGTGTCCTTCGGAGCCAGGGCCAGCCCGGCTCGCCCATCCACACTCAGCCTGAGATGCCGCCGCACCCCCACGCTGAGGGGGCTCTGCCGGCCCCAGCCGCCCACCCAGGGCCGTGCCCATGAATAATCGAGGCCGTGGCCGCCTCCACACCCCCCCCCCCCTTCCTTCACCACCACTAACCCAGTTTCTCAAGCATGAAGACGATCGCAGCGGCTGCTCGGGCGGCCGCCACCTGCGCCCGGGGCCGCCTGAACCCGCCGTGGCACCCGCGGGGGGCTCGGCAACCCCCCCCTTCTCCCAAATTCCGCACCCCGGGGGTGCCCGCAGGGAGGCAGGCAGGGAGGAGTTTGGGAATGCACTTATCCCGCGCGCACCCACCCCCAAAGCCAAACCCCCCCTCTCCCCATCCCCGCTGGGTCACCCCTGGTCCCAAAGCGGCGCTCCCAAAGCCAGGCCTAAGGCAGGAGGGTGCCGGAGGCCGCGTTGGGGAGGGGGGCAAAGGGGATGTGGGGGCACGGGGAGCGAGGCCCTACCTTCAGGGGAGCCCACTGCCCGCCGCGGGCAGCGCTGCCCGTCCGCCGGGAGCCATCGGTGGTGCGCCGAGCATCCCCTCCCCTGCGCCGCACGGCACGTTGCCACAGCGACCGCCTCCCGCCGCAGCCCGCGGGATGGAGCACGGAGGATGTGCAGGAGCATCCTTTTGGCCTCAGCCGGCGGTGGAGGGGGAGTAGGAGCAGCCTCTGGGCTCAGGGAGGGATGGACGGGGTGCAGGATCCTCCTTCAGCCTTGCTGCCCTGCAGGAGCATTCCCACATTCCCAGTGAGGGGGACACAGCCCACTGTGCCCCGCTGTGAAGCAGCTGCCTGACCCAAAATTGCCCTATTGCCCCCCTCCCTCCTGGGTTTGCAAGGGCAGTCACCCTACAAGGGGTGTTGTGGGTGCTCCCCATGTCCCAGGGGACACTGACCCCCAACCTGGGGACAGAAACCTCCAGTGCAGCTCATGGGACCCCTCTGTCACAGCTGGGAGGGACCCCGTGGGGCACAAGGACCGTGGGTTAAGGGGGGCAGTGGGGTGGGGGGCTGACACCCCTCACCTCTGCAGCCAGGTGGGTGCTCTGGGGAGTGGTCCTTGCTGGCTGGGCAGCCCCCCCAGCCCCCTCAGCCCTTCGAGCATCCCACGGGAGAGCAAAGCCCTGGGAAAGGCTGGACACGGCGTGTCAGGGAGAGACACCCTCCAGTGCACTTTCTGCACAGAGGACATTCCCTTCCCCACCTCCACCCCCCGCCCCAGGTCTCACCTCAAAAAACAAGAAAGAAGCAGTGTGAGGTTTTCTTTTTTTTCCCCTCCTTCCCCAGCCATAATTAAAAAGGACTCACCCTTCCGAGCCCTTTCTATCCCGGGAGGTCGAGAAGAAAGAGAGGGGAGGAAGGGGAAAACCCTGAAAGAAAAGAGAGGAAGGGCTTGGGAAGGAGAAGAGAGAAAAAAAAAATTAAAAAAAAAAAAAGAAAAGAAAAGGGACGAGGAGGGGGGAAAATTAAAGCGGAGATTACACAAAGGGAACTCCTCTACCTTTGAAGCTTGGGCAAAATTGGGGAGGGGGCGGCGGGGGCAGGGAGGGTCCGGACCCAGTCGGCTCCTTTCTCAAAGCCTTCTCCTTTCAAGAACGTCTCGAATTCCTGCAGGAACAAGGAGCAGGGGCTGTGGGGCCGGAGGAAACGGGAGAGAGAGGGAGGGGGGGGGACACAAAATGAAATCCCCGTGGCCGCTCGGCTAATTCCGGCCGCCACACCTGGGCAGCGGCGCCGGGCGCTTTGTTCGCCCCTAATTGCTGGGTGTTGCATTTCCCTCCTGCTTTAAAGCTTCATTTAACTCAAACTGTTATAATTTTCTCCCCCCACCCTCCCCACATTGTGCTGGCGGGGCTTTGTAGGGGCTGGGGGAGCCCCGGCTCGGGGATTACGGCCCCCCCAGGGTCCGGCTGCCACCGCCCTGGGCATTGTCACAGGGCAAGGTAATTATGGGGAGGGGGCACGGCCCGGGGGGGGCAGAGTGGTGACCCCCAGCAGGGAAAACAGGGGGGGATGAGGTTGGGGACCTGCTCTGAGAGGGGTGGTCTTGGGGGGAACAGGGGGCACCAGGTTGAGGGTGATGCCCTGTGGGGAGAACAGGGGGTACCAACTCCAAAAATGATGCCCTTAGTGGGTACCACATTTAGGGGAACAACAGTGGGTAGCAGGTTGGGTAACACACCGAGGAAGATGCCCTGGTGAGGAACAGAGGGTCCCACGCCAAGGGTGATGCCCAGGGAGGGAGAACAGCGGGTACCACACCGGGTACCACACCACAGATGCTGCCCTGTCCACCAGGATGCAGCAGCCACCTCCAGGATACCGAGTGGGGGTCACAGACTTCTCTGGGGGACCCCTTGTGCAGCCACCTCCATCCTCTCCATCTGCCCCTGGCACCCCCCCAGTTTCCCTCTGCCCAAGGGAATTGGGTTCCCCCCATCCCAGCAGGCACAATACCCATGGCAAAGCCTCAGGCCCGGGAAGGAAAACACCCCCAGGCCCCGTGGGTCTCCACACTCACTTTTATTTGCCTCGGGGTTTCCTCCTTTACACAAAGAAACTCCAAAGTCTAAATCGTTCAAGGCCTAAAACTGACTCACAACCAGCTGGGCTGTGGTAAAAACATACACACACACACAAATAAAAGCAAAAATAAGCGATAGCAAAATTAAAAAAAATCACCCAAAGGCAGTTTCTCTTTGGCCTGGTGGGCACCCACGAGTGTTCCCCACTCATCCACCCCACCCAGTGGCACTGGGAGAGGGCACAGACCTTCCCCTCCAATAAATAACGTGGTACAAGTGCTGGTCCCAGGGTCTGTGTGCCCAGACAGACAGACAGACAGGCACCCCAGCTCTCCAGTGTGGTGCCCTGGGGACAGGAATGTGTCCTGGTGGCACAGGGACACATCCCCAAGGGGCTGGCGAGAGAAAGGGGGCAAAGGCACCGAAGTGGTGAATTCGGATCCCATGGGATGCTCCAGGGATTCAGGAGCCCCGTGTGGGGCTGCAGACACCACTGACTGCACTCAAACCCTGCTCTCCCCACCTGAAGGGGCATCTAAAAATCCAGCATTTCCAGGAGAGAGGGCAGCCCCGGTGCCAGGAGCTCCGGGGAGGGGGCGGGTCCGGGCGTTACTTGCGGGGGGCGCGGGTGCGGCGGGAGCGGCGGGTGGGCGAGGACGAGCCCACGAACTCGAACTGCTTCTGGCGCTCGGCGTTGGGGAAGGGCAGCTGCCCCCGGTACAGGCGTTTGATGAAATGAGCCTCCCGCTGGTTCTGGCGGCTGCGGGAGGCGCGGCGGGGGCGGCCCCGGCGGGTGAAGGCCATGTACCAGCCCTCGTAGCGAGCGTTCTGGAACGCCGTGTAGTTGTTCTCCAGCACGATCTCGGTGAAGATGCAGTCCTTGCTCTTCCCGTTGGGCTGTGGGGGAGGGAGGAGGAGGAGGAGGAGAAGGGCTCTGAGGGTCCGCAGGGATGCGGAGGGGGCGCTTGGGGGTGGGACTGGAGAGGTGTTGGGACTCCCCAGAGCGGCCCTGGCACCCCCCAGATTATCTTTGTCACCATCCAGCTCGCCCCTGGAACCTCCCACGTTCATCTTTGTCACCCCCTGGACCATCCCTGACACCTCCCAGCCCATCTCCATCACCCAGTGGGCTCCAGGGCTGAGCTCCAGGGACTAGGGGGACACATGGGGGTTTCCAGGACTCACTTTCCCGATGAGCTTTCCCCTCTTGCTCATGCAGATGTACTTCTCGCTCTCGGCCCCCTTGATGCGCACGCGGCTCCCGAACGTGTCCGTCTCCACGATGAGCTTGGCTGGGAGGAGAGGGGGGGACGTGTCCCATGGGGGCTGGGACACCCCCCCAGCACCCAAATCTACCCCCCAGCACCTTCTCCCTGCTCCCCTCTAGGGCAGGGAATCTCCCAGTTTATGATGCTCAAGGGGGCTTTGTTAAAACCCAGCAGAGCCAAAGTGGGGGTTGTTGGAGGCACCAGCCCCTCCCTCCCCCTCTGGTGCTTCCACATTGTGAGGATTCCATGGGTTCTCCAGAGTCACACCAAGTCCAGCAGTTAATTAATTATAATTAACCCACCAGGTTAACTATCCTCATCCTCATCCCCAACAGTCCAAGCTCCAGAGGTTGAGATTGACACAAAGACCCCTGGTGGATCCGGCTGGGAGAACTCAGGGAAAGCCCTGGAAAGGTGGTGATTCAGCCTCGCTTGGAAAAGCCTTTCCCAAAGTTCTGAGGGATTCCAGCCTGGGGGTTTGTGGGGCTCTAATGGCCGGGCTGGAGAATCCCATGGGAAAGGTGGTGTGGCCAGGATGGGCTCTGCCCACTGCCCATGGATATCTAAGAGGTGGATGACGCCAGGATCAGGAGATTCCCCCCCAGGAAAAGTTGTCTATCTCATGCCAGGAGGAGATTAGAAAGCACCAGCCCTAAATATAGGGCTCATAAATACTGCATGGAGCAGGAGAAATCCACGATTTTGGAAGTTTTGAGGTCAGGGCTCTTTGGAGCCGAGCTCTCACCGGAGCCATTCGGGGAGGGAATTTTTGGGTGTAAAACCAACCAGGCCGGAACAGACATGGAAGAGACATTCCCTGGATGTCTCCATGAGCAGGGTGACCCCCTCGGGGTGGGGGGGTGATGGAGAGCAGCCCCTCTCACCGAATTTGTTGCCGTCCTCGGCGGTGGCCGTGATCCTTTTCCCGATGACCTGCACGTGCTTCCCGCTGGTCCGGCTGTAGAGTTGGTATTCCCGGATCTGCCGCCGGCTCAGCTGGTCCGTCATGGCCCCCTGGTCCCTCACGTACTGGTTAAAATTAGGAGACGGTTGGTTCTCCCCCTTTGTTTACAAAGGGAAAAATAGAATCAATTCGCTTTGGGAATGGCAAGGGGAGCAGGGGGGGGAGCCTGGGAATGGGCATCTTTTCCCCCTGGGTGTGGGAAGAGGGAGTTCCCAGCAGCCTGGTTCCCTTGGAGCAGCAGCCAAGGCGTGCTTGGGATCAGGTGGGGAGGGGGTTTAGGGGCCCATCCCGCTCTGGACTCCAACCAGACCCTCTCAAAACACATCCTAAAGGAGAACTCATTTTAGTCCCGGTGTAAGAGGGGCTCAGGGCAGCACCCGAGGGACCCCAACCCCAAAACCAACTTGGGAGGGTCTGCAGGCAGGGGGTGAACTCCAAGGGGGGGACACTTCCTGCTTGGAGAGAGGGGGACATTTGGGGTCCCACTGCCCAGCTTGGGGTGCACAGCATCACCTTGAGGGGGAGAGGGGGCACAGGACCTACCACCCACATTCCCAGGCTGTGGAAACCCTTCCTGGGAAGGCAGGGGCGTGTCCAGCCCCGCACGGAGCAGTGGGATGGTGGGGGGCACTGTCTGCTTCCCTCCACCCTCCCCAAACTCCCTGCCCACCTTTGTGTTCTCCCGGGGACTCATTTCCTGCCGGGATCTGCTTTAAAGCCTTTGGGGCTGTCGGGGGAGGTGGGATGGGATGGGGAAGGGAGGGGGGGCGGCTCCTCTCCATCAAAGGCGCTTCCCTTCCCCTCTCATTTTCAAAGAAATAAAAGCATTTACCTTGGGAAGGGGAGGAGAGGGGGGGGGGCAAAAGAAAGAAAAAAGGTCCCGAGGATGTTTTAATGCCTCGGGGCCGCAGCCCCGGGGGTTTTGTTCGGGCGCTGGAGCAGAGGGTGCTGATATGGAACAGTGGATTTTAATAGGAACTGCCTTTCTAAAGCCACAAAAAGGGACGGCGCAGCCCCAGAGGGTGCGGGGAAGGGAGGAGGAGAGGGGAGGGGGTGTCAAACCTCACACCCCCCCGCCGCTGGTGGGGGTCCAGACCCCGTTAACCCCCTCGGCAGCAGCCTCAGCCCCGGGAGCTCCCGGCTGTGGGACCCGGCGCATCCCCCTGCCCGAGCAAGGCTGCAAGAACGCATCACCTGCCCGGGATGGCACCCCTGCCAGCCTTATCCACACCCCCAGAGGGGCCCGGGGGGAATATTATCCCCACTGCTGAACCCCCAGTTGCAGCCCCTCGAGGTTTGGTGCTGATGGGCACGAGCAGCTCCGGTGCGGACACAACTCCCCCCACAACCCTCCCTGCCCGGGGATCCATCCCTGGAGCTCCATCCCTGCATCCTGGAGGTCCAGCCCTGGAAAAGCCCCCACCAGGGCAACGGGCATCCCCCCCGAAGCTAAGGGTCAGCTCAGGGTGGGGGTCACGGAGCGGGCACCTTCACCCCAGCCCGGGGTTAGCAAAGCACATCCACCTACCTGTGTCTGACAGGAGAACATGAGGAGCTGGAAACATCTGCGGGGAGAAAAATAAAGGGGAGAGGGGAAAACCAGGGAGTTTCGTTGGCCTTTGGTTGTTTTCCCCTCCCGAGGAGTGGGCACGCTGATAATAAAGTGGGAGGGGGGTGGCAGGCAGAGGGGCTCTTACATGGAGAGGTTCTGCAGGGTGAGGGGCTGCATGGCGCTGCTCGAAGCCCCCCGGCCCCGGGGAGCCACCGACGGTGCCACGGCGGGCTCGCTGCGGTCCCCACCGGGGCAGGGGAAGCCGAGGGTCCTCCCGCGCCCTCCCGGCAGGGCCGATCCCCCCTCGGGGGATGCCTGAGGGGACAGGCGGGTGTGGAGCTCCCACGCGCGATGCCAAGGGCTCCGGGGCAGCGCCGGAGCATGGGGGAGGCAGCCGGGGCAGGGGCTTCTCCTCCTCCTCCTCCGGCCCTGGGGGCTGCCCGTGCTACGCCTCGGGGGCATCCAGCTCCATCCTGCCCCCTGCGCCCCCACCCCATCAGCCTCCGGTCCTGGGGCCGCTGCTGCCGCCCGGGGCAGCGCCCGCAGCCCCCAGACCCATGGAGCCCGGCCTGGAGCTGGGCCAGGGAGGAAGGGGCAGCCTTTAAAGGTGGGGGAGAGCCCCGCGAGGAGGGGCCGGACCTCTCCCGGGAGGCAGAGGCTCCGCCGGGGGAAGGAGGGTGGGATGGGGGAGTGGGAGGGGAATGGGGGGGCGGGGGGGCTCGGCCTGCTTGGGGGTCCCCATCACCCCCCACCCCACGGAGACGATGCTGTGGGGTGTGGAGAGGGTACCAGGCCATGGGGGAGAGGTGCTTTTTGTCACCCCCCTGTCACCAGGCTGGGCCTGGGCATTGCCTACCAGCTGCTTTAGTGCTGGGGACCCTCAGCCCACCCACACCCAGCAGGTCTCACCTCCTCCTGAAGAAAGAGGAGGGTGTGGACCCCTCCACGAGCCTTTTGCTGGCCTTACGAGGTGTTAAGTACCCTATAAATGCCCCGGCAGGGAGCTGGGGTAACCCCTGGGGGGATCCAACGCCCCTGGAGGAAAGAGGGGAGTTCCCAAGGGGCAGCACAGGGGGTGAGGGGTTTAGTTCAGAAACCACTTACTTGCCTTCCTGCTCGTGCCTCAGTTTCCCTGTCGGTGCCAAGGGGTACCAAACCCCCTGGGAAAGGCAGGATGGGGAGCAGCAGGGTACCCACCCCCCCAGCAGCAGGGTGTGGGAGGGATTGATTGAGTGTGAACAACCCAAATTAGACCCCACCCTGCTGCCTTCACACCTCCCGGGGCAGGAATTCACCCCAAACCCCAAAAGCACAATCGCAGCGACCCCCCCAAATCTCCGAAATCCCCTTCCACCCCAATCCTGGGGGCTCAGCACCCTCGGGGGAGGGGGCAAAGCTGTGCCTCGGCCACCCCCCAGCCGTGTGGGATGATTGATGGGCATGGAGCCATCATCACCCCCGGTGTGGCCCCCCCCGGGCTGGGGCAGAGGGTCCCGGGAGCTGTCAGCACAACCACGGGGGGGGTCCCACTGTGCAAACAGCCCCCTGCGGGGCGAGGAAAGGCTGGAGGGACAGGGCTGCCTGTCACAGCCTCCCGCGGGTGGTCCTCGAGGACAGATCAACCCCCCCTCCCCATCCCAGCAGCTCCTCAGCCTCATCCCAGCATCCCCCCCCACCACCACACCATCACCCCCTCCCGCCCCACACCTGGAGCAGCCTAAAACCACCTTGGTGGGGGGCTCAGAACCCCCCCCAGGAGCCAAGCCGGGACACAGCAGCCCCCCCGGGAGGTGCCCGCAAGACCAAGGGCAGGTCAATGGGTTCTAATCATCTCCCTAATCCCCCTTTGTCTCCTCTTCACAGGCAGCACTTGTTACCCCACGGGCAAGGGGGGGCTGCCCCCAGACACGCCCCCCCCTTCCCCAGAGCATCAGCAGGTCCCAACAGCCCTAACCAGGATGGAGGATTCTCCCACAGCTCACCCCCACCCCACACCCATCATCACCAGCACGGTGGGAGCCAGGAGTGCGAAATATCCTTTATTTGAGAATGACAGAAGACAACAACAACCGCCAGAGCTGCTCTGGGGCTCTCCAACACCTGGAAGGGAAGGAGGAAGGATTTGAGGCACAGAGATCCTGGGATTAATTCCTCCCCAGCCCAACTCAGCCACGAGCTGGGGGCACCCACAGCCCCCCCCCCCTCAAACCCTCCATCCCTTCCCATACCTGGCCGGGCTCTGCCCCACATCCCATCATTTCTTCGGCGCTGCTTTCTTGCCCCTCCCGGCTCCACGGCCCTGCAGGGATGGGGACAGGGCTGAGCAGGGGACCCCCCAAGCCCAGGGAACCCCCCCTGCCCTGCATTTCTCCCCCCGTTTTGGGTTCAGCCACTGGTGGCCATCACACCCTTTCCCCAGGCCCTTGTGCTGACCCAGGGGGTGAGGGGGGGATGCAGAGGGACACCCCAACCAGCTCCTACCTTGGCAGGAAGGGGTTTCTCAGGGATGGTGCTTTTCCTGCTTGGGAGAGAAGGGAGGGCTGGGATCAGGGGCCCAGCAGGGTGGGCAGCCCCTGCTCTGGGCTTTTCCCCCTCCATCATACTCACCGCTCATCCTCCTTCTCCAGCCTCCTCTTCTAGGGGAGAGAGAGGAAGATGTCGGATTGGACTCTTCCTCCGTGAGAGATGAAGGTCACAGCTCATCCCCTTGACAGAGAGGGGCTTGGGGTCCCTGCCCCTCCTTTTCCTGTGGCACAGGGACCCCTGTGCACCCCTCAGCCCCCCAACCCCAGTGGGTGCTGACCTTGGCAGCGCCGCCGCTGTTCCGGGAGTTCTGGCCCTTGGGGGGTTTCTGAGGGGATTCCTCTTCCTCTTCTTCTGACTCCTCTTCCTCATCCGAGCTCAGCACTGCGGGAGAGCCTGGCTGAGCCCCCCCACGCGTGGAGGGGGGGGGGTCCCAGGGCAGGGGGAGACCCCAGTACTCACTGGTGATGTGCTGGCCGGTGATGTAGACGGGCCCGGTGCCGGCTCTCAGGCGGAAGGTGACGGGGGGAGTCAGCTCCACTCCCACCAGCGTGGTCTGCAGAACAGGGGGATGGCAGCTCCCCTGGCAGCCCTCCTTGGGCCAGCAGCCCCCTCCCCACTCCCCGGGGCACTCACCATGGGCAGCACCGATGGTTTCAGCGTGGCGAGGAGCACCGTGGTCTGGGCATCGCCCTCCTCTGCCACCATCTCCACCAAATGGAATTCATCCGGCACCGACTCCCCCAGGCAGATCTGGAGAAGAAAACCCCACCTAGGATCCTCGTGACATGCAGGTACCCCTCACAGTCCTCCCACGACCCCCCAGGCACCCCTCCCGGGTTTTTTGGGGTCACCCACCGTGCGCAGGGCCAGCTGCTGCTCGCAGTGCCACCCCTCGGGCATCTGGAAGGTGTAGGAGTCCTTCTGCCTGCTCAGCTCGCACCCTGCGGGCAGAGAGAAGGGCACAGCCATGGGGTGGGCACCCCAGGGCAGCCCCAAACCCCTCAGGGATAGGGGGGAGTTCCGGTGCTTACCCCAAAGGATGGACACGGGTTTGTCGGAGGTGCTGTCGGTGCTCTCCGTGAAGGACATGGCTCTGGGGTGGCACAGCCTGGGGGGGGGGGGGGGGAGACACAGAACTGTGGGGACCCCCAGGAGCGCTCCCCCACCCTGTAAGACCCCTCCCCAGCCCCCCCGTGCTCCCCCAGCAGCCCCTCCCCAAAACTGCACCGCAACACTCACCCAAAAATAAAATTAAAAAAAAAATGAGTCGAGGGAATTCTCAGCCCAAGTGAAGCCCCCAAAGACACGAACACCCTCCCACCCACCCGGCGCTTATAAAGGCATAGAGACCCCCACCCACCCAACCCCCAGTTAATCAGCAGCCGCTTGGGGTTAATTACCCCCCCATAGGTGTGTTAATGAGCCCCTCCTCCCCCCGCGGGTGGGGGTCCCGCTGAGCGTCCCCCCCTCCCCCCCATCCCCCGCGATGTGTCACAGGTCACCGTGTCCTGCTGGCCCTGACACGGGGCCCCACCCCGCGTGTGTCCCCCCCCCGTGTCCCCTCGTGCCCTCCCACCCATCGTGTCCCCCCCGTGTCCTCCCACCCATCGTGCCATCCGTCTCGTGTTGCCCCCCATCCCTCGTGTCCCCCCATGTCCCCCTGGTGTCCCCCCCATCCCTCGTGTCCCCCCCATCCCTCGTGTCCCCCCATGTCCCCCTGGTGTCCCCCCCATCCCTCGTGTCCCCCCATGTCCCCCTGGTGTCCCCCCCATCCCTCGTGTCCCCCCCATCCCTCGTGTCCCCCCCATCCCTCGTGTCCCCCCATGTCCCCCTGGTGTCCCCCCCCATCCCTCGTGTCCCCCCCGTCCCTCGTGTCCCCCCCCATCCCTCGTGTCCCCCCCCGTCCCTCGTGTCCCCCCATGTCCCCCTGGTGTCCCCCCCCATCCCTCGTGTCCCCCCCGTCCCTCGTGTCCCCCCATGTCCCCCTGGTGTCCCCCCCATCCCTCGTGTCCCCCCCGTCCCTCGTGTCCCCCCCCATCCCTCGTGTCCCCCCCGTCCCTCGTGTCCCCCCATGTCCCCCTGGTGTCCCCCCCCATCCCTCGTGTCCCCCCCCGTCCCTCGTGTCCCCCCATGTCCCCCTGGTGTCCCCCCTCGTCCCTGGTGTCCCCCCCATCCCTCGTGTCCCCCCATGTCCCCCTGGTGTCCCCCCTCGTCCCTCGTGTCCCCCCTCGTGTCCCCCCCGTGGGCGGGGCGGCGCTGCCTCTTCCGGCATCGCTGCGATGGCGGCGGCGGGACTGGCGGGACTGGTGAGACTGGGGGGCACTGGTGGGGCCATGGAGGGGCCATGGGGGGGGTGTGTGCTATGGGGGGGCCGTGTCCCCCCCCGTCCATCATCCCCGTGTCCCCGCAGGGTCCCGGCGAGGCCGCGGCCGCCGCTCAGGCGCTGTCGCTGCCGGCGGAGGCGTTCGGGAACGACGTGAGTTTGGGGGGTCCCTGTTCTGGGGAGGGGGGTCCCTGTCCTGGGGGGATCACAGCCCTGGGGGTGGAGGGAGGGGGGGTCTCAGCCTTGGGGGTGCTCCCATCACCGGGGGTAGGGGATACCCCAGTCCTGGGAAGGGAGGGGGGATCCCACCCCATGGAGGGTACAATCCTTGGGGTGTCCCAGCCCTGGGAGGGGGAGTGGGGGGTCCCAACCTTCTTCCCAAGGGGAGCAGAGACCCTCGGAGAGCAGCAAAACCCTCCTGGGTGGGAGGAGAGCAACCCCCAATAAGGGGACGGGGTGCCCGAGAGGGGAGGAGGGACCCCCCAAAAGGGAGGTTTGTCCCCCGTGCCCCCCGAGGGGGCACAGCCCTTCCTGACCCCTCTTTTCCCTCGGCAGCCCCGCGTGGAGCTGGCCTGGGCCATGAAGGCCCATCAGCACGCCCAGGTCTACTTCAATGTGAGTCTGGGGGGCTCTCTGTGCTGGGGGATTGGGGGGAGATCCTGGTTGGGGGTCTTGGCTGATCCCCTGGTCCTCCCTACACAGCTCATCTCCTCCGTGGACCCCAGATTCCTGAGCCTCACCAAGGTGGACGACCAGATCTACGAGGAGTTCAGGAAAACCTTCCAGGACCTGAAAATCGACGTCTTGGACCCCGAGGAGCTGAAATCGGAGCCGGCCAAGGCGGTGGGTGGGAGCTGGGATGGGGAGTGGGGGTCACACACACGGATCCCCCCCCCCTCTCCCAGGGGTGCTGAGGGGGTTTTTCCCTTTCTGTCACCCCCTCAGAAGTGGCGCCCGTTCTGCCTGAAGTTCGAGGGGGTGGTGGAGGACTTCAACTACGGGACTCTGCTCCGCCTGGATTCCCGCCGGGAATACACCGAGGAAAACACCATCTTCGGTGGGAAACGGGCTGGGGGACCCCCGGGAAACGGGGAGGAGCGGGAAGGGAGGAATGGGCTGCGGGGAAAGCCGAACCCGCAGGTAGGTCTGTGCTGGAGGGTTTTTCCTCCTCTCCTGTTTTTCAGCCACCAGGATCCAGTTTTTTGCCATCGAGATCGCCCGGAACAGGGAAGGGTGCAATGATGCCGTTTACAGGGGTGAGGAGCAGCCAAAATCGGGCTGAGGGCAGGGCAAACTCACCTGGAGCTGAGCTGAGAGGGGCAGGAAGGCCCCGGTGAGGAAGGAGGGGGGCAGGAGAGCCCCCAGCCCCGCTCTGGGTTGGGGGGGCAGCAGGGCTGGACCTGCCTCGGCTGCTCCTCCTGCTCGGGCTGTAAATAAATGTTTTTAAAAACTGATCCCTGTGCTGGTGTCAGTGCCAGGACCCCCCCTTCCCCTGCACCCCCCACCTGGGCACGGCTTGTTGCCCAAAATGGGCCGAAATGTGAAGAATTGTGGCCAAATCCATGTGGATTTTGGCCAGAGCTTTGCTGGCGCTGCTCTAGGGCAAAGTATCATCTACCACACCATCCCCCCCAAATTCCATCTGATTTGGGGGATTTGGGGACACATCTCAGTGGGAAGGGTCACCCTGCAGCGGGCAGGGGAGGGCTCGGGGTGCTAGGGGGGTCTTGGGGTTCTGGGGGAAAGAGTTCAGGGGGTCAAGGGGAGATTTTGGGGTTCTGGGAAGGCCTTGGGGTGCAGGGAGAGGTTTTGGGGTAGAGCTGAGGGTGCAGGGGGAGGTTTTGGGGTTCTGAGAGCTCGGGGTGCAGGGAGAGATTTTGTAATGCAAAGAACTCAGGGAGATCTTGAGGTTCTGGGGGAGAGCTGAGGGTACAGTGAGATATTTTGGGGGGCAGGAGGAGATCTTGGGGTTTTGGGGTGGAGCTCAGGCTGCAGGTGAAGATCTCAGGGTGCAGGGGGGGGTCGGGAAACTCAGGGTGCCAGACACGTGTCAGTAGAAACCATTGAAGTTTTATTTTGCAGTCACAATGCTTACACTGTTTGCAGCAAACACCCTGACAAGTCAACCAGCATCTGCTCACGCGAAAAAGGACCCAACACACAATCGCCAGAGGAAAGAAAACAAAATATTAAAAAAAAAAAGAAAAAAAACCCCAAACAAACAAAAAAAAAAAAAAAAAAAAGGGAAGAGGGGGAGAAGAAGGAAAATAAAATTAAAGAGTAGGTGGTGTCTGGGAAGAGAAACTGAAGCCCTAAGGACCGAGTGTCTGTGGGTAGAGCTGAGCAAGAGGATGCACACGACTAGCAGCAACAATAGTGGGAAAATACAAGGCAAACAGGTTCCCTCCCCCATCAGCTTTCCTCTGCTAAGTCAATTCTCATGTCAATTTATATCCAAAACATTTATCGTGGTGACTTAGAAAAGAACTGGACTCGTTCCCCAGGGGTGTTCAATACTTCATGCTGGGCAAACCTTGTTATTAAGAAGCCTCCCCTGTGCTCCTGCTCCAACTGGAGGGGGGGGGAAAGGGATAAAAAACAGAACTGCAGGAGGAGGGGAGGGCCCTGGGAAGGGACAGGGGCTACTGCTCCAAAGAGGGGAGGGGGGCACAGGAGAGACACCCACGAGCAAGCACGAACGGAGGGTCACGCCATGGCTTCGAGTTCCTAATAACAAGGGCGAGACGGTACCGGGAAAATTGTGATTTTCCAGGGGGGCTTAATAAGAAAAAATATACATTTTGGAATTTTACAATGCCTTTTTTTTTTTTTTTTTTTTTTCACTCGGGTTTTGTTGTGTTTTTTATTTTTATTTTTTTTTTTAATTTTTTTTTTCCTGCTTCTCTCTACTGTCACTAAATAGATCTCTGCACTTTCACACAGCCACCCCCTCGCCCAGTAAAGCTTCAGGCCACGCTTTCCTCACTCTCATACACAACCCTCACGCCAGCACCGGTGCACCAGGACTCTGTAAAAATTTCAATCACACTGTATTTTTTTTTTTGTTGTCGTTGTTCTGTTTGTGTGTTTGTTTTTTTTTTTTCTCTGTGTGTGTGTGTGTATTTTTTCTTTTTTTTTCCTCTTTTTTTTTTTTTGTCCTTTTTTTTTTTTTTAAACTCGAGTCAATATAAACCTTGTTCAAAATGTTATGAAAAAATGTACATGTTTATACAAGGCAGGCTGCAGCAGAGCGCTGGCGTTTCCACATCCGGGTAGGGAGACGTCGGATTCTTGCACCTGGATTATGCCCTTCCACCCCCTTTTTTTTTTGTTTTGTTTTGTTTTTGTGTTGTTTAGTTTTGTTGTTTGTTTTTTTTTTTTTTTAATTTCCCCCCACGGAAAACAGAAGCGCCTGCCCAGGTGAGCTCAAACCTCTTGCCCCCCCTTCCACCCTCGGGGACGTGGGATCCACAATCCAGCCCTGGGGAAGGGCAGGGATTTAGGAAGGGCCTCTTTTCTTTCCATCAGAAACCCCTCTGGGCCAGGCCAAGGAGATTGCTGCTCTGTACAGCTGGAGGTGGGAGGTGTCAGCTCATCATGTCGTTGCTGTTCACGCCGTAGGTCGAGTTCTTCATGGAGTCGTTCACCTCCCTCCGGAACGCCGACAGGTTCTGGGTGAACCTGGGGGGGCAGGCAGGGCACTCAGTGACCTCCTCCAGCACAGCTCGGAGCTGGGAGGGACCCCCAGGGAGCAGAGAGTCCGATTCCCACCCAGGACACCCCAAAATCCAACCATGGCCCTGAGAGGATCATCCAAACGCTCCCTGAGCTCTCAAATCATGGAATAGCCTGAGCTGGGAGGGACCCACGAGGAGCAGCAAGTCCAGCCCTCAGCCCTGCATGGGACTATCCCTAAAAAATCCCACCCAGTGCCCCAGAGGATCATCCAATCGTGGAACTGAGGCTGGAAAAGCCCTCTAAGGTCACCGAGCCCAACCCTTAACCCAGCAGTGCCACACGTGGCAAATCCCCCCAGGGATGGCGACTCCACCACTGCCCTGGGCGACCCTTTTCCATGGAGGAATGTCGTGGAAAAGCTGCTCCAGAGCTGTGCTGCCCAGGAGGCTCCAGCCCCAGCCCCACACTGACCTGTCCCTGTTCTTGGTCAGCAGGTTGCGTTCGATGCCCTCCATGAGGTTCTCGAAGCAGAGGTGCATGGCCTGCTGCTTCTCCGGGGGCTGGCTGTTCACTATGCTGTTCCTCAGGTCAGAGAAATACTGGGAAGACAGGAAAAGGACGGGTTAGCTGCCAGGTGACCTCAGCTTTGGGGTGGAACACGCCCAGGGAAGAAGGAGGGAGCAGGTTACAGCTCTTGGGAGCACTCCGAGTGGAAGGGAATTGGATTCCTCAGCTCCAAGGGCTGTGCAGGGAGGGCTGGACGCCCTTCCCTTGGCACATGGCCTCTCCAAGGCTTCCCAGCCATCTGCTGCTCCCTCAGCACCAGCCAAGCCCTGACATCCCTCCTGGCTGTTGATGGCTCACTTACCTTCTCGTTGAGCAGGATGAGGCCGAGCAGGGGCCTGGACATGGACCACTGGTTCCTGCAGTCCTCGAAGATGATGATGTTCAGCACTGTCGAGAGCATCTGGAAGAGGGAAAGGGGGTTTCAAAGCAGCCCTGCCCATCCCTGCTCCCAAGGTTTCTAGCCCCCCAAAAAAGCCTGCTTTGCTTGGAACCAGATCCACCAGCAAGGGTGGAACAATATCCCAATATTCCCTGTTTCCATGTGGGAGTTGTGCTGACACTTTGACAGGTCCCAGTGAGTGAGGCTGGAGAACACCAGAGCTGTGTTCCTCTTCAAGGCAAAAAAGCTCGTTTTTGGCTAATCTGCAAGGCCAGAATGGTGTTTCCTTGCAACAAGGACAACCACATCCCTGGAGCAGGGCTTGGAATCACAGGGGAATCACACCAATCCCACGAGGACCGTGGGGGAAAAGATGCAACACCAGCAAAAAAATAAACCCCACCCTATTTATTCCCGAAAACCCTGGGGCTGCAGAGCAGTGACATCAGGCTGGGAACATTCAGAGCTCTTCAGAGAGCTGGTGAGGTTCCAGGGGCCGGGAATTACCTGCTGGATCATCTCGGGGTGCTGCTGCATGATGTGCAGGAAGCGGTCGCTCTCCTGGGTCAGGGGGGTCGTTCTCTTCTTGGTGCTGCGGGACAGTTGCTTGAAGAGATAAGTGACAATGTGGTCCAGGCAGGAGCAGCAGCCCGTGCATACCATGGTGTCTGCAGGAACAGGGAGAGCAGGAATGTTGGGATGCTGCTGGACAGGCTCCCAGGGGAACAGAGACGCTTATGGGGGTCCTTTTGGGGTCTGATAAGCAGAAACTGCCCTAAACCCTGAATAGGGCAGAAACCTCCCTGGTGTGAGGCTAAAGAAAGGCTGGGAGAGTTGGGAATGCACAGCCTGGAGAAGAGAAGGATGCAGGAAGGCCCAAATGTGGCCTCCCAGGGCTTGAAAAGAGCTGGAAGGAAGATGGAGATGGACTTTGGGGGCCTGGAGGGGCAAGACACGGGGAATGGCTTCCCACTGCCAGAGGGCAGGGTTGGATGGGATAGTGGGAAGGAATTCCTCCCTGGCAGGGTGGGGAGTGGCTGGGATGGAATTCCCAGAGAAGCTGTGGCTGCCCCATCCCTGGAAGTGTCCAAGGCCAGGTTGGAGCAACCTGGGCCGGTGGAAGGTGTCCCTGCCCGTGGCAGGGGGTGGGACTGGATGGGCTTTAAGGTCCTTTCCCACCCCAGTCATTCCATGATTCCATGATTCTATACATTCACAGGTTAAGGTGGGAAGGGACCAGTGGTGGGGTCACCTGGCCCAACCTCTCCCATCCCTCTCTCCAACATTCCACCTTTAACAGAGGTGAAACTCCTCCACCCATTTTCACAAGGCACATTTGTCATCCCTCATCCCCCTCCACTTCCAAATCAAACCCAATCCCTGAAAACACAACAGAGAGCAGGAGGAATTACCTAGTGCAGTGAGACCTTCTGAAATGGAAGAGAGAATATACATGATTACATGAGGCTCCAGACTGGCTATAAAGTTCATGTGGTCCTGGGTAAGAACTTCCAGCAAGGAATAGTAGGACTGGCTGAGCTTGGGATAATCCTGCAGGGAAAGGAGGAGAGAAAGAGCTTTAAATCCTCATGGTTACCCTGGAACTACCAGTTAAGGCTTTCCAGACCCCACCCTTTATTAATCACCTGGAAAGTGCTGAGTGAATCTCCTGGAAAGAACAAACCAACTCCTCTTCCAGCACATTTATGGGCAAACAGATTTTTCCTGCCCTTCCCTTCTCCCACAACAAAACCATTCCATCCAGCAGGTTCCCAACTCTGCTCCATGAAATCTGGCTGCTGTTTGCCCACAGCTGACTCTGAGGCAGGACTGGCTCTCCAGGTGCCTGTGCCAAGTGCCAAGTCACCCAAAAATTCAACATCTGGGATACTGGGAAGGAATTCTTCCCTGGGACTGTCCAAGGCCAGGTTGGAGCAACCTGGGATAGTGTGAGGTGTCCCTGCTCATGGGATGCCTTCTAAGGTCCCTTCCAACCCAAACTTGAGGAATTATTTGGATGCCTTCACACAGGACCCGCTGCTGCCCATTCCAGGAGCTGCAATTCCCCGCTAGCCCATTCCAGGGGCACGAGTTCACTTCTCTCCACAATTCCAGCGTTCCTTTTCCCACCCAGCCTCCCAGCCCTGCCTCCCCTGGGTGTCCCCAGCCCGCTGGCAGGGGCAGCTCACCAAGAGGTCGCTGTGGGGGATGGAGAGCAGGAGTTTGATGAAGGTCTGCAGGGCGTTGTCCAGGGCGTCGTCCCCGTAGAGCCGGAACACCCCGAAGTTGACGTAGCTCCCGCTCAGCGCTGCCTTCAGCATGGAGAAGCAGATGGAGATGCCCTTGAGCTTCAGGGCATAGACCTGATCCTTTGGGACCTCCCCCAGCGTCAGGATGCGATTCCCTGCACGGCACAGAAGCGGGGTCAGTGTTCCAGCAGCCGCATCCGAAGCTCAGGGAGGGGGGGCAGGAAAACCAAAGCTGAGCTGTTCAGGAGGGGCTGAAGCCACTGAGGATTTATCCCCCAGGTGAGGGTTAGGGATTCTGATACCAGTGAAAAGTGTGGCTTTTCTGGGATTTTCACAAGAGCATGGAGTGACAGGACACAGGGAATGGCCTTAAGCTGACAGAGGGGGGATTTAGAGGGGATACCGGGAAGGAATTCCCCTCTGGGAGGGTGGGCAGGCCCTTCTCCCCAGAGAAGCTGTGGATGTCCCTGGATCCCTGGAAGTGTCCAAGGCCAGGCTGGAGCAAGCTGGGCCAGTGGAAGGTGTCCCTGGAGCTCAAGGCTGCTGGATCCCACCTGTGGCCACTCACCGTAGGTCGTGATCATTTTACTGGTCTCCCGGAAGAGCAGGATCCCATTGGGAGAGGACACGTCAAACTGCAGCCTTTGGGATCTGAGGGAAGCACAGGGAATGATTAGGGACACACCAAATTCATCCCAGGGCTGGAGCCCCTCTGCTCTGGAGTCAGGCTGGGAGAGCTGGGGGGGTTCACCTGGAGAAGGGAGGGATCCAGGGAGAGCTGAGGGCAGGGTTAGATGGGATATTGGGGAGAAATTCTCCCCTGTGAGGGTGGGCAGGCCCTGGCTCAGCTTGCCCAGAGAAGCTGTGGCTGCCCCTGGATCCCTGGAAGTGTCCAAGGCCAGATTTTGGAGCAACCTGGGCTGGTGGGAGGCGTGAGCTTTAAGGTCCCTTCCAATCCAAACCAGTCTGGGACTCGAAACTGCAGCTCAGACACAGCTGGGAATAAAACCAGAGCCACCAGTGCAGGAGCTGCTGCTCCTGGGACTCCCAGATGCTCCCTGAGTTCCAACCCTGCTCTGGTAGGAAATTCTGATGCCAGAACCAGGACACGGGCACTTGGGGCCAGAGGAGCTCTGCTGTGGCAGAAGAAAGGGCCTGTATTTCTCAGATGCCAGGAATATTATGGGATTGAGGCTGGAAACCCTGCCCTGGCAGCAGTCACTGGGACACTGCCCCCAAACACAACGTCTTGGAAGGCCCTGCAGCCCTGCCTGACTGGCCCCTATTCACAGCAGCACCAACCACTCCCAGCTTGGCACTTCTTGCCCTGCAGTGACTCAGTCTCGACAGCTGAATCACAACCAGCTGTCCAGTTCACCTCTGGAATAAATGCCTGGATGATTTCCAGCAGGGATTGTGCCCCACTGCAAAGATGCAGCCTGGCAGGATGTGTTCCCAAGAAGTCCCCAAGGCCTGTGCCCCAACCCCGTGTCCCTGGAAGAGCCGGCCCCTTCCCACAGGGTTGTGCTCAGCTGGCTGGGAGCCAGAGCATCATCCTGGCATCCTTCCAGTGCCAGCTTAGACAGCTCCTGAATTATCCCAGCAGCGTCACAGGTCCCTCTCTGCTGGCAAAAGCAGAGCTGAGGCTTCAAAGCAAAGAGGCTGCCAGAGAGAACGAGGCCCATCTAAAAGCCGGGTTTTAAAAAGGACCACGTTTTCCTGCCCCCACCTCCGAGTGCTGCCCTTGGAAATGGAAATATCCAGCAGTTATTGATCGTGTCTCAGCCTGATGGAGCCCTGGTATCTGATCTGTGGGATTTTATGCCCTGCTGGAACGATCCCAGTTTCCCCCCCCTTGGTAGCTTTTGGAGCATAAATAGATCGAAAGGGAGGAAAAACAAGACAGGGCAGCAACACCCACAGGGAGCAACAGACACACACAAAGGGAACGAGACGAGCCTCAAAACCCCTTCCAACCCCAACCATCCCATGAAATCCCAGCTCCTACCTGTTATGGACCAGCTCAGCCATGAGTTTGAGGACGGGGGTGGTGCAGGCTGGGTCGTGGTACCAGAGCTCGATGGCTCTCTGCAGGATTGGCATGTAGGAGGGGTAACTGCCAGGGAAAAGCTAAGGAATTCTGGGCTTTGCAGAGGGCAAAATTTCCACCAAAAGGCACGTTTTGTGTGCTGCACCCAAGCCCTGCAGAGCAGCTTAGTTAATAAGGTTAAGCAGAGATGCTGCTTGCTGGGGTCTGATTTATTATTATTATAATTATTATTATCATAATCGTATATTATATTTTAAAAAATATAATTTATATAGTCATGTGTTATTTCTATTACTGATATAATTGCATATTTGTTTATATTTGTATCTTAAATCATATAACTTAAAATAAGTTACCACATGAAAATGATGATCACAGTAATAAAAATCAGCCCACCGAAGGAATTAACTGCACACACAATTTTTTCCAAGACAAACCAGAACCAAAAAGGTTCTGGGAGGAAAGGGGAAGCCACACACAAAAAGATGTGTGTCAGTGCAGACTCCTGACCTTCACCAGGCACAGCAGATCTGGAGCCCGACACCGTGTCCTTTGGGCAGCAAAAGGACACGGATTCCTCGCCCAAAGGACACGGATCCCACTGCTGCAGGCTCCAGGGACAAGAGGAAATGCTTTTGGCGCTGCTGGGATGCAGCCCACGAGAGCCTTTGTGCTTTATAGGTCACAGCCCTTCAGGCCCTGCTGGGAAAACCCCCCCCCAGTTCAGCTCAGAGCAGCTTTTTAGGTTCACTTGGTTGCAGAGAGGCCAAATCAAATCTATCTTCAGGGCTCAGAGAAAGGACACCAAGTGCTGTTAAAAGGGAAGAGAAACCCCAGACAGGATTTCACGGGGAGAAGAGGACATTGGGATGCAGTCAGGCATCCTCAGGGGGACGGGGGGGCTGCACTTTCAGGGGAACAGAAGGATACATCCACTCAAACAGCATCATGAAGCTGGTCTTGGCATTGAAGGCGAAGGCAATCCCCCTCAAATCTCTCACCAAACCCACCAAGGTTCTCTGAGTTGAGAAAGGAAAGATGTTAAAATGAAATACATCCCTGCTCCAACTCCAAACCACGCCTGATCCTGAGGGATACAGGCCATCCCCCCCTTCCCCTTCCCCCTGGAAGGGAAGCTCCCACCATTCCAGCTTGTATTTCAGAGGGGTGACAGCTCCCACCCTGCACAAATGACTGCTCCCTCCTGCCCCTCTGAAAACATCCAGGCCCCTAAGGAAAAGAGCAGGGAGAACAGGGATAACAGGGAATGTCCCGACTTACTTTTGCCTCTTGCTCATTGAAGGTGTTTGTGCTGAACATCTGGGCCACAGTCTCAAAGGCAGCAGTGAGGGGAAGCATGAACTGCTCATACTGATCCTCATCTTCCCCTGAGAGGGATGAAAAAGCCCCAGGAAATCAGGAGAAAAGAAATGGCACATCCATCCATCCATCCCTGTGTCCTGCAGCTCTGCCCACGCCAGACTCTCCCACAGAGCCAGGGAAGACCAGAGGTCTCCAGCCAGGTGATCTGCCACTGCCAAAATCTGACTTAGAACAAACTGTGCCATGTCAGGAAAACGTGTGGAGCATCAGGATGGAAAAATCCAGCCCCATTTTTGGTGGTCTGTACCCAGAGACGTGGCAGCAAACCCGCTCCAGAGCTTCTTTCCCTTCCTTTTCCTTTCGTGGGGGTTTTCCAACTCCAGCCTCCTTTCCTGGAGGGGCTTACAGCTCCCTAAATGAGCAGGGCCCAGCTTCTGAAGCCCAGGGTTTTGCTCTGATTCCCAGGAAAAGCCCCCAGTACCTAAATCCACCATGAGCAGACGCCCCAGTGCAGTGTAGAACGTCGTCCGACACCTCATGTCCGTCAGGTTGGACTGATTGTTAATGCCCAGGAAGGAAAAGTGCTCACTCTGCAGAGGGAAAACAAAGGTGGGTTAAAGGGGAAAAGGCCTCCAGTGGCACCAGGGTTGGGTATCAGGGAAAAAATTCCGTGTGGAAAGGCCTGTAAATGATTGGAAGAGGCTGTGGTGGAGTCTCCATCCCTGGAAGGGCTCAAAAAACATGGATGTGGCACCTGGGGATGTGGTTTAGCAGTGACCACAGTGGTGGTGCTGGTTGATGGCTGGACTGAATCTTAAAGGGTTTTTCCAACCTTAACAATTCATGGAAGCACCACCTTGAACAGGGGCTGAGGATCCCAGCTCCCAGCTGATCCCAGGCCGTGCACTGGATGGGAAGCAGCAGGATCCAGGGTTACCTGGAGCCATCCCGGAGCACAGGCCACCAGAGGGCAACAGGCACTGCTTGGAACAGCAAATCCCAGCGCTGCCATCCCTCACCCTGCAATTCCCCAGCCCCAGGTGAACCAGGGAGTCTGGCTTTGCCTCTGGAGCAGTGGTGGAATCCCCCCCTTTACTGATGGGCACCCTCCAGGCTGCTTTAAACCAGCTCTCTGAGAGCAGATTCCCCAGTTACTCTGCCCACATTCTCCATGGAAACGCTAATTCCAGACTGAATTCAGCTTCTGGGCTGAAGGCAGCACGTGGGAATGCCTGAAAAACACCCCCTAACACAGGGAATGCAGCCCCTCATTCCACCAGGCACTGAAAAGCCTCTGGAAGTGGTGCTGGGTGTCCAATTGCTCCAGCATTGGAGCACCACAGAAACATGGGATAGAATCATGGAATGACTTGTGCTGGTGGGACCTTGAGGATCATCCTGTTCCACCCCCTGCCATGGGCAGGGACACCTCCCACTATCCCAGGCTGCTCCCAGCCCTGTCCAAGCTGGCCTTGGACACTTCCAGGGATGGGTCTGGCCTTAGTGGAGGGCAGAGATCTCCCCCATCAAGTGCCCCAAAATCACAACCCCTCAGAACACAACAGGGGTGGAACACAAATCACACTTCCCAGAGGCTCATCTGGTACCAGGGAGGCATCTGGGAGCCAGGAAAACTCCCAGGGCTGCACGAAGGCAGGTGGGAGAGGGAAGAGGGGAGGACTCACCGTGTGATTGTTCAGCATGAACTGCACAGCGCTCAGCTTCACCAGCTTCCTCACACTGCTGTACGTGCAGGGGGGTTAAGGAAGCAGCAGGGAATCCTTACAAAAGCACTTCCAGGGCAAAGCTGGAAGGGGGTTGTGGCTGTGTTATTCAGGACATGGTGGATTCTCCTCCTTTTGTCTCAAGAACGACCGAGGTCTCAGTGGAGAGACCTGCAGTGACAAGATTTATTCGCTCTTGTCAGGAAATATCTGTCTGGAGCTTCTGGAAGAGCAGAAGGCAGACTGTAAACTGGCTGTGGGTGGTCAGCTCCGAAGCAATCACGATCCAAAATTATAAAAAAAAAAAAAAAAAAAAATCTCCATTCCGGGTGTGGAGCAAACACTCCCTGCTTTTCTCACTGCCCAGAAGATGAAGGGGTTCGGGGATCTGTGACTCGCTCCTGAGGCCACTCTTCCCTCATATCCCTGTGCCCCCAGCAGCTCTTCCCAAAAGGATATCCAATGGAGAGGTCGTTGAGCAGCTGCAGCGTCTTGGAGGTGATGGGCTCACACCGACCCCAGTACTTCAGGTTGGTGATGCTGCAAGAGGGAAGAGGACAGGGATGGATCAGAGGGGGTTTGCTCGGGTTCCCCTTGGCTGGGCAGCGGATTCTTCCAGTTCAAGTCACCCCAAAAAATGCTCAGCTCCACCCTCCACCGAGACCACAGACAGCACAAGCCACAAAATATCGGTATAAAATCACTGTACTTACATTTGGTTGACTAGAAAATTATCCTTCAGATAATCTTCACTACTTGGGTCCCAAGCTACACTGGCCCATAGCCAGGCCCTTGGAATTCTGGGGCACTCCAGGGCTGGTTTCTGCAGCAAGGGTAAGAGAATTCTGCGGCAGTGACTACATGCAGACGTATGCAATTCTGCACCTGCACCATCCACTGTCAGCTGCAGAATTCTAGTAGCCCTTGCTCCTTCCAGGAGAGCCATTCCATCCCTCGGGAATGCTGCCCAGCCAGGGTTTGTGGGATGAGCAAGGCCCCGTGCAGGTTAAAACGGGGGCGATGCCGAACAAGTGCAGGGGGGGAGCTTTTGGCTGCTCAGCACCAGGCACAGGGCACTGGGTGGCAGCTCCTCAATTGGTTCCAAAGGCTCCCAAGGCTGGACAAAAAGCCAGGCTGGGGTCTGGAGGAGAGGCCGAATCAGGTGTTGACCGGAGTGGAAGAGTTTTTTTAAGGGAAGGATTTGGGACCGAACGGCAAAGAAAAAGCTTCGGAGGAGCCGTCGGTGCCTCCCTGCACAGAGCTCTCGTGGCTGGCTGGTGGCTGCCAATCGTGGAGTGACTACAGGGAACATGTGCTGGGAGCTGTCCCCTCCCTGACTCTGCCTTTACTGGGAAGAGAATCCGTTCTCCTGGCGCGCGGCTGATTTTCGTGTCTCGGCGGTGGATAAACCAATCCTGGGCGCCGTGCGTGACCTCAGCCCTGAGAAAAGCCTGTAATTCCCTCGAGGAGCCAGATGTTCCTAGGTTTGTTTTTGTTTTGTTTTGTTTATTTTTCAGGCTGACCAACAGTTTCAGAGCTTGCAGCAGAGCCTGGGCTCTGGGGTGCCTGCGGGCAAGCAGCACTTACATTTTCCCGATGAACACGCTCAGGACCATGGTCTCGTCATTCAGCCCCAGCACCTCGGAGAGCCGCCGGTACAGCTGCAGGGAGAGGGGGGGGGTGAACAATTTCTGGTTAAAAATCTGCCAGGAGAACAAGGAATCCTCACAGAACTCTCATCAGCAGTCCCCAGGTCTCTGGGGTAGGGAAGGAAGGTTACGACCAGAAAGGAAGGGAACCCATTTTGCAGTTAAGATGTTCCCATCCTTCGTGTACTTTAATTTTACATCTCTAAAGGGGCACCAAGGCACCAATACACCTACAGCTGCCTTGGCACGAAGAGAAAAGGGAGATTTATCTCCACTTCAGAGCCAGGGAAGCAAGAGAGAGATGAAACTCAGGATTCTCGTGGGCGTTTGAGGAGGTCAGAGGTTTTCAGGGAAAACTGAATTATGGTTTCCAGTTCTCAGCTCCTTGAGAAGGAGCCAAAGCCAGTGGCTCCTTCCTGACATGGTATTTCAAAACAGCTCAAAAATAACACTTGGAAACAAACCTAGAAATCACAGCAAATGGGACTTGTAAGTATTTCCAGCTAAAGAGAGGAGAAAATCATTAAAGCCCTTGGTTTTCCTTTCAAAAAAGCAGGGATCACTGGAGTCTGGATCCCCAAGGAGCCCCAGCCGAGGGCACTGATTACCTTGGAAGACTTCTGCACCTGATCTCCGATATAGATCTTCCGGAACTGCTCGAAGAAGCTCAGCATGGCCAGCTCCAGCTTCTCATTCCCAGCCTGTGCCAGGCGGGAATCCGTCAGGTTCATCAGCTGCAGCACCCTGGGAACAGGTGGGAAAACACACCTGGCTGATGGACACCGGGAGCAAGGAGGGATTTCTGGGAACGTGGTGCTGTTTCCAGGCTTTTGGCTTTCCGGGGGAATTGTTGGTTTGGGTTGGGAATTCACAACACTGGGGACAAAGCACTGCCCAGGGCACGCTGCTCTGGGGTGTGAAGCTGTTGTAAGGCTTTTCCATCCCTGCACAAACAACCCCGTGAGCTTGGGAGGGGGATTTGGGGGGCAAATCCCAAGAACACCTGGGGGGCAAACCCAAGGATATTCTTTTGGGCAAAAGCAGGAAAGAAACCCAAATATAAAAGATTTCTATGGACATTTATCATCTGTGATGGCTCTAAAGGTAACTGAAATATACGTGGGGTGTGTCATAATTTCCCCTTTTGAACTCATGAGCCACATGGGAAGCCAGGTATCAGACCTGTTGGTTTACCAACAGCTCAGCTTCCACACTTTCACACTTGAGCTCCTTTTCCAAGTGGAGCATTGGGATCTGGACCAGAAAACATTCAGTGGGACTCAGATTTTTATTCTCACATCCACCAAATAAAGCTTGCACTGGCCAGGGATTTGCAATCCCAAAAACCCAGCATTTGTTAGAAGTTTTAACTTTGGAGCTACAATATTTACAATCCATTTATGGGCAAAAGCCACGCTGGGTTACTGACCACAAAAAAAAGACTTTTCCCTCCAACCCAGCAAAGAACCATCATGCATTTAGTCGGTGATTTAACCAACAATCCCCTTTTCCATGCTCTTCCCCTCTCAGTTTGCTCCTCACAACCCAACCCCCCCCCCCCGAATTTGGCCGACACGTTCGCAGGCAGCGCCGCCGCCCCCTCCTTCCCTCTGCTGATTCCAGTGGGTCTGGAGGTGAAAGGAGGGGAAGAACATGGTGCCAGGGGGCAGCAGGGCAGTTTTGGTGAGGGCTCCAGCAGCGAGGGGTGCATCCCTACCGACAGACCAACTCTCCATCCATGGCATCCTGCTCGTCCGTGCTGGCGAACGACACCCTCCCACCAATGACCGCCCCGATTATGTAGACGAGCCACGTCAGGCGCCCTGGAAGCAACAGAGGACATGAGAACTGGCAGAGAAGCACGAGATCTGTGAGATCTGCGCCTCATCCGGGCACACACAGCAAGTTTCTTTCTGCTCTGGTGGCTGGCTCTCCCTAAATGACTTGGTTATCCACGACTTTACCAGCCCTGGGGTGAGGAACCCCCTCCGACAGACCTGGCGTTGATCCAGGTGTCTGATGGAAGGTGCAGTGCCAAGGACAAAGGCTCTGGTTGTGTTTATACAACACAACTTTCCATCTTAATGCTTTCATTGCTATTTTGTGGCTGACCCATCCCTGGAAGTGTCCAAGGCCAGGTTGGAGCAACCTGGGCTAGTGGAAGGTGTCTCTGCCCATGGCAGGGGGTGGGACTGGATGAGCTTTAAGGTCCTTTCCAACCCCAAACCATTCCAGGATTTAATAGAAGAGAGAAAAAAAGAATGCCAGGCCTCCCTGGAAGATTGTCCTTATTCAGAGCTTTTCCACTGCAGAAAGTCACTTCCTTGTAAAACAGGATTCTGTGCACTTTAATGTGCCAGCAAGCATTTATTCTTCCAAGGGATGTGGAGAAGTCAACTTCAGATGGGAGTTTTCCCCACAGAAAAACCCCAAAAGAAAACAAAGAACAGCTGTGTTAAATCAGACAGTGCCATTTCAGAAGGAAAAGGAACAATTCCCATACCTGTGCTGTCACACCCAACTCCTCTGGGGAAGAGGAAGCAGATCCAGTGTTAGAGAGGGGAATAATCCTTGAGCCCCCAAAGGAGCTGCTGTGTTAAACAACTCCTGACCCCCCCACACTGAGCCCACCCAGGGCTGGGCACACAAACCACTTCAGGCAGTGGCATCAGATGAAAATCCCACTCCCAACAACCAGCTGCAGGTTTCTGCCCCACAGCCAAGGAGGAGGGTCAAAGGAGAGCACCCACATCCCACCTCAGGTAAAACAGGGATGGCAGTGCTGGCTGGGGAACACCCTCATGACTTTGTCTCTGAAAGAACAGGCAGGGAAATGTGTTGTATTTTCCCCTAAAAATAGGAATGGAGTCAGTTATAGGACAGCACCCTCTCCAGCCAGTGAAGAGGGTCAAAGGAGCACCCACATCCCACCTCAGGTAAAACAGGGATGGCAGTGCTGGATGGGGAACACCCTCATGACTTGTCTCTGAAAGAACAAGCAGGAAATATGTATTTCCCAAAAAAAAGTTATATTTCCCCCAAAAAAGTAGCAATTGAGTCAGCTGTAGGACAGCAACAACTCCAGCCAGTGAGGAGGGTCAAAGGAGAGCACCCACATCCCATCTCAGGTAAAGAGGGATGAGCTGGGCAGTGCTGCAGGGGGAACACCCTCATGACTTTGTCTCTGAAAGAGCAGGCCAGGAAATACATGATATTTCCCCTTAAAAATAAGCATGGAGTCAGTTCCAGGACAGCAGAAGGAACACTGTGTGCCCAAACCATCCTGCACCCCACGGGAGAGCGGGGCAGACGTGCCTCCCCCCACCAGGAAAGACACCCTCTGGAAGAAAAGGGGCCTCTGGGTGCTGCAGCTGGGCTCACCTTCCTGCACAGCCACATCCATGGGGCTGGCAGTGGCACTCTGCAGCAGCTCCTGGTAGGACTGGGCAGACTGGTCGAAGAGCTGCACGAGCAGGGCGCACGTCTTCTCGTACTCGCAGCGCCCGATGGTGGAGAGCTGGTCCAGCTGCTGCTGCACCAGCCCAGTGTCATCCAGGGGATCCTCCAGACCATCCCTGAGCAGAGAGAAAGCGGGTTAGAAACTGTGGAAACTGTCCACCCAACCATAGGAGGTTGGTTGTGTTGGGTACAGGGTGTTTCCCAGGGACGGTGTCCGTGCTTCCATCACGGTGGGAAATGACTCAGAGCAACATCAGACCATCCCTGTGGCCACAAAGCAGCAGAACAGCAGAGGGTAAGGTGGGAAGACCAGCAGCACCTGGGGTGAGTAACCTCTTCTTTCACCCTTGATGTTTATCCTGGTCTTTTAACATTCATCCGGATGTTTTAATATTTACCCTTTTTTTTTTTAACATTCATCCAGGGTTTTTTTTACATTTATGGGGCAGCCACAACCTCTAAAGATACAAACAAAAAAAGGGATCAGCTCATCAGTTTTCCCTAGGAGAGGCATTATTTCCCTATATTGGACCCTTTGTTTTCATCCAACACAAACACACACATGGTGGAATTCATCCCACGGGAACTCAGGCACTACAATGGAATCCTGTGGGCTGCCCCTGAACTCCAAATTAAAAAGAAAAGGTGCTTTTAGGTGTAATTTGTGCCATCCTACGGCAGAGATGCACAATGAAGTGACTCACACCTTGCAATCTTGCTCTGCTGGGAATTCAGGGGGTGCAGGGAATGCTACAGATCCTGGGTGAGATAAATTCTACCCAGAGCACGTTGGACACGGCGCAGATCAAATCAGCCACCTGAGATTAAGCAAGGTCTCAACAAACCCCCACCAGCTTAAAAAAACCCCACCTAAATCTCTTCTAAAAACCAGGCAGAGTGTGTGATTTAGGTAAAGCCTCCCTCAGAAATCCTTCAGTGACTCACAAAATTTCCGTGTTTGTGGCTGTTTTTAAAGGAAAACTGGAGAGACAAACACACCAGAGCCTGGTGTGACATTATGGAATCATGGAATGGTTTGGATGGGAAGGGACCTTAAAATCATCCAGTCCCACCCCCTGCCATGGGCAGGGACACCTTCCACTAGCCCAGGTTGCTCCAATCTGGCCTTGGACACTTCCAGGGATCCAGGGGCAGCCACAGCTTCTCTGGGCAACCTGTGCCAGGGCCTGCCCACCCTCACAGCCAAGAACTCCTTCCTAATATTCAACCTAAATCGATCCTCTCTGTCTGTGGGAAGCCAATCCCCCTTGTCCTGGCACTCCAGGCCCTTGGAAATGATCTCTCTCCATCTTTGCTGTAGGGAAGGCCACAATTCGGTCACCCCAGAGCTGAACAACCCCAAATTCCCTCAGCCTTTGCTCCCAGGGCAGCAGCTCCACACCCCTCTGCCCTCACCTGAGGATGATGTGCACGGATTCCAGGCGGGATGTGATGTAGGCTTTGGTGACCTCAGGGGTGTAGGTCTCCAGCATGTGGGGCTCGGTGGCCTTCACGTAGGGCACGGACGCTGCCAGGCGCTGCCACAGGCTCAGCAGGTAGTGAACACTGTTGGGAGCAAACTCCCAGTGCTTCCAGAGGGAAAGGGAAGGAAAAAAAAAAAAAACCAAACCCAGGGAGTTACGATCTGGATTATTTTACCCAGGTTATTTTCAGAGGTTTGGGTTGGAAGGGACCTCACAGCTCAGCTCCTTCCACTCCCCATGGACAATGAACCTGCCAGTGGGCACAGCAGCAGCTAAAAGCTTTAAGGGCCTGGCTGCCAAATTCACAAGGAATTTCAGTGCACACCTGGATTCAGGGGCATTATCAGCACTCAGGGAGATAATCCCGAGCTCCCAGGGCGTGGAGCTGAGCCCCCAGTCCCCAACCACTGCTCAGCTCCCCACAGCCCCCATGCAGCTCAAAGCTGCTTCCAGATATCCAGATTTACCAAACAAAGGCATTATCTGAGCTGTGCCATGTTCTGAACCCTGCCCTGAGCAGGGGGGTGGTTACAAGCTCGATACACCAGTGGAAAACTCAGTGGGAATATGGCTTGATATTCCTATTGCTGGCAATCCCTGCGACTGCGTTCGAATTGCAAAGTGAGACACGGTTCTAAAAATAAGCCTGATTTAACAGGTTGGGGGTTTTTTTCTCTCTGCTAGGATTTGGAAAGCCTCTGGAGGCATGGCAACTCTGCCTTCCCCCACAGGCTGCTCCGGCTCCATTCAGTGGGAATTCTCAGGATAATCAAGGCTACCCCACAGGATTCTCTGAGAGGGGTTTGGGGCAAAACTGATGTGAATTAAGGGGCAGAGAACAGAGCAGAGGGGGGGGATTTTGTTTCAGGGGGAGACAGGAGAAGGAAAGGCATCTGTACCTGCAGGCTGGTCACGGTGAAGTTGGCAATGAGCCGGATGACCTCGGGGTAGTTCTCCACCTTCACCAGCTCCCCCAGCTGGTAATTGCTTTTCAACCGCGCCAGCAATCGGCAGAACTCGTGGTAGTTGTTGGGGTCTGACAAGCTCTGAGAGGAGGAAAAGGGGAGAGGAACTGAGGAACAGCTCAGCAGTCACCTGCAAGGGGCTCAGATTGTCACAGAACCACACGGGCTGGAAGAGACCTCCACGATCACCAAGTCCAACACTTGGATTCCACCCCCACTCAGGAAGGGTCACATCCATTCACATTTTGGACACTTGCAGGGATGGTGACTCCACCACTGCCCTGGGCAGCCTGTTCCTGTGCCAAAGTACTCTCCCAGTGAAGGAATTTTTCCTAATATCCAACCTGAACCTTCCTTGGCCGATAAAAAGAAGAGAGCAGCAAGACATTGCACCCTTCTCCCCTTTCCCAAGTTGTTCTTCTGCCTTTGATCAAGCAGGACATGGATATTGGAGGTATTTTTGGTGCAGAAATACGATGAAGGGGAAGCAGAGCCCCAGTTCCACCTGCAACACCCACCTGGGGGTTTTCCAGTATCCGTTTGACTCCATCAACGAGATGAGACAAGAACTTTGCCCGCTCGGCGTTGTTGAAGAGGGATCTGCGAACGGAGGCGATCTGCACCAAGCAGGACAACACCTGCAGGGGCAGAGGGCACAAACAGGAAAACAGGGATTAGGACAACCAAAGGAGCAGCAGGTTTCCTCCTCAGGGCAGGCCCGATGCTCCTTGGCGTGTGACACAACAGCTCCAGGTTTGTGATTTTGGGTAGAAAGGGATTGAAGCGGAGGGAGTCACCCAAAGGAACAGCTCCATCCCAGCAGCACAGAATCAGGGAATCACTGAGGATGGAAAAGCCCTCCAAGGTCATGGAGTCCAACTTGTGATTGACCTCCACCAGCCCAGAGCACTGAGTGCCACAGCCAGTCCTTCCTTGGGCATCTCCATGGACGAGACACCACCACCTCACTGGGCAGCCCCTTCCAATGCCTGACCACCCTTTCCATGAAGAAATTCCTCCTGATGTCCAGCCTGACCCTCCCCTCATGCAGCTTGAGGCCATTTCCTCTTGTCCTGTCCCTTTTTCCCCTGGGAGAAGAGCCCCCCTCCTGTCAGGGAGTTGGAGAGAGCAAGAAGGTCCCCCCTGAGCCTCCTTTTCTCCAAACTCTGCTCCCAAAATGCCGGAATTCCTTCAGATGAAGAACTGAAAATACACTGGGACTGGCTGGGAAAGCTGAGAAATGTAATACAGACTTGGGGGAAGTATTCCAGAGGATAAAAGAGTGGCAAGAAACAGAATTAATTTGTTCTCAGTCCAAACCTCTGAAATTTAAATCCAGAAGAGGCTGGTGAAGAGGATTGTGAAGAGCAGGGGCAGTTGGTTATGAGCAGCACCTGCAATCCCAATCCAGAGGTAAATCCCCACCCTTGGACCAGTGCAAGGCCTCCCTGCTCACTCCTGCTGGCTCTGGCAGTCACAGAGGCAGGACAATTAAATTGCTCCTGATTTCTCCTCGTTAATCACAAAAAAAAAAGAGTCTCACACTTCAAACCTCTCATGAATATTTGAGGCTCTAAATTCAGAACTGGCCAATAACCCTCCACCATAACAGGCAGTGGTGTCTCCATGGGAAAAAAAAGTCCTTCCCTCTGTAGCCAAAGGGCTTGTTTTCCTTGCAGCTTTAATTATGGGAAACATTTATCAGGCAGATAAATGGCTGGCAGGCAACCTTTTCTTTTTCTTTTTTTTTTTTTTTCCCTTTTTTTCCAATAAATAATCCAACTTTTAGTTCAGCTGTGCTATAGGCCCTTTCATCCAAGCGGGACATGGCCTAGTTTTAAAGTAGGGAAGGAGAAATTCCATCCCTCAGGGTGTTCCCAGGCTTCCTACCTACTACTCCTAGTGTGGTTTTAGGATCCAGAAGGAGCTTCCCTCTAAAATGGGACTGAGCAGGCAGACTCCATGTGAGGCCAAAACAGGTTGGAATTCCAGCAAAAACTGCTCTGAGGGCAAATCCAGACCCTGCAGATGCTCCTAAAAAACCGTCAACAGCAGCACTTGGGACACTTCAGTACAAGCCAGGTCAAGCTGTGGCACCTGAATCCCCCCCACAGGAATCCTACAAAGCCTTCTTGGAAGGAAAACTGGACTTACCAGAGGAGAAAATGACGGAGGGATGGAATGATAGAGATCAAAAAACAACTGAAGGGTCGAAGAATCCAAGAATGCTGCAACACAAAAGAGCATTTTTACCTCCATTTACTGCCTTCCACAGGTCTGGGGCTTATTTTATCACCAAAGTCAAAGGATCTGTCACACAAAGTGCCCCAAACCCAAGAAAATTTCCGAAGGATTTTGTGTTATTTCATGCAAATGCCTTTCCTAGAAATAAAGGAACCAACCCACTGGCACTTGGAACTGAGGGAGAACGACAGGGAAGTATTTTAAGAACACAATCTGTGCAAGTGCCTGGTGAGAACAGCGAGGATGTGGAGAACAGGTGCCAAATTATGTTACTGATATATTTAAAAATTTAAGAAAAAACCCAACAAACAATCAATTTCCTGTTCTTTGAACCGGGAGGTGTAAGACTGGAAGGGTAGAGGGAGCCAAGATAACCCCACCCTAATGAGTTGTGTGATCCCCCCCAGCAAGGAAAAGCTGGATTTACCCTCTGGAATTCCACGCACACGTTTTTTTTTGGAGCCCAGAGAAGGACTGAGCAGGTCCTTGTGGGATTCTGCGGATTCCTGCAGCCCAGTTACCTGATCTCCAACTGGTTGGGATCTGCACAGTGCAAAGATCATCCGAGGACTCGTCTGTGGAGGTGCCAATGAAATCAAAGTTCAGGCAGTTGTGGGTGAGCTTGAGGAGCTGCATGAGCAGCCCGTGCTGGCTTTCATCGTTCAGGTTCAGGTTCTTCCCAGAAGCCTGGAAAACACACGGGATTAAGGCAGGAAAAAGAGGGGGGAAGGAAAATAAAAAAAAAAAATATCAAAGCCAGGTGGCAGCTGAGTTTTTTGGGGCAGGGCTGGAGCTGAAGCAGGAGGTGGCACCACGAGGGCGGTGTGGCACAGGCACCGGGCGTGTTTTTAGGGGAGGGGTTGGCATGAGCACGTTCCAGGCTTTCCAGGAGATGGATAAACAGGCAGCACTTCCCTTCCCGCTGCTCTGAGACGCACAGGGAGCAGCTGCCAGGTCTGATATCTGGCAGATAAGGAAGTTCCTACTCAGGTTAAACACAGGGACACGTTTGCTGCCTCCCAGGAGGGAATCCTGCTGCTCCAGCCAGGCCTCCCAGGGAAATGAGGAGCTGCTCCAGGCAGGGAAAGCATGGATACCCCTCAGGTGACATGGAATTCAGGGTCATGCCACTGCAGTTTCAACACAGCACCGTGGTCTGTGCTCCTGGCCAGCCCATCTACCCTTGGTATTGTCACTCAACTCAACTTATTCCAGCTTTAATTCAACTTATTCAACTAAATCCAGCAAGGAGTGTTTGGACAAAGCTCTGGGGAACGAGGTGGGACTTTGGGGGTAAAAAGCAGAAAGAAAACCTGCTTTTCTGGGGGTCAAGCCAACCCTGCTATTTATTTATCAATATTTATCATGGGTTCAAATACCAAATTTTTCCTTTATTATTTCAAGTGTGTTTATTTTTATTATGTATTTACATAACATATATTTTACATAACACGTCTTTTTATACCACATCAGGGAATATTAAAATTGGGGAATTTGGCTCAAATCAGTGAACTTGGTTTCATTTTTATATAACACAGATTTATATAAAATATAGATTTTAAATAATACGGATTCCTATGTCATACCTATTTTAATATATATACAATATGTGTATATATAATATTTAGATACACTATATATCATTTATATATAGATACACTACATATTTAACATATAGGTATACAATATATATCTAGATATGCAATATATACTTTATATCTAGATACATAATATATATTTTATACCTACACAATATATCTATTTTCTATAGATATACAGTATATGTTTTATATAGTTATAAAATATCTAGATATATATTTTACATATAACATATAAATATAATTATATATTTTATTATATTTATTAATAATTTTACTCGGTTTATTTATTGCTTTTTTTAGACATAAAATTTCCTTAATAAGCCCAAGTTTTCCTGGAAAAACAAGTCCAGAACCCAGTGTTCAGACAAGAAAGCTCCTTCCAGGAGGGAATTCCAGCCCCAAACGTGTTTCCCCTCCACTCAGCCCCCAATACAGAGATGCCAAGCCCCCTCCTCACCTGTTTCAGTAAACTGCAGGACAGGTTGAAAATATCAAATAAAGAGGAATCCCGGAAGGAAGAGGCAATTTTCCTGTGCTTGGTCAGTGGGTGGGTTGTATCCGCCTGGGCAGAGGGAAAAGTAGCTCAGAACTCGTGGAATGGGAGCAGCAGAACCAGCAGGATCCCTGGGAAGCACTGGGATGGCAAGGTTTCCCTCCCCAGGGCCACCTAAAGCAGGGGGATGTGCCAGCACGGGGTAATTCCATGGATAAATTCCTATTCCTGAAGGGGCAGTGGCTTTTCCACCTCCAATCCTTTCCCTGCCGGGCTGGGTTTACTCCTAATTCCGCTCCAACCTCTCCCAAATCAGGAGCAATGGCACTTGGGGACTCTGGGAAGCTTGAACTGGGAATTCCAAAGGCTCCAATACCACCTGGAGGTGCTGGGAACACAGGGGGACAAAGGCCTGGCAATGAAAACTCCCCCTCCTGAACCTGCACAGAGGAGAACTCCGAGCAGATTAACCAGTGACAGCCAGCTCGGGCTTTGTGCTGTGCAGAGCAAAACTGGACCTAAACCTGTCCAGTGTTCCCAGACTGAATGATTCCTCAGCTCAGACTATTCACATTTCGGGCTCTTTAGGAAAATCTCACTCGTTTTCTGGCCTGGTGAAAATGAGCATTTTCTTTTCCTTCACCGCGAGGTCACGGGGCTTAAATCAGGGAATCTGGTTTAATTCACTGAACTGGGCTTGAATCAGTGAATTTCGTTTAAATCAGGGAATTCGGCATAAGCAGAGAACTTGGTTTAAATCAGGGAATTTGTCTTAAATCAGCAAACTGAGTTTAAATCGGGGAATATGGCTTAAATCCCTGAACTGGGCTTAAATGAGGGACCTTGACTCAGGGAACTTCAGTCCCTCAGCACCTCCAGGCAGGTCTGTGCAGGTTGAAAAGTGACATTTGAGAAGTTCATTGTACATTATAAATTATACTATTATATTGTATAATAACATATTATAATATTATCTATAATGCTATAGTTTATATATATATTTATATATCATAATACACTACTATACAATATTATATATATTTAAAAAACAAACTTCTTTTCATCCTTGCTGACGGACACATCCTAATTTATAGGGACTTATATAAATATATATTTAAAAAAACAGACTTGTTTCCATCCTTGCTGTAAGGAAGTGAAGGACTAGCCCTCTGTGGAGATGAAATTTGGGTTTTACAAAAGTCTGGGCCAGGAAATGGCAAGAGTCAAAAGACTGGATCAAGATTTAGGAGGAGATCTGCGGGTTAAGATTTACTCCTTGAGGAATTAAAGTGATTTGGGGTTCTGAAATGGAGAGAAACCATTTAAATTTGATTTAAAGCATTTGAATTTAAGGCTGGGGAAGTTGAGAGGGGCTGAACTCCAGCAAGTCCAGCAGAGGGAACTGGAGAAGGACAAAACCTTCTCCTCCATTTCCAGTCCTGAGGACAATTTAAAATCCCCCTCCAAATCCCACTCAGGGATTCCTCCAATGCCTGGATTAATATCCCAGGAAAATTAAAGGTTAGTTACTGAGCAAGGTATTAAATCAAAACACTTGGTTACACCTGGTTTTCTCAGGAAAATCAGAGATTTCATGGACATTGTGACCCTCCTGCTGCCTCGGCACCTTCAGGGGAGCTGGTTTTGCTGTTGGAAAAAGGATGTAATCTGGGATAGCAGCAGGTGAAGCCGCTCATTCCCACTTCCAACATCCAATTCCAAGAGGCAGCACAACCTCAGAGGGCCTCCTAAAACCAAGGAGCCAACCTGGGAAGCACCTGGGTAAGGGGCTGAGCCCCAAAAAACCAGCAGGAGCTGAGGATTCCCTGCTGGGAACTCCGGGAAATTCAGTCCTGGATGAAATCAGGGATGGTTTAAAAACCTGGCCCCATTTGCTGACTCCTCCGTTTCACCTCCCTGCTCAGCAAGCAGGGACTGACAACACAAGGGCTGAGTCCTCACTGGGTAGGTCTGGCTTTATCCCTCAGCCTGGCTCCCTTCCCACTCCATCCCAGGAAAACCCCCCCAGCAGAATGCAGGAACGAATGGGAGATGCCAGTGAGACAGGAGGATTCCATCACAAGGGGACAGGAGCTCCGAGAGTTCCCCCCCCTGAGGGGGCAGCGACACACACAGCGGGGAAACCCCCAAAAACAACCCCAAACGGCAACAGAAACCCCAAAGGAGGCGGGACACGACAATATGAATGAGAAAATTGGACACTTACTTCACTGAGGAAGGCTGTAGCACTTACTTGATTAATCTCATTCGTTAGTTGGGACAGGATTGTCACTCCTATGATGCAGTGCTCTACACTGTCCTGGGGGGGAAAGCACAGGCACAGGCTCAGCTCAGGGCTTTGTTAAGCTCGGCTTTCTGCTGGGAAAAGTTCTTGTCTAAAAATGTTTTCTCTTCAGTTTTATCAGTGGAACAAAAACCCCCAAATTTCGAATTTAATTTTGAATTTATTTTCTAATTTAATTTAAAATTTAATCTAAAATTTAATTTTGAATTTTGAATTTAATGTAAAATTTAATTTTGAATTTCATTTAAATTTTAATTTCAAATTTAATTTATAAGTTAATATCAAGTTTAATTTTAATTTAATTTCAAATATAAAATTTAATTTCAAATTTAATTAATTAATTTTCTAATTTAATTAATTTTAATTCAAATTGAATGCCAAATTAAATTTCTAATTTAGTCTCAAATTTAATTTTGAATTTAATTTCAAATTTAATTTCTAATTCAATCTCAAATCTGATTTCTAATCCAATTCCAAATTCAATCCAGAATCTAATTTCTAACTTAATTTCTAATTCAATGCCAAATTTAATTTATATTTTAATTTCAAATTTAATTTCAGATTCGATTTCAAATTTAATTTTAAATACTGCAAAGGGTTCTAAAGAGCTCAGCAACATGAGGCAATAAAAACAGGCTCCTTAACTGAATATTTTTGTGTCATGCCCTAACTCTGAAAAATTTGTAAGAACCAGAAATTAATCACTTCTCCTCCAAATTTGAAATTATAAGAACTAGAAATCCCCAAATTTAAAAATATAAGAACTAGAAATAAATCCCTGCTCCCACAATTTCAAATTCTAAGACCTAAAAATCCCCAAATTTCAAATTGTAAGAACCGAAAATCCCCAAATTTTAAAATATAATAACTACAAATAAATTCCTGCTCCCCAAATTTTAAATTTTAAGGACTAGAAATGAATCCCTGCTCCCCCAAATCTCCGAATTCTAAGGAGTGATGTGTCCTTTGCAGCTGCTTGTCCTTGGGAAGCCCCAAACTCCACCAGCAAACCCCCCCGGCCGGAGGGCCCGGAAATTCAACGCCAAACCGAGCGAGAACTCCCCGGGCTTTCCGCCGATATCCCGGGAAGTTGTGACGCCAAGATCCGACCTGGAGGAACCTGGTGACGTCGGTGATGACGTTCCTGAAGACGTACTCGTCCTTCTGGCAGTCGAACCAGCCCAGCTTGGTGATCCTGGCATAGAGCTGGATCAGCGCCTGCGTGACGAACGTCGCCAGCTTTGGCCTCGTGGCCAGGTAGTTGAGCACATAATTCCCTGGAAAACACGGCAGCACAGGGAATGTCGGCATGGGGAGATGAGCTGGGAGGGGGTTTTAAGGAAGTGGAGGGTTAGAGGTAAAGACTGACCCTTTAATTTAACTTTGGGGGGGTTGGAAATGGGGGGATTCCCACCCCCTTGGGGCTGAGTTGTTGGTACCATCCGTTCATGGCACCCTCAGCTGTTTGTGCCAAAAATCGTGGAATTGATTAAAAATCTAAAAATTAAGGTTGGAAAAGCCCTCTGGGACCATCCAGTCCAACCATCAACCACAAAGCGCTTTCCTCCAAGTGCCACAGCCAGACATTTTTTGGACAATTCCCGAGATGGGGATCCCACCACCCCTTCCCATGCCTGACCACCCTTTACAGCAGGTGGAATCCTCTCTCCTCGGAGGAAAGGATCCATCCACCACTCCCAAAGAAATAGCAGGGAGAGTCTTCGATCCTCCAAACTCTTATTTCAGAGACCCATAAAGGACTTTCAGTTCTGAACACTCAGAAGAGGCAATTTTACCATTCCAAAGGAAATCTGTCCAATTCCAGTGGTTTATCCAATACCAGACCCAGGTATTCCCAGGAATTTGGCGGGAAGGATTCCATACTTACGGATATCTATTCGCTGCTCCAGCGGCAGGGGGTTGTTTGTGCGTGACACCAGTTTGGTAAGGCAGGTGGCTGCCAGTAACTGGGAGTAGGAGGACTGGGAAGAGGGAGAAAACAAACCCAAAACACAAAAAGAGAATTTAATTGCACAGTTCAGATCGAGCAGCATCGGGTTTTAATGGATGTTTTAAAGGGATTTTAAAGCTAATTCCTCTGTGAATGTTTCAGTTTAATGCATTCTTTTAATTGGTCTAAATATTCTACATAGAATTGGTATTATTATCATTATTTATATGTATTTATTCTATGTTTTTATAGACACTAAATTAAAACAAGTTAGACTTGAAGCAGGAAAAGCTTAAAGAGCAAAACACAATGGAAGCAAAAACAGTCAAAATCCATGAAGTTTCCTAAAATTCCACGCCTGGAATTATCCCAGGAGTGTGCTAAGATACATCAAGGAGCACGTAGAGCTTGCCCTGGGTTAGTAAATCCAGGTTAAAATGTATTTCTTATGGACCACCCAGCTCTGATCTAAGTGATGGAATTCAGGCACCTAAACCCCCCTGGCTGATCCCACTCCCTAAATTACAGCCAGGGAATGACAGGCATTTTGCCTGTAATATATATAGGACTGGACAAAGCTTGGGATCAATGCAGGAAAGCAGCTCCTCGTTCCCACTGGAAAAGCTTCCAATCAAAAGCTTGTTTGGAATCCACTGGGCTTCAAACGTAACGAGAAGTGAAGTTTTGGGGAAGTTTGCTGAGCCTTTCACGTCCATCTCCTTTCCCTCCTCCCAGAGAACTTGACTCTTCCCAACAGTTTCAGCGCTTCCTACTTCATGGACAAGGCTCCAATCCGACAGCAGGGAAGCTGGATGCACATCCTGCCGAAGGATCATGCGGCAAAGCCGTTTGGAACGTGATTTATGCTGATTCCAAGTGTAAAACCAAGCGGCCACTTCACAGGGAGAAAGCTCCGGGATTTACTGCCGGCACCGTTCCCACCCTTTCTGCCACACTAATTCCACAGCACATGATCCATGATGGTTTGTTGTTGTTTTTTTTTTCCCCCTCTGTTTTAAACTGCTGATTATTAAGCCAGCACTATGGCAGGGGCAGATTTTCCAAGGCAACATTCCAGAAGGAGCCCTGCTGGCTTTACCCCCTCGGGACCTCCCTGCACGCGCCGTTTTCCCCTACGGAGAAGCCGCTGCTTCGTTCCCACGGGGCTGGGATTTCAACTTAAAGCCCTGCAGGTCTGGGTGGGAGCCTGTGAGAACCCAGCAGGGCCCACGAGGCATTAAACCAACCCCACAGCAGCAGCAAAATCAGCTTTTTTTTGGGGGGCTGCTCCCAAACTGCCATCCAGGAGCACGGGCGTGGAATACCAACACCCCGCTCCAGCCCTGGGGGGAATTTCCCTCCTCAGTGCCCCCATCCAGGGTGGATTTGGGGCAGCAGGTGGGTTGTACATACACTGCCTCTCTCGAGGAGCAGCTGGCACTTGCTCAGGCAGTCGGGGCTGTTGGTGAACTCCACCAGGGCTTTCTCCGCCTGCAGCCGCGTCGCCGTGTCCGTGGTCTCATACAGCTGCTTGCACAGGTTCTCTAGCTGGGCCAGGCTCTGGAAAACAGGGACACACTCCATTTAGGAACAGGAAAATGGGGGCAGGTGAGTTCTGCAGCACCTCAGGTGTGTGTGTGTGTTTACACACAAACATGTTTAACTCTGCTGATGGCAAAGGGACGAAGGCGCTCTGCTCCGAGTCGGTTCTTCCACTGAACTCCTGGAATTCCCTGCACAGGGATTTCCCAGCCACCTCTCACACCTGGCAAAGCAGCACCTGGCCTCCCCATTTTCACCTTTTCCATGGAATCACAGACTGGACTGGGTTGGAAGGGAGCTTGAAGCCCATCCCGTTCCACCCCCTGCCACGGGCAGGGACATCTCCCACTATCCCAGGTTGCTCCAACAACCTTGGACACTTCCAGGGATCCAGAGGCAGCCACAGTTTCTCTGGGCACCTTCCACTAGAGCTCAGCATTCCAGGGATCACCTGAAACCTTCTCCATCCCCAGATCCCCGTGGCAGGAATGGCTGAAGGGCACGACGGTGCCTTCGAGACCCCGAACCATTGGAAGGGAAATAAAACCAGCCGGCAGATTCTGTGTGCTCAGACAACTGGAAAAGATCTGCCCTGAGCCCTGATCCAGGCAGATGGTTTCCCCCAGTGAAATCTGAGGTGTCCTAGTTAAAAAAAAAAAAAAAAAAAAAAAAAAAAGTGCCTTTGCAGTCGGACAGAAACATTCCCTGGGGTTTGTGCCGCTGGATTAAGAACCAGGTGCTTCCACCTGCACACGCCGGGGCTTCCCAGGGGTCAAGTGTGACAAGCACAGCGTGGTTTTGTGCTGTTAGAAAAAGAAGGATAATAAGGACTGCCCCCTTTATTTTTGGAGGAGAGGCTGTTATGCAAATCCAAGTCCTGGCTGGGATCAGCCGGTGGATCCGTGTTCTCATCAGGGCACAGCCGAGTGCCTTCCCGACACAGCGCAGCAATTCCAGGCCAAAACCACACCAAGGGGGGGGATTTTTGCTGCCAGGATCATCACCAGACGAAAAGAAACACTGAGAGGGACCAGAAGGTCCCCCCTGAGCCTCCTTTTCTCCAAGCTGAGCTCCCCTAGTTGCTCCTGGTGCTCCAGCCCCTTCCCCATCTCCTGGACACAAATCCCTGGGAAGCAGCTCCACCAGCCTGGCAGGACAACGAGGCACCACAGCCCACAACACACTAAAAATCTGTTTGAAGAGAAAAGGTCCCGAGTTTGTAACATTTTCCCATCCCTGTGCACTAATTCCCGGAGGAGCCCAGGGAAGGGCTTTCCCTGCAGTTTTGTTCCCACCTCCCAACGCCGATTCCCTGCGACTCCCGTGCCTCGGTGGCTGCTTTTGTGTGACAGTGGCGGTGACAAAACCCCCTTGTTTGTGCCAGTGCCTGCTCCGTGCCAGCCTTCCCGCAGATCCCAGTTAACTCCCTCGGAGCCAGAGGGAACACAGCACAAGGGAACAGCTCCCAAAATCCCAGAGAACAGCCCGTGTGCCATAGGATCCAGAACCAGGGACACAGAGGAATGACACCGTGGGCACTAAAGAGCAGAATTCCTGAAAAAAAGCCAAAAGGTTGAATCCACCCAGGATTTAAACATATTTTTAATGCCTCTGACTGGGCAGTGCCAGCTTGATCCTCTTCCTCATGGGATCCCTGGATATGGAGCTCAGAGGGGGCTGTGGGATTGAGGGGGGGCATTTAAGGACACAAGGAGAGGCACCAAAGCCTGTGAGGGCAGCTCCGAGGGGAAGCTGAACCCCAAACTTGGCAGTTCTCATCCAATATTTCCTGTTTGTAAATGGTAATCTTATTTTATATTTTAATGGGCTCAAATACCCACCAAAAAAAAAAAAAAACAAAAACAAAACCAAAAAACACCTCCCTGGATTCCTGGGAACTGCAATCCAACCGAATATGTTTCTCTGATGGAAACCCTTCCCAGGTAACTTTTGGGAATGCCTCACCAATAAACTGCTCCCTTTTGTTCCTTAACTCTTATCATTAAGCAGAGCCAGTTGAGCTGCCCAGAGGCTGCCATTCCAGGTGCAAAATGTTGGATTTTCAGGACATTTTCACACTGGCAGGAACAACCAGGCTCATTCCAGGCTGGAAAGCCGGACGTGAGCCGGAGTGAGGAGCAGCAAGTCCTTGGGCAGAGCCTTCTCCTTCAAACCAAGATAAAAAAATGCCATTTCCAGGACGATTATGCTGGGCTGGAGCTCTGGGGGGGTCAGATAAGGAGCAAAGCATGAGACAGCAGGGGCTGGAACAGGGACACTCTGGATCCTGCTGGCACCACAGGCCTGGGCTGGCACAGGATGGGAAGGGATGTGCCCAGAGAGCCGAAAGGAAAACCAGCATTGGATGGAATTCCAACGAATTCCAGACTTGTGTTGTGGAATCATGGAATGGTCTGGGGTGGAAGGGAGTCTAAAATCATCCAGTTCCATGGGCAGGGACACCTTCCAGTATCCCAATTGCTCCAACCTGGCTTTGGACACTTCCAGGGATCCAGGGGCAGCCACAGCTTCTCTGGGAATTCCATTCCCACCCTCACAGGGAAGAACTTCTTCCCAAAATCCAATTTAAACCTTCCATTGTTCATCTCACAGCTCTGGGAACAGACCAGCATCCCTTATTCCTTCTCCAACATTTTATGTCTAAGGAATATCAATTATGGAGCCAGGCTGGGAAAGCTGGGGGGGTTCACCTGGAGAAGGAAAAGATCCATGGACACCTGAGAGCCCCTTCCAGAGCCTAAAGGGGCTCCAGGAGAGCTGGAGAGGGACTGGGGACAAGGGATGGAGGGACAGGACACAGGGAATGGCTTCCCACTGCCAGAGGGCAGGGAGAGATGGGATATTGGGAAGGAATTCCTTCCTGTGAGGCACCTCTGATTGCATGGAACAGCAAAGCTACTCCAGGACTGCTCCGAGTCACCATCCAGAAACAATCCCAGCAAAACAATCCCAGCGCTGCACATGAGGGTCAAACTGGTGGCAGCTCCCTGCTCAAACTGGTGCCAGCTCCCTGCTCAAACTGGTGGCAGCCCCAGCCATTATCAAGGGCCAGAGGAGAAACAACAGAGCGAGCATTTTCCAGCCGGCTGTCCTTGGACTATAACTCCTGTAATCTCAGTGTTCACAAACACTGCCCCTGGTGACACCGGGGCACAGAGTTTTCCAGCGGGAATTCCACCAAAACACCTGGGATGGCACAGCCACGAACACCCCCGTCCAGTGGGAATAAAGAGGGAGAAACAGGAGCCAAAGGGACGGGATGTGGAAGGAGCCGGGTGAAGGATGAGCCCCCCAGAAAGAGGGAAAGAAAAGATGAGGCCCCCAGAAGGAACGAGACATTTGGGGAAAATGCCCCCGCAGGACACCCAGAAATCCCCAGCATCACCTCGATATCCCTAAACAGATGGAACGAAACCATGAGGAATTATGGAAAAATCAGCCCTCTGAAGTTCCCTCACGACTTCCAAGGTTCCCTCTGGGACCCCCAAAGTCCCCTCCAAGTGCTGGCTGAGGGCAGCAGGAATAAACCTCTCTCATGAACTGCTTCTAACCCCCAAAATTTGGATCCTGACCTGCCCTATCCCTCCAGCTTCCAGCTGAAATCCAGCGTCTCCCGCTGGTAATTCCACAGCTCTGGGGCTGAGCATCCAAGCAGCAAAGTTTCAAAAGGCACATCACTTAAATAATTAAATTTAAAACGGGGCTCATTTGCAAAAGGAACGCTGCCAGCCTCTATTTTTAGCCAAACCAGTGTTTCCACCTCCCCAGGTCCACAACATTCCCTTGGGCCATTCCAAGAGAAACCCAAGTCCTTAATAAGTTTTTCAGGGACAAAGAGGGGGGGGAAGGGGAAAAAGCTTGAAGGAAAAGAAAGACAAATAAGGAATTTGAAGTGATTTACAGTCAGGCAGCACTGGGGACTCTTCCACCCAGGTGCCAAGTGGGAATCCTGGTCTCCAGGGTTTCCTCTGGAGCAAGATGGAATTCTTAAAGCCAAAGTGGGGTTGAGGAAAAAAAAAAAAAAAAAAAAAAAAAAAAGGATCCTTTGGAATAAGTCAGAGATGGAAAAATGATGGAAAAATCAGGGATTGGGGAAGGAAAAGACATCCAAGCTTGAGTCCAATCATTCCCCAAGGCCATCCCTGACCATCCCCAGGTGCCACATCCACCATGGAATTTAAATCCCTCCAGGACACCCTGTTACCCCTCAGTATCCCAAATTCCTCTCCACAAGGAAGTGGAAGAAGGCAAAGATGGGAGAAATCTGTTTCCAAAGGAAAAAAAAAAAAAAAATGGGAATGGGATTAATTTTTGCCCATAGAGTGATGACACTTCCCTGCTTTCCTCCATCCCTGCTTCCAGAAGGCTCAACTTTCCAACAGGAGTTGGAAAAGCCCAGAATACCAATTCCAAGCAAGGTCAAAAGAGCTTTTTTTATTTTTTTTTTTTTTTTTAAGTGGAAAAAGTGGTGTAGAACAATTTCCTCGAGGGGTTTTCTTTGCAGCCACACAGATCATCTGATTCCTCCTGCTCCTGTATCCCTGTCACTGCATCCTTTGTTCCCTGGGAAAGCACCACGGGCAGCTCCAGGCACGCAATTCCCACCAAAAACTGGGAGGGGGATCACTCACAGCTCTCGTAATTCCCAATTTTATGGAGATGAAAACATGACATTCTTGTTTACTACAGCCTTAAAAGTCTGTCTTTTATCCTTTTCTGCTGCTCCAAGAGGAAAAGTGAAGAACTTTAGCTGGGATAGGGCCCAGAAAAATGGGATTGGGCTTCACCACTCCAGGTACAAATCCATTGAAAATGGGTTTAAGTTTTATCACACCAAGTACAAATCCATTAAAAAAAACCAGTTGGGGGCTTCACCTCACCTGGTACAAATCCCTAAAAAAGGAATGTTGGGCTCCACCACACTTGGTACAACTCCAGGAGTTCCAAATGCCTGTTCCCACTAAACCAAGACCCACTCCCAAGGCACATTCCAAGGAAAGAGCCCTCTGAGGGTGGGCATCTCCCCATGGAGAACCACTGGATAACCCCACAGCTGCTGGGATGGGACACAGAGGGGTCTGAGCCCAAACCGTGCCCAAAATCCAGAGTTTTGGGCTCTGGGGAGAACCCTCACCAATAATCTCATTCATTAATTAACCCACAAACCTCCAGCAGCCACAAAAATCCCTGTTTGGGAGGGAATGTCACACTCTGCTCCCTGGAGGAAAACTCAGAGCTGCAGCTTTTGCCTGGAGAGAAAAAATCCTGGAATCACTTGAGTGGTTTGGGGTGGAAGGGACTTTAAATTCATCCCATTCCACCCCCTGCCATGGGCAGGGACACCTTCCAGCATCCCAATTGCTCCAACCTGGCTTTGGACACTTCCAGGGGCAGCCACAGCTTCTCTGGGAATTCCATCCCAACCCCTCATCACCCTCACAGGGGAGAATTCCTCCCCAGTATCCCATCTAAACCTTCCCTTGTTCAGCTCCGGGAACAGACCAGCATCCCTTATTCCTTCTCCTCCAACATTTTATGTCTATTTTCAACTCCATCTGTCCCGTTCAAGGAGCTCCTGGAGCTGCAGGTGCTTTAAATTCCTTGCCAGCCCCCCTTTTTCCTCCCGTGGAACATCTCCCAGAGCCCTGCTGTTAAACTTTAACCACGCTGGACACGGCAATTCCAACCCTGCTCCCACAGCTCGAGCTTCCCCTCGTTCAACCTGACATTCCCACAAGGAAAACCCAGGATTTCAAGCAGTTTAGTGCCTAAACCACAGGTCCCAGGAAGGTAGAGCTCCACCAAATCCAGGGTTTGGGTTGTTTTTGGGTTTTTTTTTGCTCAGGAAAACCGTGTCTAACAATGCAGCAATTCCTCTGCTCCCCTGGGATCACCCAGGAAACATTTCCCAACACCCTCCCCAGGTTTCCCTCCTGAGTTAATAAACTGCTCACCCTTGTGGTTCACAGGGGGAGCAAGTGGAGAAGATATTTATTTAAAAAGTTGCAGAGATAATAAATAACTCCCAGCCATTACAGTTTATCCAGGTTTTTGGCCACTATGCAAATCCAGCGCCAGCTCAACCAAAATATTATGCAAAAACACCCCCAGCTGCACCTATTTTTACTTTTTCTGGCCCTCACAGCGACAGCAGCAGCTCCTCAGGGGGGTTTGGGCCCTTGTAGAAGGTTTTTGGGGCCCTTTCAAGAGGGTTTGGGTCCCTCCACACCCCTCTGGGAGCCACTGCCACCCCTGACTGCCCTCCTGGCTCCAGCACCACGAACTTCTCCCCGCTGGGTTTCACCTCCAACACCCCTTAAAACCTTTTACCTGCACTCCAAAGCCTTCCAGGCAGCTGGAAAACAAACTCTACACAGCCAGGGATCCCAAGGATCCCCACAAGGATGGGAATCCCAACACTGGGACCAACTCTAAAAAAAAACCCCGGGAGAGCGGCACAGGGACAGGGATGGAGTGGGGGGCGTTGGTTTCCAAAGGGGAAAAGCGGGATCTGAGTGTCCCTTTTCCCATGTATTTCCCGACCAGGAATGTTGTAAAACCCTCACGGTGCCAGCTGGGAGAGGGGGCAAAGGGATCTGGGGGGGGACATGGCAGGGATGGGGGACACACACAGAGGGGACGGGGGGGACACGAAGAGATGGGAGGGAGACACGGTGGGGACAGGGGGACATTACGGACAGGATGGGGGGACACGGGGGGGACACACCAGGCAAGGCTGGGGGCACAGACACGGTGTAGACACACACAGAGGGTCGGAGGGACACACGGATGGATGGGGGGACACACAGGGGAAGGAACTGGGGGCCACAGGGTGGGACACGCGGAGGATCGGGGTGGGACACGGGGGGGGACACACGGAGGGTCTGGGGGACACACAGCGGGGCGAGCCGGGGCTACACACGGTGGGGACAAGGCGGGGATGGGGGGAACACGGTGGGCCACACGGAGGGCCGGGGACACACACGGAGGGCCGGGGACACACACGGAGGGCCGGGGACACACACGGAGGGCCGGGGACACACACGGAGGGCCGGGGACACACACGGAGGGCCGGGGACACACACGGAGGGCCGGGGACACACACGGAGGGTTGGGGACACACACGGAGGGCCGCTGGGCCGCTGGGCCTGTCGTGCTGCCGCCGCCGCCGCCGCCTGGGCCGCGCGCGGGGCCTGCCGGGCCTGGCCGTGCCGGGGCTGGGCTGGGCCTCGCGGGGGAGCGGCGGGGGAAGGAGGGGGGGGGGGCAGGCGGTGTGTGTGGCGGGCAGGTCCCCTCCGCGTGTGCGCGCACGATGGAAGGATCCCCCCCCGGTGCCGTGTCCTCCCCACACCCCCCCCCCCGCCGCCCTCACCTGCACATGATCCGCCATCTTGCCCCATTCATGCTCCGCTCGCGCCTCCGCCCCCGCTGCGCCGGGCCCGGGCCCGCCGCGTCCGCCCCGCGCCGCCGCCCGCACGGCGCATGCGGGGACACGCCCACCGACAGGGCAGGACACACCCCCAAGGGTAGGCCACGCCCCTTTAATGCACAGATAACGCTGCCCAAATGAACGCGCCACGCCCCCCCGCGCAAGCCACGCCTCCCCTAGGTAAAGCCACGCCCCCTCCGGGCCTGCGCGGGCAGTATTTTGGTGGCCCCCCCCATCATATTTGGGAAGGCCACGCCCCCGAGGCTCGGCGCGTGTGACGTCACGGCGCTGGCGGAGGGAGGGGGGGTTTGTTGACACGGGGGTTAAAGGGGCCGCGCACCCCGGGGACAGCGGGGGGACCGGGGACACCCCAGGGACACCGGGGTGACAAGGGACATCAGTGTGACCAGGGACACCAGTGATGACATCAGTAACACCAGTGAGACCAGTGAGACCAGTGTGACCAGGGACACCCCAGTAACACCACTGTGACAAGGGACACCAGTGAGACCAGTGTGACCAGGGACACCAGTGACACCAGTGATGACATCAGTGAGACCAGTGCCATCAGTGTGACTGGTGAGACCAGGAACACCAGTGTGACCAGGGACACCCAAGTGACACCAGTGATGACATCGGTGACACCAGTGAGATCAGTGCCATCAGTGTGACCAGAGACACCCCAGGGACACCAGTGATGACATCAGTGACAGCAGTGAGACCAGTGAGACCAGTGCCATCAGTGTGACTGGTAAGACCAGTGACACCGGGGTGACTAGTGACATCAGTGACACCAGTGCTGCCATGTCCCAGTGCCTCACACCAGCAGCCTCCAGTTACCCCAGCCTGCAGACAAACCTTGTGCCCCAGCAGCCTCTGCACCAGTGCTCCCAGAGCTCCCAGTACCCAGCACCAGTGCTCCCAGTTACCCCAGCTCCCAGACTCCCCAGTGTCCCCCCAGCCCCTGGTGGGGCTCTCGGGGCCCGCAGGAAGCCGTGGCGAGCGGAGGAAGCGGCAGAACCCAAACCACACACGTCACGTGGCGAGCCTGCCCGGCCCCCCCACACAGCACAGCGGGGAAGGGGGGGACACACACTGGCTGGACGGGACCCCTCGGAGCTGTGGGACACTGAGGGGACACGGGGGGACACGGCAGGACACGGCGGGACGCGCCGGAGGATGCCGGAGGTGGGAGGATGGAGGAGGCGGTGGTGAAGCAGGGGGGGATCTACCTCCAGCTCCAGCAGACCTTCGGCAAGGTGAGGGGGCGTGGGGGGCACGGGGGGGCTCGGGTGGGTGGGATATGGGGGCCTTGGAGGGGTAGGACCCACAGGGAGGTGATTGATGTGACCCCCTCAACGAGCTGGGGGGTGACTGATGTGACCCCAAAGCTGTGTTGGGTGATGGGTGTGGCCCCCCAGACTCAGCCAGGGTGACTGATGTGACCCCCCAAAGGCAGGGGGTGGCAGATGGGACCCCCAGAGCCGCATTGGGTGACTGATGCAACCCCCAAAGCCTCTCTGCTTCCGTGGCTGATGAACTCGGGGTTTGGCAACCGAAGGGGAAGGAGCTCATGGGGCATCTCCAGCTCTGTTCCCTGGTCTCACTCCCCGTGGACACCCTCCAGAGGGGATCCCAACACCACATCCCAGGGAAAGGGAGCTGTGTTCTGGCACAGCCTGGGGGCCCAGCAGGCCCCAGAGCAGGAGCTGCCATGGAGGATGTGCTGGTTTTTGGTGCAGGACTTCCTCTGTCCCCACTTCCCCTCTGACACTGGGGCCTCCCATCCCCCCGCCCCGTGAGCCCCGAATTGCTGCTCCCTGGGGGCGAGCTGGGAACTGCTTAAAAGCTGATGTTTCCAGGGAAAATGGAGGCAATAAGGAGCTGGAAGCCCTTCAGCAGCAGGGGAGGGCATGGGCAGGGCTTTTGGGTGCTGCAGGGGTGGATCCAGATGCAGGGTGAAGATGAGGATGGGATGCTGCTGGCACCTTCCCCAGCTGGAAAAAGCCTTGCTGTACATCAGGGACGTTTATCCAGGGATATTTAAACCCCAGTTTACCTCACCCCCAAGTTCTGGTCAGTCCTGGGTGAGGTGAAAAACCCCAAACGCCCAGACCCCAAGGGAATTAAAAAACCTGCCCGGAGAGGGTAAGAAAACCCACCGGGTTCTCCCCGTGGCAGAAGTGGAAGAAGTTCTGGGGCATCTTGTACCGGGAGAGCTCCTGCTCCACGGCCCGCCTGGAGCTGCTGGAGGGCTCGGGGCCGGTGGAGAAGCCCCGGAAAGCCGAGGGGAGCAAGAGGCTGGTCCGGCTGAGCGACTGCGTGCACGTGGCCGAGGCGGGGGGCGATGCCACCTGCCCCAAGGACACCATCCCCTTCCTGCTGGAGACCACGGACAGGCGCTTCCTCCTGGCTGCTGATGGCGCCGAGGTGGCCGACTGGATCCAGAGGCTGTGCGAGCTGGCATTCCCGGTAGGATAACCGGGATGGCCGGGGCGGGCTCTCCGGGTGTGGGGTGTTGGTGTGGCAGGCATGCCATCGCCTTAAAACAGGGGGGGGGGGGAGGAGGGAGATAGTTCTGAGGCCTTTACAATGTTTGTAGTAACGTTATATCAGCACAATATCTAACGGAATATCTAATTGGGATATCTGGGAGTTACCTCACGGGTTACACCCATCCCCAAAACCACCCATCCCAAAAACCGTCCGTCCTGTCGTCCCGCTCTGCCTCCCGAATTTGGGTCAGTGGTCCCGAAACCACCACCCTTTCCTCCCAGCCCTCGTCACCCTCATCATCTCTGCCCCCTCCTTGAATGGCTTCAAGGCCTCTGAGTAGTTCTGGCTTGGCCATATCCAACAGTGCGCCCCTGTTACGTCTCATTCCGAGCACGTTTTTCCTGAAAAAGGTGGTTTTTTTTCACCTTGCTTGAGTCTCTGTCCTCTGGAATTCTTGGCACTTTCAGGCATCTTGTACGAAAGGTGCTTAGCTAAGAAAGGCTGAAAGAGCCACGCTAAGATTTTACAGAATGTAGAGTTTGAGGCATCCGTGCCACGCTCTGCCCTCGCTCACGGGCCGCTCTCTCCCGGGCAGAGGAGCAGGGAGGAGCAGGCAGCGGGCAGGGATGGCCCTCAGAGCTCACTGGGCACCGACGGAGAGTTCTCCATGGAGGAAAACTCCCTGTACAGCTCCCGGGGCAAAGGTAGGCGCCGGGAAGCGGGGACGGAGCAGCGGGTTTGGGTTTGCTGGAGCGGGAGGCAGCTCTTGTCCCGCAGCACCTCACCCCCCACCTGCCCTCCTGCCTGTGCCAGGCAGCTTCCCTGTGCTTCCCTGTGCTTCCCTGTGCTTCCTTGTGCCAGGGAGCAGCTCCCAGCGTGGCTGTGTGCTGGGAAGTCTCCTCCCGAAGCAGCCCCTTCCTGCTGCGGTTTCGCTTCGCAGCCGGAGCCTTCCAGCCCTTATCGGCCGGACGCTGCCCCGTGGCTGATCCCACTCTTATCCCACCCTTATCCCACCCTTTTCCCACCCTCAGCAGGAGCAGAGAAGGACTTCGAGGTGACAGTGAGGGCCACCCAGTCGTCGCAGCGCTGCCGGCTCTGGGGCCGCTGCGTCCTGCGGGCCGGGGAGGAGGCGCTGGAGCTGCGGCGCCCGCAGAGCTCGGAGCTGCTCTACAGCTGGCCCTACCGCTTCCTCCGGCGCTTCGGCAGGGACAAGGTGGGTGGGCAGCGGGGCTGGGGAAGGGTCTGTGGCACCAGTGCTGCGAGGAGAGGCTGGGGTTGTTGAGCCCGCAGAGGAGGAGGCTCAGGGGAAAGCTTATCCCTCTCTGCGGCTCCCTGGCAGGAGGGGAGAGCACAGTGGGGGGAAAAACGGGCTCTGCTCCTAGGACAAGAGGGCACAGCCTTGAGCTGCCCCAGGGGAGGTTTAGGTTGGACACCAGGAAGAAGTTCTTCACAGAGAGAGGGATCAGACCTTGGAAGGGGCTGCCCAGGGAGGGGATGGAGACCCCTGCCTCTGGAGGTGTTGAAGCAGGGCCTGGATGTGGCATCAGTGCCATGGCCTGGGCGACAAGGCGGGGTTGGGCCACAGGTCGGACTCGACGATCTCGGAGCTCTTTTCCAAGCTCGGTGGCTCTGTGTGGATGTGGGAAGAGGGATGCAGGGACTGATGCTGCGTTTCCCTCCCCTCAGGCGACGTTCTCCTTCGAGGCTGGCCGGCGCTGCGCCTCCGGGGAGGGCAACTTCGAGTTCGACACCCGGCAGGGCAACGAGATCTTCCAGGCCATCGAGGCGGCCATCGCCCTGCACCAGGGCCGGGGGGGCCCCGGGGATGAAGCCCCCCGGTCTTTTGGCCACTCCAGGACGCCCAGCTGGGCGCAGGGGCACGAGGAGCCCAGCGGCACCAAGGAGCCCACCCGCGAGGGGAAGGTGCCCAAAGCCAAGCCCCCCGTGGTGGTGCCCCCTCCCAGCGGCTGCTCCGGGGCCGGGGAGCCCTCCCGAGGGGCTGACCATCCCTACGCCGAGCCCTGCGATTCCCTCCTGCGGGGCAAACCCGCCGTGCCGGGGAAGAGCTGGAAGAAGGATGCTCCGGCCAGGGTGGAGTCCGAGTACGCCGTGCCCTTCGACACCATCGCCAAAGCCCTCCTGTCCCACCCGTTCGGCGGCCTGGGGGGCCCCGAGGGGGGTCCTGACCCCCCCTACAACCCCAGGGAGCCGGGGAAGGGTCCCCAACAGCCCCCTCCACGCCCCACGGCCGCCAAGCCCGAGCACATCTACGACGAGCCCGAGGGTCTCTCCTCCCTGTCCGTGTACGATGAGCCCGAGGAGGTGAAGGGGGAGGCGTGGAGGCTGCAGGCGGCCCCCGAGGAGCCCCCCGGGCACGACCAGCCCTACAACCCGCAGCGGGACGACTACGCCGTGCCCAAGAGACCCGTCCCGCTGCGCCAGCCCTTCCTGCTGCAGGGCAAGGAGTGGCTCGGCCACACCGACTACGACAACGTGGCCCTCAGGGTGGCCAAGAGGAATCTGCAGTGAGCGGGATGGGGAGGAGAGGAGGAAAGGACCCCCCACCCCGGGTTGTCCCAGGCTGATTTATCCCGACCCCCGCAGAGCTGAGACCCCTCCCAGCTCAGCGCATCTGCTACTGGGGGGGGGGGGGGTGGGCACGGGCATCCCTGGGGACATGGCGGGGGACACATCTGGGCAGTGCTGGAGCACATCTGGGCAGCGGCAGGGACACATCTGGGCAGTGCTGGGGCACGTCTGGGAAGCTCCGGGGCCGCGATGCGCCCACTGGAGGGCAGTGCGAGCCCACCGAAGGAGCAGCCTGTGCCCACCAATGTGGTCCCCTCGGGGCCGCACCGGCACCTGCCCCGGCGGCCCGGACGCCAAATCCCTCCCCTCGTCCCGATTAAAGCTCGGGAACACCAGCCCTGCCCGGCACGGACCCCCGTGCACCCCCCCAGGGATGCTCCAGAGGCAGCTGGAGCATCCGTGGGCCTGGGATGCTCAGGCTGTGCTGGCTGGGGATGCACATCCCACCCCCGAGGATGGACAATCCCCAGGGATGCACATCCCACCCCCCGAGGATGGACAATCCCCAGGGATGCACATCCCACCCCCGAGAGCCCCCCGTGCCCACACACAGCCCCCAGTACCCCCAGTATGTGCCAGTGCCATGGCTGGGCACTGTGCCTGTCTGAAGGCCCCGCCACATCCCCCCTCAGCACAAAAAGGGCCGTAAATTCCTGCTGTTTCAGCTGCATTTTTATTTTTAATTCTTTTTATAAGCCCACTTTCCAGCCCCTCTGAGTTACAGATGGAACACTCGGCTTCATTGGCACAGAGGTTTCCGTGGCTGGCTCTGCTCCTCCCAGTGCAGACCAGTATGTGGCTGGACACAGCCTGACTTGCTCTGGGTCATCTTCCTCCTCTTCCTCCTCCTCCTCCTTCTCCTCCTCCTCCTCCTCCTCCCAGCCACCTCCAGCCCTGCACAGCCCCTCAGCTCAGCACCATACCTAATTCCCTGCTGAATTCCGTGTTTTCCTGGCACAGACTGCTCTCCCAGGGCTGTGCCAGCCTCTGTCTGTGCCCATCACCCTGCACAGACCACCTTGGAGCCCACCAGCTCCACCACCACCCCGGAGGGACCTCGGGAGCCGCTGCCGGGCCCTTCCCATCCCGTCAGCTCTTTCCACGGAAGGCAGAGACGAGCCATGAATTATTTATAATCCCTTCCAATCAGAGGAACGCTCAGGTGCTTCAGTTAATTTCCTGGATCCTGAAAATCCAAAGTGCAGATTTTAATAAGGCAAATTAAGTGCTTTTTATGTTGCACCCTGATTAAAGCTCCGTGTCCATCGATCCGTTGCGGGCGGGATCGGAGGGGACGGGGGACAAACGCGGGTCCCCCCAGGCAGGGGCTCCATCCCCTGCTCCAGGTGGGATCACAGGGGGGTTCTCCACGTGCAGAAACACCTCAGAGTGGTCAAGAATTAATAAAACCCCAAGTCTCCAGTGGGTTTTTGCACGTGGCACCAAGAAAAAACACAGCAAGGCAGATCTTCCCACGCCCTGGCAGGGGTTTAGGAGGCAGCGGGATTCACTGAGGGGTGGGAGTTGTTCCTCATCTCATGGCTCCTCATCCTTTCCTGGAGCCAGGGAGGGATTATCCCTATCTATCCCATCTCCAGACCATGGGTATTCCAGGAGCATCCCCCAGCTGGAGCCACGGGGACTCCTGACAGCCCGATGCCACTCACCGGGAACCAATTGCTCGAGCACGTGTTATTATTAATTAATTAACGCTCATTATGGTGGTTATTTATTATTAATCAGTGTTAACACAATCCTCACCTGCTCCAGCCCGGCTTCCCGCTGCATCCCTGCTCCTGCCAGTGCCTCCAGTGCCTCCACATCTGCTTCTCTTCGCCAAGCAAAGACATGGAAGCATCTCCTGGACTTCACTTCCCAACCCCATGGGAAGCAGACAGCCAGGATAATGAGGGATCGCTGGGAATGGCACCATAAAGAAATGGGAAGACCTCCCAGACTTCACTTCCAAATCCTACAGGTCTAATGGGATTTGCAGTGGGCAGCCAGGATGAGGGATCTCTGGGAATGGCACTGCTCAAATTTTAGAGGCATCAGCCAGGACTGGGTGAAGTTCTGGGAGTTTTGGAGCTGGAATAGCATCCCTTGCCTGCCCCATCCATGCCTAGGGTGGAAAAAGAAACCTATCCTGGAATGTTAAGGATGCAAAGCTGGAAGAAGCCCTTGGAGGGGCTCAGTGAGGGGCTGGGCTGGGCAAAAAAAAAATCAATGGCAGAGAGGGAGGGAAAAGATTGGAGCACAAAGCCCCAGACAAACAGAGAGATTTAATCTGATTTGGGAGTTATTACCGTTATTGAATTATACTGATTATAAATCATTTAGGAGCAGGGATCATCAAAACAGGGATTTCTTCAGAGCTCGGAGGGGCACAAATTCTCCTGAGCCCCCCAAACCTCCCTCCAGGAGCAAGGGGGAGGGAGGCAGAGCTGTGTCCCAGGATGGAGAAGGGCAGGGAGCAGCATCCCAAGGGAAGGCTGGGTTGGAAGGCACGAAAAGATGGGGACAGACATCTCCAGGATGGAGAGGGTGGGGAATTGAGGAGCTGAACACCCAGGATGGGGAATTAAGGAGCTGAACACCCAGGATTGGGGGGTTAAGGAGCTGAACACCCAGCACGGGGGTGCTGCCCATGGCCCGGAGATGCCACTCCCAGGCCCATCTTCCCTGCCTGCTCCGCACACCTTGTCAAGGCAGCTCGTTTTCCCATTACTGTCTCCTCGGATTAGGGATGCGCTCGCTCTGCAGCGCCCCCGCCCCGCGCCGATCCCAGGCGCCAGGGAGAGCTGGAAAAACTGCATTAGAGCCCGGCCAAGGAGCCCCTAATGCCATTAGGGGGCAGGAATTAGAGGTGCTAAATGACAAGCCCCTCATCAGCCGCGGGATTTATGTCAATCACGTTCCCGCAGCAGGGAGGGGCAGGGCCCTTCATTCAGAAAAAATTGCCTAATTGGGAAGGTCTGGATTCTCTCCTCCTGTCTCGTTTCTGGAGCTCTGGAGCTCCTGTAAAGGTTTCTCGGGGTGGGGGACAAATGGAGGTGATGGTGAGGTGCGGGGTGAGGAGCGAGGAGGTGGCAAAGTGGAGGGACAGCCATCCCCTACCCCCATCCATCCCGATTTTCCTTCTCCTTTCCATGGCTCGAGATCCTCCAGGCTGGTTATCACCGGGAATTGCATCATTCCGGTCTGTATGGGATAACAGGTTGGAAACCAGCCCCTGTTTTCCCACTTCTAAAGGAGCTGGGCTGCCTCCCTGCCCTGGGCTGCAGCGAAATGAATTGGCAATTCCCGGGAGCCCATAAAGCCTGACCGTGTTGGGAAGGAAGCTGTAAAAGCTGCGTGTCCACAGCCGTATTTCCTTCACTCCTCATTGATCCCGTGGCCTCTGCTGCCCATGGCTCGGCCCTGGGCTGATGTGCTGGGTCCCCTCAGAGCCACCTGCATCGATCCCAGGGACCTGGGTCATCCCAGAGCATTTCCAGCCCCTCCTGGTGCTGGGAGCTCACACGGGGCAGGGGGCGTTTCAAAGCCTGTCCTGAATCCAGGGATTTCTAAAAGCCCTCAGCTCTCCCACCCCTGGTCTGGGCCGCAGGGGATGAAGGTTGGTGCCTTCCCTTCACCTCAGTCCACAGCTCTGGCACCAAAATAATGCTCCGAGTGCTTCACAGGCTCCTCCGCAGGCAGATTTTGTCAGGAAGTATAAATATCCCCCCCACCCACCTGCCCAGGCTGTGCCTCAGCGAGGAAATGTGCAGTTACTCCCTCGCTGACGATCTGCTGCTGCTGGAATTCTGCAGGATTGGGGGGGACACCGGGATAGGCTTCCCAGAGAAGGTGCCCCATCCCTGGAAGCGCCCAGGATTGGGTTGGAGCACCCTGGGCTGTTGGAAGGTGACCCTGCCCTTGGCAGGGGGTGGGACTGGATGATCTTTGCATTCCCTCCCAACCCACACCGTTCCAGGGTTTTGGAGGCTGTTAAACCTGCCCTTCCCCATCCAGGTGTGTTTCCTGGGAAGGATTTGCTCCCTCCGTGACCCTGCCTGGGTTTGCCGAGGGGATCCCGATGTCCCTGAGCATTCCCAGTGCCTGTGTGTGCCCATCCCTGTGTGTGCCCATCCCAGGGCACCTGGAGCTGCTGACTAAAAGCCAACAGCCTGGCCAGTGTCCCACTGTATCCCTGTAGAACATCCACCCTTCCCAGGGACTCACCTCATCCGAGAAGGATCCGGGAAGCGGCGGAATTTCCACCCCGCTGCTCTCCGTTCTCCCCGCAAAAGGGGAGCCAATTACCGGCAGCTGGTGAGAGCCTAAAATTATTATTAATTTCAAACAAAGCATATGCTTTGTGTTAACAATCCTCCGTGGTGTGGCAGAAGGGCCGATCCCATCCAGATGGCTCGATGTGCCGTGGGAACGATTCGTGCCGGGCTCCGCCGCCGCTCCCGAGCGGAGCGGGGATGGAGGGCAGGGAGGGCATTCCGGGCCTGGATGGGGTCACCCAGCAGCAGGAGCCTGGCACAGGGTCACAAACAGCCTCTATTATCAATTATAATTAAAAATATAAACCCTGTTAGCTCCAGCTGAGGACATCTCAGGGTTGGGGAGGTGGCGGCTCTGGAGGGCGGCAGATCCAGCAGTGAGGTCTCCAGGAATCAGGAATATCATGCCATCACACGGATAATGGGGATGTAAATATGACAGAGGCACATTAAGGGAGGTTTGGATCCCAGACACAGACCTGCTGTCCCACCAGACGCGGGTGGGATGCTGAAGGCTCTCCCTGCCCCTCTCAGACCCCCTGCAAGCAGGCTTTCCCCTCCCTGGCTTTGCATCCCAAAGAAAAAAGGAATAATTTTCCTCTCTATCCCATTCCTCTCTATGTCCATCCTCAGCTTCCAGCAAGGCCCTGCTCCTTAGGAAGAGCTTGCCAAGCTGCTCCCGGGACGAATCCTGCTTTCTCCCATCTTTTGGTGACATCAGCAGACCAATGGGGGCTCCAGAAATCCTACTGGATTAACAATCCCTCTGGATTAACAATCCCACGCCCACCAGCACGGAGCACCTCCTGCGTGCAGATGGATAACGAGCTCAGGCTCAGAGACTTCTCCCCCCACCCCAGGACCCCGAAAAGGGTGGTGACAGGAGCATCAGAGCTCCTTTAAATCCCACAGCTGGAATTGGGAGCGAAGTATCTCCAGGGGAGAGGGGTAAAAATAGCTGCTGCTCTGTGTCAGCAGCCGGGGCTCTGTCAAGGGCAGGGGCGAGGGCTCGTTATAAATAGGAGGAATTAATTACTCTGATGGGGGACATGGTGATTAACAAGGGGTCAGGCTGGCACCAGCACGAAGGGAATCCACGGCCCAGCATGGAGGAGCCCCGGGAAGGACGGGATTGCCATCACCCTGTATCCCTGAGGACAGGGGGGTGTGTGGAGGGCAGGAGGAGGAGGAGGTGGGGAGATAAAAACATCTTAATGACAGCCCTGCCAGCCCAGCCGACCCCTGGTGATGGGGTAACTGCATCCAGGAGCTGCGGGAAGGGCTTGGGTTTCATTTTAGGTTTATTTGAGTTTTAATTAAACCCCGTGGCCGCGGCTGCCTGAGCGCTCTGGGAGGGCATGGGGGGGGCAGCTCCAGGCGACCTTCCCACCCTCCCAAATCAGCCCCAAATCCCCCCAAATCCCGGATTCCCCGAGCCCTGGGGGGAAAAGGGAGGAGAGGGCACAGGGCAGGCTCATCCCCGGAGCTGCAGAGCTGGTGGCAGCTCCCGTTCCTGCTGAGCCAGCCGGGAGTTGATTCATGGCCCCGTCGGTGCCGGCTATTGATGCATAAGGAAGCAATAATGGAGACGGAGCAGAGCCGTCCTCTCCCCGGGATTTATGGAGTGCAGCCGGATCTCCCGACCTTCCAGGCTGCCCCTCCCCACATCCCACGGGGCTCAGCACCAACCTGTGCCCACATTTGGCACACGGGAAGGTGCCACCCAGGGCAGAGTCACCAGGCCAAGGAATGCTGATCCCATTCCAGCGCTGTGGGGGATGGAGGAGCCTGGAAGAAGGGCTGGATTTATCCTGGCTGAGCTGCTCAAGAGAGAGCTGGGAGTGCTGGGGATGAGTCTGTGCATCAGCATCCCCAGTAATCGAGTTAAAAAGCCAATCACTGAGTCACAGATCCACTTTTCCACGATTCTGTGCTCGTGGATACCCCAGACTCCCTTCTGTTTCCAATTATCCCGCTCTCCTGGCCCCGCTGCCAACATATAATCTGTTTTCTCATCATCTTCATCCCATCCCCTGAACACACCCCTGGCTGCAGCCCCCAGTGCGTGGGGCCTGAGGGGAAATGGGGAATAGAATCACGGCATCATGGAAGGCTTTGGGTTGGAAGGGAGTTCAAGGCTCACCCAGTTCCAACCCCTGCCATGGGCAGGGACAATTCCCACTGCCCAGGTTGCTCCAAGCTCTGTCCAGCCTTGGACACTGCACTGACTGAGGCTTTGGGCAGAGTCTCTGCTGCTGAGGAGAGCCCAGGAAAGGGAGCTGGCCCTGCAGGTCCCAGCAGAGCTGCTGCCTCCTCCCCACCAAGGCTCTGCAGGGAGTAGACCCTTGGCATTCCCGGACCAAGGTCACCACCCCCTTTTCCCCTTTCAGACCCAATTCCCGAGGACCTGATTGCCCATTTTCCCGCTAAGTGCACTTTAACCTCCGGCCCATTACTGGAGCCATCATCCCTTTTGTATCCCCGAAGCCCCGTTAGTGTCAGAGCCTGCACTTTATGCCTTTGCTGCTCCGGGCTAAGTGCTCCCCTGGCCCCTCCCCGCCCGGGGGGTTCAGGGTTGCTGCACTCTCTTCCTCCTGGATTATTGATCCCTAATTTCCCCCCAGGGGGGGATCTGCTCTCTTATTGCTTCATTTGCTTCCTTGCTCCGCTGCAGAGTCTCCACATCCCCCTGCAGTACCCCAGAAACCCCACACTGCTCCCCGTCCCTGCACGAGAGGCCGGGATTGGGAACACCAGGATTTCCAGGGCAGAGATCAAAGCACGAAGCTGCAGATGGCTTAGAACAAGCCCTCCTGGGCAGGTGGCAAACAGCGTTTCACCCGCAGAGCTCTGTGCTTTGAGCTCTTTCCTTTGGAAAAGAGAAGGAAAGGGGTGTGGAAATACCATGGCCCACCTTTCCATGCCCCAGCAAAGCCCAAAATCAGCCCTCATAACCCCCATCTTTTATTGCCTCCCCATCTTCTTGTTCCCCCACAGCTGGGGGGGCAGCTGGTGTTCCAGAGCTGGGATTTGGGATGAAAGGCTGAGGTTCTGCCAGCAGAGACACGCGTGGATGGCTCCAGGTGCCCTCAGCCATCCTTTCATAGTCATCCTCTAGGACAGGAGGAAGGCTCCGCTGGCCAAAAGCCATCGCCAGCCTTTTTGAGCCTTGCGAGCTGTGAAGTTGGTGAATAACAAAGAAAAAAAATGGGATCCTTAAGAGCTTTTTCCCACCCGAGGCGGGACCGGCGCCTCTGCCTGTCCCCACCCCGCCCGCACCCGGGTTCTCCATCCATCAGGATCCTCAGCATCCCTCGGCTTTCGGAGTTCGCTTGTTTGTGTTGCCTGTCAGCTCCCTCTCCCCCGCCGCATCCCAGCTGAGAGCGGAATGCATGCTAATAAATTCTGGATCGGCAGCGGCACCCGGAGACGGGGAAAAGCTGCTTGAATTACAAAGGCAGCTCCGGCTGCCGCACCTGGATTTGCTGCTCGGGCTCCGAGTTCGCTCCCCTGGGGCAGGGATGCGGGGGGTGGGCAGGGGTGCGGGATGCGGGGTGAGAGACAAGCCAGGGATGGGGTTTCGAGCAGGACCACGGCGCTCACACCGCGACTGTGCCCTGTGCTGTCCCCTCCCCACATCCCCCCAGGCGCTCCCCCAGCCCCGGGGATGCAACAGCGAAGATTAAGGCTGTTTCCTTTTCTTCGGCGAGGAGCGTAATCCCCCCTTTGAAAGGCGCATCCCCCGCTTGATGCTTCCTGACATTAATATTATCATCTCCAAGCAGCCGCAGAGCCCGGCTGTCGCCTGCGATTAGGGCACTGACACAGATCGGTGCAAGATTTCACAGGCGGCTCATTACGGCTGACTCGGGCTCCGCTCGGCTTATATAACTCATCTTGCATAAACCTGTCACCCGCAGGGGCTGCTCCGCCGCCCGGCCCCGCCGGGGCCCGGGAGGGGCTGGGGAGGGGCGGGATGAAGGCCATGGGCACCCCCTCCCCATCGTCACCGAGAGGGGCTCAGCGCCTTGCCAGGGGGTTCTCCTGTGCTGGAAGGTGGGACCGGCATGGGAGTGGCTTCCAGGGGCGTGTCGCAGGTGTGGGAGGGGGGAGAAGACCCTCTGGAATCCTAGAGGGGCGAAAGGAGCCTCGCAGCATCCTTGGTTTTGCTGGAGAGTCTTACTGGTTACACCGATAGAGAAGAATCTTCCAGAGGTGTGTCACGGGGTGCGGGAGGGGTGAAAAGACCCTCTGGACTCGTGCTAAGGACTGGGATGTTCCCGATGAAAAGCTGGGACCTCTGGAATCCCGTGCTGGGGACCGGGATGCTCCCAGTTCATCCCATCCTGCCGCAGAAACGCTCCCCCCCAGCGCGGAGCAGGGCTGGCAATGTGACCCCGGTCCCCGAAGGGCTCATCAGCGACGGCGGCAGAACCGGTGTCACCTCCCTGCAATTAATCAGAGGAGTCATTAGTAAATGAAACAACCGCGGCTCATCAGCTGGAAATCGCCTCTCCCGGCAGGAACGAGGGGGGAGCCGGAGGGGCAGACGCTTAAAATTAGGTGTCTTGCGTCTTTTTTTCTCCCCCCCCCCCTTCATTTTCAAACATTTTGGGTTCAAACCTTCCCCCGGAGCTGCCAAGGCCCTGTATGCTGGTTACTCCTCCTCAGGGGATGCTGAACCCCCCTGAAAACCCCTCCGGAGGGCTCGTGCTTCCCTTTTCCCCCCCTCCAATCCCTCTCTTTGTGGATCCATGTGCTTGCCGGATCCCTTACCGGCAACATTTGGGATCGGGCGGCCGGTGAACAAAAGAGCTCCGTGAAACCCGAGCTCCCCCAGTTGCTATGTAATTATTTCCACGCTACCCAAGCAAGAGGTGGGAATTCTTGCCAGCGCCGATTGTTCCCAGACACCTCGGTGCCGAGGATGCCAGAGGATGGTTGCAGTGGCCAGGACAGCCTAATTAGGGACAAATCATTAATGATGAGCCCTGCCCTGCTGGCAAGCTGCAGGTTGGCTCCTGAAAATGCCGGGGAGGGATGTGGGACTGGTTTGGCTGCACGTGGTGGTCCTGTGGGATGCTCCGTGGGGATCACACCTTTGATTCCTGTTCTGCTTCCCTCTGTACCCTTTTTCCCCTCCTGTCACTGTGAAAACACCGCTGTGTGACACTGCTCCCAACACTCAGCCCCGGCCTTATCATTAAATGGAAATTATGGGGAGTGATTCCTGGCCAGGGGAGAAAACAGCGAAACTGGGATTGGCTCTTAGGTGGGGAAATGGAGAGTGGGGACAAAACACGGACCATCAGCCTGGAGTAAGGCTGGCCCACCCAAAATTCCTGTCAGAGCTCCTGTGTGGCTGCTCCAGTTTGTCTCTCCTCGCTGGGAATGAGATGGAGAAGAGGAGCTGCACTGAGTGGCTGTGTCCCAGCCCTGCTGTGCCCTGGGGGGCTGGAGGAGCCCACAGGCACCTCGTGCTGCTCAGGGGGTTCTGATCCCTCTTCCTGCTGCATTCCAGGAGCAAAATCCCCTCTTCCTTGCACCCAGACCTGCCGTGGGGCAGGCACGGAGGGGGGAGCCTCCAGCCTCGTCCCCAGCTCAGCCCAGCTAATCTCTGCTTGTCAGAGAACAGGACTGCAATCTGCCTCCTAAATCCGACAGGATAATTAAAATCGGGGAGGGAGATGGCTATCAGCTAATTTTGGTGATGCTCTTCCCTCTCCCCACCTCCCAGTTCTCTTCCCATCCCTCCTGGCAAGTCCCTGCTTTCTCCTCTCCCTCCTGCTCAGGAGCAGAGGAGGATTTCACAGGACTTGGGGGGTTTCTCTGTGCCCCCCATGCAGAGCAGGGACCCTTCCATCCATCTCCAAGGCCCCACCCCAGACCTGCCAGGCTGAATTCTCCAGGGGAACAGCAACACTGCAATCAATTAGAGGCATAAAAAAAAAAAAAAAGGATAATTTTATCAGTGGAGGGGTGGGGGGCAGGAGGTGGGATCCTCTGTCCCGGGGTAATGGGAGCATCGTGTCTCCAATTAATGTGGGAGGATTCGTCTGGGAGCTGGGGCCCGTCAGGAGCCGACGTTTATTGGGCTGTCAAAGTCAATCTCCTTCAGGAGCTGCTTCCCCAAACACGTCAGATTATGGATCATTTATGCCTCTCTTTTTTTTTTTTTTTTATCACTTTTGGGTGGGTTTTGTAGTTTACAGCTTGTTTTGTTTGCCCCTTGACAGGAGGGAAATCCTTTGGTGCAAAGGGATCCCAATCCCACTGAAGATAATTTTGGTTAATTATCGTTATGGCAGCACAGGGAAACCTGGAACAAAGGCCAGAGATTCCAGATATGGGACCAGGCTCTTTCCTGGTAACTGGAGAGCAAGGGAACACGAGCTGGGAAGCTCTGGGCTGTGCTGGGAATGTGGGATCCCCCAGAATGGGCAGATTTTGAGGGACGGTGCCTGCACCGCACCTTGCTCTGCTGGGATGTGGGAACTGCCAGCCTGGGATGCAGGCAGAGCTCCAATCTCCCACCTGGGACACCTGCCAGGCTCTCTCTCTCTCCAGCTGGATGCTCCAGTGATACAAAAAGGCCCGGAGCAGGGGATGCTGTCAGGTTAATTGGTCATGGCAAGGGCTGGCACTGGTGGGTGACAGGAGACTTTGTCACACACACGTCTCCAGCCAGCACGATTTTTGCTCCACTCTCAGTCCTGGGGATGCAGGAGAGTTTTCTCCCGGTTCCCTCCAATGCATCCAGCGAAGGAGGAGGGGGAAAGAGTCTCCTCCATGCCTGGCTGCCTGTCCCACGTCCCAGGGGGCCTGCTCTGCTCCCCTGCCAGCGCTGGCAGTGCCACCTCCCCGGGGACAGCCGGGACTGACGGCTCTGTCTCCTCTCATTGCTCCACACCGGGAGAGGAACTATTTTTATCCCCTCCTTTCCAGTGCTCCTGGCTCCCCTACCTGTGGGAAGGGATGGGAGAGGGTTTGAACAGCTTTTATCCCGATCCTGGGATGTGCTCTGGATCCTTCTGCCCCTTTTCCCACATCGATCCCTCCCGCCCCTGCCTGCATCTCTCTGTCCTAGGGATTTATCAGCCCGGTCTGGAGATGGGAATGTGGTGCCTGACCCTCTAATATCCCTGGGGAGGCTTCATGGAGAGAGGGGGATGCTCTCCCCCAGCATTCCAAGGCATCTCCAGAGCTGGGTTTGGGAGATGGGGAGGAGGGGGGGGGGCCAGGGCTGAGCCCCTCCTCAAGGGAGCAGGACTCAGGGGCAGAGGCTCATTCCTGGTCAGACACCCTGTTACTGGAATTGTGCCTGCTGGGAGCTGCCAGGGCAGGGTTGTTACAGGATATTATACAGACCATTTGCATGGGCACCTCCAGGTCATTTCGATCACTTTAAGCTACTTATCTGCCCATTTTCTTCCCCATAATATTTGCCTAATTCGATTACTCTGCAGCCTCAGCAAGCTGCAGGGAAATAATCAGGAGATATTACCCAGAGCAAGTCAACTGGATCCACGTTTCCAGCGGCCTCCCTCCCCCCCTGGTTTACCCACGGGGCTCTGCCCTTGCTGGGGGACACTGGGGACACCCCCTGCTCTCGTCCCCATTGCTGCCATGCTCGGTGTGAAGGACAAGGACCCTCTGTGGCCACCCTCCAGGATTCCATGAGGTTGGAGAGGCTGGCCCTGCCCAGCCCAAGCCCCAGGACACAGGCTTGGAACTGAAGGATCCAAATCCACTTCCAGACTCGTTCCAGCAGCTCCAGGGGGAGCCCTGGCAGGGCAATCAATGCCAGGGCACTAACAAGGGGCCCTGAGCTAATTGGCAGGAGCTGCTGCCTAAATGAAGATTCCGTATGCGCAGGAGGAGCCGGGAAGGGCCTGGATTCGGATCCAATTTGTGCCTGCAGCAGCCTTGGGAAGCTCAATTAAAGCAGCTCTGGCTTTGCTAATCAATCCCACTCCTGACTCCCCACGGGCCAGGGAGGGAGCTCGGGCCTGGCCCTGATGGAAATGCCATCCTGGGAGCCACCAGGAGCAAGGGATCCACTTCCCTTATTAGTGTTCTGCTAATTTTTGGCTTATATATATAAAAAGCACATGTTTTCCTTCACCACAGGGAAGGGGGTTCCTGGAAGAGACAGGCCTTGTGTTTTTTTTTATTGATGGTGCTTGAAGCGTCATTCCCGAGGGAGACTGGCTTTGAGCTGGCAGGATCTGCTGCTCTGAGAGGGGTTTGGATTGTCTGGAGTATTATCCTTGTTCTCTGCACCCTCTTATCCCCCTGGATGTTCCTCAGAGGAGCCGAGGAGTGACGGGGCTTGCAGGCAGCAGGTGAATCCCTGCCTGCGAGCTCTGGGGTGTGGAGGGCTTGCCCTGATGAGAGAGAGAAGGATTTTTCCAGGGTTTCTCCAAGAGGGATCCCCTGCCCAGCGTTTCAGATGGGGGTGGAAATGGAGATGGGGATGGGGGTGAAAATGGGGACGAGAGTGGGGAGGGAGATGGGGATGGGGTGAAAATGGGGATGGGGAGGGAGATGGGGGTGAGGATGGCCGTGTCCCTGCGGGGCTCCCCATCTGCAGGGAGCTGCCTGGGGGCACCAGGAAGGTTTTCCCGTGTGGAACGCGGCGCTCCCGAGGAGCGGCAGAGAAGAAGGCGCTGCAGGTGCCCTGGAAGAGCCCGGAGCGACAGGCAGGGACGGGCAGGGACGCTCCTGCCATCCGTGTCCGGGAGCCGGGCACGGCTATAAATACCGCTGCTGACACAGCAGGCAGGGCCGGAGGGGATGAGACAATAAAAATAATCGAGGGATTCGGGGCTATTGCCGAGGAGCCCGGAGGGCGAGTCGCGTCAGCGGAGCCGGGAATGGCTGTGACATCTCCTGCCTGGAGCGCTCCCGTGTCCCACACCGGGGTGGCACCTTCTGCCTTTTCCCGTGGCATCCCAGCTCCCGCTCGTCTCTCCCTGTTTTTTGTTTTTGTTGTTTTGTTGGGTTTTTTTTTACGAACGTGGGGGGTTTTTCTCCGCTCTTCCCAGCCGAGAGGGTGGGGCTGCGCTCGCCAGGCTGCCGGGGGAGGTGGGAGGCTGCCAGACACCGGGGTGGGAATAAACAACCGCAGGAATCAGGGAATGCCTTCGCTTGGAAGGGACCTTAAAGCTCATCTCCTTCCACACCTTCCACAGACCGGGTTGCTCCAGCCTGGCCTTGGACGCTTCCAGGGATCCAGGGGCAGCCACAGCTTGTCCTGGCAAGCTGTGCCAGGGCCTCCCCACCCTCCCACAGGGAGGAATTCCTTCCCAGTATCTAATGGCCTAATATCTAATGCCTGGCACAAACCTGCAGCAAATCCTGTCCTCTCCCACCCCTTCCTGACCCCGAATCCCACCCCAGACCAGCATCTCTGTTTCCTCCTTGCTGTCCCCTCCGTGGCTTTTATCCCCCTCTCCGCTTCTTTCCCGAGATTTAAACTATCCCAGCAGCTCCCAAAGCCACTCCAGCACTGTCTCAAGCTCCCAGGGCCCAGCTGAACCTCCCAGGGCTTCATGTGGGGAGGAGGGAGGAGCAGGGAAAGGGGGCTTTGGGGACAAAGATTGAAGAATCCCCCAAGGATGGGGGGAACCCTTATCCTGGACTCCCTCTGGAGCATCTCTGCCTCTGGCCCAGCTGACAGAGGGGAATTTCTCGCTGTTCCCTGATGTGGGCCCAGTCCTGCTCATCCAGCTGGGCTGTGGGGGCACGGGAAGCACCAGCCAAGGACTCCACATCCAGGGCAGCGCTCCCTGCCCCACACAGACCGCGGCAATCACTCATCAGCACCCAGGGAGTGCCTGGAAATCTCATTCCCAGGGATCAGGGAGGGTGGGGGCAGGAGGGGCCGCCCAGCCCGGGCTCCTGAGCTTTTAGTGAAACTCGATTTGCTTTCATTGCCTGATGGGGCTGAGAGTGCGTGGCGGTGGATCCGGCCTCATTACCCGGCTCTTCCCACGTCATTCCCGGAGCAGCTGCAAAGCCCCTCTTCTCCTTCTGCCTTTGCATCCCTGTGCCCTTCATCAGATGGGAACGAGTCCCTATTTCTCTGTCACCATCCCTGTTCCCTCCATCTGGTAGGAACAAGTCCCTCCCTTTGCCTTTTCCTCCACCCCTGTGCCCTCCATTGGATGGGAACAAGCTGCTTGCACATGGAAGAGTCTGTCAGTCCATCCCAGCATGATCCTGAGCTGAAATCAGGGGTGTCCCCATGCTGATGTGCCCAGTAACTCCCACTAAATCCATGGGGCTCTGGGAGTGGGAGCCGTGCCTGGACATGGAAGGAGAGAGCCGAGTTGAGGGCAGGAGGGGGGGGGGAAATATGTTCCTTCACAAAAAAAAATAAATTCCCAAGTGCTTCCCTTTCAGCTCCTCGTCTCGCTCAGGTGCCGAGGGGTTTGATGGAAATGTCAGCTGCGATTTGGGGCCGTGGAGGCTGACGGGTGTGTGAGCAGCAGAGCTGACAGCTCTGGGAACGGGCTGGGCAGAGCCCTCCCGGTGCCACCAGCCGCCTGGCTCCTCATGGCTCTGCCACGGGAGGGGCGATGCCCGCTCCCAAAAACTCTCCGAGGGCAGAGGAAGCGCCCTGGGATACCTCGGGATTGGCAGGACTCGTCCTAGCCCGTGGTGTCCTCCAAGTGTTTTAGGGATAACCCGTTTTGGGATAACCCTGGCAGGGCAGGACCTGCCCCTGCTCTTGGCAGGGCTCTCCTCAGCCAGGGCCACCACCCAGGGGAGGACAAGGCCCAGGAGCTGCTGGGACCCTTCCCCAGCCCTGTTTTCCCTGCAGAGGGCTCGGAGCGGGGTTTGGAATCAGCTGAGCCCCTTCTCACCCCACCCCTCTGCTCCCCCCGGGACCCCCGAGCAGGCAGAGTGGTGGAGGAAGGGAAGGGGGCTGGTTTGCCTGGCAGAGGTTAAAGAGGGAAGATCAGCTCAGAAAACAGCAGCCAGGGCAAAAATAGCCTGTGCTTTGCGTGTGGCTGTCGGGGCCCATCAGCATCGGGGTGTGCCAAGGACTCCCAGCGCCCCCGGCTCCGAGCTGGCTGCTGTCAGCAGCCCTGAATGTGACCCCCCAGGACACCCCCGTGGGCAGCCCGGGGGTCACTGGCAGTGCCAGGGTGAGCCCCTGGGATTCAGCCCCTGGGGATGGGCTCCTTGAGCGGAAAACCCGGGCCTGGCAGGGTTTGGGGGAGGAGGGGGATGAGCTGGGCTTCCCTCACTGCAGAGGGGGTTTGGGCAGGGAGGAGGGAGGCAGCTCTGCCCTAACCCCCCTGGGGGTGTCCTGTGCCACACACAGGGCCTGGCACCAGCCAGGGTGCCCCGGGGTGAGGGCAAACCTGGAAGGAGATGGAAAACACATAAAACAGGGAGATGGAAAATGTGTAAAAAAGACAGGGAAGTAAAAAATATGTAAAGCAGTGAAATAAAAGCGTGTAAAATAGCGGAATAAAAATATATAAAGGAGCGGAATGAAAATATGTAAAAGAGAGGAATAAAAATATGTAAAAGAGTGGAATAAAAATATATAAAATAGCGAGATAAAAATATGTGAAATAACAAAATAAAAATATATAAGCTAGTGAGATAAAAATATGTAAACTAGTGAGATGTAAAAAAAAAAAAAAAAGATGTCCTGGTTGGACAGGGCTTGGAGTAACCTGGTCTAGTGGAAGGCGTCCTTGCCCATGGGACTTTATGGGCTTTAATGTCCCTTCCAAGCTGAAACATCCCATGATTCCATGATCCTTTAATGGGCCAAATTCCAGGGTCTTGGGGCCAAGAGGAACCAAGCAGATGGATCACACTGGGGGACAGGAGCTGCTGGTCCTGCTCCATCCCGGGGCTGCAGAACCCCCAGCACTGGGAGCAGGGGGGAGGTGCTGCCTCCCAGCCACCCCTGGGACACAGGGGGGACCCTAAAAACTCCCAAGGGTGCTAAAAAACCCCCATTTGGAGCATCTTTTCAGAGAGCAGAGCAGGGGAAGGTGCCCTGAGCCCCTTAGCCAGGCATCCCCCTGCCTGAATCCCACCCGAGGGGGGGAAGAACCCCACACACAGACAGGCACTTGGGAGGTGCTCAGGGCTTTCTCAGCGCTGTCAGGATGAGGAGAAGACAGGGAGGGTGGGGAGAGCTGCGGGCTGCTCCTGCCCCCGGGGGATTACACCGTTAATGCCTAATCCATCACGTTAACAACCCTGACTCCCATTAATGTGATAACGCTCTGCAGAATTAAAGCCCGGAGTCAGGAGGGTAAGCAAATCCAACTCATATTAATGGGGCTTACAGGGAAGGAGGGGAGAAATCCTCCAGTCACATCCATCAGCTCCTGGGGGCAGGAACAAAGCCCGGCCCCGAGGAGGGGTCTCCATCCCCAAGGGAGTGCTGGAACCCTCAGGAGCAAGGTGCTTTGGAAGGGGGGGATAATTTGGGGTGAGGAGCAGCAATCAGCCACCACCCCTCACCCTGAAGGTGCCCATCCCTGCTGGAGGCACTGGGAGCACTGGGAGCCTCCCATTAATCGGCTTTGCTGGTTAACGTTGTCGTTCCACAAAGGGTGGGAATAAAGTTGTCGAGTTTGTTGAGCTTTTGTGGCTTTTTCTGCACTCCCAAAAAATTAATATTTGCAGGGTGCTCCTCTTCCCAGGCACCACACGGGCCTCCCACGGTCCCAAAAACCTCTGCCTGCCTCCCTGCTCCCTCTGTGCCTCCCTTTCTCCCTCTCACCGGGAGCAGCAGCTCCAGGCAGAGCCCTCTTTGTGCTGGAATGGCTGTGGGAGGGACCACCCCCCACCCTGTACCCCACAAAAGCTGCCAGGGAAGAGCCACCCTCCGCCATCCCATCCCTCTCCCCTTGTCCTAAAGGAAAAATCCAACCTTTCCTGCCCCCAAAACACGGGCTGAGGGGGAAGGGCTGACCAGGGGGGGATGCTTCCCATGCCATGGCCCTGATTGAAGGGCTCTAAATTGCCCTGGAATAAATCCGAAGTGAGAGGCCAGGTAGCTGCTGGCTGCTCCTGATAAGGCTGGAGCGGGGATGAGCCACAGTCAGTGCCTGCAGTGGGAATGCTGCTGGGATTAACCCCCCGGGATTGCAAAGCTCAGGGCTCCTGCCCCATCCCTCCATCAGCTGGGTGCTGTGGCCCAGCCCGTGAGTGTGCTCAGGGAGTCAGACCTGGGTGTTCCCACGGGCAGCAGGCTCTGGGAAGGGGGGTGAGGGTCCCTGTGGGCACGCTGAGGAAATAAAACACAGGCAAAGCCGAGGGGAAGCTGTGCCCTTCCCTCCTGCAGCAGCTGAGGGGGCAAAATCCCTCGGGTGTCACCTCGGTGGGGGCTGAGAAATCCTCCCCTCTGCCACAGCCCAGCCCTGAGCCTGGCAAGGCAGGAGGGGGAGACAGTGGAGAGGTCGAAGAGCAGAAGGAAGAGTGGAGAGCAGATCCCTCTCCTGGTGGAGGGGATCCTTTCCCTCGGCTGGGCTCTGGGATGCCATTAAGGCAGGAACCAAAGCAGGTCTTTGCCTTTGGGGTGGGCTGAAGCAGATCCCGCTGCTCCCGAGACTGGGATCCCCCTTCCAGGGTGGAGCAGGGGGGAGCACAAAGGGGACAAAGGGGACAGAGGGTCCCCTGCAGGGACACGGGTGTGACACCCCCAGCAGCGAGCCCTGCCCAAACCAAAACCGGGCAGCTCAGGACACCCCTTCCCAGTCCTGGCTCCATTCGGGAGCTGCAAAAGCACGGGAACATCCTGCTAAGTCACAGCCTACGTGTGTGTTTTTTTTTTTTTTTCCTTCTTTCCAAAGAGAAGCCAAGGCAGGGAGAGCAAAGAGCAGGCAAAGAATAGGACGGGAAGGATGTTAACCGGGAAGCCTCGCTAATGTGTGCTGCTCTGATCTGCTGTTTGTCATCCTCCCCTTTCTTTCTGCCTGACCCTTCGCTCTGGAGGATTGTGCTCCTTTGTTCTGTTTGCCAAGGTGATGTGCCAGCTGTTTTCCAAAGGCCCTGGCTCGGGAGACAAGGATGTGTGGGTGGGGGGAGGCTCAGTGCTGTGCTCCCCTCGTGCTCCCAGGTAGCAGAGCAAAGCATCCTCCTCCTCCTTCCTCCTTCCTGGGCCAGGACCCCCCATCTCCGGCACTGGGAGGGTCCTGACCCCCAATCATGGATCGAGAGAGGGGTGAGTGGGCTGGGAGGAGGGAGATGGACCCTGCCCAGGTTGGCAGCAGGGGGGGCAGGGTGGTGGTGACCCCCATTCCCAGCCCCAGGTGGGGGGGCACAGGGGCTGGATGGCAGGAGGGATGAGCAGGGAGCTGCTGCTCGAGGAGCCTCACATGGGAACGTCCAATCCCCTGGTTGTGTGTGTGTGTGTGTGCAGTTCCTCCTGCAGACCCCGGCAGCACAGAGCACCTGGGAGCCCTCCCTCCACCCCAAATTTGGGTTGGCTCCCTGGCTCCCTCCCCCTGGCAGCTGGTGGCATTTCCCCAAGGCACCTTGTCCCTGTGCCCCTGCAGCCCCCCAGGCTGCCCCTCTCCCATCCCCATCGTCATCACCCATCCAGGGACCCTCTCCCCTCCCCAGAGCATCCCTCCCTCCCAACCCCGTGGATGCAGCAGCGCAGGGACCCGGGGGGCGTTTGGGAAGCTTGGGGGGGGGGGGGGGTCTCTCCTTTGTCTCTGCAGCCCCCGAGGGTCCTCTGTTAAACACAGGCAGGTGCATCCCCTCGGGAAGAAGAAGGGATGGATGGCGAGACGGGGAGCAGGGGGAAGTGAGAGGGATAAAGCCGGTGACAAAGCCGGTGGCCGAGGGGTCTCCCCACGCCCACCTCCAGCCCCCTGCCCCGGCGGAAGGGCGGTGGAAGGGCGGAGGGGGAGGTGGAGGGGGCGGGCAGGGCCGGGGGCGGGGAGGGGACGGCGGCACCGCCGGCTCGGCCCCCTTCGCCGGGGCTCGGCGGAGCGCGGCCGCCCCTCGCCGCGCCCCCCTCCCCGCCACCCCGGCAGCCGGAGCTCGGCAGAAGCTGCTCCGGGAGCCCCGCGGAGCCGCCGAGCCCGGAGCGCGGAGCGGAGCCCGGCGGGGATGCGGGAGGCGGCGAGCGGCTGAGGAGGACCCGGCTCCGCGCCGGGCGGAGCACACCCCCCTTCTTCCCTTCCCTTCCCTTCCAGCCCGCCGGATTTGGGATCTTACCTGCTCGCTTTGGGAATTATTATCATATATATATATATATATTTTTTTTTTTTTTTGTCAACGATCCCTTTTTTTTTTTTTTAATTTTTAAATTTTTATTTTATTCTATTTTATTTTTTTTTTTTTTTTTTTTTTGCACACGTGGAGGAGCGCGTGGATTTCCTAACATGATCTTGGCAAACGCCTTCTGCATCGTCCTCTTCCTAGGTGAGTGGTCCCGGCCGGGGTGCCCCGGGCTGGGGAAGGGGGGTGGGGGGTGGTGGCTGTCGCCTGGCCGAGGTGGCGTGTCACCCCCACCCCCGGGTGAGAGGCTGCGGGGGCTGAGAGAGGGACTGCCGCAGGAGGGGGACGCGGCGAGGGGTTTTAACTAAGGGCAACTTGATTCTCCCGTTCCCTGTAAACTTAAAATGGGGAGGGGGACGCGGGGGGCACAACCCCAAGCGCAACCCCCGCTGCTGGCACCGCATGGAGCGAGTGGGATCATCCACCAGCACAGCCCCGCTCGTCTCCCATCCCTCTGCCCTCCTCAACCAGCACGGGTTGGCATTTTGGGGGGATATCCACCCCTCTCGCCCCCTGCCACCCGTGTCTCCCAGTGCCCTCCCAGTGCTGCTCCCCACCCCACGCCGTTCCAAAGGCTGGGAGCGCGGCGTGGGGAACGGGGCTGGGAAAGTTGAGCTCGTGTGCGTGGGGGAATCGCCGTGCCCGCGGCTGGAACCGCTGAGTTCCCCGGGAGCTTCGTCTGTGCCGGGAGACGCTTCCCATTTCTAGGGCAGCCTCTCCCGGGAGGTGCAGCTGGAAAAGAGAGGCGTGGAGGGGAAGGTGGGGGACCCACAGACCGTGCTGGGTTTGGGGTGAAAAGGAGGCAGGTGGGAAATGCTGGGTTTTTTGCCCTCCTCGCCGTGGCTCGGTGCTCGCAGGACGTGGCTCCGTCTGTGCCCGTGTCGTGCTCCCGATGCCATTCCCGGATTCCCGGCCTCTCCGTGGGTTCCCGGTGTGCGATCCCAGCTCCCCGCAGCACCGAGCACATGGAACTCTTGAGGAACCGGGGCTGGCGGGGTGTCACCGTCCTGCGGGGACAGAGAGAAGGGACAGGGCGCTGCTGCTGGGGGAGACTTGAAGGTTGGCAGAGCCAGCCTCGTTCCAGAGGGACGTGGAGCTGGGCTCTGCTCCCTGCGTGGAGTGGGGGTGACGGGCTCTTCCCCTCCCTGCGCGATCCCAGGGGGTCGAAGGGGTGCTGGGGTGGTGGTGGGGAGGGTCAGCTGGTTCCTCCCACGCCTTTGTGTGGGGTGGGACACGGGCCCGAGCCCCGGTTTGGGGGTGCCCTTTCCCAGGGAGTGCCAGGGTCAGATTGGATATTTTGGGGGGCAAGGACCTCCAGGGGGACAGGGGACCTCCAGGGTGCCCCACTGGAGCCCTCCAGCCCGGGCTCCATGAAAGCACGACCCCCTGTCCCCCCATTGCTGGATGCCCTAAAGGCTCTGTGGGTGCAGGGGGGGAAGCTGCGTCCCCAAATCCAGAGGAGCTGGAGCACCCCGGGGATCCAGGGGTGTTGTACCCCCCAGGCTGAGCATTAGGGGATGGGGTGACCATCCAAGGCACCCCCCCGTGGCGTGGCCTCGTGGTGAGAGGATCCTGGTGCAGAGGACACCCGGCTCCTCACATCTGGGATCATTCCCGAGGAGCCAAAAAAGCCCTCTGGCTCTGGGAGGCTGAGTGTTCCGGAGGGAGCCTTTTTTTTTTTTGGAGGCGAGTTGCGAGGATAAATATTTCCCTCTCGAGCTGCCCGTGCCCAAAGGTCCCTGGCTGAACCAGGAAAAGAAAACGTGTCTTAGAGCTGGGAAAAGAGGCAGCAGAGGCTGATGGTGTCGGGAGAAGCCGTGGGAGCGGGAGGAAAAGGGGCCATCTCCTTGTGTGCTGGCAGAGCCTTGTGCATCTGCCTGCAAATCCTCGCCGTGCTCCGACACCCCGGAGACTGCTGAGGATTAGCTTTAAATTCTCTGCAGATGTTTTATTGATGGGAGTTTAGGGAGGGTGGCTCTGGCAGGCGGGGTGTTTTTTTTTTTTTTGAGAGGAAGGGGGGTGAAAAAATCCCCCTCGGTCTCCCCCTCCATCCAGAGTCCCCAGCCTTGCTCCTCGGTGGGGCTGCAGAGCCGGGAGGAGAAGAGAGGGGGGATCCAGGAAAACCCACTGAGGTGGCAGCCAGGGCTGATTCCTGCTGGATTTGGAGGGACCAAGCTGTGCTGTGCAGGCTGTGAACGTGAGGAAGGGCTGTGCCTGCCCTTCCTCCTCCAGCGGGGTGGCTTTGTGCTCCGGGCTCTGCTGGCATTCCCAGCTGGATGGTGTGGGATGCTGCAGGAACCCTCCCAGGGAGGCCGAGGGGGCTCACAGAACCCTGTTCCCCTGCGAGATCGTGGAAACAAGGTGGAAAAAGCCACATTCCTGCTGGCTCCCAGCGGGTGGATCTACTGTTGGGCTTCCCAATCCAGCACGAGCGAGCGCTCACCCAGCACTGGGATGTGCACGAGGATATTCCAGGTGGTCCAGCGCCTTTCCCATCAGGGCAAGGATGTCTCCCTTCCCTCCCTGCCTGCCAGCACCTCTGGTTCCTGCCTGGGAGGCCCGTGGATCCAGCCAGGAGGCAGGAACGTGGCCAGAGGAGTGGCTGTTCGGGAAGAGGCTTCATGGCATCGGCTGGAAAAGATGGAATTGGAGCTGAGACCAGAGCGGAGGGTTTTGGGATGAGCATCAGCTGGATCTGACACTGAACGGGCGAGGATGGCACACAGTGGAGCTGTGGGATGGCTCTCCATGCCCCCTGGAGCTGTGGGATGGCTCTCCATGCCCCCTGGAGCTGTGGGATGGCTCTCCATGCCCCCTGGAGCTGTGGCATGGCTCTCCATGCCCCCTGGAGCTGTGGCATGGCTCTCCATGCCCCCTGGAGCAGTTGCCCTGCAGCCACAGCAGGATCAGGTTGTCTGGATGCCTCAGGCTGGGGTTTCCCAGCGAGTGAAGCTGCAGAGCCCCTTCCAGCATCATTCCAAAGCCTGGTGGAGATCCAGCATTTGTGCCCTCAGGAGCGTTTGGGGCTGCCTGTTCCTCCTTCCAGCAGTCCAGGCCGTGTGCCAGGAGCGTGCCAGCGTGGATCCTGCCTGCCTCCCGTGTGGAATATAATCCTGAAAGGCCAGGGATGGCCTTCCCAAGGGGGCATCTTCCACCCCAAGGTTGGATCTAACGTGGCTGTGGGAGCTCTGCATCTCATCCTGGTTTCCCGGACCCTTCCGAGCCCGCTTGGGATCGTCAGCTGAAGGCCAGGAGGGATCTGTGGGATCTGTTCCTCGGACTGACCACGGACAGCGGAGCCAATTTCCACCCAGGCTGCTTCCCACCCACTCCTTCACTCCTGTGACCCCACAGAGGCCCCTCCGAGTGTCCCCTCTGGCACAGGGACCGAAGGGGACAGAGCTGGGTGTGGCACCTGCCGCTCTGACCACTCCTTCCCATGGGATGCAGGAGGCAGGGGGTGTATGGCCAGCCCAGGGTGGTGGCAGGGGACAAATGCCCACCCCAGGGTGGTGGCAGGGCCCCAGCCCTGCCTGCTGGGAGCTGCCTGCGTGTCCTGGCGGGCGAGGGGGACACGGGTGGCCCTTGTCACATTCCTGTAGGTGTCACTGTCCCCCTGCCAGACCCGGGCTGGGAGCTGGAGGTTCCCAGTGCCCGTGGGACGGGAATGCTGCTCCTCGGGGCTCAGGGATGGGCACTCACGAGGGGGATTCCCCCTGTCCATCACCCGCTGGGGGGGCAGGCGCTGCACACAGCAGGTCCCCCCCTCTCCAGCACCCTCTGGAGCAGCCCAGGGTGCCCTCCAGGTCATGTCATGCCCGTTTTTGCCTGTTCTAGGGCTTTCCCTGGAATCTGGGAGTCAAGGGATTGGGAGTGCCTGCTCTGTCCCTGGTGCAGGTTGTGGGGGGACACCAGTGCTGCCTGTCCCCTGTTCCCGCTGCAGCCACGATATCCTGGAATCCCAGAATGGTTTGGGTTGGAAGGGACCTTAAATTCATCCTGTCCCACCCCCTACCCAAGGGCAGGGACACCTTCCACTGTCCCAGGTTGCTCCAACCTGGCCTTGGGCACTTGCAGGCATGGGGCAGCCACAGCTCCTCTGGGCAAGCTGTGCCAGGGCCTCCCCACCCTCCCAGGGAGGAATTTCTTCCCTAAATCCAACCTAAATTTCTCCTCTTTCAGTTTGACCTTTAAGGTCCTTTCTAACCCAAACCATTCCATGATTCCATGGCACACCCAGGCTAATTTCAGGCATGATGGAACAATTCTCTCCCTCCCCGGAGCGGCCCGAAGGTGTCTCCACCAGGAACTTCATCCCAGGGGCAGAGGAAGGGCAGGACTGAGCTCTGCTCTGGGGGGACCAGGGACAGCCCCCAGGGAATGGCTGGAGCTGTGTCAGGGCAGGCTCAGGGTGGATCTCAGGGAAAGGTTCTTCCCCCAGAGGGTGGTTGGCACTGAACAGGCTCCCCAGGGCAGTGGGCACTGCCAGAGCTGCAGGAGGGTTTGGATGATCCTCTGGGGCACAGGGGGTGACCCCTGGGGCTGAGCCTGTGCAGGGCTGAGGGTTGGACTGGGTGATCCTTGTGGGTCCCTCCTAAGCTCAGGATAACCCCGTGATTGTGGGAACCACACGGGTGGTTGTGAGGGGTCCCGGCGGGACGCGTGGCGGGCTCATGGAACATTCCCACCCCATCCCTCACCTCTGTGTGCCCTCCTCTCTCCCTTCCTCGCACTGCCCCCTCCCTTCCCCACCCCCAGACGAGATGCTGCGCTGCCTGGCAGCCCCCCCGGGCCCGGTGGGGCAGGACCCCCGCGGGTGGAGGGTGCCCGTGGACTGCGTGAGGGCCAACGAGCTGTGCGCGGGCGAGCCCAGCTGCAGCTCCCGCTACCGCACCCTGCGCCAGTGCCTGGCCGGGCGCGACAGGAACACCATGCTGGCCAACAAGGAGTGCCAGGCGGCCCTGGAGGTGCTGCAGGAGAGCCCCCTCTACGACTGCCGCTGCAAGAGGGGCATGAAGAAGGAGCTTCAGTGCCTTCAGATCTACTGGAGTATACACCTGGGGCTGACCGAAGGTATGGGGTGGGCAGGGGGCGTTTGGGGGTGGTGGCACGGCTGGAGGGTGGGTGAAACGGGCTGAGTGGTGCTTGGGCACCTCAGAGAAGGCAGGTGGGCACCCCGGGTAAGGGAGATGGGCAGCCCGGGGTGCCAGGTTGTTAACACATTTATATATAACATATACAACATATAATAAATATTTATATATAGATCCCTTAAGGGGCGTGGGGCTGGTTCTGCACGTGGCAAGCTCCTAAATCCAGTTTCAGCTTGAGCAAGAGTAACCTGCACTCACAGTGGAAGGTGTCCCTGCCCGCGGGGAGGAGGGGTTGGAAGGACATTTTTAAGGTCCCTCCCAACCCAAACCAGTCTGGGATTCTGGGATTCTGGGGGGGGAGCTGTACCTGAGCACACAGCCCCCCCGGGTGAAATTCCCTTCAAATCTGGGTCAGCACAGGAAGTTGCCAGCCCAAAACCCGTCCCAGAGCAGGAATTACTCCGTAATTGTTTTCTCCCCCTCATTAACAGCCTTCATTGAGCAGCTTCCCAGGGCTTTGCCAGCATGAATGAGGGACGTTTTAGGGCTTGCTGGGTACTCCAGGAGCTGTACCTGGAGGAGGAGGAGGAGGTGGGGAGAGAAGTGATTATGCCAAGCCTTGAGGAGAGGTGGAAGCTTTGGGGCCATGCAGCAGCTCATTGCAGCGAGGAACCCAAAGGAGATCCCGATTTCAAGCCATTTCACCCAGGATTTTGGGGCTGGTGTCCTCCCAGCCCCCTCTCCCTGCCTTTGGGGAGGGCTGCTCTGGCTCCAGCCTCATTCCTGGGGGTTAATTGTTTCTCCGGGAGCTCGAGGCAGGTCCAGTGCCCTTTTAATGCTGGGTAATTTCCCTCGCAAGCAGCGGGAGTCAAGCTGGGATTTAATTATTCATTGCATTGGCAGAGCAATGCACCGGGAGGTTACTGTGCTTCCTAAATGCACTTTAATAAAGGTGCTGTTTGTCATCTGAGCTTTAGGAAAGCCGGGGAGGTTGGGGTGGGGGTTGGCCTGGAGGAGGACCCTGTTCCCTTCCCTGTGCCCCCAAAGGGCATCACCCTGGGAGCAGTGGGGTCAGCAGGTGATGGGCTGAAACCCCGCAGGAGGTGGGAGCCTGGCATCCCACCTCCCAGATTTCCAAGGAATGTCACTGAGGAGCCGCTGGGAATGACCCCAGGCTCCATCCCAGGGCCTCCACCCCGCAGGGATGGTGGGGAAGGGATGCCCAGCAAAGGTGGGATCGATGCTGCAGCTCCTGCTCAGCCTCAGCCAGGGCTTTCAAAGTCCAGCCATTGATTCATTTTTATAGATATAGATACATATATATATTCATTTTTTCCTGTGGCTGCTGGGGTTTGGGGAGAGCGTTTCCTCTCCCGAGAGCCGTGGCTGGTTGTCCAGAAATTGGCTTTTTTTTTGTTTGGTTGGTGTTTTTTTTGTTTGTGTGTGGGTTTTTTTGTTTTGTGGGGTTTTTTTGTTTTGTTTTGTTTTTGGTTTTGTTTTTGGGGTTTTTTTGGGTTTTTGGGGGTTTTTTGTTGCTTTGTTTTTGTTTTTGTTTTTGTTTTTTTCCTGGAGTTTAACTGAGCACAAACCCTCAAACTTCCAGCCTGCAGCTGGCCCACACTCAGGGGCCATGGCCAGAGAACACTGACCTTTCAAATCCCAAATTCCCTCAGCTCTTGGAGTCACTTTGAGCGTGGCCCCTGCCAAATCCAGCTGGAAGGGGGAGCTGAGCTGGCAGCAGGACCCGGCCACGACCTCCCCAGCAGCCAGAACTGCTCCAAAATTGGCTTTATAGAGGCTTTTTGGCTTCCCCCTTCCCAAATCCCAGGCTGTGGGTCTGGGTGCTCACCTGGATGATTCACTGTGGGCTTTTCATTTGCTTTTCCTCCCTCTTCTCTTCCTTTCCTCCCCCTCCCGCTGCAGGAGAAGAATTTTATGAAGCTTCCCCCTACGAGCCGGTCACCTCTCGTCTCTCTGATATATTCAGGCTTGCTTCAATTTTCTCAGGTAATAAAAGCAACATGCTCTGGCTGTTTTATCTTCCCTGCCCTGGAACACAGACCTGCCACCGAGCTCCCTGGCGAGGGAAACCCGCAGCTCTTCCCCCCCCAGCCACTTTCCTGCCCAGCTCATCGCCCATCACCCCAAATTTGGTGCCCTGGGGATCAATTTGGGGGGGACACAAGGTCCCTATAGCTGGCTGGGATGCTGGAGCAGGATGCAGAGGTTGGATCCTGGGTGCTGGTGCATTTTGGGGCAGATCCTCTTGGTTTTAGACCTCACCCAGGCTGGGATTTAGTTTTTGGTTTTTTGTTTTTTTTTTTTTTTTACCTTCTGGATTCAACCATGGATTTATAGAGGATTGCTGAGGTTTGGGCTGGAGAGGCTGAAATTCCCTTAAATCCCTGATTTCCCTTGTCCCCAGCATCAGGGTGAGGAAGAGGGGGAGGCACAGCCCGGGCTCCAGGGGGGTCCAGACCCCACAGTTCCAGATTTCTGGAAGATTTGGGACCCTCAGGATGCCCCGGATTTGGGGGAGCTGAGGGGGGACCTTCTTTGCTGCCCCTCCCCAGGGCAGTGGCCTGGAGCTGAGCTCTGGAATGGTGCTGGGAGAGGGATGCTGAGCCCTTTGGAGCATCTCTGTGCCCCCTGGAGCATCTCTGTGCCTCCCCCTCCCCACCCCCGGGATCCCAAACCCCGCCACCGTCCCCGGCAACTTCTTTTTTGCCGTCGATTTCCATGACAACCTTCCCTCTGCCACCCCCCAAATTAGGTCAGCAATGCCTTGGCTTCTCCTTGCTCCTTCTCCTCTTCACCCTTCCCCTCAAAACCTGCACCCCCAGGGTGAACCACAGCCCGTGGGGAGAAGGAGGAGGCTCCAGGTGGGAATTCACCAATCCTGGTGGCCCCAGGTCCCCTGCCCAGCTCCTTGGCCCCTCAATTCCTCCCCTCCTCATGAAACTTTCATGCCTGTGCTTTATTAATGAGCTCCCCAGGAACCCATTAAAATGCATCCAGGTCCCTGCAGGTCCCAACGCTCAGGGGGCTCGGACAAGAGGGGGGAAGCAAGAGAGGAATCCACGGATTTGGCTGGGCTGTGGAGGGGAGGAAAGGAGGGACGAGATGGCTTCAAAAATAGCACCTGGGCTGCTCGGGGTGATCCATCATTTTAACCAAAAAAAAAAAAAAAATGAAAATTCAGCGTTTGTTCCCCTTGCTGTGGTTTGGCTCTGCCCATCCTGGGATTCCTGGGATGGATGTGGGATACAGTGCTTGGGTCCACTGGCAGCCTGGGGGGATGTCCCAGTTTTGGGGAGCCCCAGGAGAAGCTGTGGGGGCTGAGGCAGGGGAGGGTCCTGTGTGGTTTGACAGACTGTTCTTGCTTTGGAGAGGGCTGAATAATTAATAATTATTCTTTGAATAATTGACAAAGGGAAGAAAATGCTGCAAATTCGTGGCATGAATTATGCACCGAGGGCTGGTTGACCAGGTCCCCCTGGTTTTTTGGGGGGCATTAACCCTCCCTGTGCTGGATGGGGGCCTCCAAACCGTGCAGGGGGAACCATCCAGCCCCCTTCCCCACTGCCAGCAGGGCTGGGCTGGGCTGGGCTGGAGATGCTGGGGCTTCCCTGTAGCTTCTCCCATCCCAGGTTGAGAGGCGTCTTTTCCAGCTTGGAGGGCTTCCCCTAATCCCTGGGTTGAGAAGTTTCTCCCTGGATTTGAGGGCTTCTCCCAGTCTCAGGTTTGAGAAGCTTCTCCCTGGATTTGAGGGCTTCTCCCAGTCTCAGGTTTGAGAGGCTTCTCCCTGGATTTGAGGGCTTCTCCCCAGGTTTGAGGGGCTTCTCCCAGTCTCAGGTTTGAGAGGCTTCTCCCCAGGTTCAGAGGCATCTTTCCATCTCTGAGGGCTCCTCCTAATCTCTGAGTTGAGAAGCTCCTCCCCAGGCATGAAGACTTCTCTTCAGGGTCCCAGGGCTTCTCCCCAGGCTCAGAGTCATCTTCTCCAGGCTGTGAGAGCTTCTCCCCGGGTTTCAAGGTTTGTCCCCAGACCAAGACCACCTCCCCACCTCCCTCTCCCCTCCCTCCCCGGCCAGGAATGGACCCCGCCGCCACCTCCAAGAGCAACCACTGCCTGGACGCGGCCAAGGCCTGCAACCTGAACGACAACTGCAAGCGGCTGCGCTCGGGGTACATCTCCACCTGCAGCCGGGAGCTGGCGGGCTCCGAGCCCTGCAGCCGCCGCAAGTGCCACAAGGCCCTGCGCCAGTTCTTCGACCGCGTGCCCGGCGAGTTCACCTTCCGCCTGCTCTTCTGCTCCTGCAAGGACCGCGCCTGCGCCGAGCGCCGCCGCCAGACCATCGTCCCCTCCTGCTCCTACGAGGACAAGGAGAAGCCCAACTGCCTGGACCTGCGGAGCACCTGCCGGGCGGATCACCTGTGCAGGTAAAAGGGGGGGGCATGGTGGGATGGGAGAGTTCCAGGGGGACCTGGAGAATCCCAGTTCTCCGTGGGTTGGTCCCAGCATGTCCTCCTTAGGTGTGGGAAATGGAGAATCCCAGCTCCCTGGGGGCTGATCCCAGTTGGCAGTGGGAACTGGAGAATCCCAGCTCTCTGTGGGTTGATCCCAGCATGTCCTCGTTAGGTGTGGGACCTGGAGAATCCCAGCTCTCTGGGGGCTGATCCCAGTTGGCAGTGGGAAATGGAGAATCCCAGCTCTCCGGGGGCCACACTCCCAGCATGTCCTCGTTAGGTGTGGGACCTGGAGAATCCAAGGAAACAGGGATGGAGCATCTTTGCAGAGCCGGATCCCTGGGGAATGTGCAGCTTCCACTCCCCACACCTGGGATTGCTCCACCTCCCCGAGCTGTGGAGGGGTGAACGTGCAAGGGGCACCGTGGCAGGAGGCCACACGTGCCCTGCAAGCAGCCAAATCCCTCCCTGTGCTCCTGGCATCCCCTCCAAAAAAACCTCCCGGCTGGTGAAATCCGCTGTTTCCCCCCACGGAGCAGCGAAGGTGGGAGCTCAAGCTCCTGTTCAGTTATGAAACTCATTATTCATATGGCAAAAAAAAAAACAACCCTCCTGTCACCCCTCCAGGGGCTGGATCAGCCTGGTGAAGGATCTGTCTCCTGCCAGGAGGAGGAGGAGGGGCTTTGCTCTTTTGGCCATCAAGGTGATGGAGTTTCCTGGCGCTCGGCGGCGAAAGAAATGAGAGCTCTGGGTCTTCCTCCGGAGACACTGGAAATGTGGGAATGGGGCTTTTTATCAAAAAGTAATACAGTGAACCAGCGTCTATGAATAAAAGATAGGGATGAGTGGCAGCACCTCTCCATCAGCTCGCTCCGAGGGGGGATGGCTGAGGATGTGGGAGAGGGATGACCCGGGCGAGCGGGGCCGGAGCTGCCGAGCGTTAATGAGGAGCCTCTGCCTGCCCCAGAGGAAACCCCAGCAGGAAGAGGTTGAAGCAGCAGCACGATGGGGGAAGGTGCAGCAGCTGCCTGGAGTGTTTGCTCCAAGGTGGAAGCACAGTTTTCTGGGAGAAGCCGGCTGGGGATGGATGCTGGGTGCTGTTTGGGTGGGGAGTCTTGGCCTCCTAAACCCCAATCCAGCGTTCATTTGTGTCCAGCCTTGGTTTGCAGAGCTGTGCTGGAACCTCAGGCATTTTTTTTCCCTCGTGGTGGGGTGTTCCAGGACATGGATGCACTCCTTGGAATCTGGGTTTTCAGGGGTTCTCGTCCCATCCACTCCCCTCTGGCATCTCCACCCAGGAGCGACCTGGCACAAAACCCCTCCCTGTCACCTCATCCCAGGGCCTTGTCTGGGGGGTTTCCCACTGATCCCTGTGTTTATCCAGCAGGTTGATGCTCATCCTGATCTGACAGGGGCCTGATGAGGGATTGAACTGGGAGCAGATCCTGAGTGCTCCCAAAGCCAGCGGTGACAGGAGATGAGATGAGGCAGGAAGGGGCCTTTTCTCCCCAGAAAAGCAGAGGAGCTGGAAGCACAAGGGCAAGTTAAAGATCCAGCATGGAAATCACCCATTCCTGCAGATTTCCTGGCCTCTTGCTTCTGTTTTCCAGCTGGGATAAAAGCCCCCAGCTCCTGCATCCTGCCCAAGATGTGGATGTGATGAGGATTTGTTCTGGATGCTTTGGAGGGGTGTTTTAAGGTCTGGGTCGCTTGGGGGTCCCTGTGGCTGGGAGGACACTCTGAGGGCAGGAAAGGGGCAGGATGTGTCCCCTCAAGGACCCAACCCCTGGGTGACAGCGAGTGCTCGGTCTGTGCCATCCCCTTCCCGGCTTTGCCGTGCGAGATGTGGGTTATTCTGGGCAGCAATCCCGGGTTTTGCTCCGGATAAATCAATTCCAGCGGCCTCGACCCGGGTGACTGCTAAAAAATCCCCCCCTTCCCCGCCCTGGGGAGACGCCCCCGGGCCCTTCCCCGGCTCTGTCGGGCTCGATCGCTGCAATTTGTGCAGCTCTTTTGTGCCAGGGAAGCTCTTCCCGGCACACGGGGAGAGCCTGACAAACTCCCGGGGCTTTTGTGTCTGATTGCAACGGACAGGTTTTAGCTCCCAGAATATAAAAACCCTTTTGCAAAAGCACTAACCTCAGCGAAGGGGAAAAGGGAAGGCAAGGGGAGGAAAAGAGCTGATTTCAGCAGCTGCAGTTTTGCTGTATTTTTTTTTCATCTTGCATCAGCAAGTCGGGAGCACAAATAATCTGGTCTTACATGCTCCAGTGGTGCTGGTGCTGAAGAATTTCCCAGCCTCCACTGGCTGGAGCTCCCTCAGCATCCAGAAGTGGGCCTGATGGTGGTTCATCTGGAGTTTTTATCCCTGTTCCTGGTGTGTTTAAGGCTGGGGGAATGGGGGGAGAGGGGGGTGAGGGATCTTCCCAGCCCCTCCCAGGGTCTCTGTGTCCATCGGGGAGATGTTTTGGCCCATCTCTTTTTGGCCAGGGTTGGGAAGGAGCAGATCCAGCCTGGCTGGGTATTGATTAAACACCAAACGTGGGAACAAAACACTTCTGGTTTTTGGTTTTGTTTTTTTTTTTTTTTTTTTAAAGCCTCGTCCTCGCCTTCACGGCCTTTGTTTAGCACAGACAAAATGCCATCCATAATGTATGTTTCCTTGATAAACAGCGGAGCAGCAGCTCAACTTTCTCATTACTCCCTGTAATGAGCACGGCTCGGCTGTCTGGGAAGAGGAAGGAGGAGGAGGAGGAGGGAAAAATTGCTCCTGGATTCAGCAGCAGCTCTGGGAGCTGGTGGAGAGGAGCAGTGGTGGAGTTTGGAGGGGGCAAGGTTGGAGTTTGAGGGGCAATAGTTGGAGTTTGAGGGGCAAGGGTGGAGTTTGGAGGGGACAGGGCATGGCTGATGCACTCCCAATCCAACCTTAAATTAGAAAACCTTTAAAGATCTGTAGATTTGGATTTCTGGGCAAGGTGGGGAGATGCAGGGTGGGGCAGCACCCTGTGGGTGACCCTCCCTTGGGACCCCACATGTGAGGCAGCCGGGAGGGCTCAGCTCCCTGGAGGCTCCCCGGGCTCTTAACACAATAATAAGTCAATTCTCGCTGAATAATTAAATCGAGAGGCTTCATAAGTATTGACTTAATGTGACAGCAAGTCTATACTGACTCTGGCTTTGCTTGTGTAAACACAATCTCCTGTTCGGCTTAGTTAGCAGTTCAATGGGATAGAACAGGCCCTCAATTAAAACCAAATGATGCGTGTGCTTAATTCTTCCCTCCCCGGGTAATGATAGGGCTCGAGCAGAGGCAAGGGGATAAAAATCCCACCAAAAAAAAAAAAAAAAAAGAGCCTTTGAGCCGCTCTCATCAGCGGTGAATCGGAATGTGGTGTCCTGAAATGAGAACTCAGCTTCTCAACTGAGGGCTCCTGACTTGGGAGCTGGGTGGGTTTCTCTCCTGATTTTTTTTCCCTCTCTTGCTGGCTTACCTCTCCCTACCTTAATTTGGGGATTTCTCCTTTGGTTTATCGTGGGGTTTGCCTTTTTTTCTCCCCCCCCCTGCTGTCCCCAAATCCCTGAGTGAGGAGCAGATGCCACGGGGATGGCTGAGGGTTGGAAAAGATCACTGAGCCCCACCTGACCCCCACCCAGAGCACTGAGTGCCACCTTCCAGTTCGCTCCTTGGGGACTCCACCACCTCCCTGGGCAGCCCCTTTGGTGAAGGAATTCCTCCTGGAACTTGGGATGAGGGAGCAGAAATTCAGCTTCCACTAAAACCACAACTCAGCCCCCCTGGCTCACACTGGGACAGGTGACTCCACTCCCCAGAGGTTGCCACGGAGCTTTTCCCACATCAAACAAATCTACCCATCGATCTTTTGGGTTTTTTTGGTGTTTTTTTTCCCCTCCCCCATGAACTGCTGGCTGCCTTTGGTGGAGGGTCATCCAGCAAAGCCGAGTTTTGTTCCATCTTCCCTCATCTCCTCGGCTGCTCCCCATCCCCCCGGGGGCTCTTTGAACCACCTGGCCGCTGTTCTGTCGTGTTTGAGGCTAATTTTGGTTTTTTATCTCAGCATCTCCCGGCTTCAAAAGGCTTCCTCTCCAGCAGGACACGAGGCAGAGCCAGCTCTGGGAGGAGGATGCCCAGCGGGCCCGCAGCTTTTTCATGTCTCGCTCAGGGTTTTTTTGGTTTTTTAGGTTTTTTAGGGTTTTTTTTCTCGTGTTCTCGCAGCTTCTTGAGCATCCCCGGCTCTGCAGGGGTGTGGGGATGGACGTGTTTCCCGGCTGCCTCTCTGGGAAGTGTCTATTAAAGCCATTTTTTCCCCTGAAAATTGACCATGAAAAAAAAAAAAAACCAACACAAAATCCGGAGCGATCTCGGCACCTTGGATGAGAAATATTCGGGAAGCTGTTGGGCCTGGATGGGATCTCACCAGGATCTCAGGCTGCTCCTGGGACAGCAGGATCCCCAGAGCTGCCTCCTCTGGGCATCTTCACCTGAAGCCAAAGAAACAGAGCGAGGAGAAGCCGCTTTGGAACCCCCAAACTGCGAAACCCAGCCCTGGGAGAGGGTTTGGGGATGCAAGATCCGTTTCTGGATATGTGTGTGCATATTAATTCTTGTTAATGTTTTTTTCACTCCTTGTGAGGGCTTTTTGTGTGGTTTTTTTTTCTTCTTTTCTTTTTTCTTTTTTCTTTTTTCTTTTTTTGGATATCTCTCAGGAAAACGACGTGCTGGGCTCTGCCCACACTTAATTTTTGTTAATACCTTTTTCACTCGTTTTGAGGGGTTTTAGTCTTGTTTTTTTGTTTGGTTTTTTTTTTTTTTTTTGGAGACTTCTCAGCAGAATAACCTGCTGGGCCCTGCACTCCCCAAACCTCTTCCCCCATCCCTGTCCAGCCCAGCTCTGCCCTTTGCAGGCCGACCCCACCTGCTGCCTCGAGCTGCCAACCAGCGATTTGGCAGCGGTTCCTGCCACTCCTGCTTGAGCTGGACTTGGCTCCTTCTCCTCTCCCTTTCTCTTTATTTGTTTTCAGTCAGGGCACTTTAAAAGCAGCGCTGTGAGCAGCCCTGGGCCAGCTCCAGCAAAGGTTTGTTCCTGGCACTGTCTCCCACTCAGCGACTCCAGACTGGCTGGGATGCTGTGGAAGGATCAGCAGCTGCCTGGTTGTGGGTGGGGGAAGGAGAGGAGCTGGTCCTGCCCAGGAGTCCTGTTTTCCCCTGGATAACCCAGCTGGAGAGCCGACCTTGCCCTGGAAATCTGCAGCCTGCCAGGAGGCTGGAAATGGGTCAGGCAGAGCTGGTGGAAGTGGGAAAATAATCCAGCTCATGCCTCTGGCAGGTGAAAAATGAGTGTGACCTGCGTGGGAAGCGGCAAAGAGGAGGTGCCAAGCCCATGGGTGGCTCTTTCCAAACTCCCAGCTCGGCCAGGGGTGGTGCTGGAATCCCCAGAGCACAAGGAGACCCCAAAAGGGGCTCAGCTGCTCCACAGAAGTTGGTTGCACTGGTGGATGGGAAACCTCATGGCCTGGAAAAAAAGCCTCAGTCACCTGCAAGAGCCTCCAGGAATCCACTGTATTCCCAGAGGGAGCATCCAGTGTGCTGGCCCAGCCCGGAGCAGCTGGGCTTTATTCCCTCTTCAGCTGAGAATCATGGAGAGGTCTGGGTTGGAAGGAACCTTACAGGAATCCCATCCCACCCCCTGCCACAGGCAGGGACACCTTCCACCAGACCAGCTTGCTCCAAACCTGGCCTTGGACACTTCCAGGGGATGGGGTGCCCACATCCTTTCCCTGGGATGCAGCCCCTGGAACTCCAGCGTTCCTGCTCCTCCCCTGGCACTCCGGTGGTCCCTGGAGCTCTGGAACAGTGAGGAATTCTGGGGCTGGGTGGAAGGAATCGCTGCAGCTCCTCTGCTCCATTCAGCCGCTGCTTCATTTGTTCCTGCTTTTAATTTGATCAAAAGCCTCCTGAAAACAAATCATTCCTATTTAAGGAAAGGAAAAAAAAAAAAAAAGAAGGGAGTAACGCAATTTCTCGCCTTCGTTTTCCATCGGTTCCTGTGGCTCCAGGCAGGTACTGCTGGAAGATTCAATCACCACCTGGACAAAGCTGACATTTAATTAAGAAGGGAGGAAAGGAAGCTGAAGGAAATAATGTATTCCTGTTCCTCCCGGTGTGTGAAGTGGGGAGGGGGAAAAAAAGGGAGCCGTGGAGCTTTTCCGCTGTGAAATGCCAGAGCTCATCCTCGGTGTCGGAGATTCCTCCCTCTGATGGAGACCCAGAGGGGGCCACGACTCGGGCTGAGTCCCCCTGGGAATCTGCAGCCCGTCCTTCTGTCCATCTGTCCATCCTCTGCTCCGCTCTTCCCGCTCCTTTCGGGAATTCCGATCCCCGACCTCGGGGGTCCCTCCTGGTGTTCCAGCACGAGGAGCATCGTGTGTGAGGGGGTGGGGCCAGATCACGGATACACCTGGAAATAATCGTGGAATAGTGAAATTACGGAGTGTTTGGGTTGGGACACCTCTCACTGAACTCTCTATCCCCCCACACCCCCCTGCCTCTTTGTGGGTTTGTGTTTTTTCCCCCCCCTTTCTTGACTTCAAAAGAAAGGAAAACTGCAATTCCCAACCTCAGGCATTTTAATTGCACTCCGAGTTGGAACGTTCCAAGGGGAGGATAAATCCAGGCAGTGAAATTTTCCGGTCCCGTAATGATGCTGAGAGAGGCCAAACTGAGGCTGGGAAGTCTTATGGGGAGCAGCTCTTGGAGAGGGCTTGGGGAACAGGGAGGGATGGAGGAATGAGGGTCCCAGGCTTGGGGGGGGGTTTCATTCCCTCAGGAATGAGGGCAGGCTCCCTCAAACCGCACCCCCTTGTCAGGCTGGGACGACAGAGGTGGGACAAGAAGTTTCACCAGCTGAGTCCAGCTCTTATTTAGCTCTCCTTCCTTCTATCCCCTTTCTGTTCCCCTTTATTTTTCCCCTTTACACTCCCCTTTATCCCGTTGAAATATTTCTGAGTTGCTCTGTGCTGTGGCACTGACTGGCAGTGAAATCCCCTCCCTCTCCCTCTTCTCTTCCCCTTCCAGGTCCCGTCTGGCTGATTTCCACACCAACTGCCAGGCCACCTTCCAGTCCCTGACCAGCTGCCCTGGGGACAACTACCAGGCGTGCCTGGGCTCCTATGCAGGGCTCATCGGTGAGTGCCACCCTTGGGACGGGCAGGGGTCCCTCCCACTGTGGCTTCACCCCTGTCCCTCCTCCTCCTCCTCCTCCCCAGGCTTCGACATGACCCCCAACTACGTCGATGCCAGCACCACCAGCATCACCATCTCTCCCTGGTGCTCCTGCAAAGGCAGTGGGAACATGGAGGAGGAGTGCGAGAAGTTCCTCCGGGACTTCACGGAAAACCCCTGTCTCCGTAAGGCACCTCCCCACCCACCCTTCCCCTGCCTTCCTCACCCCTCCTGCACCCCCTGCAGCCCCCCCACTAAACCCCTCCCGCCCCCAGGAAACGCCATCCAGGCCTTTGGCAACGGGAGCGACGTGAACGTGGCCCCCAAAAACCCCTCTGCCCCCGTCACGGCCCCTCCCAAGACGGAGAAGAGCCCGGCCCTGCCGGACGACGTCAACGACAGCAACACCATGTACGACACGGGCGTCATCACCACCTGCACCTCCGTCCAGGTGCGCCAGGGAGGAGGGGACGGGGCAGGGAGGGATGGGTGCCCTCACCTGCCTGCTGGGAGCCCCCCCATCTGCCACGGGAACCAGCTCAGGTTCCACTGGGGTTTGGGAAATAGGGAAAATGTGTGTTTTCTTGTGGGTCAATGTTCTGCTCCCGAGGAGCGGGATGGGGTCTGTGGGCAGTGGGTGTCCAAAGCAGGAGGGTTTGCAGCAGGAGGAGCAAGGCAGGAGCCCAGTGAAGACCCTGAGCCGCCTGTGGAAAAGGGATGATGACCCCTTCTCCTCCTCCTCCTGCTCACCATTCTCGTTGTGCTTCACCCCCAGCCATGGGCTCTGAGCCCTGACCTGGGATCCCCAAACCTCGGTTCGCCTTCCTGCCCTGACCCTTCCTTGCTTTCCCCTCCCCAGGAACAAGGACTGAAGCCAAACAAGTCCAAAGAGCAGAGCCTGTGCTACTCAGAGGTAGGTTTGGGGCAGGGGAGGGAGGGAGGGAGCACAGGGAGGCAGATCCTGGGACTGGGAGCTTGGGAAGGACCCCAGGGACCACTGCCTTGGATGAGCCAAGGGCAGAACCAGGTGTTTCTCCACGGATACATTTCACCTGGATGCTTTTTTAGCCCCCAAAACCCACCCTGCCAACGCCCTCTCTGCCCCCCAGACCCAGCTGACCACGGACACGATGCCAGAGCAGAAGACCTTCGTGGAGCAGAAGGCGGGATGCAGCCGGCAGCGGATCCCGCTCCTCACGCTCCTCGTGCCCATCCTGCTGCTGGGATTATAGAGGGGCGGGAAGGCGGGACGGGGACGCTCCCACCAGTGCCCACCAGTGCCCACCAGTGCCCACCAGTGCCCCGCTGGCACTCAGCCTCACCCCCAGCTCCTGCTGCGGCCACGGGGGGACGGGACAGACGGCTCGTGCCGGGGACTGAGACTCTCCCGAGCAGCGGGAATGCCGCGGGAATGCCCCCGGAGCGCCGGGCGGGCAGGAGGACCCTCACCACGCCGGGAAACTTTGGTGGTTTTTCTTCCTGGTTTCGTTGTTTTTTGGTTTTTTTTTCTTTCCCTGGTGGTTTTTATTTTTGGTCTTTTCCGGTGGGTTGGTTTTTCCAAAGCAGGATTTTCCACCCCCACCCACCCTGAGGTGCCCTGGAATGGGGCTGGGGGGAAATCCGGAGCTGCCAGCGGCGCTGGGGAAGGAAAAGGAACGGAGCAGAGCTTTGGGAAAGGTGATTTTTCAGGAATATTCGCGGGATCCACCGGCCTGGGGGGACGAGGATTCCACAGTGGAGCATCCCAGAGGATTGGAGCCTCTCCTGCAGCTCGGGGGGGATTCACTGGAGCTCTCAACGTTGTTTTTGGGGTTTTTTGCTCGGGGTAGTTTCTGTTTTTTTTTTCCCCCGCGAGTTTTCCAATGGAAGAGAAAAGAAACTCGTGTTGAACCGTGTGAGGCTGTCCTGATGTTTTCAATCTGTCACTTCCAGGGGAAGATCTTTACTTTTTTTTCAATTTTATTTTATTTTTAATTTTTTTTTTTTATCATTTTAATTTGGGGTTGGGATGGGATTTGACCCCTCAGGGGTCAGAATCCTCTCTGTGTTCCTCTCCATTTTCTTTTCTATATACATATATAGTGTATGTATACCCCCCTCACCTATACCTACATATATGTATGTATATATATAACCAGATAAGACCGTGTGGCTTTTTTTAATTTCATTTTCCCCCCCCCTTTTTTTTTTCTTTTTTTGAAAGGAGAAAAAAAAAAAAAAAAAAAAAAAAAGAAAAAAGAAAAACCCAGCTCAGAACTGGCGACTTCAAAATGTATTATTGTAAAGTTTATTTTTTTTAATAACCTCTATAATGGAGGAGAGGAAAAAAAAAAAAACCTCAAAAACAAAACAACAAAAAATCAAAATAAAATAAACCAAGACCAACAAACCCAAGGAACGAAACAGCTCTGACAGAATCTGAGTGTCTGGCCAAGCATCCCCAGCCTTTGGGGGGGGTCACAGGGGGGCCCTTCAGCTGCAGAGACACAAGAGATTTGGGTCAGCCTAAATATTTTGCAGTGCTACAGAACAATTCCCTGACTGTTTTGCTCAGGGAGACAAGCAAACAAGGAAACATTTCAAAAAGGAGCTGACACGTTCCTGTGTGGCAGGGAGAGGTTGCTTTTTTATTGTTGTTGTTGTTGTTTGGGTTGGTTTTTTTTTTTTTTATTTTATGTGCAATAACTCTTGGGTTTGAAATACCATCCCCTGGCCTTAATGTTGGTTTGTTGTTGTTGTGTTTTTTTTGGTGGTTGTTTTTTTTCTTCCCCCCCCCTTCCCCTTCCAGACCTGTCAGCGCTTAAAAAAAAAACCAAAGTGAAACGTTGAGATTTGGGTCACGCAAAAAAACCAAACAGCCAATTGCTTGATTTTTTATTTATTTATTTATTTATTTACTTACTTATTTATTTCAGGTTTTTTCACACTTTGCTGCCCCTGTGTCAGGCAGTGGAAGCGTCGGCCCCCACCCAGCTGTGCCCGTGGAAAAAGGGGGTGGTTGGGCATCTTGGGATGCCCCCAGTCGTGGAATCAGAGAATCCTGGAGTGGTTTGGGCTGAAAAAAAAAAAAAAAATCTGAGTGGAGGGACCTGCTGGGCTGTTTGCAGGGAGCTGGGGCCGGTGGGGAAGGGAGGGAAGGAAGAATATTCCCTTTTCCAGCGTGGAAAAAAAGCCGAGAGGGCTGAGAGAGGTGGGGGGAGTTGGCACAGGGAAAATAAACATGTCACGTCTCTCCTGGGAGCTGTGTGGCGAACCCAGGCTGCTCTTGGCTGGGAAGGGGCAGCTCTGGCCCCTGTGGAGCAGTTTGGCACCCCAAAAAGCCATCCTGGCACGGAGGGGGGGGTGGTTAGGGCGCAGATTTGGGGTCCTTCGTGGTGGAGGTGCTCCCGGACATCCAGGCATTGAAGTTTGGGCTCTGAGCACCAGCACCATGAGAGGTGATGCAAAGCACAGCATGGATTGTTCTCCTGAGTGGTGGCTGCATTCCCATCTCCCCTGAGAAGGCTGGGAATGCTGCAGGCATTTCTGGGGGGAGTATGAACCGCTTTGCTGGGCAGGGACTCCACCCAGCCACTGGTGACCAGGGGGTACCTGCATTACCCATCCTGCTCCTGGGGGCTCCCCAGGTTTTCCAGCCTAAGGAAGTATCAGGACAAAGCAAAAAAAAAGCTTTGGATGAACCCGAGTCACGAGTTCCTCCTCGCTCTGCTGGGTGTTCTGGCTCTGCTGTGCCCTCCCCGAGGGAGGGCATCAACATGCCCAGAGGCAGGACAGCACCTGGATGCAGCAGGATTGGGATGTGCCGTGCCTGGAGCAGCCTGGATGCAGCTGCCACCCCCCAGGCACGGAGCTGGAGCGGGATCTGCTGAGTGTCAGCGTGTTTGGGATGAAGGCTTTGTCTGTGAGAAGTGGGACGCCCTCACCCAGGTGCTCTTTGCGGCTCCAAAGCTCTCCCAGCTGGAAATGCTGATCCTGGGGCTGGGACACGGAGCCTGGGATGAGAAATCCCTGCGAGTTATATCCTCCCAGAGCTGCTCTGGGAACACAAAGCCTTTCCTGGAAGGGGGATGAGACGTTCTGGGCTCCTCAGGAGGCTGCAGGGACGTTAACGCAGCGTGGAAAATCCCAAGGCTCCTGGAAGTGCCACGGGATGTGCAGAGGATTCTGCTTGCATGGAGTTTTTGTCTGGGAATGATCCTTTTGGAGGAGCAGCAGGGAGCCACGTGTGGGTCTGGGAGTCTCCAGCCCCCCTCAGCCATAGCCAAGCCTCGGCTCATCTGGATTTTAGGGATATTTGGGGACCTTCTGCAGGATCAGCTGGGTAGTGCTGCTCCAGAGCACTGCATCCCTGCATCCCTGCTCTGTGGCTGCAGCCCCAGCCTGACCAGAGGAACGGGAACCACCCTGCAAACCCCCCCTGGAGACACAGCCCCGGGAAGCTCCGTGGACCTGGTGGCTCCCAGATGTCCCAGCCGAGCGTGGGATCCAGCGACTCCAGGATTTGCACCCACCCAGAGGTTGTAACACATGTGGGACCAGGACTGCCTCCAAGCAGGGATTTTTTTCCTTCTTTTCCATCTCTTTTTCCATCTGGACACGAGCTGTTTTGAGGAGATGCCTGGTGTGTCTTCCTAAATCCTGGAGAACGCCCCAAGCCACACGTGGGTGGGTGGGTGGGCACAAATCCCTTCCCAGCCCCAGCCTGCCACCCCCAGCCTGTGCCCACCCTCTCTCCACAGCTCTCCCTTCACTCCAACCCACCCACAGAAGGCAAAAACCCAGGGATTAAGGGCAGTTCCTTCCTCCAAGGACAATTTTTCCAATGTGCTGGTTTGGGGTTTGGCCACCCATGGCACCACCCACCTGGATTCTGGTGCATTCCACGGCAAGAGAAGCAGTTGGAAAGACTTTCCCCCCATGGGAAGTGATTAAAAATAGATGGGATGGGCACCTTTGCCCTCTGTAATTAATCTGCTGGTGTCCTTCAGGCTTTAATAAGCCCCTGGGCCAGCGTGGTGTCCCCTCCCTCTTCCCAATCCTCCCTGAAATCAGCTCTCACCTCGGGGCTCTCCTGACACCTCCAGGTTTCCTGTGAGCGGATTCTTTTGCCTCATTAACCTTCCCAAGCTGCTTCACCTCAGGAGAAACACCTTTTTTTTTTCCCCCTTCTCTTTTTTGTTCTGTTCTGGGCTGTGTTTAATTTTAAGGCCACAAAAATAACCCGGTGACGAGCAGAGAGCTGCGGGTCAGGGATGGGCATGGAGCTGGGATGCCCTTGATCCTCGGGCCCAGAAGTTTCTCTTGATGCTGCTTCAGCAAGGAGAGGAAGAAAAAAAAAAAGAAAAAAAAAGGAGGAGGATGAAGGGAATTGGTCCCTTTTGTCAAACAGGAACAATTCCAGTGAGAGCAAACATCTCCTCAAATCACCCGTGGTTGTTATCTGGGATAATCTCGGCACAGGCGGAAGCTCAGAAGGTCTCTGACAAGGAGAAGAAACCAGAATTGATTTATTTTCTTATCTCTGATAGAGTAAGTGAAGCTCTGGAGACTCTCCCAGGTCCTGGGGCCTCGGATGACCCCGTGAGATTTGAAGGATTTGGGGAGTGTGGCAGGAAAAGAAGGATCTTCTGCTTCCATCGGGAAGGGGGGGGGGAGGGTGGAGAGGTGCTTTGGGGGGTGACATTGGAGGGGCTGGGGACACCAGGGAGGCAAAAGGGAGTTTGGGTTTGGGTTTGGGTTTGCCCAGAGCAGCTGCAGCCGCTGTCCCTGGGATGAGGAGGGGCTCGGGGGTGACCAAGAAGCCCCCCCAGCTCATGGAGATGCTTCACATCAACATAAAAACGGCATTTCCCACCATCCCCAAAAAAAGAGGCTGTGTTTTGGTGATGAAGGGGGTAATTAAGGAAGGGGCTAACGAGCCAGGCTATGGGGCTGGGCCCCTGCAGCGTTCCCAGTGGGAAGCTGGGCTGGAGGATGGAGTGTCCCCCCATTCCCAGCTGGATGGCCCCGTTCCAGCAGCACTTGGCAGCCCCAAGGGCCTCCCGGGCCCTGCTGCACTTCCCTAATGCAATTACAGCACTAAATGAACAAGGAATTAAATCAAGGAGGAAGGGAGGGGGCAGAGCCTGGGAGTGTCACTGCCAGGGGTCACCCCTGTGAGGGAGGGAACCATCCCGGCTCTCTCAGGGCCTTTCTGCTCATCCCAGTATTTTTTTTTGGGAGAGGGATGTCAGCAGGGGTGGTGAAGAAGCTCCCAACTCCGGCATGAAGAGGAGCCAGGTGGCATCAGGTGTAATTCCTGCTCCTCCAGAACTCCCTGCACATCCCAAACATGTCCCAAAATGGAATCCAGCCTTGCCCCTGTATTCCCTCCAGGAATGGTGACTCCACCTGGGCACCCTGTGCCAGGATTTGGAGTCGCTGCCCATCCCCTCCCTCTGCCTAAAAAACCTCCCCCTCCAACCAAAAACCAAGGCCTGGCACTTCCTGCAGCACATTCCGAGCACTTTAATTACAGGAGAGGGAAATGCTCCCAGATCCTGGGGATGCTGAAAAATGACAAGAGTGTGAAACACGTCTGCAAGATAATTAACTTCAGAGATAATTCCTTCTTCATTTTGACTCAATTACTTCCTTGATATGAGAAAGTGCTGAAAACACTGTTTTATTTTATAATTTTTTTTTTTTGGCGTTGCATAAAACAATAATTGAAGAAAACCACCAGAGCTCTCCCAGGAAGAGCCTCCCCTTCCTCAGATAAAGCAGCCAGGGAATAAATAAATCACAGTTAATTCTTGCTCTGGAGTTACAAGGTGCAGCTTGGTGTTAAAAACCCCTGCCCGTGGCATCTTGATTTTGGGGAGAAAAAATCCTCCTCTCCCAAGAGCTTTGCAGGACATCATGTTCATGATGATTCTCATGGACTGGGTTGGGTTGGAAGGGACCTGAAAGCCCATCCAGTGCCACCTCCTGCCAAGGGCAGCGACACCTCCCACTAACCCAGCTCGCTCCAGGCCCTGTCCAACCTGGCCTTGAATTCCTGGGGTTCAGGTGTATTTTAAAGGGCTGGAAAACTGGGGAAAACTGTTTAGAACTTCCTCAGTGAGTGGCTGGGAGGTTTTTGCTGCCGTGGCCAGGGCAAGGCCCATGTGGAGCGATGCTCTGCCTGCATCCTCCCGAATTCTTCCTGCCTCCTGCTCCAGTGCTGCCTCTTTGCATCCCTTAATTAGACTCAGTGGGTGAAAGAAAACCCAGCACAGGCTCTCCTAATTCCCCTGGCTGTGGATTCATTACAGGAGCAGCAGCAGCAGCAGCAACTGGGATGTCAAGGAGGATTAGGAAGGGAGCTGGGAAGACGTTGCAAACCCTCCTGGTGGGTTTGCTGAGAAGCTGATAGGTCTCGCTGGGGCCAAAGCCATCTGTCCCTGGAAGCACCATCCGTGTTCCCCATCTCCCTGAGGGAGCATGGATGGCTTCCCAGTGCTTCCCAAGAAGGGAAACCCCCCCCAGGCTGGCAGTGAAGTGGTTAAGGTGTCCCGGTCACAGCCCTGGTTTGCTGATAAATGGGGCTGGAGGATCCTCAGCAATCCCCATTCCCAGAGCTCCGGGAATAAAGGCAGCATTTTCCAGAGCATCACCCACACCCCCTGGACAAGGGGGGGGCTGGTCCCAGAGGGACCACGGAAGGAACAAGGGCTTTGCTGTTTCCACGGGGCTCTGCACCCCCTGGGTGACCCCGAGTGGTCACTTCTGGAGAAAATCAGGAGTGTGGGAATGGGGGGGGGAGAAGAGCCTTGGAATTTCCAGGCCAGATCTGCCGCGGCTCCCAAGCCCTCCCCGTGCCCCGGGCGATGCCAGAGGTCACCCCGGGGGTATGCAGAGGTCACCCAGCAGCCGGTGGGTAACGCAGGGAGCTCATCCTTCTCCTTTTGGAAAGCAAATCCCGCTCCCATCGCGGCTGGATGGGTGTCTGGTGAAAGCAGGCGGGGCTGGGGGGGGGATGCAGAGCCAGAGCCCAGCCCGGGGGGGTGTCCCGGTGCCCCCGGGGGTGGGGGGGTGGGAGGGGGCAGAGTTCGGCCGCGGGTGTTTGATGCAGAGCCGGTTTGCGTTCCGGGCGCCGGGTGTTGCTGCCCACACACCCCAGTTGCCATAACACCTTTTAATTTGTTTTGTAGCCTCCGCTCGGGTGGGTTCGGGGATTTTTTTTTAAATTTTTTTTTTGGTTGGTTGGTTGTTTGTTAATCTCCTTTCCGTCCCCGCTTGCCCCATTCCCTCTTTCCTCCCTTTTTCCCCGCTCTGCTGGGGGCTGGGATGGAAAACGAGCTCTGGGATGTCGGGATTTGCCAAATCCCGAACTCAGAAGCAGTTTGGGAAGGGGTGAGTCCATCCTCAGCTGCTTCTGCTGCCCAGCTCCCAGGGCAGGGCCCAGCCCCTGCTCCAAGGTGTTCCTGGATCTGGGATGCTCCAGCATCATCTGGGATGCTCCAGCATCACCTGGAATGTGCCAGCAGCCATCCCAAGCAGTTTGTTGGCTCATCCCACCGAGCTTTCTGTGTGGGACCGTGGGGTTGGGAAGGGGAGTGAGGCCAAGTGGGATGAAAGAGCCTGGGATGCAGTGGGAGTGGGATGCAAAGGCCGGGATGCAGAGCAGTGGGACAGGGTGGAAACTCTCTCAGTAGCTGCGCTTTTATGGCTTCCCATAAACAGTCCCCTCCATCTCTCTCCATTTTTAATTACCTGGAAAATAACCCCGTTCAATTCACAGCTCATTTGAAGCCTGTGAGCGAGAGGGCCCATAAATATTTAATGTGCTTGGAAGTGGCACCAACTGTCCGGGGCTTTTTTGGCTTTTCCTGGAGCTGCCTTTATTTCAGCCCGTTTATTCCCCCCCAATCTACAATTTTCCGCTCTCTCCATCCATAAAATCCAGCGGTAAAAGGCAGAGAACTGCTGGCAAGGGGCTTCAATCCCCAAGTTTTCTTGGGAGAAACGGACTGGAACCGGCATCTCCTCTAATTAGGGCAATTAGGACAGATTCCTGAGCATCCCAGAGCCTTCCATGCCTCACCCTGGGAAAAGCCAGGTCAGGATCTGCTTCCCAGTGTGAGCTCCCAGCCTGGCTGATGGGAGTTTTGCTGCCTCCAAACCGTGGCTGAGCCTGCTGGGGGGGTGTCTGGAGCAGAACTGAGCCTGGAAGTTCTGCCCTGCCCTACTTAGGGAATCAAAAAGGATTAATGGATATTGCAAGGCAGAGGAATAACCAGGACTCTGGTGCCGGGAGTTCAGTGCTGAGCTCGCAGCAGGAGCGAAGGGGAACTCCCATCTTCCCAACTCCTGACAGCTGCCCTGAATCCCAAACGCTGAACAAACAAGCGGCTTTTGACTCCCAGATTTTTGTGGGTTTACCCAGGACACATTTCCGTGTGTGTTAATCACTCCAACACGGGTTTTATTGTAACATAATAGATATATTTACTGCACGAGGAGTGACAGCATTTATTAATTATGCACAAGCAGGCCCAGCAAACGGATTTGTTTGCTTTGATGTCTAATGCTGCAGCCTTTTTTTTTTTTTTTTTATTTTCCCCTGCTTGTTAAAGTTAATCAAAAGCAATCAAATGCGCTCCCACAAATGAGAGCAAATTAATTTCAAACAAAAGGGGAAAGTATTAGGTAGCACAAATGGAAAGGAAATTAAAAAGGAGCAGCGAGATAGGGAGGCAGGGTAATTTAAATATTGGATTTGGCTACTGTTTTTCATTTTGGGTTGGATGGGGCAGGAATAGGAAAGGGACAGGAATAGGAAAGGGACAGGAATAGGAAAGGTCTAAATGCCGTGTTTGGTTGCTGGTTTTCATTTTGGGTGGATGGGGAAGGAGTAGGAATAGGAAAGGGGCAGGAAGGGGCTTTGAGGGGCTCGGCATCACCAAGGGTGGTGGATTCCCATCAGGAGCATCCCAAAGTGGACACAGGCTGGGAATTGGGGTGGGTTTTGGCCTCTCAGGGGGTGCAGTGTTTGGGCTGTGACCCCTCCTGGCTGCACCCACATCCCTTTGACACCTCACCTGCCAACCAGCCCGGGGTCCCTCAGTGTCCCCGTGCCTCGGGGTACAAACCAAACCCCCTCTCTCCTCCCCCTGAATGCCCAGGACAGCCTTAATTAAAGCGGGTTAATCCATTCCTGCCCGTTGGTGCCGGTGCTAAAGGACATTCCCAGTTCCCATCCCAGCTCTATTTACATAATGCTATTGACATTTGGAGGGGGATATTATGTATGCTGCTTTAATTCACTGTTAAATTAAATTATGGCTGTTTGGGACGCGGTAATTTCTTTTGTTCTAGGAACAGATTGTTTTATATATCTGCCCGTATTACCGAGTTATTAATTTAATGATTCCATAATAGCAGCTTGTTCCTTTGGGTGATATAAAGGGAGCAAAAGTGGGCTCCGTGCACAGCTCGGGCTGCTTGGCTCGTCCCTGCCCGGACTGCAGGGGGTCAGGGATGCAGATGTTGGGTTTGGATCAGGACAAGGGGCTCAGCTTGGTCTCCCACCCCTCATCCAGCACTTCCAGGGGGGTGCAGGGGTGCCAGAGCCTCTCAGTGTCCCTCCCCTGCACCCCCAGGGTCGGGTTTTTCCACGTGCTCAGCTCCCAGCCGTGCTCAGGGCCGAGCTCTGTTTTCCAGCTGCCCGGATGGATGAGCCTGGAGCAGCCCCTTGGCTCGGGACTTCGGCTTTTCCAGATGCTGCTTCCATTGACGTCACCCCGGAGTTCACCAGGATGGGATGGGGAGGGCAGGGGGCTCACACCTCACCCCTGTCCCTTTCTGCTCCTCCTGATCCCCACAGCCACCCCAGCCCCCTGCAATTCCAGGTTTCCCCCCCCAGACCCAGCTGCATTTCTGCTTTTCCACCATTTTAACTGAAAAGAACTGGCTTTGCAAGGGGCAGAGCTGATCCCGAGCCCATCCCAGGATCCCTGGCAGCCCCCAGGGCTTGGCACCAAACCTGGGTGAGGCCCCCGTACCGTGCATCGAGGTCTGAGCTCCCAAGCGGCTCCCCAGGCTCTCGTGTGTGTATTTATATATTTATATATTTATATGTATTTATGTTTTTATCCTCCCTGGCACCACCTGCTGTGGTGTGGGGAAAATCTGGGAAATTTTGTCCACCCACGCGCTCAGAAATCAAGGAACAGGAGCAGCAGCAGAAGTGAGCTGCTCTCTAAAGATGGGACTTTGCTGAGGGGCAGGACGTGGGGTTTGCCCTCACAGCCAAGAATTCCTTCCCAATATCCCATCCAACCCTGCCCTCTGGCACTGGGAAGCCATTCCCTGTGTCCTGTCCCTCCATCCCTTGTCCCCAGTCCCTCTCCAGCTCTCCTGGAGCCCCTTCAGGCCCTGGAAGAGGCTCTGAGATCTCTCCAGAGCCTTTTCTTCTCCAAGCTCCCAGCAGAGCTCCCCGTGCTGCTGCTGTCCATGGGCACCATGGTGTGGATGGCATTCAGCCTCTGGAGGTGCATTTTGGGCTTTCAGGGCTTTTGTCTGAGCCTTGGAGGGGCAGTTTGTGCTGGGTGTGGTGTTGCAGTTCAAGCCTCAGAAGGGACCAGTGAATTAATCAGCGAACAATCTGCTTTTATGTGTCCTACACGTTCCTACTTCCCCCTGGCAGGCAGAGGTGGCTGATCCCTACCTGGAAAGGCCCCTGGTCTGGATCTGAAGCCACGGAAAAAAAGCGTGGAGGAACTCATCGTTTCCGAATCAGCCTTGCTGGTAAAACATGTGCCTCGTTTTCCAGTGGGAAGCTCAAGCCAGACGCGATCAACTCCTGCCTCTTGTTATGTCTTTCTTCAGTAGATTAAAGACCCTTTAATGGGCTGTGTTTTCTCCCAGGAAGGTACTTACTCCCGGCAATCAAGTCACCCCCGTTGTCCTTTTGATAAACGGAGCAGCCTGAGCTCTTTAAGCTCTTTCCTCGGCAGAATTTTTACCAGGAATTGTTGACTCGCCTGCTGTGTTTTTCCTGGACCCCTCCAGGCTTCCCTGTTCTCCCGCAGGGTCTCAGTTCCCGGGTGATTTTTGCATGGGTGCCCCACGGGTGATGATGCTGACCAAGGGCTGGGGGGTGCAGGGGGGTTTGGTGTCCCCTCCAGCTCCTTGGAACCCCCCCGGGATTCCCTGTAACAGTATCAGGGCAAGGAACGGGAGCTGGAAACACCGTGGGTGAGTGACAGGGAAATGAATTGATGCCACTTGTGATGTGAAGATGGTTCCCTGTCGGTGCCTCCTATCATGTCCTGGCTCCCTGTCATTTCTCCTGACCTCCAGCTGTGATATCCAAGGGCTGGGGAAGGGGGGGAATTTTCTGCCTCACTTCCAGCCATAAGGCAGAAAACGCTGGTTTTCCCCCCAGGCTGGAGTGGGAAAACTGGCTGGGCTTGGGAAACTGGGAAATGAAGAGGCTTGGGTTGGGATTCCCAAAAGGGGGGGAGTCTGCATCCAGCTCCCCCGGGGATTTCACACTGGTGTGTCCATTGGGTCGATGCATTAATGGCTTTGAACTCAATATTTAGATGGGATTTGGGGAAAAGATTCCTCCCTGTGAGGATGGGGAGGCCCTGGAATGGAATTCCCAGAGAAAGCTGTGGCTGCCCCATCCCTGGGAGCGTCCCAGGCCAGGTTGGAGCAACCTGGGCTGGTGGAAGGTGTCCCTGCCCGTGGCAGGGGGTTGGACCGGATGATTTTAAGGTCCCTTCCCACCCAAACCATTCAATATGGATTTGTAGGGATGTCAAGCATGGGGGGAATTGTGGTTAAGGGGCAAAAACCACTACAAAGCTGCTTAAAACCCAGGAACAACCTGTTACCAGGAGCCTGGCAGCCCAAATCCCAGCTCTCGTGCTCCGGATCCCTCCTCGCCGAGGCTCCCGGAGGACGCAGCGCGGGCGAAACGAGGCACTCGAACCATTAGAATATTTGCAAAGTGGGGCTCTCCCGGCAACAGACACTTGAAATAATCTGTTCAGGCACCGGCTGAGTTCGCTCCTACCAAAGGGCCGTCAGCGGTGTCACAGGCATTTAATGTCAGGCGGGCGCGGCACCGACTCCTCGTTAGCTCCCGACGCCCAACAGTAAACACATTTTGCTGCTTTGCCGTCTTAAGGAAAGGGAAAAAAAACCTTTCTGACAGCTTGGTTAACCTTTCCCCCCCTCCTCCCTTTCTCACTTGTAAGCGCTGACGTTCTCAGCTGAGGGCAGCTGCGAAAAGCAGAGGGCGGGGGGGAATGGGATGTGTTGGATGGGGTGGGGGAATTTGTGGCGTCTAAAAATACGGCGAGTCTGGCACGTTCTGCTTCTCCCCGGCAATTAAAACGCTGGGTGCCTGCTGCTGCAAAGGGTAACCCTAATTAGGAGGTGTCAAAGGAGGGAGGGGAGGGGATGAACAGATTTCTTTGGGTTTATCCCGACTGTCGCAGGGACTTTTTATTCCACTCTTCCCTTTGAAGCTCTGTGTGGGTTTTTTTTTTTTGAGGGGGGGGGGGGGGATTTGAGCAGCAAATCAGGCTCCAAAGGAAGGGGAACGGCTTCAAACTGGAAGAGCAGGATTAGATGGAATTCCCAGAGAAGCTGCCCCATCCCTGGAAGTGTCCAAGGCCAGCTTGGAGCATCCTGGGCTAAAAGGTCTCCCTGCCCATGGCAGGGGGGTGGCACTGCACGATTTTAAGGCCCTTTCCCACCCAAACCATTCTGGAACTCCATTCCTTGTGCCAACGAGCCACATTCCTGCCACTGGCAGGAGCACCAGGAGCCTTCGTGTCCCCTCGGTGCCAGTGACGCACTTGTTTCCTTGCGGAGGAGAAGGCCCAAAAACAAAGCCAAGGCTCATCAGCTAATTGCGTTTTAAAAGCAAATAATTGCCTGAGTCAACGCGATTTGCTAAATTAAGTCGTTCTGCAGGGGCTGGGGATTTGTTTGTTGGGGTTTTTTTTCCCCCTCCCATTAAATGCCAAGCACTCCTGCTGGTCCTGCCGTGTGGGGATGGGGGACCTGCAGCGGCTTCTTGGGGACCCCCTGCCTTGAGACGTGGGTGGGATTCGGTGTTTTGGAGCTGATTGATGGAGCTGATGTTTTGTTGCAGCAGCCCTGGTGCCCACTTGTCCTTCTTGTCCCTTTCCTGCATCCTCAGGGCTGTGAGTTCCCAAATTTGGGGTCTCCAGACATGCTGGCTCACGACCCCCCCTTACCCCACCCACCTGCCCCGGGGCAGTGGGAGCTCAGACCCCTCTTGAAACGACTGTTTTGCCCTTTTATTTGTGTGTGTGTGTTTTTCCCCCCCCTTTCTGACTCCAGTGACTCATCCAGTTCCTTCGGAGAAAGCTTTTTCCTCGCGGGAGCTGTAAAATCCCCGGCAATTGAGAAACGCAAAGCCTTTAAAACAAGGCTCTTTTGGCAAATGCCAGGCTGCAAATCTGGCCCTGGATTTTAATTTTTTTTTTTTTTTTTCAATTAAGCTTTTCTTTTCTCTCTCTCTATATATATATATATGTATTTTTTTTTTTTTTTACTTTAAAGGCGAATTAATTGATATTTACTCAGCGTGTCAAAATAGCTCCGGTGCGTTGGAGTTGCCTCTCGCCACGTGGCTGGAACAGGGAGATGGGGAAGGGAGCTGTGAGTCAGTGGGAAAGGAATTAAAAGCAGCAGCTCCTGCTCAAGGCCAACTGAGTCCTGCTCGAAGGAATGGGAGGGGAGCACGTGGACCGGGGGGAACATGCCTTGCTCTGGATTTGCCTCGTTTTCCCTCTGCACGGGGGGAGCTGATTCCATGGAAAAGTTGAGGCATGGATTTGGTGTGGGAGGAGGAATGGGAGGGCCTGGCACAGGCTGGACCAACCTGGGATAGGGGAAGGTGTCTCTTTAAGGTCCCTTCCCACCCAAAGCATTCCAGGATCCTCATTTTCCTCATGGAGGATGGAGAGTGGATGGGCTGCTTGGTTTGGGGGGTGCTGACAGGGGGGATTTGGCCACACATCCCATTTTGTGTTTATCAAACACATCCAGAGGTGGAGATGGGTTGTCTCTGTCTGGTAGGGACCTGGTTGCAGGTTGGACGATTGCTCAGCTTTAATTACACCTATTCATTATCTAAAACTGCATTAAAAGGTACTGGTTACACAGCAATATCGGTGTTTTAAATTATCATTACCACTGTTACATTTTCTCAGCTCTATATTATTCATATATGACAACACCTGGGTGAGGATTTGGGGTGTGGGAAGGAGGGAGGGCAGCTCATGGCGACCCACCAGCTGGAATCTTGCAGGGACAGGGACTTTCCTGGTGCTCCTGGAAGAGGAGCAGGGCCCTGGCTGAGCTCCCAGTTGCCCCCAGTGGGTACTGGGGCAGTGTCTGAGGGTCCAGGGGAGCCCAGGGAGGGCTCTCTGCAGAGACACCCCGACCTTACAAGTGCCCTGTGGCTGCAGTTCCCGCCTCCTCTGGGAGCTCTGGGCATCCCTGGCAGCAGAAAAATCCAGGGATTTGTGCAATGTCAGCTTTGCCTGGTTCCACTTGCCCAGCAGAACATGAAAGGCATAATTCCCTGGCTCCTGGGGTCACGGCTCTCACAATTAAACCCCTTTTTTTCCCGTGCCCTCCTGCCCTCCCTCCTCCTGCTCAGCTCCCCTTTATCTCCCCTCATTTGTCATCTTTATTAGTTCTTAATCTCCCATCGGAGCTGCCCAGTTAAGAGTGGGATTAGGGGGAGGTTTAATTGGATGGCCCTCCCAACATCAGACTCAGTAAAAGTTTATGAAGAGATAAAAATCTCCCTGGGTTTTTATAGCTCTGGACGGAACAAAAGGGACCAGAGAGGGGAACAAGATAACTTTTTCCGCCTGCTATTTTATTTTTGTCTGGTTTAATTCCCTGCCCAGCCCCGTGCCAGGTGTGTTCCAGGCTGATTAAACAGGGAGGGAAGGATTTGTGGGAGCTGAGTTCTCCCTTTTGCTGAGGGTAAGCACTAAGTGGCTGCTGCTGCTGCTGCTGCTCGGCCTCTGCCTGCGATTCCCGCTGACAGGAAGATGAATTGGGCTCTGGCCTGGGAGAAAACAACACTTATTTCACACTGGGAACGTGCTGAGGTGCTGGAGGGGCTGAGCAGGGAGGTCAGGACCGGGGGAGAGGGGACAGGAGGGGAAGGAAGTGCCCTGCTGGGATGGGAAGGTGGAGATGCTGACTGGGGTGTGCTGGATGCACCACCCCCTGGCATTCCAGCCTCGTGGGTGCCAAGGCTCTTGGGTGCCATCCCTGATCATCTCCAGGGGCCAGGAAGGTGTTGCCAGCTCGGAGTGTCAATGGGAAGGTGCCACGAGGTTGTTTTGGGGGGGGTGACAGACCCTCCACCGTCCTCATCCACCCCCTCTTCATCCAGGAGATGATTAAGGGCTTTCAGAGGAAGCCCAGGGCATGGGGAGAGGATGAATGGGAGCTGATTGAGGCTGCCTGGCTCTGGGGGAAGGTGGCAGAGAGTCCAGGCCCCTTGTCCTCCACCACAGAGCCCCAAATCTCCCTCTGCCTGATGCTCTCCCAGCCCGAAGCAAGCGCTCCCCTTGCACCCAACTCCAAGGAAAAACGGGAAGCACTGCCTGAGCCTGGCAGGAAAATCACTGCAAATTAAAGTTATGGGTGAATCTGCCCTTTTCTTGCTGGTTTTGCTTCTCTCCCTCCTGATGGAGGCTGTTACTGGTTAAGAAAAAAAAATAAAATAAAACCCAAGCTAATCTTCATTATAGCTTTCCATTAGGGTGGTAATTGTTTCCATTCCTGTTAAAAATAATCCTGAGCCACCCTGCTCTGCTGGTTGGTTCCTCTACCAACTTCTTCTTTTTCTTCTGAAGTAACATATGGGGGGGAAAAAGTGGGGGAAAAGTGTGAAGAGAGAGGGCGGAACAAAAGAAGGGCATGAAAATAGAGAAATGGGGGAGAGCAAGGAGGGGAATGGGGGGTGGGTGGCAGGGAAGGGATGAGAGGAGAGTTCGTGGCTCTCACAGAGGGGTGTGGAGTGAGACACACACTCCCCCCATCCCACTGCAGAGGAGGGGGTAAAAGCACCCAAAAATAGGGAAAAGGATGGAGGTCCTTGAACCTGCAAAGAGCATCTCTGGGAATTGAGGGGCAGGGAATGGGGCTGGAGCATTTCTGCAGCCTGGGATGGGTCTGAGCGTCCCCTCCTCGAGTTTTCTCTCCTGTCCCAGCCCCCTCCTCCAATCCTCTCCCCTCCAAATCCCGCAGCCGCCTTTTGGGAAGCATCAGCCGAGCAAACTGCCGGGCGATTCCAGGCAGAGAGAAAAATCCTCTCCCTGAATCAAAGAGGACATCAATTCAGCGCCAGCTCCTCTGGGGACAGCCGAGGGAAGAAAGGGACATTGTCAAGTCCTTTCAGGCCCCAAATTCCGATTTTGTCAGGGGTTTTATCAACCCCAGCTGTCTCTGCCTCAGGCCAAACATCCCGGCCGGCCGGGGGAAGGGGGGGGGCTGGGTCAGAGCAGGACTGGGGCATCTGGGCTGGTGGGATCGATCTTCAGCCGGGTTGAGCTTTTAAAATGTGTATTTCTATACAGAATTACTTCGTGCCTCGGTTTCCCCCCCCTCTGCTGACCGTGCTCTCCCGCAGCTCGGCGGCACCTCACCGGAGCATTTGCGGGGTAGAGTGAAGCGCTTTTCCCGTTCAATGCCTGCCCCGTGCAAGCCGGCTGAGCGCTGATGCGAAGGGAAAATCCTGCTTTCCCCTGCCTTGTGGTGCTCGCTGCGAATCTCAGCGGAGCGGAAGCGTTGTCAGGCCGGATCAGCCCAGGAGCCTGTCTGGGGTCGTCTCCCTCCTCCCCCGAGTCACCAGGCTCGGATCTTTCAGAGAAAGATGCGGAAAATCAGCGAGCGAGCCAAGCCTGGCTGAGCACGGGGCGGATTTTTGGCGGCTCAGCCGCTCCCTGGCAGGGCAAGGGGGGAGAGGGGGTCCTGCTGAAATCCGCACCGATGCAGTGGCAGCGGGGAGATGAAAATCGGCTCCTCGGCGTGTAAAAGCACGGTCACGAGAGGGATTAATTGCTGGCGGATCGCTAATGAGGCGTTATGAGTCAGCAGCAGCGCTGCGAGCCGGCAGTTTGATCTCGGGGAGATGGGGAGAAGGAGCTGTTTGAAATGCCTTCGACGGGTTTGTTTTGAAGCTGTGCCAGTCCCCGTCATCCCACGCTGATGGGGACGGGGCACGGTTACAAATGAGGCTGCCGAAGCACCCTCAGCTCCCCAATTCCAGCCCTGTCTGGGCCTGTCAGCCACCCAAAGATCCTTCCAAGATCCCTCGTGCCCACCTGGAGCAGGGATGCGGCACCCCCAGATCCTTCAGGGATTGATGCCGGGGTTACAAAACACACTGTGAAAGCCTGGGCCTGGGCCTGGGTGTTAATCTCAGCCTAAATATTCCTAAAATCCCCCAGTCGAACCCTCCCCGGCTGCCCCTCGGCCTCACCCACGGCTCGGGAGAGAACCGTGGCAGGGGGAGAGGAAAATAAAACATTAAGAGCCCCAACAAGAGGCGGTGAAGAGGGAGGGGAGGCTCTTTTCATCTGTTTAATGGCTTGTTTCTGACAAGGAGCCTCTGTTCTCTTCCCCTGGAAAGCTTTTAAGAGCCCCAAGAAGGACAGGCAATTACAGGAAGGTTCGCGCACTTGATGGGGTGTTACAAATCACTCATCGCCGGTTTTTTAGGGCTGATTGCCGCGCAGGGGAGAGGGTTTGGGGGGGGAATAAACGGCTCGGACCCCTCCCCAGCCGGGGGACCCGCTCTGGCCGCGGTGCTAATGGAGCATTAACTCCTGGATCTGGAGCGCGTTGTAATTAGCGAGTGCCATTAGCGCTGCTCATCAGGTTGCGCCTCGGGCAGGGGGATGCTCGGCAACCCCAAAATCGCGGAGAGCTTCAAAGGGCAAACCCGGCCGAGAATGGGAAGTGAGCGGATGAGTTTGGGTTTGGCTCAGAGAGCAATCGGCATCTGCTCCTGTGGCCTTGTAGGGCCGGGGCCGGGGGGGGGGAAGGGGACTTCCAGGCACCTCCATCTGAAGGATGGGTGGGTTTTACGCTACAAAACATTTCTTGGAGTGGCAAAACCGGCTCCTTTGGTCCCTGGTCTGGCCAAAAGTCGCCTGGGAACGGCCACCTCCAGTGAAGCAAATCCAGCGGCAGCTCCGTGTGGCATCAGCTGGAGGGTGGATTGAAATTGGGATGTTGAACCGCTTGGTTTGTTCTCGTTCAAAAGCGGGAGCAGCTGCCTGGATTTGCAGGGATTTTAACCCTGGGAGGGTGGGGAGGCTCTTGGCACAGGGTTACCCAGAGGAGCTGTGGCTGCCCCATCCCTGGAAGTGCCCAAGGACAGCTTGGAGCAACCTGGGCTGGTGGAAGGGGATGGCAGGGGATGGAACGGGATGGTTTTAAGGTACTTTCCAACCCAAACCATTCTGGGAGTCTCTAAATTAATTCAACTTTCCTGGTAATGAAACCTGGGGGCTGAACGGTGACACAGCTCTGCAGAGGGGGGACAGAGGGGGAGAGGACCCCGTGTCCCTGAAAAGGTTATTTTTGGCTTGTCTTAATATGCCTGAAAGCCACGGTAATGCTGCAAAAAGCCTCAGCCATAGGATAACTTAATTAAACTTTACTTAAGAGAGTTAAATATTCATTATTTGGCTTCAATTACTGACTTTTGCCGAACCCCCCCCCCTCGCTGGGGCTAATTAGTCTAATGGCTGCTCCTGCTGATGACCTGTTTTGGGCTGGGGAGGGGGAATAAAAAGGAGCAATCCAGTATTTTCTTGGCATCACCCAGGGCTGCTTTGCCAAGGGACGGGATGGATTTCTGAGGGGGGAATTTATGGTGTTTTGGCTCCTGCTAAGGGAGCGTTTCAGTCTCTCCCAGCAACCTGTGCCAGGCCCTTTCCACCCTCAAAGAGAGGAATTCCTTCCCAATATCCCATCTCTCCCTGCCCTCTGGCAGTGGGAAGCCATTCCCTGTGTCCTGTCCCTCCATCCCTTGTCCCCAGTCCCTCTCCAGCTCTCCTGGAGCCCCTTTAGGCCCTGGAAGGGGCTTTGAGGCCTCTCCAGAGCCTTCTCTTCTCCAGGCTGAGCATTCCCAGTTCCCTCGAGCTGTTTCTGGCTGTCTGGGATGGGGCAGGGACAGCTCCCCCTTGGAGCCCTTGGAATGTGTCTTTACCACCCCGGTGCAGTCACACCTGGGATCCCACTTGCCGTGGGTGTCTCCCAGGGCCTGTAAATCCCACATTTTCCATTTCCATTGGCCCGTGCAGCTGCCCCAGAGCGGAGCAGGGAATGCTGAGTGTTTGAAAGAGCTGCTGGTGCTTCCCCCCCGCTGCCTGTCTCCTCGGAACCTGTTTCCTTGGAGGATGCACTGGCCAAACACAGCCCTGGAAGCCCGTCCTGGTGTTTGTTGTCCCTTTCTGTGGGTTTCTGCTCCACTTTAGGGGGTTTTTCAGCTGCTCCTCCACAGGCAGTGACATTGAGGCTTGGAAAAACGTGGGATAGCACCGAGTTTATACAAAGAGGGGATTTGGGGTGCCTGGGAGGAGAGTGGGGCTGTTTTTTGGGCCCCTGGCTTTGGGGGCAGGTTGGTGGGGTGTGCAGGAGAAGGGCTGGCAGGAATTAAGCGATTTTTGAACATCCAGTAATCTCTTTGCAGGGGGAGAGGGTTTTTTTTTCCCTGCTGGAAGTGGGTCAGAGCATCTCTGCAGAGCCGGGACCTGAGCATCAATTTTAATTTCCCACCGTGAGGCATCTGCAGCTCCGATCCCTCCGGAGGTGCAGGGGCTGATTCATTCCAGGTTTGTAAACCTGCTGCTCCCAGAGAGCCTGAGTGAGGCTCAGACAGCATTCCTGCCCGGGGAGGATGGAGCAGCAGCTTCCTGACACAGCCAGGGTGTCCCAGGAGAGGGGGAAGATCCCAGCAGCCTGCGGGGAAAGCAGAGCCGGCTGCTCCTGGCATTCCAAGCCCCCTTTCCCAACCAATCCATCACCTGGCCCCGCTTCAGCTCCCCCTGCTGAGCCCTCCCAGCTCGGAGGCACCGGCTCTCAGCAGAGAAAGTTGATTTTGGGGTGGTTTTCTTTCCTCCCCCTCACAGGAATCCGCTGCGGTTTTAAGGCATCACTGGGAAATGTGGCCGTTTCCATGTGTTTTCTCTCCACTCCTAATTCTGGAAAAAGAACCTTTCAATACTCAGTTGATTTAATTTTATTATGTTGATGGGGGTTTTTTTTCCCCCCTTGGCTCCGCGTTCCTCTCAATCTGCCACCGCTTCCACTTGTCCAGGACGGAGCTGTGTGTCAGAATTCCCTGTGAGTGAGTCCCTGATATTCCACTTCCAGAGGGGGGGGAAAAACTTAAACAGACCTTCCTGTCGATGCCGTGGATGAGGTGTTTGGTTTTTTGTGGGTTTTTTTTCGGTGCCAAAACCACCCGGCCAATCTGCTGCGCTGAGGAAGCCAACGCCATCCCCTCCAAATCCGTGTGCAAGCTGTTTTTTGGGTTTTGTTGTTTTGGTTTTTTTTTTTTTAGGGAATTTCTTGCGTCACCAGCACATCCCAGCAGGTCTCCATCCTCCTCCCGCTGCTTTGCCCTTTGCTTGCAGGAGGTGACGGACACGCTCCCCCCTCTGCCAGCCCCCCTTTTCCTGCAGGGATCCTGTCACCTCCCTGCTGCTTCCCAGGGGCAGGAATAGCGCCAGGAGGAAGGACAATTTACTCCTGGCATCACCCACCTCCCCCAGGCTGCTGTGGGATAAACTGGGATCTGTCAAATGATGAAGGTCGGGAAGGCCAGCAGGGAACTGGTGGTGTCATCGTGCCCGTAAATAAAGCTGGAAAAAACGGGACAGGTCAGAAGGAAAAGGGGAGCAAAGGCAGCTTGTGGGGCCAAGAGAAAATTAAACTCATTTTGTGCGTTGCAGAAACAAGTTCCAGGAAAAGAATCTAATCCATCTGGCAGCTCCCAAAGCCAAGGCTGGATGCTGGGGATGGGAAAGAGTCCTTCTGGAGCTGGGGGGGGAGGAAGCACGTCAAGTCTGGCTGAAACATGTTAATTTTATGTTTACCCTGATTATTTCCGCGCGTTGGAGGTTATTTTTCCCACAGAGAGGAGGTGGATGCTCAGCTTTTCTGTTTTTCCGGGGAGGATCAGACCTTCATCTCCTCGCTGAGCCCTTCACCCTCCTCGCCCCGGCGGGGAGAGGGGCACCAGCTGCAGCCTGTGCTGCAAACGTGGGCACAAAGGGTTCACATCTGCTCTGTGAGGGGGTAATAAACCCCTCCTGGGCTCTGGAATTCCCGGCTCGAAAGCACTGGGAGGAGCAGGGTGGTTTTTTGGCTCCCAGCCCGAGTCACTTGTAAGCAAGGTGCAAACCTCCCTCCCGCCCCCTGCCCGGCAGCTCCGTGGCAAATTCATCCAAATTAGGCAGCCCAGCCTCTCCCCGGGTATCCCAGGATCCTGCTGAGCCCTTCCCAGGCCCCCCCTGTTTCCAGGGACAGGCAGAGCCCCTCTCCTGCTGTTCCTCACTGTCCCCGAGTCCACACGGAGCTGGGGAGGGGGATTGGGATTCCTCACCCCCCCTTGCCCTTGGAGTGGGAGCTGGGTGGGGGTCCCGAGGCTGAGGGGGGTCTGTCTGTCCCCCCCTGTGTGCCCCAAAATGAGGAGGATGCTGGTTTGGGGCGTCAGTGTTGATGTGAATGTGAATTCCTCCAGAAAGCCCCATGGGCTCTGATCCTCTGATCCTCACTCCCCACCTCCCAGTGGGATCCCACGGGAATCCCTGTGATTTTTATGGGATTTTTCCCTGTTTAACAGGGTACTGAGCAGTGGCAGGGGTAGGACTGTGGAGCCTGCAGTGACCAGGCAATGAGGAGGGGACACCAGGGATGGGGGACCAGCCCAGCTCCCCCCCCAGGAGATAAATCTGGATTTGAGGATCCTGGCTGCTGTGTGCCGATGGTTCTCATTATCCCTCTTGCTTTATTAAACAATTATCAGTTCTGTTGCACTTCCTGATCCTTGGATGTGTTTGCTGGCAGCTGGGGGAGGGGGAACACGATGGGGGTGATGATTCCTTCCCAGCTCTGAGGGTGATGATTCCTTCCCAGCTCCGAGGAACAGGCTGTGGGTGCACGTGGGAGTGGAAAGAAACTTCAGGGGAATAAAAAGAAATAAATAAAGAGGAGAAACTCAGTCAAGAGGGTCTTACTTAAAGATGCCAGCGCTGGGGATGTGCTTGTCTACAAGTTGGAAGTGTCCAAGGCCAGGTTGGATGGGGCTTGGAACAATCTGGGCCAGCAGCAGGGCTGGGCCAGTGGCACTGGGTGATTTTTCAGTGCCTTCCAACCCAAACTCTTCCATGATTAATAGATTTCCTCCAGTCTGTCCACCCACGGTGCCAGGATCAGGCTGGGGTGGCAGCCAGACCGTCCCCAAGCGCCACGGCCGGGCAGTCAGAGCAATCCACGGAGTGTCACTCCTGGAAATCACCCTCTCCCAGGCAATTTTCTCCACCAAAGGTCCCTGTTAATAGGGCTGCCTGTCGCTGACCTTTCAGAGGGAGAAAAATGATGCAGGATTCAAAACCCATTACAGCTTCCACCTTTCCCCTCCAGCCCCCTCCTCCTCCCCTGGGCTCCTCTCCCTTCATCTCCCGGGTCGATTGAAGCAGAAACTCCGGGGATGTGTCCAGGGGTGAACCCAGGAGGTCTCAGCATCCCCACTGCTGCCTCCTTCCCCGGCCCTGCTGTCCCAGCTGGAGCTGCTTTGTCTCCTCTCTTCCCAAAGCCCTTCCCTCCCTCCCAGCCTGCGGAGGAAGCGCCTCTGAATTGCTGACTCCTCCGACATGAATATTGTTCAATTATTCACAGATGTGTTTTGACCCGAGTCTGACAAAAGCCTCTGCTTCAGCATCTTCCCTGCCTGCTCAGCCGAGCGTTCCTGCTCCTGCTCCTGCAGGATCCACTGGCTGCCCGGCCTTCCAGCGGCTCTGCTGGGCTGCTTTTATCCCCCCCCATCATCTCCTCTTAGCACCTCATTCATGCAAGAGGAGCCGATTTTTCCTGCAGCTCCAGAAAAACCCAGGGAATTTGGGGAACGTGCCCAACCCCACCTCCCTCCCTGGTAGGGATGCTGCTGGAGCAGGGAGCAGTTATCCCCCTTCCCAGTGGTTATCCCCCTTCCCAGCACGGTTATCCCCCTTCCCAGCACGGTTATCCCCCTTCCCAGCACGGTTATCCCCCTTCCCAGCACGGTTATCCCCCTTCCCAGCATGGTTATCCCCCTTCCCAGTGGTTATCCCCCTTCCCAGTGGTTATCCCCCTTCCCAGCACGGTTATCCCCCTTCCCAGTGGTTATCCCTCCTCCCAGCACAGTCATCCCCTCTCCCAGTATCAGTTATCCCTCAGTATTCCATCCTGAGGGAAATGGCCTCGATGAGAGGAGGAAGGCTGGACTGAGGCACTTTTCCTGCTCTTTTACCTTGAAATGGAAAGATCCAGAACAAATCCCCCCCCCATCAGACCCTTTGGAGCTGCCCTGGGACCCCTCAAGCCCTGCAGGTGGGGGGGGGTGTCCCCACAAGCCCAGCTCCCCCATCCTCCTGCTAGAATTCAGGACATTCCAAAGGTTTCCTCTGTTGATCCAACACCAATTACCCTCCTCAGGATCAGGCTTAACATTTTCACTCCTTTCCAGCAGTTAATTAAGCACCGGGAGCCCCCAGCCTGGCACTGGCTCCTGGAGCTTTAATTCCCTCTCTCCCTAAACCCTCCCGGCCCCCAAGGAGAGAGAGAACTCCCCCAAATCCCACCTGTGCAGGAATTTGAGATTCCTTTTGTCCCCCAGCAGCTGGCCCTGGATTTCTGGGAATATAGATATATAGGTGTAATATATAAATATATATGTGTGGTTTCTTTATGGCTGTTGGCTCCAAAGGACTTTTCCCTGAGCAGGGAGCTGGGCTCCCAACATCCCAACCTCTGGGATGCCTCAAATCCAGGGGTGACCTCCAAATAACCAGCCTGGGAGAGGTGCTGAGGGCCTGGTGAAGGCAGCAGAGCCTGAATAAATGCTAATTTATGTGTATTTACAGACAACCAGCTCAACTATTCCATAAGCCCCGGATACCTGGCAGGTTCAAAGTGAACCTTTCCCAAAACAGGAGAGGAATTTTAATGGGGAGAAGCTGCTGGGGGAGAAGGAAGCTCCCCACTCTCCCAGGGCTCTGAGATACTCATGGTAATACCTTGTATTCGAAGAGATTCTTATTTAAAACTCTCCTTTTTTTTTATTAATAAAGGGAATATTTCTGCCTTCCTGGTGTTTTTCAATGAAGCCAGGGAGGTTTGGGGGTGGTTTTTCTTCCACTTCCGCCCCCCCCTTCCTCCATATCTGTTGTAATTGATTTATTTTGTAATGCAATATTGTCTAACATCCACAGACTCATTTGGCTAAATTATTCATCAGCAGATTTTTAAATAATGCAGCGGCTTTACTTTTTTTTTTTTTTTTTTTTTTTTTTTTTTTCCCCTCCTGCTCTTTATTTTTTTCCAGCTCCTTCAAATCCAGGGCTGGAAATGGATATTCAGTGCTGGGGTCTCTGCTGTGTCTTTGCTGCTCCGAGCTGGGAACTGCTGACTGGGAGGGTAGAGGGTAATTAGAGCCATTAGCAGGGCCTGGATTTACCCTCTGCTCCAATATCTGTCGATGGCTCGACCCATCCATGGATTTTGGCTCTGCAGGGAGCCCCAGGATGCACAGACCGGGCAATCATCCCCTCAGTGCCCCCCTGGAATATCCAGCGTCGGGAAGAGGGGGCACAAAGAACCAGGAGCTGGGGGAGGCTTTGAGGAATCCTGGAGAAGGGAGGATTTTTGGGGATTCTGGGAGCGTTTCTGTGCCTCGGGAAGGGCAGTTCCAGCCCCGCAACCCCGGAGTTCAAAGGCAATTTGTCTGCGTGAAATTGGAGCATCCATTAAAGAAGGACCTTTGGAATTCCAGGAAGGAGCTGCTCTGGAATCAGCCCAGCAGGGCATTCCTGATTCATCCCCGTGCTGGGGTTTATTGTGCTCTGGATGGCACACACAGGGCTCAGGGGCTTCACCTCCCTTCTCTCCACGCTCATTTCCCTTGGCAGAGGGAACATCAGGTGGGAGAATTCCGGCTCTGCTGGAATTTGACCTCCACTCTGCTCTGCTGCTGCAGGGGGTGAGGGTGAGGATGGGCAGGACTGGCCTCTGCCCACCCCACACTCATCCCCCCTCTCTCCAGGCAGCTTTTTATCCCTTCTGGAAAGTTTGCAGGAGTCACTTGGCGCGTTCTTCCCTTTTTCCTGGATTCCAGCTGGGGCTGTGAAATGCACTTTTGCCTTCAAAAGCCCCGAGTTTAAGGTCAGGCACTGAACCTGGAGCTGAAAGCCCTAAAAAGTGGAGCAGAAATGTTGTTACAAAGGTGAAAAAAAAGAGAAAAAAACCAAGTTGTTGTTCTCCCTCCCCTGGGAATCGCTGGTGGAAAACTGGAGCATCACTGGCAGCACCCCTGGGATGGCACAGCCTGAGTGGTGACGGCTCTGACACCAGCACAGGGGGAATTTTGGGGATTAAAAGGCCAAACTGCAGGAGATTTTGATTCATTTTGCTGGATTTTCCATCTTCTCTCCCCGGCTCTGACGTGGGACGGAGCCTGTGCCCTTTTCCCTCCTCCAGGCCTGGCAGGGCTGGGAGCTGCCCTTTCCATCAGCTTTTCCTTCCCCAGATCAGCCCCAACAGCTGAAATCTGGAGACTCTCCTGTGCTGCTGATTGTTATTGTGTTTATTTTTAACAAGGCCAGTCTGATCAGGGAGCTGCTGGAGTGTTTCTGGAATGCTGGGTGGGTTTGTTTCCCTGCTGTCAAAGCCACCGTTGGCACAGAAGGAGAGCTCTTTCACTTGGATGATGTCCCAGTGGGAGAATCCAGGGGCAGGGCTGAGCTCCAGACACAGCACTGGGTGCCCAGGGGAGCCAAATCCACACAGCCCTTCAGGGAGGAGCGTGGAATCCTGGAATTCTGGAATGGTGTGGCTGGAATGGTAAGGACCATCTCCTTCCAACCCATGGAGCAGGGACACCTTCCACTATCCCAGGTTGCTCCAAGCCCTGTCCAACCTGCCCTTGGACACTCCCAGGGATGGGACATCCACGATTTCCCTGCCTTTTCCAGCTAGAGGAGGCTCCACATAAACCCTCCACCCTCTGAGCCGTGCCTGGGACACCGTCCCCAGCTGCCACCAGAATTCCTGTCTCTCCTCCCTCCCGTTATTTCCAAGCCATTTACCAGGTTTCTGTGTCCTTGACCCCCCCCAAGGCCCTGCCAGTGCCTCGATTTTAACCCAGGATGGGGGGGAAGGTGCTGGAATTCGACTGGGAATGAGATGGAAGGGGATAACAACTAAAGTGCCTTTTATCGAGCCTTTCAGACAACCCAAATGTCACCGGCCCTGTCAAAAGGAGATGAAAGAACAGCCACAAAACGTGAGCAGCTGCCTGGGCAGGGGCTGCAGGAGCAGGGGATGGGCTGGGCACATCGGTTTTTATCTCCCTCCCTTTGGAAAAAAAAAAAAAAAAAAAAAAAAAAAAAAAAAAAAAAAAAGCGCCTGAGATTTCTATAATCCTCTGGTTATAATTTTATATTTTAAGGGAAGGCACTAAAGCTCCTGTTCTCCCTCTCCAGCCCTGCCCTGATGTCCACCCCCTGGACCTACAAAACCATGGTAATAAATAAAAGATCACCTGGAATGCCCCCAACCTCATTTGGGGAATCCTGGCTGTGGAGCTGCCTTCCAGCTCTCCCCATCCATCAGGCCCTCCCTGTGGGCTCCCATCCATCAGCGAGAGTGGAAGCGAAACATTTTTATTGATCCCTGCCTTTTCCCTCGCTCCTCCGTGGTTCTCAGCCAGGCATTCCCATTCCCTCTTTCCCAGGGAACAGCCCCCTGTGCTCCAGGAGCTGCTGGAACCTCTTGGTCACTGCCTTGTGTTGCCCAGGGAGGGGATTTTTTTTATCCCCCTGGGATAATTTTTATCCCCAGGCTGCAGCCTGGCCTGGAACACTCCCAGGGATGGGACAACCAGTGCCAGGCCCTCACTACCCCCATCCCAAGGAGGAATTTCTCCCTAATCCAACCCCTGCCAGCCAGGGGTGTTTCCCGAGGTGCTGGAGAGCAGGGAGAGTGCCAGGAGCCAGGAGGAGGAGGAGGGTGGATGAAGGAGGGAGTTTTCCAGTGGCACTTGGCACTGTGAGCCCCAGCACTGCCTTCCCTCTTCCCTTGGTGGTTTTTTTTTTCCCAGGGACAGGATTTTTTGGGAGTAGAGGGGCTTCCAGGAGCCTGTGCTGGATGCAGGGGGGACAATCCCACAGATGAGGACAATCCCAGCCTCAGTCAGGGAGATCTCAGCACCCAAACCTTGTCACCCCGAGCTCATTGGACCCTTCCTGCCCCCAGGAACAGGGAGCACTTTCCAGAAAAATCACAGCTCCTTTGTTGTGTTCAGGCTCTGCCTCAGAGCTCTTCTGGTTCCCCTCAGGCACTTTTGCTCCTTGCAGGAGTTGCTGCTTTCCCTCTTCCCTGCAGAACTAGCTGGTGCCAGGGGCAGCACCTCAGGCATCCATGTGCCAGTGTTCCTGCACATCCCAGGCAGCCTTTGCTCCCTGTTTCTCACCCCTTTCCTCAGAATTTCCCAGAATACCCCAATCCAGGATGAAAATCCACAGCCCCCCAGCTGCCTGCAGCAGGTTTGGGGGTGCAGGTTCACCCCTCACCTTCACCCAGCAGGGCCCAGGGTGGCACAGCCCCAGCTCTTCCTCTGGATCCACACCTTGGTGCCTCAGTTTCCCCATTTCCATACTCAGGGAATTATTGCCAGTGATCCCTGGAGCGAGGAGGGAGTAAATCCTACCTGCTAGAGGGAACTCCAGGCTGCCCCAGGGGGCACAGGAGGCTCCCTGGGGAGAAAGAGCGAGCCCTGAACCAGCGGATTCCATCCCAAACTTTGCAGGCAGTGCCTGCCCAGGGACGCCCCGAGCTGCAGCACAGCCCATTAGCACTCAGGCAAGCTCTGCTGCTCCGTTCCGCTCTCCTTCCCTTCCCCAAATCAAATTAAATCTCTTTTATTAGCTGCCTTTTCTGTACACAACTCCTCGCACAATTAGCGAACCGTTTTCAAGGGCCCCAACTTAATTGCCTCGCTCCCGTCCTCGCCCTCCGAAGCTTTTGGCTTTCATTTCACTTTCACTTAATTTTTATTAGGATCAAGAGAGAGGAGAAACACGACCAAATCTCCACTGAAAATAAGAGAGGGGGGGGCTCAGGGAGGGAGCTGGGGAATGCTGGAGAGAGATCCCTCAGGATGCTTTTCCCTGGACAAACGGTGGTCCCAGGGTCCCAGTGCTGCTCTGCGTGGCAGGGGGCACCCAGGACGTGCCAGCAGCTCCTCTCTTCGTGCCAAGGCACAAACCCCTCCCTCCTCCTCAGCTCTCAGGATTTCCCTTTGCTTTGCCTGGTGGATTTTAAGCAGATCAGGCCTTTTGGCTCCTCGGCTCCTCATCCATCCACCCTGGAGGCCCTGCTGGGATCAAGGCCAGGACAACCAGCGCAGGGCTGGGGCAGTGGAGCCCCTGACCTTCCCTCCCTGTGCTTTCTGCACACTCTGGCTGCCTTTCCAGCGAGGGATTTGCTTATTAACCACCACCGCTGCCGGCCCAGGTTGGCCGCGGAGGGTCGATGCCTCCCGTTCCCTCTGATGGATTCCCGGAGCTCCGGGGACTCAATCAATTGAAGGCAACATAAATCACAGTAATTAAAGTATCCCCCAGCCCCTTGTGCAGCCCCCAGGGGCCGGCAGTGGCGTGTGGAAGCCCCCTTGGCACTGCAAGCTCTGACTGCAGCTCCCGGGGGCTCCTCGGCGCAGGCTTTGGGATAATTGATTTCGAGGGGCCTTTCCCTTACGGATGTCAAAGCCCCTCAGAGCGGCAGCAGCGGGGCCAGAGGCACCAGAGATGGGTTTAATTAGCTGCTCTTTTTCTCTGCAGCGCTGGCAGAGCCGTGGCTGGAGCGTGAAGGTGTTTATGGAATCGTGGAATGGTGGAACAGTTTGGGTGGGAAGGGACCTCAAAGCCCGTCCAGTGCCACCCCCTGCCACGGGCAGGGACAATTGGGTTTGTTCCACCAGCCCAGGTTGCTCCAAGGCCTGTCTGACCTGGCCCTGGATATTTCCAGGGATGAGGCTGCTCTTGGCAGCAGGGAGCAGGAAAACCTTTTATTCCCAGCCTAGCTCCCAGTTTATCCAGGATCCCGTCTCCTGCTCCCCCAACTCTGGGTGTTAACAAACCCCTCTGGGGGGTTGGCTGAAAGACAGATCAGTGCCTGAGTGGGAATGCCGTATCCCAAGGTGTCCTGGGGAGGTGGCAGTGCCTTGCCGAGCCGATTCCCGGCGGGAATGCCGGCACAGGGGCACCACCCGCATCCCTCTGGAAGCAGCAGCATCGCTGGTGCCCCGCGCTCATGAATATTCAGGCGGCGGCTCTGCCTTTATCCCGTGCTGTGCAATTATCATTTTAAAGGCTCTCAAAACGCTTATCAGACCCGAGCACGGGGGGGAAGGAAGGGCTGAGCCGGTGCCTGGGGGGGCTGGAAGGAGCAGCGGGGCCGGAGCAGGGATGCGGGGGTGGGATGCGGGCAGTGGGAGCATCCCCTGCTGGCGGCTCCCCCCCGTTCCTCGGCTCGGGCTGGTTTTTGGGGACGGCGGTGGCGGGATTATCCTGCTCTCCTCCTCCCCGGAACGCCGTCAGGCCCTGCCGCTTACCCCGTGTAATGAGCTTTCAAATCCACAGGCAAAAAAGCCGGGATAAATCCAGGGCTACTCAAGGATTTGGCCGGCAGCTCCTCGGGAGATGGGGATGAGGATGGAGCTCTCAGCCCACGCCTTCCAGCAGGAACACACCTGAGGGAGACCTCCTGGAGCTGCTCTGCCGGGATCATCGATATTCTGGGAAATATCCAGTAAAACCCACTCTGCACACAGTCCCCCCTGAAGTTTTGGGGATTTTTTTTTTTTTAATCCTTTTTAAAAATGAATTTAAACCGCAGAGCAGGACGAGAGAAGCTGGCCAAGGGTTGGGTGTTTCCACCAGATTCCTTTGTGGTGTGGCCCTAAAGCCATTTTTTTCCCAAGCCACAGGCCCTGGGGTCTCCAAGATAAAAATGTCAATAACAGAGCATCATTTGTTTAATTGTCAATGGCTCCCAGAGAAGGGGCAGTTCTGGCAGCTCCAGGGAAACCAACGTGGCTCAAAACCTGAGAGTCCAAGTCTGCATCCACGTGTTTCCAGGCTCCAGTTGGTGCTGCAGGGCTCTGTTTTCCCTGGAAATTGGGGATATTTCCCACAGAAACCCGTGGAAACGTCACCCTGCTGGAAATGGGTGGGATAGTGGAATGTCTCAGGGCTGGGCTCAGCCTCCAGCCCCAGCACCCCTGGGGGAGGTTCAGTGCTCCAGATCACCTTTAGGACAGCTCTGACCTGTGGCTCCTGGAGAAGAAGGGCCACTCCCAGGGATGTGGAGACCTCCTGGACCACCTCCCACCTCCCTCCCTGGGCAAGACCCCAAGTTTGGGTCTCTTCATTCAGTTATTAGTGCAGTGCCCGGGGAAAAATGTTTGTAAATGGATGGTTGTGCCGGCCTGGATTTGTTCTCTTCCCCTTTCCCTCGAGTCAGGCTCATCCTGGGTTATCTCCAGCCCTGTCAGGAGGGGGTTTGTTCCTGCCAAGAGAGCTGGATGTTACAAGTGTCCTCTGAATGTGCAATCACAGCAGGCGACTCCCCTTTCCCTCCCTTCCCGGGCGCCTGACTTGGGATCTTGTCGATGATTAAGCTCGGTGTCTCATAAATTATGTCTCACCAAATTGCTACATTAATAAGGGGCCGTGTGTTCTTGGAGGATCATTAATTATAGATACATTTTTATTTTCCCTGCAAAACTGCCCGTGCTCCTCGCTGGGCTGGTTGTGCAGCAGCGCTGGGGGCTGGAGAGGGATGAGGATGGGCCTGGAAGCGAAAGGAGCATCCCTGGATGGCTCCTGAAGGGTTGGACCCTCAGGATCCAACCCCAAACAAGGAGCAGCATCCCAAACAAACACCCTGGTCCTTCACACCTGTGAATCCACCTCCTTCCCTGCCTCTCCTCCAAGATTTAGCAGCGCAGAGACAACTCAGGGCTTTGCCCTGAGCTCAGCCCTGGGTAGGGCAGCACTCCAGCACTTCCAGTGCTTTAGGAAGGACTGGGAATATTGAAAGCCAGCCTATCCTTGCCCAAAGAAATGAACAAGCTCTGGGTTTATAAATCAGCAAGCTCCGTGCTCGTGCTCTCTTCCTCCTTGCCTGACTCATCCAACCCTTGGGCTCTTCCCAAAAGGACAGATCACTGGGATGATGCTTTGATGGGAGTTTTTGGCACAAGGATGTTCCTCTCCCTGCAGGCACAGGCAGAGCAGGGGGGTGCTCAGGGATCCTCAGTCCAGGGTCCCAAATGCCCTGGGGAGCTTTGGGGACTCGGGAGGGCTGGAGCACCCCGGCCAAAATCCGCCGGGCACGTGGGGCTGGCAGAGCTGCTGCAGCTCCCCTGCCCTTTTCTGGGACTCTGGGGTGCCACTTTGATTTCCCCTTTTGGAAGACAACAGCAAAAATATCTGTGTAATGTGTCACACCACATCCAACCCAGGGCTGAAAGGCACCACGCTCAGATTTTGGATTGCAAACCAGTCAGCACAGGAGCCTGGCTGGGACAGGGACATCCCCTGGGTCCTGGGGGAGCTGAAGGGGCTGAAAAGAGGTTTGGGGAGTATAGAAAAAACCCCACATCTATTCTGAGCCAGAGCTAAATATTTGTATGGGAAAAAAAAAAAAAAAAAAAAACAACCTATGGAGCTGATAAAAAACTGGCAGCCCCTGTGCATCAGCAGCCAAATAAATATATTGATAATCTCCCTCTGGAAAAGCGTCTGTAAATGATGGGGCTGATGCTGCTAATAAGGCAGAGGGTGATGGACCAGCACACAAATCTGGCTCTGAGTCAGAGCCTTCCAAATCTGGCTTCTTGGCCCCAGCTGAGGGAAAGAACAGCCCAAATCCTGTAGGGGAAATGCTGCAAGGGAGGGGGGGTTATTTGGGGTCTCTGGGGGGGAAGGTCTGGCAGTGGGAAAGGGTTATTTTTGGAGACAACTGGGACAGAACTCCAACCAAGTCCCTACTTCCTTGCTGATTGTCTTTGGCCAAGCAGCCACTGGCCCTTTGCTCTTTCCCCTCCTAAATCTCTCCTCATTATTTTTAGGTGCCTCGAACTGATAAGGATCCTCTGCTTTGAGTGCACAACTCACGACTGGGACACGACTGGGACCAGGGGGCCCCATCCTGGGGGGGAAATAACTTGGCTGCCCTCGGTCAGGTCCACCCAGAGCCAGGGTTTGGGTGGATGTAAAGTTAACGAGTGATTACTGGGAACAAGTGTAGGGAGCAGGTTACAGCTGCGGCCTCGCAGTGCTGAAGCCTGGGCAAATATGTTCTTAATAATCAGCTGGTATTTATTTAATGTACAATAATTCTGCTGCTAAGCTCCAGCGAAACGCAGAGTTAATTAAAAACGCCTTTGCAGTCGGTCCTCTAGGGAGAGTATTTTCTATTATCTGAGGGGTTTTCTTTTTTTTATTATTTCACTCCCTCCACCCCCCTTCTATTCCCTGTCTGGCCCTGCTGCTCATTTTATCTCTTCCCTGTGATTCCTGGTGAAACAAGGGAGGTTTCACGGCTGAACCTGCTGAGAAACCCCCTTGGAATCCCTCGGGAAGGAGGCACCGGCTCCCATCGCCGGCAGCGTGTTTGGAGCAGCCTCTTCATGCCAGGAGAGCCTGATTGCTCCTGATGCTCCCTCGTGCCTCCAGTGGGTTCTTCCCTCTCTCTTTTTATTCCCCCATCACCTCTTGTTTGGCTCGGGTGTTGGCTGATTTATCCCAGAGGGGTTTTTATTTTTGTTTTCCCACAGGGATTTTTCATGGACAGCTCTGGGCTGGGATGGAGAGGGGGACAACTCCCTCTTAAAAACCATCCCAGAAAAGCCAAGCAAAACCCCCAGAGAGGAATTTGGGAGAAGGTTCAGCCTAAAGTCCTGGGGAATCCAGGTTTAGAATCCCAATTAAAAAAATCAGCTCCCCACAGGCCTTGTTGCCTCTTGCCCTGAAAACCATCTGAGAGGTGGAAATCCACCTTTTTCTCCTCTTCCCTCCACTCGAGGGAGAAGAAAAGGAACCAAAAAAAAAAAAAAAATTGTTCAGGCTTTTTTTCTTTTTTTTTTTTTTTTTTTTTTTTTTTTTTTTTTTTTACTATCCAAACACTTTCAAAGTTAATTTCAAAGAGCTGGGAACACTTGATAGTTTTAATTAATCCTCTGCCTTGGGAAATACAATTTGTGCAGCCAAAGCCTCTCGCTCTCCTCTGGATAGGGATCTCACCCCGGGAAATGCTGATGGATCCGGCGTGGCAGCGATTGCAGCGCTGGCTCCAGTGACTTTATTTTATTCCATTTTATTCTGTTTCATCCTGGAAGGTCCCCACGTCCACTTCCTTTTGGTTATTCCCTTCGAGGAAGGGGGATCCAGGTTTTTGGAAAGGACCACATGGAGACCGTGTGGGAACAGCTCCTTCACCCAAACTTCAAATCCATTAAAACCAAACCTGAATGATTTTTTTTTTTTTTAAATTTTCCTTCCCCTCAGCTTTAATTCCAGGTGGATCCTGGTGGATCCCAGCATTCCAGCCTCTCTCCCCAGGGAAGGGAGAGGGTTGTGCCCATCATTCCCCCCCAGCCCAGCTTGAACACCGTGGGTTGGAGCCACTTAGCCCAGGCTGGCATTTAGAGGTGACATTTAAAGGTCACTGCCAATCTTCCCTTCCAGGAAAGGGATTTTTCCCACCCCCCCTTCCTTTTTATTTCCCTCCCTCTTTTTGGTTGTATCAGCTGCTGATTGTGTCATCCCTGTATTGTTCCACCTGGGATTCCCTTTCCTGGAACTGGGAGATTTAGGGATGGTTTTCCCTGGAGGAGAAGGCTCAGCATCACTGTGGGATGTGACACACGAGCTCCAGGCTGGAAAAGGCAATTCCCACCAGCTCAAGTGTTGCTGCATTTTGCTGACATAATCACCATCATCATCATCATCATCATCATCATCAATTATTTTTATTTTTATTAATATTTTAAAAACAGATTTATTTAATTTCTTATTCATTGTTATTCATAATTAAAACTGTATTTTAATTTGCTTTGTTTAATTCATTATTCATTATTTAAAATCATTATTATTAGTGCTATTTCACCTGTATCCAGGGGGAGTTTTCTCCAGTCAAACCCACCTCACAGCCAGCCCTTAAGTGGGGCCGTGAGACACCTTTCACAGCATCGAGAAAAATCACACTCAGCTCCCAAAAATAAAAATAACAAAGTCAATACAAATTAAGTGGGAAAGAAGAGCCCGTCTGTTCCCATTCTTTAAACCAGGTTTCCAGGCAATTATTCTCCTATCTCCCACATAAAATTAATAAGAATTCTGCTTGAATGTTCAATAGGCTTTGGGTTTGCAGAGTCTTTGAGGCGAAAGGAGGACGGAATGTTTAATTAGTTCCCTCCAGCCTGTCCTGGTTCCACAGCGTGGGGACTGTGATGATTTTGGGGGGCCCAGGGACTGGCCAGACACGTTCCCTGGGAAGGAGGGGGGGATTTGAGGACATGGGGGGATGGTTTGATTAATGTGGGGAAGGGGCTGGAGCAGCAGGAGGGGCTGAGGGAGCTGGGGGGGCTCAACCTGGAGAAAAGGGGGCTCAGGGGGGACCTTCTGGCTCTGCAATCCCTGACAGGAGGGGGGAGCTCCCAGGGAACAAGGGACAGGAAGAGAGGGAACAGCCCCAAGCTGTGCCAGGGGAGGGTCAGGCTGGATATTGGGGAAATCCCTTCCTGGAAAGGGTTGGTTAAACATTGGAACTGGGAGGTTTGGAGTGCCCAGCCCTGGAGGTGCCCAAGGCAGGCCTGGCCATGGCACTCAGTGCTCTGGGCGAGGTGGGGATGGGGCACAGGGGGCACTCCATGGGCTGGGAGGGCTTTTCCCAGCCTGGATGATCCTGTGATTCTGTGCCATCCACCGATAATCAACCTGCACTAATGAGAGACATGCAAATGAGGTGGCAATCCGGGCTGCTCAGCATCTCTCAGACAGGGCTCACAAAGCATCTGCATTCACACACAGGCTGTCAGAGGGTTATTTTAAACCTTGCAGGATCCTTTTCTCTGCTCCTTTTCCCGTTTTTTGGTTTGTTTTTTTTCACCCCTGGAGGTGTCACTCTCACATCCCCACATCTTCCAGGCTGCCCCTCCCGGCTGTTCCCCTGCTCAGCCCTCCCCTCCCCACCGTGCCCATCTGTGCTCCCACCATAAATAGCACCAAAAAAACCCCAAAAAAAGCCCCTGGATCCTGGAGAAGCAGGAAGGAACAGAGCAGGAGATAAATGGATGTGCCCATCTGGAGAAAGACAAACAGACAGGGAGATAAGGCGGGCGCTGGACTCGAATTAAGAAATCCCTCACATATGTTTGGTTCCATCAGCCCCTCAGTTATGCAGACCGTGTCTCCTGCCTCGTGCCCATAAATAAGGCCCCCTTTGCCAAAAAAAGGGCAGCAATAATATGGCACTAATATCCTTGCAGCCTGTAAATAAACACGGGGTGGGGGGAGATGGCACGGATAATCAGGAGGTCACTTCCCAGCCGGCATCTCCTCCCTTCCCGCAGCGTCCCCGAGGTTGCAGCGGCTCTGGGAGAGGGAAGGGGGGGACAACAGCAGCTCTCTCTGCCACTTTAATATTTATCAGCCCAGCTCTAATTAAATACCTGCTCTTGGCCGTGCCTGAGAGTGGAGGTAAATCAACATAATCCCCATTGACACCAGTTGAAATACGATGATCTGCACAGCCACTTAGTTCCACCCATCCATCCACCCATCCATCCACCCATCCATCCATCCACCCCATCCAGGTCCCTGCACTTCATCTCCAGCCACGGAGCTGTGGCAAAAAACGTTGACAAATACGTGTATTTTTTTTTTTTTTGCCTGTGCATGTGTGTTTATCCCCGCTTAGCTCTATTTACCCACACATATACTTGCATATATAATTTCCCCCTCTTTAAAATATTAAAATAAATTACATCTTTTTCGCCGAATGCAAGGCATTAATTCTGTTTCCAGGAGATTTGTCAAATCAGTGGTCTGTGTTTGCATAACAAGCTCTTCGGTTACGCTGAGCTGCATATAAATTACCACGTTGTCAGCCTCCAGATCAGAATCATTGGGTTTGGAGCAGAATCTCTCATATTGATTAAGATGTGCTCTATGTGCAGCTGTTACACCCAGAGCCATGAAAGCAGCTTCAAAAAAAAAAAAAAAAAAGGGGCTAAAAGGACTGTGGGACCCCCAAACCCTCTGGAGAATTGGCAGAGGGGTCTCTTTTTTGCCTGCTGATGGAATGCTGGGGGTGCTCCACCCCTGATTCCTTTGGAGATGCCTCAAATTCAGGCAGCCTGGAGTGGATTTGGGCTCATCCCGTTATCCCTCATGGGAACACACACGAGTGGTGCATTAAACACCCCAAAGCCCAGCCTGGATCTCCTGCTTTCCAAAGCTCCCCTTCCCTGCCGTGCCAGGGAACAGCCTGGGGTTTATCCAGGGAGTCAAGTCCCTTCCTCCCCTTTTCCAGCACTCCCAGGGCTGGTTGCCCTCCAGTTTACCTGATTTTTACCCCAGTTCATGGATGCAAAGTGACCTGGTTGGGCTGGGGCCCGAAATCAGGAGGTCAAATCCCTGCAGTGCTTTGGGTGTTGGGAGTCCCAGCAGGGATGGTCAGAGTGGCAGGGATGGTCAGAGTGGCAGAGACTTTTATTTCTGGGAAAAATGGGATGTTTTCATGGGAAAAAAAACAGGTATAAAGTGCTGGAGCAGCAATTCCAGCCCCATCCCACCAGCTCCAAAGTAATTCCTTAATTTAGGAGTCACATTGGCTGTGGTGGTGGAGAGATGGCACGGGACAGAAAGCCATCCAGGTGGCTCCAAAAAAAATCACCTTTCCCGTTAAAAACCGAAGCTCCCCCCACCAAGAGCTCGTCCTGCTGCAGTTTTGGGGAGGCTGCCAAGAAAAGGGTCATTTCTGGCTGTATTTTTAGCCCACTGGCACCTGCCCATGAGGAAGGAAGGTGAGATTTGCCAGCTCACTTCAGGCAAGACTGTGGAGTAGCAGCAGATGGGGCCGGTTCCTGCTTGCTGACGGGGATGTGAATAGAAGCTTAATTTAAAGCTCATTTTGGGAGGGCTGGGTGCCTTTTCTCTCTCCGTGCCAGTCGTGTTTTGCCTCAGTTTTCACAGAGGCACTGGGGAAGCAGCCACACTTTAATTGTATTTCTTTAATTTTCCCAGCCAGGAGCCTCGAGGCAGAGCCACATGAAAGGGGAATTATGATTTGGGACAATTCCTCTTTTTGTTTACCTATTTAAAGTGCATTTCCTTGGTGCTTTTGCCATTCACAGCTGAGAAGGAAAGGCACCGGGGGGAAAAAATGCTGCAAAAGGGGGTTTTTTAAAGCCTCCTGCCCTGGCTGTGCAGAGACAGAGTGGTGTCCTGTCTCTGGGGTTTTTTTTGGGGGGAAAAGGAGCTCCAGGAGTTCTTGAGGTGAAATATTGAAGGGAAATCAAGTGGAAAGAAGGCTCAGAAAACACAGCCTGCCCCCACCCCACAGAGGAGCATCCCTGAGCATCCCTGCCAATTATCCACGGCCAGGAGGAGCAGGAGACACCCTTAGGAGCATCTCCCAGTCCATAAATACTTCCACCAAAATGCAGGACAGAACATAATGTGCAGAAAGATTGAGGAGGAGATATATTATGCCACTGCATAGCAATCCTGTCGGGGGGGATTTATGGCACCGATACATTCCCCGTTCAAAGAGGTTCTGCTGCCTGATGGAGGGGTTCAATTCATCTCCCATCTGTTGCAAACTATCAATATTATGGTTTGCCCGTTTAAAGGGGGATTGGGATCGAGCCTCTTGGCCAATTTATAATAATAAAAAAATAAAAAAATAATGAGCAGAGGCACGGAAAGGCCTTGTGGTGCCATCGATTTTTGGGTTTAATCGGCCCAGGATCCTTCCCACAGCACTGCAGGGGAAGGGTTGGGAGTGTGGGAAGATGCCTGGAAGGAGGGAATGGTGGGGTGACAGTGATGGCTCCTGGTTTTATGGCAGCAGGATTCCCCTGGGAGCAGCTCCTGCACTCACACGTCCATTTCTGTGTCTCCCCTTGAGGGGACCCGCTTTGATCCGGCCCAAATTCCCCTTTTTTTAACAGCTCTTGTGCCTTTCTGCTCCATAAAACCTTCCCTATGTGGCTGTGCTCATCATGGAGCAGGAATTGGGATGTAAAAAATTGGGTTTACAGGCAGCCCCACCAGGCACCTCCCATCCTGGAAACTCTGCCTGGCATTCCCCTGAAAAGGCTAAAACCAAATCCCAAAGCCAAGCCCAGGCCTTTCCCTGCCTTTCCCCAGGGGTGATGGAGGGGTTTGGGAACCTGGCAGGTCCTTCTGGGATGTTCAACCTCCCCCAGCCTCCATCCATCGGGAAAAGGGGAAAAGGGGATCACCCAGCCGTGCTGGGATGCCAGGGCAGCTGGGACTCCCTGGCATTTCTGCTCCACCAATCCCTGGGAGCTCCCAAAGTGATTTTGCAGCCTGGTGGCACTCTGAAATAACCCTGGCAATGTGCTGCTCTTCCCCCTGCCTGCAGCTGATTCCTCTCCTTCCCTCCTCATTCCCGGCCCTGATTTCCTCCCCCCTCTTTTCCCTTTCATTCCCGCTTTTCAGCTTACTCACCTGGAAACTGCTACATTTCCTGCTTTATTCTGATTAGATTGTGCCTCAGCCCCGTTCTGCTGAGCCATTTTTAAAGGAGATGTTCACTTAGCACAATCACCTAATTATTTAGAGTTCCCTGCCATTGTATTTTTCCACCTTTCCTTCCAATTGATTTTTCAGGGACAGGAAAGGAGCTCAATTGTTCCCCCCCCCCCTCCACAAACCGACACAGTTTATACATGTTGGGTTTTTTGTGGGGTTGGTTTTTTGGTTTTTTTTTTTTCCTTCTTCTGTGTGCATTACACATTTTTAGAAAATCAATTTCTGGCCGTGGATGGATTTGTTCAGCCTGAGACGAGAGCGTGGGGCCGGAAGGACGATGGAGGACCTTGCAAAGAGCTGACACAGAGCAGACATTTATTCCTGGGCCCATAACTAACCCACCAAACTGCTGTCCCCCCGTGTGCAGCTCCACATTTATCTCTGGCCCAAACGTGCCCTCTCAGCTGGGTTTTTAATATGTGAGGTGATGCTGAGGAGGTTTGGGAGGTGCTGCTGCTGTTTGAGAAAAAAAAAAAAAAACAACTAAAATTAAAAATATTTTAAAAAAAAATCATAAAAGGAACAGTGAAAATGAAAATAACTAAAAAAAAAAAAAGAAATTAGAAATTAAAATGAAAATAGAATTAAATATAAAATTAAAAATTTAAAAGGAAATAAAGGAAAAAATTAAAAGAAAATAATAACATTTAAATGGAAATAAAAAATACAAATTAAAGGTGAAATTGAAATTAAAGGGTCCACGTCTTTGCCAAGGCTCCTTTGGATGGTGGGAAGTGGGGCGGGAGGAGCTGCAGGGGGTGATTCTGAAAAAAAAGAAGGCGAGAGGGATTTATTTCCTCTCTAGTTCAAGACTGACAAGGACACGGCTTAATCTAGGACAGGCACCTTGGGATCCTGGTGCTCCACGGATAATTTATAGGGCAAATTGTTGCCACACCGGTGCGAGGAGCCTCTGGCTGGGATTGCTTTGGCAGCGCCGCTGATTGAGTGGAATCGAGGATGTAAATCAGGAGCAGCCCTGGGAAGTTTCCCTGGCACTGCACTCCCAGATCAACATCACATCAGCTGGAGAAGGGCTGGATTGGGAGGCTCATTTGGAGGGGTAAAGGAGGAAAGGACTCCCCGGGGTCCTTCAGGGAAGGAGGAGAGGGCGGGTAAATAAGGGGGATGCTCCAGGATCCTTCAGCTCATCTGGCTTCCTTCACCCATCCCGGAATTCCCACTTCCCAGAGTGCTCAGAACCGGGTGAGGGGTGCAAGGAAACCCCTCTGCTCCACACCGGGGCAGGCCTGGCTGCTGGGGAAGCTCAGGGGGAGCACAACCAGCTGGAATGCTCGGGATGCTCGGGATGCAGATGCCGTTCCCTGCCTCCTCCCGCTCCCGCGGCTCCCTGCCGGGGTGAAGGCAGTATTGATTAGACTGCGTCCCGATTCCCGAGTAATTCCAGCAGCCGACGGCTTTGTTAACAGTCAAGAGGCAGATGAAGTGTGAACAGCAGCCTGAGTGGAGGTGGCAGCCAGAAGATGGGAGCTGCCTGTGCCAGGAACCAGCCCAAACACCGCCTGCCTTCCCTGCCGGGAGAAACGGCGGAATTCCCGTGTGCTGGGCTCAGAAACCTAAAGGAGGGCTCAAAAACCTAAAGGATTTGGGGTCTGTGAGGTGCTCAGCAGCCCAGCACCCCTTCCATTCCCTTGTGCCTCCTCGACTACGAACTTGTGGAGTCGGAAAAAAAAAATGCCCTGCTCGGGTTAAATCTTCTCTGTGCTGGGGAAGGTGCCAACTTCAAAGCATTCAAAATTCAATCTGGGCAGCAGCAGCAGTAAGGCAGCCCCATGCCAGCCCTGGGACTTGGTGCTGGTACAGCAGAAAATTGGGATGAGGGGGGATGAGAGCTGTTTTTATTGACTTCAGCAGGAACTGCACCACCCACCTGCACTCGGGCTGAGTCTGCTTGCAGTGTTTCTGGAGGCCCTGCAGGAGGAAAGAAGGGAGAAGAAAGAGCTATAACAGGGTTGGGAGAAGTGTCTGTGTCCAGCCCTCGGGGTCTTGGAGGTCTCTGGGATCAGTGGCTGGTGCCCTCGAGCCTGTTGTGAAACCCAAATTCCAAAGTTCCTTCTTCAGTTGCTTTGAGAGGAAGGACAAAAAAAAAAAAAAAGGCAGATTCCACCTTTTGCCCATTTCCTGATAATCTGCCATTAAAATACCAGCCAGGGGACAAAAACAGAGGGGTCCATTCTTTCCTCTGGACAGTGGGGGACGCAAATTGCTTGGCTGTTTTGGCTGAAACGAGGTCTTTGTGCCAGGCTGAGTGTCCTTCCCCTCTCCCATCCTGCTCCTGGCTGGGGGTGCTGAGGAGGGACCTTCCCCATCCTATCCCATCCCATCCCATCCCATCCCCCCAAGGATCCACCTCAATCCCTGCTGGGTTCACCCCCCAAAAAACTGTGTTAGGGGAAGGATCACGAGCCTCAGACTTCTCTCCATGTGCTCCCATTTCTTCCCAATCCCCCCCTTTCCCCCTCCTGCCGATGACAGGTCCCTTCACTGGCTCCTAAATCCGGCAAACAGGTCCATTCTCTGCTTGGAAAGAGGGGTTTTGTGGCTGAAGGGATTCCTGAGGGACTGGCTCTGCCATTTGGGAATTTGGATGGGAAGCAGCACCTGCCTCAGCCTGTGCCTCTCCCAGGCAGGGATGGATCCCAGGCAGGGATGAATCCCAGGCAGGGGACACAGCCAGGCTGGAGATGATCCCCAGGCACCCTGTCAGCTGGCAGAGGTGCCACCAGAGCCAGCCACGAGCTGCAAATCAGGCCTTGCCTCTCGCAGCGTGTCCATATGGGATGAGGTTTATTTATGAGGGAGGCAGAGCCCATAAAGGAGAGTTACGGTGTCCAAGAGGAGCTGATTTATGGCACAGCAAACTCGAGGCTGCAGCTCAGCCTGGGGAGTGACAGCCCCTGAGTGGTGGCCACCCATAAATCCCAAAGTTTTCCCGTTTCCAGGAGCCGGTGGCCAAAAGACTTCAGCGCCAAGTTCGGGTCTTTTTCCTGTGTGGGTTTTTGTGAGTGTGTTTTGGAGGTTTTTTAAAATATTTTTCCTTTTTTTTCCCAACATTTCTCCCGTGACTGAGCGTGGCCAAGGCCATTCCTCCTGGCACTGAGGTTTCCATCACACCCACCCATGCGTGAAGTGCTTAATTAGGTCCCTGTCCCGCTGTCCCCCCTGTCCCAGCCCGCTGGGGCTCAGGTGTCACCTCCAGCCTTGATCCAAGTGCAGGAGCTCTGTAATCACCTGGAGAGGAGCCAATCCCCGTGTCCTCTGACCATGCTGCCACCAAATCCAACCCCACAGCTCCTTGTGTCCTGCTTTCCAGAGGGAAACACGGCCTGTCCGTGCCAGTGCTTGGGTGTTCTCCTCCACAGCTCACTTTGGGACCTGTTCCACCCAAATTGTGCCAAAAGGGTCCAAATCACACGGATTTGGGGTTTTTGTGGAGACAGAGCTCCTGTAGGAGCAGCACTTCCATGGGGAACCAACCAGCTTTGCTGCTGGGCGGCTTGTCCCTGAGTCAAAGGTTGGGGTTTGATGGTCCTGGAGGTTTTTCCCAACCTTAATGAGTCCATCCCGTGCTTCCAGGGGCTGGGAGAGCCCCTTCATTTCAACGAGCAGATGCCTGCAAATAATGTTTGCCATTTGCTGGGTCTTTCCAGCTTAGAATGCATTAAAAAAAAAAAGGAAGTGGGGGAAAAAAACCACTCTTCCAAACTTTCCTCCTCAATTTATCACTTGGCATCCTGCAGCCAAGAGCAAAATGAAATAGGTCCTTGTTATCTCCTCCCCCCACCCCCCAACCACCAAAGAGACAAGCTGTACAGGGGAAACAGATAATTTCCATCTGCTTTCTTTATATGCTCCATAAAGTGCACACTTGCAGGCATGTAAAATATATGTGGCCTGTATAAATATGTTTAAAGACATCATTTTAGGGAAATGGCTGGCTGGGATGACTGGGGAGAGCAGGGGGAAAGATCTGCTCTGGCTCTGGGGGATCCTTTTCCACCTCTGCCCCCTTCTCTGCTCCATCTCTGGAGCAATGTTCCCTGCACCAACCTCCATTCCCAGGAAGGAGCCCCTTCCCACCCCTCTCCCATCTCCCAGGACAAACCACCCCTTTTTTTGTCTCTCAGTGACCCCAACCAGCCGTTTTCCCAGGGGAGATTTCCAGGGAATTTTAAGGGGGTGGTGGTGGGGTCGTTCTGAACTCCAACACGAGAGCAAGAAAGTGGAAGGAGAAGTCTTTCAGGAGGCAAAGTCGAGCAGAGAAAATACGGCGCCCTGGGAAGGAGATAAGGAGAGGAGCTGTTTATTCCCTCGGTGGCACGAGGGAATCTTTGAAGCAGATAAATCTTTGCTGGTAATACAGTACTTAAACCAGAACTGACACCTTTTTATATCAATTGCTCAGAATTGCCTTTGTGAGGCTCTGATAGAGAGGCTGCCTGGGCTGCACCTTGCATACCAATGCCTCTTCCAACCTGTTGGATAAACCTGGATGCTCTCTGCCCACCCCCCACCCCGTGCCAGCCCCTGGCTCTGTGCCTGGGAGCTGTGAGACCCTGAAATCCTCCTGGGAATCTTGGGGTCCATCCCTCATCCTGCCTCAAGGCACCCACTGAAGTTTTGAGCAGCATTTTGCCCTGTCTGGGTGATGATTTTTCTGCCTCCTGGTTGTATTTTGTTCCCTCTTGGCATGGGCAAGAGCAAAAGGATGAGCAATGGGGGGATATAGTTATATATGGGTGTATAAACATATAGAAATGCACATTTAATTGATTTTCCATACATATGTGTTGAGTTTGTGGGCTCCCCATCCCTGGGAGTGTCCAAGGCCAGGTTGGATGGGGCTAATGGAAGGTGTCCCTGCACTGGATGGGATTTAAGGTGCCTTCCAACCCAAACCATCCCATGATTCCACGAACAAAAACCCACACAAAAATACACCAAAAAAAAACCCCTTGGATCTGAGCAGGATCAGGCCAACCCCCAGCCACTCCATGACTCTGTGATACATGTACTGATATTCTCCACAGATGTGTGTATTTGTGCCCAGCTACACCTTGTTTGCTGATGCATTCGCTTCGGCACTTGAATTAACATCAAGCATCATCCAGCAGAGACAACGTTTAATTTAGATGATGATACTATTATACAACACAATTTTAAGTGCTCCAAACTCCTGAGAGAACAACCCAAAAAAAAAAAAAAAAAACAAACCAAAAAAAAAAAACCCACCCAACAAACCCACAAAAAAAACCAACCCTCCAAAAATCACAGAAATCCCCTCACAACCCGCAATCCACAGTGGAATAAACACTGCAGTTAAAAGGACTTAATGCTGCTAAATTCCTGATTTCATTCTGATCAGGGACACAGTTTAGTTCGAGCAGAAGAGATGATTTGGAGCTTCACAAGACTATTACTGACGACTGGCTGAGTTGCCTTTTTTTTTTTTTTTTCCCCTCCTTCCCTGGGAACGCAGCGGAAAGCTGCGAGTTTGGGAAGAGCTGGGGAAAATACAGATCAGAATGTTATTTTTAATTCTTTTTCAAGCCTGAGACTGAGCAGGCTGAGGGGCTGAGCCTTGCACTGGGCAGCCAGGGAAAGCACCCGGGCCTTGGGGTTTTAAAGGTGGTTTAAAAAAGCGATTTAAGGGTGTTTTTTAAGGGTGGTGGAGGTGTCTGAGGAGCAAATCACAAGCAGGTGAGGGGGGCAGTGGAGAGGAGCTTCTGCTCCCTGTGGAGAAGCTGGGGAGGGATTTGGCAGCTCTGCTCCTTCCAGAGGTCTGTAAACACTCTCTGGAGCCTCTGCCAGCTCCCAGATGTGCTGCTGTCACTGCAGCTCCTCCACAGCTGGATCTGCACCCTCTGCTCCCCACGGAGCTGCTCCGGAGCATCCCGGGGTCTCCATCAGGAGATGGGCACATACAACAGCTCATGGGTAACAGGGCTGTGCTTCCCAATAAACAGCCTTAATTTTCGACAGCTGATTGCTGTCACTGTATTATTATTGCAGATATTCTCCCCATAACTCCAGTAATTGGGACGTTATCTCAGGTATTTTAACTCCTGCCTGGCTCCCCCCCCCAGAGCTCTCCACGAGGGATGATAATTAAAGATCTTTAAACCCAAATCCTCCTTGCTTTCCTCTGCACACGAGAGGTCCTGAATTCTAAGAGCACCAAGGGGGGAGAAAACACATTTTCAGTATGCAAGGCCTCCACTTGTTTATTGATTTGCCACGCCGGGACGAACCCACAGCTCCTTCCCACCCCAGCCCCTCTCAGGGCTCACACCAGCCCTTCCAGCGCAAGGAACCACCCTCCTGCATGATTAATTACCGTGCCAGTAATTAGCTGGAGGAGGTCAGAGCCTGAACTGTGGCTGGACTCGCTCCTGATGAGCCTTTTCAGTCGGTGTTCTCAGGAAACCCCGACGTGGTGCCAGCGGGGTCGACTCGTCCCAAGGCTTCCCCTGGCAAAGCATCCTGTTATTCCCCCTAATGTTAATTATGATGATTAATTACTGCAGGCTGGAATTAGGTCTGTGAGCAGGTGCAGCCTGGGAGTCACCCTTTGCCCCCCTCCATCCAAACCATGGTGGAGATTTGATGTCCCCTGGATGGACAAACCCGTCCCCTGGATGGACAAACCCATCCCCCCTCGCAGTGCTGGCACCTCTGGAAGATGCCATCCGTAAATACCAGCAGAAAATGAGCTGGAAGTGCTCAAATAGTTGCAGCAGTTGCTGGTGACCCCCTGCTTGGTGACTCTGTGTGGAGAGGAGAGGTTGGAGCAGCAGCCTCAGTTTCTGTGCCTGTGCTGGGGGGTTGAACCACCAGAATGCTGCCTCAGCAGGTGATTTTATCCTGAATTTCCCTCATTCATGCTGCTGCCTCGGTTTTCTACCCCCAAAAGCTGATGTCCCCCCTCCTTAGCAGGGGCTGGAGGTGGCCATGGACTAATCCCTTGTGCAGCCACAGGGTGACAGACAAAACAGGAAGGGAATGAAGTGACCCAACAAGAAATAAATGCTCTTCCCGAGCTCCTGCCCAGCCCCTCCCGCAGATTTAGGGGCTGTTGGAGGATAAAGGCACAGAGTCATCAGCGGGGACAAAGGACAGACGCTGCTAAATAAAGTTGCCATTATCCCTGTGCAGGAGGAGGGAGGGATGAGTGCCCAGGGAGAGGAAGAGGGATCGAACAGGTAGTAAATTTTCGGAATTGCCCCCAAAAAAGCTTCTCCAGTGAGTAAATCCAATCGAATGGGCTGGCTGGCTGCAGATAATGTATCCCTTATTAATAATGTAGCCGGGATAGAGGCTTTTATTGATCCCCACATATAAATCTAAACCCCCCACTATGAATAAAAAATGTAATAAGATCGTGGAAATAGACTAAATAATAGCAGATGAGCCCAAAGTGACAGGGATAAACTGCAGGGCTGGGGGGATTGCTAATGGATGGCAGCCTGTGCCCCTGGCCTGGGATGCTGCAGTGACAGCCTGGAGGATGGGGACAGCACTGGCAGGGCTCAAAAGGATCCTTAAAACACAGAATCCTGCAGGAATCCCCTTCCCAGCTCGTGTGTGTCCCATCCTCGGCCTGGCAGCCACCCAAGTGCCAACACTGTCCCTTTGGGTGCCCCTCAGGGGTGCCCAGGAGGTGCTGGGTGTGACTGTGCTCCCTATCCCCCTCCTGCTCTTTTATCACCCCACAGAAAACCTACTCCCAGCCAGCCCCTGGCTCCTGGTTTATGGGGCAGCCATAAAGGGGCTGGAGCTCTGCCTGTGCTCAAAACTTGGTCTAAATTGGGGGAAAAAAATGACCCTTTTGTGTTTGCCAGCCCTGCAGAATGAGAAACTCGTGGAGCAGCAATGCCATTCCTGCCCCTGCTCGTCCTGAACGCCTGGAAAGCGTCACCTCCGCTGCTTCAGGATTGGGATAACGGGGTTTTGCCGGGATCCTTCGGGATGAGGCTGGGAATATAAACGTGATGGATGATCCCAGGCACTGCAGGACTGCCACATGCCACTGCCAAGCAGAGCTGCAGGAACTCCAGGGCTGCAGAGAGGGGTTTATTACCTGGGAGAGCCTCAGGATGGGGAGGTTGGGATGTTGGGATGTTGGGATGTTGGGATATTGCTCCGGAGCTGCAGCAGGAGTTCTTTGTGAGGCTCAGTGGTACCTGAGGTGTGAAAGCAGCTGAAGGAGGTGTCACTCTGGGGTTGGTGGCCCTGGCCAGCCCGGCCTTGCTGAGCATCTGCAGCAGTTGCTATGGCAGCACAAGGGGGGGAAGGAGGGATGATCCGGGCTGGTGCAGCAAAGGACAGGACGAGGCAGGGGGAAAATCTTTGGAAAACAGAGCTGCCAGCTCAAATAAAGAATCAAACCGGGCAGGAGCCTGTAACAGAGCAAAGCACGAAGCTGGGGGGAGGTGGAGAGAGGGACACCTCGATCCAGGATGCTCAGGGAGGGGAGGAGATCCTGGAGCCTCCCAACAGAGGAATACAAGCCAAAAACCCCGGAGAAAAAAAAAAAAATCCACATGCCAGAAAAAAAAAAAAATCAACTCTACCACCCAGCCCCCATGTCCTCCTCCTTCCCCAATTTTGGCTGCTAGCTGCTGGCACCCCTAGGAGGAGCCACAGGGGAGCTGGGCCAGCCCTGCTGTGCATCAGCCTGGTCCCAATTCCCTGGCATCGGGAGGGTCATCACACTGAGCAGGAGGATGGGGGAAGGAGAGATTTGGGGATGCAAGGGGCACGGGAATATCCCACAGCCATTCCCTAGGGATGGGCAGAGCAAGGCAGGGCACACCTTGCCCTGCCAGACCTCACCACCTCGGTCCCTGAGTGGCAGAGACCGTCGGTTTGCTTCGCTTTTCCTCTCTTAACGTGGCCAAAATAACCCCCAAAGCACAGAACAGGGGGGAAATTCCATTTATAGGGAGGTTCAAGGCCCCTGGATAAAAGCAGGCTCATCCAGCCTGCCCTGGAAGACTTGGGGAAAAAACTTTTCCACACTCAAGGAGAAAAGAAAATAAGGTATTGAGCTTTTCTGGAAGGTTTTGTGGCTCAGAAACAAAACCCCGAGCCCAGGGCTTTGCTTTCCCTGTCTCCTGCTCTGAGATTCCGGCGTCTGCCCGTGCTTGGAGCATCCTGCCCTTGGAAAAACAGGGAGTTTTCCCTCCCTGGAGCAGGGCAGGGCTGAGGGAAGCAGCAAGGGAGAGAGCTGTGATTTCTGGGCATAGGGTGACAGATATTTGTTGAACAGTGGGAGAAAATAAACAGGGGAATCAAAACAAACAGTGGGGGCGGGAAGGTAAATATTGAGTGGAGTCCAGCATTGAGATTATTAAATAAACAGTGGGAATAGAAAACTCCTTGAAAGGGGAGCACAGAATCCCAGGATGGGGCCTTAAAGCCCATCCCAGTCCACTCCTTCCCACTCTCCCAGGTTGCTCCAAGCCCGTCCAGCCTGGCCTTGGACACTTCCAGGGATGGGACATTCCCTGCCTTGAGTGGGAATATTCCAAAAGCAGGGAATTGAACCCAAACAGGGGGGCTGAACCCACCACCCCACACCTGCGAGGAACGACCCCCGGGGCAGCACAAGGACAGCCCTGGTGGCTTTTCCTGTCCCTCCCGATGCAGAATTCCCTGGATAGGCACAACTCCAGCTCCAACACCCTCGTTAACCCCGTTAACGTCTCCCGGTGCCCCCACCCAGCCCCGGTGATTGTGGGGTCGGAGTTAATTCTATTGAGCCTTTTGGATCCGGCTGCTTGAAAGAGCCTGGACAATAAATCTGTGTCGTCCTCATTACAACCCAGAAATTCCATCGAGTTCATTCCCTGATTTAAATCACCTCAGTTAGTTGAATGAAGCAATTTATTTCCTGTTCCTTTTCTAGATTTCCCCCCCCTCTCTCTTTCTTTTTTTTTTATTTTCTTTTTTTTTTTTCTGTTGTAATTTTTTTTTTTTTATCTGCTGCCAAAGCAGCTTTTATTTCCAGGGGAGTTAAAGAGAGGGGAAGCTGGGTGGGCTGTGCAGGAGCCGACCATGCAACACCTACACTGTCATTACATTTACCCAGGCGGTTCTGCCAGAGGGAATTACATCCTTAGCGAGGGAAAAAAAAATCAGGGATTGCTGTGCCGAGGCTCAAATTGCTCTCCCCAGGTCCTTGATGAACTGGGAGACTGGACAGGGATCCCGTGGCCTGTGTCCTGGCTTCCAGGAAAACCCATCAAACTGCACCAGTTGGATTTCTCTGAGATTTTTTTTTTTAAATATAAATGAGGCTCCTGATCCTCCAAACATTTATGAACCTTCTTAATGTCACACACCACGGATATCTCTGGTGATCCTCGTGTGGAGAGTTAAATATTCCGGAATATCTGGGATCAGGGAGGATCAGGAAGGCTGTTCCAGCAGCCTCCCAGGAAACATCGAGTGCTGGGTGTCACAGAGATTTAAACAAAGCACCAGGGGAGGAAAATGAAGCTCCAAGAGACCTCAAAAAGAGATGTTTTAACCCAGTTTAACCCCACGTTGAGAGTCACCTGCTCCCATCCCTCGCTGCCACCGGAACATTCCCCTTCATGCTCAACCCCAAACTTTCCCTGACACAGTTCAAGGCTGTGATGCCTTATCCTACCCACAGGAGGATATGGAAAACAAGCAATTAGGAAAACGTGAATGTCAAAAATTCCTCCTCTTTTTAAGTTCGAAATCTCCCCAAAATGAAAGGATTTGAATAAAACGCTTTGTTTTGCCACGTCTTCATCTACCTCCTTATCCGCTTCAGCCCCTTCCTCTCTCTCCTCCCCAATTACTCTGGGAGAGATTAATTTAAAAGACAACGGGCAGGGAACAGAAGAGGTGGAAGCGTTTATTTACCAGCAGAATGGAATTTAGGATAAATATTTAGAGACGGGGAGAAAAGGAGAACGATAAGGAGCAGCTTTGCAGAGGCTCCCACAAAAGCTGCACGGAATGAAAAAGCTCCTCCACAGCAGAACGCTGGGAAAGGGTAAAACAATTAACACATCAGCCTGAAGAGCTCCTTCAGCCAAGTTAATGCTGGGAGCTGTTCGTAAAACCATGGAATTGTTTGGGTTGGAAAGGGGACCTTAAAGCCCTTCCACAGGCCTGGATTGATCCAAGCCCTGTCCTATTGCACCCCAAGGCTTGATTTTTGGGGGCTGTTCAGTCACCAGACCCACCTTTCCCTCAGAACAGCTGTTTCTGGGCCAGCTTTCCCCAAAAGAATGTTTTTTGGGATATTGGGATAACGCTGGGGGGGCTGTGCAGGGACTCAGCACCAATTCCTGCACCCACAGCGGTGCCCTTGATATCTCACTCATCTTCCTCGGGATGGGAGGAGGGTGTTGTTGCCCCCATCCCATTTATTTATGGCCCCCTGTGATGGGAGGAGGTGCCAGATCTCATTCCCAGCCGTGTCCCACACGGCAGGGCTGAGCCGGGCCCCTGTGGGTGCTGCTGGAACGTAAATAACGGCAAAAATAACCACCCCGGAGAGAATCGATACACTGGGAGCCTGGGGAGCCCATTTCAGCCCTGAATAAATCCCAGACAGGGCTGCTTTCCCAATTGATTGTCCCTCCCAAGCAGTGCATCCATCACTGGCAGCGAGCCGGGAGCGGGGATGGAGCTGAGCTCCGAATGTTCCCTGCTGGGAGAGCCGGGGGGGGGTGGGAGAGCTGCTGGAGACACAAACACCCCCCAGATGGGCCTGCCCTGCTGTCCCAGCAGAGCTGCTGGATGGGACAGCAGGGAGATGCTCCTGGAAGGAGCCTTAGGGATTAACCCCCTCTTCTCCCAGGAGAGCAGGGCCCGGGGGTGATGGATGCAGAGGCTCATCAGCCCAGGACCAGCCTCTCCATCAAAGCCAAGCCTGCAAAGGACTCATAAAATCCCCCAAAAATCAGGGAATGCAGAAGGAACGAGGCTCCCCCCAGCCCAGGGGTGCCAACCCTCCAGCTCCCTGTTTTCCATTTGCACAAAACACCCAGGAACATAACCCAGCTCGGTGATTCCAGGCACCCACCGACACCCTGCCCACCCTTTTGTTTCACCCAGCCCAAATTGCTGGGGTTCAGCTGCTCAGGGAAATTGGAGAGCAAGGTGTGGGGTGGGGGGAAAGCAGGGAGAGCAGGAACCAAGGGGGAGCCGAGATGGAAAAAGTGCTGAAAAGCCTCCCGTGCTTGTCAGGCGAATTAACTTGGGATGATGTAGGGGAAACAACTAAGTGGTTTTTGTGTCAGCTACACTGAATCAAACTTGCTCAAATATATGCAGGCATGTGTGCAGTGAGGAATGAGCCCATCTCCGGAATGGAAAGCAGGCTCTTAGCCGGGAGAGATGGGGTTTTTTATGTTTGGCAAAGAGGAGGAAAGCTGTGTGTAAATTAAATTAGGTGTCACGGGGAGAACAACGGGCTGGGGGGGTGGGGGGGGGGGTGGTGTAAAAAAAATTAAAAAAAAATAAAAAAAGCATGTGTTTTGCAAAGAAATGAACTGAAGGTGATTGCTAAGGTGAAGAATTAATTGGGGTGGGAGATCCAAAGCACAGCAACAGGACCATGGGCAGCTGGGAGGGGAGGCAAGAGGGGCCTGGCTTTTCTTGCCTGCAGGTTTTCTGGGCTTCCCATCAGCCTCAGGACGTCTTGTCCACCTACTGACCTGCTTCTCGTCCCTAAACGCCTTCAAACCCAGGGAAAACTGGGTGAATTCTGCATTTCAGGTCAGCACTTTACCCTCCTCAATTTTGGAATTATTTCAGTGCCCCCTCTGCTCCAAAGGAAAAATGGGAATTAAAGGCTCTGCTGCCTGTGACAGCTGCATTCCCAGGCCCCTGCCTGCTGCATTCTCCTCTTCCTCACTGAGTGGGTTTCGAGGGTTTTTTTCTAGAGTGGAAATAAGCCTGGAGTCAGATGTGTAAGCGCACGCTAATTCCGAGCACTTCCTCAAGAGCTCCACTCAAGCAGGGCCATAAAAACACGCCCTGCCCTTCAAATCCTCCTCGCGGGAGGTCGGAGCTCTCCAAGGTCTGCCGGCTGAAAGAGCCCTTGGAAACACGATGGGATGCTCCTTAGCACAACCTCCCCTTCCCAGGGCGAGTATCACCCACCCCAATCGCCTCACAAACACCGGCTGAGGGATTTTCCACGGGTTTTTTTTGTTTTTTTTTTTTTTTTTTTCTTTTTGCTGGAGCGACACCTCGTTCAGTTGCCCGCCGCGCCTCCCAAGGGATGGGGGATAATGGGAACGAGCTGCGAACGGCCACGCTTTAAAAATAACAGCAGAAAGTTAGGATGAAACATAACCCCGGGGGGTTTGCGGGAGAAACAGATGGTTTAATGTTTGCTTCAAGAGCTTTTCGAGTCAAAATAATAGTGGTAATAACGTTTAGTCGTTTAGGGGGAATGGGTTCAGGCTGGAAGAGGGCGAGGGATGGGTGGGAAGAAATTTCTCCCTGGGAGGGTGGGGAGGCCCTGGGATGGTTTTCCCGGAGAAGCTGTGGCTGCCCCATCCCTGGAAGGAGATTGGACGGGGCTCGGGGCAAGCTGGGCCAGTGGAAGGGAGAAAATCCCGCTGTTTTCCATCCTTCCTCCACCTCATCCCCCGTGGGATCCTTCCCCACCCCTGAGCAGACCCCACAACCCCTCACCCCTCACTCTCCCTGCTAACGAGGCAAATAAAGGGCGTTGCTTGTGGAAGCAACAGCACCGACGTCCCAGAATCCCACAAATTCACTGCAGAGGAGCTCTGGCATCACGTCCTGGGCCCCAGCTCCTTTTCCTCCCCGGGAATAACCTTTGGAGAGAAGGACTGCGGGAAGAGCTGCAGCGAACTCCCAGCCTGAAAGGGGAGGAGGAAGGAGGGAAAAGTGCAAATTGTTCGCTATATTTTTTAATAACGTCTCCCCCACCTGACACGGAGCTTTTGTAACAATTACAGCTCGAGCCCGGAGCTTAATTGGATTTTGTTTAGCAAGTTGTACCAAGGGGTCTCTCGACTCGATGCTGCTGCGAGTGGCACGAAAGGCAAAATCCTGCCTGGGTTGGGCTGGGAGAGGCACAGCGCCGAGCTGGGATGCTCCTTGTGCAGTCCAGGGCTTTATAATCCTATTTATGTGTGGCCAGAAGGGGAATAAAGGAAAGCCAGGGGCACGTGATGGGGGCAGAGGTGCAGCTCCATCCACCCTGGGGATGGGTTTAGCCACGAGCTCCAAAAAAAAAAAAAAAAAAAAAGGAGAATATTCGGGATGTTTTTGCTCGGGATCCTTCTCTCCCTGTTCTCCATGTGAGAGTTTCCTGGGCATTCCAAGTTTTTTATGGCTGTTAATTCCCTCTGATGGGTAAACGGGCAAAGATGGGATTATCAGAGGGGGGGGAAAAGCAAAACCATGGGGATCACGGGGCAGCAGCTCAGTGAGGGAACACTGGGATCAGTGAGGGAACACTGGGAGCAGTGTGGGATTTTTTTTTCTCCTATTTTTCCCCCCCTCCTCCTCAGAGAGGCAGGAATTACAGGAAGATTGAAAGCACGGATCCTCATACATTTTCCCTCAGGTGCTCATAAGCTCCGGGAGGTGCAGATGAGGACTTGTTGAACAGAGATAACTGTGACACTGTGCCAAATAAATTCGGGCTCCAGGAAGAGCTGCTGACACCCAGACAGCTCCGAAAAAAACCTGCTGGTGAGAAACAACCCTGCCAATATGTCAGATATTTTCGGAGCTCTGCTCTCCTCTTTAGTGCTGGAGAGGAAGGAAAGGTGCTGGCACTGAAACCCACGGCTTTGGGGAAGGAAATGTGTGCCTTCCAGGGAGAAAAAAAGGGGAAAAATCCATCCCTGGAAGTGTCCAAGGCCAGGTTGGAGCAACCTGGGATAGTGGGAGGTGTCCCAACCCAACTTGTACCATTCAACCCTCAACTAACCCCAAACTTCTCCCAGAAAAAAAAAAAAAAAGTATGGAGAGGGAAAAACAACAGCAAAAGTGAGTTCAGGGCTCATCCTGAATGGCCCAGCTCAGCATAAAACCCTGAAGAATCCCATCCTGGGGTGGGGAGGAAGCACGAAGGGGACAAACAGATTTATTCCTCCTGCTTGTTTCTGCTCCAGCTTTGGATTAATTACTCAGAGCCGCTCCCTGGGCACAGCTCCCCTCACCCAATCCTTCCCTCCTGTCGTTGCACAGCAGGATTTGCCACACAGGCACCGTGGAATGGTACGCTGGGCCCTAATATTTCAAAATCCAGCAGGAACAAACACGCAATTATGTAGTTCAGTGATGCAGCACCGCGGTGGCAGCCGGGGAGGGGAGGGAGAAACTGCGGAGAAAACGCCTGGCTCAACAGCTCAGGCCGTGGGATCCACTGCTGGGAAGGTTCATCCCTGGGAAAAGCAGGCTCAGGGAGGATTTTGGCACTCCCCAAATCCCTGGCAGGAGGGGGGAGCCGGGGTGGGGGGTCAGGCTCTGCTCCCAGGGAATAAGGGACAGGAGGAGAGGGAACGACCTCAAGCTGTGCCAGGGGAGAGTCAGGTTGGATATAAGAGAAATTCCTTCATGGAAAGGGTGGAAAAACATTGGAACTACCCAGGGAGGTTTGGAGGTGCCCAAGGGAGGACAGGACGTGGCACTCAGCGCTCTGGGCCAGGGGGGACGAGGTGGGGACGGGGCACAAGTTGGACTCCATGGGCTGGGAGAGCTTTTCCAAGCTCAGTAATCCTGGGATTCCTCCAGCCCCAGAGCCCCAGAGCCCTGCTCAGAGCAGGGAGCCATGTCCCTGTGTGGCTCAGCCGCTCCCCAGGCTGAGCTGTTGGGGAGTTAATTAATTAAACGTCGTGTCGCGTCAGGAGCAGCACATCTCGGTGTGATGGGCCCTGCACTGCGCTGGCCACGAGGGTTTGGGCACCCCTGCCCCACCAGCCCCAAGTGCCTGAAGTTCCCAGCACTGTCCATCATGTTGTCTCCCCCATCTCCAGTGACTGCAGATGGATTGAACCCTGAGCAGCGGGTTCTGCAGAGGCAGGGCTGGGATCGATCGGGATTTGCCAGCCTTTGTTCCTCTGCGAGTGCATAAATGGGAGCAATGGAGCTGAAAATGCCACGGCTTGGCTCGGGCAGTTGTTAAACCCAGATGGATTTCAGGAAGGCTCGGCTGGAGTTGTCACTGCCCTGGGAATTGCTGCCTCCCGTCCCAGCCCTGCCACCCAAACTGAAAAAAAAAGGGGGAATTTAAGGTAGAGCATCCCAAAGACTCGGGCTGGGAAAGGGAAGCCCTTCCTCCCAGCATGGTGCTGCTGATTAATCTGGGCTTTGCCAGACCAAGGGCTGGAATTGGCAACAACTGCTCATATTTCCCCCCAGTGGAGCCCCAGGTATTCATCAAATATAAATATATGTACATATAAACATGGAGGGCTTGGGTTGGAAGGGACCATAAAGCCCCTCCAGCCCTACCCCCTGGGACACCTTCCTGGAACATCCCAGGCTGCTCCAGCCTGGCCTGGAAAACTTCCAGGGAAAAATGTATGTGTGTATATATATATTGCAAAGTATGAATATATTTCAGACTGTATATATAAAAATATATATATATATATATTCTGCACTGCCTGCTTACTTTAGGCCACTGCCTGCTGTCTGCATGCTCAGCATCCCTGCCTGACAGCATTCCTGACTCCCAGCATCCCCAGTTCCCAGCCCAGGGATGGGTGCCAGGGGTGCCCAACCCCACCAGCTCCAGGGAGACCCTCTAGCTCCCAGAGAAAGGGAAAACACTGGGATTTTGTGGTTGAGGTGCTTGCCTGGGCCCACATTCCTGCCCGGCTTCTGGCTTCAGCTCAGAGGGTTCCTGCAAAAAAATGAAATAAAGAAATAAATCCCTTCTCACTCTTCCTTCGGTTTTGGACGAAATTAATCATCAAAAAAGTCCCCCCTAATTCCCTCCTTCCCTTTTCCTCAGCCCTCATTCCTCATGCCCGGGTCAGCTCTGCTCCTGCAGCCTCCACGGGAGGATGTGGAGCCTCTGCCCTCTGAATGCTTTTAAATCGTGGCAGGTTTTGGTGTGTGTGTGGTTTTGGTTTTTTTTTTTATTATTTTTTTGGCGTTCTGTTGATCCCCTCCCCGAGCGATAAGATCTGACAGGCAGGCAGTGCTTTCAGAGGCAATTAAATCACACTTCGGGAGGCGGCACGGGGAGCGATAAATGCGGAGCGGGGAGGAGATAAAAGGGAACAACTCGCTGGCCCTGTTGGCTCCCGTTCCCATCCCCAAACCCGCCGGGGACGGGGGAACACGGCGAGGGGGTTGCTGAGGAGGATGATCCAAGGCGGGATAAATAGCAGGGAAGAAGGTGAAGCTCGGGGAAAGGTGGTTGGGGAGTAATTAAGGGAGGGAGAAGGGAGTTTACACCGCCTTGAAAAGCAGGGAGTACCCAGCTCCCTCCCCAGCTCGGTGACTCAGCCTCCCGAGGGAATAAGAAGCAGAGATTTATCTGTTTATCCACTTAGTGACCCCGTCAGGAGAAGAGACGGGGGTCTGTTCATCTCCCCACACATCCACGTGCATTTCCAGGCCTGCCTTCCCTTCCCTCTGCCTGGTTTTCCTCCCCTTCCCCGGCACATTCATCGGAGAAAACAGGAGAGAAAGAGTCTGTTTATCTATCCAAAGGGCACGTTTCCATTTGCTTTGTTTTTCCCTGTGCTTAAAGAAGGCAAAAAAAGAGCAGCTTTTCTGAGATAAAACATCTTTACAGCCCGGTGAGGGAAGGAAGAGCTCGTGAAATTCCAGCTCCCTTGGAGCCAGAGGACAAGGGGGATCCCATGGCCATGGGCTGGACCCCAGGGCTGGGATTCTCCCTCAACAGGAATATCCAGAAATTACTCGACCCCCCAGGAGAGATGTGGAAGCCCAGATGTGCTGGAATTCTATGGAAAGCAGGATAAAAGTCCACGTGGTTACTTGTGTCCTCACCAGGGAGCTGCAGCAAGGGATGGCAGTCGCCACCAAGAGCTGTTAAAGTTGGTCTAGAGTACTAATTAATAACCATTAATGAATTATTGCACAGCTGCCTCATGGTTCCCCCCAGTTTTGAGGCTCGGGGATGGTTTTTATCCCCAAAATGTTCTGCTGGGAGGGCCCACGAGCAGCCCCAGTGCCCGCCTCTCCCCTGCCTGGCACACCAGGCTGATCATTATTAGGTTAATTAAAACCATAAAAGCAAAATCTGACTGCGCCGAGCATTTGGGAGCAGATGGCAACAAGTACCCAGCTCCATAAAAAGAGAATTGGAAGTTGTCAAGTGTCTCTGGCTCATCTGGCTGGGGCTCTGGGGGAGCAGCAGGTCCCTCCTGTGGAGTCCCAGGAGCACCAGCACTCCCAGTAACTCCTGTGCAGCAATCCCAGGGGAGTTCTGGGAGGTTGGAAAGCTCATTAAGTGGCTGGGAAGTCATTAAATGTTAAAGGGGAGATGATCTCTCCAATCCCCTGATCAACTGCGTGGTCTTGCCTGGACTCGCTCCAACAGTCCCATGTCCTGTTTAGCACCCCAAAATCCTGCCTGGCCCCCTCATCAGCTGCCCAGGAAGGTGCCTGGGCACCTCACCCCGTCTCAGATGCAGAGGGGAAACCCGGAGCAGCAGGAGAAACGCGGCAGAAATGTTGAATGGAAGGCAGGCAGCGGGGGAAATGAAGACAAACAGCTGGAGCTGCTTCGTTCCCGCCGTACATCCAGGGAAAGCACGGGCAGCAGGGAGAAATCCAGTAACACAAGAGCTGTTACAAGCTCCCCATCGGGCTGGACTCGTCCTCACCTGCTCCCATCCCCCAGAGCACAAAGGAGCTGCTCCTGCTCACAGGCTCAACCTGCTCGGGCACAGGGGGGATTTTCCAGCCTGGTGACCCCAGGAAAACACTCTTAACTTTTAAATGCAACAACAGGACAAAATTCCTTCTCCCCCCAAAGCAGACAGTGGTGAGTTTTTGGGGTGTTTTCCCTTGGGATGCAAAGGGAGAGCTAAGCTCACAGGGTCAGGGTGGAACAAGGTCTGGGATGGGGATCCGTGAGGGTGGAGCATCCCCAGGCACTGCACAGCTTTTAGCTGCGTTCCCATGAAAAGTTTGGGAAGGCAGATGAAGCACTGAGAGTGGGGATGAGGAAGGAGCAGCCTGGCTGGTTTGGGATGGTTGGAAAAGACCTCCAAGACTGAATCCCACCCGTGACCGATCCCCACCTTGTCAACTGGAGCGCAGCACTGAGCGCCACGTCCAGCCATTCCCTGTCCCCACCCTCAGCCAGGGGAACATCCCTGCAGCTCAGGGAGCAAACAGAGGCACTTTGGAACAAACCTGTGGCGCTGGGAGGCAGATCCCGAGCCCGGAGAGCCGGGGGTTGATGAGCAGGAACTGCACTGCACCAGCCCGTCCTCCCTCTCCCGGGGACTGCGGGGAGCCAGCCCCATCCAGACGTTAATTCTGCGTCGTTGTTGTTTAATTTGTGAACTCATTTATCTGGGAGCGTGGCAGGGCCGCCTCGTGCTCGGGGTGCTGAGCACAGCCGGGCTGCGCCGCCGTGATTAGATGGCTGAGGCCCAACCTCAGCAGCTGCTAATCCTGACTGTTAATTAGAAGATTTGGGGGTAAGAATTCCAGCACGGAGCCTCAGTTAAGCCTGAGCAGCTCCTGCATTTTCTCTGGCCCCTTCCCCTCCTCCCCCCACGGCCCCTGCCTGGCAGAATCCCTCGCAAAGAGCCAGCGGGGCCGACCCCGCCGAGCAAGGACAGCCGGGCACGGGCTCCGGTTTTTCCTCCCTGGAAAGGAAAAAGCCGGGAGACTGCCGTGGTGACACAGGGAATTCAGCCTAGCCTGAAATGACAGCGTCTCCTCCTCGGGCCAGTTCATTAATTTTTATATCTCAGCAGCTTTGAGAGCCCTGAGCTGGGGTCAGTGGCGGGTTTAGTGGTGCGGGACGTGCACGTTGCTGGAGCGTTCGGGTCTCGCCCCGGCCCCTCTTGAGCAGCTGCTTGAGCCAAACTGGGCAATTACCCCTCTCTGCTGAGGCCAACAGGGGTCAGTGCCACCCCCTTGCCCTGCTTTGGGGACCTCTGGCTGCTCTGGCTCCCCGGGCTGTCCCCTCTGCTCCGACCTTCCGAGCTGCGCTGGTGAGACGTGGCTGGGAGATGCTCTCAGGCATCTGCCAAGCTCCATTTGAACACAGACAGAGAGAGAGAGAGGTGGCATCTTGAAAGCTGGGCAAGCGCAGCCCGGCCGTTCCCTGCTCTCCAAATTACTTGTTTGTGCTGAAACCTCATTTTCTTCAACCATTTTTTGGGGCCGGTGGTGGGGGCGAGTCAGCCGAGCTGTGCCTTGCTCAGGGCTGGGGCAGGGGGTGAATCCACGTGTCCTCCTGGCAGTGGGAGAGGCCAGCAGAGCTCAGACCAGTGTTTATTTTGCATTCCTGGTGCTTGTTTTCCTCTCCCAGAGTGCCTGTCCCGGCAGCAAAAGCTGAGCCAGCCGAGGGTGTTGAGCTCTTGGCCGGCGCCCAAGGCAGGGGTTCAGAGCCATTAACATCCCCCAGGATGAAATATTGATGGTCAGAAAGCTGTTAACAGGAACAAGAGAACTGGCAACCCCAACACCTGGGATCCTGCCCATTCTGCTTCTAAAAAAAAAAAAAAAAAATAAATACAAATTCAAAAGGGAAAGGAGGGGGAGGCCTGGGGAGGTACAGAGGGAGGGGAAGGTAAAGCACAGCCAGGCCCAGCTCTTTATCCCCCCCCCACACCTTTTTACATTTTATAAACCAAATTGATTTCCAGAAGAAAGGAGCACTCACCACATACAAAGGGGAACCTTTGGGAAGGAGCTTTAATTGAATTTCTGAGGGCTGCTCTTTCCGGTTCCCTCTCTCCCCTTGCCCTTCCCCTGTAAATCAGGAGATTCCAGCTGAAGAAGGAGCTGGAAGGTGGCCAGGTGTGTCCTTTGGAATGTGCCATCACCACCCCTCCCTGGCCTGGAGGGATGAAGGCAGGACCAGGGATGTGGGAGAGGATTCCCCTTCCCTCATTCTCTGCTCCTGCCCCTCTCCTGCTGTGCCTTGGCCATTACTTGGGTAATTTTTTTTTTGGGGTGGGGGGAGGAAGAAGAACAAAATTCACAGCTTGGGGCGCGACTGGGCAGGGCTGGGGGAGCTGTGATTTGCATTCTGCTTAAGAACAGGCTGCTTTCACATTCCTGCAGATGTAGCAGCCTCTCGGTCTTAATAAATTCATGAGCATCGATTCCTGGGGGGGGGGAACAGTGGGAATGTTAGACAGGAAGACACGGGGTTCCTGAGCAAAGCAAAACGCTTTTCTCCTCCCTCCCTCCCTCCTTCCCTCCCTCTCTTCCCTTTCCAGCCTGTTCCAGCAGTACCTGGGCACGAGGAAAACCCACAGCAAGCAATGGCAAAACACTCAGAATTGGAGCTTGAGGGTGCTAAAAACGGTAAAAAGGGGTTGTTTTTTTGAAAGGGTTGGGAGGGGCAGCTTTTCTCCCCACAGCACCTCCAGGGGCTCAGCCCAAATCCCTGCTTAAAGGACTATGTAAAGAGGCCCCAGGGGCTGATGAGGTGCAAAAAGATCGGCATCACCACAAAAAAACCCACACCAAAACAACAAGAAAAAAAAAAACAAACAACCCACCAGGGTGGATTTGGTGGATTGGTGCAGCAAAGGTGATCCTAAAATCATTTGGAATGGAGCCATTGATCCATCTGGAACAGAGGAGCTGCGACTGCTCCACCCCTGGAAGTGCCCAAGGCCAGGTTGGAGTGACCTGGGATAGTGGGAGGTGTCCCTGCCCATGACAGGGGGTGATTTTAAGGTGCCTTCCAACCCAAACCATTCCAGCATTCCACGATCCACTCAGGAGGGACACACCAAAGCTCCCATCTGACCAGGATGGTCCCTTCAGGGTCCCTTCCTCCCACAGCTTTTCCCACAGCAGTCCCATTTTCCAGCCTCTGTTTCTGCCTGACATTGAAGGATGAGCTCTTAATGATCCTAAATTAATAACTGTTGTAGAGTTTATTTGAGAAGATCATAAAAAAATCAGTAATGTCATCGTGTCAAGCAAAGTTTCTGGTGGGTTTTTGTAATTATTATTATGCATGTCTGCGTTTTTTTTTTTTCCCCTTTCCATCATTGATCTGAAGCTTTCAGAGAGACATTAATATACCTGACTACATCAAAATCCTTAATTATTCACCTCCAGCCAAACAGCTGATTCTCCAGGGACTCCAAGAGGACCTAAATTGTTCCTTTTTGTTTCTGAAACTCCCTCTCAGAGCTCGCCTTTTTTTTTTTTTTTTTCCCTTTCCCTTCATGTCTTTGCTTCCCACACACAGCAAAGAGGAGCTACTAATTCCAGCCCCACATCTTCCCAGATCCATGGGGAGCATTCCAGCCATGGGATCACTCAGGATCCGTGGGAGCCAAATCACACCACAGAGCCTGAAAAAAGCCTTGGAGACCCATCCACCCCTGCCATGGCTGGGAAATCACCTTCCCCCACCAGGCCAGCATGGATTTGAGGGTTTTTTTTTTCCCTTTTATTATCATTTTCCCAAGTTAAATCTGCTGCTCCTCCTCCCAGAGGGAAGAGCCTCCCTCCATCTCCTGTGGGTTGGATGGGGGGCAGCACTGGCAGCCTTGGAATGGACTTTTAACAACAAAACTCCTCCTGCCCCTGCAAAATCCAGGCAGGAACGGGCAGCAGGAGGAGCTGGAAGGCACCGGGAATGAGGCAGGGGATGATCCCACCCCGTGCTCTCAGGGCAGGTGAGAGGTGCTGTCTCTCCCTGGGCTCTCCAGGGCTCTGGGTAGGCGATGAAGGGTTTTCTCCTTCCCCTTAAATTGTTTTTAACAACCAGCTGAACTCCTGACAAGACACAGGGGGGCCCGTGGGGAGGAAGGTCCCGCATCCCGGCGGGAATCACTTCCCGGGGAGGGAAGGGAGGGAGGGATGAGCCGCAGTCGGGAATTGCTGTTTCTTCCCGGTGACTGTAGAGGGAAGTAGACGACTAAAGAGACTTTTTGCCTGGGGCTGAAGCGAGGTGGTGGCCCTGGATCCGGGATGGGTGGAGGGAGAAGCTCGAGGCCAATCCTCCCCCCCTCCAACCCCGTTCCAGGCCTGGCTCGCTGTGTTTGATGCTTTCTACCTGGAGCGCTGGGAAAGCAGCTTCCAGCTTGATTCCTGCCAAGAACTTCCACGGGAGGCAGAGGCAGGTCTTGCCAGGGAAGGGCTTTCATCTCTCCCTGCTGCTCCTTGCGGAGCAGGACTCGGGAGACTGGCAGGCATGGAATCACGGAATCCTGGAACGCTTTGGGTTGGAAGGGACTGTGAAATCAGCCTGTTCCACCCCCCCTGCCACGGGCAGGGACACCTCACACTAGCCCAGGCAGCTCCAACCTGGCCTTGAGCCATTCCAGGGATGAGGCAGCCACAGCTCCTCTGGGCAAGCCTGTTCTTTGCTGTCCCCAGAGCTCCTGAGAGGTCACAGGGGCCGTGCTGGGATGGGGGACACTCCATGGGCATCCACCAGCTGGGCAGAGGGCAGGCTGTGATCCCTGTCCACAGGCAGGGATGGAAGGAGGAACATCTCAGAAATGCTCTTTGTGCAGCCCAGGGATTGTTCTCCCGCCCCAAAGGGAGCCCCCAACCCTGGAAATGTGCCCTGGAGCCACCTCAGCATCACCGGGGAGGGATTTTTCCTTGCCCTGCGCCCCCACGGGCACCAGGCAGGGCCTGAGCAGGGGCAGGAACCGGCATTTCCAGCTGCTCACAATTCCCAGGAGCGTGAATCCCAAACCACCGGGGCATCACCTGCTACTCAAACCCCGCTCCCACCCAGCCCAGCCTGAAGAGGTGTCAAATCCCGGGCTGGGAAAACACCGCAGGGGAAAATAAACAATAAAAAAAACCCCCACAAATACAAAGCCTGCTTTATTCAAGGATTTCTCCGGGTATTTCTCACCTCTCCCTGCCTTCCTCCCTGGCTGTTCTCACCTCTGTCCTTCCCAGGGAGGGTTTGGCTCCTGCTGCCCCCCCAGCAATCCCCTCCCAGACCCCTCCTGTTCCTGCCCTGGCATTTGATGCTTTATCAGGGGAAGATACACAGAGGGAAGAAATATATTGTGCAAATTACTTGATAATGCACAGCAAGGCAGCAACGATGACCTTAAAAACTGCCTGTTAGCAGGGGGAGAAAAAAAAAAAAAAGGAGAGAAGAAAAGAGACAGAAAGACTTTGCTGGGAGCCTTGATAGTCTGGGTGGAAAATGGAATTGTTTTTTTATGATTTCCAGTCTGCTTTAACTCTGCCCTCCAGGTCAATAATCTCAGTAACAACCTTTTCCTCCAAGAAAATGTTAGAGCTTGTGCTGGTCCCCACAGGAATTCAAGTTCAGGTGCCTCGGAGAAGCAGTTCATTGCCTGGCAGCCGGAAAAATGCCGGAGCATCCCGGGTGGGCAGCAGGGAGAGCCCCCCCAGGATGGTACCTGGTGGCCCTGGCTGGGTTTGGCACATCCCTGTGAACAGTGGGGACGGGCAGGATGAGGCACAGCCTCACAGGGGCATTTTCCCTCTGCCAGGGGATTTTTCTCCCCCCATTTTTTCCCCTCTTTCTCTCCCCCCCCCCCAAAGTTTCCCTCCTCAGCGCTGGAGAACAAATGTTCTCCAGTGGTCAGAAAAGAAAGGCATGGGTTTCCATGGCAACTCCCTTCCCAAATGAGGGTTGCAAGTCCCCTGCACCCCCTGCTCACACACAGCCCTCCCAAATCCGTGCCCCCTGGCCCGGGGTGCCACGGGAGGGGCCGAGCCAGCGATGCTCCACACAATGCCAGGTCCCAGGGTGCCCAAGCGCTGCTGTGGCTCCAGATTTTCGCCCTCTTTGGAGCACTCTGCTGCCAGCTTCCCACTGCTCCTGCCTCGGGAACCCCCTCCAAGGGCCCTGCAATCCACAATCCACACGGGAATTGCAGGGCAGGGAAGGGGGGGCAAGGGATGTGTCCCCCCCTCCTCCTCCTGCAGAGCCAGGAAGCACAAATCCCTGCCCTTCAGAGCCACCTCCCACTGCCTCATTTTGGGGGGCAGTGCCAGGATGGGGTGCATTGCCAGGCCGTTCCTTCCCCCATCAGTGCCCGCTGCCAGCGTGGATTTCACCCCGCAGTGTTCGTGGCACGGCTCCCCCCCCGGCCCCGGAGCAGTGTCAGGGCTTAAAGAGGCTCAGTGTAACACAACCTGACACCGCCAGCTCAGCTGGAATGTGAATAATGTGTCTCTGGTGCTCGCCCCCCCCCCTCCCCTTCCCCTCTTCCCTTTTATATCCGTGTTTGTGACACCTCGGATCGGCAGGAGAGGGAAGGCAACTTCCAGAAACTACAGATCTCACAGGGAAGGGAGGGGGGGGAGTGAGGATTGCTCAGGTAATTGTGCTGCCTGAATCACAGATATGTTATAGAATCACAGAATGGTTTGGGTTGGGAGGGCTTTAAAGCTCATCCAGTGCCACCCCCTGCCACGGGCAGGGACACCTTCCACTGGCCCAGCTTGCTCCAACCTGGCCTTGGGCACTTCCAGGGATGGGGCAGCCACAGCTCCTCTGGGAAATCCATTCCAGGGCCTCCCCACCCTCCCAGGGAAGAATTTCTTCCCAACATCCCACCTAAACCCACCCACCCTTTGCCCACACCACACAAACAGAGCTCCCGTGGTTCTGTCCGGGCTCTTCACGTGGTGCCTCTGGAGTTTGGGCATGGCCAGCCCTGCACAGGAACCCCTTTTCCCAGCAGCAGGAAGGTGTTGTTGCTGCCAGCCCCATCCTGGGCCCACATTCCATGGTCCCAGAGCATCCCTCTGACCCCGGGCTGTCCCTCTGAACCAGGAGCAGGGATGCTCCAGGAGATCCCCGTGGTGGATGCAGAGGGTTCAGTCAGTGTAGCAGCCCTGGTTCCCATCTGCCTTGGCCTGACAGGCTCACATTTGTGATCCTTATCTCCTCATGCATTTTTAATCCTGTTTGAAAGAGGCTCTGACAAAGCACCCCCCTGCTCAACCCCCCCTCCCAAGCCCAGGGAGCTCCTGCCTCCTCTCACCGAGTCCCCCATCCTAACACAGGGCTCCTGCTTGCCACAAATCAGCCCCAGATGGGCTGTCAGAGAGAAATCTGCGGGGCAGGAGGGGAATTTTTATTGCCTTTGAACAGCTGTGCACAGAGGAGCTGCTGGCAGAGCTGCTGGGCTGAGCTGCTGTGCTTGGCAGGACGGGCAGGGAGAGGGCTCTGGATGCTGCTCTGCCCCCTGCCCTGGATGGGATCATGGCAGAATGGGGTCAGGAGGGATTGGGGTGGTTGCACAGTGCAGCCCCTGCATCCTTCTGTGTCCTCTGCATCCTCCTGCACCCTCCTGCATCCCTCTCAGTCCCCCACACCTCCACCAGGACACCATTGCCCAGGAATTCCACCCCACAGCAGGTCCTGGTGACTCTTTCCCCACCACAGCAGGTCCTGGTGACTCTTTATCCCCCACCTGGAGCCAAATTCATCCATCCCCACCTCGGGAATCCACCCCAGGCACTCCAGCACCAGGTGGCCCTTGCTGGGAACAGCCTGAGCCTCTCCCTGGCCAGGGAGCAGAGGGAAGATGGGGAGTGATTAAAAGGAAAAGCTGGGTTTGGTGGGAGCTCTCCCAGCCCTGGTGGCTGCCATATTTCAGGCAGGTGACAGGGACCTTGCCGGGTGTCCTTGCTGGGAAGGAGCGAGATGGATCTGGCAACAGAGAGGCCCTGAGGTGACACCCCCTCTGATGGATCGTCCTCCCTCCTGCCCCAGGGGACCACTGGAGGAAACTTGGCTCTGTAAATATTCCCTGGGGGAACCAGAGCTGTCCCCTTCCCCCCTGGGAGCGCAGGGTTGACAGAGCCTCGCTCAGGGAAGTTGGAAATCGGAAGGAAAGGAGGTTTTGGGGCTGTTTCTTGTTGGTGCAGGTGGGGACAGTCCCTGAGCAATCCCAGAGCCAGAGCCTCTTCTGCCTCAGCTCCCTGGGAGCTGCATCCTCCTGCATCCCTGGATGTCCCTGCATCCTCCTGCATTCCTGCATCCTCCTGCATTCCTGCATCCTCCTGCACCCTCCTGATTCCTCCTGCATTCCTTGATCATCCTGCATTCCTGCATCCTCCTGCATTCCTGCATCCTCCTGCACCCTCCTGATTCCTCCTGCACCCTCCTGATTCCTCCTGCATCCTCCTCCATCCTCCTGCATCCTCCTCCATCCTCCTGCATCCCCCTGCAAGCTGCACCCCACAGGATGGGAAGGTCCCACCCAGGGCTGGTGGTTAAGGGAGAAAAAAAAAAACCCTCCTGGGTGACCCTAAAGTGAGTTAATTTACCAGAAATACAAACCCCCAACGTCACTGAGGTGATGTCAGGGCTGGGAGAGGGGGCCCTGGGAGCTGGAAGGCAGCCAGCAAAGGGAGAAAATGTCTTATCTACAGTTTTAAAAATAAATAAATAAATTTTTAAAAAATCAGGAAGGGAAAAAAAAACAAACAACAAACAACAGGCAAATGGAGATATATAGAAGGGGAGGAGAATTTATAAACAGGAGCTTATCAGAAGGCAAAGCAGATAATAAACAGCTCTTCAGATCTGGGGCTCGAGCTGGGAGAGGACAGAGAAGAGAATGGGATTCCTCAGGAAATGGAAAGGGCTGATAAGGGCCTGCAGTGACTTAGCAAACATCACTGGAAATTAAAACAAAATTAAAACCCCTCTGCTTTTGTCTCACTCAGCCCCTGAACACTTACTGGGCTCCAAACTGGGTGAGCTGGGAGAAGGAAGAGGGCCCCTGCTGCCTCCCAGTGACGGAGCCCAGATGGGTTAACTGGGAATTCTCCTTCAAAGAGGCCTCAGAGTGGGGGGGGGGGGGGGGCAGCGGGACCTGCAGCCTCCCAACTCCCCTGCCTGTCCTCTGCCTCCAGAAACACAGCTTGGGTGATGCAGGATCCCCCTCAAACCATCCTGCATCCCCCTCAAACCATCCAGAATCCTCCTCAAACCACCCTGCACCCTCCTCAAACCATCCTGCAGCCTCCTAAACCACCCTGCATCCTCCTCAGACCACCCTGCATCCTCCTCAAACCATCCTGCAGCCTCCTAAACCACCCTACCATCCAGAATCCTCCTCAAACCACTCTGCATCCTCCTCAGACCATCCTGCAGCCTCCTAAACCACCCTGCACCCTCCTCAGACCACCCTGCATCCTCACCCACCATCCTGCACCCTCATCAGGGGCAAGGAAGGATTGTTCTAACCCTGGACAGACCCCCCAAATCCCCCCCTGTAACCATTCAGGAGGCACATCAGGGATTTTCTGATGTGTCTCTCACCCCTGAGCCCTCTCCTGGCAGGATATCCCGGGATATTTGAACCCCCTGGCAGCAGCTCCAGCTGCTCCATTCCCAGCCCATCTCTCCCCTGCAGAGCTCAGCCCCGATGGCTCCGTGTCACCAGACAGGTTTGTTTTGTCTCCTCCTCGTTACCTGTTGTATTTATTTACAGCCAATTGTTCCCTCTTTCCGTGCCGTTTATTGTGCCTCGTGTTTACGATGCTCCTTAAATGCCTGGTGTGGAGGTAATTATGGCACTGGAAAAGCAGAGAAGGAAAACAAAAGCACACGTGAGCAGGCACAGAAAATGATTTTCCCCTCCTGTGGGGGGGATTAAAAACTCAGCCTGGACGAGGCCCTCGGGCTGCCCTGCCCTGGCACTGCCCGGGTTTGGCATCCCCGCTGCCTTTGGCTCCTTGTGCTGAGCCTTCCCTCCCTCCAGGGTGGGATTTGGAGGGGGGTGAAGTGCTGGAGAGACCGAATTAAGAGCCCAAATGCTGCCTCAGCACTTGCTCCACTCCACTGCCTGTGTCTAATAACCGAGTTACAGCTCTGCAGTTGATGAATTCATTTATCCCCACTCAGCCTCTCTTTTTATTACTGATATTATTATGATGATTTTGGGGGGAGCTTTATCGAGGGGTGATGCTCTTCAAAGGCACTCTAATCAAATTTGCAGAGGCAGGGTTTGAAGGAGCTCCTGCCACTGAGAGCCCTGAGATCGCCCAGCCCGTGGATGCCCCTTTTCCCTCTCCTTTCCCAATATTCCATCATTAATCCTCTTGCCTGGATGCCACCAGAGAGATGCCTCCCCTCTCATTTCCCCTCAATGCAGGGACAGGCTCCTGATCATTTATTTATTTTATTTTTTTCCCCCCAGTGTATATTTTACAGTAAATTACCTCAGTTTATGGAACTTTCTTTCCTCCTTACATAATTGTTATAAATAACCTTCAAACGACATAAAAGCTGTAAACATTGCAAGGGAAAGAAGAGTAAATTATAGAGATTTGAGCACAGATGAAGGAGAAGTTGGGGGTTGATAAGACAGGGAGGCTGCCTGAGCTGCTTTGTTTGTTCTCTTTTTTGTTGTTTTATTTTTTTTTCCCCAAAAAAATCACCTCTTTCCTATTTTTCCAATAAATACCCACCGCAAATAAATATTTCCCTCCTTGGCCGTGAGGGATTTGAGGAGCAGAGTCTCCAACCTCACCTCACCTGCAGATGGGAGATGGCAAAGTGCAGGCACGGTGAAGGGGGGATGCTGAGCCCCGGGATGCATCCCACGGGCAGGATTGCAGGTGTCCTGCTGCTCCCACCTTCCCCTGGTCCCCGAGTGGTCCCCAAAGCAGCACATGTCACCCAAACCCGGCTTCATCCTCGGGGGGGAGGATGATGGGAACGGCGAGGCATCACCTCTCTCCTTCCTCCCACGCCGCGCTGGGACAGATCCAACAGCGGGGGAACCAAAAAAAAATAGGAAAAAAAAAAAACCCCTCCCTGCGGCACCTGGAACAGCCCGGAGGGCATCTGCGAGGAGCTGATGCTCCGGGGGTGGGGATCAGAGGGAACATCGCGGTGCCGGGAGCTGCCGGGAGCGGAACAAACTCCCCGGCGGGGCGAGCCGGGAGGGTTCGCGGCTCGGGTGGTTTTAACGCCCCGGGCTCGCCCCAGCCCCCTGAACGTGCTGAGGGGGGAAGGTTGGAGTGCCAAGTGGTTGTTTTTGGTGTTGGATGGGCCCTGAGGAGCGCCCTGGGTGGGGACAGGGATGGGACAGGGACAGGGACAGGGATGGGACAGGGACAGGGATGGGACAGGGACAGGGACAGGGACAGGGACAGGGACAGGGATGGGACAGGGACAGGGACAGGGATGGGACAGGGACAGGGATGGGACAGGGACAGGGACAGGGACAGGGACAGGGATGGGACAGGGACAGGGACAGGGACAGGGATGGGACAGGGAGAGGTTGTGCTCACACGTGTCGTGGCAGGGAGGGTTTGGCTGCCTGACGATGGATCCCCCACGCTCTGCCTGCCCCCCAAAATCAATCCCTGGACGAGAGGGTTGTGCTGGTGCTGGGATGGCCCCTGAAAGCAACTGGCCGAGAGAAAACGCTGAGGCTGAGCTGGAAAAGGAATTCCTGAGGATCCCAGCACTGGGGTGGGGGGTGATGCCTGTGGTGATCCCGAGGATGGAGAGGGGGTGGCACACATAATCCATAGAATCCTAGGCTGGAAGGGAGTTTAAAACCCATCCCATTCCACCCCTGCCATGGGCAGGGACACCTTCCACTAGCCCAGGTCGCTCCAACCTGGCCTTGGGCGCTTCCAGGGATGGGGCAGCCACAGCTTCTCTGGGAATTCCATCCCAGGGAAGGATTCCTTCCCAATATCCCACCCAAACCCCCTGATCCCCAGGTCTGTGAGTCCGTGGAGCCTCCTGGGCTGCGTGGAGGGGACGAGGAATTTGCTGCTGCAGAGTGGAAGTCCCCGCTGACTTTGACGCGGGGGGCTCGGCTCCCGGGACTCACAAATAAATATTTGGTTTTTAAAGATCATTTTCTTTCTTGTTGCAGCCGACACCGGCAGGTTTTTCAGTGTTTGTTTATGGCTCAGACCATATGATTCAATAAACCCCGGCTGAGAAACATGTGCATAATTAAGTTTAAAAGGCAGCTCCGCTCCCCTCCTTAGTTGTTGTTTTTTGGTTTTTTTTTCAAACCAGGCTTTATGTAACTAATTCTGTTTATCACTGACATCGATTTCATCCTTCACTCAGCTCATCCAGAGCGGGAGGGATTTTATTTTAGAGGGTTTTCTTTTGGAGGGGAGCATCTGCCTGGCAGATTGTGCAGGTGGGAGGGGAGGGCTGGAGAGGACTGTGGCACAGGCAAGGAAAGGCCTGTCCCTGCACATCAGAGAGCTCCCATCAAACCTGGGTTATGTGAGGAAAATTGAGGGTGAGCTCCTCGCTCCCACACCCCAGGATTCCTGGAACTGGGAATTCTGGGGCTGGGGGTACCAGCAAAAGGAGCCTCTCCACTGGTAATTTCTCCTTTAATTAACCCCCCCTGCTCTATCAGGAGCAGAAATCAGCCCTGAAAGGAAGGATCTGCCCGAACCAGCTCTGCCCCAGCTCCAAAATAAAAAAAAAAAAAAAAAAAAAAAAAAGAGCTGAAATAATCAGAAATCTCCCAAATTGAGACCTCCGGCTTCCTCAGCCCGGGATGGCTTTTCATTTGGAAATGTTAATTGGCAGTAAGGGGCGTTAAAAGCCAGCCAGGAAACGAGAAACCTTTGCAGCTCCGCTCTCCCGGTTGGCCAAAGGAGGTGCTGTTTTCAGCTCCTGAAGAACTTCTGAGATTCCCTTTTTTTCCCCCCTTTTACGGCCTCGTTTGAGGCAGGGGAAAAGGGAAGGATCAAAATCCGTGACCCCTGCCTGGGAAAGCCGAGCCTGGGTCTGGTTTTGTAGGGGTTTGATACAAATGCTCCATTTACCCTGAAGTTTGGTGTAATTGGGTGGAATTGAGGTCTCAGAGCTTCGTTTCATTCACAGCTTTCTCTCACTTTTCTTCCTCTGGATCCTCACACCAGCCCTAGTCAGAGCCTTCAAGATCCATCCCAAAAAAAAACCCCACTGGCTGTGGCACAAGATGAGCTTCTGGAGCCATCCCTTGCTTTGGGAAGCGTCACTTCAGCCCTTGGAGAGTTCCCAGCAGCTCCCCCACGGCCTGCACTCCTCGGGAGGGATATTAGCTGTGATGTGCTTTATCTGCTTCATTTCTCCCCGGGTAAAGGGCTCAGAGTCACTGCAGGAATGTGCTGGCCAGGCCAGAAATAGAGCCCAGGTGCTCAGCAGCCGTGTCTAATTCCCCCACCGGCAGGAATCCCTTCTGCCATCGCTTAATCTGCTGCTGCTGGGAGGGCACAGCACAGCCCTCGCCTTCCCTGCCCACCCTTCCTCGCAGTAATCCTCATGTTTGTGGGTGTAAAATGAAAAATAACAACCCCCCAGACCTGCAGTGCTCCTGATGAAACAGCCCCCTCACCGGGCAGGTCATTTCCTGGGAGAATCGCAGATATTTGGAATTCTCATCTCCCTGCTCCAAGAAATGACCACCCTGGCAGGGCTGGGATTGTTCCCTGAACCCCCATCCCCTCCCTGCACTGCCCCTGTGCCTTTTCCAAGGTCACTGCAGGAAGAAGAGGAACATTTTTGAGCCTTTTTTTGTGTGTGTGTGAATATCCTCATTAACAGTCCATCCCTCCTTCCAAGGAGCCTTTTCCTCCAGCACTTGCCCTTCCAGGCTGGTTTGGTTATTATTATTACTATCACTGGTTTATTTATTATTAACACCAGCTGGGTTGTTATTACCATTGGCTTTGTTGTTGTTGTCCTACAGGGTTTGCTGATCAACATTCCAGAAAGCCAAAGGGGCTGTTGCTGACCCCACAGGAGGGGAGGGGGAGCTTCCTCTCTCCATATTTCCATCTCCAGCACCCCAAAAAGGCTGGGAAAGGGTCTTGGAGGGGCAGATGAGACCTGGTTGTGCTCCCTCCAAAACTCCAGAGCTTGCTGGAGGTTGTGGCTCCTCCCTGAGCTGGGAAATTAAATGTCCAAAATCTGAGGGGGAAAAAAAATCAGAGACAAATGTCAAGGAGTGTGGGGGGAAAGCTCAGTCAAAGGGGATGAATTATTCAGCTGCTGAGTGAACATTATCAGCTAATGATCTGTAATTATTAATAAATAATTTAAGCTTTAATAGCCAGGAAATGAAATGCTTAATTGCATCATAACATAATTAATGGAATTAGCGTCTGTGAATAAAATGAGTTATAGGGGTGGGGTGTTTTTTTAAAGTTAAAACTCTTATTTATCCACCAGGCTGCTGGTTATTTTTGTGTCATTTAAACAGCAGGGAAGATGGAGGGGAGGAAGAGGAGGAAGAGGAGAGTCTGGTGGGAGCTGCAGGACCCCCAGACAGGGCCTGATTTTTTCCAATAACGTGGAAAATCGGGACATGGACCTGCCAAAACTTGGCAAGGGCACAGAACTGAAAGTTTACTGGGGAGGGGAAGAAAAAATAAATTTAAAAAATGGTGTTGAAGCACTTGGGATTTATGGGCTGGTTCAGTGTTCCACTTTCACTCTGTCTCCTCGTGCCAGGGTGACATGGACCATTCTCCCCTTCCCAGCAGCAGGATGGTCATAAATGGCACCAGCTCAGCATCTGCTGGTGGAGAGGGAAGAGGCCCAAATTCAATTGCAAAGCCTGTTCATAATTAATAGCCCTCATAATGTGCAAAACAAGCCCAAATGTTGCTACAAGGTAATTGTGGAAGCGCAGTGGGGATGAGGGGAACGCCTCAGTGGGTGTTTAATGTCCTGCTGCACGTCTGGCCAGCCCCAAAAAGCAAATTACAGATGATTTCCCAGCCCAGATCGTGGCAGATGCAGATTGATGGGTTTAACCCCTCCAGAGGTGAAAATAATGTATATTTTATGGAGAATACAGGGAGTTTTCTGGGGTTTAGAGAGTCAGTCCTTTGAGGAGGGGCTGAGGGAACTGGAGGGGCTCAGCCTGGAGAAAAGGAGGCTCAGGAAGGACTTTATTGCTCCCTAAAACTCCCTGGCAGGAGGGGGGGAGCTCCCAGGGAACAAGGGACAGGAGGAGAGGGAATGGCCCCAAGCTGTGCCAGGGGAAGGCCAGGTTGGATATTGGGGAAATTCCTTCTTGGAAAGGGTTGGTTGAAGATTGGAACCCACCCAGGGAGGTTTGGAGTCCCCAGCCCTGGAGGTGTCCAGGGAAGGCCTGGCCATGGCTGGGGGACGAGGTGGGGACGGGGCACAGGGTGGAATCAAGGACATTGGAGAGATTTTCCAAGCCCAGTGATCCCAGGATTCTCTGATATTATCACCCATTTAAGCTGCAAAGTTTCAGTCTCTCCACGGGTCCCACCGATGTCGTGGAGATCTCGGTGCAGGTTTGCGAATCCAGAGCAAAGCTGAAATCAAATCATTTCTCCCACTTTGAGCTGCTGGAAGAAAAGGAAAAGATAAAAAAAAAAAGAAGAAAAAGGAAAAAAAAAATAAAAAAGGCTGCAAATCTCCCAAGCAGCCAGAGCAGGGGAGGAGGGGAAGATTGGAGCTCTCCAAGAGTGACAGTTTGCAGCGCCTTGCCAGGTTTAATCGTCACCATTAAGCAATTATTGCACATGAAAACAGAGAGTGTCGGCAAACTGCGGCTGCTCTCGAGCGAGATGGAGCGGGGCTAGACAGCAGCACATCCTGCCTCCTTCTCCCAGCTCCGGGATCAAACTCCCTTCCCGGCATGAAAGGCTTTGCAGGCTGATGAATAATGGAGCGACTGCCGAGCTCCTCCTCGGGTTCCCAGCCCTGATCCCCCACCCCAACCCCGGCTCTGCAGGTATGAGGGGTTTTATTCACCCCCCTGCTGTGCCCTGGGGGTCAGAGGGACCCCACTCCCAGCAGGGTGATGACACCCACATCCCCCCCACCAAAAAACGTGAATTAGAAATAAATAGATTTGACACAGCCCGGAGTCTTTTTAAGGTTGGGGTTTTTTTTTTTTGCCTTTCCTTTCATGGTACATTTTCGGTAACAAGGCAGCCAATGGTGGCTGAGGATGGGGATTGAAAAGGGTTTCAAAGGAGCCTTATCATGCTGGGGACATGTGCACATTGAGCCTTGGAGATAGGAGGAGTGTAGGGCCCTTCTGCGGGAGGCACACAAATATAGCAGCCTTTATTTGCCTTTTCCTTTGGGTTGCATTTCCCTTCTCTATTATTATTATTATTTTTTTGGGGGGTGGGGTTCCTGTCCAATCTGTCAGAGAGGCTGGTTGGGGCTCAGGCAGTGCAGGAATTCAGTGCATTCCCTTTGCTTAAAGGGCCGAGGGGGATGTGGAAACATCCCAGGAAAACGTGGAGTGTTTCTCGAAGATAAAACTTGCAGTGCTCACCTGAGTTCCTCAAAACACGGGGAAAAAACAACTTGGGGAAGTGTTTTTTAATGCTCAGCTTTTCTTTTAAGGGTGGGGGTTGTGTTTTGTGCACAGGTCTGTGGTTTGAGGAGATGGGGGTGGATGGGTGGATGGATGGATGGATGGATGGATGGATTGGTGGATGGATGGATGGATGGGTGGATGGATGGATGGATGGATGGGTGGATGGATGGATGGATTGGTGGATGGATGGATGGATGGGTGGATGGACGGATGGATGGATGGATGGATGGATGGATGGATGGATGGATGGGTG